>OX637883.1:4570249-5850955 GCA_951802675.2 Boloria euphrosyne | reverse complement strand
GAAGATGTGTTCCAACTTCCATACCTTATTGTACACTTCTGATCCATACATATCAAGTTTGAGAAACACCTCAGAAACAATATCGAAAGAACTTTTAGATGAAGCCAATGCCCTTCTTGCTATCAACGAAAATCTGTAGGAGAAATCCTCAATTTTGTACATATTTTTTTTCTAGTTTGTTACTATTATTCCATTTTATGTAAATTACAAAAAAAAAGACAAATTTTGTTTATTTTTCAATATGAATGAATGACAGACAACAAAAAAACTATTTCCATTAAACTTTGTACATACAAGTATATGTGTGCAAAATTACAGCTCATTTAGCTTTGAAATAACTGAGAAACGGAGTTTTGAGACGAAACATACGCGATTTTCCCATAGTGCGTTGCCGTGCACATCTATGAAATAGGTATTAGGGTCTGAAATTGATGGAGCGATTTCGATTTCGAAGATTTCAGGCAATCAGTAGATTAGCCCAGTGAGTGATCGTGTGAAGTTTAGTAGCGATGGAATATATGAACGCGGGCAAAGCCGCGGGTACTGCTAGTAAATATAATAACACACAGAGCGTATAGCAGGTATAGTCCGTACCACGAAAGATGAGACTTGTCAAACGTCAGTAGTGGGGGGTCTGCGCAGGTACAGTCGTGTTAGAAATTGTTATGTATAATTTCAATATCTATTTAGGAGTTTTTCGATAACATTTTTAATAAGGTGTAAAACAATGTTATATTAAAATTATTAACATTATTTATTACGAAATGATAAAGTTTAAGTATTAAAATATGTCGATAAGCCAGCGGGAAGAAAATTATTAACAATATTTATTACGAAATGAAAAAGTTTAATATAAAAAATGGCATATTATTATTTTAATCATTCTCACTAGTCACTGTCAATAACTGATGTGTTTTAAAACAACTTGTTTTAACATGTAAGTGTTCACGTCGTAAACCATCTTCCTAATTTGTCTTTTTAATGTATTACCTCGAAGCATAATAAAAATTAACAATATTACAATCTTGTAGAATAATTCTACAAGAACAAAAAAACAAAATAGAAAATAAACACTTAAAATTGCACTCGTCTGTACTGCGGGGTCCAGCGGGGCGTGCACGGGGCGAGGAGAACGACAGGCAACCGGTACCGCGCTTCCCGCGCTCTTTTCGAAGGCCCGATGTCACACGAGGCCTTCCCGCCTCTCACCCCTACCGCTAAGGATACCTATAAATCGACTTCTGCGCAAGTCAAATCACGTGGTTTATCAAGTCTCATCTTTCGTGGTACGAATTATACGCAATTTTTCTTTTTTTTTTTTGGGATTGCGTTTACAGACGCAATGCATTCTGCCAGCGTCGAGTTTTGTCAGGAAGACACTAATAAGATTGAGCGGTAATTTTTAAAATTTTGATGGAGAGTGATAATAAAATTATACATGAATGATCGGTTTAGGACATAAAATGGTACAATGATAGAAGATGGTAATAAACACTACGTTAAAGATGAATTTTATTATGAATTATAAATTTAACTAATTTTTTAACAAATGTACTAAACACAAGAGATAGTAAAATTTTGGAGTTAACTGGGCGGTGAATTTGAGAAGGGGTTATGTCGTGAAGGGAATATTGCAATTTTGGACAGTTAAATAATATATGGTCGGTCGAACCTTCATCCAAGCCACATTCACAGACAGACCTATTTTTTATTTTCAATTTAGTTAGATGAACCGGAGTTCACGCATGGCCTAAACGAAGCCTACAAAATATAATTCATTTTGGAAATGTTCCAAAACTTGTCCCAGGATGTGTAAAGATTCTTTTTAGATAAAGAACGCAAGTGTGAACGCATGAGAAAAATTATTATAGTGATTCATAGTACCAGTAACGGTTGCGGATTTAGCACAGCTATCAGCAATTTCATTATCTGTAATGCCTGAATGGCTAGGGATCCAAGCCAAGGTTATGAGGATACCCTGTTCTTGGCATCGAAAGAGCGCTTCTCGAATTTTAAATATAATGGTGAATTTTGACTTGCTGCGGAAGGGGTTTTGCATTATACTCTGAAGGGAGCTTAAATAATCAATAAAAATTATTTTTATTGATTATTTAAGCTCCCTTCATTTATACTTATACTTTTGACATTTTGTGCGATTCTGTAAATAATACGGCTTCAAGTAGGGCTATACACTCTCCAGAAAAAGCAGAAGCTTCAGGAGGACACTTAAAATTTAGAATTATATTGAATTAAGGAACCCAGCAGGCAGCCCCAACACAAGAGTCACTAGTTATTTTAGACTCATCAGTATAAATTTTAATAAAATCAGACCATTTGAATTTAACATTGGTCCCAGGATCATATTTGTCAATGCCTAAATTCATTATGATTGAAGGAACAAATGTAAGTGACTGGAATGGAACTGAGTACAGGGGATTTATGCGTGAGTCGCTAGTTATTTATAAAAATTCACATTTAATTAACATTATCATTAAAATCATTCCGTAAAATAATTATTAAGACAAAATCTGAAACCATTATATTCTAGCATAGTTTGAAAGCATGTTACCGTCGCACTATAGTGCTGTCAACATAACAAATATGGGGGTCACTTTTTAAAATTATTGAACTTTTTTTAATTACATCGTTAGTTCGTCCTTTGTTCTTTTTTGTTCACTATATACATTTGTTTGTTCTCCATTTATTTATTTAAAACTAAATATATTTAATAAAATGTGTCCTTAAGTTAGCCTCCTATCCCATTTTTAATATTTTGTTAGTAAATACGGGTCAATAACCTCTAATAAATAAATAATCAACCTCTGTTTATGATTATTCATGTATAAATTAAAACGTTTGTCCCTGCTTCACATTGTTTATTTTTTTTAATTAACCTTTTTAATTAGCTTGAGCTGATGAAATAGTATGAGGTATACCGCACTCCGCACTACGCGGCGGCGGAACTATGCAACGCGGCACTGCACGGCAAAGTTGACCAACTTGCCAAAAATGCCGCGCAGTGCCGCGTCGTGCAGTTCCGCTGCCGCTATTCGGCCTTTTCCAATTACAGCACTAAGGCGCATTTTGCGGCATAATGCTCAACGTTGAATGTTCCAACTACAACAGAGCTTCGCACAATCGAACACTGCTTTTACGTGATGCTGTGTTAAAAAATTAAATATACTGTGTATCGATGAAGGTTACAAGAGTAATAACATTGACTTTTTTTATATTCCACGTTTATAATGTGAATACAATTTTATTTTAGAATTTAAAACTATAAACATATTTATTTTGCAGAAATATATAATCGAATCATTATATTCACGTTCCAATTAGCATCAGCACAAATCGGCATAGTGCGCCACTGAGTCGCATTATGCTCTGTAATCGGAAAACAGGGATTGTCGTTTCGCATCCGGCGTCGCTCCGCTGCCATGCAGTTACGCCTAGTGCGTGTGCACCTTTAGTTCTATTATCTATACTCTTTGCTGAAAAGTCAAATCGGATTTCTGGCGGGAACCTTGAAAAAGCGCGGTTGACTTTAGAAAATTAATTCTAAATTTTACCTATAAAGTGATTTTTTTATAGTTAAAGTGAATTTAAATATTGCTATTAGCGGCTGAAAAGCACAATAGCAATGGAGATAAACGAGGGGGGCGGGTCTAACCCGCCCACCTCAAAAAAAATAAAACGGACACAGCCTAGGGATGAAGGACAATCGGACTCTGGCGATGAGCGAGATGCGTATCTGCCCTATTACAAACCGAATTATAAAAGACTATATCCGGAAAACTCAACCAACACAGACTTTAAAGTGTATGTAGAATCCACAAACGATGATAGATTGGGTAACAAGAGCCCTATATACTTAAATCATCTTTTCTCAATGGACATAAAAGGTGTGACGGGTATTCAGAGGGTGAATGCCAATAAAATAGCAGTTATTTTCAAGCAATATAATACGGCCAATAACTTTATTAATAACACTACTTTCCTCACAAAATATAACATGAAGGCATTCATACCGGCAGCGCAAATTGAAAAAACCGGCATCATTAGATTTGTTCCAACGAATATATCTAACAAAGAACTCTATACAAGACTTTCTTCAATTTATGAAATAGTGGCAATAAGAAGGTTTACAAAGAAAATAGGACAAGAGCGCATTCCATTACAGACTGTAAGCGTTACTTTTTTATCTAATGTACTACCTGATAATGTTCAATATGATCTATTCTCGTATAGAGTTTTTGAATACATTCCACCATTATTACAGTGCTATAGGTGTTTTAAATTTAATCATTCAGCAAGGATTTGTAATGGTAAACAAAGATGTAGTATTTGCGGAGGTGAACACATGTATAAGGAATGTGATAAACCAACAGAAATCAGCTGCATAAATTGCAGTGGGCCTCACCTTGCGATATCTAGATTATGTCCTATTAAAGCAAAAAAGATAATTGAAAAGAAAAACAACATATCTTATGCAGGTGTCACCTCTACAAAACAAGTCATCACCAATGAAACAGATTTTCCTCCACTCTCACCACCAAAATCACAACTTGTAAATAGTAATGTTATTGTAAATAAATCTATAAATATTCCTGTAAATAAGTCTGTACAAGATATAAATAAAGCTAAAATAGTTAATTCTAAAGACCTTAAAACTCAAATAATTTCCAATAACGATGTACTTATGGCCCTAGTGCAGACGTTGGTGGAATTAGGCAATAAAGATGATAGTACACCGACTAATATTAAAACTATTAAAGATACATTATTAAAAAACTTAACATAATGGATTGTGTAGGGCCTAGTTCTACACAATCCAAGTTACGTATTGCGCAGTATAACATTCAAAGTGCAAATAGTAAAAAACCTTTATTAATCCAATTTTTAAAACAACAAAATATTGATATTTGCCTTCTTAATGAGACATGGTTCAAAGATAATAATTTTAAAATACCAGGATATAATATATACAATAAAAATTCAAACAATACACATAATGGAGTTGCAATACTAATAAAACCACACCTTAAGTATAATATATTAAATACCAGATTTTATGAAGACATTCAAACAGTTGCTGTATCTGTATCAACAGGACATAGTAGTTTAACAATTCTCTGTGTATACTGTCCACCTTCAAGTGGATGGATACGAATTAATAGACTCCGTTACATTATTAATGATCTACCAAAGCCCATATTTATGAGTGGTGACTTTAATGCTCATCATATTGCATTTGGTTGTTTGTCAACGAAAAGTAGAGGTCAGGATTTATTTAATTTAATTGATGACTTAGATTTGTGTATTTTAAATGATGGTAGACCTACAACTATAAATCGCCCTAGACAAACTGCTTCTGCCATAGATGTAAGCTTTATAAGTGGCAGCCTTGCACCACTATGTGAATGGTCTGTACATGATGATACAATGGGAAGTTACCATTATCCAACAATAACAGAGATTTCATTACATATAGATAAATATCATCTCAATTCCCCTGTAGATAAGTTCATATATAAAAAAGCTGACTGGAAAACATATACAGCTCTTTCAAAAACAATGTTTAATGATTTGATACTTCAACCACATGATCCTATTTCAACCTATAATAATTTCTGTTTTCATTTAGATACTCTTAAAGAAATGTCAATTCCAAAGCTCACTAAAACAAACACTTTCATAAGCAGACCACCAGCTCCCTGGTGGAATAGTATATGTGAACAAAGTGTTATTGCTTCATATAATGCACTAAAACTATATAGAAAAGAGTCTACTATTGAAAATTATATTAATTACAAAAGAAAAGATGCCCAGAAAAAGAGAACAATTTCAGAACAGAAAAAAATAGGATGGAATAATTTGTGTAACACTTTTAATAGAAATACTCACATAAGTAAAATTTGGAATTTATTAAAAATGTTCAAAGGCATAAGACCTAAGAATAAATCATATACAAATGAGTTTATATCTCCACTCTTAAATAAATTATCAGATAATAGCAACTTAATTGAAGTAGATCAACTGAACATTCTTTTTGAAACCAACAATGATAACCCAAATTCTAAATGGACTGGATCCTTTTTCATGGTCTGAATTTTTAACAAGCTTGCACTCTAGACGAAATACAACTCCTGGCTTAGATGATTATCCTTACATCGTAATTAAAAACTTAGATGTATCTGCCCAAAAGTTGTTTCTTAACATTCTCAATTTGCTTTGGCTTAATAAATGTATTCCACAGTCATGGAAAACACAGTGTGTTGTCCCAATACTTAAGCCCGACAAATCTCCTGAGTTTGCTAGTTCTTATAGACCAATTTCCTTGTCATCATGTCTTGGTAAAATATTCGAAAATATGGTGAAAGTTCGTCTTGACTGGTATGTTGAATCAAAGTGTTTCATTCCACATATACAATATGGCTTCCATAGAGGGCGTAGTAGTGCAGACAGTTTCACCTCTTTAATCTCTGACCTAAAAAATGCAAAACATAGAAAATTAAACACTGTTTGCGTATTCCTAGATGTCCAAAGTGCTTTTGACAGTGTTGATCCTGGTATACTAGTTCAAATCATGTCTAGGTTAGGTGTGCCTGGGCACTTATGTAAGTGGATTTTTGATTTTTTGAACAATAGAACAATCTATGCTAGACATAACAATATTTTATATGGACCCAAATATGCCTCAAGAGGCACAATGCAGGGCGCCACACTATCTCCATTGCTGTACAATATATACACAAGTGAAATTTGTAAATATGTAAATAATAGGAATGTAAATATCTTACAATTTGCTGATGACATTGTATTATACAGCAGTAATTACAACCTAGAGATTGCAATAGATAACATGAACAAATCCTTATTTCAACTATTACAATATTATAATGATTGTTTACATTTAAAAATTAACCCCTCTAAAAGTAGTGTTATGTTTTTTGGCAATGAAACCCCAAACTCAAATGTTATTTACAATAATGAAATTATAAATAAAGTCACTTCAAAGAAATTTTTAGGAATAATACTAGATCCAAAATTAACTTTTGAAGAACATATTAAATATATATCCAAAAAAGCTCACACAGGACTAAATGTTATCAGATCACTTTGTGGTGTAACATGGGGTGCAGATCCTAAAATATTGTCAATATTGTATAAAAGTATTGTAAGAAGTCACTTAGATTATAGCTCACTCGCTTATATGAATAGTTCTCATGTAAATAAATTAGACATATTGCAGAATAAGGCTTTAAGAATAATATCTGGTGCTATGTGCTCAACTCCCATAAGGGCCATGGAAGTTGAGACAAAAGTGATGCCTTTGATTTTGAGGCGAATTTTACTTGCTGAAAGATTCTGTCTCAAACTAATAGCATCAAATAACATTCAAATAATAAATAAAATTGTACCTTATATAGATAGATCCCCAAGAAGACCATTAACAACAGCACACGGTCTACTATGTGGTAATTCTCCAACACTGTCTGATATATTTCTGGAAATAGACAATAATTTTACTAAAATCAGAAAACAGTTTCCATGGCCATGTTACTCTTTCTCTTATCAGTGTATTTCACATCCAATTAATGTAGTTCAACAGACAATAAACAATAATTCGGAAATGCTTCAATTTTTGGAGGAAAATACAATGTACTATGTTATCTACACTGATGGGAGCAAAACAAGTGATTATGTACATGCTGCTCTATATGATCCACAAGCAAAATTTTCTTCAAGTTTTATTCTGCATGAACCCTGCTCTATATTTACGGCAGAGGCATATGCAGTGTATCAGGCATTAATGCGTATTCGCGAAATCAATACCAATAAATGTTTTTTAATAATTTCTGATTCCTTAAGTTTGATAACAGCTTTAACTACCCTCACAGTCAAATACAAGTCTAATTATATCCTTTACTTCATTAAGCAAATAATTCACCAATACCACAGTAAAAATATCCAAATTTTCTTTCTATGGGTGCCTTCCCACAAAGGTATCTCTGGCAATGAAATGGCTGATAAAACTGCATATGAAGGAGTTAATGCTGTTGACGTTAGAAATACAATGAATGTTCCTATGTCCGATTACTTGCAATGTATTGACCAAAATATTCAAAAGTTGTGGTTAGAAATGTGGAAGAAAGATCAAGATACGAAAGGAAAATGGTATGGAAGCATACAAGAAAGCTTACCTGCAAGACCTTGGTATCATCGTATGCCAGATGCTTCTCGAGACTTTATTACTATCATAAATAGACTGCGTTTCGGTCATAATACTACACCGTCACACCTTGCTCGACTCGGCATTATTGCGAATGGAACCTGTTCTCATTGTAATTCAAGTGATGGAACTGTGGAGCATGTTATCTTTGATTGTCAAAAATTTTTTTTTTTTTTTTTGGGATTTTTTGACCTGGTAATTACAACCTTTAGGTCAACTCTTATTTATTCGTATACGTAATAATATTTCTATGAGCACATCCCATTAAATTGTTTTAATTGTATTCTTTATGTATTTGTAGATGTGCTTATAAGTAAGTTCGTCTTGTAACAATTGTTTTAATGGCGGCGGGCGGGACAATAAATCACACTTATTTTCAACATCACTGAGTTCACTGGCCAACACTAGTCTGTCAATCAAAAATTTTTGACAATCAAAGATAACATGCTCCACAGTTCCATCACTTGAATTACAATGAGAACAGGTTCCATTCGCAATAATGCCGAGTCGAGCAAGGTGTGACGGTGTAGTATTATGACCGAAACGCAGTCTATTTATGATAGTAATAAAGTCTCGAGAAGCATCTGGCATACGATGATACCAAGGTCTTGCAGGTAAGCTTTCTTGTATGCTTCCATACCATTTTCCTTTCGTATCTTGATCTTTCTTCCACATTTCTAACCACAACTTTTGAATATTTTGGTCAATACATTGCAAGTAATCGGACATAGGAACATTCATTGTATTTCTAACGTCAACAGCATTAACTCCTTCATATGCAGTTTTATCAGCCATTTCATTGCCAGAGATACCTTTGTGGGAAGGCACCCATAGAAAGAAAATTTGGATATTTTTACTGTGGTATTGGTGAATTATTTGCTTAATGAAGTAAAGGATATAATTAGACTTGTATTTGACTGTGAGGGTAGTTAAAGCTGTTATCAAACTTAAGGAATCAGAAATTATTAAAAAACATTTATTGTTATTGATTTCGCGAATACGCATTAATGCCTGATACACTGCATATGCCTCTGCCGTAAATATAGAGCAGGGTTCATGCAGAATAAAACTTGAAGAAAATTTTGCTTGTGGATCATATAGAGCAGCATGTACATAATCACTTGTTTTGCTCCCATCAGTGTAGATAACATAGTACATTGTATTTTCCTCCAAAAATTGAAGCATTTCCGAATTATTGTTTATTGTCTGTTGAACTACATTAATTGGATGTGAAATACACTGATAAGAGAAAGAGTAACATGGCCATGGAAACTGTTTTCTGATTTTAGAAAAATTATTGTCTATTTCCAGAAATATATCAGACAGTGTTGGAGAATTACCACATAGTAGACCGTGTGCTGTTGTTAATGGTCTTCTTGGGGATCTATCTATATAAGGTACAATTTTATTTATTATTTGAATGTTATTTGATGCTATTAGTTTGAGACAGAATCTTTCAGCAAGTAAAATTCGCCTCAAAATCAAAGGCATGACTTTTGTCTCAACTTCCATGGCCCTTATGGGAGTTGAGCACATAGCACCAGATATTATTCTTAAAGCCTTATTCTGCAATATGTCTAATTTATTTACATGAGAACTATTCATATAAGCGAGTGAGCTATAATCTAAGTGACTTCTTACAATACTTTTATACAATATTGACAATATTTTAGGATCTGCACCCCATGTTACACCACAAAGTGATCTGATAACATTTAGTCCTGTGTGAGCTTTTTTGGATATATATTTAATATGTTCTTCAAAAGTTAATTTTGGATCTAGTATTATTCCTAAAAATTTCTTTGAAGTGACTTTATTTATAATTTCATTATTGTAAATAACATTTGAGTTTGGGGTTTCATTGCCAAAAAACATAACACTACTTTTAGAGGGGTTAATTTTTAAATGTAAACAATCATTATAATATTGTAATAGTTGAAATAAGGATTTGTTCATGTTATCTATTGCAATCTCTAGGTTGTAATTACTGCTATATAATACAATGTCATCAGCAAATTGTAAGATATTTACATTCCTATTATTTACATATTTACAAATTTCACTTGTGTATATATTGTACAGCAATGGAGATAGTGTGGCACCCTGCATTGTGCCTCTTGAGGCATATTTGGGTCCATATAAAATATTGTTATGTCTAGCATAGATTGTTCTATTGTTCAAAAAATTAAAAATCCACTTACATAAGTGCCCGGGCACACCTAACCTAGACATGATTTGAACTAGTATACCAGGATCAACACTGTCAAAAGCACTTTGGACATCTAGGAATACGCAAACAGTGTTTAATTTTCTATGTTTTGCATTTTTTAGGTCAGAGATTAAAGAGGTGAAACTGTCTGCACTACTACGCCCTCTACGGAAGCCATATTGTATATGTGGAATGAAACACTTTGATTCAACATACCAGTCAAGACGAACTTTCACCATATTTTCGAATATTTTACCAAGACATGATGACAAGGAAATTGGTCTATAAGAACTAGCAAACTCAGGAGATTTGTCGGGCTTAAGTATTGGGACAACACACTGTGTTTTCCATGACTGTGGAATACATTTATTAAGCCAAAGCAAATTGAGAATGTTAAGAAACAACTTTTGGGCAGATACATCTAAGTTTTTAATTACGGTGTAAGGATAATCATCTAAGCCAGGAGTTGTATTTCGTCTAGAGTGCAAGCTTGTTAAAAATTCAGACCATGAAAAAGGATCCAGTAAAAATTTAGAATTTGGGTTATCATTGTTGGTTTCAAAAAGAATGTTCAGTTGATCTACTTCAATTAAGTTGCTATTATCTGATAATTTATTTAAGAGTGGAGATATAAACTCATTTGTATATGATTTATTCTTAGGTCTTATGCCTTTGAACATTTTTAATAAATTCCAAATTTTACTTATGTGAGTATTTCTATTAAAAGTGTTACACAAATTATTCCATCCTATTTTTTTCTGTTCTGAAATTGTTCTCTTTTTCTGGGCATCTTTTCTTTTGTAATTAATATAATTTTCAATAGTAGACTCTTTTCTATATAGTTTTAGTGCATTATATGAAGCAATAACACTTTGTTCACATATACTATTCCACCAGGGAGCTGGTGGTCTGCTTATGAAAGTGTTTGTTTTAGTGAGCTTTGGAATTGACATTTCTTTAAGAGTATCTAAATGAAAACAGAAATTATTATAGGTTGAAATAGGATCATGTGGTTGAAGTATCAAATCATTAAACATTGTTTTTGAAAGAGCTGTATATGTTTTCCAGTCAGCTTTTTTATATATGAACTTATCTACAGGGGAATTGAGATGATATTTATCTATATGTAATGAAATCTCTGTTATTGTTGGATAATGGTAACTTCCCATTGTATCATCATGTACAGACCATTCACATAGTGGTGCGAGGCTGCCACTTATAAAGCTTACATCTATGGCAGAAGCAGTTTGTCTAGGGCGATTTATAGTTGTAGGTCTACCATCATTTAAAATACACAAATCTAAGTCATCAATTAAATTAAATAAATCCTGACCTCTACTTTTCGTTGACAAACAACCAAATGCAATATGATGAGCATTAAAGTCACCACTCATAAATATGGGCTTTGGTAGATCATTAATAATGTAACGGAGTCTAGTAATTCGTATCCGTCCACTTGAAGGTGGACAGTATACACAGAGAATTGTTAAACTACTATGTCCTGTTGATACAGATACAGCAACTGTTTGAATGTCTTCATAAAATCTGGTATTTAATATATTATACTTAAGGTGTGGTTTTATTAGTATTGCAACTCCATTATGTGTATTGTTTGAATTTTTATTGTATATATTATATCCTGGTATTTTAAAATTATTATCTTTGAACCATGTCTCATTAAGAAGGCAAATATCAATATTTTGTTGTTTTAAAAATTGGATTAATAAAGGTTTTTTACTATTTGCACTTTGAATGTTATACTGCGCAATACGTAACTTGGATTGTGTAGAACTAGGCCCTACACAATCCATTATGTTAAGTTTTTTAATAATGTATCTTTAATAGTTTTAATATTAGTCGGTGTACTATCATCTTTATTGCCTAATTCCACCAACGTCTGCACTAGGGCCATAAGTACATCGTTATTGGAAATTATTTGAGTTTTAAGGTCTTTAGAATTAACTATTTTAGCTTTATTTACATCTTGTACAGACTTATTTACAGGAATATTTATAGATTTATTTACAATAACATTACTATTTACAAGTTGTGATTTTGGTGGTGAGAGTGGAGGAAAATCTGTTTCATTGGTGATGACTTGTTTTGTAGAGGTGACACCTGCATAAGATATGTTGTTTTTCTTTTCAATGATCTTTTTTGCTTTAATAGGACATAATCTAGATATCGCAAGGTGAGGCCCACTGCAATTTATGCAGCTGATTTCTGTTGGTTTATCACATTCCTTATACATGTGTTCACCTCCGCAAATACTACATCTTTGTTTACCATTACAAATCCTTGCTGAATGATTAAATTTAAAACACCTATAGCACTGTAATAATGGTGGAATGTATTCAAAAACTCTATATGAGAATAGATCATATTGAACATTATCAGGTAGTACATTAGATAAAAAAGTAACGCTTACAGTCTGTAATGGAATGCGCTCTTGTCCTATTTTCTTTGTAAACCTTCTTATTGCCACTATTTCATAAATTGAAGAAAGTCTTGTATAGAGTTCTTTGTTAGATATATTCGTTGGAACAAATCTAATGATGCCGGTTTTTTCAATTTGCGCTGCCGGTATGAATGCCTTCATGTTATATTTTGTGAGGAAAGTAGTGTTATTAATAAAGTTATTGGCCGTATTATATTGCTTGAAAATAACTGCTATTTTATTGGCATTCACCCTCTGAATACCCGTCACACCTTTTATGTCCATTGAGAAAAGATGATTTAAGTATATAGGGCTCTTGTTACCCAATCTATCATCGTTTATGGATTCTACATACACTTTAAAGTCTGTGTTGGTTGAGTTTTCCGGATATAGTCTTTTATAATTCGGTTTGTAATAGGGCAGATACGCATCTCGCTCACCGCCGGAGTCCGATTGTCCTTCATCCCTAGGCTGTGTCCGTTTTATTTTTTTTGAGGTGGGCGGGTTAGACCCGCCCCCCTCGTTTATCTCCATTGCTATTGTGCTTTTCAGCCGCTAATAGCAATATTTAAATTCACTTTAACTATAAAAAAATCACTTTATAGGAAAAATTTAAAATTAATTTTCTAAAGTCAACCGCGCTTTTACAAGGTTCCCGCCAGAATCCTGTCAAAAATTTCTGATTGACAGACTAGTGTTGGCCAGTGAACTCAGTGATGTTGAAAATAAGTGTGATTTATTGTCCCGCCCGCCGCCATTAAAACAATTGTTACAAGACGAACTTACTTATAAGCACATCTACAAATACATAAAGAATACAATTAAAACAATTTAATGGGATGTGCTCATAGACATATTATTACGTATACGAATAAATAAGAGTTGACCTAAAGGTTGTAATTACCAGGTCAAAAAATCCCAAAAAAAAAAAAAAAAAAAAAAGTCAAATCGATTATAGATATAGATGTCAATTGTCATCAGTCGACACTGACAGTCATGGTAAATTTCATTTTTCAATTTGTCAATTAATATCAAAATTCAAATATGTCAATTAAACTTAAAATATAAGTAGGTAATAATTGCCTGTACTTATAACTGCTGTATTGTGGTTTAAATGAATTTTTTACTAATGTTGTTTCATATAAATCTTAACATGTAACTAAAAATAATATGTGTATGACCGACCAAAAGAACGGACTGAATTCCGCAGGAACATGAGTTAAATAATCAGAAAGTTCTGACGTCTTTGTATGACCAACAGAACATCATATTATCATCTACTTCATGTTGTTAATTTAAAAAATAAGCTATCGTTTTCGGAAAGTATAAAATGTGGTATGCCGCTTTACTGCGGTTCATCCGAAGACGTCTTGTTCTTGGTATTATTTTCGCGTCTTCTTTAACTTACTGCATAGTTAGTTTCCTTAAAGAGGTAAGTAGAATGTCAGAGACTACCTGAATTATACTGGATATTTAACTAAATTTATTGTTTTATAAATGATAATGGTCTTCTTTTTAGGGAAACAACAGAAATATGATATATCAGGATGTATCAATTGAAAGAAAACCATTTGTATGGAGAACCTTACAAGAACATAATGAAACTAGTGATAGTGTATGTCGGAACTCTGTCCAGGGTAAAACATTGATAGTGGATGATAGAGGTAATAATAGAGAAATCAAATTTTCTTTACATTCTTCAAGGGATTTAATGTACTGACTACATATTTCTTTTTAGGTTATGTATGTCAGAGGTCTGAGTTAGCTAAAAATGGTTGTTGCACTGTAGACTCAGAATATACAAAAAGATACAGTTGCCATTCATGCAAAACCAACAATTGCTGTATTATTTATGAATATTGTGTGTCTTGCTGTTTGGATCCCAACAAGGTAATGTAATCACAATTATGTGTGCATAATATTTTGTAGCATAAATTGGGCTAGTTGGGGTACCTATTTAAAAATATATTTAATGAAATGCTTAGCACATATTGACTTGTGAATAGACTATTTTTTTTATATATATAATTCAACATTATTACATTAAACACTTAAAAAGAAAGATTATGATAATATATTTACAATATAAATAAAATTCTTGTAACTATTTACAAAAAGTTTACTTACTAGCCCAGTCAAAACAATGTTTTAAACCATAGCAAATATATCATACAATTGTATAAATAAAACTACAAGATGTTTTCAATATTAATCAAATATTAATATTAATAAAATCAAAAAGTGAGACATAATAATAAATATAAACCTACTATAAATACATGTACTATAAAGTTACCTTTACTTTTTCAGCGAAGGCTTTTGGAGTTAGTACTATCTAAACTGTCTGCTGAAGAAAAAGTATTGTTTCATTCAATAAGTGATGATTATGAATTATGCCTAACAAAGTGTCGTACAAGTTCTCATAGTGTGCTTCATGAAAATTCATATAAAGATGCAGAACACAAATATTGCTTTGGCAATGGGGTAGATGCCCGCCCGCCCGATTAGCAGTTACTACTATTCAAAATTTAGAAATGTCTTTGAGAGGTAATGACATTATCAAGGAAATTTGGGATACAAGATAAAGTTAAGTAAATACTTTGTTAGCTAATTGTATCTTATATTTCAAAAATATTTGCCTTTTTTTCTGTGAATTATCATGCAATCAGTCGTTAGACTATGAGTAGATTTGATGAAGGTAGGTGTCATGAAGAGAAGTATTTCTAGTAAATACTTTCTATATGTCTTCATGAGCACACATCAGTTATGTGCCTCCTTTTTAATCTTCGTATGCTCTCTGGAATAGTTAGCTGTTAAGCTAACGGGTTGGGATGTTTCCTTAGTCTAGCTTTATATTTGGAACTGTAGAGCCTAATTTCCTCCTTAACAGTCGCTACTCTAAGATGTTCATGGAGTTCTGTGATTTTTATGAACCATGGAGCGTTGGATATCTGTTTTAGGATGTAGTTTTGAGCCCTTTGTATTATACTACAGTTGGTATCACATGCTGATCCCCAGAGTTTTATATCATATGTCCATATAGGTTTCAATATTGTTTGGTATATAAGTAGCTTATTGTCTATTGACAGTTTAGAGTTTTTTCCTAGAAGCCACTTAAGGTCCCTATATTTGAAGTTTTATTCATCTCGCTTACTTTGCAAGTGTTTCTTCCAAGTAAGTCTTTAGTCTAGGTGCATTCCGAGATATTTGACTGTATCGTGCTGAGGTAATTGGCTGTTTCGAAGAGTAACGGGGAGGGAGGGAGAGTAAAAATATTTACCTATAGATATTAATTTGTGATAAACGAAATTGTCGACATTCTAAAACAAAATGCATTGATGTTTGTGCCTGATATTTTTTAGGCTTAAAATACTTCAAAAACCACTATTTTTAAAAATCTATATTAGCATGTATCATACACTATCTATATTAAATGATTGCCTTAACTTAATGTCTTATTGCACATGTGAAATTTATTAGCAATAATAATTGGCGCCTAGTAATTTTAAGCTTACATAGATAATTTATATATTTAAGTAGAAACAATTTTTTATAGACAAATACAATTATTATTGTAATAGGGAATATGCATAAAATTTAATTTTGCTTCAAATATCTTTTCTTCCAATCTTTATTATCGTCACATTATGATTAAAAGGTATTTTTTTTATTTAGTTATTATTTAAACCCTTAAAATATTGTATAAAAAGTGAATATTAACGGCGGGAAATCGAAACTTCCTAAACGCGCCACCATTGGTTGAAAGCAAAATGACGTCAGTTGTTTGATGACAGTGACATTGGGTTTATCGGCGTCGATATTCATACTAGACCAGGTTTAGGCAGCTTTTCTGAGAAAATTTACTATGCTAATGTATATATATTTTTACACCATCACAAAGTAGAGATTTTAACAAACAAAAAGCCCACTAATTTTTTTAAGAAAGCAAATATTTTGACGTGAGAACTTTCGATGGAAAACTAGGGTGCTTTTTCGATATTAAGTCAAAATAAGATGAAAAAAATAAATATTTTAAATCAATAAAAATACAGTGTATTTAGAACATAAAAAGGTAAGTTTTCACAACATTTCGTGAAAAATATTTTCTTCTTGTAAAAGATAAAAATAAAAAACCAAAATCTTGTTTTCTTTAATTTTTTACATAAATTTTGAGGTTATGTGAAAAAAGTGTGAATACAAAAGTTTTAGATCTTTTTATTACCTACAACATTGCCATTTAACTTTTTTCCATAGGACTTGTAGTTTTGCCGGAAATCGAGATAACAGTTTTTTACCCTTAAAACACCACCTTCCCGACCTCAGATCGCCCGTAATTTATTTTTCCTTTCATTTTTATAACATTAGTGGGTTTTATTCTTTTCTAGTGGGTTTTATTCTATTATTATGTTTTTGGTTTCAAAAATTATCGACACTGGTCTATACTACTAAAAAGTAGTATATGTTAGAAAAATTTTAAAACTGTGTTCCTGTGGTGTTTTCTAGTGAATCAATATTAATAGTGAATCAAGGACGGTGACTTAAACTGGTTTTATCAAAGCTTTGAACGAACGAAAAACATCTTTTCATCTTTCTTTCTTATACTTTCGCATCGCTTGGAATATACGAAAAAACACTTCATCGGGTGTATTTCTAATAATGTTTTTGTACTTACAATACTTGTAAGAAGGTTTTTTTAATTTCCTCAATGATGTGTATAGCAATTAAAACGGAAGATATATAAGAAGTAACTGAAAAACTTAAAGTAAAAAAGACATTCGTGTGACAAATGACGTCATCGACGAGGCGGCGCTACTGGTGGCGTTTGAACGGCTTAAATTTAGTCAATGTTTTAAATTTCACTTTGCATAAAAAATTATATATTTTCAAGACTATTTATATATTTTTCTACTTTATAATGATGTAAAGGATGGATTTAAGTCATAAAAAAAATCATGCATATTCCCTATTATAAACTTAAAATAAAAAATTGTAAAGGTGTCAGATCTGCGCATGTAACATTTTCTTAAAGATAATTGAGATATAATATTATGAATATTGTACCAATCCATGATTTTATTTTTCTGTTTTGAAATAACAAAGAATTAAGAAACAGATTAAAATTTTATATTCAGAATTTTTATATATTTTTCTTTTTATAATATAATATATCATAATTATGTCAACGATTATCATATTACGGACTATATGTTTTTTTTTAACAAAATGAAAAGCTTTGTGATCAGCATTATTAGTCTATTTTAATATTGATAACTCGTAAAATAAAAAACATGCTTATGGAGTTGTAGACATTATTGATTAAATAAATCAATATGAGGCTATTTAGTTTAAATGTAATTTTCTTTAATATATTGCAGGAATGAAAATTTAAAAGTAGGTATACAGATATAGTTTTTAAATGTGCCTGTTGTATGTCTATTATTTAAGTTAAATATTAATAAGTTACCATAATGTTGTATGTATTCAGCCCCTTATAACATATCGCTTCCCTTCAATGTGAATTCAAGCCAAAGGTCACAATGGTATTTGGTAAACTTCACATGCCTTTTAAAACCTGCAAGGGTCTCTCGAAAATGCAGGTTTCGTTAGTCGTTACTATACAAAGTTTTCTTTCACAGTAAGACAATTAGTAATTATGTTGGAATGATTCATAGTTGAAAATATCAGAATTTCGAAATTCGGACTTTGAACCCACTACATGATATTCAGGAGAATATTGAGTAGCTTTACTCCCGCATAAAATTATCTTATAAAAGACGTTGAAAGTTTTAAAATGTAGGTTGCATTACATAAATATGAACATTTTTAAGCTGTTTATGACTATGATATATAACTTTTCCTGAAATACGTATTTTTTCATCATTATGTATTTTCGAAATAAAGTTACGTTGATTTAATTTATAAGTTTTTAGGAATTTGTTTTAGGAATTAATCCTTATACGATTGTAAATGCTGTTGTTAAAATAGCCAGCTTAAGTATAATAATGGCAAAGCTGGATCACTACAAACTACTTACTATGACTGAGGGGGATTGTAGACCTGAGAATGGTTGTATTTTCAATTCGATACATCCATGAGTTCCCTAGATAAAGAATCTTAACAGACAAACGACAAACTGACCAATAAGGGTTCCGCTCTTTCGTTTTGAAGTACGGAACCCTAAAATTTACACATGACATAATAAGTTTACACATGGCGTTTTGTCAGATAGTAATTGATGTTACATATTTATTTATACAATATTGTAACATACAATCATAAAATAGTATAGTTAATGATAATTTCCTTTTTTTTCAAAATGAATGTATATTATTTAAAAATATATATGCACTTGTGAAATAATATAATATTAATTTGAAATGTATTCCCATTATTCCATAGAAAAATATTCGTATCATTCATCACAAGTATTATGAAACCGATAAATTAAAATCTATACTTATATTATAAAGAGGAAAGATTTTTATTTTTGTATGTAAGGAATAAACTCAAAAACTACTGAACCGACCTGAAAAAAGACATAGGCTACCTACTACTACTTTTAAAGGCGAAAAAAGGGATGTAAGGGGTTGAGATAGAGGATGAAAGTTTGTATGGAAATTACGTCTTTTTAGAAGCTTGAAACTTATTATTTCGCTTTTTTGTTAGTTATAAATAAGTAAGACATTCAAAGTTTGTAAAAATTGTATGCTAAGTACCCTCTGTACCTACATTGGTACCATTCTTTAAATGTTTATATATACGTTACATATATATAAACATTTAAAGATATCCCACAATACATAATATAATAGTTAATCAAATTGTTATTTCGTGTATATGTATTTGTACATAAATGTTTCATCTTGTTACGTAGTTACTAATAATATTAATGTTATTTATTAAACGAAATATATTTTTATACTCATGTAATTGCTATTTAATTTGTATACCATCTTAAACCATGAGAATCTTAGACTTTTCGGAATGTTAGGCAAGTATCATTCCTATATTTATATAATATATATATTATATTCGGTTCTCAAAAATCTAAACAGACAAATTCTCTGAGACAATACCTGTGTGCAACGGCCAGCATTGCCAGATTCATTTTTTGCCATGTCGGGATTTTGGAACTTTTTGAGTGAAAAAAGCGAGATACTTTCGTCGAAAGCGGGATATAGTAATAAAAAGGATATAATCTAAGGTTTTTGAATATATATATTTTTATTTGAGCTCAAATTACGTTTGCGTAGTAAGCAAAAATAGCCATAGAAAATGTATTTTAATAAAAGTATAGAAATGATTCGCACATGAAAATATCAAAAGTGCGAGACCTGGAATTGAACCCGCATCACTCTGTTATCCAAGCGAGCGCGTTACCGCTGGGCTACCACTGCCTATATTTTAATAATAAATTATTTTTAACAAAGAAACAAAAACTGACTTCAAAACTAAACAAATCTAAACTAAAAAGTAGTAAATAATACATTTAAGAACTTCGTAAAGGGTCTAGCCGGATAAGCATAACGAATCTGCCCCCAAATGGGAACCTATATGGAACCTTATGTTTTAATACCTGCTTGATGTACAAAACGATTTATGTACACATCGCGACCAGATTCCGTTTTGAACCTGAGATATGGGAAAAAATAACCGTACGCATGACTATTATTCAAAGTAGTATATCTCAAAAACTAATTACGTTAGATCAGTGAGACTAATGCGAGGCTTTAGAGTACATTACATACTATATCATATATTTTTTATAAATTTTTTGAGCCATTTTTTTCTAAAAAAAATGAAAAAGTAAACAAAAAATATTTTTTATTTTTGTGTTTTCTGAGACTTACAATCACAGAAATAATATATGTTGTGCTCCTTTATGTGCACTATTACTCATAAAAATCACGCACGTAAAATGTTAGTGTAACACTTCGAAAAAAAATTAAATGTGATTTACGCTTATGTTGTACCGTTATACTACTACAAGGCCCACAACAACGCACGAGGCACCAACTTATTTTAGAACATAGGTCCATCGGAGATATAGTGAATGTAAATACGATAGACTTTGCATATTTGTACTTAGTGATAGTGATTTTACGAGTATATATGAAATATATGAATGGTGATTATATTGAAATTCCATTTCAATGTGAAGTAAAATCAAGGCATGTGATTACAACAATATTGTCCGTTATTGCCCCAATGACAACTGCTTAATTCGAAGTATTACATCAACATTTTACGTACGTGATTTTTATGAGTAATAGTGCACATAAAGGAGCACAACATATATTATTTCTGTGATTGTAAGTCTCAGAAAACACAAAAATAAAAAATATTTTTTGTTTACTTTTTCATTTTTTTTAGAAAAAAATGGCTCAAAAAATTTATAAAAAATATATGATATAGTATGTAATGTACTCTAAAGCCTCGCATTAGTCTCACTGATCTAACGTAATTAGTTTTTGAGATATACTACTTTGAATAATAGTCATGCGTACGGTTATTTTTTCCCATATCTCAGGTTCAAAACGGAATCTGGTCGCGATGTGTACATAAATCGTTTTGTACATCAAGCAGATATTAAAACATAAGGTTCGATATAGGTTCCCATTTGGGGGCAGATTCGTTATGCTTATCCGGCTAGACCCTTTCGACGTCGGTGAAAGCCAGGACGGACAGATTTATCGTGGTTTAGATTAAGGTGCTTTTGCTTTGGCTGGCACCGATTTCTAAATGAACTAAGTTCTTAAAAGTGTTATTTTCTACTTTTTAGTTTAGATTTGATTTTTTTTTTGTTAAAAATATTTTTTTTTTACATTTTTTTATGGAAATAAAGTTAAAGTAGATTTTACAACGTATTTTGTTTATTTAAATATAAAAAGGGTATAGGGTAGGCCATTTAAACCACTGCTGTAATAAGCAAGGGCGGATCCAGCTTTGGTACCAGGGGGGGGTCACATAGTCGTGGTCAAGTCACAAAAAGATATAATTTAATTTTTATAATATAAACGCTTTTGCAAAAAAAAAGGATACTTTAGATTTTTTTTCTCTACATCAATGAAGAAGAACAAGAAAGAGGTTTTATTAATTTGACGATGTTAGTTAGTTAGTTTCAGCCCAAATACGTCCACTGCTGGACATAGGCCTCCCCCAAAGATTTCCACAACAACCGGTCTTGCGCCATCCGCATCCAGTGGGCTCCCGCGACTTTGACCAGGTCGTCGGTCCACCTTGTGGGAGGCCTGCCCACGCTTCGCCTTCCGGTACGTGGCCGCCACTCCAGAACTTTGCGTCCCCATCGACCGTCTGTTCTGCGAGCGATGTGCCCCGCCCACTGCCACTTGAGTTTAGCTATTCGAAAGGCTATGTCGGTGACCTTGGTCCTTCTGCGGATCTCCTCATTCCTGATTCGATCTCGCAGGGAAACCCCGAGCATAGCCCTCTCCATTGCCCTCTGTGTGGCCTTGAGCTTTCTTATGAGGCCCATCGTGAGCGGCCACGTCTCTGTCCCGTATGTCATCACTGGCAACACACACTGGTCAAAGACTTTTGTCTTGAGACACTGCGGTATTTGAGACGAGAGGATGTTGTGTAGCTTCCCGAAAGCTGCCCACCCGAGTTTGATCCGCCGATTGACCTCTTTCTCGAAGTTGGACCTACCTAATTGGACAGTTTGTCCTAGGTATATATACTCGTCAACAACTTCGAGCATAGAGCCACCGATAAAAACTGGAGTGGTGGCAACATGGACGTTCGACATAATTTTCGTCTTGTCCATGTTGATTTTTAGACCAACTCGTTCGGAGACTCTATTGAGGTCATTGAGCATTTTGCTGAGGTCCTCCATAGTCTCAGCCATAACCACAACATCATCGGCAAATCGAAGGTGAGTGATGTACTCGCCGTTAATATTGATGCCCAGTCCGTCCCAGTCCAGGAGCTTAAAGACATCTTCCAACGCAGCGGTAAACAATTTCGGCGATATGACATCGCCTTGACGTACCCCTCGCTGCAGTTGAATAGGTCTCGAGTCCCGGTCCTGAAGTCGGACTGACATAGTGGCGTTTTCGTACAGACACTTCAACACTTCGATATACCGATGGTTTACTTGGCACCTTTGGAGAGACTGTAGCACAGCCCAGGTCTCGATCGAATCAAAGGCTTTTTCGTAGTCCACAAACGCCAAGCAAAGTGGCAAGTTATACTCCTCGGTCTTCTGTATAACCTGCCGCAGCGTATATATGTGGTCTACGGTACTAAAGCCTCGGCGGAAGCCAGCTTGTTCGGGAGGCTGGAAGTCGTCAAACCTGCTTTCAAGACGGTTCGTAATGACTCTCGAAAACAGCTTGTATACATGGCTCAGAAGCGCTATGGGTCTGTAGTTCTTCAAAAGGGCATTGTCACCTTTTTTAAAGAACAGTATCATAACGCTTCTGCTCCATGCTCGTGGGGTTTTGCCTTTGCATATGATGGAATTAAAAAGCTTCTGAAGGGCCCTAAGGATCGGTTCTCCACCCGCCTTCAGAAGTTCGGCTGTGATTCCATCTGCACCCGCTGCCTTGTTGTTCTTGAGCTGCTTGAGAGCCATTCTAATCTCGCTCAGGTTGACGTCCGGGATCTCTTCGGTATTGTGTCGGGTTAGTCTGGCCCTCGGATCGTTGTCCAGACTGATGGGTTGTCGCTTTGATGTAAATAGCTGTCCATAGAATCTCTCGATCTCTCTCATAAGCTCAGGATTAGATGAGACGATCCTACCGTCATCCGTTTTGAGCTTAATGAGCCGGCTTTTTCCAATAGACAGATTTCTCGCAAAAACTTTGGAGCCTTTGTTTTGCTCTATTGCATCTACAATACGCTCGGTGTTATAGTTGCGATGGTCACGTCTTAGGGACTTCGAAATCTGTCTATTTAGTTGCCGGTACTTGAAAGCGTCATCCGACGACTGCAAGATCATCTCTCTCCTTTCCTTCATGAGCTCGAGAGTAGGATCAGAGATCTTTTTGGGTCTATTTCTGGAGTGATATCTCAGATGTTTAGACCCAATTGTTTGGACAGCATCCACGAACCCATCATTATATGTGTCCACGTCGCTTTCTAGGCAATCGAAGGCGTTTTTGAGTTCCAGCTGAAAGCTCTCGGGGTTTTGGATTTGGTGTGGCGCAGGTCGGAGCGTGGACTTCATCAGTCGTGATCGCTCAAGCCTTACAATAATATTCAATGTGCCTCTTACAAGTCGGTGATCGCTTCCGGTTTTGAACGCATTGATCACTGAGACATCACTGAATATTTGCTTTTTCGTTGACATGATGAAGTCTATCTCGTTTTTAATTGCACCATCAGGGCTCATCCACGTCCACTTTCTGTGGTTTCGTTTCTTGAAAAAGGAGTTCATCATGAAGAGTCCCTCCTTTTCCATAAAACGCGTTAGTGAATGACCCCGATGGTTTCGACTTCCAAATCCAAATTGCCCCACTCTCAGCTCGTCGCCTTCTCGTTTGCCTAGTTTCGCGTTGAAGTCTCCCATGACAATGGTAAAGTGGGTTTTGTAGCTATGTATGGCTCTACTAATGTCCTCATACATAGACTCTACCTCCTCATCAGGATGTGTTGAGGTCGGAGCGTACACCTGAACTAATTTCAGGGAATAACGTTTTGTTATACGCAGAACAAGGTACGCCACCCTGGTCGACACACTCCCGATAGTTACCACGTTGTTCACGAGAGACTTGTGAACAATAAACCCGACACCACCCTGGGACTGTTGGTCGCCTTCCCGAAAGTAGAACAGGTTACCAGATTTGAGAGTTATCGAGTTCTCCCCCTCTCTTCGAACCTCAGATAAACCCACAATATCCCATCGTAACCTGCTCAATTCTTCCTCGAGCTCTTCAATCCTCTCGTCGGTCCGCAGTGTGCGCGTGTTCAATGTTGCCAGGTCGAGTCGTCTTTTTTGGTAGCCCGATCTCATCCGGAGATTCTTAGCACCCCCTGCCCCACCGTAACCTAGGCCGCTACCATGACCAGGAATAGTGGAGCTGCCGGGTACTGGGGGCCGGTTTTGTGCGTCGTCCATTTTTGGGGGGGGAATTGCCTTAATCGCCACGCTTGGCAGGCGGGTTGGCGATCGTTTGACGATGTATTGGCATGTTATTTGAAGCTTCTCGTCTAAGAGCTAGCAACGTTTTCGAGAAAGCATTTCAGTAAGGCCAGTTTTTAAATATGCTATCTCTCCCACTTTCCCGGACATAAAACGGGCTGTCTGGCTAGCGGTAGTGGTTGCGTTCATCAGTGCGCATCGTACTTGGATAGGTAAAATAACAATTTTTGAAAGAATTTTAACAAGGTTCCTTTGGTTTTTATTATGTTAATTGAACTTTTTGGAACATGAATCTATTATTCCCAGACAGTTCCATTGTTGTTTAAATTGTGCCAGACACTAATTTTAAATATATTTTGAAGTTATACTTCTTTAGACGCGTTATGAAAAATTGATAAGAGTGAAGTTTTACGATGCGTGACACAAAATTAACAGTATGAAGTTGCCTACTAAATCGCTGATTGCGAAAATGAGGTCCATTTTCAAATCCAAGATAGCGGGTATCCGGTTTTTTTTTCAATAATGACATGGGTGTCATTTTCAAGGTTTCTCGGGGTGCTGATTGCGAAAATGAGGTCCATTTTCAAATCAAGATGGCGGATATCCGTTTTTTTTTCAAAAATGACATGGGTGTCATTTTCGAAGTTTCTCGGGGTGCTGATAGCGAAAATTATGTCCATTTTCAAATCCAAGATGGCGGACATCCGGTTTTTTTTCAATAATGCCATGGGTGTCACTTTCGAGGTTTCTCGGGGTGCTGATTGCGAAAATGAGGTACATTACTATGATCGTATTGACATATTTATGTATTAGTTTCAAAGCTACGACTTTAAACTTGTAAGTTGTCACGTTTTTTTGCAATATTTTTGTTAGACATTGCTACTCTAGTCTTTTATAACTCAATGGCTTTACTAAAGGCGCGAATGCTGAAACGATTTTTTGCTGATTACTAAAATTTTAATATTTTTGGATATTTTCTGCAAATTAAACAATTAAATCTTTCTTTTTACATTAAATACCACTTCTGATAGGAGTGATAAAGCGACAAGAGCCGGTAAAATTATTGTCCTACTTGAAGAAGGTTGTTCGCAAACTTACGTGTCTCAACGGCTAAATGTGAGTCGTTCAACTGTCCAGAGGACTTGGTTGACTTGGTATCAAGAGACCGGTTTGGTCAAAAGAAGACACGGTTCGGGAAGAAAACGATGCAAAGAACCAAGAGATGACCGCTTTTTGGTGAGTCAGGCGATGCGGAATCGTAGGAGGAGTAGAAGTTGGCTTGTGGACGGTTAGGAGGAGGCTTTGGGCTGCCAATATCAGGAGTTACCACCCGGCTCGGGGCCCTAAAATACTTCGTGAGCACTGTGTTGCTCGACTTCAGTTTGTTCGAAATTGTGTTTCATGGACTTTGGAGGACTGGAATAAAGTATTGCTTACTGATGAAGCTAGAATCTCTTAGTGTGGAGAAGACCGACGCCGGTGAGTGCTGCGAAGATCACGGGAATGCAATGCGGTAGTGTGTTTCGAAGAAATCACTCCTTATGGTGGGGGCTCCGTTATGTTTTGGGCTGCGATGAATTTGACGCAGCGTACGGAGTTAGTTTTCATAGAAAATGGAACATTAAATGCACACCGGTACATAATGGAAGTCCTGATTCCATATGCACAACCCGCAGTGACTGCACTTGGGGAAGATTCCATTTTTATTGACGACAATGCTCGCCCGCGCCGTTCTGGCGACGTGGAAGCGTACATGCAAGTAGTTGGCATCCGTCATTTAGATTGGCCAGCTCGACATCCTGACCTCAATCCAATTGAGCATGCTGGGATGTTCTAAAGAGACGAGTAAGAACAGTGCAACCTGCTCCACAAAACATCAGGGAGCTAAAAAGAGACATTGCAGAAGAGTGAGGACGTATTCCTCAAAATGTTACTAAAAACATCGTGGAAAGCATATCCACAAGGATCCAAGCTGTTATTTGGCAAGAGGAGATCACACTCGTTATTAGGTTTTTAAATTATAAATGAAACTACCTCTTCGGATTTTGTCGCGGATTTATTTAGATTTTTAATTCCCGACGTTTCGAATGCTTTATAGCAATCATGGTCACGGGAGAGACTCTCCCGTCTCCGCCGACGAAACGTCGGGAACTAAAAATCAAAATAAATTCGCGACAGATTCCGAAAAGGTAGTTACATTTATAATGTCGAATATTCGCGTAAACCTAAGAAAGTATTAGGTTTTTACATTTGTAACTTTATTTAATTTATTTAAAAGTAAAAAAACCTTTTCTCTTTATTGCCAACCACTTCTTATTGTTTGGCCGTGTACATCGGTTTTCAAGAATTCCTCGAAAATTTATAAAATATTGCCAGAATTCAATTCACGCGTATTAATTTACACGATTGTAAGTATACAGACTACGTCAAAAAATATTCATTTAAATTAACTCAAGTCGACCTTAGAACGTATTCCTTACGTGCCCGTTATTTTTTTGCCAATACGTTTATCATGAATAACAGTTGATTGAACTTTGAAGTAAGTTTTGTTGTTTCGATTGAAGTTAGATCTAGTTAGACGTTAGTCCGCGTTAGTCGAAACAAAGCGCGCGCAAGTGTCAGTGTCACACGAAATGTGACATCAAATGAAAGGTGACGGTAGCGCGGTAAAATTCGATGCGTTCCCGAATAATGTGTTTACCATCATAATAATCCATTGAAATTTGAAATATTACATTCTTTAGGCCTTAGCGTGAGTTTTTCAGAGGCAGCAATTTTATATTTTTTTAATGTGCAGGGGGCATCAGTATAAGCCTAAGTTCAAGTTTGTGGGGTCACCGACCTTGTCCAACGGCTGCCATTTTGGAAAAACGAGTGCAAAGAGTTTTCGCGCTATGTCTCGTAAACTAGAAGCCCCACACTAAAAATATAAACATTTGTATTAAATTAATTTGTCTTTTTTGAACAAATTTTCTTTCGGGCGTTATAACTTTTTTTCTGATCATTTTACAATAAAATAACATCGGAGCAATCTTATCGAGGGTTTTTTAACGAATAATTTTCAGTATAGTGAACCGGGGCTATTGCGTCTAAAAAGTGCAATTTTTTCGACTAGGGTAGGTTGAAGAAGCTGTATTTCTGCTACTGAATAGTTTACGGGAAAATTGCTTAAATATCTTAAATTGTCATATCCTTAAGATTTATTTTCACTTAATTGTATAAGAAAACACCTAGTATATTCTTGTTAAATTTGGTATGAATTCCAAGGACTGATTTTAGACACAATAGCCCCGTATCGGGGGTTATTGTAACTATCATTCTTAATTTCTAAACTTAAAGAGATATGATGCTTGGAATCACTGATTATGATAAAAAAGGCATTGAAGAAAATTATTTGAGCACTTTATCTATGTAGGAAAGCTAGTTTCTGTTAAAAATACTTTTTTTGGTCAAAGAGGGGTTATTGTAGCTTTTTCTTTAAATTTAGTGTTGGGATTATGCCTGATAAGTATTGTATGTCGATTGTCGATAAATTTTATACATATAATCAAACTGTAATTTAAAAAATCTGTACATGAAATATTTTTAAGAACATGACTAACGTAATGTGTATTGAATGAATAAAACCCCAAAACAACAATTATTATAATTTTTGTCTGTTTATATTATGTTATCGTTTACCCTAAAAAGGACTGATTTTAATCAAATTTTGTGTAGTGATAACTTATTACTCGTGATGACTTGGGATTCTTTATATTGCAGAAAATGTTTAATTTTCACTGGAAAACAAAATAATTGGTCTAGTCCTGGAAAGCTAGCGGTGGCTAAATCTTAAGATATACGTCAAATCAAAGTCGAAGGAAATTTGAGTCTTAAATAGACCTACAGAAAAGCCTATGTCAAAATCTACCTTCTAAGTTACACTTGCAATACCTATTTTTATCAGTAAGCATAAAAAACAATAACTTAGCGAATCGTGCGTCCATGCGTTTACACAAAAAGTACTGAACCAATTTTAACTAAACTTTGTGCAGTAATAGAGTCTTACTAGGGACCGTATTTAGGATATCCTTTACTACAGAAATGAAACAAAAAAAATACTATCACAGGAATGCACAGTAACTGGTTTTATAGAGTAGTTCGTTTCAGCCCAAATACGTCCACTGCTGGACATAGGACTTCCACAAAGATTTTCACGACAACTGATCATGTAACATCCGCATTCCGCACCCAGTGAGCTCCCACTACTTTAACCAAGACGTCAGTCCACCTTGTGGGAGGCCTGCCCACGCTTCGCCTTTCAGTACGTGGCCGCCACTCGAGAACTTTGCGTCTCCAACGATCGTCTATTCTGCGAACTATGTGCCCCGCCTACTGCCACTTGAGCTTGCCTGTTTGATGGACTATACCAGTGACATAGGTTCTTCTACGTATCTGAAGTGTTTTTCTGGCATGGTGTAATTGCACTGTAAAATGGTAGGGACCGGCAATCCAGCGTCATCAAGAGTTGAATTCGATGCAAAAAGAGAACATAAGATCTGCTTTCTCCTTTCCAGAATGTGCCCGTGTTATATCCTGTTTGCGCAAAGTTGGTAGAGATGATCGACAGAAATTTCCTTCCTCGGTTTTAGCGAGAGTCCAAAAAGCTCGTGATCCAGATGGCAAGCTTAGAAGTTTCTCGCCTATATGTTTGTCTCTTGACCTGACCATTAACGTTTTGCCGGATCTAGACGCAGCATTAAATTTCTTTTTGAGATAGACTACGTTAGGATCCTTGGCTGTGCGGCCAACAATCCAAGCCTCATAAGATTCCTGCTTTTCGCAAAAGGCACTAACTAGCACTGGATGCAACAAAGTAGCGTTCGCGATCGCCAACCCGCATGCCAAGCGTGGCGATTATGACAAATCCCCCCCAAAATTACTAACAAACAATACCGGCCCCCAGTACCCGGCAGCCTTACTATTCCTGGTCATGGTAGCGGCCTAGATAGCGGCAACTTAATAAACAGATTTCGAAGTCGATTCGATGCTCTTTTTGAAGTAGACACAGACGTAGACATTCAATGTCCAATAAGCGCTGCGTACGTGGACTAACCCGGCTATACGTTGGAATATAATTTCAACTCATGGGCCGGAGTCTATTTGTAGGTGCGAAACCTCTGTTTCCAGCGTCTCCGCCATCTTAAAGATCCCATATTCTCTACGATTTGGGTAATCGTAGTTACAGGAATCGAAAAGATCCTGTATTCCTGTTAATTTGTTAATTTATTTACCTTTTACCTAAATTAACCTGTGTCTACCAATTGCACACAGGTGACCAGGAGACAACTCGATTGCTTGAACATCTCAGTGAGGAAAGCTGATATGGCTATACAACGGTGCCCCACTGTGCAGCGTGTCTTTCTGGGGGACTTTAAATCATGAAGATTGGCTATTCCCATACCAGAAGACGGACCATGAGAAGCGTGGAAGTATGCGGTGTCACTTGGACTCTCCCAGTTGATTGAGCAAGCAACAAGGGTAGTCGATGTAGACGGCTGCACAGCTAATTGTCTGGACTTTCTGCTGACAACTGATCCAGACAGATATAACATCCAGGTTTCATCCCCATTGGGTAGCTCTGACAACTATCTGGTGTAAACTGTATGTCTTTTAATCCACCATTTAACGACTCTATTGGTGTTAGACGAGTATGGCCACACAAGTCAGCAGATTGGGATGAGATGCGACTCTTTTTTGCATCCTTTCCTTGGCGGCAGGCCTGCTTCTTTTCTCCCGATCCGTCTAAATGTGCGGTTGTTATAACTGATGTGGTACAAGTGATGGAATACTTTATCCCATGCACCGATGTATCCGTTGGTGGCAAAGCTCGCCCATGGTTTAATTCCGAATGCACCTTTGCTGAAAAGCATAAGCTTACCTTGCCTGGGTTGACGCTCAAGACCGCAAAGCTCCGGATGTGAGATTCAAGAAGAGAGCCTTTAACTTAGCCACCAAGTCCTACAAAAACACATTAAAGAAGGCTCGTCTTGACCGAATTACATATAATGACGCAAAGCTCTCTGCCCAACCATCTAGCAGCAGAGCTTTATGGTCCCTTGCCAAAGCGGTCGAGAGACGAGACGAACATTTGACGGCCCTCATAGCCACCGCTGGTAAAACTTGACGGATCCCTGGCTCATGCGGTAAAGTGCTTGCTTCTCTTTTTGCCCAAAATTCATATCTGTCTGGCAATGCTACTCCACCACATCTATCTCACTGCGTATTCTCAATGGCTGAAATCCCCATCCAACTGATAATGAGGTAAAGAGAGTATTGTGTCGTCTAGATGTGAATAAAGCCAGTGGTCCTGATGGTATACCAGCGATAGTGCTTAAAACATGTGCTCCCGAGTTGTCTCCGATACTGACACGTCTATACCGCATTTCTCTTAAGACTGGTATAGTATCAAAATCCTGGAAGCAACCAGTGCCCAAGTAAGGTAGCCGTGCCGACCCTGCCAATTATCGTCCGATCTCAATCACCTCCATACTCTGCAAGATTATGGGGCGTTATTGAACACTCGTCTTATGGCATACCTAGAACAGAACGATCTCCTCAGTGATCGACAATATGGGTTTCGTCGGAATCGGTCGACTGGGGACCTTCTAGTGTATGCCAATCACACTTTTGGCGACGCTTTTGGGCGAGGCGGGGAGGCGATTGCCGTTTATCTTGATGTCTCAAAGGCCTATGACAGGGTCTAGCACGCTAGCCTTATAAGCAAGCTTTCAGCCTATAACATATCTCCTGACCTGATTGGCTAGATTAAAGTTTTCCTGAGCGACCACTCATAGTTATGGTTGAGGGTTGTTCATCACAACTCTTAAAGACCAACTCTGGAGTTCCTCAGGGACCTGTTCTCTCTGCCACTTTGTTCCATTTGCATATTACCGATCTGCTTATACCCGTAATCTATGGGTACGCAGACGACAGCACTGTTGAAGAGAGATAGATACCTACCGAATCCTCGGGCCAGTAGAGATCAAATTCAGTCCGAAAGAGAGGTCATGGTAAAGCGGTTTAATCTCACACGCAGGGCAGTCTCCACTTGGGGCGATGCCAATCTTGTGAGTTTCAACGCCACCAAAACATAGGCGTGCCTGTTCACCACAAAAAGGAGTCCTTTAACCTTGACTCCTACTTTCCGACATATGCCTCTGGAATACACTGACCGTCAGCAGGTACTGGGGATGGACATTACCCCCAACATGAACTACGGGCGGTTCATCGAGTCTAAGGCTAATGTAGCAGCGAGGAAAGTTGGCATCCTCGCAAAGGTCTGTCAGTTTTTCACGCCGGGACAGCTTATTAATTTATATAAAGCTCAAGTACGGTCTTGCGTGTATTTCATGTAGTCACTGTAGTCACATTTAAGCTGGTGCTGCGGAATGCCATCTGTCGGCCTTGGACTCGATTGAGACGTGTGCGCAGAGGCTTATTGGTGACCCTACGCTGGTAAAAGCTAACTTACAAAGCCTCGATAACCGACGTAGGGTTGCCAGCCCAGCCAGGGTTGCTTGTGTACTCTACAGGTTGCATTTCGGTGAGTGTGCGCAGGAATTACATGACCTAATTCCCCTATCCCTTTCTATTATCCGGCGACCCGATCTGCTAGTCTCCATCGTTATGTCGTAGACATTCCATCCGTCCGGACGAAGCGATTCGCTACGTCATTTATTATACGTGCGGCTAAGGATCGGAACAACCTGCCTGCGTCAGTGTTTCCGTCCGATTAATACATTATGTGCCTTCAAGGCTAGAGTGAATAGGTGGCTACTGAATTAGTGCCTGATGGTAAGTTACCACTTACCATCAGGCGGAACGTAGTCAAGCACTTATATAGTATAAAAAAAAATTAAAAAATTCCCTAATACGTGACCTTCGCACTTTTAATACTGTGAGTATTATGGACGCTATAGAGCGAAACAAAGGCTCCAAAGTGTTTAACGTGGGTTCTGTCTATTGGATAAAGCCGGCTCGTAACGATGGTAAGATCGTTTCATCTAACCCTGAGCTTATGGGCGAGATCGAAAGATTTTATGGACAGCAATTTGCATCAACGCGACAACCCATCAGTCTGGACAAGACTTACCCGACACTACACCGAAGAAATCTCGGACGTTAGCCTGAGCGAGATTAGGATGGCTCTCACACGGCTCAAAAACAACATAGCAGCGGGTGCAGATGGGATTATGACAGAGTTTCTGAAGGCGAGTGGAAAACCGATCCTTGAGGCCATTCAGAAGCTATTTAATTCTGTCATATTCCAAAGTACGGCCCCACGAGCATGGAGCAGAAGCGCTATGGTACTGTTCTTTAAAAAACGCGATTATACCTTGCTAAAGAACTTCCCATAGTGCTTCTTAGCCATGTCTACAAGCTGTTTTCGAGAGTCATCACGAACCGTCTTGATAGCAGGTCTGACGAATTCCAGCCTCCCGAAAAGGCTGGCTTCCGTAAAGGATTCAGTACCGTAGACCACACACATACGCTGCGGTATTATACAGAAGACCGAGGGATGTAACTTGCCTCTTTGCTTGGCGTTTGTGGACTACAAAAAAGCCTTCGATTTGATAGAGACCTGGGCTGTGCTGCAGTCTCTCCAACGGTGACAGATGGACCACTGGTATATCGAAGTGTTGAAGTGTCTATATGAAAACGCCCTTATTTCAGTCCGACTTCAGGATCGGAACTCTAGACCCATCCAATTGCAGCAAGGAGTACATTAGGGCGATGTCATCTCGCCGAAATTGTTTACCGTTGCATTGGAAGATGTCTTTAAGGTCCTGGACTGAAACAGACTCGGCATCAATATCAATGCCGAGTACATACTCACTTCCGATTTGCCGACGATATATAGCTGGTCATGGCTGAGACCGTGGAGCACCATAGTATTATGCTAAATGACCTCAATAAAGTCCCCGAGCGAGTTGGTCTCAAATAAACCAAAATAAAAACGTAAATTATGTCGAATGTCCATGTTTCAACCACTCCAGTTTCTATCAGTGAATCTATGCTTGAAGTTGTTGATGAGGTATGGTAAGGTTGTATGTATACCTTGGACAAACTGTCCAAGTAGGTTTGATCAGTTTGTGTTGCCAGTGATGACATACGGCACAGAAACGTGGCCGCGAACTATGGGCCTCATAAGAAAGCTCAAGACCACACAGAGAGCAATGGAGGGGGCTATGCTCGGAGTTTCTCTGCGTGATCGTATTAGAAACAAGGAGATACGCAGAAAAACCAAGGTCACCGACATAGCCCACCGAATATCCAAGCTCAAGTGGCAATGGGCGGGGCTCATTGCTCGTACAACGGATGGTTGATGGGGACGCAAAGTTCTAGAGTGGCCGCCACGTACCTGAAAGAAAAGCGTGGGCAGGCCTCCCCCAAGGTGGACCGACGACTTAGTTAAAGTCGCTGGACCCCAATGGATACGGAGGGCGCAAGACCGTTTCTCGTGGGGATCTTTGGGGGAGGCCTAATTCCAGCAGTGGACGTATATGGGCTGAGAAGAGAAAAAGAAGGTGGCTATGGGCACCTTTGAACGTACTAGGCAAGGGTTAGATGGACCCAACTGATATCTGACAGTTATCCGGGTACGTAGTCAGAAAAAGATCAAGCAAGGAAAATGTATGGTCTTCAATATCCGGTACTCTGTTTCGGTACTAATTGTATTAATCGATACGTCAGGGCAAAATCAAAGATGACTTTACCTGCGTAGTCTATGGTAGGAAATCTATCGCTTCTTGGACGTGTCTGAAGAGTCGGTTTTGTTTCGGCGTTTCCACTATGAGACCTGTAGATACATGCATAAATTCGGTTGTCTCCCCCGTATTCTTGAAAAATTTACAGATCAAAATTGACAGGTCATTCGCTCAAACGGCTATAAACCCCAGCTTTGGGCAGAAAGACATGCTCCAAGGTGTAACGGGATATTTCAAATAAGATGTATCGCCATGAGAAGATATCTGTGACTTCGTCGAAAAAAGGAAGGAGGAGGAAGGTTTTAATAATAAGCAAAAAAAAAATCAAAGTTTGTAAAAAATACTTAGGGACCTGGGTATATCTAGGGATACCTAGGGAGGAACCCGAACGAAGCGAGGTTAATCACTAGTTACTGAATATTTTCTTCCTTCATCTACATAATGAATTCTCATTTTAATTGTACCATCAGGGCTTATCCACGTCCACTTCCTGTGGTTTCGTAACTTGAAAAAGGAGTACATCCTTTTCTAAGAGTCCCTCCTTTTCTTCTACCTTCCATAAAACGTGCTAGTAAATACCCCCGATGGTTTCGACATCTAAAATTGAAATTCCAATTTGCCCCGCTTTCAGCTCGTCGCCTTCTCGTTTGTCTAGTTTCATTTTGGAGTCTCCCATGACGTAATGTCGGTTTTGGAGCTATGCATGGCTTTACTAATGTCCTCATACATAGATTTCACCTCATCATGAGGATGGGTTGTGGTCGGGGCGTACACTTGAACTAATTTTAAGGAATATAGCTTCGTGTGCGCATGTTCAGTGATGCTAGGTCGAGTCGTCATTGACGATTGCATTTAGTTGTACTTGAAAAATTGTACTAGAAAATGCTGCCACCCATCCTCCGTTGTTTATGTCTTAGTCGCCTTTTAAACACCCTCGGCCAGAAATGGGATGGTGATATTCTATGCCAGCATCTAACGGCGATAGAGCAGTAGTAAAATTAAACTAAACTAAGTGGGAAATCAATCGTTGGTACGTTATGAGATATAGCATAAAACCAAAAATATTTTTTGTAATTTTACGCGCGAGCGAATCCGCAGGTCCCGCTAGTTTTGAGTAAAACACGTTTTCATATATATTTAACCGACTGCAAAAAAGGAGAAGGTTATACGTTCCACTGTATATATGTTATTTATGTAGGTATGTTCACCGATTTTCCCACCAACTGTTGGCTGATTTAAATAAATAAAAATGTTAGGTCACTTTTAGGTATAATATTTTATTGGTGAGCATCATCTAAAAAAATCGTACTTAAATAATTATGTAAATATTTTAAAAAAAATTTACCTGTTACCTACCATTTACTTACAAAGTCTGTTTTTCACTTTATCGATAAAAATACGTTGGCATCACTAATTTTAAATTAAAATTTTATTTCCATACTAAAATCAGCGGGGTTATTGTGTCTTTCTTTGTAGACACAATAACCCCGTGAAACAATTTTCGCGGGGTTAATGTATCTTTATAAATAACTCTAGAGAACAACGGCAGAGAAAGAAATTAATTATCAATTAACAAGGACTTATTCATTCTAATTTTTCTTACCATAAAATTTTATTCAATAAGGCTCGCAGTAAAATTTTATGAAATAAAATACAACAGTATGTTTCCATAACACTGAACAAAAAAATGTTTAATGATAAAAATACGCCATCAGTAAAACAGTAGACGCGATAGAAGCACACTCTATAATCCACTTTTTTAAGCATTAGTTTCTCTATCTAACTAGTAGTGTAGTTTCTCATAAATCGATTTGTGAAGGAAGATAAAATGATTAGACACAATAACCCCGAAGTTACAATAACCCCGGTTCACTATATATTTTTTTTAATTTAATTTATTTATCATGGTTTTACAGTGCCCCGAAGTTGAACGGGTTCTTCAATACTCGCAAAAATACGATAAAAACGTAATATTATTATTTATTAGGCTTAGTTTTTTATTATATATTTTTTTATCCACATAGTTTATCAATTTCTTTGCTGCCTCTGAAAAATGCAACCCTAAATGTAACTTTTCAATAGATTATAATATATATTAAATTAATTAAATATTGAACGTACTTACATAAAATTTTTATTGTGACAAAAAACATAAAAAAAAAATTATTTTTAACAATATTAATTAGTGGTCCACCTAGGTCCTGGACCCAGCCCAGGGGGGGGTCATGACCCCCATGACCCCCCCCCCTGGATCCGCCATTGGTAATAAGTCAACGAGGTTTCGGCATAAACATTGGGTAAAAAAATTAATATTCGCGTCATACAAACCTTCAACCTTCAACCTATACCACACCTAGTAAGTAGTGTTAAATGTGGTATCTGCTTTTAAGATTGAAAATGAATAAGTAGGTAGGTACATTATGTTTCGAATATAAACAAAATTTCCGGTGGTAAAAATTTGCCCATTTTTGTATGTTGATAGTACCTACTTAGCTTACAGATATTTAAAGGCATGACAATGACCTGATTTTCCTTTTGTTACCTCCGCGAACTGCACGGATATCATGATATGGATATTTGACACAGAGATACTCGTAGATTTTAGTTTGGAATAGCAAATATATCCCGGAAAATGTAGGGTTCCCGTCGGATAGTTTTTTTTTTTATTAGGGACGAACCCTAGCAACGTCAGGATGAGTTGGTAGTTTTTATAGGTATTTAAATTATTATAGACGTAATCTTACTTACGAACGGATAAGTGGTGAACGACTGGACCGATTTCGCTAAATCTTCTTTTTTGTGTTTGTTATTATCAGGAGAACCGGTTCTTATGACATAGAAAAATCATTATTAGAATTATTAGATTTGCGTGAACGATGCCGCGGGTTCCGGTAGTTAAAATAAATAAAATTTCTAAAATAAAAGTAGCCATAGTTACTCCTTATAACATTACCTATCTGCGAGTAAAGTCCCGTCGAAATCGGTCCAGCCGTTTCAGAGATTAGCCTGAACAGACAGACAAAAACTTTAAAAATTTCTTTTTTTATGTTAGTAGGTACCGTATACTTTTATTTGCAGTAAAGAGCTGTTAATTTGAATTTAAAAACAGACATTTCAATTTTATTTATATGTATAGATACGCTTAGATTAAATAGTCCTTTAAGAATAGGTAAGTTTTCAATTTTTGCGTTTTCATGTGAGTGATCAGTGATATACCTAGTATCTACGAAACTATTAAGCCGGCATGGACGAAAACAGCACCTTAATAATAAAAATATATAACACGTACAATGAAATCAAATCTAATTTAAGTATTTGAGCAGTGATCACTACGATTACTGTTAAGGTATCTGATGAATGAATATGAAACTACGTCAGGGCTCCAGCGCACAAGGTACGACCTTCTAACAAATCTGCGCGCGCGCAGTTTGTATCTGACAGTGAGTAGAGTGTAACGTACAGCAAAATGCCTAGGTGAGATTTTAACTGATCGTATCTATTTAATCTAATCTATATCTGGTAAATTTATAAAGTAAGGGTATTTTTATATTCTCTCCAAATATGAAGTTAAATTTAAGTTATTCAAGAAAGCCTATTACCACTATCGTAATCAAACGTAAAATGGCGCTGAATTTTATGATTTTTTATATTAAAACACGTGGGAATTTGGTTTATGTAAGTTATGCAATATTACTGAGAGCGAGAAGTGTCATATTTTTTATTAAAGTACAAGCGACTCATCCGCGCTCCGCTCGGTTTCACCATTAGGTAAGTGTTAACGGTTATTACAGATTTCTCAAAGATTTTTGGCTTTTTCCCGCAGTAAAAATTGTCCCACATATTGACCCTATAGTAATTATTTTACCTCAAGCTATCGTTAAACGAAATCAGTATCGAAATCGATAGGTGGTCTTATAATGTAAGTATATCGGATATACTATAATATGCTGACAAAGGTAAATAAGTCGTAAAACTTTCACTAGTCTACGGTCTACCTCTCGCTATATGCTCTTTGATGAACTTGTTATACAAGTATCGCTACTCCCGAATGTTTAAAAACATTCGTAATAAAAAATTGAACATCTAATGCTACATTGTCTTATTATTTTTATTGAAACTGACTTAGACCTACTTAATGTACTTAGTACTTACATAAAATGTTTTAAGATATATTTAAAACCATAATATATGTTTCATTTACTAGTGAGCCGCTCTATAATACTCGCACACACTTTGCACGCCAAAAATAACTTGTAGGTACGATATTGTATAAACAAACGATACCTGCATACAAGTTACTTTCCCATGGACTAATTCTTTGCAAGAAGACACTCGATCTCTATTATTTTTTAATCACCAGTACACTACACTCTTACTCAACTGCACTCGGCTCTTCCATAGGTATCCTTTTGCATACACGACTAACTCTCGTGTCACTAAACCAATTGAGTACTTATAGTAAACTCATCGCTTCGCATGGGTTCGGCAATCGACTGTATACACTTTAATCAGAACAGATCTGGACAAGGCACAGATCCCTGCTATTCTGGCGTTAAAGAGTAACAAACATCCATCCATTCCCACAAACTTTCAAATTTTTATATTAAGTAGGATAAACCTTTCGGAAGAAATCTTCGTCTACGCTCAGACTACATTTTTTTAATGTAGTCTGAGCGTCTACGTCATTGTAAAACGCGCAAATAAGCAATAATTAGTTAGGTACCTATTATTACAATCTTCATGATATTCTTTTTCATTTCTAGAAAATATAGCATTGGTAATGATGTGTACTTATTACAGCATTATTTATGTTAACTTGTTAGTTAGTAAGTACCTAGGTAGAAAATTACATCGAAATGCTTCAGAAAATCTTTTTCCAATATTCAAATAAAAAACAATCGTAAAAGTTTTAAACTCAAAGTAGGTAATGTCATTCAAGCAATGATGGAAAATGCAATAGGACTGTTTGTCATTACAATATGCGAATATATTATAAGTAATTAGGTTCCATTCTACGTGACATTGGCGAAGTAATATGTGCTCAACTGGCACGCTTGAAGCCAGTAACAAGAGAATTGAATAAGTAATTAGGTAATATCATTGAGTTATAAAAGAACATCATTGGGTAATATAATAAAAATCCACGTATTTGTTATTATTATAAATAAGGAACTTCGTTCCAGAAAGAGACTTAACACGATCCTTTGACATCTAGCTACATATATACTAATCTGTGTTTGACATGTATATAATCAAAGACACAATCAGTCGTCGTTAAAGAGACATTACGACAGAAAATAAACAAAATACAATAGTTTCATTACTTACAACTAATATACTTATTACATCCTAGCCAACCATAAAGTTTTTATAATAGGCCATTCATAATAATACTTTGATATTTAACGGCCTGTTAAGTACTAACCTTTGGAGATTAAAATGAAATTGAAATATATATAAGCTGATAAAAAATATATGTACCTAGTTATTTATACTATTATTGAATGTTGATAATTCTGTAGCATTATAACTGTTACCTTGATATTAATGGCTAGGTAAGTAGGTACTTTACTTTCCTCCTACATTTTATGTAACCATTCCGAGTAGTTAAGACCGAAGTCGTTATGTTGAATTAAAGGATTTTTTTTGGCCTTTTCTTTAAAGCAACCTTATAATATTTCGACATAGATCTACATTATATTAAACTTATAAGAGACATTATCCGCAATAAACTCATTAACCGCATTTTAAATCAATTTCAGAAAAGAGCTATTCGTGCAATTTATAGTTTAGGTCCTAGAATATCATTAAGAGATAAGTTTAAAGAAATAAAAATATTGACTGTTGCTTCTCAATACGTGTACGAAAATGTTATGTATGTTCATAAAAATATACATGAATTTCCCAAGAATTGCGACATGCATACCATTAATACTAGGAGTAAACATAAACTTGTAATGCCTGTGACTCGTTTACGCCGAGTCAGTAATTCTTTTTATGGACAATGTATACGCTTATACAACAGGATCCCAGAAAACGTTCAAAAAGCTCCTATTGCCAAATTTAAAAAAATTGTGAAAGAACGTTTGTGTAGTAAAGGATATTATTCGATTAACGATTTTTTAGAAGACAGTACGCCTTGGGAATGATGTGATCGCCTCCAGGCTATTTCAACCAATAGAATTATTGTTCATTTCGATTTCCATTTAAAAAAATATTAAAGCAGACAAAAAAAAAAAATTAGTCCCGCTGAGTTTCTTTCGCCAGTTCTTCTCAGGTCAGTGGCTTCTTCTTTCCGAACTGGTAGTAGACTCATGACGTTCAGTAAAAAATTGTAATAATTTTATGCTGAATAAAATATTTTGAATTTGAATTATAACAAAAACTTAAAACAATACTCGTACGAGTAATTTACACCGTTTCTTTTTCGGTTTACCTTTTCTTATCTATCAAATTAACTTTACCAAAAACGTTGAAAGTGTCATATTCACCGCGACCTTTGGCATGGCATTAGTATTAGTAATTACTTATTCAAGAATTAAGAAATATCAACTCTTGGATGGCCGTGAATGGTCACACGAATACACAACTACCGGTAAATGACGATTTAATCATCTGAAATCTGTGTCATTATGCAAATTCATAAGGTTTAGTTCCTTAATGCAACACATTATTTTTTTTCCTTTCCAGTTAATGTTCATTAATCAATTTCGCCACGTCGCGACCGTCGGCCTATCTGTCCCAGTTGAACGTTTATCCCTTTAGTTTGGCATTCTCATTTACAATAAGTTACGAAAAAATATTTGAACGCAGCCCCAATGCTTTAAGATATGAAAAAAGGTAAATACTCGAGTTATGTAGTCGAGATGGGGGTTGAATTAAGACAACTTTCTACAATCAAAGGACGGTTACAACTTACAACTGACTTTATTTACCAATGAACCAGTTATTTATCCTAAAAATAATGAGGCAATGTGTGTAGCACATGTCTTTGGGCTCAGAGGACTTTTCGACCCTTAGGTTATTATGTTTTGAATGTGCATTGTTTTTGTTGCATTATACAATATCTTCTGAGAAAGTGTCTAAAATGTAAAACAACAGAACCTTCCGAGAAGGATATTCAAACAGACTACCTTCTAAAGTATGGGGTTTATGTGAACCGTTGGGTTACATAACTCTCGTACCTATTACGCGGTATGTAATAATGAAATAGCACGTGTTATGGAAATACCTATTATATAAAAGAAAAATTATAAAAATCTTGTGTCACAGTGTTTGTTATCGAACTCCTCCGAAACAGCTTGACCGATTTTTATGAAATTTTTGTGTATATTTAGTAGGTCTGAGAATAGTTCGTAGGCAATTTTTTATCCACGCAGGTGATAAGAGAGTCCCTCTTTAGATTCTATAATTTTTATTTCTAGACCAAAATTTTTTTTATGATTTGGCATGGCAAAAGTATTTACAACCCTAAATTTTCATCCTTTTACCACCATCTCAATTGTGATGTTATATTAATAATTAATTAATTATTTAATAGTGATTAGAACGCGGGCGGACCCGCGGGAATCGCTAGTATTTCAATAATATTTGATATATTTGAGCCACATCTATAAAATACTTTATACCCTGATTAGATAACTATCTTAACAGACCAATTCTCGAAATCTATCTATAGTCTATACATAAAATATAATTCTGTGTTAAATCTTTACAATAAAATATGAAGACACGTGTGACGCAGTTTGTAGTGAACACATGCTGCGCCAGCGGTCGCGGGTTTGAATCCCGCTGAGGGCATTCATTTGATGAGCACGAATGTTTGTACTCCAGTCATGGATGTTAATATTTATAATATGTATGTATTCAAAATAATAAATGTGTAGTATATCAACTAAAATATAGTATCCATAGTGCTGTGTGTAAATGTTTCAACATTTTTATATTCATTTAAATATTTATTGGAAAATCTTATTGGATTAGTATTATCGATAAAAAGGCCGAATCTATAGTTTTTAAATGTTTTGTCTGTCTGTGACCGCAACACAAGAAAACCTCTAGACAGATTTTGAAGAATTTTGGTATAATGATAGCTTGCTATCCGTGTCGACTATAACCGTGTATCCACATCGCAGTTAACTTTTGTGTGACAACAAAATGCAACACGGTAACATTAGATAACTATATGTAACTTATGTGGCTCCTTGTTACTATTTGCTGATTGTTACATACCGCCAACAATAAAAATTACATTAAATTATTATACTAACACGGCAACACATATTAACAATAAATAACTTTTTGCTGTCGGATGTTGCTGAGTAACACTTTGAAACGTTGATCTATAAAAAGTTACTGCGGTGTGGATGCACGGTAACGAAACATTTTATTGCGTGAAAATATACGAATGCTGTAATAAAATAGATAATACTATGTACCGTTGTAAAATAAACGCAGTACAAGACGTAACAGCGCTTACACTAATCTACCTACTGAATAATATATAATATATAGCTTTAATATCGTGTGATAAGAACAATAGTATAAGTAACAATAAAATTATTTTATTATACTGCAGGCTTAGTACGAGTGTAATGTTTGCTTCCTACTTAATTTCAGTAAATTTATTTAAACGAATTCTAACATATCGTCGTCTCAATGATCTTTGTCCAAACAACCAACTAAAGTTTCCAGTACGGAATCATTGCATTGTAAATACATATTAAATAATCTGTATGTAAATAAACTAAAAAGTAGAAAAAAATACTTTTAAGAACTTTGTTAATTTTGGAGTCGGTGCCAGCCAGGCATTTTGATTATGTTTACAAATTGATAGAATAATCGAATATGTATCTATTTAGTGTTATTTTGCTTTGGCTTCTTATTGCAGATTTTTGGAAGTCGGTTTAATTTTTTTTCAAAAATAAGTTATTTTTCCATTTTTAGTGTGCCTTTTATTTAGCTGATTTAATTAAAGTGACTTACTATATGTCACTAATTTAAAATCTGTTTAAGCTTTATATTAAACAACGAGCCTATTACCTATTAACGTATGTAACGTAATAGTAATTAATTATCAGGTCTACCGAATGGGGGGGGGGGGAGGGGTGAAGGTGTCCAAAGAGTAGGTACTCGATCTACGACTACTAAACTACGAGCTCATATTTATGTTTACATTCCCCATACGAAATAGTTTAAATAAACCACGTCCATTATTCCGCCTGGAAGAACACAACTATCAGTCTATATGTATGTATAATTTTAAAGGAATTTCCTTTCAACTCCTAGCCGTTGAGGAGTTGTACCTTCCATCATCAGCTTATCCACATGAGATGGTAATTATCAGATGCAAATCTTTAAGAAACTTTAGAAAATATATGAAAAACGTACTAAGTGCCTATAAAATTTAAGAGTTGCCATCGATTTCCCTAGGATCCCATTATCAGATACTAACTTGGTGACAAGAACATCTTGGAAGTATACCCTACCAAACAAAAAATATTTTTTTGAAATCGGCCCACAATTGACGCATAAATCGGCGAACACAGATAAAAAATAACATTTGAAGAACTCTACCTTCCATCATCAGCTCATCACATGAGATGACGATTTTTAAATGCAAATGCTTGAACAGCTTTAGAAAATATATCAAAAACATAATAGGTGCCTATAAATTTTGAAAGTTGCCCTGGATTTCCTTGGGATCCCATAATCAGATCCTGATTTTGTGATAATGGGACCCCTCAGAACTATACCCTACCGAACAAAAGAAAAATTTTTGAAATTAGCCCTCAGTTGGCGGAGAAATCGGTGAACATACATAAAAAAATACATACAGTGGAACATATAACCTCCTCCTTTTTTGAAGTCGGTTAAAAAATAAACGCACAGTCCGAAACAAAAATCTTTTGAAATCGTTAAATCGAACCAAATAATAAAACCCAAAATAATATATTTTCTTTCAAAGTTCTACTGAATATAATTGAATTATATATTACCTGTAAAAATTACATAATACTAATGTTCTCATAATACGGGACTGGGACTAGAAACTTTTTGTTAATCTTATTGCAAATCGTCTTTAAATCGCAAGAAAAATTTGCGGAAAGGCTGTCGATCGGGGAACCCCGGGCATTTGCCTAGAGTGTCTAATAGAAAAGAGGAGCCTGTACAAAAAGCAACCGCCGGCGAGAGTCAGGCATGATACATACAAGGAGTAAATTTATATATTTTAGTTTGTAAGATAATTTGCAATTTGATAATATTGTCATGATAATTACTATCACATATTATAATATTATCATTAAGAATGTGTATTATTTTATTGGCTTTTAACTGCCTCTGTGGTGTACGGCTCCACAAGCGGAGGTCCTGTATTCGATTCCTTCGAGGAGCAGAGATTGCACTTGTGCTGGCACACATAGTGCCTATTCTTGTGCACATAATATACGAGTATTTTATCGTGAGAAAATGTAGAATTATCTTTGCAGAAGCAAAAACACAAAAACTTATAACGACTTAAAAGTTAAGAAAGTTTAAAAATAAGGTATTTAAATTTTAAAGTAAGGCAAAGTCGAACGCAGCAAATGTTTACAGTTTGATAATTCGCTACATCTTTGTTGTTGTGTTTGAAATTATATATTAAATTCATGCTTTTCAATGCCTTACATTCTTGTGAGGTATACTTAGTTCATTTAAATAATTATATTGTGGAATATGATAAGAAAAAAGGATGTTGGAGTGGGGAAAAAACTATAAAATCGATGCATAACCTATAATTATCGTGGTAGCATTATTAGGTTGTTACTCTGCCGGTTTATTTCTAAAAATATCATTGTTGGTAGATTAGTTGTCTTTTCAGTTAGTTAAATTGTGTTTTAGCCTTTTCAGATACTTAAAGTAAATTGAGGTCGATTTAGTAAGCTTGTGTTTTTTAAAAAAAGCTCACTTCTGGTCTAAATTCACAAGATCAGAAGTGGGATAGGTCCTGTTTCGCCCACAACTTTTGTTAACATGAGGTATTTGTTGGTTGTATGTGTTTTAAAGTTTTTTCGGAGGGTACCGTGATTTTGGTGAATTTTCATTGATTTTGGTGATTTGTGCTGTCTTTTGGTCGCTGTGCACAATATTGTTGTGGTTTTCAGTCTTAATTAGTAAATAAGGTTATTTGAATTAACGGTTATTTTTAGATCGTATTTTTATTTTGTCAGACAACCAGCGAGATCGTAGTGAGTAGTAGGTGCCGCGCCTTTTTCCGGGTCTGTATAGAAATGTTAACTGTAAAATTTTTATTTTATTTTTTACTGTGTACGTAAGAGATGCTTATTTTGTGTTTTCTCATTGGGGTTGACACATTCAAGGGAAGTTGTATCTTGCGGTCGGGGATTGCATGTCTCGCAGGTCTTTGTACTCGGATATGCTGTCCTGGCCGACAGATGCACTTCAAGTGGGGTACGGTTTCATATTATTGGATGCTGTCTTGGAGTGCGCTCGGACATGCGATCCTAGTATATGGAACATACCTTGTGTGGCTTAAGATTAATGTGTGTGAGCTCGGACAGTGTCTTGGAGGTTACTCAGACATGTCGTCCTGGAGCAGTGATCATACTATGAGTTGACCGTTGCATATGTTTGTGTAGTAAACATTAAACGTATATTTGGGAGTAGGTTGGATTGAAACATGCTTTTATAGGTACTGATTTACACACGCGAAGCTATGACATGGTTCTCTGGCGAGTCGTGAGGGCGCACTCCCCCGACGGGTCCTGCCCCGGGTAATTGGTACAGATATCAGTTTGTTTCACATCCATTGTGCTTAGGTAATGCTAGATAAGCTTAGCCCACGAATGAATCAAATTGAAACCTTTATATAGACACGCAAGTTTTAGAAATGCACTTTGTGTCTTTTTTTATCTGGTGATTTCATTGTTTATACGGAAGCTGATGATGAGAGTGTGATGTCTATAGCTCCTGGCGTTACTCAGGTTTTCGATGTCGAGGTTCTGAATCCCAAGGTAAGAAGATGAAGGAGCCCGAGGACGGTCTCCTGTCAGGAAAGGCCGTGTGGAATATGATAAGAAAAAAGGATGTTGGAGTGGGGAAAAAACTATAAAATCGATGCATAACCGGCATCGGGGGGTAGTTGTATCATGACACTTATCGTGGTAGCATTATTAGGTTGTTACTCTGCCGGTTTATTTCTAAAAATATCATTGTTGGTAGATTAGTTGTCTTTTCAGTTAGTTCAATTGTGTTTTAGCCTTTTCAGATACTTAAAGTAAATTGAGGTCGATTTAGTAAGCTTGTGTTTTTTAAAAAAAGCTCACTTCTGGTCTAAATTCACAAGAATATAGAAAAAAAAATACCTATACGCTCTTCATGTTTAACCGTTCAAACTTCAAACTTGAAATTACAGGTAAGTATATCTAACGTTACCTAGAATATCTAACTATTTAAATTTGGGTGTTCTTTGGAAAGCTTTTATAAATATTGAGTTATGAAGAAATAAAAGAGAAATAAAAAACGGAATTATACATAAAGTGATATTGGTGTAAATTTTTTTGGAACAATTTGACATACGATGAATATTATATTTTTTTCTTAATTATGTCTTATGTCTCATAATAACCAGATGTCAGTGCGACATTTGCTTAGGTGCACAAAATTATTATTGTGACTTGCTCTATAAAAAAAAATTGGTATTCAAAATATCAAAAGATTCAAGTAAACTGTTACTAATATGATTTTTACTAATATGATTTAATCATAGTGTATCCTTAATCCTGTAACAGCACTTTCGTATACCGTACTCGTAAAGTAGGTATGTATATTGTATATAGTAATAAATATTATAACTTATTGTTAGTTACACGTTGAAACCGATTCATATCAACAGTCATTTACAGAAATCATCACTTCTTGGTCCTGAGTAGGACCCTACTCAAATGAACGTTTATATTTACCTACATTGTAGACTATATTATATGTCATAGGCAACTTGATTAACCGGGAAGTATCAAGTATAAACCGATCATTACGAAAACTTCAGTCAAATTTATTTTATGATAAAAATACGAGGAATCAGGATTTAAACTCTCACTGTGCATCCCTAGCGACTGAGTTTCCAATGTACTATCGACACTTAACTGTTTTTTATGTATTTTTAATTAACTTTTATAATCATTACGTCATCTACGACCAAATACTTATTATAAGACTTTTTCATGATCTGATAATGCTTTATCTCAACTGCGTTTAAATTTACATTTAGAACAATTACTTAAGTAAGTACTACCTTTACAAAAGAGTTGCTTCAACTCAAAAAGTATAAAACTAGTGCAGTAACCAGAATACTAACCGGCCACTGCAAACTCAATAAACATATGTTTACCCTCGGCCTAAGTCAGTCCGCAATGTGCAGACTGTGCCGTGAGTCAGAGGAATCTGCTATGCACATCCTCTGCTCGTGCGGACCACTCATGCACCGCAGAAGTATCTATCTAGGGCAGCATATCATGCAACCAGAAGAGATACAGAAGCTCTCCGCTCAGAAAATCTGGAAGTTCCTGGAATCAACAGGACTAAGCGGAGAACTCTAAATATACTTTATGAAGGGAGCTACAATGGATCAGAACTGGTCGACGTAGCTAGGGCCGTCCTCGGCACCACACACAACAACCACAATAATAATAATGATAAGTAAGCTTTTAGTACAAAACTTAGATTTTAGCAACGCAATTAAAAATTGTAGTTCAACCTTTACGTTCATGCGTGTTTATACTTTTGATCATACATCTTTAGGTCACGGCGGTGTCTTCTGGTGTTCAGCGTGTTGGCTGCTCTGGTAGCTGGCGCCCTGGTAGCGGTGCTGGTACTGCAGCCGTGGGCCGGCCGCGACCAGTTACGCTACCGCCGCGCCGCTGTTGTTGCCAATGGATACGAGTGTGCGTCTATTGGACGGTAAGTCAGGTATCACCCACCTCATAGTTAATTAACTAACGACTAATACTAATATTTCGCTTGATTCTAGGTTTGGATAGATACAGTCTATGTGTAGCCCCTGTTTACTGAATATCAAAATTCGTTCTTTTTCATAGTCAAAGAGTAGGTAGGTACAACAACCGTTGTAACACAAAAACCCGTTGTATTCAAATATTTATAATACTTTAATTAAAGTATGTACAAAGCTTTATTCTTACAATACAGATTTTTATTACTAGGTAGTAGATAAAAAAATCTCATCTCAAATAAAGAAAAAATAGTTCAAATAAATGTCAATAGATAACGTTACAAGGATTTGTTATTAAAGTTGTTTTACAATGAACTGATCAGTGAAATATCAGCATTTTTTTTAACAATTACAGCCAAATACTTGAAAAAAACGGGTCAGCAGTGGACGCGGCCATAGCGACTCTGTTTTGTGAAGGTATAGGATGCGCGCAATGTATGGGACTCGGAGGTGGTTTTCTCGCCACGGTTTACGACGCGAGCACTGGTCGAGTACGAGTTCTCAACGCCAGGGAACGAGCACCAGCAGCGAGTCACCGGGACATGTTCGCCAACGCGTCTTCAACAATAGGTGGGCTGGCCATTGCCGTGCCGGGCGAGCTCAGAGGCTATGGCGCGCTTTATCAGGAGTTCGGACACCTGCCGTGGGAAGAGCTGGTCCGGCCTACGGCAGACCTTTGCCGCAAAGGACACCGCGTCAGCGAATATATGGGTCGCGTCTTGAAGTCTTACAGCAGCAGAATACAAGCAGAACCATCAATGCGGTGTGTATTTTTTACTTTTGATATTTTCATTATCACATTAAATTATAAATTAAATTATTATTATTAAATTAATCCATTGCAATGAGTTTGTTGGGACTAGCCTTAAAAACTACTTTACAGATTTTCATACGGTTTTCATCAAGAAGAGAAATTCTTTAGGAAGATTAAAGCATATAATTTATAAACATACTTATCTATACATATAATAAAACTGTAGAAAAGTCGTTTTTGTACATCAAAAAAAAATTACAAAGAAATAGCCAGGGTGTTAAAGGACAACCAATAGAACCCATTTCCAGCATTTTTAGAATTTTTGTCTGTTTGTCTGTTTGTCGGTTTGTCGGTTTGTCTGTTTATTTATCCGGGCATCACGTAAAATGTACGAAAGCAATGTAGATAACTTTTATACACAACGATTGAACGTAACTTGAAGTAACATTTAGTTTTTGTTTCATTGCAATCGGTTCAGTGACTTCAGTCTATCAAAAGATATTTGAGTTTAAATTGAAGAAGTAGAGAAATTCCAGAAGTAAAATTAGGGTTATGTGAATTTGGTCTGACTCATATACGCACCTGAGTGTAAATATGCGTGCTCAGTTAGGAGGCTGCGAAAATGCACAGGAGTTTTCCAATTTATTGTTACAAATAGGCGATGGCACATACCCCGTACAAGAAGATGGAAAAGTTATTTTGATTGATATTTGATAATGATTTGAATTGATGGTTCCACAGCTAATGTTGTTTATAAAGAAGCACTAGCATAAATTAAAATAATTTGTATCGGTATCCTCCAACAGCTTCGCACTAAAAAATACATTGTTAAGTTCCGACATCCACGCGAACGAAGTCGCGGGCACAGCTAGTTGTGAAATAAGAATACTAAAAAATTACATCTAAATTCTAATATATAAGAATCTCGTCTCACAGTGTTTGTTATTGAACTCCTCCGAAGCGTAGGAGGCTGCCCCGCGAAGCGGGCCGGGTTTGCTAGTGTGTCTTAGCTCTTCTTTTAAAGCAATAATATTTGTAGAGCTGCTAGAACTCCTCCGACACGGCTTGATCAATTTTTATGGATTTTTTTTGTGTATTTTGGTAGCCCTGATAATATGTCATAGGCTATTTTTATTCCCCTAGGTGATAAGAGTGGTCCTCTTTAGATTTTTTTATTTTGAGACCAAAATTAATTTTTTTATGTTTTCTACCACCAATCCCTATTTTTAATAGCGATTAAAGCTCGGGCGGAAACGCGGGAATTGCTAGTAATATTATGAGCACCAAGGTCTTCTAGGCACTACTATATTGGGGATTACCTCTATAAATACAGGGATACATGGTCTATATGCACGAGTATGTCGTGACTGGTAGGACAGATGTCTTAATCTCTTCTAATATATAAAAATCTCGTGACACAATGTTTGTTATAGAACTCCTCCGACACGGCTTGATCAATTTTTATGGATTTTTTTGTGTATTTTAGTAGCCCTGATAATATGTCATAGGCTATTTTTATTCCCCTAGGTGATAAGAGTGGTCCTCTTTAGATTTTTTTATTTTGAGACCAAAATTTATTTTTTTATGTTTTCTACCACCAATCCCTATTTTTAATAGCGATTAAAGCTCGGGCGGAAACGCGGGAATTGCTAGTAATATTATGAGCACCAAGGTCTTCTAGGCACTACTATATTGGGGATTACCTCTATAAATACAGAAAATTTAATATCATGGATATTTTACAGTTTTGTATTTTGTTTTGGTTTTATAGCGAGCTGTACGTGAACCCCGAAACAGGCGAAGTGTGGAACGAGGGCGACTTGATCCGCGAGCCCACGCTGGCGCGCACGCTGGACGTGATCGCCGAGGAGGGCCCGGAGGCGATTCACAATGGTTCCTTAACAGCAGCGCTCGTGCGCGACATACGGAACTTCGGAGGTATCATCACGGAGGACGATCTCAGGAGTTACCAGTAAGTAAGCCGTTATAAATAAATATATTATCTATATATCTTTTAAAAAAACTATTTCTTGAAATATTCATTCAATCAAAATTTATTTACTTTGTCACAATAGGTAAATAAGCAAGCTGTGGTCTCCTATAATTGAAGGAGCATACATACTGTATTTTATAATTACTTTTAGATATTTTTTTTAAATGTAACGTGTGTATTTTTTGTTGGAGACTCTTATCAAAATAAAATAAAATAAATTAATTTCGGGACATTATTACATATACATACATACTACATATAATTTTTAAATAACATATTATAAATATAAACACCGATGACTGGAGTACAAACATCAAATCGCGCTCTACAAATGAATGGCCCGTTGGAGGACTCGAACCCGCGACCTCTGCCGCAGAAAGTATGGGTAATGGGTTACTACTTATTATTATATTATTAACAACAGGCTGATTTTCGTTGAAGAGTTCGAACACCCAAACATCGAGAGATATCACCTTTCATCATCACCTTTATACATTCATGTCTTCAATTATATTTACTGCTATGTACATGATATAAACTTATCACTGAGTATGTGACTTTTTATAAAATAAATGTAAAATAAATATGCTAGATTGTTGTTAAAACGTGTGGTGATACGAAACTCGGTACGATAACTATTTAAAATTCTTCACCATGCCTTTGTGGCCTATTATTATAATATGTAACAAAGATATCGTACAATAAATAACTGGTTGAACAACACTAACAATGCTTATAAGTATACACTTTGTAGGCATCAATCATAATATGTTATGTATATGGTATATAAATACTAAACATGACATTGTATGTAATATTTATGTAAAAATATATAAATTGCGGTATCTGCGCCAAAAGAAGTTTTACTTCAACTCGTCCATTTATACGCAGTCATTTTTTTATTCGTATCCAGGCCAGAATGGCAGGAGCCAATAGCAGTGCAACTGTCAGACGAGCACACGCTGTACTCGGTGCCGCTGCCCGGCTCGGGCTCCGTGCTGGCGTTCATGCTCAACCTGATGAGGGACTGGGTCGGCGCCGGCACCGACGTGACCATGGACACCAACCTCTACTGGCATCGCGTCGTCGAAACCTTCAAGTACGCGTACGCAAAGCGCACAGGCCTCGGCGACCCTTCACGCTCTAACATGCCATATGATATTAAAGAGGTCAGTTCAAATTATAGTGATGATTCGTCCCACCGTTTCCGGCCATGGCAATTGGCAACCACTACTACCATACGTTTTTCTATTTTACAATGCCAAAACATTAGTGTATCTCAAAACTAGAATTTATTAGATATAAATGTAAAACTAATTAATTATTTATTTTTAACGGTGCTTTTTTCAACCCCGTAAAAAGGTCAAGTATATTAATTTTTATATTAAATCATAATTAGGTATGTTACACTTAATTTATAAAGCCTCAAGGGGCATAGCCTCCTAGGCGTCGTAAGTAACGCGATGTAACTTTAAGAGTTTATAAAAGCAATGATTCACCGGCTAGTACAACCAGTACTACCCACAGCCACTAAGTCCCAACAGAACCTCCCTCGTTTAATTAGGGTTGCAGGATCGCTTACGCATTTAATCTCAACCACGACGCCAATTATTTGGCTTCTCTTTTAACTAACATCCATAACAACAACCATCAAGACTTGTTTACGTATTACTTTCAGTTAGAACGAAATCTAACTGACGCCGCCTGGGCCCAGTCTCATCGAGCTCTGATAGATGATACACGAACTTTCTCCGACTGGAGACATTATGGGGCGCTGTTCGAAGGCGCTGATGACCACGGAACTGCTCAAGTGGTAGTCGTTGCACCGGACGGCAGCGCAGTATCCGTCACCAGTACAATAAATTACATGTAATTATAATATTATTCGCTTTAATAGCCGTAATACTTTTTAGTTATTATATTTTATTAGGGATCTTTCAATATTCTTGGTAAATTAGTACTTAATGGTTGAAAAGAAATCAACAACATCTTAGGTATATGTATACCTATGATACTAATAAGAAGATTATAATTAATATGAAAATTGCTGATTTAACTTCTCTATTTCATTTCAGCCCATAATTCAATCAGAAAAATTTAATTATGTAGTACATAAGGAATGATCCATGGTTACATCCATTCTAGCTTTTAGAAATCCCTAAAGCATGATCATTGATCATAGATTCCCATTTTATTTACTTACTTAGTGTTATATATCTATTACTTACTATCTTTCGGATTTACAGCTGGGGATCGCAGCGGCGGTCAACAAGTCTCGGAATAATGTTAAATAATGAAATGGACGACTTTGCGATACCAAATCGAGAGTCTGCATACGGAATGCCTCCTTCACCAGCAAATATGCTAACTCCCGGACTGCAGCCGTTAAGTTCAATGGTTCCGAGCGTGGTGCTATCGAGAAACCGTTCTGTAGAACTTGTGATTGGTGCAGCCGGTGGTACGAAAATTACTACACAAGTTGCTTTGGTATGTTGTGCATATTTATTATTTTATCTACATAAATACTTATTTTTAACTAATATCGTATTTTTCAACTGTAGATAGGTCGTTTGTAATTTTTTTTTGTAGTAGATACCTACATTTTAAACAGCATTTTAAAAAATCGTAAGTAAGTATCTAAAAAAATGGTTAGGTTCTAGGATTCAATTTAATTTTTATTTTTTATAAATGCAAATTAATATGTACACCCAATTATAATTCACAATTTTATGGCTTTTTTATCTACGGTAGTTGTCATCAAAATAATCTTAATATATTTTAAACATCTCGTAACAATTAGTTATACATAATAATCATTTTAAATCAGGTCACAATGCACACAATGCTGGAAGGGGGTGACCTTCATGAAGTCATACAACGGCCACGGCTGCATCATCAACTTCTTCCAATGGAAATAGAGCATGAAGCCGACTTTAATCCGGTAAATATTAAATGAACTTCATACTCTCTTTGAATATTCCGAAATAGTGAATCTTGAAACGTTTTAAAACTCTTTCTTTCCTTGAAAGTCCAAATAAATCCTTGTATGAATTACAATAAACTTATCAACCTGTGATAAGGCGCTGATGTATATAGATCGTTTCGTGGTACACAAAAATTTGATTAACATGATAACATATCCGAGTCGGACAGTTTTTTACTTTTTAATCAATACATCTGTATAGATAAAAAAATGTAAATGTTCATACGTTTATGAACATAATATAAGTAATAGTAAATACGTATACATGATTTGGTTTCAATCACCTGTGAATCAATTCAATATTATAGAAAAATTATAATGAAAAAAATAAATTATTTTTAACAAAAAAACAAAAACCGACTTCCAAACCAAACAAATATAAACTAAAAAGTAGAAAATAATACTTTTAAGAACTTAGTCAGTAAATTTGAAGTCGGTGCCAGCCAGGACGGACAGATTTATCTTGCCTTTGCAATGGGCTTTCGAGCGGTATTTTGATTATGTTTACAAATTGATAGATTAATCGAATATGTATCAATTTAAGGTTATTTTGCTTTGGCTGGCACCTAAACTAAATTAAAATGTGACCACACGGGAAGCACCAGCTTTCAAATAAATAAAAGATTTATCAAAATCGGTTCACCCAGTCCAAAGTTCTGAGGTATCAAACATAAAAAAAAACATACATACGAATTGATAACCTCCTACTTTTTGGAAGTCGGTTGATAAAATAGGTATATCATGCATGTGTTTTGTTATTTGCTTATGGTCTAAGATACGAGCCTACATCGACCTTCACCGAGCTGATAATAGCATGAAACTTATTTTATAATAAATTTAGTATATTAGAAAATATAATAAAAATGGGTTGGCTAAAAAAATCCTGGTCAAAATATTTTTAATTATTTTTTAAAAAATGATTTTTTATTGAATTTTGCAACATCAAGATAATAAGAAAATTTTATACTGACTTGAAAGTAAAAAACATATAGAATATGCCGACGTTGGGTTGGCTATTATTTACGTGGACGAACTACTGGGTTGGCAGGTATAAACAGGTATGTCGTACCAGCTACTTTCACATGATTGGATAATAGAAAAAAAATTATATCAACGTAAGCGTTGTTTTGTTGCGAACACGTTGATATAGGGTTGTCTACAGAAAAATCGGTCCTAATAGAGGTTTGCGAATTTTAAAGATTTAAATTTCGACGCGTGGAAATGAGTGAAAGAGAGATCGGAGGTAAGTATAATGTGCAATAATAAAGGACCCAACACTGCAGTCGTGTCTGATGGGACTCTGAACATAAGAAAGTGCACATGCTCGGTACGTAAATTATGGAGGGTAGAGGTACCTCTACTACCCTCCATATAGTAAACAGTATGCGTTATTTTGGAGCAACTGACATTTGAATAGCAAAAAAAACAATTAATGAAATACATAACAATCTAATATATTTAATATAATTCTTTATAATATAAGAGAAACAAAGTGAACTGCCGAAAATTCAAATAAAAAAATGATCGACTAAAGATCTTGTTTGAAAATTTTTGTTACAGAACAGCATAAATACAAAAATAATAATAATGAAAAACATAATAGTTAATAAACATTTTCTATCCAAAATCTGATTCATCAGAAGTAAAATTGTGACACTCAAATTCATCGGTTTCATTAGGTTCTTTCTCATTTACTTCCATTTCAATTATGTCCTGGATTTTCAAAGGAGTTTGATCTCCAATAAAACCTGTTGGTTTTAAAAAACCATCTAAATGCCAACCGTAGTTTACAGGGTCAAACTTCGCACATATAGAATCAGTTGCATTAAGCCACATAGAATTTACATATATTGTTCTTAAAATTTTTTGTAGTAGGGAAATCCAACATGGTGGTATAAAGTTGGAGTCAAAACTTTTCATCTTATTTAAAAATTGTTCGCTGTCTTCTTTTGCGCCGTACTTCTTCATAAAAATACGAATCCTCGCATCATTAACTGACTGACAGTGCTTCACGCCATACATTTGTGCTGTAAACTCTTGAACAGCATTCATTTTTTCATTGATGAAAATATCAGCTTCATCACTTAACGACGCAAAAGTAGTTTGATACGTTTCATTAAAAAGATTTAAATTTCAACGCGTGGAAATGTGACAGAGAGATCCGAGGTAAGTATCATCATCAACATCATCATCATCAGCCCTTTTTAACGTCCCACTGCTGGGCACGGGCCTCCCTCAGTACGAGTACGAGACTTCACATGTCTTTCGAAAACTTGCTAGGTTCTCTCGGACATGCAGGTTTCCTCACTATGTTTTCCTTCACCGTAAGACAAGTGGTAATCAGGATAGAAAATGATTCGCAATGTAAGTATAATGTGCCCAAAACTATAAAGGACCCAAAACAAGTAAAGGACCCAAAACTGCAGTCATGTCTGATGGGACCCTGAATATAAGAAAGTGCACATGCTCGGTACGTAAACTATGGCGGGTAGAGGTACCTCTTTTTTTTATGGGACAAAGGGGGCAAACGGGCATGAGGCTCACCTGATGGTAAGTGATCACCTCCGCCCATGGACATCTGGCGTTGCCGGCCTTTCAGGAAAGGGAGGGAGGGAGGAGGAAGAAGGATGGGAGGAGGGATGGGGAATGGGCCTCCCGGACTCTCACTTACCGGACGAAACGCGACAGCATAGCTGCCACTTCACGCCGGTCTTCTGCGAGAGAGTGGTACTATACGGGGCGTGCCGGCCCGAAATATGCACAAGCTGTCAGAATCTACAATTTTTATAGCTACTTCAGAGGCTAAGAAGCAATCGAACCATCTCGATTGTATTAACTGCATCGATTTAGCATTAAAGTTAGGACCCAAAATATGTAAAAGTCTACCTGCTTATCATGCATTCACAGGTTGTGATTACACTGCGGCATTTTACAATAAAGGAAAGGTTAAACCATTTAAAATATTTTCAATAAGTTATTTTTAAAAAAAAAATTAAACCGACTTCAAAAAATCTGCACTAAAAAGAGAAAAATAAAAAGTAGAAAATATTACTTTAAAGAACTATGTTAATTTTGGAGTCGGTGCCAGCCAGGTATTTTGATTATGTTTACAAATTGATAGATTTATCGAATAAGTATACGGTTATTTTTCTTTGGCTGGCACCGACTCCAAAATTAACATAGTTCTTTAAAGTAATATTTTCTACTTTTTATTTTTCTCTTTTTAGTGCAGATTTTTTGAAGTCGGTTTAATTTTTTTTTTAAAAATAACTTATTTTTACATTTTTAGTGTGCCTTTTATTTAGCTGATTTAATTATAGTGACTTACTATATGTCACTAATTTAAAATCTGTTTAAGCTTTATATTAAACAACGAGCATACCCATTAACGACGAAAATAGTAATTAATTATCGGGTCTGCCAAAAGGGGGGGGGGGGGGGGGAGTGTTGGTGTCCAAAGAGTACTCGATCTACGACTACTGTAGCTGTAACTAAACTACGAGCTCATCTTTATGTTTACATTCCCCATACGAAATAGTTTAAATAAACCACGTCCATTATTCCACCTAACTCCTAGAAGTTAATGAGATTTACCTTCTATTATCATATTAACGTAATAGCCTGGAAGAACACAACTATCAATCTATATGTATGTATAATTTTAAAGGAATTTCCTTTCAACTCCTAGCCGTTGAGGAGTTGTACCTTCCATCATCAGCTTATCCACATGAGATGGTAATTATCAAATGCAAATCCTTAAAAAACTTTCGAAAATATATGAAAAATGTACTAAGTGCCTATAAAATTTAAGAGGTGCCATCGATTTCCCTAGGATCCCATTATCAGATCCTAACTTGGTGACAATGGGAATATCTTGGAAGTATACCCTACCAAACAAAAAATAAATTTTTGAAATCGGCCCACAATTGACGCATAAATCGGTGAACACAGATAAAAAATAACATTTGAAGAATTCTACCTTCCATCATCAGCTCATCACATGAGATGACGATTTTCAGACGCAAATGCTTGAACAGCTTAAGAAAATATATAAAAAACATAATAGGTGCCTATAAATTTTGAAAGTTGCCCTGGATTTCCCTGAGATCCCATCATCAGATCCTGATTTTGTGATAATGGGACCCCCTCAGAACTATACCCTACCGAACAAAAGAAAAATTTTTGAAATCGGCCCACAGTTGGCGGAGAAATCGGTGAACATACATAAAAAAAAAAAAAAATACATACATCGAAACATATAACCTCCTCCTTTTTGGAAGTCGGTTAAAAAATGAAACGTATCAAACTACTTTTGCGTCGTTAATTGATGAAGCTGATATTTTCATCAATGAAAAAATGAATGCTGTTCAAGAGTTTACAGCACAAATGTATGGCGTGAAGCACTGTCAGTCAGTTAATGATGCGAGGATTCGTATTTTTATGAAGAAGTACGGCGCACAAGAAGACAGCGAACAATTTTTAAATAAGATGAAAAGTTTTGACTCCAACTTTATACCACCATGTTGGATTTCCCTACTACAAAAAATTTTAAGAACAATATATGTAAATTCTATGTGGCTTAATGCAACTGATTCTATATGTGCGAAGTTTGACTCTGTAAACTACGGTTGGCATTTAGATGGTTTTTTAAAACCAACAGGTTTTATTGGAGATCAAATTCTCATCTATTCAAATGTCAGTTGCTCCAAAATAACGCATACTGTTTACTATATGGAGGGTAGTAGAGGTACCTCTACCCTCCATAATTTACGTACCGAGCATGTGCACTTTCTTATGTTCAGAGTCCCATCAGACACGACTGCAGTGTTGGGTCCTTTATTATTGCACATTATACTTACCTCCGATCTCTCTTTCACTCATTTCCACGCGTCGAAATTTAAATCTTTAAAATTCGCAAACCTCTATTAGGACCGATTTTTCTGTAGACAACCCTATATCAACGTGTTCGCAACAAAACAACGCTTACGTTGATATAATTTTTTTTCTATTATCCAATCATGTGAAAGTAGCTGGTACGACATACCTGTTTATACCTGCCAACCCAGTAGTTCGTCCACGTAAATAATAGCCAACCCAACGTCGGCATATTCTATATGTTTTTTACTTTCAAGTCAGTATAAAATTTTCTTATTATCTTGATGTTGCAAAATTCAATAAAAAATCATTTTTTAAAAAATAATTAAAAATATTTTGACCAGGATTTTTTTAGCCAACCCATTTTTATTATATTTTCTAATATACTAAATTTATTATAAAATAAGTTTCATTCTATTATCAGCTCGGTGAAGGTCGATGTAGGCTCGGATCTTCTACTATTACTATTATTTTTTTCAGAGTATAATAGCATCGCTACGAGCTAGAGGTCACGCGACTACCGAGCGCGGGCCCACGGCGGGCTTCGCCGCCATGAACGGTGCCATGCGCGACATCAACGGATATATATTCGCCAAAACCGATAAAAGAAGAATTGGCAGTGTAGACGGATTTTGATCTCGTATAATATTATGGTTTATAACTTATAACGACTTTCAGTGATAGTGTTTAATAGTTAATATTTCTGTGATCTGTGATTATTAGAAATGCCGCAAGAAATAGATAATATCGTCACCAACACTAGACAATGATACTGTATGTCATGAGTATTGATCTGAAAATGTTGTATTCGTACAAATTCTAATTTAACACTTGAAAAAACAAAAATAAACGCAAATTTACATAGTTCCTTAAATATTTATAATATATTTTTAATTATTTTGACATACTGTATATAACATGTGCAATAAATATACTTAAATTATCAATAAAAACCGCACTAAGAAGAAAATATTCAAATTTTACTTAATCTTTAACATCATATTAAAGTATTATAATTTATTTTTTATATTAATATTATGCTGTACAAATATGCTTTGATATTTGTGTTGTTATTGTTAAATAAATAATTGATTATAAATAACAGTTTTATTTATTTACCGACTGCGCCAGAAGGAGGGTTTTATTTTTTAAGTGTATAGGTATGTGTATATTTTCTTGGCACGCTCTTCAGCCTAAACGACTTACTTAGTGGATTTAAGTTGGTTTATTTTGTTTATTTTATGTATTGTTAGATTAGCCTTAATAATTGTAAGAATGTAAAAGTGGTACATATAAATTAGTATTAAGTATAAAATTTCAAATAGTCCACTTTTGACGCCATATAATTGTCTTCATTATTTAAAACATAAATCGCCTGCATACACATATGCAACCTTACTGTTTAAATACAACTTGTTTTGTTTACCTACTTGTAGCGACTTATCCTCTATTTGATTCGGCTTTGTGTCGTCTAGTGAAAAACCAAAACAAATCTGTCCCGCAGGAACTACACATTTTTTCCGACATAAAGTAGACTGTGCTAGTAACTAGAGATGTGCTATTCCAGACTAAGTATATCTATGTCAAACCAGGAAAACATTAATTCTCACAAACCTTTACTATTATAATTAACTAGCCTTTCCCGCGGCTTCGCTTGCGTTCTAAACACTGGAAATCAAATTCTTTTCGGCGTGATCTTGCACGCGGTGATCATAATTTTATTGCGGAGTTACGTTAAAACTCTCGTAAGATATTCATTGAAATCAAATGATGCCAAGAGCAATTTAGTTCAAAATTAAATACTTGTGATGAGTAACTTATTTATTTAGGTAAGGATTAATATCATGTTTATAAAAACTGTCCTACGCTGAATGGATAAATACACCGCACCGCATTTACAAATAAGTATACAGCCCTTTTTTTTTTTTTTATGGGACAAAGGAGGCAAACGGGCAGAAGGCTCACCTGATGGTAAGTGATCACCTCCGCCCATGGACATCTGCAACACCACAGGGCTTGCAGATGCGTTGCCGGCCTTTTAGGAAAGGGAGGAGGGAGGAGGGAGAAGGACGGGAGTAGGGATGGGGAGTGGGCCTCCCGGACTCTCACTTACCGGACGAAACGCGACAGCATGGCTGCCACTTCACGCCGGTCTTCTGTGAGAGAGTGGTACTGCCCTGCGTGCTCTCCGCTCTGTGCCGAAAACGGTAGGTATAATATTTTGGTTTGATAGCTTCAAATTTCAATGACAGTTGAGCACAAACTTTTTTGCCAATATCACGTAGAATGGGGAGTCACGTTCAAATAGACCCATTGAGTTATTATTACTACGTATAGAGGAGCTGTGGCAAACAATAAAATTGTCGCAACTGTAGGAGAGGGCGGGGCGTGAACCACTCGATCAAAACGTCTTTAGCGCCGCGCCGCACAGTGGATCCATATTGAAAATTAGTGGACATAGGCAACAAAGTTCCAATATCGATTCGATATTTTTTTATGTGATTCTTAATGATATTCCAGACAACTTTTACTCCAGTAAAATTTCTTCTAAAGTTGATCTTTTGTCTGAAAAAAAATAAATTAGATTTTTTTGTATGGAGCGAATCACGTTTATTTTTTTTTCTTCAATTGTACGAATATGTTGGGTGTATGGCGTGAGTATATGATAGCTAGGGTCATTCTCTATCCACGAAAAAATATATCAGCGCCGGCCATCCGCGGCCGCGCGAGTAATCATTCGGTAAAAAAACAATATTGAAAATTAGTGGACATAGGCAACAAAGTTCCAATATCGATTCGATATTTTTTTATGTGATTCTTAATGATATTCCAGACAACTTTTACTCTAGTAAAATTTCTTCTAAAGTTGATCTTTTGTTTGAAAAAAAATAAATTAGATTTTTTTGTATGGAGCGAATCACGTTTATTTTTTTTTCTTCAATTGTACGAATATGTTGGGTGTATGGCGTGAGTATATGATAGCTAGGGTAATTCTCTATCCACGAAAAAATATATCAGCGCCGGCCATCCGCGGCCGCGCGAGTAATCATTCGGTAAAAAAAACAATATTTTCTATGAAATTTTTAGCCTTTTAAAATCAATTCAAAATATATTTTCTGTCTCACTTGGCTGTTTTCACCTTCTTTTTAGTTAAATATATAGTTTTAATAGCACATAGGTACTCACAACTAGTAATTCTGGCACAGGTTTAGTTATTATTGCATGTTATCGGTGGCACCTGCATTGTGATTGATGACTCATTTGTTTGTGCGCTCGGCTAAGTGTATAACAAACGAGTCACCGAAAAATAATTTTCTCTGATTGGCTGTTATTTTTTTTACTACCTGCACGTTATCTATTGTAAAATAAATACAGTAATAAGTTTCTGGTTATACTGATTTTGTAAAATATAGGGGAAATAGTTTGAATTTTTACTGGCAAGACATTGATAATCATTATCTAAATAATCAAGCGTATGTAAAGTATAGTATAAGTTATCGTACGTATGATCGAAAGGAAATTGTGAAATAATTGTAGCCCTGAAAAGGGCTGTTTGTCATATTCCCAGCCCTGATGGGCTTTTGTGGGAATAGTCCAGAGCCGGATCACTTTATTTCTTATTCCAGAAGTGGGTCCGGCAAATTTTCGGACTCTGCTACGAGGCATTCTTCTTCCTCCATAGTCTCGCTGTCACAGGGAGGCTCGGTAGTCTGTAACAACTGAATTGCTTCAGGCAACAACTCACTATGAACCTGTTGATATGTGGGGATCAGAGCTTGTTAGAAGTCCATGGAGGATGTCTTCGTTTGTTGCTATTCTGTCCGTTTTCCGAGTGTGTCTCTCTCTGACGTTTCTGAAGTCCTTATTACGGGCTTCCGAAGCTTGTTCTGATAAGATACCTAAAAGAAATAAGTAGACGATCACGAAGTGGTCTGGAAGTCAAAGCGTCTAAATTATTCATCTCGCTTGGTTTTGCCAAGCAAATGGGGCACGTTGCAAATGTTGGTACTTCAGCGATAATATTGGCCACTTTTCCATCAATCATGGTCATATGCAATTCATGTGATACAATAATATTTCCACACTGTGTAGATATCCGTTCATCAATTTGTTTTTTCATCTTCGACTCTTCAGACTTTATAAAATCAGCTGTCTCCGAAGTGAAAGTGAACTTCACTGGTCGACAGTACAGAGTTGAGCAAGGTGTGGGGTTCTCCCAAACTATATTTTCATTCCCAGATGATGAGCCAGACACTAGCCGAAGAGGGACGATGCTTATCATGAATACTGATGAATCGCCGAACTCTGTAGCTGTGTTTTAAGTTTTCTGTTTATAGTTACTCTGCGACGAAGAACCATCAAGCCCCCATTTCCAGGTCAACTTGAGTTCTTCATTTTGAGACCTATCAACAGAATTCACATCTAGTAAAATTCTCTCCACAGTGTGGTCCAATAGCGCTTGCAATTTAATTTGAGCTCCTTTTTCGGTAATCTCCATACTCTCTTGTGGTGGATAACATCTTTTCTTGGCATTTACGAGCTTTGGATAAGATGGAAATGCACAGTTTTCGAGTACTTCCATCTCGAGAGCGCAAGTGATGTATAAAGAGCTAAACACTTATCTTCAGAGACAGTACTTAGGCTCTGCTTTTTGAATAGTTGCTCGTGCACTTCGTATAGCGTTTCTGGATTACTGGAAAGGAATTCGACCACTTTTGCCAGATTCGTTTTGCCGTTGTCTTTCAATTTTGTTAAGTACCAGTGCTGCAACTCTTCCTCGGAATTTCCTTCTACTATGGAAGTAGAACGTCTTTTTTTTTGCTTATTACTTAAGTCTTCGAACGGTTTTCTGTGCTCCTTTTCTGTAGGTGTTCCCGTTTCCGTAGTATATACTGCAAGATTAGAAACATGGGAATTCATATCCACTGGCTCAGATAAGGCTGCGTCTGAAAAGCCCAACTCACTTCTCAGGTCAACACTGTCACAAACAGGCCAGTTGATGTTTTTTTCTAACCACTTGCGATTATTTACACGAGTCATAAAAGTTTTTTGATTTCTACTTGACTCTATCCACTTTTTATTTAGATTTACACAAAAAAGCCGACAGAACTCCTTGATTAGGTTTTTGTCTTCTTCAGAAACTGTGGTATTTAAAACAGAAATTATACTTTCATATAGAAACATATAATTTTTCAGATCACCACCACTTCTTAATTTCACAAAAAGATCTAGGTTGGTACAAAATCCAGCCATAGTTCTAAAGTAAATATAAAAATAAAAGTATTTCACTGTGTTCACAAATAAGCGACAAGAGCGAAACTAGAGGGACTTAATGAATGTCTTTGTATTTATAGTCAGTGTTAATTACTCAAGTAGTGAACATATTAACATGACATTCGATGACTCATCAATTATGCGCTTAGACGAGCGCACAAACAAATGAGTCATCAATCACAAAGCAGGTGCCACCGATAACAATAGATAATGTGCAGGTAGTTAAAAAAATAACAACCAATCAGAGACAATTATTTTTCAGTGACTCGTTTGTTGTGCACTTAGCCGAGCGCACAAACAAATGAGTCATAAATCACAATGCAGGTGCCACCGATAACATGCAATAATAACTAAACCAGTGCCAGAATTACTAGTTGTGAGTACCTATGTGCTATTAAAACTATATATTTAACTAAAAAGAAGGTGAAAACAGCCAAGTGAGACAGAAAATATACTTTGAATTGATTTTAAAAGGCAAAAAATTTCATAGAAAATATTGTTTTTTTACCGAATGATTACTCGCGCGGCCGCGGATGGCCGGCGCTGATATATTTTTTCGTGGATAGAGAATGACCCTAGCTATCATATACTCACGCCATACACCCAACATATTCGTACAATTGAAGAAAAAAAAATAAACGTGATTCGCTCCATACAAAAAAATCTAATTTATTTTTTTTCAGACAAAAGATCAACTTTAGAAGAAATTTTACTAGAGTAAAAGTTGTCTGGAATATCATTAAGAATCACATAAAAAATATCGAATCGATATTGGAACTTTGTTGCCTATGGCCACTAATTTTCAATATTGTTTTTTTACCGAATGATTACTCGCGCGGCCGCGGATGGCCGGCGCTGATATATTTTTTCGTGGATAGAGAATGACCCTAGCTATCATATACCCACGCCATACACCCAACATATTCGTAAAATTGAAGAAAAAAAAATAAACGTGATTCGCTCCATACAAAAAAATCTAATTTATTTTTTTTCAGACAAAAGATCAACTTTAGAAGAAATTTTACAAGAGTAAAAGTTGTCTGGAACATCATGAAGAATCACATAAAAAAATATCGAATCGATATTGGAACTTTGTTGCCTATGTCCACTAATTTTCAATTTGGATCCACTGTGCGCCGTGAATTTCTCGGCGCTTACGCGTTTAGTTCGCGAGATGCAATGCCACGCTTTTATAACGTCGCAAGCGCCATGATTTACACGGCGCTTACGACGTTTTGGTCGCGATGATGATCTCTGCATAGATTAAAACAAAAGCCAGAATAGATAGAAGTGACATGGGTGTAGATATGGGTAAGTAGTACCTACAAGATATAAGAACTTATTATATAACGTTAATAATAATATATACGCTCACTTAGTCTAAGCTTTTTTTTATATAACGATTACTGGACATAATGATCAAAAGATATAATTTGTACTAGATCGATTTGTGTAAGATTGTCCCATAATATACAATAAAAAATTTGATAGGGAACTACAAAATAATGTCATTATCTGTATTAACATAGCAACTCGATATTGTCACATCTGCGTAGACCTTTTTTTTACTCTTTGATTTCAACGAAACATGGCCGCCGCCGCATGACTTTAAAATTATACAAAATTATTAAATTAAGCGTGATTAAACGAAAATGCAGTAAACTTACGTGTGAAAAGTCACTCCTTGACTTTTATTTGATTTTCCTGAACGGTTTGTACAGTACCTCACTACACATGACGGCATATTTAGACGTAATATTTTTCACTCCAATACGTCAAGGTCAAGCTACCGCAGCCGCTCGGCACAGACTAAGCGCGTTTGTGCCGATCGGCTCAAACAGGGTTTACAAGAAATCATTTTGAGGCGCCCACTCTATACGTAGTAAATAGTAATAATAACTCAATGAATAGACCGGTGATATTTTAATTTATTCCACAAAAAGACATCCAGTCTTTGAACAGTAACTATTAAAAAAGAGAAGGATTTTATTTTTATATTTCTACCTCCACCTAAGATCAAATAATCGACAAAGGATTAATGAAATTTTTGTATGTAAAAAACCTTGTTATAAAACTACTACGACTTTAACTACCTACTACGAAAGTTTTTTATTATTTTTAGCATGCTTACATTGTACATGCATTGTCTAAACACAAACATCAACAAAATTTAAACATTAAAGGTACGGGGGATTTGAGAGGAGAGAGCCTTATGAAGGGAACGAAGGAATTTAAAAGTCTAAAATACCCCGTTGGTAAGTTGAACCTTCATCCAAGCCACACTCGCAAAATGAGTGGTCCGTGACCATCTTAGCTAGATGAACAGAAAGTAGGTACTTGTGTGCCCAAAGCGTAGGTGACTGTAAATATTAATATAATAGTAGCAATAATCCACCATTCCATATGTTTCTGACGATAAAACCATGGACGCTTTGGAATCTCCGCCTGAATAGAAGCATTTAAAAAGCAAACTACTTAATTAACTTTTGAACCTCTAATTGAGAGATATAGTAAAACTTTACGGATCTTTTAAACCTTAATGAAAAAAAGCTTGAAAAGGAGCTCTACTAGAACAATATTATTTAGGAAAGTCACTCGATTTTTTTCGATACTTTTTACATGGAAATATTATTTATAAGAAATATAAGCTACTACTTACAAAAAAACAGTCGAATAAAGAACCTTTTTATAAGTCGATTAAAAAGAGATTGGTGCCATTTCATATGTGGAAATTTATTGTAATAAAACTAAAGTTTTTTTTTTATTTTGAGTCATTTTCAAATTCGATTATAATTAAATTTTTATATTTTCATAAATTTTTTGTTAACAATTTTAGAAACCATAAAAGTTTATATTTTCTTAAAATAAATATTTGAAAATACCGATAATTGTAGTTTACGTGGAGAATTCAAGAAATATGATTTAGCATTGGACTATAATCGTATGTGGCTAATGAATTTATCTTTCTAAAATTCAAACTGTATCTTCATGAGATAGTATAAGAAAATGTCATAATATAATACGGTATATTAAATAATTCAAATAAGTATATTAAACAGTTCAGGGGAAATAGATCCTGTACCAGAGTGTCAACCCCAATTCCCAAATGTATTGCTTTTTGCATATTTTTTAATATATTTTCACTTTATCTATGTCAATCTCTGGTTCCGTTTTTACCGCCAAAATATGATAAAATTGACACTTGACAGTTGACTTAAGTCAAATTGTAGGTTCAATTTTTAAATGTACATTTTTTAAATTATTTTACCGAATACCGACCGAATTCCTATTTCCTATTGTACGTTATAACAACGAACCAAATAGTGATTAACTTATTACGACTTTAAAGTTTAAACTTTGTAAAATTAAGTGCTCACAATGGATATCAAATTGTCTGAAGGTTCTCTTGAGGTAAATACATGTTCCAACAAGAAACAACCTGTTTCAAAAATGGATATTTACGCACTATCTCATTTTGTATTTTCGTAATATATATGCGATTTTGTCTAAAATCTCATAAATATTTATGCTTTATGTACATATGGGAAAAAAATGTAATATAAAACAATTAAAGTTAAAAGTAAGTAATAATTGTAGTTTATGCAAATATTCTCACAGCTTATAATTTTTTAATAGATCATAATGCGAGGCGGAAATTATGATAATCCAATAATGCAAGTGCTCGGTAGCAAGAAAATTCAAGGAAGTGGTAACAATGAGAGGTACAGGTTACTTGTTTCTGATGGACGGCATTCTCACAGTTTTGCTATGTTGGGTACACAATTAAATGAAAAACTTATATCAGGAGAGCTGTCAGATTTTTCAGTTATAAGTATTGATAAATACATCACTTCTGTTTTAAAAAGTACACCTGGCAAAGAAAAGTAAGTATGATGTTGAGTACAAATAAGGTAATAGGGCATCTTTTTTGTAAAAAAATATGTTTTTTAATGTAAGTGACTCTCGGTTATTTTCATTAAAAGTAAACTTATATTATTTTAGGCGAGTCATGATCATTCTGGAATTGACCATAATAAAATCAGGCTCAGAAGTAGGAAGGAAAATTGGTAATCCTCAAACATTAAGTGAAGACTCTACATCATCAGCACCATCTGCAGCAGTGAAAACTGAACCAAAGCCAGTACCTACCAGCTCTGCACAAAATTTTATAGATAACTCTTCTTCCAACTTGGATTCCAGCATTCTCAACTCTAAGATGACTCATCCTATTGCAAGTCTGAGTCCTTACCAAAACAAGTAAGTGACTTTGTTTTGACCTTGTTTGTAATTTTATTATGTATCTACATAATAAATCTTAGTTTTACTTACTTTTAAATGTATCTGAACTAATATAAAGTCTGAACATAATAAGATCACCCAAAAACCAAATCTAAAATTGTCTAAAAAGATGTTAAATAATATTCTGTATATGAATAACTCTCTACATTCTGGTATATTGTCTCCAATAAATATATGTTACACACACAAATGCACCATTAAACATACACCTACTCACATACCAACTAAATTTTGGTTAATTTTTTGCCAAAACTGACCAAGATCAGGTCTTTCATTGCTCTATTACAAACTTCAACAAACTAATTGATCCTTTTCAATTACAATATTTTTAGATGGGTAATAAAGGCCCGTGTCATGAACAAATCACCAATACGTACCTGGAGCAATCCAAGGGGAGAGGGCAAACTCTTCAGTATGGATCTATGTGATGAAAGTGGTGAAATAAGAGCTACTGCATTCAAAAATGAGTGTGATAAGTTCTATGATATGATTCAGGTGTGTATTATGACATGTATACAGAGGCTTAGTTATCTATGAAATCAAAGGTTCTGTTGTAAAAATTAAAATGGGGCTGTGTAAAAATTAATCTCAATGCTTAAAAGTTTTTTAGTTGTTTTGTGTACAAATTTACACATTGTAGTTTAAAGTAAAACACTATAAAGCAGATTGATCTATGAGGTGCGCAATAAAGTTTTGGGAATTAATCTTAATAATATGTATCTCATAAAATTACACATTTATATACTATATTACGTACTAAGCATTAAAATCATTTAAAATTGTAATTTACTATTGCAGATAGATAAAGTCTATTACATAAGTCGTTGCCAGTTAAAGACAGCTAACAAACAGTTCAGTACATTGAAGAACGACTATGAAATGACCTTCAATGCGAACACCATAGTTGCAGAATGTATGGAAGATGCATCCTCTCTACCCACAGCAAAGTATGAGTTCGTGCCTATTACAGATATCGTCGATAAAGCTCCGAATACCCTGCTTGGTTAGTAAATTGAACCTTTTACATACATAATTGTACTAAGACAAAGACATTGGGATACATACGGTTTTTTAGTTGACTTCAATTAGTGCTAGTAGTATGTTGCGAAGCAAATGCCTCTTAGACAGATAGTCTTGTCAGATTCAACTCACCAGAACATGATATAGGAAGAATACACATAATTTTGCTACCACTGGCCCATTCCAAATAGCTTCTAGGTGATATTAGATTTTATAGAAAAAATCTCCAAAATAATACTTAAAAGAACAATAAGTTAGTGTTACAAAAGAAAAATGGAATTAAGAAATATTTGAGGAAAACAGGATCAAATAAAAATCTTTAGTAATTATCATAGCCTATTTTTTCAGATGTTATTGGCGTTTGTAAAATGGCAGCAGATGTTCAAGAATTAACAGCAAAGAGCACTGGAAAATTACTTAAAAAGAGAGATATCACACTAGTCGACTCTTCTGGTGGTGCTGTATGTTTATTTAATTTAATCTTACCACACAAATAATGTAAAAATAAAGTAAATATACCTACATCTAAAAATTAATTGCTGTTCATTAATATCGCAAGGACTTGAAAGACAACAGATTTGAATAATACTTTTTTGTTTGGCCAGGTACATATGGTAAAAAATAATAAAAAAAATGCAAGGCAAAACCCAAAAAAAAAACAGCTGTAAGATCAAAAATCAAATAGCATTAGAATTATTTATTTAGTATGCGAATTTCTAACTGTTAAAACGTGCCACCCGAAGTGAGCACTTACCTAGTGCAAAAAAAACTTAATAAACGTGTTTGTCAGGTGACCTTGACTCTATGGGGAAGCGAGGCGGAGAGTTTCGATAGTAGCAACGCTCCTGTTGTCGCCGTGAAGGTGAGAAATATAGTATAATAAATGTAAAATATTGCAAAATTCCTTTTTAGGGTTCCGTAGCCAAAATATGGCAAAAAACGGAACCCTTATAGATTCGTCATGTCTGTCTATTTGTCCGTCTGTATGTCACAGCCACTTTTTCCGAAACTATAAGAACTATACTGTTGAAACTTGCTAAGTAGATGTATTATGTGAACCGCATTAAGATTTTCACACAAAAAGAGAAAAAAAAAACAATAAATTTTGGGGGTTCCCCATACTTAGAACTGAAACTCAAATTTTTTTTTCGTCAAACCCATACGTGTGGGGTATCTATGGATAGGTTTTCAAAAATGATATAGAGGTTTCTAATATCATTTTTTTCTCAACTGAATAGTTTGCGCGAGAGACATTTCCAAAGTGGTAAAATGTGTGTCTGTAACTTCTAAAATAACAGAATGATAAAACTAAAAAAATATATGATGTACATTACCATATGCAAACTTCCATTAAAAATTAATTAAAATAGTAAGTAGGTAGTTCTCTTTAATTCGTCATAAATCGTTAACCGCAATTTACCTTTCATTCAATCTACAACGAACAACAAGAACTATATTATGTTACTTGCTGCTACGGAACCCTTCATGGGCGAGTCCGACTCGCACTTTTAATTTCTTTTATTACATTTCTATTACTATTTTATACTTAAACTCAGTCAAATCTGTACATAAAATAAGTTGTTTTTTTTAATATCTCCACATAAAGGCTGAATCTTTTAGAATCCCAGTTTTTAGAATGTTTGCCTGTTTGTGAAAAATGTACACCTTCTAACGTTTTTCGTATGTGGTATCGTATATGTGTGTAGGGAGCGCGCGTGGCGGAGTTCAACGGCGGCAAGTCGCTGTCGCTGGGCGCGGGGTCGCTGCTGCGCGTGCAGCCCGACCTGCCCGACGCGCACCGCCTGCGCGGCTGGTACGACCGCGGCGGCGCCGACGCCGCGCTCACCTACGTGTCCGCGCGGTACCCACACACACACTTTGTATTTTGTTTTGTTTCACAACAATCATGGTTGCTATAAAGCATTCAAAAAGAAAACGAAAATAAGAAAGTATCTTATATTGATACTTTTATTTTAATTTTTATAAAACAGTGACATAAATGGAATTCATATTTCACCAAAATAAAATAAAGTTTAAAGATTTGCCATAATATAAAACTTACTCTTTTTAAAGAAGGCATTTTTATATTTATGTACACATCCATAAAAATATTTCAATTTTTGAGAATAAAATATGAATACTAAAAATAATACTCTATACTCTCTTGTCCGAATGTGTACAGTAAAGACTAACTCGTATGTATACATAGTGCGGGCGACGGCGGCGGCGCGTCGGGAGAGTGGATAACGTTCAGCGAGGCGGCGGCGCGGCGGCTGGGCGCCGGCGACCGCCCCGACTACTACTGCCTGCTGGGCGTGCTCACCTTCACCTTCTCCGACAACGCGCTCTACAAGGCGTGTCCGCAGGAGGCCTGCAACAAGAAGCTGGTAGACCTAGACAATGGCTCGTACCGCTGCGAGAAGTGCTCGCGCGAGTACCCCAACTACAAGTACAGGCTGATGCTAGGAGTAAGTTCATTTTTTGTTTTTTATTTAATTAAAGTGTCTAACGGTACATACGCACTATGCGGTTAGCCGGAGTGCGGTCAGCCGGCCGGTTGCCGCAACTAAAAATATGTATGAGAAAGTAGTTTTTATACGCACTGTGATGCGGCAGCCGGCCGACCGTTCCGGTCGCTCTGAGCGCTACGGCCCGACGACGGCTTGCTGGATGGTTTCTATACAGTATACACACTACGCGGTTAGTGCTACTTTGCGGTTGCCCACCATTGACGGTTGTTACAAAAAATAATTCAAAATACTTGCTTCAGGGACGGGATTGTTGGCGGCATGATGCGTATGAGGCCTTACGCAACGCTGAACTGCCCGGTTACCGTGGAAAAGATTTGTGTTAGTTAGTTGTTCACTTGTGTAACGTATGAATCGCCAGGCAAACGTGTCGGACCCCACCGGCGACGAGCGCATCACCGCCTTCAACGAGTCTGCGGAGGCGATGCTGGGCGCGCCCGCCGCCGAGCTCGGCCGCCTGCTCGAGACCGACAAGGAAGCGTATGCGCGGGTGTTCGAAGACGTCAAGTTCAAAACCTTTGTCTTCAAGTTCAGGACTAAAGTCGAGACGTACAATGTAAGCCTGCCGTTATTACTGTTAATCACTGTCTAGAAAGATAGCTAGCAACAAGACCAATTTCAGTAGTGTGTAACTTTCAAGCTTCGCGTCAACGCCGGTGTGCGTCGTTGCTCGATGCATGCTGCGCAGTGCGCACTGCGCACGCCATTTGAGTGACATTACTCACAGTCTATTTAATCACTGTTATATCGTTTTGATGACTTTTACTTTTTGTTGTTATTTTTGTTATGTTATTTAACTGTTTTGTTTGGGTTTGAAAAGGCCTTGTCTTCAGCCCTTTTTAGCGTCCCACTGCTGGGCACGGGCCTCCCTCAGTACGAGGGGGATCAGGCCATAGTCCACCGCGCTGGCCCAGTGCGTGTTGGCTGACTTCACATATCTTACGAAAACTTGCTAGGTTTTCTCAGACATGCAGGTTTCCTCACGATGTTTTCCTTCACCGTAAGACAAGTGGTAATCATGATAAAAATGATTTGCACATGAAAATTTCAGAGGTGCGAGACTCGGATTTGAACCCGCATCACTTGGTTATCCAAACGAGCGCGTTACCGCTGGCTACCACTGCCTTTGAAAAGGTGTTCGGGATAAATATTACGTGAACCTGTCAAAATTACACACAGCACACTCATCTATCGTCATGTCTCTAGCGGCCGTAAATTGAAACTAGTGCAATTATTAACCTCCACTACTGTTGTTGCTAACCCTCACTTTTTAGACCGTGCTGTTAATTCATAGATAGTGGATGCTTCATAATCGATTTCAGTCGAACAACCAACTACTTGCTCATTATCTTTAATTTAATTTTTTTAACTCCAGTTAACATTTCCTTCATTTCATTGCATGGCGGTAAATCTTTAGCAATACTATTTCTCATAATAATTCATACTTTCAGTGCGATCTTATTGTTCTAGAGCTATCTTTTAATATCGCCCTCTGACAAACAGACAAATAATGAATTAATAGATTAATAGTTAACATATTTATGATATTGTTTAGTTTTGTAAAATTTTAAAATAAATATATGATTTACAAGTAAAGAAGTAAAGTTAATATTTATCTGCAGGACGAGGCCCGGATGAAGACGACAGTAATGAGCGCGCAGCCGGTGGACTACCGCGACGCTAATACGAGACTCGTAAAGAGTATCAAAGCCCTCACTGGGATTGAAGTTTAAACTATACTTAAGGCCGGTGCACAATGTGGATTATGTCGCGCCGACGAAAGGCGTATTATAGACGAGCGTCTTCGCCGGGAAACTTACATTGGCCAACGCGCACCTTATATATAAGAGAACGCACGTTTTAACACCGTTGTGTGCATAGGCCCTGAAATTTTAACAAATGTGTCACTGAATAAATATCCTAATTATGTAATTTCTTAAAGTTATAAACTAATATGATTATGTGCATTTGATTTACTTTTATTGATCTTAAAAGTAAATAATTAAAACTAAAGGTACTTCATTTAAACCTATATCTCGTAATTGTGATAAGTAATAAATATTTTTGTTATATTTTCTCATATTTTGTTATTTATTTCCAATCCCATTTAACTTTTCGTCAATATTTATTCATAAATTTGTCTGTACAAATAAATAGTTTGCGATGTCAAAATAATTTCTTTTTAGTAAATACAGTGTATGAAAGTATTTGTGGTACTTATAGGGAACGTACACGAACTATAGGTGGCAGCATTAAATCGACAAAAGAGACACTATGCGGACAGTAAAGGAAACTTATCACACCCTGTCATAGTGCTTTCAGTAATTTGAACAAAATTATCCCGTTAATTATATTAATTTTGAATATGATAAAAGTTTTAAAATATAGCTTCCGGTCTATCAATAATGATCGTCAGCTTTACCAAAATACCAAACGTCAAAAGCTCATCGAGGCCCGCCATGTATTGGAGGTTGAAGAGATAGTTAATTAATAATGAGGCGGTGGTAACGGGCAAAATTGTCGCACAAATTAAAATATACCATGTTTAAGACGTGAAAATAATGGGAAATAATTTTCTGAATTATTGCGTTTATCATTTTTTGCGTTTTTCACATAACCAAGGCACGAGAGTACTATTATGTGAAAAGTAATAAAATTTTACGCTTTTTGATTTATTTTCGTTTTTAGTGGATGTATCGGTCATCCTACTACATCCAGAAATCCTACTAATATTATAAACACGAAAGTTTTTAAGTATGGATGGATGGATGTTTGTTACTCTTTCACGTAAAAACTACTGAATGGATTTTAATGAAACTTTACAATAATATAGCTTATACATCAGAATAACACATAGGCTACAATTTATATATACAATTAATATAATATCTTTAGATATTGTGTGAATTGTACAAAATCCAAAATATGAAATAAGTAAGACATTATAAGTTTGTATGCTAAAGGGGGTACCTAGGGACGAACCCGAGCGAAGCGACGGTGAATCACTAGTGCAACAATACATTATGATTAGCTAGAATAATAATTTTCACTCATAAAATTACTCGTTTACTTGTTATAAATGTCGATGACAACTATTAATACAGTACAAGATTCATATTGGCGACGCCAGTCTGCAGCACCTTCGTTGTGCACGTTCCCTATAAGAAAAACACAATTTATAAATATTTTTTGTTGTTTGTTTAGACTAGTCTGCCAAATGGCTGGATGGATTTTGAAGAAACTTACACTGGCAGATAACTGATGTTATCTGCTTATAGCAGTAATATATTTTAGAAAAATAATAATAGGTTACTCGAAAAACTTACAACGTACGTAGGGATAAGCCCGAGCAAAGAGAGTTGCTCGCAGTAAATATAAATGAAATAGTGGAAAGTAAAGCAGAAAATGTAATAATAGAAGACAACAACAACAACAACAATTTATACAAGTCTATAGTAAGCTCGCCAAATGTTACCATAAAAAATACCTGCATTAATCCTTCATCCTATTTCGGTGTAATAGAACACGGGTTCGTCCTTTCTTTAGTAATTAATACATTGACAATTTAAAAAAAAAATAAGGCTGATTTTGAAAGTCTCACTACGTGGGCTGGCCGCTGGGCACGGGCTGGCCGCAGACTTCATACGTCTTGGGAGACCTAGATAGCTTCTCTGATCTCAAATATAACCTACATAATCTCTTGTTTTCCTTCACAGTATCATAATTGCTAATGATATTAAGATTAATTGGAACAAAAAATCTAAAGATAAACGTGACTCACTATCACACTCACTATCATTTTGCATTACGAAGGAATGTCTAGCTAATTTTATTTTTATTTTACAGTATCAACTAGTCCAACAGACAACATTTTATATTTCTATTTATTTTAACTATAAGCTTGACTGTAAACCAATAGCAATATTCCCTTCGATAACTAAAAAATTATATTCATGCAGACTTATTCATAAGAGTAATATAAGGTATAGGTACAAGGTAAAATAACAAGACGACACGATAATTACTATGTACTTTATTATTAATCTCATTGATATGACTTTTAATTTGGCTAAGGAAATAAACTTTCTGGTACCTTAATCGAGTCTTAAATTTCAACCGCTTTTAACGATACAATTATCAATGTCTTGATATCGTAAAAACATTGATTTCTGACGAAAAAAATATATTTAATCTGCCTAAGCATGATTTACACACATACATATCTCCTAAACCTTACGGTCCAGACTAAAGCATACGAGGGGTATTATTACATTAAAATTTACATTTATATGTATTACAATTAATAATTCGAGTATCTCTATCATGAGTCAACAATACAAGATATTCGTTAAAGAACGACAAAATTATTTATATGATACGTTTGAAATGTATAATAAATTGCGCGTTAATATTAGCGACTGTGATACTGCTATAATAATTATGTGTAGCTCATGATAGGGACATCAGCGTAGTTCATACAAAATCCTTTTACATAAAATTGGCAGTGAAGTATTGCAAATGCCGTAAACAAAGATATTATAAACACAAACAGTTCTATTTATTTTCCTTGCAATCGTCCATTTTCCTCATTCTTTTAAACTTTCTAACAAAACTGTCCATCTTAATTTCTATAACTAATTAAATACGACAGCAAAAATATGAGATAATTTAATTTGTTTGAAATTCCTTTAATAACTTAGGTACTTTATATTTTAGAAGTGTTATTAGTATGTACTTATAATTTCACTAAAATATATCAATTTTCAAAAATATCACTGGGAATAAAAGTAGATACCAACAGAAGCTGTCACAGACTATAAAATATATACAGCTATGATATTTATATCTAAGCTATTTATATCTAAAATATATTCTATCATAAAACGATGATTTGAAGCTAAACACACGTTAGTTTGTTATTAAGCCAAATTATAATTTCTAAAAATATTACTATTACATTAATTTGTAAATTGCAATTTATTAAAAAACATTAAGTGTAATAATGTAATGTAAAACTTGAATTCTTGAATCAATTGATTAGATAATCGTAGTAACAATGATACTTAAGTTTATTTCACTTACAATACAAAAGTAAAGCGATAAAAAACATTAAAAAATATATTAACAATAGTATAAAATAATAAATACATAAATCGGTTAATACGAAATTAAAGCTATAATATCGAAGGACTTACATAAAAAGCTAGTATGGAAAATATCCACTAGAGTCTAATAAATTCATTTCATTAGTACTCATAACTAAAAACGGTGAAAAGTGAGTTTCCTTAATCCTCCTAAAAATACTACCGTAACAATAATAATATTATAATTATTTTACCGTCGTAGTGGTTACATAGTCAATGTATAAATTATTAATTAAACAGTATTAAGAAAATATCGAGATTATTGTGAAACATTCAATTCCAAAAGAGATTCAGACATCACTAAATCGAAACACAGGAGGTTCTACGAGAGCCTCGTGAGAGCGGACTTTCGCATACCTAAATGTAAAATATGACAAAAATATACGTCACGGCAACACATGCCACAGTAGGGGGTAACTTCCTAGAGTATGATTAATTCCTTTAAATATCTCAGTAGTCATAACCCGTAAACCTCAAGTCCTCATTCACACGTCACAAATTGTGCAACACTAAGACGAGTTCGCGTCCCACGACGCACGCCTGCCCCTCGCGCCGCGCCCGCGCCACCGCGCCACGCCACGCCACGCCACGCCACGCCACGCCACGCCACGCCACACGCACGCCCCGACCGGGTGTACGCCGACCGATCGCTACTTCACTAAACGTATTTACACTAGGAATAACTTAAAGCGAATAAATAAAAGCGACGCTCTTTGGAACGGGTCGCACTCGAGGTTCCGCCCGTCGCGAGACCGAGCCCTGAACGACGACGCAATAATTTAACCTTATAACTAAAAATTACAAAAAATATGGCCGAGAGGCGTTTCTCACTCGTGTACATGATGTACACGTTCGACACCCACATCAAAATGGGGTCAGAGTCTAATATATTCTCGAAATACTAAAAATTTTCAAATTACTCATCAAATAAACGTAACAGTTGCGTCTTTTAAAATTATATCGACTCTAAGCGACTAAGATATACATTCAATATAGTCAATTACGATTACATCAAAGTATCGAGAGCAGCAAAATGTAAAAAAAAAATAAGTTTTTAGCGAAAGCCTAACTAAAGTAAGCACAACCCGGCGCGTATCGCAGTCCCGAGCGGTCGCAGCCACCCGTCGGTGTGCGACTGTCTGACACACACATCTATACTGAAAGCACGAATCACATTTAGTACATCCAAAGTTACAAGCCTAACAGTTAAATCGACGATACAAGAGTCTTTCAAAGTTCTATCCGAAAAATACTTCACCATTTCGAACTACATATTTGCTGCTAATTTCCAAAATATAAACCCATGAATATTTTTTAAAAGTTAAATCAACCTTCTTATACCGACGCTAAGATACGTTTTAAAGAAAACAAAAAACAAAATGACTCTAATAAAGAAAAAGTTGTTTGTGTAAGTAGTACTGTGTTGGTAGCAGTCCGAGCAGTCCAACCAGTCCGCCTAGCCTACCGAGGCGGGACCGCAGCGATGTATCGTCGTACCGTGTCCGTGCCGTGTCCGTGTCGTGTCCGCGTGTGCGCGTGTGTGCGTGTGGGCGCCGCTAGCGCGCTCACGGCACGAGGTCGGGCAGGCGCCCGCGGCCCTAGGGGCGCCCGCCGCCTTCCCCGCTCACCACCTACCACACGTAATGTATATTAAACATTTTTCTACATTATTACCACTTACTACAGTTAAGGAAAACATAAGGAAACCTGCATGTCTGAGAGAACATAGCAAGATTTCGAAAGACATGTGAAGTCTAGGAACCCACACTTATCCAGCGTAGTGGACTAACTCACGATGGCCTGATCTCCTCGTATTGAAGAGAAGCCCGTGCCCAGCAGTGGGATGTTAAAAGGGCTGAATAGAACGAAATTGTCCCTCAAATCTCATTGAAATAGTATATTTATCGACACAAAGACCAAATCTTAAGATTTTAGTTACAAATTACAATGGAACACACAATGGAATGAAAATAATAGTAATAGAAAACTAGTAGTAAACGTAGATGATAGATACTAGAAATAAATAGCATGTGATGCATTTTCTTTGTCACCCGGGTATGACAGTATATTATAATGTTATTGTATTCAATAGATACTTATTGATACTTTGTACAATAGTAAGAAGTATGGATTAAAACGTCATATATACCTACATGTAAATAAAATTGAAGTGTCTGTTTTTAATTTTAAATGAACAGCTTTTCAGTAAACGCGTATGAAAGTATACACGATACTAACAAGAAAAACAATTTTTAAATTTTTAATTTTTGTCTGTCTGTCTATTTGTTCCGGGTAATCTCTGAAACGGCTGGACCAATTTTGACGGGACTTTCACTGGCAGATAGCTTATGATGTAAGGAGTTACTTAGTCTTACTTACTTTTTAACCGATTTTAAAAAAGGAGGTTACATTTTAGAAACTTTATTTATTTTAACTAGCGGAACCCGTGGCTTCGCTGATGTTAAACCTAGGGACGAACCCGAGCGAGGCGAGGCTGAGTCACTAGTAATACATAAAAGTTCATACAGAATAGACCTGCTGACGTTTATAATTACTCACTTTCCGTTCCTTATAGTAGAGCTCCTCGCTCTCCTTGTCGCATAGCAGGAGGACGACGGCCCCGAACAGGAAGATGGCGGCGCCCCAGCCGACGCCGTACGCCCAGCCGAACTCCCACACCGACCTGTTACCTGTACCGCCAAGTACTAACATTTACAAAACAAAACTTATTTAAAACTCGGATTCATAGTAAGGCCTAATAAAGTGGTTGCTAATTCAAAATGATTTTAGACATATTTCGGTACCTAATTTAAGTACCTATGTCACTAACCTCCTAGCAATTTTATTTATATATTTTTAGGAGTGACAATGAAATACAATACATAAACTAAAAAAACTACTGTAAACTATTTTCTTTGTAGAAGAATTAGTAGCAAGAAACATTTTTTGTTTCACAACACAAACAAAATTTGATCTCGAGAAAAAGCCGAGCTTTGTGGTTCTCCTTACTTCGTTCTAATATGTGTTCTTTACTATAAGCCTGAAGTAAAATATTTCATTAAGCCTATTCACTTGGTAAACCTATAGAGGGGGTTTTTGTAAAAACATTTTGCAATAAGCATGGTTAGAAACCCTTAAAAGGTTAACCTAATTGCTCCCTATTTTAGTTTATAAATGATAAGTTATAACAGGCTGCTTACAGCCAACTAAACAAAAAATACATATAGGTACTTACATCACAAGAAAAAGATTAAAAATCGTGTAATACTCACCTGCTCATCAATGGAAAAGTAGCTTGTACTAAACATAATACATAACAATGACTAAAGTTATAATTGAGTAACGTTTCCGAAATCCAGGTACCTAATTCATCATTATGGTTGCCAGTTTTTGTAAATAAAATTGGAGCAAGAAAAGATTCGTGACAAAGTAACATTTCAAAACAGTAAATAAATGAATGTGCCTAGGCATGCTTTTACAAGTATAAGATTCACGAAAAAAAGTTTTTTCGAAATGAACTTTTGATCAAGCAACCCATCTATATTTCTTAACGTAACATGTTTATCACCTTTCAAACCCATATTTCATTAGTTTAGATGAGTCTTATCGTTATAGTAGATCTAAAGAGTTTTAGGTACCTATTAGACGACACGTTTGGCTCACACGGTAGATACCCTAGTTTCTGCGCTAGCGGTCGCGGGTTCGAGTCCCGCTGGGGTCATTCATTTGTTGCACGAATGTTTGTACTCCAGTCATGGGTGTTTATATTTATAATATGTATGTATTTAAAATTTATATATGTAGTATATCAACTATCCGTAACACAAGCTTAGCTTACCACGGAACTAGATTGCACTATGTGTAATAATGTCCCAAAATCTTTATTAGATCATTTTTTAATTATTTCTAAAGATAAAAATGCCTATCATTCTATATCTTAAATTCTTTTCTTAACCCTCTGTAGCTGACGTGACGTCTAACAGACACCTCAAAGTCTATCTGTTGTTGCCACGCCGCCATTTCGCGCGCTATTGTTATGTATCATTCTGTACCTTCATGCACGAGCACGAGCTCGCCCCCTGTGCCTTGATGGCCGTCAAAGAGTGAGCACGTTTGGAAAGAGAGTCGTGTGGTGTCCAGGAGACGTAAGGTCAGTAATAACGGATGGATCTAGTAGACGTGTTGTCAGTAGAATATGTTTAGTTTCATAGAGTCTTACATACTACACGTCAGTAAAATAAATATATTCTTTGTTGCTCAAAGTTGTTACGTCTTTGTATTTTATCCTTTTCGTTACGATTTTCAGTGATAATTAATAATAAAGTAATTGTTTTAGCAAAGTAATGAGCAAAGAAGGAAAAGAAAGGCCACTCAGCATTTAACTGAATCCCAAACGAGGACTTGTTGGAGAACGAAGAAGGGGAAGACTTCAGTGATCTCAACGATAGTATAGCTGACCAAGCCCATGTCATCGAAAATGATGTTCATGAAGTGAGATATCGGCCGGCGAAGAAGAAATAAATGAAGTAATGAATGAGTCAAGTGAGAGAATTGAGTCTAACTTCTATCGTCGGAAATCAGCATCATTACCGAGGAAAAAATAATTATGCCTGGTAAAAAACAGACATGTCACGGACATCGCGAACATATCATACTAAAGGTGAAGTAGACGAGGTGGACAAGAAATGTGCTATTTACTCTTGCACTCGTAAAACACAACGTTGGCCACAAGCAATATTTTATCGTCTGCTGGATTTGGCTGGAGTCAATGTAAATGACTATTCGTCGAGTTCTACGATGGGATTTACTAGCTCTTCCTCCTGCTGTTAAAGCAGAATCCTCAGAGAAAGCAGAACCTGGTCGAAAACTGTGCGTTTTTGTCGATTTAAACTAAAAAGACAAACGACTCACTTGCTGCTGTTGCTCAAAACGAATTTGTCTCCAATGTTCCGCGCAAATTTGTATGGATTGCAAGGATGACTTCTGAGTTACATTTTGAAAAAAGTGGCCTAAGGATTTTTGTTATTTTTTATATATTTATAGATCTATTCCAGAAGAAGGCGCTGTTATGGTAATTAAGTTGATTTTATGGTTTCTGATTTTGGTTTGTTTATTTTAAAGTGGCTGTGGAAAAAGTTCCTAGAATATTATAAGCAATAAACGAGACTGATAATTAAATTATTTATTAGTTTTATTTAATCTTTGAAACATTTTCCGCATTAAGCATATATCAGAAAATAATATAAGAACACCTCTTACTTCAGTTTCACACAGTTTACAGAATTATCAGCTCCTATAAGAGGTGTCTGACAGACTACTCGTCAGTAGAATGTTGACATAAATGGCACGTCAGCTACAGAGGGTTAAACTCGTTAAAATCAGTTAAGCCGTTCCATGTATTAGACGTAGTACAAAGACAATAAGTACGGAGACTGATGATATGTGTGTGTGACTGATGGTATTATGAACTCAATTTGGTATAAATATTTTGAAACAAGCAATTAGTATGTTCGTACATGAGCATGAGTTAAAACGGTCGATGATAACATCCGCTATCAAAATATACAGAAGCCATTGTGATAATTATGAATAATGTATTACCGAATGTTTTTTTTATTAAAAGTTTGCGATAAGAACAGTTTTAACCGTTTCACAGTTTGTTTAACCAACGAAATATATTCGAATTCTTACCCAAGTTAAGTTCTGCGGCGAAACATACTGGATATATCACTAGTGCTATTAAAATGCACATCACTGAAATAAAAATAAAAACATTATTTTAAATATTTGTGTTTTAACGAACTTCTAACACAAAAATACAGGTAGAATACAGAATACTAAATTGAAATAGTTATGACGAAGTCGTCTAGACACTGCAATCGTGTTGGGGGAGACGCGGGTGCTTTTAGTACATAATATATTAGATTCGAGAGACGACTTACTACTTAGCGTTAATTTTTATCTTAAAGTTAATTTTTTGCTGAACTACAATAAACTTTATATATTTTATAGTTTTACATTTTTATTTTTCTAATACGAGTATGTATTAGAAATCAACTTACATTTGAATTTAAGAAAGTATTATTGAATTTAAGTGTTTAAACATAGATTTTCTTGTTTATATTATGCTACGTATTTTAGTGCCATGTGAAATAGCTGTGTAACATTTAAATTTTAAACCGTTCACATTGGAAAAATGGTAGCCATTCGATAAATCGTAAGTTACGAGTATTTTTGTAATTTTACGAATTTCTATTGCTGAGTACAGAGAAAAAAAAATCCTGGCTACTACTTTTTCAGCAATCCGGACACGACAAAATCTGATATAATATGTCCTACATAATATATTTACGCGTGATATGACTTGCTGTAAGGCATTTGATGGTTTTTTATGACTATTTGGATTTGCATTTGAACTTTGATGTTGGTGTATTTTATTTATTTATATATTTAAAATAAAAGTTGAGAACAACTTGTGAAAATTTACAAACAATTGTGACGTTTGCTTCATCGTCCGCATGTCATACGGATCAATCCATTGTGACGAGATTCCTACAATCCTACCGTATATGGTACACTGCCTTCAAGTGGTTTAATATGACACTCAACAATAGTGTAACTTAATAGTATTTTTCAGTTCACATTTCAATTTGAAGAATATGAGAAGTATAACAAACAATACATATTATGACCTTATTAGATTTCGACCTCAATTTTAGAATTGAATTTTAGAAATTAGTGCATATAGTTTACATTAAATAGACACATTCGAATACAAATTTTTTTGTCGTCTACAACAAAGTTCTCGAAATTACAGATAATACCATACATTGTAATTTATAACCTTGACATGCTAGATAATAAATATTATAAATACGTTGTACCTAGAACTAGTATATATCTACTGTTAATACATACGTGCAAGTGACATGGCGAGTACGGCGAACCGATAATATCGGAACTTTGTGCGGTGGTCTGCCGAGCGCAGGCCGAGCCCTGTGAGCAGCGCGCCGCACACGTCTGCTGCCAGGGTCGCCACGCACAGTCCCGCCGCCGCCCTGCAACAAACGTTATTTATCTAACAGACAACTATTACTAGGGCCCCACTGCCTTATAATAGTTGTCAACGGTTGAAACTAAGCGAAGTAGAATGAAATAAAATTCAGTTCTTGCACCTTTAATATTCTCGTGCGATAAGGAAACCGTCGTCAGGAAACTGCATGTCTAGGAGAACTTGTAAAATTTTCAAAGGATGTGTGTCCGTTTGAAAAATCATAATAATTTTCATGTGTTTATTTAGTATTTCTGTCAAAACTTTTTTTAAGAAGAGTGGCAAGTCGGCGGTGTTTCACGCTTGTGTTTCGGCGAGCACGTAAAGCCGACCAGTAGCAGGACCGACTACTGCGCCTTAACTCTCACTGGTCGTGTCGAGCAGTCGTCCCACCGGAGGATGAGAGTGGCAGGAACAGAGAGTGCACTTGTGTCTGCATGCATACTTGTGCACTATAATGTCTCCTGCGCAGGTGGCTGGCCTCAATGCGATTGGTCGTGGCAGAGGAGGAGCGGAGGTGGGCGTTACATTACACTTACTTCACCTTGTGTTGAAGAGAGGCCTTAGCTCAGCAGTGGGAAGTACTAGATAAGGTCTCCTTATATGTATGTTTGTATGTTTAAAACTCCCTTACACTAAAACGGCTATGGAATTGCGTGAATTTAAAACACATACGTATAGAATATGACTACCGGACTATTACTACACTACTTTTATGTACCAAAAGAAAGTAAGTATTATGTAAATAGTTAATAATGTTAATATAAGAACCAAAATATTTTCTCTTATTCCAACAAATATTCCAGGCTAAAAGCATGTTCTTCTAATATTCTAGATTTACATACGGTTAAATATGGGATGTTTCATTTTAAATCATATACGAAGAAAAACGAGATATCAGTCAACAAATTTTATAAAATTAAATGACAATTAAAATAAATGTATACGCCTACTTACTTGGTTTTGAGCATAATATAAATATGATTCAAAGCAATTCGAATTCAAGTGGAAATGAAACATGTTATATTATGCATAACACAGTGTCCTACGTGGACGACTCAACGCGAACGCGATTGCGAAACGATCCGATGCGAATTTAATGCGGTGCGGAGCGATGCGGCTACTCTGTCCTACGTGCGCGCGAACCGTCCCCTCCGCGCCCTCCGCCGCCGTTTAAACATTTGTCATGGGCGGACGGAAGCTAATGTTGTTGGAAAATTCATATCTATACATATAATAAATCTGTAGAAGGGTCAATTCTGTACATTGAAAATATTGAAAAAATAAATAGCAGGGGGTGTTACTGGATCGATACCAAACCCAAATATGCGATTAAAAAAATTTTTGTCTGTCTGTCTGTCTGTCTGTATGTTCAGGCATCACGTGAAAACTAACGGTTCGATTTCGATGAAACTTGGTATAATTATACTTTATTATCCTGGGCATAAAATGGGATACTTTTTATCCTGGAAAAATACGTAGAAAAAAACAAATCTTAATTTTTATCATAGTTTGATTTTATCCTGTAGTCCACGCGATCGAAGTCGCGGGCACAGCTAGTCTTAAATATGAGATATTGAAGAAGTGTATAACTTTTATTCCTTTTGTCCCAGAATGTAGGACGTTCTTGGATAGCATTAATAAGAAGTTCTACTTCCGACATTAATTCAACAACAATTTTTGCTTGAAAAAAATATGGACGACGCGTCCACTTCGCGCGAAAATATCAAGCCAACTGATCGCGTTCGCGTCAATTCGCGCCGCTCCGCACCGCACCCCACGTGCGTTTGGTCACATAGGCCACTTCAATAGGTTTCGAATGTTTGACAAAAGGAATAAAAGTTATACACTTCTTCAATATCTCATATTTAAGACTAGCTGTGCCCGCGACTTCGATCGCGTGGACTACAGGATAAAATCAAACTATGATAAAAATTAAGATTTGTTTTTTTCTACGTATTTTTCCAGGATAAAAAGTATCCCATTTTATGCCCAGGATAATAAAGTATAATTATACCAAGTTTCATCGAAATCGAACCGTTAGTTTTCACGTGATACCTGAACATACAGACAGACAGACAGACAGACAGACAGACAGACAAAAAATGTTTTAATCGCATATTTGGGTTTGGTATCGATCCAGTAACACCCCCTGCTATTTATTTTTTCAATATTTTCAATGTATAGAATTGACCCTTCTACAGATTTATTATATGTGTAGATATGAATTTTCCAACAACATTAGCTTCCGTCCGCCCATGACAAATGTTTAATGTTAACTGAAATGAACGGCGGCGGAGGGCGCGGAGGGGACGGTTCGCGCGCACGTAGGACAGAGTAGCCGCATCGCTCCGCACCACATTAAATTCGCATCGGATCGTTTCGCAATCGCGTTCGCGTTGAGTCGTCCACGTAGGACACTGTGTAAGTAATTATAATTATGACAAGTACATACATACGCAATGTGACAACTCTAGCATTTATTTATATAACTGAAATACAAGTTTAATTTTGCATTAAAAAGTGCTTTTATATAATATTAATTATACATTTATTACTATCTACATTTTACTAGTAAAAAGCACTTATGTCCCATATTCTATTCAAGATATTTTTAAACATTTCTCTGCCATTCATGTGTTATACAGTATATAAGTATGCCAGACTCTAAAGTAACAAGACGTAAGACATGTTGGATCACGTAACCGCTCGCTATACAGGCGCATCACGTAAGACGAAAAAAATTGTAGTACCTCTTCAAACAACGTGATGTTGCGTTTAATTTTTTAAGAGGCACTTTTCACTACGGTATACGGAAGCTACATGAAGACTTTAATGCATTTAATCCATTAATAGAACGATTTATTTATTATTTTTAAAAGCTCCATAAAAATGATACAGTTAAGGTTTTCTTTATATGGCAGCGCTTAATTTCCAGTGCAGCGAAGATGTCAACAATGAAGAGGCCAACACTTTCATCGACTGTAAATTCTAGGTAAAAATTATAATAAGGTAGTATATTATACAGTAAAACAACGGTCAATTTCAATGAAAGTCTACAAAAATAAGTAGAACATAATCGCTACTTATGTCTGTCTTATACGCATGTTTAGTCAATAAGGTCTATCTTGCTTTACACAAGGTTAGCTTCCCGTAAATAATGAAATGTTTTATTTCTATTTATTACGACAAATAGTCTTAAAAAATCTAAATATGTATATCCATACTAATATTATAAATGCGAAAGTAACTCTGTCTTTCTGTCTGTCTGTCTGTCTGTCTGTTACCTTTTCACGCCTAAACCACCCAACCGATTTTGCTGAAATTTGGTATGTAGATAGTTTGCATTCATGAGAAGGAAATAGGCTTATTATTTTTTGGAAATTCAACCCCTAAAAGGGTTAAAAGGGGTGGCCAAGTTTGTATGAGAAAAATATTTTTATTGCACATTTTTGCATGAAACTTTGAAGTAATGCTTTTTAGTACAAATGATGAAACACATATTTCAGGGTTTTTCGAAATTCACCCCCATTGGGGGTTAAAGGGGGTGGCTAAGTTTGTATGGGAAATTTAATTCAGATAGTTTGTATTCATGAGAAGAACATAGGCATATTATTTTTTGGAAATTCAACCCGAAAAAGGGTTAAAAGGGGTGGCAAAGTTTGTATGAGAAAAATATTTTTATTGCACATTTTTGCATGAAACTTTGAATTAATGCTTTTTAGTACAAATGATGAAACACGTATTTCAGGGTTTTTCGAAATTCACCTCCATTGGGGGTTAAAGGGGGTGGCTAAGTTTGTATGGGAAATTTAATTCTATTGAAATATTTTCCGTGACACTGAAATAATGCTCTGCAATACAAATTATGAGATACATATTTAAGCGTTTTTTTTAAAATCAACCCCTATGGGGGTTAACGGGGGTGGCACAATTTGCGTAGGAAAAATATTTAACAGTAATTTTTTACCATGTTTTTTTTTGTTTCATTCATAAGTGAAAACACAATTACTGGTTCTATAGAGTTCTTACAAATTTATATAGATAACTCTTGCTAAAACTTAAGAGAAACATTTCACAGGATTACAAAATAACTGGCGCTGTAGATGAAATAGAAAATGCTACACAGTAGTTTTCAGAAAAGAGGGCCAGAACTTTAAATGGGGAATCAGTCCTTGGTACATTATAAGTAACAGTATATAAGCAAAAATGTTTATTTTATTCACTCTTAGCGCGAGCGAAGCCGCGGGCACCGCTAGTTGTATATATATTTAACCTATTTTTAACTAATTATTATTTATAATTGTTTAACATGATTACTCACTTGATATACGGCGCAGGCCTCGCAGCATAGCAACCGGGTTGAGCCGTTATGTCGAAGGGGAGCGGCGTTGGTGCCTCGGGGTCTATGCAGTGCATAAACAATCCCTGTCTCCAGCCCGCCGCCATCAGCCAGTCGGCTGATGCCAGCCCCAAAACCATTAGTATCACTACTAAAAGTCCGCATATTAACGCGATCACCTATAAATCAATAAATTTGAATATCAAACTTGAGATTTATTATGATATTAAAAATATTCCACTGAATGAAATTCAAATTCAGATAAAATTATGTTTTTAATACACCAGTGGGATATATAGGTATCATTTTAAAATAAGTCGACATAAATGAGCTGCAGCGTTTTTGTCAAGAAACCTTTCCAAGAGCTTTCATAACTAGATGGTATAATAAAAAATCTTAACACCAATCCAGCTCACAGCACGGAAAATGGCCTCTTAGAGAGTAGTTTCTCGTTAGCGAGACCTATTTAATTTATGTAATTAATGTAGACAGTCTCACAGTTATTTAGTATAAAAAATGCTTACTAAGATTTGCTACACTTTGAATGATGACCTAAATGTAACTAAAAAACAATATGAACTACAGCTAACCTACGAAAAAGGTAAAACGAAATTTTTCAAATAGTAGAGACCGTATCAATGGGTGTAAATCATATTCTTTCTAGGGTTAAACTAACTAAATATTTGTTTAAATTGTAACCTCTTCAATTTTATCATTACCCAAATATTAAGTACCACATTATTTTGCCCGAGTTAACCTTTGAATGAGTAGTAGGGAGATGCTCATAAGAGCAAATCGCATGCTAAGGAAGACTTATACACTAATATACATATACATATGTATTTACAAAGTTATTTCCGTTTTGTATTAAGAGAATCTTTATTGCACTTTCAATTTTTTTTAAATACAGATTAAAATACTCAAACACCTGCAAATAATATTTCTATAAATAAATACTAGTATAACTAAATATCTTATGAAGACTATGCCATAGTATAGGCATGTAGAAGAAAGTTTTCCAAGAGAGACCGTCAAAGACAAAGCGCTTCCTTTCCCGTCAGAGTTGTATAGTTCGTCATCTATCAAGCTTGCGCCTTGCAATAAGCCAAAGTGGAACTAGATATTATACGGATTGTACGCTAGGGGTAAGAAAAACTTAAAAGTGAGAGGCACGTCGCATGGGTGTCTCGAGGAGAAGCGGGGGAAGTGGGGTACATCGATCGGGGGTCGACTACGCGCTCAGACTTGACTGATATCAGCTGTTTAGATTCAAACATCTTAAGACGAGTTAAAAGAACCAGGAATCGTGATACTATAAATACTAAGAAGCTTGGACTTTTTTTATTTCTTCTGTTAATTATTACGCTTTTGAGCTACATAATAGACGGCTTTTACTGCTTCTTGAGCAACATAAATTTAACATAAGTATGTATTTTGAAATTTTATAATAGATTTAGTTGGAATACTATAAGTAATGAAGAATTCTTTTCTCAAGCGCTAAATGAATCAAAAATATAATCTCCGTAATCTCAATGCACAGGAAATATCAAGAAGGATTTAATTCATTAAATAACAAACGATTTCAAATTAAGTGCCCTTGTTTTGGACACGTGCGTAAAGCAATTCATACTGAATGCTTTCGTCGTAACAAATACCATGAATGTTCCATTTAAATTTTAAAGAAATATTTATTAGGCAATACAAAAATTGTATGTTATGTTACTAAATAAGTACAGGTAAAATAATAAGCATGTCATAGTATTGGTTCTGTAGCTCACATGTCAAACAATGCATGGGTAAGTAGCACAATAAGTAAACGTTTAATATTTGCAAGTGAAATTGCAAGCAATTTGCTTTGTGGCATGCCTGTAGATTGCGAAAGGGTAAATACGCGCCCGATTCCGTGCTACTTTAAAAAAGAGTGCTTTTTTGTAATGGTTTAGAATTGCGAAACTAGAGGGTATTCACTTAAATAGTTCTTTTTTTAATGTTAATGAAGCGTATAATATACCTACGCTGTAATATCTACGTGTCAGCCACGGACAGAACTATTTCAGCATAATTACACTCTTTCACTCCGTAAATAAACATACAAACAATTATTATACAATTTGCATTAAGCTATAAGTAAATATTATCTAGAAAAATATTTACAATTTAAATTCTTATTTTCCAGTAAACTGATACGCATCGCCTCTATGCTATGGAGATATTTTCTTTAGATATTGTTTGGATATGGTTCCACTAGATTTTGAAACCTACCCTGCTTATGTCCGTCTCTATAAGCCTCCACCAAGTATAATTAATTGGTCGATCAGATATTCAACCTTCGATCGGCAAACTGGAATGCAATACATGCAATATTCCCTTTTTTTCATACAAAAATATGCTCGATCAATTTCTTGTTAGTATAGGAAGTTAAAGGCATGTTCCCCACAGATCAACATTTTTGAATGATATTTAATCATAAAATAATAATTTTATCAATAATATTTAAGTCTTAAAATAACTACCTAAATCTCATAATAGCATCTATAATTACTAATTAGCAAAATTATTTTATTACGGTAACAAAAAATCTTTTACAGTACAACGGTACGGTACGGTACGGTAGCCATATATAGAGCCATTAAATACCATTTCTGAATTATAAAGGCACATATACACACATTTCAAGTCATCCACTCGTTAAGTGTGAAGTACCTACTGACTTCTGATATAAAAAAGGCAAAAGGCGACGCTTGACACTTGCTACTTAACACACATTGTCTAGACATGATATAAAGAGCGAAGACTGAAATATTTCAGAGTCAACGTTCCCAGTGTCTACGTAGTTGTGTTATTTATTTTACGATTTACGAAATAGATATTTTTGGATGTCGAAGAAGAATATAACAAAATGTATGCTTCATTTACCAACAAGAATAAGATTCGAGGATATAAAAGAAATGATACATGTTATTCAGTTAATATTTTCTAATATTTAAGGATATTACATAGCTTATTAAATGAAAAAATGGAAGTAAATATGTTTTGAGGGTTAATATTAAAATACTTTGTTGATTCTAGTGGGTATGACTCTCAAGATGTCTCAATTTTTTTATCACTATTGTAAAAATTGTTGCAAAAAAAAAGAAGATGAAATAGTATTTTAGGCGCTTTATTTAATTATTTATATGAACGTGCAACTACTAACCTGGAAAGATTTACTTATTATAGCCTACCTTCATTGAGAGTAGGTACCTACCTATATATTATGTAACCCTGTCACGTGATGGCTTAGGAATGGAGCAAGACGTATGTTAGTGTAGTGTGGTAGTGTAAGTGCAGAGAGAGAGTTTATTTAATTACATTTCCCGCGATAAAACGGTACTTTATAAGTAAACTCTTCTTTATTGAACGCATAATAATTGAATATCCCATACCTGAGCATAGTTAGTAACTTGGTCGTTTGTTTGACTAATTATTCATCCTTCTAGAAAATTAATATTCCGATTAAATTAATTTTACTGGAATTACTAAAATAATAATAATTTTGTCAGTAAGAAATATTTATAACAATGAAAAATGTATATTAATGAGCTAATAAACATTACATAATTGTCTGAAATATTTGTAGACGTGTTAAAGAATATTAACAGCTATTAAATTCATAGATAGCAAGGCCAAGAAGCCAAGATAGAGTCCGCCGTAAACCTTTCTCGGTACAATCCTTGAGAGCGTTTTCACAGACAGCCTGAAGATAATGAAAGAGAATGATCGAATGCAAGAATTGGAATTTTGGCAGAGGGAGAAAATTTTTATGTAAATATTTTACATACTTCATATTAATAATGTCGGTATATAATTAGTATCAAAACTTTAAACTGTGCAAGTCATTGCAGCGAGTAAGAACGTATCTTAAGAATTGAACAGAAACAATTTCTGGAGTCAATTGCACTTGGGTTGAAATTATACATGTAAAAATGTTAAAAGAAAATTCATGTTCGAAAGTTGATGGATTGGCATTATTTCGTGGAACATACTTCACGTAGAGGCAAAGGTATTGACTATTGTTGAGTTCTCAAATATGATAACTGAAAACTGCTAGCAAAACATCCTAAGCAATCAAGCATCTAAAATAACATACGCAAGTTGTATGGTTTTTCCATTACAATACATTTGCCCACGCAGCTTAATGTGACTTTTAGAAAATTTCCCACCAATTAAAGTGTATGGCTTTCGTTCTGTATTGTAGTTATGTGAACTGTGCAAGATCAAGTCGAAAACTTAAGAATTTATTTTGGATAATTTAATTTAGAGAAAATATGTATATCCAAAAGTTTTACAAACAATGTTTATAAAAAAAAAACTTTTATGAAGTTAATAAATATATACCAATATTTTGATCCTAATTTATTTGCCGACATCTCTATACTTCTTAGCTTTATATTAACCTGAGCAATCTGATTGGCTGGCATCTCGTCTTGTTCTGACGCGAACTGCGGCGGCGGCGGCAACACAGGCGGAAGGGCGCGCGGGTGCGAGCGGAGCCCGCTCGGGCTAGCTCCCGCGCGCCCCTGCATGCGCGCACGCTCTACTGAACCGCAAAAACCACAATATGTGCACACTTAACACATTGTCCGTCACGTGCCAAGTACTTTTGTATGCACAACAACAAAAATTATCTCTAACAATTTAAGTCTGCAAACTTTTCAGTTCGTGATTCACAGATTTGTGATAAATATGTACTGAAAATATATTTAGCTGAAATATACTGTCAATAAAAAATCTAGTAACTTTAGAAGTACATGAATTTTTATATTAATTGTGAGTCACTATAATTATTATAGTGTAACAAGAAATATACAATGTTGGAAATTTAAATAAAGATTATTACGAGTATATATTATGGCATGCCGAATGAAATGAGGTCAGTCAACGCAAAGCGAGGGCAAAAGTAAAGAGAAAAGTACCTACGTTATATTGTACAAGTTCATACCTAGTTGCTATGCTATAACCTAATGTAATAAAAAATAAAAGAAGTAAAATAACGATCTATCGCGAAATTCATGTCTATGTCATACCCTGTGTATTATGTTTTTTTGTGAAGTGTGATTTTTTTGAATATACATAGATACGACGGGGTCGAGTTTAATTAATGCAAAAATATACAACGAAATGTCAAATACATAATATAATATCTAAACTGCAATACAATATTAAGTAGAAAAAAAAGTATTTTTATTAAATACTTTTTTACAATAACTAGGTACTATTCTGCAAGAAGGTTTTTAATAGTCCAACAAAGGTTAAAAACAAACACCGAACTCGCAAATCTTTTATTTACTTAGCTAGGTTTATCTATTGAAACTTAAAACTTATGAGCATGTAAATCACTACAATGGCAAGATTAAAATATAGACTAACAAACAAGAAAAAATATTACGTATTTCCTTTGATAAATAATATAGGTTAAAAATCCCAAATTATGTAAAATTTTATAAATAACTTTTCTATTTAATTAATAATAAAAGTCATCAACAATAAATTCAATTAAATTCTCTCGTTAATGGCTTCAAGCATCAACAATAAAAAACAAACTAGTAATGATAATCATTTATTTGAGAAGTAAATAACGAATAAAGCAATTTCACAAAGAATGAAAGATGTGTGCTTAAGCTTAAACTCATGAGCTTAGTTGTTTGAGAATATTCATGAGAGGCGTATTTATATAAATTATATTTATATAAATAATACTAAAATTAAAGGACTTATAAAAATCATCGCTTCATGAGAACTACAATATGCTTACAATAAAATATATACCCCTAAATAATAGTATCTAATATTTTTATTAATAACTTGAAGCATGATTCTTAAAATATAAGTCTAAGGTTTATTTTTATATATTTTGTATTAAGATATGTAATTTCTGTGCTACCGACTCAGTAAATCTGTGTCACGGGAATTAGTACATGAAATTAGGCCAAACTATGACGTTTTAAATAACAATTCGTATAATCTTTGACTTTGTCTTTAGTTCCGTTTCCTACATAGTTTAAAAAATTTAAAATACTTCGTAATGTATGTAGGTATTTATACAAAAATAATATCATCAAAATTATTATCATTTCACCCAATTTTTGGTAAGCTTGTGAGTTTTGCGCATTGAGACGCGCCGACTTGGTAGCTCTACACAAAAATCAGCTTCGATTCTACAAACACCATTTTTAAAAACAAACACACCTTTCCACGAATTTAGGAAATAAATTCAATATATGTAAGTAGAAAGAGTGTTATGGGAATATCAAGGTAAGTATGATGGATACGATCGAAAACAAGGACTAAGCATTCGTTGGGCGGTGAGACCGGGCGGGACGGCGCCTGACGCGAGACTGCCCGTCCGCCGCCCCTGTACTTCACATCTGCCACCCTTCCGCGCGCCAACAAAACGCAACTTACGGATACACATTTATTAGCAAAACTGCTACTTATATTTTAATTATTCTACGACAACTGAAAGCAGTGCTAAGCACATTACGAGTATATACAATAATTGCTGTGCATATTAAAAAGCGATCAACGAACCTATGTTATTAAATTACAAATGACTATTTATTAGAGATCTTCTCGTTGTTCACACCTGAGTTATTTGTAAGGGTGGGTGTTGAGGCTCACGGTGTGAAGATTGTCGACGTCGTTGACCACACAAGATTCTGAGATCTCTAATGTGCTGAGTACAATCTAATATTTTTGGGATTTTAAGCCATTTTCTAGATTTACTCGCCCCAAATGTCGCGAACATTCGATCTCCTGGTTTAGATGTATCATAGACAATCTTTGGACTATCAGTGCTTTCAGTATTTGGGGCGACGCGGTATTTTGCTCCAGAAATGACCTTTTTTATACCGTTGACAGCCCGATGAGTTGGGTTTTCATCATATTGCTCTATTTGAGATTCCATTTTTCTAGAAGTTAGATGCAATGTAGGAAAAGGAACTATGTTATCTTCTCGTCGAAATAAGCGCCTTATTCGACTTACTATGGTTCGAGGAGGTTCCGTATTTGTACCTACAGTACAAAAACGCGGATGTTCATCACAATCTATAGGCACTGTCGTTGGAACATAAGGTTGCGAAGGAAGAGTTGAAGCGCGTCTTGGAGAATCTTGAAAATCTTGTTGATAAGCCAGTTGCAATGTGCTTATACTCAGTAGCGGCTCTGGTGGAGGCCAAAGCTCTCTAGTTGGCGGAACCGGCGATGGTCTCTCTCCGACCATACGTCTAGCGAGTTCCGTCGGTTGCCACAAAGAACTAGCTGCTAAGTTTCCGTGTGTTTGCATCACGATCCAAGTGATAACTAACGGTGCAAAACCATATGGGCTAATCCAATACTAGGGTTTTGCGCACTTTACAGTATTCTCATATGAAAACGTGCACCTTTGCTGTGTTATTGGATTAAAAGTAACTTAACGGAAGAATTAATTTTTAATCGTTTGTAATGTTTATTTAATTATTTCTTAATCTTAAATTACACTAAACCTTAACATTTAAAAAGATATTTTGTTTTCATTTTTTTGTAGACAAAATCTTGTCCACATTAAAAAAAATATAATATTTTACTCTTTTAAAATCGCCAAATTGACGTAAGCTCTATGTTAATTATGATTATTTTTATCTTTTTAGTCGACTTTTTACGTAGTCGGTTTATTTTTAATTTTGATTCTCTCTTTATTTACAACTTTATAGGTAGTTTTGGCTTGTACAAATTAAATTTTTTGACCTTTATTTTTCAAATCGTTATTTTGAATTATGTATTTTAAATAGCTATACCCTAATTACGTTCTAAAGTCAGAAATGCAAGTTATAATGTTAATTTTATGTGGTAGTCTAGTGGTAATGCACTCGCTTAGGCCCTAAAACTGATTGAATGAGGTTCGAATACCGGGTCTCGCAACTCTTAATGCGCGAATCATTTCTAAAATGATCACCGAAATGAAACAACGGTGAAAAAAACTTCATGTCAGAAAGAACCTGCATGTTTTCGAAACGCATGTGAAGTTCGCCAATCAGCACTTGGCCAGCGTTCCTGATCGTATTGAAAGGAGGCCCACAGTTGGACGTTATCCCATTAAAAATTTAAATTAACATTAAAAAAGCTATGCAATTATAAACGAAACTACCTTTCGGATTTTGTCGGAATCATGACCATGATTGCTGTAAAGCATTCGAAACGTCGGGTACCTACTAAAAATTAAAATAAATCGGCGACAAAATCCGAAAAGGTAGTTTTATTTATAATGTCGAATATTCGCGTAAATCTAATACTAAAGCTATGCAACTTTAAAGTTTTAAATATTGTAGTGTTAAAAAAAATACACGCATTCTCCTTTACCTATCAAGAGATGGTGTTAAAATTAAAGATAAGAGAGCTTCTAAAATACTTTGAACGAAAATTGCTTTTCATTATATTATGTATGATCTGTTAAATAGTTTTTGAGATAGTACAGAATGTTTTCAAACACCCACCTTGTCAGTTCAGTACCTGCAAACTCTGTTTCACTATAAGTAAAAAATATAAAACACATTTTTATTGCATAGGAATGTAAGTAAAACAAAACGATGCTTGGAAAAATCGCAACCGCAGATGTACATTGTACAGGCATATTGGCCCTTGCCTGATTTATTTAAAGATAATTATCAAATATTAGCTTCATTTACTAAATTATTACTACAAAGCAAATACTATTTTCATTTCAAATTCTGGCCAGCAAAATATTACTGATATATTTCTGATTTATAAAGCTAAGTAAAATTTCCTGGTTTCATTTACACTAAATAATGCTGATAATTCCAATGGACTCATAGAAAGGTTTTGTATGCAATTCTAAAAAAATACGTATTTTTAAAACCTAAAACCACGTGACCAAAAGCCATATTACCTACCTAAGCTTTAATTTTTTATGGTATTATATTACCGTATTTTAAAAACACATGGTGACCGACACCTTTGAGTTTGGAAGAAATAAAATATCAAAATGATACATAAATATTAACACTGCCAAAATAATTTCACTTTAAAGAAAAAATGCAATAATTATGTATGATGTTTTCACACTCCACTACAGTACAATTTAATCAAAATCAGGTAAATAGACTATTCAGATAAATAAAGTTTCCAGATATCGAAATATTTTATGAAGACTTAGGTAATTTTACATACATCCTTAAAAGGTGTAATTGTTTGTAATGGGAAATGTTTCCTATTGAAAGTGAAATAGCTATCCCCGTTTAACCCTGGCTTATGGCTAAATGGATATGAATGAAATTGACAGAGATAAATTATAGTCTGAAATAGCACATAGGTTACATAGGTGAAGAAGTATGAAACCGGAATTGTCTTATAGGTGGAGTCCGACATCAGTTTATACATAGCAAGACCCCTTCTGCAGAACTATCGTCTTCCTCTAATAGCTAACGAACATTTTCAAATCACACCAACTTATAAGTTCCATACAGAAGTATTTTTTTTATATATAACCTTCAATATGGCGAGTCGTATGCCTAAAAACTATGATTTGCGGACAGCATTGGTTTTTTTCTTTTAATTTAGAGAAATCTGCTGTAGAATCGCATCGAATGCTTTTCGAAGCTAACGGTGAACATGCTCTCTGTAAATTATGTGGTAATTTTGACGTGAGCGACGAAGAGCGAGGGACACCACCGAAAAAGTTTACAGACAATGAAATCCAAGCCCTATTGGATGAAGATGACACTCAAACTCAAAAAGTACTTGCGGATCAATTCAATGTGATGTCGACCAATCGTATAAAAGCTAAAAGATTCAAAAAACGGAAAAATACGTTTCTCGCCATGAACTCAATGAAAGGCAGCAAGAAAACCGAAATATCACTTGTGAAGTGTTACTCACACTTACTAGTGTTAAAGAGAATGCTCTGTATTTGGTGGGATAAGAAGGTAGTTATTTACTATGAGCTTCTAAATCCTGGTGAAACTTGTTATACTGATCGTTATCAGCAGCAAATTATCGGTTTAAATAAAGAATTACGTAAAAAAGACCAGAATAAGAAAAAAGCAACACAAAGTAAATTTGCGCCATTATAATGACCCATCACACAGAGCAAACGAGCAATTGGGAAATACTAGCGCATGCGGCTTATTCACCAGACTTGACTTCATCTGTTCGCGTCATTGGAACACGCTGTCGCTGAGCAACGGTTCAATTCGTATGAAGATGTACGTAAATGGCTCGATATCTCATTCGCTTTAAAAGAAGAACAAGTTTTTGGCGACGCACTGGTAAACTGCCAGAGAGGTGGGAAAAATGTTTAAATTTCGATGAAAATTATTTTGAATTAAATATATTTCTTTTAATTTCGAAAAACAGACATTTCTCTTTTATAAAAATTCCAGATTCATTCTTCTAGACATAGTAGTTTTTATGAGGGAGTACTGACTGATCGATGTGCAATATTTATTATTATAACAATATCATAGCCTGTCTCTGTGATTGCATCACAAGAAAAGCACTGGACAGATTTTGGTATGATGGCAATTGGTTATCCGGGTTGACAAATAGGATATTTTTTAGTAACTGTTAAAATGTATGTAGGGTCAAGTCTGAGTGAAGTGAGGATGACTCTCTTTAGACATCACTTTGTGTATTTTCTTTTCAGAGCTGCAGATCTACAGCAGGCGGGTCACTGACTGTAGCATATCATCAGAACTAAGTGTATTCCCAAAACCCAGGGTTACTTATTACAGGGATATTACCAATCTTATTTATCAGACATCCAAAAATAAAAAAAAATTGAAAAGTGAGTGATTTTGAATATTTACAGATTCAAGGACACTACTTCAAATTTTAAATTCAGTTTTACATGCCTTTTACCATAAAGCAATACAGACAAAATAAATTAATGTTAGACAGTATTTATATAGAAAGTACATAAGCATGGATTATTAAGTTGTTTATATATATTTTATTATCATAAATATGTACTTACTTTAAGTGGTCGAGTTATTGTAACTGTTTCAATCATAGTTGTTGAAGCCATATTACGTATTTTACCTATAAACAATATATACATATTCATTTTTAACATATAAGAACAAAAATTTATATAATTTGAGAATTTAACTTTAGAAAGATTAATTACATAAATAGTTTTACAAACTTCAAACATCATAAACATGCACTAAAACAGTTTTATTATTGAAAACATCAAAAATTACACACACTTATTTATAAATATTATAGTGATAAAGAAAGTTTTGTCTTATATTACTTATTATAAGTCAAAGTGTGGAGGCTAACATATTGACTCATCTCAGTACAATTTCATAGTTTCACCTGATATAAATACAATAGCGGAATTCATTGTGTCTTCTATTGAATCTTTAATCAAGAAACACAATGAATTCCACTTTAATAAAAAATACTCCTAATGCGAAGAGTTGAACTGTTAAAATTTTTCCAGAGAAATGTTTTCTAGTAATAAGTAACAACAACTAACAAATACTTAATATGAATATTTCTATTATAAAGAAAACTTCTGTATAACTTACATGTATTTGAATAAATGATGCCAAATTGCCATAAATATAACAAAAATAACTACCACGAGAACAACTGAAAATTGAAATCAATACAATGAAATTAAGTAGACTACTATTTTTAATTCTGACACAAAAACATAATTCTCGGTCTCAACTCTCAACCATAGATGAAAAATAAAGTCTCAACCAAAGAGTATAGAACTAATAAACTAGTCTGCGATTGTCTACTTAAAAATTGGTTATTGTTTCTTTATCTGTGACTTTTATTTGAATATTGTCTTTGAAATATAATAGTAATACTTACTATTATATTTCAAAACTTATAACTCACTGTAAGTCCCATTAAAATAGGCTCGGCCGTTTCAGAGATTAGCCGGAGCAAACAGACAGACAAAAATGTCCAAAATTATGCTAGTACAATATATACTTTCATATATATTTAGTGAAAAGCTGTTAATTAGAAATTAAAAACAGAACTTCAATCTTATATATTATGAACTGATGTACTTTATATATGTAGCAATATACTCTATGTGATGTACTGATTAGTAATCTATGGTGATTACTTTTAACTCGGAAGAATGACAAAGCATGGAACCCGGGCTAAAATAAGAAATGAAATACATATATTTATCTTTTTTTTACTTACAATGTTAATAGTGCGTAGGAAAGAAACATATAATGCCGTTCTTTTTCGTTGTCACGAGCTAATTTTTGGATAGCGATGAGCTTATCATCGACATTGTCGTGTCTATATTGATGAAAACATGTATTTAATTTCATTAGAAAATACAAATACCCGGCTAACCATCATATGTGTTGTACTATGTCGTAGGGAGATAGATTGACAAACCATTTTTTGCTATTTTTTTTAATTTTTATTGTCATTTAGCACAAAAGAATCTTCCGTAAAATGCTTCGAACAAATTCTGCTGTGCTTTTTTTAAGTCCAGTTGAACCTATTGATGCACTGGATCCATTTAATTTTCATTTCATTATCATTAAGAAATCTGCAACAGTATTGAAATGATTACCGACAACCATTTTTAACCGACTTCAAAAAAAGGAGGAGGTTCTCAATTCGTCGGGGACTTTTTTTTTCTATGTATGTTCCCCGATTATTACATCACTAGTAACCTATACTTACCGCAATTTATTTTTCTTCTCAGTTTTTGCTTAGTGACACGTTCAAAAATAATATAAGCAAACAGGCATGTTTTGTTTCACTCACACCTTATGACATGCTAACTGACAGAAATGAGTAAACTATAGATTACCTACTCGTTTTTATTTTTGCTTGGCTTCTATGCTTTGTTATTATTCTGAGACTTTTAAAATTATATATTATGCTGTATATTCTTTATAATCTGTATACACCATAAATAATAATTAATTAGATGGGTGTAGTTTATCTGCAAGAATCAAGATGCAACATGTCATAAATGTCATTTAAATTTGTTTCTGAATTTCGAGAACGCCGAACGGCGAATGTGAATTGAAAAATTGTTAAACTTGAGTTGCTTGGGGTCATTTTGTTATCTCAAAATTCTCCTTTTCTAAATTTCTTTGTGTTTCGGTAACCATATGATAATTTTAACAACCAATAAATGCATTTAATATATATAAGCTTCAGTACATAAATAATAAGTTCATCGGAATGGCGGGAATAAAATCTTTAGCAGTAAGAGGAATTCGTAGTTTTGGACCGGAGGAAAATGATGAACAAAGGGTATCGTTTGAAAAACCCTTAACATTAATACTAGGACAGAATGGATGCGGTAAAACCACAATTATTGAATGTTTACGTTATGCTATCACTGGACAAATGCCGCCGGGCAGTCGAAATGAATGTTTTGTTCATGATGCCAAAGTAAACAGATCTACTGAAGTAATGGGACAAGTAAAATTGAAGGTAAAATTTGAACTTTTACAATTTATTATTTGGTGCCAAAGCTTTTACATTACAACTTACAACACCTACACTGTAAATAAATTTTAATTACTTGATTTTATTTTATTTAACTTTGTAGTCTTATTATTGTAACATATTATAGATTTCATAGTGAAACATATTTCAGATTCAAATAATCAATGTAAAAGATATTATTTCAGATTGTAAATGCAAAAGATAAACAATTAGAAGTATCGAGATCTATGAGAGTCACAGCATATTTGAATAAGAAGCCTAAATTTCAAACTTTAGACTCATTTCTCTCGGTAGTTGATGGAAGTGGGAAAACAAAGGACATTTCTTCCAGATGTGCTGATTTGGATTTTGTTATGCATGAAGAATTAGGTTTGCACATTGTTGTATTATTATGAAATGCTTATTTACAAAAAGTTTTTCGATTATTATAATAGTGTAAAATTAAAAAGTAATTGTACATGACTTTGATTTACAAAATATTAATACTCAAATAATTAGCTGAAGATAATTAAAATTTTATGAACTATGGTATTAATTTATACTGGAATCCATAAGCACCATTTGAGTGTTTTTTTTTTTTTACTAAATGGCTTCAGATGTTTTTATTTTCATTGTGATTTCCAGTGCTTCAAAAGCTGCATAGTGCTAATAGGTAACTTGCTGGAATTTAAATAAAAAAATTTTCGTTATTAAAAAACTACTTATATGTATTACTGAATTAATAGCTGAGTTGGCCATCTTTAAGACTTGTGCATTTAATTTAATTTAAACTTTTTAGGTGTTTCCAAAGCCATACTAAACTCAGTGATATTCTGTCATCAAGAAGATTCTAGTTGGCCTTTAGATGAAGGAAAAAAAGTTAAAGAAAGATTTGATGAGATTTTTGATGCCGACAAGTACAGTGATTGCTTTGATCGTCTGAGAAAAATAAGAAAAGAGTATGCTACTAATATTAAATTATTAGGTATAAATATTTAATTTAATATAATTTGTTGCTTTTATGATTACTGTAATAAAATTTGATGGCACATCTAATAGATTCTCTTATGATTCTAAATAAAACAAATTAATATCAATAATTCTTTACTGGAGTAAATAGATAATCTAAAATGTAATATTTATTGCAGAACAAGAAGTATCTTTTTTAACAGAGAAAAAACAAGATCTAGACAAGAAAAAACTAGATGTGGTTAACACTGAGTCTCGGATCTCTGAAGCAGAGATTAAAATAGTTGAGCTGAGTCAAAAATTAAAGCCCATAACGGAAAAATTAAATGCTATTGAAACATTGCAGAAAAATTTAGTGGATTTTGAAACTAAACGAGAGAAAATTAAGACTAGGTAAGCTTGTTGTACACTTTTACACAATAATCAAGTTAAGTAAGTTTTAAACAATAACCAAGTCCTGCCCCATACAAAGCCTATCAAAAGTATAGTGTTGTCCAATTTAGTTTTAGACTTTCGCATTTGTCGTCGATCGACTCGTATTTGTTATAAATTGAATAATAAATGCTGTTATTTCTTAACACATGCTTAATGTCATATTAACCTGTAATTTTTAACAAATAAAGAATAAAAAAAGTATTTAAATAAATGGGTCATAGTTAATTAAAAGTAAGTACATTTTTTGTTTCTATAAGAATAGGTGACATGTATCTTTAATAGTCATTCTATTTTCTTAACATCTACTCTGATAAAACGAACATCATTTAATTACCATTGAACTTTGCAGATTAGAACATAGTAAGAATGAGGAACAGGAATTAATGAAATCAATCCAAAGTACTTTTGAGGGATCGGTTGAAGAGCTTCAAGAAAATATAGGTAAATAGTATTATTAGTGCTTAAAAAGTAACAGTATTAAATTATTATATTTAAAGACTGCTTGACTTTGTTTAGTATCAAAGGAGTAAAATAAGTCGTAATATTTTATTTGTTGCATTTGCAGACATTATGCTGAAAAATCGTAATTTTTTTTAGGATAGAATATAAGGAACATTAAAAATTACAAAAAATCCCGACATAAAGTAGTAAAATAATTAGTATTCTACTAGTAAAGCCCTTAGCCTTAGCCCCTACTAAGTTCGGGCGCTACGATGCCACAGACGGACATACACACACAAATACGTCATACTTATAATATCACGTCGTTTTTGCGTCAGAGGTTAAAAAGAGTTATTATTATACTTGTTAGAATTAAAGCCAATTTTTAAGGAAATAAATTCCAACTACAATGCATTTATTTAGAGTACATAATTAGTGATATTTATAATTCATATATATATTTCCAGCTAACTATGACTCAACTGCTAAAAGTAAGAGAGCTGAGTTGGAAGACTCTTATAATAAGAATTTCACATTCAATAAAGAAGAGGAGAGAATAGCAAATGAGAAGACTTCCAATGAGGTTAAATTTAACAAACTGATTCTATTGGAAAGTCAGAACCAAGATAAAATAGATAAAAGGAATGTCATGATTGTGGATACAGCCAAGCTTGCTGGTGAGTGTTGCATAGGTTTTTGTGCCAAGAATATTACCGTACCGCCTGTATACATACAGGGCTTTGTGGTGCTCACTTGGAACTAAAACACAAAATAACCTCCTCCGCCTTAATAAAGCGAGGCAGGATCGCTTACACTTCCACTACTAACCCTGACTTCAGTTATAGTATAAATATTTCATTTTAGACCTTGAATTGGAAAAGATCGAAAGCAATGAAGAGGCAGTGAATGGTATGAGCGCCATTAGTAAAAAGATTGAAGAATTGCAAAGAAAATTGAAAGAACAAAAAGCGGTCACCGATCAACATGAAAAAGAACTGCAGAAATATATTGATGAGAGCAGAGACACACTTGTGAGTTGCTTTTGGTTTAGAATTTTATTTTTATATTACTTACTAGTCACTCACCCTCGCTTCGTTTGAGTTCAGTCCTAGGTATGTTTAAACGGTTAGTGATTCCATACTAAATATAAATAAACAGTTACGATATTTTCGATTATCCAGCTTTTTTGGGGTTTCTCTATTTTATTTATACTTAAACTACCCCTCATACACATAAAATATATTAAAGCGTTCCAGACGTTTTTTTATTTTTAGTGAGACAAATTTTTTGGTAATTGATTTTTATATGTGCAGTAAGAGCAAGCAAGCTAGCAAAAATAGTGGTTAATAAAAAAATGTAATTGAGTTGAATTTACATTATATATTTTTATACCTCTCATTCAAAAACTCATTATTATTAATACAGACCAAATCTATTATATTTAGATTTTGTCTGTCTGTCTCAGTAAATATCAAGAGGTATGAGATGAAATTTGGTATGATCATGGCTGGTTATTTGGATCAATATAGGGTACTTTTTTCTGTGAGTAAATATCTCATCTCTGAGATATTCACTAACCAATCAAATGTAAGTAACTGATAAACCTAGGGGCGAACCAGAGCGGAATGTGGATGAGTCATTATTTTATAATATTTCTCATATTTAATGTGTTTTTTACAGTCTCGTCATAAACAAAAAATATCGAGCAAAGGATCTGAAATACAAAATGTAAAAAAAGACTTAGTAAAAATTGAAAAGCAAATAAACGATGCCACCAAGTCTAAACAGAAAGTGGAGGTATTGGAAGCAAAATTAAAAAATGCTGAAGAGTATGTATTTTTCACTATTTACTAATATACAAAACAAAAAAGGTTATAAAATGTATAACAAAACATTTAAAGACAAATTATGAATTTTATTGTTAATAAAAATTTATTCAGAAGTAAAACTTCTAACAGAAATAATACACACAAATCATAATTATTATAGTTACACAAAAACTAAATTAAATATAACCATTAATACATATATATATATATATATATATATATATATATATATATATATATATATATATATATATATATATATATATATATATATATATATATATATATGTATTTAATTTACTTTAATTTTTATTTTATGAGTGAATTCTTTTTTTTTTGAAGTACACTTATTAAGGCGCGACGCTAGGCGAGGAAAAATGTATGTCGTGGAAGTTATTAGAAGTAATATTGTATATATTTTCTAGTAACTCAAACTCTTTTAACTTGACTGACTAAACACAAATGTTATGATAATATCATTTACATAATATGACCACTAGCGACTCGTACGACGACGTACGTACGGTACGTTTTAACGGTAAGTATAGGTCTCTCAGATATAAGATATTTTCCTACAGTAAAATATATATGTTGGGACATTATTACAACAGCGCCATCTAGTTCCGCAGTAAGCTACGTAACGTGCTTGTGTTGCGGATACCAGATAGTTGATATACTACACATATAAATTTTAAATACATACATATTATAAATATAAACACCCATGACTGGAGTACAAACATTCGTGATTAACAAATGAATGCCCCCAGCGGGACTCGAACCCGCGACCGCTGGCGCAGAGAGTAGAGTCACTATCAACTGAGCCAAACGAGTAAAAGGTATTCCATATGTTGACCCGGGTAACCGCTGCCGCTGCCGGGTGAAATAAGCTATCACCACACCCAGTCCAGTGGTTTTCTCATGGTGTGTTCACAAACAAACAGGCCACTGAAAATATTGAGTGTACAGATTTGACTTAGTAAATATTTCATTATATGTGTAATATTATATAGATGCACATTTTCAATAAACATTTGTATCATAATTTCTGTGTTTACACCATTTTATATCAACAGAGAATATGAAAAAATTGAAAATGAACTAAACACAGAAGAATGCCAAAACGAAATAAATGCTGATGAAAAACTTCTGGAAGAGCAGGAGCAAGAACTTGAACAGCTTAATGAAAAGGTAACTGTTTTAAGTTGTAAAGTGATTGATGATTAAATATGTATTAATGATATATAGATTCGATAAATGTTTTGGTTAAATTAAATATGTATTTAAAAATGCAAATTGTTATTAATATTATCAAGTTGTCAATGGTTTTAAGTGACTATGTTCTACTATAACCTTTCTTGCAGATATCTAAATTACAAAAGCAGAGTTCAAAATTGAAAGAAAAAGATATGGTTGAGGACTCCTTAAAACAAAAAGAGAAACAACTGATGGTGCTAAAGAATAAACACAAGTCGGCCATTACAGAGTTACTTGGCAGTATTCCGGAGAAGGACTTTGCTATATCTATCAACAAAATCGAATGCCAATTAAGAAATGAAGTTGAGTCACTTAAAAAGAAGATAACGGATAAGCAAAATGAGGTCTCAATTTTTTTTTAATCTTATAGTTGTATTTAAAAATTCATAATAAAATAAGTTTTTATATATGTATAAATTATAAATGTTATATTGTAGTTAGTACTGTTCTATGTCTAGTGCAAATAACAGATGTGTCAAACACAGTATTTTTGGGGATATCAAATTCAAACCATACTGTATAATTTGAAAACTGTTTGCTTATTTACTTTCTACTTTGGTGTTAGCATGCAATGCCATGCATATGATATCCGAAAGTTTGGATGATTGGCTGTATTATTACTCAATAACAACTGAACTGGTCAGCATGAAATTTGGCACAGAGATAGACTATAATCTGGAATAGCACACACTATATTTTATGTTGAAAAAGTGTAGTTTATTGTGAAGTTTTTGTACTTCATTAAAAAGGAACCCAAGCAAACCTAAGGGTAGGGCAAACCTAGTAAGTATAAGATAATTTAGATACTATTTAAGGATATTAAAAATTAAGTTTTTATCTAAGTTTAAAACGACGTAAAATATAATATATTAGTGTGATAATGAATACTGACACAGCATGTACGTATGTGCAGATAACGCGCCTGGAGGCGGAGCGGCGGCACGCGCGCGAGGCGCTGGGCGCGCGGCGCGGCGAGCTGGCGCGCGCGCAGGACCGCATGTACCAGGCGTGCGGCGCCGCGCCCTACGACGCCGCGCTCGCCAAGGCCGCCGCCGCCGTCGACCGCCTGCAGGTACCCGCACACACTCGCACACACTCGCATCACATATAATAAATTTCTGCCTGAAGCTAATCTTAAATATTTTTTGAAAAAGTCATTATTATCGATACAGAGACCGAATCTAATGATTTGAAATTTCCGCACACACTCGCACGCATCTTACACTATCTATACACATATAATAAATTTGTGCCTCAAGCTAATCTTAAATATTTTTTGAAAAAGTCATAAACGATGCAGAGACCGAATCTAATGATTTGACATTTTTGGTCTGTCTGTCTATGACCGCAAAAGTGGTCGGATAAATTTTGACGAGACTTTTATAGCTCATGTCATATGGAGCAATTTGAACTATTTTTATTTTACAAAAAGAATTAGAATTATGTTAAAAAAATTAACAATAACATCAGTTAAAATAGTAAACTAATTTACTAAATTTAACAGTAAGATGTAAAATATTTCTATTTACCTTACAGGAAGAGCAAAACCTTTTGCAATCGTCAATGTTTATTATAGCAAAATATAAAGGACAGTTAAAAGATAACAATTGCTGTCCACTCTGCAATCGTGGGTTTGATTCCGAATCTGAGGTAAATAAACTACATATGCCGAAAAAAATATTATTTGAAATTTTATAAAACTAATATGATATTATTGTAACTGAAAAATGTTGTACAATCGATATATTTTCAGGTAACAGATTTGATATCTCAATTGACAACTCAAGTGCTAAATGTACCCGCAAAATTAGAGAAAGTGACAGAAGAATTACAGCGAGCTTCCGCTAAGAAAGACGACTTGTTAAGTATGAGGTCTCTCAACGAGACTATTGTCACCTTGACAGAAACTGACATACCTCAGCATGAGAAACGCATAGCAGAAATTGATAAGGTAATTTTATTAGAAAATTAGTTGTATGAATATAATATTTTAATTCATAATTTCTGTATATTTCCATATCACTACAAATTATAAAACAAAGTTCTCCACCATATCTATGTGTCTGTTCGCGATAAACTCAAACACTACTGCACCGAAATTCATGCTGTTTTCACTAATAGTGGTTCTAGAGAAAGGTTTTAGTATATAATTGGTCAAGTTTTTGTATACATTTACTAGCGGAACCCGCGGCTTTGTTCGCGCTAAATAGAAGGACGAGTCGCTAGTATTATAATAAAATGTTGAGTCTGAGTCAAATCTGTACATTTAATAATTTTATTAATAATAAATATAAATAATTGAAATAGTCATTATTATTTATTATCAATACAAAGACAATGTATAGTGTTTAAATTTTTGTCTGTCTGTCTGTGACCTCATCACGAGAAAACTACTAGACAAATTTTGATAAAATGTAGTGATGATAGCTGGTAATTGGGGTCAATACTGAAATTAGAGAACTGTGAAATCTAAACTAATCGTTAAAACTTACCCTGAGCTAGGACACGAACGGTAACGAATTATAAACAGGGTAAATGTACAAAAAAATTATATGTCATGTGTTCAAGTATAGGTCACCAACATTAGCTTAAATAGGTTTCTATTGTCAGAAAGATGAAATTTGTCATTATCATGCTAAGAGAAGTCAAATGTGTATAAAAAATTGAGAATTAAGTTAATTGGCAATTGTTAAATATTGTTTAAAGAAACAATGATAATATTTCAGGAAATATCAAGTCTCACAGAATCAATGGAAGAGCTGTCAATGACGGTGATGGAGCCGGAGCAGAAGTTGCAAACGGCGCGCTCGCTGCAGGGTGACATGCCGCTCATAGACCGCTTCACTAATGAAGTCAAAGCTACTACCAAAAACGTGAGTAATAATAAAATGAAAGTGAAGTTAAATATTCTTGCTAAACAAAATCTCAATACTTTGTATTGAATTTTTAATAAAATGTATTATTTATATATAAATGATTTTATTATAATTATAAAAGACAAATAAAACATACAGGCAGGCATACTAGATTGCTATCTGAAAACAAACAGTTGCAGAATAAATCAGAGTAAAGCTTTTGCTTAACAATATCATTATTGGTTGAAAAGGGCTGAATACATAATATTAATGTTATGAAATAGCATATTGTAGATGTTGGTAACAGAGGAACCTAAGGAATACAAAGACAATTCAAATCCTCTTATGGTTCACAGCTAGAGACACTAAAGGAGCAGTGCGCGGACTTCATATCGGACACGAGCCTGGAGGAGGCGAGCGCGCGGCAGGCGGCGGCGCGCGCGCAGGCCGCCACGCTGCGCGCGCGCGCGCGCGCCGCGCAGGCGCGCCTCACCGCGCATGCGCGCCGCACCCACGCCGCCGCCGACAAGAGGAACAAGCTCAAGGAGGACCTGCTCAACATGCAGAAGAAGGTTTGTAGGCTTAATAAATATGTTACGACATCACACACAGCGCCATCTCGTTCCGTGGTAAGCTACGAGGCGTTACGGATACTAGATAGTTGATACACTACATTATATATGTAAATATTGGTTTTAGTAGCGTCCGGCAATCCGGCCGAGCGCGAAGCCAAGAAACACGAAGTGAGGGCCCACTTCGGTAAACGGTTTGTCATGCAGGTTGCTCCTGGTACTTTTCTGATGCATAGTGGAGGGGCTGCTTCGGCAGAGTTGCGGCGTCGTGGTTAAATGCGCTAGCGTAAGACGGATGATGGATGCTGGTTGGGTTTTAGTGGGTAGTACTGGCTTGCCAGTGAGCCACACATAATCACCTGCTTTGTACAGGTGGTATCCACTATCCGTTAATGCATTTACCAAGAAGAAAAAAAATTATATTAATTGTTAATTATAGGTACAAGAATTATGTAACTTGCAAGAAAATCAAAAACAAATGGAATCAAACAGGGAGAAATTCTTAGCAGAACTAAAGGAATTGCAAGATGGTATAGAACCTTTAGAGCTGGACCTCAAGGAAAAAGAAAAGACAAAGAACGAAGCTGTAAAGAAAAATAGGTACTTTTTTTAGCATATTACAGGGATGTCAATTAAATTAGAATTATTTTTTTTTCGTATGATGCTTTATTGCCGATTAAATAAATTTAAAAGTAGAAGTCCATACTTTTTTGAATGCTTGTTATTTGTATCAATAAATTTATAAAAAATCTAAAAAATATTGTTTCTGAAACTTAAAAGGGTGCAGTTTTTAATTTTTTTATCAAATTACAATTTTGTTTCTTTTTACGTATAGTAAACTGGAAATGAAGATTTCAAATAGAAGTTTCGACATATCTATTTTTATATTTCTACTTTGAAAGCTTTAAATATCTTAATTCTTCACGAAAAAAAATATTGTATAACGTAATCGCCAATACTTTAGAACTTAGAGCATATTGAGTACATACATCGTCATCATCATCACGTCATCATCGCTAGGATAATTTTCTTAGTAGTCGGGTTAATGCACTAACATGCTAAAAAAAAAAGAAAAGAAATTAAATATTTTTCAAATGAAAATGATTAACTAAGTTCAAACTAAGTTCAAACAAAGGAGTCATTATAAAAACTATCATCATCATCCCTTTTTGACGTCCCACTGCTGGACACGGGCCTCTCTCAGTAGGAGGGGGATCAGGCCATAGTACACCGCGCTGGCTCAGTGCGTGTTGGCGGACTTCACATGTCTTACGAAAACTTGCTAGGTTTTCTCAGACATGCAGGTTTCCTCACGATGTTTTCCTTCACCGTAAGTCAAGTGGTAATCATGAAAGAAATGAAGAAGAAATATAAAAACTATGATAATCCAGAATTTATTACAACCTTAAATTTATTTTTAGGTCTGAAATAGACGCTAAGAAGAATGAAATAGTCAAAATAGAAAACGCTTTTGATAAAGTAAAATCTATAGATTTAGACATCAGACAACACAAGGAAAGGAACTTGCCGCGAGAGATGGATAAGATTAAAGAAGCCAATGAGAAGTTGTTAGCAAGACAAAAACAAATTATGACTGACAGAGATACCCTTACTAAGAAAATAGACAGCTTGAAGGATGAATTAGCCAAGCAAGAGGTAAATTTCCACATTGTATTATTTTATATTTACTTAAGTTTTACTAAATTATGTGGTTTCAAAAAGCAAGGAATCAAATTAATTAGTGTACGTAAATACAAAATTGTCACATATGTGCATAGGTACTTACAATAAAAGATTATATTTAATAAAATTATTATATATATTTAACTTGTAAAGAAAGTAAAAACATATTAAGTCAAAATAATAATGTCCTGGTGATTTTCTTTCGCCGATTCTTCTCAGGTCTGAGGCTTCTTCAGTCCGAACTGGTGGTCTCATGACATGTAGTAAAAATTGTAATAATTTGCTGAATGCTGATTAAAATATTTTGAATTTTGATGGATATACAGATGTTTAGTTTGTTTTCTCTTGTTTGCAATAAATGTTGAATATTCGATATTTTTGTTTGTATCTTTAATATTGTTGTTTTTTTAATGTTTAAGATTTATAAAAGGAACTTAGAAGACAATTTAAAACTGCGCAAGGCGCAAAAGGAAATAGAAACGTGCGAGAAAGATCTGGCAGTGATCATTGAGAAGCTGAACAACGTCAACACGGACATGATCCCGGAGAAGGGGCCTCTCATCACTGAACAGACTCGAATATTCCGGGAGAGAGCACAAACTGAAGGACAATTAAATGAATTAAAAGTAATTAACAACTTTTTATACTAATTTAACTTTATACTAATCCTTTCTTTTTCATATAAAGAAAATTTAACATATTTTTTAAAATGCGAAATATTTTTATTAATTTACGCAATATAAAAAATTAAAGTTAAAAGTTTAAACTATTTCTATTGATGTGTTTATAAAAGAGAAATCTTCAAAATCTAAAAATACGTCAGGAAATCATTATTTCACAACACATCCAAAATTTTATGTGAATAGGACAAAAGCGATTGAATGTTGTCCCATTAGCCTGATAATAGTGTTCAACCATGGGTTTTACTAAGAGTCATTGTTCCCTACCTGATGACCGACAGCTGGGATTCCCTTTAAATAGTGAATTACTGAGTGAAGAAATAACACAGTCATAACCTTTTGCGTCAATAAAATTATTAGGATGGACATTAAATTGAAATGATTTTTAACAGGAGAGACTGAAACAAAATAAGCAGGAACTCAAAAAAGCTCAGAACAAAGATGTGGAAAAAAATTACAGGCAGAAATTTTTCGAGCTTCACGTCACTAAAGCCATAGATAAGGATGTTAGGGACTACTCCGTCGCCTTAGAGAAGTGTTTGATGGAATTCCACAGGGAGAAAATGGAGAATATCAATCTTATTATACGGTTAATATTTTATTATTTAATATTTTTTAATTGCCTCGGTGGTAAAGTGGTTAGCATGTACGGTCGCATATCTGGTTGTTCTGGGTTCGAGTCCCGGGTCGGGCCGAGTTTAGTTATTAAGTCTGTTTGTTTAGTAAGCCTCCATAATAGCCCAGAGTTGGGAAGTTAGGTGTCACCCCCGTGCCTCGGAGAGCACGTAAAGCCGTCGGTCCTGCGCCTTAGCTCTCACTGGTCGTGTCGAGTAGTCGTCCCACCGGAGGATGAGAGTGGCAGGAACAGAGAGTGCACTTGTGTCTGCGAGTTTCACTTTTGCACTATTATATCTCAAACTAGCCCTCTGGCTAGTCTTAATAAGATTGGCCGACGTGGCCGTAATCTGTCAGGAGGACATTATTATGTATATAATATTTTATTAATTAATTAGTTTATGTATTGAATAGTTTAATTAATGCATTAGTGATTATAAAAAATATTTCAATACATTACTTTCAGAGGAATGTGGCGAAAGATATACAGAGGAAACGATATCGATTACATTGAAATAAAGACTGAGGGCAGTATGTCTGTTGATTCGGAACGAAGAAAATATGATTATAGGTATTTTTTTCATTGTTATAATTTTAAAAACTTACTTTTACTAAGTGTTCTTCCCTTAAAAATGTTGTATAAACATATCGAATCAAATACTACGTAATGAACATATTTTATGCATTTTTTTAGAGTTGTACAATGTAAAAATGGAGTCGAGATTGATATGAGAGGGCGGTGTAGCGCCGGGCAGAAGGTGTTGGCGTGTCTCATCATAAGGCTGGCTCTGGCCGAAACATTTAGTTCACGGTAAGATGAACCATTATTGTCCAAATTTTTTCTAAGAAAAATATCAAAGGAAATATATTTATAAATGTCGTTATATAACTCGCGTTTTACTATCATAACATAAACAACTTTGTGTTGTAAGTTACATTAATATACTTGTTATTGTTATCAATGATGATTTAGTGTTTGTAGACACTCTAAATGTAAGATGAAATATTAGTGTTTGTAAATCATAAGAAGCAAAGTTAAAACGTTGAACGATTTGACTAATGTCATCTGCACCAGGATATGCTGAAAATTTAGTATACATAACATAAATATGAAAATACAACTAATTCAAATATTATAATAGATAATATTGTATTTTTTTCTAGATTTGGAATATTAGCGTTAGATGAACCCACTACTAATCTAGACCACGAAAACATTAAGAGCCTGTGTTCTGCTCTCGGTGAAATCGTACAGGAAAGAATGACCCAGAAGAACTTTATGTTCATTATAATTACACACGATAAAGAATTTATCGAATCTTTAGGAAATGTCGATAAAGTAACGCACTATTATGAAGTGTCCAGAAATGAAGAAGGAAAATCGAGGGTTAAGAAGATTAGATTTTCCTAATATATTTTGAATTTTCTCTTTTTTTTTCGAACAAATCATTCCTGATTGTTTTTTATTAATAATATTGTTCAAGGCTGAAGTGCCTTATATGTTATAAGAATAAAGTATGTTTAAGAAATAAAACTTTTATATTCATCTAAATAATCTTTTATTTTTCTATAAATATGTATTTATAAGTTAATTATATAATTATTATAATAACACTTCAATTAATAACAAGACCAGTGATACTACTTAACGGTTGACATATTTGAGCTTGGTCTAAATGTAGTATCTTACTCTCCTGCAACACGGTCAACGTGACCCCCAACAGTTCTGCTACTTGAGTAGGAGGGAATGATTGCGACAAACATTTAGATATATATGGGACCAAATCTTCTGTAAAACAAACGCAAAGAGATACAAAATTTTGCCTTTCAATATCCGTAAAAGCCTGTTGTTCTCTATGATAGAATGCAATCAAGATTTGAGTTGCCTTGTCAAATGACTTTCTGAATCCTCTGTACACATCCTTGACGATATTCAAAGGGGCAGTGACTCGTAGCGAATTTAAAACAGTTAAAAACCCGTTACAATACTCGGCTAAGGGATAGTAATCTAACAAAATCTCAGGTGGACCCGTTGCCATATTTTCATTCACTGGTCTCTGCACATTCTTTATACTTGGTACTTTGTATGACTTCATTTGGCTTTCAAATTGATTATCGACCTTATCAATGCCCGAATTAAATTGCATCAAAATATTATCTCGAAAGAGAGGTGTGAGTACACATCTTAAGTCTGCGCCAACTCTTCCAAATGAAAGGCACAGGTACATGCACTGATTCATAAGTGATTCAAAATTTGATTCATCTTCTTTCCAAAGATCTTGATTCAATATTTGCGCAAGGCCTTCAACCTGAAAATGAAATGAATGCAAGTATTCAGACTTTGTAGGAAAAATAAGAGATTTTACTAATTCTTAATGCAACATATTTTATCAAAACAATATTCTTCAACACTTGTATTGATAACTTACTTTAAGTTTCAACCAACATGATAATGCACTGGTTCCACTTAATTCATCATCCCTTACTTTAGACTCTTGTGCATCAGACAGGAAAATAGATTTGTGTTGAGTGATAACATTAAACAAATGAATCCTATGCAACTCTACTATTCTTCTTAGTAATTTTTCAGGCACTGTAAGAAAATATTTAAATTTAAGTAATCTCAGAAACATAATAATTAATAATCTGCTTTTGTGAATTCTATCCTCAATAGAAAGCTTTTAGAATATCTAGTGCTTAGACTTTGCAGTATATATTTTTCAGTTTAATTGAAATTTGAAGTCAGGAAAATCTGACCATTCCTTTATTTGTGTGTACGGCGAAAAACAATTTGAAATTAGAATCTTGTATAACCCTATCTGAACCGAATCTTATACAGACCTTAAATTTTCAATCTCTCAATTAAATTAGTAATAAGAAAGAGTTCCGCGAAATGCTCGAAAGAGGGCTTCGGGAGCTGGACTGCCCTGAGAAAATAAACACTCAAAGTATCGAAGAACTAGTGGAAAAAATTACCCTCCTATTGACAAAATGCTACGAGGCAACATGTCCACTAATTCACCCTCCGTAAAACCCAACCGATAAAAAATCATGGTGTGGTCCAGAGTTAAAACGCCTCAGAACTAAGGTAAGGAAAGCACCCAATAGAGCAATGAACACTTACGATAACCAGGATTAGGATCACTACAGGAATGTCAAGGCCAAGTACAAGAAAAGGATAAGATATTGGAGAACTCGGGCATGGCGCGATTTCTGCGAATCGATCGAGTCCTTTGTACAGGCCAGTAGCATCCGTAAAATCCTAGCCGGGGGACCACAGCGAGAGCTGGCGTCCCTAAAGAGACCAGACAACTCATACACCAAATCATTAGAAAAGTCATATCAAGTCTTACTTCAAACGCACTTCCCTGACTGTACTATGGTTACTTCATCCAACTGGTCGGACACAAACCATTCAATATTTGAAAGCGCTTGGAAATGCGCAGAAGAAATAATACAACCGAAGAAAATAGCATGGGCAAACAAGAGCTTCTAACCTTTTATAGCTCCCGGCCTAGACGGTATATACCCAGCGTTCCTTCAATGGACAGACGCCACCTTAGACAAATAACTGCGGCTCTGACCGGACACGGGCCATATAATAAGCATCTTTTTAACATAGGTATCACAGACAGTCCCCTGTGCAGAGCTTGCATGGGGATAGAGGAAACGCACACAACACATGTACTCTTAAACTGTCCAGGTGTAGAGGCTTACCGGCCATAACATCTTGGCACCCCGAGGGCACTTCCGGAGATATTTAAAAAGCCTAGAAATAAGAAAACTTCTTAAATTTCTAGAGGAGCTTGGATGGCAGGAGTGAATCAGTAAACCAAATCACTATGTTCAGTAAACTCCCTCACACGCAAAATAGGCGCTAAGTCGTCGAGTTGCGGAAACCAGCCCGTGCTTACCATACCATACCATACAAGAACGCGGGCGGGGCCGCGGGAATTGCTAGTTGTAATATAAAGTCAATGTTGTTTTGGTAAAATCTAGCTCAACAATACTACACATAAATGTAACATTGTAACATACTTTCAATATTCTTTGCATCTTCCAGTGATTTTTCAAACCATGCATTCCTTGCTTTAAGAAAATGTAAATGTAATCCGTCTGAGTTGACATTGTTCGACTTTATCCCACTTGATTGCAGCCTGTCTTGCTCATCTTCAATGGACTTAAATACTGTATTAGCTCTGCGTAAGTATCCTAAAATCTTAAAAACAAAGTATAATTAATGTTATCTACTGTTATAATATATCATTATTTCAAGCCCATTTGAATATAATAAATAGTGTACTGGGTACTCTTAACAATTATGTACCTGTAAGCATTGTGGGAGAGGTAAGTCATAATGTAGCTGATTGAAGAGATGATACAATGTTTCATACCATAGAGTCATAATTTCTGTAGTAGTACTCTAAAATATTATTAGAAAATTTTAGATTATAATTGATTAATTAATTATCCAATATCCACTATTGTAACATAAATGATTATGATACCTGCACAATTGGTATTTCTGAATATCTCTTTGATAGATTAAGTATAAATGCATAAATATCCAGTGCACTTTCATAGTCTTCTGAATTTAAAGCTTCACGCATCAATGATGGAAGTTCTAATAATTCTAACAATTTATCACTTTGATTTCTTATACTACTGTATCTCCTGTAATAAAATAATTAAATGAGGGTTATGTTAAATAGGGTTATATTTTAGTTAGTATTATAACCTAAAAAATCATGAAAAAAATAATATATATAGATAGACCAGCAATTCTTGTGGCCCCGCTGCTGCATTTATGTAGTTGCTAAGTGAATTTAGTTATGTCAGGCAAAGTATAATCAAGTCAGTGTAAATTTTTGCTCTCTCTTGTTACATAAGGACCACAGCACTCTCTGCACATAAAGAGAATGGGCTCCTTATCATGCTTAACTTAAGGATTTTTGACAAATATAAAATTAATTAGTAAACTATACTGATAATGATGCATATTTACTATATAGATTTCCGAAAAATCCATCCACAAGAGGACATACATGCAGTATCATTAAAACAATTATTTAAATATTTACCTCTTTTCTTGCACAACATTTCCAGTTACTTGTGAAAAACTTTCACATTGCTGTATAAAATCTGGTATCGTTTTTATGACATCTCTTAAAGAGTCTTTAGATTTTACCAAATCTTTCATGATAGCTCTTGAAGTATCTGCTGTTTCAACAAAAGATTTATAATTTGTAAAAGCCAAATCTTGTGTCTGTTTTGTTAGATGCTTCATTTCTTCATTAAGTCTCTCAGGTTCTTTTTGAACCTGTTCCCAATTTTGTGATCCCAATTTTTTTATATAATCAGTTATATCACTGAAATATTCTACATTTTCTGAAAAGAAAACATGGTCATTAATAATAGCAATAATAGTCTCCTGCACTTCTTGGGCCACAGTGCCAAAAACTAATGTGCAGTGTTAACACTTGAAATGTTATTGTTCTGTTAATGTATAAATTTTATACATGTTGTGTGTTGTCACCGTAAGGCAGTGGTAGCCCAGCGGTAACGCGTTGCTTGTATAACAGAGTGATGCGGGTTCAAAGCCGGGTCTTGCACCTCTGATATTTTCATGTGAGAATCATTTCTATCCACTTGTCTTACGGTGAAGGAAAACATCGTGAGGAAACCTGCATGTCTATGAAAACCTAGCAAGTTTTCGTAAGACATGTGAAGTCCGCCAACACGCACTAGGCTAGCGTGGTGGACTATGGCCTGATCCCCCTCGTACTGAGGGAGGCCCGTGCCCAGCAGTGGGACGTTAAATAGGGCTGACGACGACGTGTGTTGTCTGTATATGTATAAATTTTATAAGTTAATTGTGTAATGTGCTAAATTACATTTATATTTATATATATTATAAAGTTAAAAAAATACAGTAATATGTAATCTAATGACAGTTTTGGCTTGATGTACCTACAGACATTGGTTTTAAATCTCACTAGGGGCATTCTTTAGTCTGATGAGCACAAATGTTTGTACACCAGTCATTGATATTTTTATTTATGAAATGCATGTACTTAGTGTGTATGTGTAGCTTTGTAACTTAACATGCAACGAAATGATGCTGTGTTAATTTTCCAACACATTTATAATAAGACATAGTTTACTATGAAAATTTCTTATTTATTAACCAAAACGAACCTGTAGTTGATTCCGGGAACAAAAGTTGACAGAGGTCCTTAAGTTCTTGAGCCATAGTTAAATATTCTTAAGCACTAAATTAGATTGATAGAATATTCTTATTATAATGTTTTTAAACAAAAATACTTCTATAACAAATAATTAAACTTTAGCAAACTTTGTTTTGGCTTAAACATTTATTTTGTTCAATACCTAGCTTCTAGGAGTGCCAGTTGCGCACATTTATTATGATTTATGAAGAGTAAGAAATTATTCATGGATAAATAAATCAGAGATAAAATAAATTATAAAACTGACACATATTTTGTGAATATTTTGTGTTGTGACATTCTGAAATCCGAATATGTGACGTTTCCTCTTTCAGGAAAAATATAAAATATTACAGAATACAGATTCATAATTATTAATTACTGATAAACATCACTTAGACCTATGACAACCACTGACCTCTATAATACCACTGGACTGGCTGTTGTCAACGTGCTCTTGTGGCTGCTTGATATTCGCCATTTTGGCGCTGTCCGCCGCTGTCGGACGTAGCGAGAGTTCGTGGTACTAAAACTAATGATGTCAATATAAAGATTTTTATTTTTTTATTTTTATTGATCAATAACCGTATCATCATAATTACTACTTATGTTATATTAACAACGAAAATGCAAAATTACTTTACAGTAAACAAACACTTCTCGCTGTCTTTTGCAATATACGTAAAAATTAGTTCTCGGGACTCTCGCTAGTGGCGCTTCAAATGGACACAAAAAAATTGCTGTCCTACGCTTGGAACAGCCAGTCCAGATTATAGAGGTCAGTGATGACAACAATTATAACTACTGAAAGTTTTTAACAGTAAGTTTTTTCATTTATTCATGGCTTAAAAATATGTATTACTCAGGGCAGGTAAGATAATATTTATAGGTTTATTATTCATCTATGATTTTAAATATTTTATAGTGCCCAAATCTTCGCATTCACACACCTATAAATAATATATACATGGCACTATTATTAAAATTCAGATATTTATTATTTTTTAATTTATTTATTTTACTTTTTCTGCATTTATATGAACATAAATAATAAGTTCTACACGAAATATGAAAGTTTAAAAATTACTTTTACAGTTTTACTTTTATTACTTTTACTTATGTTATTTATTTATTTTATATTATATAATGTGTTATCTGTGGCAAATGGATGAATTTTTGGAAACGGAAGAAAAGTTCATGATATCCATTTGCTTGATAACCAAATATCGCGTTTAAAATCAAAGTGTACGCCAAAGTGTAAAAAATGTTTCTATATGAATTCAGTTACAGTGATCAAAAACACATATTTTACTAGGAATTTGGTTATATTCTGTGTTTTCATCCATGTTGAACTATTGATAACTTCTTTGATTGCGTCATTATACGTATTGATATAAGGAGTATCTGCAATTTTTACGATAATCAAAACATTTTCCTGTACAATAGCACATCTTTTTATTGTATTGATAAATTTATCACTGAAATAATGTTTGTATATATCGCTTAACCTTAATGTTTGACAATTGGTATAACCTATTCAATTCGAATCTTTATATGTCTCGAATCTTGGCACCATTTTTGTTTAGCTTTCGCCTTTAGCCTTATATTTGGAACGGCTTTCAAAATTCTCCTCTTTTTAAAGTACTTGATTGTACGCTGTGCAAAATTAATTAAGTATCTGAAATTATTATATTTAGCTCGATAAGGTTATGTTGATGTTTTGATTCCAGATGATAGATGAATTATAAAATTGTTGACAGAAATAGCATATCGACTCTATATCTGCGTACAGCTAATTATTTGTAAAAATGAAAAATGTTGCAAATGTGTTATTCTGACCACTTTTTAGTATATTTTAATTGGATATTAGGTGATTTTTTTAACAATACTGATATTTGAAGCCAAAATATGATCAATCTTCAAATAAATATGATCAGATAAAAAATTAGATCGTTTTAACAAGGGGCCTCCTTATTCCTTGTAACATTATGTATAGAATATTTATAGAAAAGTTATTTTGAAAGTAATTCTTTTATGACCATAAACATAAATATCTAATAAGATGGAAGGTGAAGAATTTCATCTTCAATGGGAGGAGGAAGATGTTAAGGTCAGTATATAAATGATTTATTTTATGTTGTTTGAATATCTTGCTGTTTTTTTATAACAGTAAATAAAAATTTGATATGATTAAAAGTATATTACTTTGTTTTTATAAGTTTTAATTAACAGGTATTCTTGTCCCATTAAATTCTTAATATTAAAAACGTTATTACTTAAAAAACACATTCAAATGAATGAATATATTTTATAGTTCAATATTTTTCAGCCAACTATAGTAGCAAATGAAGAAGTAATATGTGGCCTTGATAATGTGCAAAGTGAAGCATATGGAAACATTGTAAGTAGAAAAACAAGCACATTTATTAATTTATGAATATTAAGTCCGAGAATTTAATTGACTGAAGAGAATATGACTGAAATAAATATTTAGTAATTGAGAATTTCAATTTAAACTTTAGATAGTTCCAAGGTTATTTTGAATCAAATATTCTTTTATTTGATTTTGAGGAAATATTACACAATTAACTTTGTTAATATTTATATTAAAAAACTATGTAATGTAGTGTAGTTATTTGTCTATTGTAACAAAACTAAAAATAAAAATATGTATATGCCTACATTTAGATTTATTATTTTTAACCAATCAAAATAAAAATACAGTGCCAAACATATTGCATTAGCTACTATTAAATAGCTATATAGCTAAATGTTTAACATAGTAGATTTATAAAACTTTAAGTATTAAATATTTCTGCTACAGCTTTTCAGCTTTCTAATATATACAAATGTTTTAAGCCTTTAGGTAGACTTATTCTTTATTTTATTCATAGAAAAATTCTTTACAATGTTAATGTCAATGGTCTGAAGAGAAAATGACTTGCATTACATATCTATACTAATATTATAAAGTGGTGAAGTTTGTTTATTTGAAAGCTTTAATCTCAGGAACTTCTAACCCAGTTGGGTTAAAAATCTTTACTTAACCCGTCAACGCGAACAAATGAGACACAATAGATTTTCAATTGTTATAAATCTATATTGTCCCCGCGCCCGTTGATAGGTCAAAAATTCAAAAGCCATGTTTTTGTAAAAGACTAAGCTATATTATATCACTCTACTACTCTACTTATATGGCAAAGAGATGAAAGAACTTAATATTCTCTTTTATTATTTTATGCAGACCACTGAAGAAATGATAGCTGACACTGACCATATAGCAGCACAAAATTTAGTTTATTTATCACAAGATGTTGGTTACACGGAAAGTGCTGAACTAGCAGAAGATCCCAATGTGGAGTGTGTTACGGAAGAAGTTGTAACAGATGACTGGGTCATCTCTGGTGGACAGGAAAGGTATATCCGAATTTTGAAATGAAATAATATTAAATTATATATATATATATATATATATATATATATATATATATATATATATATATATATATATATATATATATATATATATATATATATATATATATATATATATATATATATATATATTTGATTGCTGTCTTTGAAACAGTAACTAATGACTTGTTATAATTTTTTTTATTGTACATTTGTGTAAGTTTTTTTATGTTATATAAGTTAAATTAAATGATTGCATGTAGCTTTCCTTTCAGAGTGGAAGTGCCTTTAGAACATTTAGCAAATCCTATTCAAGACATTAAAGAAGAGAATGACATTGATGTCCCACTACCAACAGATCAAGTAAGAATGATATAGAATCTTTGAATTAAAATAATTGTTGCATTTACAAATATGATGTCACAATAGTCATAACATGCATTACTTGATATTCTGTGGTACCTTAATCTTAAACGAAATTAAGAATATTGATTTATAAATCTGAGACTGGACTTATAAGAAGTTCTGAAGTAGAGCTCTCAAAATAATTCATGCAAACATCATGATATTCTTATCAGCCTTTTTGTAACGTCCCACTGCTTGGCACAGGCCTCCCTTCATTATTATAGTTGATACTGCTTTATTGTAATTGTGTGAAATGCTTGAGTGATCACCATATTTAGTTTTTTTTATGCTTAATTATTATTTTAAATATCCTATCAATACAATAAGTTATATTTGGTAAAATTTTACACTCCTTGTATGTGTTGGGGTTCCCATTAAGAGGTCATATTCAAAAAGGCCCAGCGGTAACGCGTTGCTTGTATAACCGAGTGATGCGGGTTCAAATCCGGGTCTCGCACCTCTGATATTTTCATGTGCGAATCATTTCTATCATGATTACCACTTGTCTTACGGTGAAGGAAAACATCGTGAGGAAACCTGCATGTCTGAGAAAACCTAGCAAGTTTTCGTAAGACATGTGAAGTCCGCCAACACGCACTGGGCCAGCGCGGTGGACTATGGCCTGAACCCCCTCGTACTGAGGAAGGCCCGTGCCCAGCAGTGGGACGTTAAAAAGGGCTGATGATGATGATTCAAAAGTCACCAATTGTATAAATCTTGCTGTAATGTTTGGTGAGAACTATACTTCCCTCACACATCACACAAGAAATACAAAAAAATACTCAGAACCTCGTCGTCGTCGTCTGTAACTTTAGAAGGTGCTGTGGACAGTGTTGATAAATTTGACACAGCTTATTAATTTCTGAAATTATAATTTTTATCTTTTTTTTATTTTTGACCTTTGTACTCAAATTTCAATAAAACTTTAAATCAGTTTCAATATTTAGTTTAACTCATCAGCATTTATTCAGAGAGGTCAAGAAGGTTAGCAAGAACTATACGTGCAAAGAGTATAAAGTTATTGTACATATTCATATTTCATATACATTATTGATAAAGAGAAATTAAAGATATAATTATACATTTGCTACATCTATATATAAAAATGAATTGCTTTTCCTTTGTCTCTCTAAAACTCTAACAACTGGATCAATTTGAATAATACTTATTTTACTGTTGTGTGTCTTACGTGATTTAAGGATGAAAAAAGTTGGGTAAATCTAAAATAACAGCTAAGAAACTGACCAAAATAATAATACTTGTGTTGTTTATTCTTGCAAGGATGAGTACACAGCAATGCGGCCGTGGCCGTGCGACTTCTGCTCGCGGCGGTTCCGCAAGAAGGCGGCGCTGATGAACCACATGGTGGCGCACCAGAACGACCGGCCGCACGCCTGCAACCTGTGCGGCGTGCGCTACGTGCGCAAGTGCGACCTCATGGCCCACCTCAAAGTGCACGCCTACGTGCCCGACCCCGACCCGCTTGATTACCAGCAAGGTAATATGAAATATTGTATAGGAATTTATAATAATCACTAGAATTAAAACTTTTTATCATACACATACAAAAAGATCATAATGATGCAATGACAGGAAAGTGCAGCCTTGACGTTATAAAAGCGATTTCTTCAAGGCAAACTATGTTAGGAAATAGCTGAGTTATAAATACAATGTTCTATACATATAATATGAGATATCATGAATACATACAATTATGTGTATGTCTCTATGAAAAGTAGCCTATGTCACTTTCACTATTTCTACATTTGTTCTAAAATCTAAATTAAGAACACAAAAACTTTTGTACATGATTGTGCCAAGACAGTTTAACACCAGGTTAAACTTGGCATGAATCCGAAAGAATTAAGACAATGAGTTCAAATATGCATTTCAATAAATTCATCTAGTGTATGATAAATGATTAAACATTCTTTTGATTAACTTTGTTACAGAAGCAGTTATAGCACACACACCTATAGTAAAAACAAAGAAAAAAAGAGGCAGACGGAAAAAGAATCCAGAACCTGTTGAGGCAAGTTCATAATAATTGTTGTGAATTTTATTTATTTAAGTTTCAAAAAATACTCATATAAAAAGAAAGTCCAAACAATCTCTTTTTATAAGAATTATACATGCGTAGGTTGTTTGGTTGGTGAATAAAAAAAAACTGGATATGGCAAAAATACCATCAATACCATCAAATCAAATTGAAAGTAGAAAAGTATTAGTTAAGGGTGAGGTCTAAAGTTTGCATCATTGTAGCTGGACCTGGTTACCTAGAATGGCTGTACTGCTATTATAACATTTATCATATTATATATTTAAATATAGAACGGCGTGTGGGAGCACATGACGTCGGCGCGCACGCAGCAGTGGTCGCGGCGCGCGCGCACGCCGCCGCCCGCGCCGCCCTCCCCGCCCTCGCCGTCGCTGTCGCCGTCGCCACCGCCGCGCTCGCCGTCGCCGCCGCCGCCGCCCGCGGACCCCTCGCGCCCCTTCGTGTGCCGCCACTGCGGGGTTGGCTTCGCGAGGGAGAAGGCGCTCCAGTCACATGCTAGGGTATGTACAGTGTACACTAAGTGCTGATATCGGTCTGGTAAAGTATTTTCATACTTATATTTTTAACTAGCGACTCACCTTCGCTTCGCTTGGGTTGGAAGCCGTGGGTTTCACTAGTTAAAATAAATAAAATTTATAAAATAATGGTAGCCTATAAGTGTAAGTACCGTCAAAATCGGTCCAGCCACAGATGGACAAACTTTCATATGCATTTAGTGAGAAGCTATTAATTTGAAATTAGAAACAAACACATCCATTTTATTTATATTAATTATATGTGTAGATGATTTAAAAAATAAAAGTAAGTAACTGCATAGAACAAACCTTGAGTATGTCATCTTTATGTGAAGTAGGACAGTAACAATTTTAAATAATGTGCACATATGTGTGTCAGGTGCACGGCGGAGACTCCCCGGTGGAGTGCGGCGAGTGCGGCGAGCTGTGCTGGTCGCGCGAGGCGCTGCGCTCGCACGCCGCGCAGCGCCACCCGCACGCGCGCGCGCCCGCGCTTGCCAAGCGCGAACCCGACTACGATGACTGCAATTCAGGTAATTTTACTGTTCAAATTAATAAAAAGAAATTTACAAATTAATTCTTCAACTGACATAATGTTCAGATGTGGTATAATAAACAAAATATGTATTTGAGAAAATATCTTTAAACCATTTCATAGCTTTATTAAATGAGGACAATAAAAAGCAGTAAACATTTTAGTATTTACTATTAAATCACTTCAGTATTTATATATAATTCAGGTCCACTCATTAAAAGAAACTATTGTAACTGCGGCGGCGTATAATATATAATTACTATAGTACTTGTATAAAATAAGATATCACGATAGTTTAGCTAACTAGGAACTGGCACTGCAGCGCTTAAACTTCACAGTGAACATGAAAATTCATATTTTTTGATAACCCTCGTATTTGTCAACATTACCGTTAAGATCAATATGAGAGATGATCGTTAACTGCATGGATTGTTACGCATCACAGTGCGTATAAAAACTACTTTCTCGTTCATATTTTTGATTGCGGACAACCGTCCGGCTGACCGCGTTGCGGCTGACCGCATAGTGCGTAAGTAGCGTAGGTACAGTATACGTAATGGTAGCCCGATGTTTCTGTTTACCGTCGTGAAGGCGACGACATGGAGTTCCGGCTGTCGCCCGCGGCGCACAGCGGCAGCGAGGCGGGGTCGGCGGGGCGCGCGCGCCGCCCCGAGCGCGACGTGCGCGGCCCCGAGCTCTTCTGCGGGCACTGCGGCGTGGCCTTCCAGCGCGCCGACCTGCTGCGCCGCCACGTCGCCGCCGCGCACAGGTACGACACCTACTACTGTGCTTCTCACTTCTGTTGCTTTTCGCGAATATTACACATTTATCTAAACATACTAGTGACTTTTTTAGGGTTCCGTAGCCAAATAGCAAAAAACGGAACCCTCATGGATTCGTCATGTCTGTCTGTCCGTCCGTCCGTATGTCACAGCCACGTTTTTCCGAAACTATAACTATAAGAACTATACTCTTGAAACTTGATGAGTAAATGTATTCTGTGAGCCGTATTAAGATTTTCATACAAAAATAGAAAAAAAAAACAATAAATTGTGGGGGTTCCCCATACTTAGAACTGAAACTAAAAATTTTTTTTCATCTAACCCATATATGTGGGGTATATGGATAGGTCTTCAAAAATGATATTGAGGTTTGTAATATCTTTTTTTTCTAAACTGAAAGTTTAAGCGAGAGACAAAAAAAAAATATGATGGTAATGACCATGCAAACTTCCACAGAAAATTGGTTTGAACGAGATCTAGTAAGTAGATTTTTTTTTAATACGTCAAAAATCGTAAACCGCAATTTGCTACGGAACCCTTCATGGGCGAGTCCGACTCGCACTTGTTTTTTATATATATATATTAAACATGGTTTTTGAAGAATTATTTTCGTGTGTATGTAATTAGATATCCTATTGTTAACTACTACTGTGTTTTTTTTATTTAGTACACATAATAATAATGCCATGATAAACTACAATAATATAACTGTCCACATTCGGCGACAGCTACAAGCGGCACGACAGCACGAGCACGTGGGAGCAGGAGCACACGTGCGACGTGTGCGGCGAGAGCTGCCCCGACGCGCTGCAGCTGCTGGCACACGCCGAGCGGCACGCGGAGCGCCCCCGAGCATCCAGGTACTCACAAGTCCCAACTAATTACAATATTTACCTGTCTTCTATCCACCTATATGATATGTGGGATCGTTAAATTGATAAGAGCGGGATTATAATTATTATAAATCTTTATTAAATATTAATATTTCCTTCATCAGTCACAACCTTTTAATCTTGACAACCTATATTCTTTATAATTCAAAAGTAAAAAGAGGTTTACTACGTCAAAGATAAAAATAAACTTAATAATATATAATCATATTCCCACATATATATTACATAGGTGGTACACAGGTAGGTATAATTGGTGATAGGAATATGCGTGATTTTTTAATACAATTGCTTACATCTAAATACAAATTTCACCTTTAAATCACAAGAGAATACTACATTGTCTTACCCCAGAAACATTTCACTCTATATCTATTATGTGTTGCTTCAATTGTATGTGCTGATACTTTATTGCATACACAAAGAAAGCACAAAAGTTGAAAATTTATCGTTATTAGTGTGTCATAATAAATATTTGTATTTGTTTCAGATTAAAAAGAATGGGTAGAGGTAAAAACAGTAGTGCCTCAAATAATTCGCGACAGTTCCCGTGTAGAGAATGCGGTAAGTAATTTTGTAATAGATTTTTGATATGTCTAAAAAATATAAAAAAATTGTACATACAATTAAAGTGAAGTGAAGAAGTACTTGTACTGTTACTGTTATTTAAGTTTTATAATATACATATTACATATATTTTTTTATGTTTTTTAAAAAAACTAAGTTGTTTTGAGTTATGTAATTTACATAATAATTTGCAAATTAAAATACTTTAATTAATAACTTTTTGCCATGGTTATATTTTCTAGTTTGTTAGTTTATATTTTCGAAAAAAATGCATTAATGAGACTATGGAAACGGTAAGATACATACGCAGCCGTCTGATATACATATTTTATTCTTTGTGTAATATTTGTTCCTTATTTTGTTTTATAAGGAAAAATATAACTATATTTATATGATAATTTCTGAAAAGTAAAGAGTATTATTACTTTTATTTAATGCAGGCAAAGTGTTCGGTTCGCGCAGTTCGCAGCAGATCCACATCCGCATCCACACGGGCGAGCGCCCCTACGCCTGCCGCTTCTGCTGGAAGGCGTTCGCGGACGGCGGCACGCTGCGCAAGCACGAGAGGATACACACTGGTTTGTTATTTGTTATTATTAAAGTTGATCATTAGTATAGGCTTTTATCTAATATCGTAACTTTCTATAATATACATTTTTAATGAAATGTTGTGTTTAATGAAGTGTTGAACAAAATGTTAAGACGAATCCTCGAGGCAGCAAGAGTCGCTATTAAGTTCTTCTTTTATATATTAATATATACCAACATATTAATGTACGTTTGTCTCATGCCAAGGTATAGTTTACGTGATTGGTGGCGTTTTAAGCTGTCTTTGGCGAAGTTAAAGCTAGCACACATATTTTCTTTAAAATTAATAGAGCAGTAAATGTCGCAAATATCTAATTAAAACATAAAATAGCTATCTAACCAATGTATAATGACATCGTCGCAGGAGAGAAACCGTACGCGTGCGCCGTGTGCCCGCGCGCCTTCAACCAGCGCGTGGTGCTGCGCGAGCACGTGCGCTCGCACCACTCCGCGCCCGACCGCCGCGCTAACGGTACTCGCCATTCACTATCATTATTTAGATTTAAGATAATATATTTATTTGCGGGAAAAATTTATACCGTTAATGTTAATGTATGAACAACATTATTTACCTCTCGTGTGCTTTGTCAAGGATCCTTACGCACTAGTACTGGGTACGTAGACCAGGGGAATTAAAATTGATAAATATAAATTACTGAATACTGATAATTATGATAAGACTATTAAATGTTTTTTTTTGGATTAGTTTTATTTATAAGTATTAAAAATCCGTGTTTATTATTAATGTTTTAGGTGGGTTTCAATATAGCTGTGTAGTTTGTGGACGAGCAATGCACTCGAGCACTGAGTTAGTTCAACATCTTATTCAACACTGTGATGAAAATACAGCCATGAAAAGGCAACCTCAGGTCAGTTTGTAAATCCTTCTTGTTTGTGAGATAAAATGCAAGTGGTTATACACACACTTTTGTATTTATGAGATTAAATGTTGAAAATTAAAAACATCGTTTTCTATCGGATTTATTAACTATGTGTATAATAATGTAATTATATTACATACAGAGTGGACCAAGAAAGTATAAGCGGCGACGAAAAATAAAAACCGAAGAGTCACCAGTTCGACGCGAGTGGGAGATGCCGTCGCCCTCTCCCGCGCGCTCGCCCTCCCCCGCGCCGTCCCGCTCGCCCTCGCCGCCGCCCTCCCCGCGCCCGCGCCGCGCGCCGCGCGCCTCCCCGCCGCGCCGCCGCCGCCGCCGCGTGCCGCCGCCGCCGCGCCCCAAAATGATACACACTGAGGAGCCACGCCCAAGGACTAAACAGGTATATATTTAATACTTACAACCTTAGACTTAAGCGGATTTTACACAATTTGTTTGCCAATCAGATTGGTCAATAGAATGCTACAATTTGATTGTCTGTCTACACGTACATTGAAAATAGCAATTTTAGTGTGATTTTGTTGCCCCTGCTGAAAGATGAAAGAAGCAAAAATTAGGGTTGATTAGATAATAACAAAAGAAATAGAAGACTGGACAAAACAGTGGTGGTTAAAAAGTAAACAACTGACTCACCAATGTCCTTCAATTTTATATTCCTATCCATCCTACACAATACTATTTGCAAATCTTGTCAAATTGATCGTAAAATTGTATCGTGTGGAAGCCGCTTTATAAAATAAAAACAGAAACTCAACGAACTGATTGCATTCATAAAGTATTTTTGACATGTGTATAATTGTTACGTACTACGGGTTCGGGATCGGAAATTATTAGCGTCACTTGCTCTAAAGGTGTTTATTTCACTATTTATCTCTCAGTCTCTGAGCACTGTAATTCACTTTAATTACTCCTTCACTAATACTTCAATCGACTCTTCACTTTTCCACAATTTCGTATTTCTTCTAGTCTTTACGCAACTTCGAATGTCAACTGATCTCTCGACACACTGCCGGCCTTTTTATATGCGTAAATATTAGAGCATTCTAGTATCGAAAATTCAAAATGTTTCTAGTAATTTCGAATCCTTTCCTGAAAATGCTTTGTCTCTCTCTGACACATTAAAATTCGTAATAGACTGTTCCTGTCATCTAATTGACATAAGTTAAAAATTGACATTCGCCGTTCTAAAGCATAGTACAAACGTGCTGTTATGACGAGTTCACACTCTATTACGCGACAATATTATGTAGTCCTCTAATAAATAAAGAAATATCAGGCGACCGAACGAATTTTTTTTTAATTAAAAAAAGAAAAAAATAATAATCGGACTGGTAACACCTGGATTCGAACCGAGGACTTCTGGTTAGAGACCGCCCGATTTCCGCTGTCAATCAATCTGAGCTATTATAATCCATGATGACAGCGAAATTTACCTTTGTATTCTAATGGTATTGTAGCTTTTTTTTCATTACCTGAAAATATTGATAAAATAACGTTTTCTAGAAATAAAACCTAGCTAGACCGATTTATCGCCCCCGAAACCCCCTGCATGCTAAATTTCATGAAAATCGTTGGAGCCGTTTCCGAGATTCCGATTATATATATCATAAAATAGTATTAGATATATCATAAAATCTTATTTTAATTAAAATATGGTTAATATTCACAGATAACATACTTCACTTCTAGTACAATAATAATTATTATTCTTAAAGCCATAGTACTAAAAATATACTAAATTATTATAATACATACAATAAAACTAATTTGTCAAATTTTTATTCATTTCTCATTTCTCACTAGGTACGAAGTCGGAGACCCCCGCGGCGTCCAGCGGATGATCTGCGAGCAATAGGGCCGCGCTCCCCCTCGTCGGCGCCCCCCTCGCCGGCGCCCCCCTCGCCCTCCCCGCCGCCGCCCTCGCCGCCGCCCTCCGCCGCGCCCGACGCCGCGCCCGACGCCGCGCCCGACCAGGACTCTCTGAAGTGCGCCATGTGCTCGCAGGAGTTTCCGCATCTGGACGCGCTGCTGCTGCATGTGCCAGTGCATATATGACGCACGCGACTCCGAGCCAGCCGCAACTTGAAGTCCAGACGCGCCTAACCACTAATGTGTTGCCATACTATGTATACAAACATGTCGCCAGATGTTAGGGAAAATACGAGTATGTTATATTGTTATTTTGTTATTGGATTTGAATGCTGAAGTAATTGGATGTGGACAATGTATTAGAAATATACAAGAGACGTATCTCAATTTTTAGACAATGATGTAAAGTATGTTTTGATGAAAATAGTGTATTGCGGTGTAATTTTCGCGTGTCGTGGCGACCAAAAAGACTGAACCGCCCCCTTCCCTAGTGATATATGGATCCCGGATGGTACTCACTGAAGTTTTTTTGTCTCTGAAATATATGTCGAGATATGACTGAAAGGAGCGCAAGTTGTGAAGTAACACTTTAACTGGATGTTTTTTATAACATGCATAATACTAAACATCATAATCATGGCAATATACCTTTTATCTATGAGAGAATAAAAGTCATAATAATTTTGCACACAATGCAAGGATAACCTTAAAACTTGTATGTATGTTTAAATTCAGGTCCTTTAATATTAAAATGTTATAATCTCCCTCATAGGGCGGCCATTATCATTCCTAGTAGCGTTAGTTCCCCTGAGGGCCTGGCAGCCAAAGAGTTATCAATGTATTTATTATTTACACACTGTTTATCCATGGATTAACTATTTAATTAAAATCTTTGTAAATGATAGATCAATGCAATTATTATTTTTATAATATATGTACTAAGAAACTGAAAAATGTTAATTTAGAATATATATATGTCTTATCAAACAAATAATTATGAAATTCGTCACGTATTTGTGTAATGGTGATTGTACTTGAAAAGTCCCCTGTGCTTATGTTCAGACTGTATAGTATATAATAAAATTAGGTAAGGTTTCAATTGCCTTAAATATTTCTGTACATAATTGTATTATAATAGTAATAAATACATATTATTAATTTGCATGAAGTCTCATTATATTTATAACGATAGTGGTAGCACAGTGTTAATACGCTCGCTTGGTTAACCAAGTGAAGGGGGTTCAAATCCGGGTCCCGCACAGCTGATATTTCAATGTGCGAATCATTTCCAACAAGAAAACCACTTGTCTTAGGGTGAAAGCAAACATTGTGAGGAAACAGTCTGAGAGAACCTAGTTTTCGAAAGACGTGAATTCCGCCAACCGGCACTTGGCCAGCGTGGTGGCCCGATATCGGTGGCTCAAAAGTAGACAGTAGTACGTTTCTTGACTTCACGCCCGGCTGGACTGCCGGACGCTAACGTTAAACGTATGGTGGACCACACATTGTTGAAGGCTTTTTCTATCACCATAGACATAAAGAGTGCATTGAGTGTTTCTTTGTCAGCCTACAGCTAAAATACTTGAAAGGCGCGACAAAAGTAAAAGGTTATGAAGTAAATATAAATATATAAGGGACATTATTACAACAGCGCCATAACTATTTTACATTCCATTGTAATATATATACGTAACCTTCATAAGCATCCATATGGTTACGTATATTTTCTCCAGCAATATACTCTATATTGCTACATTCATAAATTATAAAGCTTTCTCTCTTTAGCTACCTATTCAATATTTATACTAAATTGCTTTATTTGCTTCTCTCTAACCTCCATGGCTTAGTCTAGGGTTTACATTCTCTTTGCTTAGTCCATTCTATAAGTCTATGATTTTAGGCTACAGAGCATGGAGGTTAGATACAGGAGAACCAACGCTTCATACTAAAGCATTACCCGTCTGTCTCTGAAAATTTGTAGAGTTTATAGCGCGCTGCCGTCAATAAGTAGTATCTGTCAAGTTAGCTATTTATGAGTACTGTCACTATTGTGACAACGTGAAGTTAGGCATTGAGACAACATAGCGATCGCAGCGCCTCCTTGGTTTGACAATATTTGTGAGACACTACATTCTAGGGCCTTGGTTCTCCTGGTTTCTAATCTCCATGCTACAGAGGCTACAAAAATGTCAATTGTCAATGTCAAAAACCGTTTTTAAATAACAAAACCATAAAACAATAATATTCAATATATTTTCAATTAAAAATTCTCAATTTTCTTGCTTGAAAGTTGTTGGAAAAATCATACTTTCTCATCAAGTCAAACAAAGTTTAATGAAAATCATTTGTTTGATATACGTATATCTTTAAATTCAACTTTTATTTTAAAGTGAATGATGAAACGTTGTTGATGATTTGTCAGATGACAGTGTAAATCTTATCGTTTACTAGGGATGGGAAAATGTATAAAATATATCGATATTTCGATAAATCGATATTTTTATCTCCAAACGCGATTACCTGAAAAATTGTCAAAATATTCGAACGTGAAAAAAATAACACAATTGGCAGTTTTATGAGTTTTATTTATTATTAAAATACGTATTTAAATATCATCAGTAAAATAAAAATACTTATTATTAGTCAAAAATTTGAACAATTTAAACAATTTTTTTCATGATTTCTTGTCCAAATTTAAATACCGTATTAAATATTTCAAAAAACTATAATTTTATCGAAAAATCTTCAATTGAAAAACTTCAATTGCCCGTCGGCACGTGTTCTTTCCGTTTAAAATCAAAAAGCAAAATTTTTCCCGTAGTTTCTTGTCCTAAGGTAGGATTTTTTTGGGCGCCGCAAAAAATTTAATTTTTAACGACCACCCTAATGCATATACATAGTTCAGAACAAATCATTTTGAAGACAGAGGCAGCACTTATATCAAAACTCGCGCGCTTTAGTTTACGTTAATTTATACTTACATAAAACGAACACAAATATTACAATTATAAGTAGAATAAATAATTATTATTATAAAATATAATAAAGCTCTTCAAAAAATATCGAATCCGATATTCGGAAATAAATATCGATTATCGATATTTCAAAATTAAAAATATCGCCGATATTTATCGATTATTTTCTAAAAAAATATCGATATTTTGATATATCGATAGTTGATGCCCTTCCCTATCGTTTACCTACAAATGACAGTAGCTGCTGTCGTGTTTATTTCTAAATTCTAAAGAAAATTTACATATTTTTGACGTTTTGTAATTTCAATACAAAGTACAAACTACAAAGTAGAAATCAACTAGAAATATAGTAAAAGACTGTAAGTATTTTGCTAACCTAAAATTCTCGCAAATACATCATAATTGCATTTGTTTTTGGTGAATCGGTAACGGTGTTAAGACCAATAAATTATATTAGATTTATCACGGCTTAACTTTCATCACGGCGACACGAAATATCAGCAATATGCGGCGAGCTCGAGAAAGCTATCAGTATCAACCCATTCCTAAGGCTCCTACAGATGACGTTCTAGAACATGAAAATGAAAGAATGGCTCAGGAGCTAAGTGGAAAAATAAGTACATTAAAACATATGTCAATAGAAATTGGCAATGAAGTAAGACTCCAAGACCAAATTTTACGAGGACTTGATGATGATGTAGACAGAAGTTCAGGATTTCTTGGGAAAACAATGGGCAGAGTTCTCAAGTTAGGCAAAGGAAACCACAATTATTATATTTTCTATTTATTTTTATTTTCGATTTTTGTGTTTTTCCTGCTCTACATAGTACTAAAGTTTAGGTGAATTTTAACATTTTATTTTACAATGATGTATAAAGTCTTTATAGAAATAAAACAAATGTCTAAATAACCTACTATTGAACAAGAATTATAAACTTGTTAAGTTGTGTAAGTTTTGTATATAATTTAATTGGTTCATATATTTTAAATAAATACTAGTAAATCTATTATAAAAAATTTGGTTTTTCTTCCTTATGAAATGATGAAAACCTATGTTACTGTTTAGTTATTTATGATTGAGTTTTCAGTTGAATCTTTTAAATACATTTTTGGATTGCTTAATTTTTGCTAAATGTTGAATCAATTATTGTTCATATAGGGGGTTTTTATAGACTGGGATTTAAATAAAAGATTGAAATGAAATAACTACCAAACAGCATGCAGTCTCATGGTTTATTACTTAAGAAAAAGTACAAAAGATAATTTTTAAATCAACATCAGTGCCTGGTTTGAGAAATATATTTACGCCTGACAGAAAAAAATGTCAATACATTATTATGTTGATAAAAATAACGTATAACTTAAATTGATGAAATAATGAGATGAAGCCTCAACAATTATGAGTTACTGTAAATACTATATAATATCAATATCTCTTCATAACAACAAGTGACTGTGCCTTGTGTCCTATTTTTTTACTTATTTTATTAATATATTGCGATATTGAGGCATCTTGGTGATAAAGAAAGTATTTAGCCCATAATTTTGCTGCTTCCAGACCTTCTACTTTTGATCGATGTTGATTTTTGACAACTTAAAAAGTACTATTTACTATTTTATTGTTGTCGTTATTGAGAGTGGGTGTAAATGTAATGCTAAATAGAGTGTATCATTGTATGGAAAACAAGCTAAACCAACCAAAGCAAAGTGATTTTAACGCTTTAGGGAGTTAGTAGGAGTTTGTCGTTAAATTGAATTACGTTACATGGAGTTTACAGTGTAGTACCAATTTTAAAAGGCTGACCAGGACTATTACTAATCATATCATATGAAAGGTTACCAAGGAACCTACATTATTTGTCATGTTTGTTGTTATTTACAAATTAAATAGTGTGTAAGGTATTATAAATTCTATTTTAACAAAATATATATTCCAATATTTATTTACTTAATACGAATTTCGCCTAATATTTAAAATCATGCATATACATCTCTTTGATAAAATCACAAGTATCTTTTCCAAAAATTACTTGTGGTACTGAAATATATAAATTGCATTTAGATTTTAAAATATTAGAACAGCTCCTTGCAGTATCAATTAAAAAGGCAATAATTCCGCATGCATTTTGTATATTGTCTTTTGTGCAATAGTCACTAAGGTTATCCAAAACAATTGTTGATGGAATATGTTGCCAATTTGGTAGTGTGACAATACTTTCTAAAAAAGATTTGACACAAGGTGCATAAATGAAAGTAATCATTTTCATATAATGCCTATCAATTTGATTCAAATCTTGAGATAATTGAGGCAATTCGTTTAGTTCTTCTGGTAATATGTACAAAACCCTTCCATTTTTTGTAGAATCTATAGTTTTGTTAAATAAAATTCTACGGTTTTGTTCAATATCGTCAAAAAAAAATTGACACATAACTGCAGGCTTACTCATCTTAAAGTTATTAAAATTTAAAATTTTTGTTACTAGTAGTAGTCGGTAGACATTTTCAGTTTAAATTTTCTGTCAATTCAGTTGCTGTCAAATAGCTGACAGTCGTGAGTCGAGAATCGATTTTTTTTTTTTTGGGATTTTTTGACCTGGTAATTACAACCTTTAGGTCAACTCTTATTTATTCGTATACGTTTAATAATATGTCTATGAGCACATCCCATTAAATTGTTTTAATTGTATTCTTTATGTATTTGTAGATGTGCTTATAAGTAAGTTCGTCTTGTAACAATTGTTTTAATGGCGGCGGGCGGGACAATAAATCACACTTATTTTCAACATCACTGAGTTCACTGGCCAACACTAGTCTGTCAATCAAAAATTTTTGACAATCAAAGATAACATGCTCCACAGTTCCATCACTTGAATTACAATGAGAACAGGTTCCATTCGCAATAATGCCGAGTCGAGCGAGGTGTGACGGTGTAGTATTATGACCGAAACGCAGTCTATTTATGATAGTAATAAAGTCTCGAGAAGCATCTGGCATACGATGATACCAAGGTCTTGTAGGTAAGCTTTCTTGTATGCTTCCATACCATTTTCCTTTCGTATCTTGATCTTTCTTCCACATTTCTAACCACAACTTTTGAATATTTTGGTCAATACATTGCAAGTAATCGGACATAGGAACATTCATTGTATTTCTAACGTCAACAGCATTAACTCCTTCATATGCAGTTTTATCAGCCATTTCATTGCCAGAGATACCTTTGTGGGAAGGCACCCATAGAAAGAAAATTTGGATATTTTTACTGTGGTATTGGTGAATTATTTGCTTAATGAAGTAAAGGATATAATTAGACTTGTATTTGACTGTGAGGGTAGTTAAAGCTGTTATCAAACTTAAGGAATCAGAAATTATTAAAAAACATTTATTGTTATTGATTTGGCGAATACGCATTAATGCCTGATACACTGCATATGCCTCTGCCGTAAATATAGAGCAGGGTTCATGCAGAATAAAACTTGAAGAAAATTTTGCTTGTGGATCATATAGAGCAGCATGTACATAATCACTTGTTTTGCTCCCATCAGTGTAGATAACATAGTACATTGTATTTTCCTCCAAAAATTGAAGCATTTCCGAATTATTGTTTATTGTCTGTTGAACTACATTAATTGGATGTGAAATACACTGATAAGAGAAAGAGTAACATGGCCATGGAAACTGTTTTCTGATTTTAGAAAAATTATTGTCTATTTCCAGAAATATATCAGACAGCGTTGGAGAATTACCACATAGTAGACCGTGTGCTGTTGTTAATGGTCTTCTTGGGGATCTATCTATATAAGGTACAATTTTATTTATTATTTGAATGTTATTTGATGCTATTAGTTTGAGACAGAATCTTTCAGCAAGTAAAATTCGCCTCAAAATCAAAGGCATCACTTTTGTCTCAACTTCCATGGCCCTTATGGGAGTTGAGCACATAGCACCAGATATTATTCTTAAAGCCTTATTCTGCAATATGTCTAATTTATTTACATGAGAACTATTCATATAAGCGAGTGAGCTATAATCTAAGTGACTTCTTACAATACTTTTATACAATATTGACAATATTTTAGGATCTGCACCCCATGTTACACCACAAAGTGATCTGATAACATTTAGTCCTGTGTGAGCTTTTTTGGATATATATTTAATATGTTCTTCAAAAGTTAATTTTGGATCTAGTATTATTCCTAAAAATTTCTTTGAAGTGACTTTATTTATAATTTCATTATTGTAAATAACATTTGAGTTTGGGGTTTCATTGCCAAAAAACATAACACTACTTTTAGAGGGGTTAATTTTTAAATGTAAACAATCATTATAATATTGTAATAGTTGAAATAAGGATTTGTTCATGTTATCTATTGCAATCTCTAGGTTGTAATTACTGCTGTATAATACAATGTCATCAGCAAATTGTAAGATATTTACATTCCTATTATTTACATATTTACAAATTTCACTTGTGTATATATTGTACAGCAATGGAGATAGTGTGGCACCCTGCATTGTGCCTCTTGAGGCATATTTGGGTCCATATAAAATATTGTTATGTCTAGCATAGATTGTTCTATTGTTCAAAAAATTAAAAATCCACTTACATAAGTGCCCGGGCACACCTAACCTAGACATGATTTGAACTAGTATACCAGGATCAACACTGTCAAAAGCACTTTGGACATCTAGGAATACGCAAACAGTGTTTAATTTTCTATGTTTTGCATTTTTTAGGTCAGAGATTAAAGAGGTGAAACTGTCTGCACTACTACGCCCTCTACGGAAGCCATATTGTATATGTGGAATGAAACACTTTGATTCAACATACCAGTCAAGACGAACTTTCACCATATTTTCGAATATTTTACCAAGACATGATGACAAGGAAATTGGTCTATAAGAACTAGCAAACTCAGGAGATTTGTCGGGCTTAAGTATTGGGACAACACACTGTGTTTTCCATGACTGTGGAATACATTTATTAAGCCAAAGCAAATTGAGAATGTTAAGAAACAACTTTTGGGCAGATACATCCAAGTTTTTAATTACGATGTAAGGATAATCATCTAAGCCAGGAGTTGTATTTCGTCTAGAGTGCAAGCTTGTTAAAAATTCAGACCATGAAAAAGGATCCAGTAAAAATTTAGAATTTGGGTTATCATTGTTGGTTTCAAAAAGAATGTTCAGTTGATCTACTTCAATTAAGTTGCTATTATCTGATAATTTATTTAAGAGTGGAGATATAAACTCATTTGTATATGATTTATTCTTAGGTCTTATGCCTTTGAACATTTTTAATAAATTCCAAATTTTACTTATGTGAGTATTTCTATTAAAAGTGTTACACAAATTATTCCATCCTATTTTTTTCTGTTCTGAAATTGTTCTCTTTTTCTGGGCATCTTTTCTTTTGTAATTAATATAATTTTCAATAGTAGACTCTTTTCTATATAGTTTTAGTGCATTATATGAAGCAATAACACTTTGTTCACATATACTATTCCACCAGGGAGCTGGTGGTCTGCTTATGAAAGTGTTTGTTTTAGTGAGCTTTGGAATTGACATTTCTTTAAGAGTATCTAAATGAAAACAGAAATTATTATAGGTTGAAATAGGATCATGTGGTTGAAGTATCAAATCATTAAACATTGTTTTTGAAAGAGCTGTATATGTTTTCCAGTCAGCTTTTTTATATATGAACTTATCTACAGGGGAATTGAGATGATATTTATCTATATGTAATGAAATCTCTGTTATTGTTGGATAATGGTAACTTCCCATTGTATCATCATGTACAGACCATTCACATAGTGGTGCGAGGCTGCCACTTATAAAGCTTACATCTATGGCAGAAGCAGTTTGTCTAGGGCGATTTATAGTTGTAGGTCTACCATCATTTAAAATACACAAATCTAAGTCATCAATTAAATTAAATAAATCCTGACCTCTACTTTTCGTTGACAAACAACCAAATGCAATATGATGAGCATTAAAGTCACCACTCATAAATATGGGCTTTGGTAGATCATTAATAATGTAACGGAGTCTATTAATTCGTATCCGTCCACTTGAAGGTGGACAGTATACACAGAGAATTGTTAAACTACTATGTCCTGTTGATACAGATACAGCAACTGTTTGAATGTCTTCATGAAATCTGGTATTTAATATATTATACTTAAGGTGTGGTTTTATTAGTATTGCAACTCCATTATGTGTATTGTTTGAATTTTTATTGTATATATTATATCCTGGTATTTTAAAATTATTATCTTTGAACCATGTCTCATTAAGAAGGCAAATATCAATATTTTGTTGTTTTAAAAATTGGATTAATAAAGGTTTTTTACTATTTGCACTTTGAATGTTATACTGCGCAATACGTAACTTGGATTGTGTAGAACTAGGCCCTACACAATCCATTATGTTAAGTTTTTTAATAATGTATCTTTAATAGTTTTAATATTAGTCGGTGTACTATCATCTTTATTGCCTAATTCCACCAACGTCTGCACTAGGGCCATAAGTACATCGTTATTGGAAATTATTTGAGTTTTAAGGTCTTTAGAATTAACTATTTTAGCTTTATTTACATCTTGTACAGACTTATTTACAGGAATATTTATAGATTTATTTACAATAACATTACTATTTACAAGTTGTGATTTTGGTGGTGAGAGTGGAGGAAAATCTGTTTCATTGGTGATGACTTGTTTTGTAGAGGTGACACCTGCATAAGATATGTTGTTTTTCTTTTCAATGATCTTTTTTGCTTTAATAGGACATAATCTAGATATCGCAAGGTGAGGCCCACTGCAATTTATGCAGCTGATTTCTGTTGGTTTATCACATTCCTTATACATGTGTTCACCTCCGCAAATACTACATCTTTGTTTACCATTACAAATCCTTGCTGAATGATTAAATTTAAAACACCTATAGCACTGTAATAATGGTGGAATGTATTCAAAAATTCTATACGAGAATAGATCATATTGAACATTATCAGGTAGTACATTAGATAAAAAAGTAACGCTTACAGTCTGTAATGGAATGCGCTCTTGTCCTATTTTCTTTGTAAACCTTCTTATTGCCACTATTTCATAAATTGAAGAAAGTCTTGTATAGAGTTCTTTGTTAGATATATTCGTTGGAACAAATCTAATGATGCCGGTTTTTTCAATTTGCGCTGCCGGTATGAATGCCTTCATGTTATTTTTTGTGAGGAAAGTAGTGTTATTAATAAAGTTATTGGCCGTATTATATTGCTTGAAAATAACTGCTATTTTATTGGCATTCACCCTCTGAATACCCGTCACACCTTTTATGTCCATTGAGAAAAGATGATTTAAGTATATAGGGCTCTTGTTACCCAATCTATCATCGTTTATGGATTCTACATACACTTTAAAGTCCGTGTTGGTTGAGTTTTCCGGATATAGTCTTTTATAATTCGGTTTGTAATAGGGCAGATACGCATCTCGCTCACCGCCGGAGTCCGATTGTCCTTCATCCCTAGGCTGTGTCCGTTTTATTTTTTTTGAGGTGGGCGGGTTAGACCCGCCCCCCTCGTTTATCTCCATTGCTATTGTGCTTTTCAGCCGCTAATAGCAATATTTAAATTCACTTTAACTATAAAAAAATCACTTTATAGGAAAAATTTAAAATTAATTTTCTAAAGTCAACCGCGCTTTTTCAAGGTTCCCGCCAGAATCGTCGAGAATCGAGATGGACTTCCACAGACTATTAAGTTGTTATGTCAAAGATGAATAATAAACACTGACCTCTATAATACCACTGCCCACTGGACTGGCTGTTGTCAACGTACTTGTGTGACTGCTTGATATTCACCATTTTGGCGCTGTCGGACGTAGCGAGACGTAGCGAGAGTTTGTGGTAATAAAACTGATGATGTCAATCAGCGAGCAAATATCGATAACTTTTAATAATATTTTATGTTTCAAATAAAGATTTTCATTTTTATTAATCAATAACCGTATCATCATCATTACTACTTATGTTATATTAACAACGAAAATGCTAAATTACTTTCAAAATTAGTTCTCGGGACTCTCGCTTGTGGCGCTTCAAATGGACACAAAAAAATTGCTGTCAAACACTTGGAACAGCCTGTCCAGTGGTATTATAGAGGTCAGTGATAATAAATAATAACTGGACGTTTTAGCAGAGAGGACTCAACCCACACTATGGTCAAAAATGAGTTTATCAAAAAGGTCCTAACCATGGAGATTAGAGACCAGGAGAACCAAGGCCCTAGAATGTAGTATCTCAGAAATATTGTCAAACCAAGGAGGCGCTGCGATCGCTATGTTGTCTCAATGCCTAACTTCACGTTGTCACAATAGTGACAGTACTCAATAACTACTCATAAATACCTAACTTCACAGATACTACTTATTGACGACAGCGCGCTATAAATTCTACAAATTTTCAGAGACAGGCGGGTAATTCTTTAGTATGAAGCGATGGTTCTCCTGTATCTAACCTCCATGCATAAATAGCTAACTTCACAGATACTACTTACCGACGGCAGCGCGTCGTAAATTCTACACATTTTCAGAGACAGGCAGGTAATGCTTTATGAGAACTAACCTTTATATACGATAGGTACCTCTAAGGGACATTATTACAACAGCGACATCTAGTTCTGTGGTAAGCTAAGCTTGTGTTACGGATACCAGATAGTTGATATACTACACATATAAATTTTAAATACATACATATTATAAATATATATGTATTTTTTTTTATGTGACAAAGGGGGCAAACGGGCAGGAGGCTCACCTGATGGGAAGTGATCACCTCCGCCCATGGACATCTGCAAGACTGCAGGGCTTGCAGTTTTGCAGATGCGTTGCCGGCCTTGTAGGAAAGGGAGGGAGGGGGGAGGGAGGAGGGAGAAGGACGGGAGGAGGTATGGGGAGTGGGCCTCCCGGACTCTCACTTACCGGACGAAACGCGACAGCATAGCTGCCACTTCACGCCGGTCTTCTGTGAGAGAGTGGTACTATACGGGGCGTGCCGGCCCATTCGGCTGCTACCCGAAGGTAACAAGCATGGCACTATCACAGATAAAGCATATATATATATATATATATATATATATATATAAATTACATATACATTGTCCATAAAAAGAATTACTGACTCGGCGTAAACGAGTCTAAGGCATTACAAGATTATGTTTACTCCTAGTATTAATGCTATGCATGTCGCAATTCTTGGGAAATTCGTGTATATTTTATGAACATATAAAACATTTTCGCACACGTATTGAGAAGCAACAGTCAATATTTTTATTTCTTTAAACTTAACTCTTAATGATACTCTAGGGCCTAAACTATAAATTGCACGAATAGCTCTTTTCTGCAAGACAAAAATTGTATTAACGGTATCTGCATTTCCCCATAATAAGATTCCATATGTATAATACTATGATAATAACTAAAGTATACTATGCGAGCGGTATCTACGTCAGTAATAAGTCTAATTTTTTTAATCGCTAACGCTGCAGAGCTAAGCCTATTCACTAGCTCCTCAATATGGATATCCCACTGCAATTTCGAATCAATGATAATAGGAATTTAGTAGACTCTACGTCTACCGGTTTTAAAATTTCCCGCCTAATACTACACCATTATCAACAAGTTTAACGTTAGGTGTTGTGAATTTTATTTTTTTGTTATTTAATAATAAATTATTCGAATCAAACCAATAGACAACCTTTGAGAGAGCATTGTTTACATCGTCGTACGTTTACGTTTTACCTTAAAAATAAGAGATTAGAGAAGTGTCATCAGCAAACAATACTATCTCATGTTTGTCCTGCACAAAAAATGGCAAATCATTTATGTAAACTAGGAGAAATGGGCCAAAAATAGAGCCTCGTGGAACCTCGCATATCTAACTAAATATTTATAAGTTTCGCTTAATAAATCGTCTACCGTCTACGTGTATTTAACAAGTATAATTATACAAAAGGGAACAATGGTAACTGGCAGTCACCTTTTTTTTCCGTTAAACGTAGGGATTTCAGAACGCGTTTTCGCATTTACGAATATAACCAGGTAGTTATGTGGGATTTACCGGCTTAAGAGAAGCCAGTAGAATCCGCAAAAACAAATATTTCTCCGTCTTCATGGGGCGTCGCAGGATCTTTACCGCGTTCAAACACGACGCCCCGACAGAAGGTCTCAAAAGGGGTTTCCCCACAGTATGGCAGAGAGTTGAGATACTCTGCTACAGCATACAAGCACACGAGATTTTTATATATTAGACTAGCAATTCCTGCGGATCCGCTCGCGTTGCCGTTTCGGAGGAGTTCGATAACAAACACTGTGACACAAGATTTTAATATATTAAAAGTAAAAAGTAAGATATCTGTCCCACCACATACTCGTACATATGGATCATGTAAACATTGACTTTACTGATTATTTTTTGGTGATGCGGTAAAAGTCCTTTAAATAGGTTAAGGTTATATAAATAATAATACATTTTATTGTAAATTATCTTTAATAAAATCACTCCTGTAAAATTAGTCTTTAAATTAGGCATAATAAAATGAGGAATTTGACACGTGGGATATAATAAAAAATATAAGTCACTTTTGTTTTGAAAGAAAAGTAATGATTATGTACAATGCTACGCAAATGAGATGTATATTGATATTTATTTTCAATATCAAAAAGATAGTTGCAAAGGTAATTTTAATGCCATATAGAATTATAGTAGGTATTATATTATTATTCACATTTTCTGAAAGAAAATGTTGTGTGCGTCATACTATGCACTTTTACAATTAAAAAAATTTACATGTTCATTTGCTCTTTATTGATGATATAATTTCTCTTATCAATGACATATAGCATGGTAAAATTATATATAGACGAAATGTTATAATTTCCAGTTCAAATTCAACAAGAAACAAATTATTCGTTTCAATAACTCCTATATTACTGGCGGTATTGAACAAAATCATACTATATGTTTCTTCCTTCACACATTAAATAGTAAGGAGTTCTTTTTATCATCATGGCATATGGGCCTCAACCTCAAGAGGGCCCTGAATAGATCAAATTTCATTTATATGGGAAACACAAAAGCGGAATATTTTCGTCTATAGTAAAATGTTATTTTATGTTTTTGTAATTTACTTTATTATTATTTTTTTATTAAAAGGCCCTAAACTGTTGAGTGCCAAGGGGCCTCTGCGTGTCTTGAGGCGGTATTGACAGTAACTACATGACAATTTATTTTGCATTATTAATCAGTCAATCTACAATATTCTAATATCATATAACTTGAAAGAAGATAATGTATAAAATGATTATTAATAACAAACACCATCTATGCATATAAATATATTCATTTGATATTACACTGTAATCTCGTCATTTGCGTGTAGTTGTCAAGTCAATTTATCATTACGAAGTAATTAATACGATACAAGCAACTTCTTTATAGGTATTTGCTGTTGTTTACGTCCATATAACGTATTTTGTTTTTAAGTATACCACTGCGGCATTCAGAGATATGCTAAACAATCTTAGGCTTATCAAAACATATTTTTTTTTAATTTGGAAATAATAAAATGTATGTACCTACTATTATTATAAAATAAAAATTCTTACCCCAAACAGAACTAACATTTTAGATTCAGCATTAAAGATATTATTTACAATTGTCTAGAATCATCAAAATTTTATTTAACAACTTTGATAAGTACTTATCTTGAATGTATTTTAAATTACATATTTCCCAAAACATTATAACCTCTTGGACCTACAACATGTGCATGACTCCTGCTTAACATGTTTCACAATGTTTTCATCAAGATACATAATTATGTAGTGGCTATGTAAAGTTTGCATACTTTACCTTAGTGGCCTGCACCTTTCACTTGAAATAGTCACAGTACGGAATAGATACAACTTAATGGCTTAAGTATATTATTATTTTTTAATTATTATGAATTATTAAAATAAAATTTAAATGCAAAAATGAAATAAAAATCTATATTTATAATTACACATGCAGTCTTATTCATTGAATAAGTTGGTTTCAGACTGTCTAAGATCCATTTTTTCAAACTATCAATATATACATTAAGTATTAAGCCATTTACACCCATTTTATAAAAATACTCAGTTCATGTTGCAGTGATGCAGTCATAATGCTTTAGATAATTAGTGATCAACATAAATAGCCACTTATAGTTCATTCTTGAGCTTTACTGGCTTCTGTTATGGATTCATACTGTTCCTTGTCTAGTTCTGTCATTGTGAAACTACCGTCAGGTAGTAAGAGCACCACACGCCTCGTACCACCTGAAATATAAAATTCAAGGTCAATAATGCATACTATAGACCAACTAGTTTGCTTTTTTTATGAGCAGAATCCTAATTTTTTTTCTTCTAAAATAAAAATAACCTAAACTATTTCTTATAAAATTAGCAACCAGTTAGTGAAAGACCATCAAAATCAGTACAACGGGCACAAATAGACACAAAAATTATATAACTTATATTGTTCCTCCCTGTCAAAAATAAAAATTCTAAAAAAACCCGTGTAAGTATTCTACAATTCACAAGATTTGCTATAGTCTAAGAAAGATCGATCGGTGATATCGCTCAGAAATATAAATTTTAAAAAGTATTAACGTCTACTATTTTTATATAGTTTTTTTTTTACACTGACCAGGCGAGGGCAGGTCGGCCTGTACCAGCTGCGCGATGACCTGCGTGGCGTCCTCGCCGGGCTCGCCCTCCACCTGCACGGCGACCTGCTGCAGCGCGCCCGCCTCGCCGCCCGGCATCAGCTGCGCCAGCTGCGACGGGTCTATCGTCAGCACGTCCTGGAATTATTCAAATTTATATAATATACTTTTAATAATTCTAATTAACCATTATTATTTATTAAAGTTATTTATGCTAAAGTTTGGACGGACAGTTGTTTGTTACTTAAGAAAGGCCGAACAGCTGAACAAATCTGATTGACAATTGGCACAGACATTGTGTTGTAATTGTAATTGTCTGTAGTGTGGCATAGAACAAAGGTAACTTTTTACATACTTTTATACTCTGGGCCGTTACTGAGACTTCCTTCTCAAAAAAAACTTGGGATAACTAATCTAGGCCAGACCTGTGACTAGAGTATGTCCAGATCTGCAGATGTACATGCTAGTCACTAAACCACTGAGCCAATTTGTCATAAGCATGTATGCTGTGTTATGGAGTTTGTTCACAATGTCTGGAAGCTGACTAAGAGTGTTGTTGGGTCTTTAAATTGTTTTTATTCAAAGTCAAAGTCAAAATATACTTTATTCAAATAGACTTTTACAAGCACTTTTGAATCGTCACTTTTACATTATTATACGAATTTAAATCAAGTGTCAGTCTGTAAGTCTGGGACTTGGGAGTAAACTACCACCGACTCGGAATGCTGTTCTGCCGAGAAGAGCCGGCGAGAAACTCAGCAGTTGCTCTTTTCAAAAAAATATTTGATTACAATATTTATCTATTTATCCTACGTGAGACACAACAAGACATTAATCCCACACATTTACATCTTCTAAGTATTCCGTGATGGTGTAATGAGCTTTATTCAATAATGTATTTTTAATTTTAGATTTAAATTGTTTTAAAGGCAAGCTCAATATGGACTGTGGAATTTTATTATACATGCGTACACCTTGCCCCATAAACGATCTATTTACTTTTTGAAGGCGAATACTGGGTGTTATAAGTTTATCCTTATTTCTAGTATTTATACCATGTTTGTCGCTGTGTTTTGAGTAGCAATTAATATTTTGTCGCACAAATATAATGTTACAATATATATATTGCGAAGCAACCGTAAGTATACCAATTTCTTTAAAAAGTTCGCGGAGAGTATCCCGAGCACCAACGTTATAAATGGCCCGAATGGCCTTTTTTTGAATTATAAATATGGATTTAATGTCCGCTGCATTACCCCACAACAAAATGCCATACGACAAAATGCTATGGAAGTAGCTAAAGTAAACAAGTCTGGCAGTGTCAACGTCTGTCAGCTGCCTGACTCTTCTATTATTATTACTATTAAAGTACTATATAAAAATTTTGGACTGAATCATTAGAAAAAAAATAATTCTTTACCTGTCCATCTTCTCTCGTAACATATGTGACACCCTCAGCTTCACCCTCCACAGCACCTTCTACTCCTTGTACGGTACCTTCGACTCCTTGAGCAGCCACCAATAATGTCTACAACCAATAACAAATTATTTACTTTGAAATACCACCATATTGCATACTATATAAAAGAATACATTTTTAATAAAACTATTATAATGCAATCAGTCACAATCGTAATATTGGTATCTCCATGATGAAGTCATGAAAGTAAAAGAAAACCAATATGGATGCAAAACTTAATAAAAAGCAAAGTCACCTGTCCATCCTCCCTGGTGACATACATGACGCCCTCGCTTTCGCCTTCCACTGTGCCTTCTACTCCTTCCACCGCTCCCTCTACACCCTCAGCGGCCACTAACAGAGTCTGACCAGCCTCGTTTTCACCGGCCACCTGTTGAATAGATATTATGTTATAATTATATTGCGCAGTAAGAAAAAATGCTTTTTAAACAGATTTTTCTTCTTAACAAACCCAAAATAGTAAATATATTATCAGACAGGCAGAGACAGATTATATATTAATCATTAGATAAACTAATAAAACTTTAAGACTCTAAATGTGATTAAATATAAAATATAAAAATTAGATATGATAATGCATCTCCTTAACAATTGAGAGTTTTAATTAGAATTATTTTGGATTTTGATAAAACATGAAAAGAAAAATTATACTCGTAACAATCAGCTGAATGTTTTCTTTTTAAGTTTTATTTTATTCAAAATACATGTAGCTTCAAACAAGCATAAATGCAAAATCAGCATCTATTTCTTTATTTAAAAAACAATGTATTAGCACAATCATTATTATATTATTAATAAACATTTAACATAGACATAGATTTAGTACTATCATTATAAATCATTTATCTGCCTTTATTTGGGCTAGTTGGGCAACTAATGCCTTTATTGGGATTTATTTGGGCAACAGATCTAACTTTTAATAATATGTGCAACTGATGTATTTTATGATTCATTAATCGTAAATTAATTTACTAACTTAGGACGTGCATGGTCAAGAATGTTTGAACCATTCTGGAGCACAATGTTAAATTTGCAAAATGTTGGTTTCCTATGATGTTGAATTCGCAAAATGTTGACTCCCAAAATGTTGAATTCGTAAAAAGTTGAATTTACTGGACCCACAATGACAAGTTCCTAAAATGTTGAGTTCGCTAAAAGTACATAGTACCTACATAACAATAAAAATATATAACACGAAGCTATAATATAAACTTAATAGTATTACAAACCAGTTTGAGAGTATAAGAAGTCTTCTAGTAAAACAAAGTTTCCCTAAAATGAGCGCTCGAGTTTCATTTGCAGAATATTCTGGAATCTAGTAACTAACAGTTGTAATATAAGTGATATGAAGGTTTGCAAGGCGTGTACTAACTTGGTAAAGCACTCCATCTTCACCCCTGATCATGATGGGTGTGTGCGCGGCGTGCAGGAGGCCGACCTCCTCGCCGTCGTCGACGCCCACTCCCTCCTCCAGGAGCTGCTTCACCGCACTCGCCTCCACTTTCACTTCCGTCTATATAGAGTAATGTGGAGTATCGTGCCTTAGTTGTTTGTTCTTTTATGCCCTCGCTTATCGCTCAGCATTATTTCCACAATGTTTTTATTCATGCTAAACTTACACGATAGTTAAAAAGATGAAAATAGCTTTTGTGACGCCAGTTTAATTTTGAATACTAATTCGATTAATTCGAAATATTAAAAAAAATGCAAAATATATCAATATATTTTTTGAAAATAATGAAGTTTTCAAAATAATAAATCTACATATATTATTCAACTATCGTATAATTTAGGCGTCAATAATAATGACCCTTTGTTAGAAAATGTATGGTATGGTTGTTACTTGTTAGATCTCGCTTCAAGCATCAAATTAATGTCCTAAAAAAACTACTTACGCCGTCTTCATCCGTGAGTACTGGTAATGATGGCTGTGCGCCGTCTCCTTGTACCAACATGCCCGTTGTGCCACCGGGTGAAATTTCAACCTGATAAATATAAAAGGCAATGTTGTTAGAAAAAATATATTTATAAATAATCATATATCTAAGTGTATGTTATGGTGATATTGTCAGACTATGTATATATTTTATTGATATTTTTAAATAACTAGCTTTTCCATAATGTCGAACTTAGAACGAAATAACACAAAAAAAAAACAGTGAAAATAATGCCTAATAGAGAAAGCAAGTTACAAGGTATACACGGTATCACCGACCGACGATATACACGTGTCATGTTTGCATAATATAAGTTGATGATACCTTCATAAGCATAGTGGCGTGCGTGTCGGGCGGCGGCGGCGGCGTGACGGGCGGCGGCGTGGGCGGCGGCGTGGGCTCGCCCTCGGCGCGCGCCAGGCGGCGGCCCGTCAGCGGGCACAGCGTCAGCTCGCGCTCGGGGCTGGGCGACGGCAGCGGGCCTAGCTCGCGCGGGAACGGGTCCTCGATGCCGTCCGACGACTCCGACGACGCTTCCCACTGTTTGTGAACAGCGTTGTGTAAACATTACATATTTTTGAACATACTTTATGTTCCTAATTCTTTAATAAAATATTTAATCTAAAATAATTGTTAGTTACATAATATGTCGTTCCTTGCATAATTTTATCAGCCGTGTACTTAATATATAACATTACATTACATACAATTACAGCATTACATACAATGAAAAACAAAAAAACCAACCTTATCATTCAACCAACCAACGTCTACGGGTTTCTCGCGTATGCGCACAATGTTGCCGGCGGCAGTAGACACGGAGTAGCCGCGCCCGCGGCCGCGCGTGCCGCCGCGCCCGGGACTACCCACACCGCGGAGCAGGCTGTCACCCTACAAACAAATTATAATACATATTATATGTATGTATAACAAAGGAGCATTTAATTACCTTTTTGTGCTATAAAATAAAACCTTATTATAGTTATTTGAAGCGCCATATTAACATTTGTTAAAGGGATGTAGATTGGTAACACCTGATAGGATTTATTCTTATTATAATTAGTATTCTCTTATCTTCCAACTTAAAATATCTTAACATACCAACATTTATGTCAAAGCCATTAATGTATACTTTATCCAAACTAAATAAATGAAAAACCTTTTAAGTGCAATAATCACCTGGGCAAGTTTCCTATTGAGTATGGTGACGGGCGACTTGCCGTCGGAGGCGCCGTAGGTCCGCTGTATGGTGCGTTGGATGATCTTCTGTCCTGAGGGCGTTATTATCGTCTTCTCTGTTACTTGCTGTCCTCCGGATCCGTATGTCTTTCTTATCTGTTAATTATTATAATTAAATTATATTTTTATAGTTTTAATTTATTATTCATAAGATTCGATGAATCTGTTTTTGTATATCACATGTTCTTGTAATTTGCCATTAAGTAAATTATTAAAGGTATTTTTAGTAAATATTTTGATGATAAATATTATATACCTGTGATGAAGCAGGCGTGCTTGCAGGTGACTTTTTAGCTTCTTCCAATTTTTTCTGTAAAAATAATAAATATTAAAAGTAAACTCTAAATAGACATTCTTAGTATATCATTACTTAAAACTTTAAATACACATATTAAAAAAAAAACATTAACCTGTTTAGCAGCCATTATCTGCTTTCTAATAACCTCTTGGTCAATATTCAAGCCCGGGCCCAACTTGCCGGGTGAGTCAATTTTCATTATACCAGAGCTTTTTGACATTATGTAAACACCTACAAAAAGAAAAAAAAGTACAGTAATTATAATTACTTATTACAAATCAAAAATGTGATATATAAGTTTACTACTTTTATTGAAAAAGTGTGAACTTTTGTTAACATGTATTTCTTAATAATTACCAGTAGTGAGATTAGGCATGTGTTTGGGGTCGACTTTGATGACGCCTTTAATGTTAGGCATGCCCTTGCCCCCAAGACCCAAAGATTTCACGAGCTCCGGGTCTATGCTGGACTTTGGTGAGGACTGCCCATTCATTACTTTCTTTTCTGTGAAGAAATGCGTTTAACATATTAACATTGTGATTATTACATATATTGCATTGTATAAGAAGTTTTGAGGACATATCAATAAGCTTATCTAACACATACCTTCTAATAAAGACACATCACTTTTGCTGGCTGTCAACAAAAAGTTTCCTTTGGATTTATTTTATTTATTTAATATTAAGATCATTAACAAGCCAAACAGTTATTTTACTTAATAAAATGCAAACATTTCTGTGTTATAATTTTTAAAGCAAAATAAGAAAACACTGACGCATAGTGAATAGGTCTGCGTCCTTAGACCTTTTTGTCGGGTCATAAGTATCAGGCTGAAACTTTCTAGATCGCTTCATTTCAGTGAGTCGGACAAACTTTTTATTTGACAAAAATCTCGGTAGTGGGGACTAATTTTGCTAGAGGCCTTGAAACATGTCGATAAGTCCGGGTGCCAAAAATTTACTAATAACAAGCCGATTCTTACTGAAATTTAAAGATTAATTTATGAGAAAGTCAAAAAGTAGATTGTCCGACAAAATTAATGGGGACTATGCGCCAGTCCGACATACTGAAAATGTTGGAAATTCCAACTCAAAAAAGTGATTAATATCAGGCTAATTTTTTTTATGGGTTCATAAAAATTAATATAATACAACTGTAACGTTGTCCGACAAAATTTATGGGGATAAGCGCCAGTCCGACACTCGAAAAATGTCGAAAATACCAGCACAAAAAAGTGATTAATACTTGTCGGAGAAACATGAGTAATTGTAGATTAGATCATTTATAACCAAAATGTAGTGATATCCGACAAAAATAATGGGTCATATCGCTAGTCCGACAAGGTTAGCCTAACCGTAAAGAAACTATATCTATATATACGCTCTTAGAAACGGTTTAATTTAATTTTGATTTTTTTGATTTTTTTTTTTTGCTGATTCGTTTGTCCGTCGTTAGTTCGTGATTGTTCGATCAAATTTATTGTTTGTTCGTTGTTCGTTTTTTTATAAATAATTTCCAAAAATTTAATTTGAACCTAGCGCCGACAATTATAGTAACTAAGCTATTTTTTCCTTTTTTCAATCAATCTAAGCTAGTTATCGTTTGTCCGATCAAAACAAAATGTTTGTTCGATCTTATTATAAAAAAACGAACCTAAATTATCAAAAAAAAAAACTACATACAAATTTATTTGACAAATGGTTCGAGAACTCACAGTTGAATAATAGAAAGAAAGAAAGGTTCTTTAAATTAGCCTTCTCAATCTTAATCTTTATTATCTAAGTCAAATCTGTAACATAATCCATACATATAATCAGGATACAGGCCTTTTTTTGTAACTTTTTTTGACGGCACGCTAATTTTCGAAAGTATTAAGACCAAAATTTTTGTATACCCTCCGCCACCACTTGCAACTGTATCTTGAGTTTTACTCATTTATTTCAACTTCTTTAAATTTTTCACTATTTATAGCTATTTTTAGATATTTTCGATATTCCCTTTGGGGGCACGGCATGCCTCCGCGTTCACAAGATAAGCCCTGCATATAATAAAATTCTAACCTAATCAAATCTGTACCTTGATTATTATATTTTTTGGATTTTTTAAATTAAAATAGTCATTATTATCGTTACAGTTGTATCTACAGTTTTCTAAATTTTGGTCTGCCTTTTGGTGACTGCAACACAAAAAAATACTGGACAGATTTTGATGAAATTTGGTACGATGATAGATAGACCCAGGTCAACACATAGAATGGTATTTTTTACTGCTGGAAAATTTCTAATTTCTGAGAAATCTTAAGTAACCGTTACAAACCGCCTTTAAAATATATCACACGGTATGTGAAATTTGAGAATTTATTTTCTGCTCTTTAAAATGCGAGTGGCGCAGCTGAGAATGCTATTCAAAAAATAAAAGTAAATGTAGTTTCTATAAACTAGGAAAGCGGAAGTAAGCATGACATTTCAGTAATTTAACGTACATTTTAATGTAAGGTACATATTACGTCTTTCTCCCAGTTAAACCAAATCATCATGTTATCCTGTTTTCGTAGTCATATTACGATTAGAAGTTATAATATTATTTTTATTTACCTCAAAATACTAAAAAAAATATGAAATATATAAATATATATGTAAAAAATATATAAATATATATATATATTCTTAAAAAATTATCACTACGTATTTTTTTGTTAAAAAATGTAACTTTTCAGACAAGCCACGTAACTTTTGTCCAAACCACTCTGGCAACACTGGTTTGTAACTACTGGGTACCTATAGTGCGCTCTCTGCCCCATCATCTTTCTCACTCACTTTCATGCAACCAAACACAGAACAGAAACACACAGACAGCGTTCAAGGAGAGAGGGGAGATATATATAGGTATACTCAATGATATTTTAACTATAGATATGTTATACGCTCACTAAACAACCGAAAAAAGTGTTCCGCGCTGCACACATACACACTTTTCATTCAAGGTACATGTCAAAATGATAGAAAGGGGATAGTCGATAAAATCAATAAGAAAAAAAGAGACAGCTAATGTTGTCAATTGCGTGTCAATGTAAACAAACATTAGTCTAGCGACCGATGACATATCAGAATATTAGGCAAATAATTGAAATATATTAATAAATCGAAGTATACTGCGTTCTTACATGTGGTATGAGATCCCTTGTGTTTTATTAACTTTGATATCATAATTGGTACATTTCCTAAATACACAGGATGGCATTTTTTTAATTTTGTAGCAGCGTACCACTCGTCGCCATGCGGTGACACAGACTAAAGGCAATACGTCCTAATTAGGATGTTTTCGAGTTTTCACGATTGCGCGCTCATAACATATCTATAGTTAAAATATCATTGGGTATACTTAAATGCTGTATACAGAACGAATAATTTTAATAGATATTTTATCGATTTTTATTAGTATTCCCCACATTTCTTGTCGGACAATCGTAGAATCACGTTTGAATCATTATTTTATTACTGAAAAAATTAAAATTAGGTTGATATCAATCACTTTTTTGTGCTGGTATTTTCGACATTTTTCGAGTGTCGGACTGGCGCTTATCCCCATAAATTTTGTCGGACAACGTTACAGTTGTATTATATTAATTTTTATGAACCCATAAAAAAAATTAGCCTGATATTAATCACTTTTTTGAGTTGGAATTTCCAACATTTTTAGTATGTCCGACTGGCGCATAGTCCCCATTAATTTTGTCGGACAATCTACTTTTTGACTTTCTCATAAATTAATCTTTAAATTTCAGTAAGAATCGGCTTGGTATTAGTAAATTTTTGGCACCCTGACTTATCGACATGTTTCAAGGCCTCTAGAAAAATTAGTCCCCACTACCGAGATTTTTGTCAAATAAAAAGTTTGTCCGAATCACTGAAATGAAGCGATCTAGAAAGTTTCAGCCTGATACTTATGACCCGACAAAAAGGTCTAAGGACGCAGACCTAGAAGCCATACCTTTTAGAAACATTAAGAATGTATGAAATATTATTTTAATGTATAGCTATCTATAACTATTCCATCCAATATATTATGAATAATAATTAGTTTGACTACTTAGATCTCAGTCCGGGGCTAGTCCGGGATTCGATGGTCTTAGACATGATGTTTTAAGGCAAATCACGTATCACTTACCTTTATTGGAGTCGGAATCAGAGAAGTCGTCGTCACTTGAGAGCTCGCGCTTGATACGTTTGGCGCCGGGCTCCTCATCGGCTCCACACCAAGCCTTCACTTGATCCAGTGCGCGCGCTTTGCTTGTACGTTGTAAACGCCTAGTTATATCATCAATGCTTAGGTACGCTTTATACAACTTACATTTACCAAAAATTAATATTTATATAATACGTAGTAAATGAATCAGTATTTGTTGTTGAGTTTGTTTGGGCTCATATACACTGTACTGTTTTTATCTTGCATCAATAAATGTAGCGACTCACCTTCGCTTTGCTCGGGTTCGTTCCTAGATTTAGTGCAAAATTGATACAAAAACTTGACAAATAATATACTAAAACCTTTCTCAAGAACTACTCTAACCATTGGTAAAACAGCACAAAAATAGTTGCAATAGTTTTTGAGTTTATCACAAACAGACACACCCAGCAAAGGACGTCAGTTTTATAATATGTAGTGATGTGTATGAAAGAAAAAAATCCCTCTCAATCTGGTTAGTTGCAAGCAATAGAAGTATAAGTCACTGATACTACACACTTTATATTTAAAATATGCATCTTACCCAGTGGGAGTTAAGACTGGGCTGTCTGTCTTCTTCACCAGCTGCTTAACAACTTGAGGTAATGGAGTGCTCATCTGTTTAACCTATTACACATAGTAATAAAAAATGAGTTATACATTAGTACTCAAAATAAACCAAATATATTTCATAGTTTTACAGTTAAATAGAATTTATTAAAAAAAAAAAATTGCCACTAAAAGAAAAAATGGAAAACATTCAAAGATAAAATGTTTCATACCTGTACTGGATGCTGCTGTTGCTGTTGCTGTTGCTGCGCGCGCAATGCTTTGAGCTCCTTCTGCCGCGCCAGTTGCTTTTCAAACGCCTCCAGTAAATGTTTACATGTCTCCATATTCTCCACTGGCTCCCAAGTGTTTTGCTCACTGTAAGGAAATATTCATGTATAAAAAGCATCCAATTGACGATTTTTAAGGAGTTGCAATGATTTGTTTTATTTAAAAATTTAATTAATTATTAGGCATAGGCATGACACTTGCTGTGGATATTCCTTTCATAACTGCACATATGAGCTAATCATGTAATGTGGTTTACAGCATTTATTATAAACACTATATTATATAACAAACAAGGCGATACTCACTGCGGATATCCCTCCCATTTGAGCAAATACTCATAGTGCTTGCGTCTTGGGTTAAAGCGTTTGGCCAGGATCTTCTCTACCACGTACTCGCCGGCCTCCGCCCCGGCGCCGCCCTCGCGCTCGGAGCGCCGCGCTATACGCTCCTCCGCCGGCACACGCTCTTGTGCGTTACGCACCGAATCAACAGAAAGGTCCTGAAACACACAATAATATTAGTTTTGATGTATTTAACATATGTTTATGTTATGTTATAATGATATATTGTAATGATTCAGCAAGAGAATAATATTATGTTATATTGCTAAGTTGTTTTTGCCTGTTTTGAATGACTTCACTATTAATGTACCAGCTTGTATTAAAATCAAGAGAATAAAGAAAACTTATAGTATTTTCAAATATTAAGCTATAACTTGAAATCAAGTAAACTACACAATGTCACATAATTATCAATCAACAGTTTATTTCAAAAAAAAAATAATTCAAAAAAACTTCATCCTAAACATCTAATCTCCTCCTCTTTTTAAATGAGTAACTCAAAAGATAGGGTATTTTTCTTCTAGTTCTTTTCTTTAATGAAAAAAACTGACACTTCACATTTGAGGAACAATTGGAGAAATGGCTACTTTAATCTACAAATTTTGCACACAAGCAAAAGAATTTTTTTAGTCTAGCCACAGCAATGCATGGCCAAATCTGCTAGTAAAATAGACATAATAAAAAATAAAGTAAAATATTTTTTCTTACGAATTATCAAAATCACAATTTGCAATTACTAATAGTTACTTTATCTTTCAAATTATGTTAAAACAAGCTATCAAAGTATTTTCCAACTTTGTTCTAACTTACAAACAAATAATACTTACTCTTGATTTACTGACATTTGCGGCAGGCAATTTATTAAGTGCCTTCTGAGTAACATTTGCTTTAACATCATCACTTTCTTCACCAGAAGGATGAGTCTCACTGTCCTCCTTAAATTAAAAAGAGTACATTATTTAAAAAATTTGTGAACTCATAGTTATTTAGAACATTAATATGATAATAATATTATATTGATAAAACATAAAATATTTTTAATAATAGTGCTTTTACCACTTTAACAACTTTTCTAGGTCTTCCTCTTCTTTTCACTTCAGGAGTAGCTGTCTGCACAGGGACAAGCTGATCTTCCGTTTTGAGCTCCATCTATTTAAAAAAAAAAAAAAACATTATCGTGTATACTTCACATCACATAAAAAGGGCGCTGCAATTGAACGCTGGTGGGGGTGTGTTTGCACATGGGTACATTCGCGCACGAAAGTACTAGGCCTATTCTTTTATTTTTGAACTAGCCTTTCGCTCGCTACGTATATTGGTTATATGAAAAATATAATAGATAGAATATCATTAAATAGAATTCTATTAATTAATAAAATATGTTTCATTCAGTGTAGAATAGACATCTACTTACAATAAATTAAATTAATTCGTTCAATACATTTTTTTTAATTATCAAGTGCATTATCTTTATAAATTACTTTTGAAGCATATTGTTTATGCTTCAAAAATAATTTTTCTCTTTTCTACGTAAAATAATTTCGTAATTAAAAACTTTTGTGCGCGCGATAGTATTTTGAACTAAAGAGCCAATAGCGAGCCGGCAAGCGTCCGGCGCGTGCCCCGCCGCCCCTCATACCACCAAATTGATCGATAAATCGCCTCCGCGGAGCTTGACAGCTACCGTTCTTTATACATCATACATGACGCGAGTTATACTAAAATAAAACTATCACTACCTAATGAAATATGTCTATAAGAAAATAGACATGTTTGCTCAATGCTTTATGAAACAACAAATAAAAACAGTTTAAATCAACAACTTTCCTATTGGGCTCCCAATTGAAGCAGAAAACGATTATAAATTGAGATTATGAATGTGTTCAATGTTCATAATCTGGCATGTTATACTTTCACTACACATTAAAGTGAACACATATCTTTTTTTTTGTTTGATGCTTAATTGCAAAGTTGAGCTTTTAAGAAATGTACAATCTACTAGTCTGCACTTTACTGTACTATATCACAAAAAATAAATCAGAATATAAATGAATTTCAAGAAATTAGTTATGTTCCTTGTGAAATGGTTTCAAAATAGGATGTAATAATGAAAACCTTGTGTTCCTCACTTTTCCAGTCTAGAACAAACTAGATTGATTTGATAAGCACACAGATATGGTAATATAACCTGTAGTGACACATAATTTGACATAATATAACATACTCCTCCACCCACTAGTATATAATAATAAACTTACTACTTTGGCATGTGCAAATTTAGACAAAGATTGCACATTAGACCCAGCTGTAATCCAAGCTGTTCTTTGAGCTTCAGGCATCCTACACCATTGTTGATATAGCTTCCAGCTGTTATCTGCATTTGATGTAGATCCATCACGTACTGATGAACACTTCCATAAAAGAAATGCCCAAACTTGAGCCTTACTCTCATTCTAGAATAAAATTTCAAAGATATCAATATCTATTTTTGATCACTTTTTAAAATAAGCAATGTAAAAAACTATTATATCAGTTTCATATTGAAAGCAGTAATAAATAATTATTTAAATCTATTTAAAAATTATTCAGTAATAATAAACATGAACTCACGCTATCTTTTACAGGAGATTTTCCAGTACAATTATTAGCATTCTTGTGATCTTTAAATTCTTCAATAAAATGGAATGCTGAGTGGCATTGCCCACAAACAAGTACATCAAGTGTAGCCATTTCTTCATGTGCTTCTGTTAAAAATCAATAAATTGTTGATTATTGCTGAGCGGAAAGCTTATAACTTTTTTTCTTTTACGAATAATCCTTATCCTTACTAATATTATAAATGCAAAAGTAACTCTGTATGTCTGACGCGCTTTTACGTCCAAAATACTTTTTAGATGAAATTTGATACACAGTTAGTTCGCATTGAAAAGTAGCATAAGGTGTTGAAAAAAGGGACGAAAGTTTTCCCCCGACGTGCGTTCACCTTGCGGTGATGAGGGGGCTCAGTAGCGTCCGGCAAGCCAGGCGCGAAGCCAAGAAACGCGCAGGGAGGGCCCACTTCGGTAGGCGAGGTGTCTTACGGGCTGCTCCTGGTACTTCTCCAAATAGCAGAGTGGACTGTGGAGCAACCCTCTCGGCTGTATAGTCTGCTTCGGCAGACCTGGCAGACCGTCGGGGCGTCGTAGTAAAATGCGCAAGCGATCCTGCGAAGCCCCATGAAGACGTAATGGGTGCTTGGGCTTTAGTTAGTAGTACTGGCTTGCCGATGAGTCCCAAATAACCACCTGTTTCCTACAGGTGGTATGCGTCAATACATTTCCCAAGGATAAAAAAAATATAAATAAGTAAGACATCCAAAGTTTGTAAAAATTTAATAATAAAGGGAGTAACTAAGAACAAACTCGGGCGAACCGAGGGCGAGTCTCTAGTAAAACATGATAAATAACATACCTTTTAAAGCAGTCGGATTTTTGGTTAGCTCTTCTGGATTCCCTGCCGGTATTTCTTCAGTCGGAGATTCTCCTTCTTCCATAGTTGTCATTATAGTAGAATATTACACTAAACATAAACACATTATTATAATAATACCATAATTGCCATAAAATTTCTATTACATATAACTAAATCTTATATTTAGTGTTTTTATAACCTTATATGTGAAGCATTACGTTCCCGCCAACTCTCACAACTAAGTACTTGGTATATGTTATAATATACACAGATTGACGCCATCCTACTAACAATTTATTATTATGTAAATAACAAAAGGTTATTTCACATAAATGAAAAAATATCGTAATACCTCTATTTTAAATATACAAAATTATGTATTTTGAACGGAATGTTTAAATCTGAGAGACACATACCACAAATCGACGCTTATTGACTTTCATCGCTCTCATTTAACAATTCTTATCACAAGATAAGTTTAAAATATATAGAAGGCAGAAACATACAATTTAATTATTCATCTCATATATTATCTTTTTTAATTCCATAAGTACGCTTACCAAAACAATGTCAAATTAATTTTTTTTAATTCTATAAATTACACTGAACAACACACGAAAAACGGAACAACTTAAAGCAAGCATCAAACGCTTTATGATGAAAAAAAAACTTCGCCGACATCACCTCACTACCCCTCAGGAAATGGCCGACATTCTCAATTCTCATTGCAACTTTTTAGTAAATCTACCAATGAGAGCTCAGTTTCAGTGTGCTATAAGCCAATAGGAGTAAACTATTAAATTGACATAACGTAACAGACTTGCTGTCACCATGTTGTCGACACAAAAAGCCGAAAGTATATTTTCACCGACATATTTAGTCGACATTATAAGCCATTTGTAAAAGGTCTCAAAATAATTTGATCTATTAAAGTTACATTGCTGTAATGATAATGTTAATGTTTATATTATACTCTAAAGTAAAAAACTAAATAACTAAGAAATAAATCAACGTATTTAAGATAACATGCAGAATCTAAAAGAACACTTATTAAAAAATTAATGATGAATTTGACATCAATTAATATCAAATATCAATCACTTTTTTGTAACAATATATCGAAAAGTGTGTAATCACTAATCATTAATTTTATTTATATAAATTTACTAGCATACTTGGATTATTTATACAAATAATCTAAGGCTTATTACCTACCTTGCTTATTTATTTTGATAAAATGTAATGAATACTTTAGTATTTTCTTTTTTATTATTGAAAATTTAATTTTTTTTATAATTTTGTTAAAACATTCTATGCTTATTTTAGTTTTTGGAAAATTATATTTTAATTTATATTCTGGAAATTAGAACCGGGAAAAAGAAACGATTCCTTGAAACATAGAATAGAATAATTATTATAAAAATCAAGGGTATAAGATACCTTTAAAGAGACCTAAGTCCTATTACACTATTCCTGAGCATTTGTGGTACACTTTACTGGAAAACTGTCACTCCTATAAATTTGTGCTTTAATATAGTAATTTAACTTCATATCTAGATGTGTTATCTCGAAAAAAATATGATTTTAAGAATATTCAAAAAAATGAACATTATTGGATATAGAAAGTTATTGTACTACTAACGCCATCTGTTAGAAAACCAAAGACTTGACATCACTGTAACATTATTACCCGTTAGAAAAACTACGCGAGCCCTTAGCCCCTTACAAAAGCTCAGCTTTTTGCTTGTTAAAATAATTCTTCGTTATGGAAGTTCAAGTTGCGTATCTTATGTAGGTACCAGTTTCGGTAGGTAGACAATTTCGCTTATAGGCATTTTCCTGATTCGTCAGTTTCCTCTTTCGCCAGTTTTGCTAGGATGTCAGTTTAGTGAAATTGCTAATATTGCGATCCGCTAGTTTTATTATCTGTTAGCTTTGCTAATTGAATGCGTATTAAATATAATTCACTTCTATTTCTGGTAAGAAAAGTAATAATAAGGAGAAAAGTAAAGTGAGTTGTATTCTGAGTTTCTACTAATTTGACTAATTCTATTAAAAATTATATATAAGACTTAATTAATATTTAAATAAAATAAAAGAGTAATAAGATGACAAAAAAATTAGAGCGGCCAAGGAAGTTAAAAATATCAAACGTATTATTTCAAAAAAGTTAAAATTAAGACAGTTAGGAATACAAAGGCCCGTCCCGTCTTAATAAGGCGTCGCAAGAAAGCTTGTGCATTCAACCACGATGCCCCGACGACGGCCCGCAGGTCGTATATTCTAAACTAATTTTATAAAGCTGAAGAGTTAGTTGTTTGTTGTTTGGTTGAACGCACTAATCTCAAGAACTACTGGTTGGAATTTCTTCAGAAAAATATATTTGTGTTAGATAGTGCGTTTATCGAGGAAGGCTTTAGGATATAACAGCACGATAGGACTAATAGGAGCGGAGTATCAGTAAGTAATGTTGCAAAACGAGAGAAAACTATTCCTTTTGAGAGCTTCCGTTGCGTGCGCTGCGTAAACGGTTAAAGTTAAGCAAAAATCATGCATGACGGAATTGTACCCCTTTAAAATAAAAAAAAATCTATCTAAGGTTGACTCGCTGTAACCTTTTCTATAGTAATCAATTTGTTCTAATATAATGGATTACCTATTTGCGAAGGTGTTTTATAAACATGATAGGAATCCTTACCGAAATAAGTAAGTTACTCATCATAAGTATGTCATTTTGAACCAAGTTGTTTTTGGCTTCATTTGATTTCAATGAATATTTTACGAGATATCATAGTTTTAACATAACTTTGCAACAAAATAATGATCAGTGATCACCGCGTGCAAGATGCGGGTGGTTCTGAGAGGGGAGGGACGCCGGTAACGTCGACGTACCACGGCTCGAAAAGAATTTGGTTTCCAGCCTTTAGAACGCGAGCGCAGCCGCGGGAAATGCTAATTATAAAATATACATATTATACTGTCTTAGATTATTTAGAACTTTTGAAGAGGAACAATTCCTTCATAGTTTTTATACAAAATTAACCAGAGACGTATTTAAAGATTTAGCGCCCCGGACCAGTTAGCTTTGCCGCCCCATTCAGTGACGATAAAGTAGGTATTTCATTTAAAAAAAAACCGCCGTCGTAAATAAAATAAATTTATAATAATTCTCGAATGCAAATGTCATTTAGGTACTTGTAATTATTAATATTGACGGTATTGTAAACAATTGGTTGGCTTCAAAGCGTTCCTTTTTATTTAAAATTTCAATTAAATGTAAAATACATACGAGCAAAAAGCTGAGCTTTTTGAGGGCTCGCGTAGTTTTTCTAACGGCTAATAATGTTACAGCGATGTTAACTCTTTGGTTTTTTAACAGATGGCGTTAGTAATACATACATAATAATAATGTCATTCTAACCAATGAACACAAAATTGTTTATGTTCATTTTTTAATGGTTTTAAAATTATATATTAATTTATCTTTCAGCACCTGGCAGTATTATTTACAGCGAAAGGTTATTTTCAGAAGCTGGTTTGGTATATGAAACCAAGCGGAGTTGCCTTTTACCAACAAATGCAGAAAATTTAGTACACATTCATCATAATTTGCAACTTGTTATTTTGAGTACTAAAGTAATTAATAAAACAAACATTTTCGACGTGCGATTATAAAAATAAACCTATTGTGGTATGATTATCCTTGTGTAAAATAATGTCATTTTTTTATTTTACTAATCGGTATCCGGCCCGGCCGGATACTGACTTAATATCCGGTATCCGTCCGGATAGTGAAAACAAGGTCGGATACCGGATAGTTGCCGTATATCCGTTTCATCTCTAATTTGGAGTCTTTACTTTAATAAAAGTCATTTTTAATGTTGCCTTGTGTAAAAACGTATCATAATACGACAATATTATGATAGACGACTCAATAAACCCGATTTTTCCTGTGGAATTGGAAATGAAATATTTTTCTGCAATAAAAAAGTATCCTAAGCACCGAACTAAAATGTTAGAAGGGCCCTGACCTTGAAAAACGTGGCAAAACTGCAATTACACAACCGTACAGACAAATACATGTTGTCTCTTTTATTCCCGAGTAAAACTAAACGTTCGTTCTCTTTCACTCAAAATAACAGAATATTGTTTCAATGGGTTAAAATTACTCACGAAAATAACAAATTGTGTTGAAAAATCTTGTACTTACCTATGAAATGTTACTCCATTAGTTTCGTTGGTGTTCCTTGAATTATTAGTACACATTTTGAATGCGCATCAGCCAACACGGCATTTTTAGACCTTTTTTTTACAGAATTCGATTTCATTCGATGCACAACTGTTCGCGTCTACTAGTCGACTGATTCGAATGGTGTGCGCTCACTCCTTTCAATGTGAATACAATTTAGAGCGATCGGAGTACTGTAAGTCCACTGACCTCTATAATACCACTAGACTGGCTGTTGTCAACGTGCTGTTGTGCACTGACCTCTATAATACCACTGGACCGGCTGTTGTCAACGTGCTTTTGTGGCTGCTTGATATTCGCCATTTTGGCGCTGTCCGCCGCTGTCGGACGTAGCGAGAGTTCGTGGTACTAAAACTAATGATGTCGATATAAAGATTTTTATTTTTTTATTTTTATTAATCAATAACCGTATCATCATAATTACTACTTATGTTATATTAACAACAAAAATGCAAAATTACTTTACAGTAAACAAACACTTCTCGCTGTTATTTGCAATATACGTAAAAATTAGTTCTCGGGACTCTTGCTAGTGGCGCTTCAAATGGACACAAAAAAATTGCTGTCAAACGCTTGGAACAGCCAGTCCAGTGGTATTATAGAGGTCAGTGGCTGTTGTGGCTGCTTGATATTCGCCATTTTGGCGCTGTCCGCCGCTGTCGGACGTAGCGAGAGTTTGTGGTACTAAAACTAATGATGCCGATATAAGATAAGATTAAGATTTTTATTAATCAATAACCGTATCATCATAATTATTACTTATGTTTTATTAACAACGAAAATGCAAAATTACTTTACAGTAAACAAACACTTCTCGCTGTCATTTGCAATATACGTAAAAATTAGTTCTCGGGACTCTCGCTAGTGGCGCTTCAAACGGACACAAAAAAATTGCTGTCAAACGCTTGGAACAGCCAGTCCAGTGGTATTATCCTTAATCTGTGGGTATTATAGAGGTCAGTGTGTAAGCCCCTTCTAACGTGTGATATGTAACAATATAGAATATACTCTAGTCCAAAGCGTATAGATACTAGTCCAAAGAGTATAGATAATATACTGTACTAGTCTCTAAGCCACTGACCTCTATAATACCACTGGACTGGCTGTTGTCAACGTGCTTTTGTGGCTGCTTGATATTCGCCATTTTGGCACTGTCGGACGTAGCGAGAGTTTGTGGTACTAAAACTAGTGATATCGATATTAGCGAGCAAATATCGATAACTTTTAATAAGTTTTTACAATCAATAAAACTGTTTCAAATAAAGATTTTTATTTTTATTAATCAATAACCGTATCATTATAATTACTACTTGCGTTATATTAAAAACGAAAATGAAAAATTACTTTACAGTAAACAAACACTTCTCGCTGTCATTTGCAATATACGTCAAAATTAGTTCTCGGGACTCTCGCTAGTGGCGCTTCAAATGGACACAAAAAAATTGCTGTCAAACGCTTGGAACAGCCTGTCCAGAGGTATTATAGAGGTCAGTGCTGTTAGCCAAAGAGAATGTAAAGGAGTTAGAGACGGAACTTAGAACTATTTTTTTTATTTTCAATTTGTATGGAAGTCTGTATATGTTGCGCCAACCTTAAGAAAATACATTTACTTATTTTTATGTTGGCTATATGCTGTAATAGTGAGGAAAAAGTCGATATTAGTGTTGCTTAATGTCGATAAATAAATATCGACTATACGTAGCCTTTATTAGCATATTATTTTAAGTTGTTTAAAATTTTAAGGGTTCCAAAAACAAACTACATAACCAATTTCCAATAACATTATTTATATATTTTCGAAAAACAAATGACAAATCTTAAAAAAAACTACAAAACGCCAAATGTTCTCCCTGTGATGTTGAACATAATATTACATAAATTATAATAACAATATAACATGGTATTATTTATATTTCCTTGAACAATCGATTCAACAAAACACTGCTACACATAATACTGATGGATAAAATAACAAACATTATACATTTATGCAGGTTAAATGCAGTCGGAATACACATTTTACTATAAGCATCCAAAGTGGTCAATATACCTACATATCTTATATTTCTAATATTATGTAAGTTATCAAGATGTTTGTTAACATGTTTGGTAATGAAATTTCCAATGACCAAAAAATCAAAACCTTGATGATAAAACATAAGATGCAGAAACCTGAGCTCTTATAAAAAATCAAAACCTAGTAAAACACCTATTAATTATCAAAACAGTTGTTGGGCTTTTTTGGTGTTGTGAGCAATATCTTCAGGTTGTGTTAACAGTGTTTCATTGATTCTTTGACACTGCCTCCGTACAAGTAACATAGCCAGACGACTATAAATTAAGTTGGTGACTTCAACAAAATGTTCACTACATTTTAAAAATGAGGTGTCACTATTTGTCATAAACAAGGTGACTGTTAAATAAGATATATTAGTTCTATAGAGAACAGGTAGCACCTCATTTTCAAAAATGTTTACACATTTTTCAATGACCCTGCAAAGACCTAAGGTGGGATAAGTTAAAGAATTCTTATCCTTCCACCATTCTCTTAACTTAATATAGTCATATATTGGATTATTAAGGTCAGGGTTTGCCATGCTTAACATATTTTGGCAAATACAACACTTGTGCCTCTTAAAAATATATGATGCAATAAATCCACTTATGTAGACAATAGGTTGATTTTTTAAATCCAACAGTTCTGTCTCGACTTCATCATCTAACAAGTCTGGTAAATGTAAAAAAACCATAGCCTCTTTTAAATTTTGGTTTTCTTTGTCTTCATTTACACTTTCAACTTCACTTGTTGAAGACACACTTGGTTGGTTTTTATTCTTGGCTTCTCCATCAAAAATTAAATTATGAAAATCTGTCAACAGATTATTAGAGTCATTTTGACAGTTTGACCCTCTACTGTGAGGTGCTGTAAGTCGGGAAATTACTGCAGATTTTAAGGCACTAATAAAATTTGATGTTGTGGGATGGTTGTTTGTTGGGCTGTGCTGGCGCAGAATACCAAATAGGTTTTCGAGGGCATCTTGATTCACCTGTCTTAGGTTTAAATATTTAAAACCTAGCTTTTGCACATCACACCATAAATCTCTTAAGGAACACAAGGTTGTGATGTATCCTTGAACACATTTTATGTTTGTGGCTTGTGCTCCAGTGCCTACTTTTTCAAATCTGAGACTTTGCAATGTCTTTCTAAATTGAGCCCACTCTTTTATGTGATCTGTCTTAGCTGAAACATTTTCTCTTAACCCCTTTTTAATGTCCAATGGTCCAGATGGACCATTAGTTTTATCAAACAGGCGGTCTAGCTCATGTACAATCTCCCCAGTCTGCATTATGGCATTGGACTCGGTTGGATCTCTTTCACTAAGGGCCACTAATTTTAATACAGCAGCTACTGTGTTACTAAGTAATTGAGAAGCATATTTTACTTTCATCTTAGCTCTGTATTTTGGTTGCACATGAGTTTCAGTAATTTTACTCAGATAAAGCAATGTTTTGTTTAATTCCTGGACCTTTATGAAATGCTCCCAAAGGGCTTGTTTTCCGTTCATCTGAAGTTTTCCATAGTTCATGAAATTGTTTCTTAATGATTTAAACAGATGTGGAACATCAAAAATAATGTAAACTTTGTTATCCCCTACATAAAAATAGTTTTGTGATGTTCCACTTTCTTCTGTGGGGGACAAATTTTTCAGAATTCTCAATGCTCCCATATTTGTAGGGCCCTGATCACAAACAGTGGCCATAACATGAAATCCTGTTTCATTTACTGCTGAAATATTATTTTGAATTAAGGTGGCCAATTTGTTAGATGATATTGTGCCCTTTACAAAATAAAAAGCTAAAGGCTGTTTAAATTTCTGTTTTAAGCCCTGTATCATCATAACCAGAGCATGATCCGCCAAAGAACTGGAACGCTCAGAATTTCCTAGGTCTGTGTAACCTTCAACTTGGTCAGTCGCCGCATTAAAATTTAATTTTGGTTTTAATGCTATTTCGTCAAACAGCAAGCAGCAACATTTGTCTGAAATTTTTTTTTGTTTCGATATTTTGTGCAAGTGTTCCAAAACTTGCTTATTAATACCAGGTTCCATGGGAATTTTTTTCAAAATATTTTGCAGTGTTTTTGTAGTGGGTAATGGCAGCAAGTGCTGTAAATACCTGTAGATTTTGGGTGAGCGCTTATAAATGGCTAAACAAGCAATTTTGTACTTGGATGTCCATCGAAATCCATGAGGTTTTCTTTTTCTATTTTTAATTGCCATTGCAACTATCTCCTTTAGCACCGGATATTTCAACTCTTCCATGTCTTTAACTATTCGTCTAACTGACTGCAAAGATGCTTTTGCTTTTTTCAGCTTTTCAAGAAGCAACATTTCTCTTTCATTTAAATCTGCAATAATAATTAATTTTATTAGATTATAATATAATTATAACGCACATAAATCGGGAATATTGGGACAGATCACTCAACACTCTTGAACAGGTTGACACTTCCAAAACTTTTTTTAAATATCCTCATTTAAGGACATATAACACGCCTTTCCCTCAGGATAGTTCTATCAGTAACACTCAAACCAATGTTTTACATAATATGTTACATATGTTCAAAATCTATCACTAATTACAGTAACTAGGTTTTTGGTGAAATGATATTCCAATGCAATAAAAAATAGTTTTACCTGTTACTTCAATGCTCTGGTAAGATTGATTCATTATTCCACTTTTCTCTTTTTTTATAGTTACATTTTCTATTGCATCATCAACAATATTCCTCTTGAGGTTTGCGTGAACTGAAATAGGGAATAGTATATTCACCTCAGTATTTAGATTACCTTAGTATGTAATAAGGGACAAATTATATCTATATAATCCCATGTTTGTAAAAAAATTATTATTATTGTGTACAATAGTAACATTCAAACAAACTTGACTGAGATACATTATAGTGTGTAATAGCAGTAGTGCAACTGAGATAGATGTTTATCTAAGTGTGTGTGTAAATAATGTTTGTTTACCATTTGAATTTTGTTCAACCAATATTGAATCCTTTTGTTGGCTTGTACCAGGAGTACCTTGTACAGGAGCTGAAACTAAAATAAAAAATATTAATTGAACTCCATATCAGTTAAAAATGATTTGACTCAGTCATTCCCATACTTATTCAACAATAGCATATATATAGTAGACCTAAAAACCATAGTAAAATTGATTCATCTGCTTGAGAGCAACAAGACAAAGGCTTCAAACTTATACTCCTCTTTTTGGATTAAAAATACACTATCATCTTATCAGCAATAATTTTCCTACATTTCTTATTCAGGTTAAAACTAAAGCTCTATTTAATAATATGAAAACTAAAATTTACAAGTAAGAAGTGAGTAAATTACATATTATTTACCATTTGTTGTCTGTTGTTGGCTTGTACCGGGAGTAGCTTCTATGGAAGCTGAAACTAAAATAAAAAGACAACTTAAATTCTGCTTTTCTCAGGCTATAGACTATCTGTGTAACAAATATCATTTAAATCAGTTCAGTAGTTTTCGTGTGAAAGCGCGACAGTTACTTTCGCATTTATAATATTATAGAATAGTAGGGATAAGGAGTATTGTGAACTGTAATCATTTATGTAAATTATTTAATTACCATTTAAAATGTGTTCATCCACTGTTGCATTTTGCTGTTTGCTTGTGCCAGAGTGCAGAGGGGCTGAAACTAAAATAAAAAATCTATATTTGTATCCCATATTAAACATAATAAAACATCTATACATTATAAATTAATGTAATAAACATACCAGTTTTGATTGCAACATGAAGAGGGAACTCTCTTAACACTTCATCAGGCAATGGTGCTGCCAACAAATTCAACTTGGGGTATGCACTTTTTTTAAGTCGGTTCCCTTTTTTATTAAAATCTCTTTTTTCAAAGTGATCCCCACATACACTGCGTAACTTGTGAAGTTTCTCTATTGGTAGAAAAACAAGATCTTTTTTACCAACTAACTTGACCCAAGCTCGACAACTGTAAGTAAACATTTTATTTAAAATAATTATATTATAATGAAAAAATAGATATACAAATGATGTATCTATCTACCATGAAACACTTAATACAAGCTATAAAGTTAACTTTCAGTATTGTTTGACTCTTTCGTAATCTATCCATTAACATCTTCAAAAAGTCCGAGGTTATTATTATGATTATGTAGGATTTGATCATGTCGCCATCATAAGAATTAAAATTACATTTAGAGTATAAATAACTTAAAATTTTAAGCGTCCCGTCTGTAATCACTGGCTTTGAAGCGAATGTATAGCAGTAAAGTAATTCCACTCATGGATTTTTAGGTTATACTTACCGGTTCTCATCCAATGGAAAACTAGCGAAAAATCCACCCCTGCGGCTTTCACTAATACCACACACTTCACACACTCTTTTTCCACCCATACTTATTGAGTCTATTATCTCACAAATGTTAATAATAAATTATAAAAACTATAACAGTCTTATCTAATAATAGTGTCAAACCACCAAAGCGGAGGAGCCAGGCTCAACTCAACGCTATTATGGAGAGAGAAATAAACTCACGTAGCACTAAAATATCTAAATTTTCACTGTGAATACTAAAAGCTAAAAACCACTATAACAGTACTATAGCGAAAGAAAGTTTTAGATACACAGCGGCCATTTTGATGTTTTGATTTGGTTCGAAACGGAATGTTGGACATACTGTCTGTGCTGCCACTTTATTACTAAAAAAAAGGGTTTTACATTTTTTATGATGGCAAGCTACATGTACTATTTGTAGGTTGGTAGAAGAAGTACAGAGAGTCGTACATATTTTTTTTTGTATGGGAGTTTCGTCAGGCTCTAAGCGTTTGAGTTCGGTGATCCAAGTAATAAGCAATCACTACACAAATTTGAATATTTGGTCAAAATACGTGCAGTATTTTGAGTTAAACGATAACATGCAAACAGACAAAATTTTTTATAACTATTGTTTTGGGGTCTATATTCAATACACAACGTTACATTCATTGTTTTTAGAAAATATTCAATGAACAAAATTTTTCTAAGCTACGGCTTTATAATACGTATAGATGAGCAGTATCACCCTCACTTCGTTTTTAGTTCCTAGGTACTAGGTAGGTAGTAGATTTTTTTTTAGCGGAACTCAAATCACTACATGTCTCTGTCCCTATGTATGCTTCTAAGCATCTTTAAATCTACGGATTTGATGCAGTTTTCTTTAATAGATAGTGATTCAAGACCAAGAGTAAGGTTCATATTATGTAAAATACATTCATAATATAGTAGAGAAACACTGATAATTTTAGAGGTTTCTTGTGATGTAAATAAACACATTTTCTGGCTGAACTGCGGCGATTATAAAGCGGTAATTGGAAGGCTATTTACACAAATACGGTATTAATCCTTATTCTCTTTAATTGTTAGACACATTATTTTAATCTTTTACACCATAATATAATTTAAACGAATAGGTATCTTAGTAGTTATCGCAAAAAAATTACGGACGTGCTAAATATAGGGACCTCAGACTACATTAAATTATTTATGTAGTCTGAGATAGGGACGAGGCCAAGCGAAGCGAGGGCAAATCGTTATGTCTATTATAAAATTAAAAAATTGTAGCAATTTCTTGTAACGTAATTTTGCCGAATTTGTCCTACTATTTCTTTGTATGGGGTGGCCCGTGGCCTATATTATAGCCATGTATACTGTTATATAACCAAATTTTTTGAATCTAGTATAAAACTAATTGCTTACTAAAATAGTCTTCAGACATGATTAATGTCGATAACATTATAATAAAATTTTAAATAGTGGAAACATAGAAAAACAAATTTAGATACTTTTAAAATTGCAGAAGATATATCCTAATAACAAAGTTATCTTTCAATAATTTGCCTTACTTTTGTAATATAAAAGATTGAACTTCATAAGAACTGACTGACTTCATCCTAATAAATGTTCTCAAACCACAGATTTTCTTTTGTTTTTTGTTTTCTTTGTACGCAAAAAGTAAATAAAAAAAGGTATATTCATTATTTATTGTGTTTAAAACTAACAAAGTTACAAAAATAGTTTAAAATAAGATTGTAGATTCTTCCTGCAACTTAAGTTGTTATAACAAATGTATGCACTTTTAATAATACAATATAACCAGTTGATTAAGTTTGTAGATTCTTCCTGCAACTTAAGTTGTAATAACAAATGTATGCACTTTTAATAATACAATATAACCAAGTTGATTAAGTTCCCTGCAAGTTACATATTAAGAAATCTATAATACTATTTCTTCAGAAAAGTTTATGCACATTTTGGAATTTCACTTAAAATTAAAATTGAGTTTGATCAGATTCTCCAAGCTTTTTAAAATAAATTAGAACTACCATATTGTTATAATGCTAGAATATTCAGTGATATTACAAATGATGTACTTTACATTTTAATTTTTTAAAGTTTGTTTCATTATTCACTGTCGGTATTTATTAACAGTAAATAGCAAAACACTACTTATATCTAATCTCCTTGGGTGACCAACATTGTAGCAGGAGCTATTTTAAAATTAAGTTTCTTAATGCCAATGTATTAAATTGTACACAAAAATAATTTAGTCCCTTGACTACATGGATGGTCTTTGCATTCCCCTAATTTAAAGGAATGTATTCATTCACTCCGTTGCAGCCATAGCACGTGCCTGCGCTCTTACTCTCTTCTCATATTCTAATCGATTTTGACTGTAATAAAGTGAGATAAAAATCATAACATTAAAAATAATATTCAAATTATCTTTTTGTATAAAAAGTACATGGCAAAATATTTTCAGGAAAGAATACCAGATAGTAAAACTATGAGTACTATAGTAATAATAAATGCTATTCAGTATTCTATAAGTTTTTTTTTAATATTATTTAAATTTCAGATCACATACCAATAAATTGTATATGCCTCAGCCTGAGCAGGATCCTTGACATTAGGTTCATTAAGAAGATCTTGAATTCCAAGCAGGATCTGTTTAATGGTGATTGCTGGACGCCAATCCTTTTCTTCATCAAGGAGTGATAAACATACTGTGCCAGAAGGATACACATTTGGGTGGAACAATGGTGGTTCAAATTTACATTTTGGTGGACTTGATGGATAGTCATCTTTGAAGATCATTCTCAATTTGTAAAGACCACCTTCCCATGGTGTCTACAGAAAGTAAAAGTTCATATTACAAAAAAGAAAATTGTATGGTAGCAAATGATATTTATAGTAATAACAGTTATACAAGCCTTATATTAATAAACCTAAATTAGACTTATAATTAAAAGTAGTTTGTATGAATTGCTAATATTAAAAATATTTCTAACTTCTCAGGTAAATAAATTTAGTATATTTAAATGAACATGGATAGGCATTAAAATATACTATTAAAACTTTCTCATTTATCAATATAAATATCCTCCTAATTTATAATTATAACTTTCTCACTAAATAACGACGTGCAAAAAGTTCTAGAATAGTATTTGAAATTTATACTAACCGATTTTTTGCCAGGAATGGCACATTCCCAAGTCATCAGATTTAATGATCCATCTGGGTTTTTCATAGGTCTTGCAACGAATCCCTAAAATAAGAATGATTTACGATTTCTGTGCAAAAACCTAAATTATTATTCATTCCGTATAGACACTTACAAAGGGATGGTCCTTCCGCCAAGCTTTTCTCTCTTCGGCTAGACGTGCACTTGCAATTCCCGACATTGCCTGAAAGAATAAAGAAGGTAAAAAGACACGTAAATTTTATATGCACATATTGAAAAAGAATCAACGTACTCTTTAAATTACGGGAAAACAAATATGAAAAATAAATTGTACAGCGCGAATAAAAGCGTCCCACGATGCGTCAAGTACAATTACTTATTCCACAGATAACAATTTATTTTCCATATGAATAATGATATTCGTATTTGTGGTCGTAATCCAGTGAAATTAATCATTATAAATAAAAAATCTTAAGAAATAATTCCCGAAGTCTTTAAAAAAAAGAACATCGATAGTATTTTAAAATATATATTTAAAGAAAATAATAATTAAAATCGTTTACACGACATTCCTGAAAACAAAACAAAAAATATATTTTCATTATAAGAATTATAATTATAATAACTCTCAAAGTATGAATTAGTTAGTCCCGTAGACAGAGAATTATATGTCTACGACCCCTCCTTAACTCAGTAGAGTTAATTCAGCCAATTCTGAGTAGGCTCTTTAAAAAATCTATAAATAAAATTTAATTCAAAAACCAAAATCAATGTAGTTAAAGTTACGAACAATAAAATGTTACAAACAAATACGAGAAAGACTTTTTTTTCGCTGGCATCTTTATAACTCGGACGGTTGGAATGCGATTACAATATTTAAAAGCCTCCTAAATTTATTTTGTTCAAAGAAATGACAGCGCATAAAAAGTACAAACAATGTTTTCCAGTTTTCTAGCGTTATCGCTTTTATATCTTAAAATATTTTACTGTGCCATCTTTTCACTTTCCTCCATAGATTTATCATGTTTATGAGCACGTTAGTACTTTATATAATATCGAGTATTATGCTGTAAATTAATACAGTCACGGTTGAGTTAAACAGGTCAAGCAATAAGCTCTATTTCAGTAGTAAGAGATTTGTACGATTAGTGTGACAGCTTCCAAGGTTCGCGTCAACGCCGCTGTAAATCGTTGCTATCGACTAGGGCTGCTTCAATGACATATTTTCTCATTTTCAAATAGAATAAAAGTACATTTTATATATATAATATGTATTTTTAACATCTATTAATTAAATGGCATATTTTATTAAATACGCAATAAATTCAGGTGAAGGTTTAGTACGCTTGCATTACGTGGGATAAAAAAGAGACGTCATAATAATATTATAGACATTCTTAGTTGCACAGCACCCTAGTCTATCGTCACACCACGGTCGTAAATGGAAACTAGTGTCACGTTAAGCCGACGTCCCCCCCTACAACTGATGCTAGACCTTCTTTCTAAACCGTGGTTACAATCCGTCCGGGCTTAGCCATTTTCACTTTAAACATTATAATGTTATCCTTCTTCTTCCCTTGTCTACTTCCATGTCTATCTCGTTTCTACATAACTCTTTCATCTATGGTTCCATAGCTCAACTACTACTACATATTGAATATCTTTCATCTATATTCTCTATCTACGTAAAATGTTTACTATCCATGGATCATGGTTATTGCCTATTGGTTGTCAGTAGTCACTAGTCAGTAGTCACTTGTCAATGTCAAATTTAAAAAGAAATAAACAACAATAACCTCAAAGACCAAAGTTATTTTGTATTTAAAATACCAAATAATACCTTGCATTATACATTCTATAATTTATAATGGCAGATGATGAACAAGATCCGAAAGAATATCGGTGGGAAACAGGTTACGAAAAAACTTGGTATGTAAACAACAGTCTTTAGTCAACGTAAAATTTCAAGGAGTTATAACTTATACTACTTAGTAGTATCATCTTGTAACCTTTGTTTAGGGAGGCTATCAAAGAAGATGAAGATGGATTGGTTGAGGGACTGGTGGCTGAGTTTGCACAAAAAGCTGCTCGAAAAGCTGCAACTCCTCAAAGAGGCCCCGTTCGTCTCGGCATGATGCGACATTTACTTGTCGCTATAGATTGCTCAGAACCTATGAATTGCCAAGACTTAAAACCTACAAGATTCTTATGTACTTTAAAGGTAACTAAGCTTTCAGGATATGTCTGTGAATATATTTAAAAATATACATTATTGAAGTTTGATGTTATAATTGTAACTGAATAATATTTTATAAATATTCCCTTAAAATAACTTGTACTTGACCACTGTTCAACAATCATTTGGTATAAGACCATTATAATCGTTATGTCAATTATTTTATTTGACAACACTTTTGGCTCAGTGTTTTGACCCTACTTGCTGTAGTTTCATTTCGAGTTCACTGGGGGTATTTATTTATGTGAAGAAAAATCCAGTCATGGGTGTTTGTTTATAATATTATGTGTGTTTTTTAAGTTATGTATGTACCTATGTGTAGCGTATTAACTATCTGGTATCCAAAACACAAGCCTTATGTGGCTTACCATGTTAATAGATAGTGATGTATGTAATTGTCCCAACATATTTATTTATTGTTCATATAAAACACTTTTTGTTTAAGTTATTAGAAAAGTTTGTAGAAGAATATTTTGATCAAAATCCATTGAGTCAGTTGGGTTTACTGGCAATAAAGAATAAGAGAGCTGAAAAAATTACAGAACTGTCTGGAAATATTAGAAAACATATAAAAGCAGTACAAAGGTATGCATACAGCAAATGAGTTCATTATGTTTTTTTATATTCTTATAGTTTTTGACATGGTCCTAATTAAAAAAGTTTTAATTTACAGTTTAACAAATTTAGTATTGGCAGGAGAACCTTCATTGCAAAACACATTAGAACTTGCTGGTAGGATATTGAAACCTCTTCCTGGTCATGCATCAAGAGAACTTTTGGTATTATTTGGCTCACTCACTACATGTGACCCTGGAGATATTACTACTACTATACAGGTTGACATTTGTTATAATACTTTCAGTACAAATTTAAACACTTGGACTTGGATATATTGCAGTGAAGATTTAAATGAATTTGTTATATATTGATGAATGTAATGTTGGTAAATCAATTCAAATTTCGATTTAGTATGTTATAAAAATTTAAATAACATACTAAATTTGTCATGTAATGTACAAAATGAAAGAAATTGTTAGGTTAATATAATTTTATTGTTTTTTTGTTAATTTATTTAAACATGGTAAACTTAGAAAATTCTTATAAAATTTTAATGTCTCTTTTTGCATTAGAAAGCACATTTATTTAGGAAGGCTATCAGATATTTATTGTATATTATCATAATCACAATATATAAAATAGATATACTATTCCATATTGATTGGTATGTTTTACTAATAATATCTAGTAAAAAATGAGTGTAAGATTCAAGTATATTAGAAGTCGCTACACTTGCAAATGTAGAAAACAAGATTATAACTACTACTATATAAACTACTATAACTATTTAAACTATATACAACTAGATTCAGGAAGTTTCCATTTTTATTTTAGACCTTAAAGACTGATGGAATAAGATGTTCTGTGATTGGTCTAGCAGCAGAAGTTAGAATATGCAAGAAATTATGTCAAGATACCGGTGGGGAATATGGGGTTTGTATTATTAATACTGTAATACTGTAAATAAACATATTTTTCTTTTTAATTTTGTGTACACTCCTGTTTCTTTTTAATTTTGTGTACATTGCTATCATTTTAGCTATAGTGTTTATTGTAGCTCACATCCATCATATTTGTATGTATGTATAAATAATCATTTTTTGATACTACATTAAAAAGTAGCGGAATAAAGCCAGAGTAGGTCATTTATTAGATTTCTATTATGAATGCGAAAGTTTGTTTTTATGTATGTGTGTGTTTGTTCGTTACTCATGTGTACATTTTCCTACAGCTTTGTTTATTTTGTTGTTTTTGTAAACAGGTGGTGTTAGACGATGTACACTATAGGTCGCTATTGCTGGAGCAGACGTCGCCGCCGGCGCGGGCGCGTGCCCTCGACGCGGGGCTCGTGAAAATGGGATTCCCCCACACCCCGCAAGCCACACAGCCAGATGCAGATCCACCTATCACTGTGTGTATGTGGTATGTTATATCCTATTTACTATTTATTAACAACTCAGTCTCGCTGCGCTCGAGGTTACTAGGTGTATTTTAATTTTTTAGTAAACACGCAGACTGACAGACATGGTTCTTTTGTTAAGTACTCTGGTTATGATTCTTACTACAAAAATGGAATAAGGCTGTTTGAAGTTATTACATGCTCCATGTTTAAAATATTTCATATATTCATGATGTATGATGGTAAAAATTGAGCTATGCTGTGTACTATGTCTCATAGGAAGAAAAATTAGTTCAAATATAATATGTCAACAGATAGCATTATCTATTGAAAAATATTTGATATAATATATTTTCTCTTTATACTTATTTAACAAGTATCATATTATCAAAGTCAATAAAACATATAGTCAGCCAACGGACGTGTCTAGACAGAGCAATCGTGCGGGGCTTGCGGAGGAGGTAGCCGTAGCCGAGCTGCCATACATTCCACTCGGTACGCGTTAGCTAGGGTTGACGCTTTTTAATTTGATTGTTCTAAGCGTTTCGTTTGATTTGTACTTATCTATAATGGTTCGTACTACATGTACTGTGGGAGACTGCATGTCATTATCTCGTTTAGATAAGAATTTAAAATTTCATCCGTTTCCACACACTGAAGAAAGGTAAAAAATCTTAGCCCAGCGATATTAGGCTAAATTATGTATATTATTCTTTACTATTCTTTACACTGTGATATTATACTGTACATTGTATACCTAAAAATCAATAACGACCCCTAATTTTGTGGATGTTACGGAATTACATAAAGTTAATGTTTTGCAGTCACTTAGAAGAGGGCGAGGGCGTGGGCGGGGAGGGCCACCTGTGCCCGCAGTGCCGCAGCAAGTACTGCTCGCTGCCGGCGCAGTGCCGCACCTGCGGCCTCACGCTGGCCTCCGCGCCGCATCTCGCGAGGTACCAATAACCATACTTTTAGTGTAAAAAATACGCTTTTGACGTATGAAAATGTAAGGAACACGTAAAACGAATCATTTGAGTACAAACTAGTGTTTTACTACAAGCTACTGAAAAGTTCCTATCAGATATTTGTAGGTTAAATCGACTTTAAAGGTCTCAGATGTGGTTATATTTATGATTCTTTTGTAACTTATTATGTAATCAAATTTTGGAAGCTTTGAAAACTATTAAAATACATACAGATTCAATTATGTTAACTAATATATTGTAAATTGCAAGGGCTGTCCCAAAACAACAATTTTTATAGCAAATGATTGCAAAGTTAAAGCGTTGCAGCGCCATCTTATTTAGGTCACTTCTAAGCCTATATGTTTATTTCAGATCGTATCATCATTTGTTCCCTGTGGAGCCTTACGAGGAAATAAATAACGAAGGTCAAGCACAGTACTGTTTTGCTTGCTTGAGATCTTTCACTGACCTTGATAAACAGGTTTGTACTGTTAGTTTAATATTTTATAGAAGCGGCGGGATAAATTAAAAACCAAGAGAAGTAGTTGCAGTTATTATATTTATTTCAATTGACAGAGTTTCGACGTATCGATTAATTAATGATTTCTAAATACAAAAATGAGCTTGTGAGACGCTATATAGCTTTACCCTCCGCCATCCGGTAGTTGTAGCGGCACGGCTTGGCTGGTGCGATTGGCACGCTGTGATAGGTTGTGGCACCGTGGCATAACAAATTAAAATGTTAAAAAGACGCGAAACATATGTTTCCTTTTGCGGTTGATCGAACTTCCAGTGTTCTATTTTTGTACTGTATTTTTAGGTAATTTCCGCACGTGTGTTACGCAGGGTATAAGCTACTATCACAATTTTCCACATAGGTGTGGTGGTCCCTTGTAGGGGTAGGGAGCCAATAAGCGTCTAGCCGTATGTGAAAGACATCCTTATGAAGATCGAAAAGAAATCAATCAAAAATAATCAAAAAGAAGAGCTGGGTATCCTTTATGTAGGATAAATATATTATTTTAATACACGAAAATATCACATTTCTGATAAATCTATACTAATTGATCAAACGTAAACGTCCAGAGGCCATGACATGAATAACATGAACCAAGAGGGCGAGTCTCTAGTCTAAATATAAAAATGTGGGGCTTCAAGCGTTTATTTGTTGGGCATGTGTGTACTCCAGTCATGGGTGTTTTACATTTGAATTTCGTTTGGGGGCAGCCAGGGGATGCGGAGAAATACGAAATTAAAATTAATTTATTAACTATCACAAATTACCACTAATTTACATGGCTACTTGACTACTCGTCGAATTGAATTAGTAAGCCCTTTTATTCTGCATTTGTTATAAGAAGTTACAGTATTGGCATAGACTGTATTCCCTTGACTGCTGCGCTTGCACTAGCGTTTGGTCTCATCTCGTCGACTTACTTTTTAGGCCGACGTTGATGCATCGGTTTGGGTGCCATAACATTTGTAATATGTACGAAAGTGTTTGTATGCTGCAGATATTCCGGTGCGCGCGCTGCACGGAGTGCTACTGCTGGGAGTGTGCAGGCGCGGTGGCGGGCACGCTGCACGTGTGCCCCGGCTGCGCCTCGCGCCCGCGCCTGTACCAGCGCCTGCCCGACGCCTCGTGACCCGCCGCCCCCGCCGCCCCCGCCGCCCCCGCCGCCCCCGCCTCCGTCATCCGGTGCCACGGCGCGTGTGCGTGTGATTTGAAACATAACGTTTAATACTTTTCGATTAAGGCCAGGCGCGCACTACGAGTTTTTCGCCGCGCGGCAGAAAAATCTGCGACATTGTACCGTGCGGCAAAACACATAAAAATCTGTAAACGCGCGCACTACGGTTTACTGCCGCGTCAAACTGCAATACAAAATACACAAAACAGCGGCGAAACGTCGTGTAGTGCGTGCATTCAAAGCTATTCAAATATGTTACAAAAAGATGATGAACCGCCGCGCCGCGCCGCGCCGCAAAGAAGTTGTAACTTGTCAAAGACCTTTCGCCGCTGCGGTGGCTCTGCCGTCAAGTGCGCGCAATACAATTTTAAACTGTTTGGTACAGTATTACAGTGCGACATTATACCGCTGCTTTTTTCTGCCGCGCGGCGAAAAACTCGTAGTGCGCGCCTGGGCTAAGATATGTATAATCAGTGGTAATAAAGGTGCGATTCAAAGTAGTTGAAATACAACGGAGTGAGATGGAATATGAATGCAAAGTGGTAGAGTCCGCGCCACCACTGAAGTCCGATAGACGCGGCGCTGCTAACGCAGAACCAAATGTTGCTAGGTAATAAACTAATATTTGCCACTAAGACAAAGATTTTTTTATTATTTCATTAAATAAATATAATAATTATGCAAGTGTTTACGTTTGTTTGAATAGGAAATATTTAATATTTCAGTAAATTGTCCTACGAACTCAGTGAAAAAAAAACAAGTATTTTGTATTTATTTAGTTTTTATTAGATTCGAGTCTTTGAGGAACTATTTCTTAGGATCCCAAAGAATTTTAAAGGGGTAAGCTAATATTACATCTGTGCTCGATATAAAATTCGCTTAGCGAATTAGTGTAATTAATGACAGGGTGCTACAGAAACACCTGAAATATACAAAATGTCTTAAGTTTTGGCATTTTATCATATGATATTTTAGAAATTATATTTAGAAAGTGTGTGTTTTTATCCCACACGCAAGGAAATGATGAGATACTTATAAAGAAACAATAAAAAATGTCATCCATATGAAAAAGTGGGGCCTTAATTATTTTATAGTTAACAATATGTTATACATAAGGGAATAATAAGCGGCTATGGCAATCCTAAAATTTACCTGTCATGGCGGCGACTCTCATCTGCACTTTATTTAGCGGGATTAATAATTCTCCTTTCTTCTGTTCTAAATTACAATATTCATTTACTCCAATGATTACTTGGCGGGCTGCACTTTTTAACACTTTACGCTCCATTTTTGTCGATATTTTACATAAAACAACTAACAATTTCACGACAAGATGGCAGTAATGTCAAATTTAGTTCTAGATTTTGCCGTAGGACTTCAGTCGTGGCGCGGACTCTATATAAACATGTTTTGTCAAAATATAGCGAAGCTAGTGTTGCCAGTTTAATGATTTTGTCGCTGAAAATCGCCATTTTTTATTACAATGCGTTGGTGAGTTTTATTGCGGACATTTCATATAAGTATCAGTGTGATTAAAAAAACTACTTTTGTGAGCCTGCTTTTTTTTAACAACATAATTATTAATTATATATAAAGATGTAAACTATTATATAAAAAATAAAAATGACGGATGATCCTGTTAGGTCGTTAGTTTTAAATAAATATTTGTATCTACTAGGTATATTTATAAATTATTATCTTACTCTTATAATAAACTGTAGAAGTCTTTAAAAAATAAACAGTAAGCAAAACCTTATATTGTATTTAATTATCCATTTTAATTGTTAAGTATTTCAGTAGTTCATGTATAAATTTATAATATGCAAATAACCCGAATTCCGTGCAAGAATCATATTTAACAAGTGTTTTAAAACAAAATTTTATATTTAGTTCTTATGAATGAGAAACTTTACACAGCTGTAACTTACAAATTATAGGATTGTAAGTTATTGACTAATACAGTATATTATTGTTTATTAAATTGTAAGGGGTAATCTCGGGATCTACTGAACCGATTTTAAAAATTCTTTCACCAATAGAAAGCCACATTATTGCAGAGTGTCATAGGTTATATAAAAAACTGAAAAATGAAAAGGCTTTTACGTGGTAGTCCGTTTTGCAAAGTGAATCGGAGAAAAAACGGTCGTTTCTTACGAACGCTGCCTTAACTATGAAAGATATATTTTTGAGTTCTAGAGAAAAGATGTGGAGCTTGAAAATGCCTACAAAAAAGTCAACGACAGCATAATATGTCTAACTTTTATATTTAAGTTACAAAAAGTAGTTTTTTTAATATTAGTATAGATAATTAAATTTAGAAATTAAAACATAACACTCTGTACTAAAAAAGGATTATTAACATTATGCCCAACGAAGTGGGCACGGGTCAGCTAGTAATGTATAATTTTATTCTTACTATGACGCATTGCATGCAGGCATGATCTTGACTGGTAAAAGTTTTACATATAATTGCTTCTAATGGTGTCGAATCCACGACCTTTCATGTAAGGTCCAAACATCCAAACAGCACTACTTTACCACAACGACTGTTTCATATAAGTATTTGTAAATAATATAAAAACAATAAAAGACTTTTTCACAATTCGAGCTTTTATTTATATCACATTGTAACATCTTATGCATTTATAGAAAAATAGCTGTTTTATGTAAAATAACCGTTTAAGAAGCACCTCTTAGTAGTATTCAATATGGACTACGCGGTCATTCAATAGATCACAGATAAAAATCTCATATCACATGTTGTTTTGGAATCTGTTTGTAATACTTCACTACGCTGCTTTAGCGATAATAATAAGTATACACTATCACATTACTTGTTTATATCTAAGTAAAATTAATATTCTCATACATTTTAATAAACAGATAATGCCAATAATGGATCAATTTATGGTTTTAACTGACTTAAAAACAGGAAATCCCAATCTAATTGAATTTTTTACCGATAACAAACAAGTTTTTATAAAATTACGTGTAGGAATTTATTTATTTATATAATTTATAATATTCCGCAAAACATTATTTTTTTTTTCTAAGGTATAATCTGGTCCTTTTTGCAATTTAAAATACAATCCGCTCGTAAGTATATAAACTATAAAGTAGATCACAATTTTATTTATATTTGTTTTTTTTTTCAATATTACTATTTACACTTTATAAACACTCAAAACGTTAATCTTGTACAAATTTGGACCTACATTTAATATTTAAATTAGCGCAGATAAAATGCACCTAAAAGTATATAGTATATTGAATAAATGTGTGTTTAGACAAGTTGACTTTCTTCAATCAATGTCGCCAATAGCACATGATACTTTATAGTATATCCAGTAGCTGTACAATGTACATAATATGTCTCAACCCCAAACAAATATAGACGGCCATGCAAGCGTTGATGCGCAAGCTATATAAGTATTTTACTCAACATTTTTTACCTAATTTTTTAAAAGCGATTGTAGAATGTCATTTTGTCTAAAAATCTCGAATAAACATCAATTTTTATATCTAGTGGTTCCTGCAAAGTATATTATATTATTTAAACACGACAAAAGTGTGTCTTTACCTAACTTGTAACATGTAAAGTTCCTTTGGATTTAATTCTTAAACATCTTAAGTATGAATAAATATAATAATACGCATTTAAAAAATGCGCCGACCTAACTAATATAACGGTTTAACAACGGTCAACTATATTGGTTTTGTTGAAAACAATTTGAATATTTAACAAAAACACAAGACTTCTTATTTTTAAATATCTACATAATTATCCCTAACTAGCAATTGGTTTAATACTTCCTCAGCACTTTAAACATTTTGCGCGTCTGCCGTCTTATTGCGTGTAACCCATAATATATTGGGCTTTTGGTAATACTGTTCTATTTGGATTAGCGATTTGCCTTTGGTTTCTGGCAGTAATAGAAATAGGATAATAGTGGCAAGGGTGGCAGATGCACCAAAAAGTCCGAAGACTCCAGCCATTCCGATATTATTTTTCATTACTGGGTATAATTTTGTGAATCCAAACAGCACTGCGTTAAAAAGGCAGAAGATATATCCTCCACACAGTCCGCGAACTTTAGTAGGCAGGAGTTCACCAATCATAAGTCCTGGTAAAAGGAAGAATCCTAGGGTGTTGAATGCGACGTACCCAAGGATAAGGGTCGGTGGTGTCACACCTGTTCCTGGACCTTGGCTGAGGAGGAATGCCAGGGACAGAGTGCAAACTGCTGTACCGATTCCAGAAACCATTACTAAGAATCGTCGAGTGACTCGCAGTAGAAGTATGCAGGCAAGAACCGTAACTGCGAGTCTAACACAGGCACTGGCGTTTGCAGCCATCTGAAATAAAACAAAAGTTTAGTGAAGAAAAAGCGTCGCGTTGCTATATCACAAAAATGGTTGATTTTATGAAATATCTAAAAAAAAAGAGTTCTATTGTCAAAAATATATTTAGCATGTGAATTGTAATTTCAGTATGTCTACGTTTGATGACACGTTTGGCTTCGTGTGTAGTGACACTGCTCGCTGCGCCCGCGGTTGAGGGTTCAAATCGCGCTGGGGGCAATTATTAACCATAGTTGCTGTTATATATATGTATTTAAAGTTACATATCATGACGTATAGTGTATCAGCTACCTGGTATCCTTAACAGACTCGTAGCTTACCACTAAAGTAAATGGCACTGTGTGTAATAATGTCCAAACAAATTTATTTGTTTTGCCATGTTTGTTAACGTCCATAACTACTAAGTATATTAGATTTGAATTGATAAAACTTATCTGTAGCTGTATCGCCAACAAACGGATTGTTGAACCGACACATCCTGTGATATCGCACTCGCTAGTCGCTTAGTTTGCTTTTCAAAATATGCTTTTGCTTTTCAAAATATGCTGCCATAAGGATTTAAATCAATGTTAAATATTTAAGTACATATGTATAGGGATACACGAAAACCTTATGTTAATATTACTTACACATATGAGAGCGTATTTTAGCCAGTATTATTTTTGTATGAAGTATTTCAATTGTTAGAAACTGTTTATTATTTATGTAATTTTTTGGTAATTTAAAGATTAACAATAGGAGTATAAATGAAACCTACGTAAACTTAATAAAATATACGTTATGTTATCAAGTAGTTTAATTAAATTTATCTATTTTTATAATGGGTATGGCCTTATAAGTTATAAATATCGTGTAGAGTTTAAGCATGTGTGCGTTGTTTTAAGTTTTATTTATAGTTTTACAAATAATTATTTCCACTCTTTTTGGTATAAGTAATTACTTATATTTTAGATGCGAAAGCAAAAGTAGATATACTTACATGTGGTTGAAGCGATCCTCCAGCATCCTCAACAATGTCGACTGCGTAGAATATAACGACATAGCTGCCAGATAAAATTTGTAGCATATTGAAGGCATTTATAAGGAGGAGAGGTTTCAAAACTGGTGGCCTTAGTACTGTTGAGAGGAAACGAATGCTTTCCTCTCCTCTTGCTTTTTCTTTTTCCCGCGCTGATATCAATTCATGAAGTTCGCGCTGTGCCTGGGTTGAACAGAAATGTTTTATTAACGAATTATATTTTATCTTACGATTATTTTAAAATGAAATAACTTGTATAAAACGTACGGGTCAAAGAAGAACTGACGTCGACACTATTTTACTTATATATGCGTGTTCTGATTTGTTGAGGTACCTATTAAATATTTATGAAGAATGTTGCAGTCAATTTAATAGCCACGACCATGCCATACCGATGGCAATTCCATAACTATTTAATTATTCGCTCTCTATGATATTCATATTTATGTCTCTATAATATGTGAACCATCCGTCAAGAATTTAAAAAATCACTTCAATGGGCTAAGTAGCGTTGTTGGAATTAGCGAGTGTAAAAAAGCTATAGGTATTAGGTATATATTTGCTTCCTGTTTCAAAATCAGTTAGTAAGTATACTTGTGTGAAGTAATATGCCAGTCACGATTCAAGTGCCTTTGAGTAATTAGTGTAATCATATTATTAGTAAGAACAATCTATTTCAAATATGTGACAATTATGTAATGAATTGAAATGAATAAAACTTGAAACATGTAAGAGTTTGTTAGTATTGAATTTGTTTATGTTGCGGACTTATTCGAGAAACATGAACTCAATTGTCAAGTGCGTTCTTATTGAGCTCATTAACAGCGATTGGTGGAATAAATACAAATGTTCCAGAAGAGTCATACATTAAAAACAAAATACTTTAGTTCCATTAAAGTTGTAAGATGTTAAGACTTGCCGAATTTATGCGACGGACTAAGAAGCGGATTATTGATTTAAGAGCTTTATCTTTATACTAGTGACTCACCCTCGTTTCGCTCGGGTTCGACCCTAAGTTTAGCGCGAGTGAAGCCCCGGCTTTCGCTAGTAAATGCGTCCAAAAACTTGACAAATTATATACTAACCTTTCTCGAAATCCACTCTATCCATTGGTGAAAATAGCATGAAAATCGGTGCAGTAGTTTTTAAGATTATCGCGAACAGATAGACAGACGCGGCGGAGGACTTTGTTTTATAATATGTAGTGATACTCGTACGTAGGATAAAATACTAATATTTTTTCCTAATATGCTTATAATATAAGCCTTATATATTACAGAAGTAAGTACAATAAATTATACAACTTACTGTGTCAGGGTCTCCCCGTAGTCTAGCCATGGCGGCCATAGCATCGTGGAATCTTCCTCGACGAGCAAGCCAAGTAGGACTTTCCGGCGAAAAGCATAGAGCAGCAAATGCTAATACTGGTAGCACAATTGATAAATGGGCCACTGACCGCCATGACAGTGCCCCACCCAGAGCATATACATAGAGCACCCCCAGCGAGTAAGCTACGAAAGGTGTGCCTATAAGCAATCCCCTTAGTCGTGGTTCTGAGATCTCTCCTAAGTACACCTAAGAATAAAATACCGATTAGTTATGAAGTTATGCATAGATACCGAACGATGAATGACATAATATACCGAATAAAAAATATACTTTAAGCGGTTTTAGCATGTATCTAACCTTACCTACTTACTTTATATTTGATTACACATAAATTATTACCTTCTGTCATTTTTGTGCTTAAAAAACTTGTTGAGAATTACTTATCGTTCTTACGACGAGATTTGACAGTATACCATCTAAAAGATGAATTGTTAAAATGAGAAAAATTCCATCCAATAATGAATTGCGTCATGCTATTCCAACCTCCTCTATTATGTGTATTTGTTATATAATAAGGCAATTCTGTAGTACAGTGTACTATTTATATTAAAGGTCAGTTGCTTCATTATAAGCACAATTAGGTAAAATTAATATTTTTGCCATAAAATAAACATTTTTTTTATAAATTAAATACATACTTGTGATGGTGCCGCAAGGATGCCTACAGCAAAGCCGCATACGATTCGGCCTAGAAGTAACAGGGCATGATGAGTGGCTGTTCCTATGAGAATCCAACCCACTATAAGTGGAAGCGTGGACACTTGTAGAGTCCTCCGTCGGCCTATCGCCTCCATTATAGGACCTGATATCATCGATCCCAATGGAGTTGCCGCTGAATGGATACTGGCTGTTGATAAATATTATAGTCAGAATTATTTAATTCATAGAACTCGTAAATATATACATATTTATTTAAATAAATTATTATTTAAGTTTGATAATAGCTGGTTAATTGAGTACACATATACGCTTTTTCCTGCGATAAAATATCTCATTTCAGAGTAATTTGTATTAACCTATATAACTTATCTAGGGACCGAGCGAAGTGATGGTGATTCTCTAGTTCAATAGGTATATTATAATTGAAACGTAGCTAACTTGTCATGATTGTAGCAACCTGAATGATAAATTGAACGGGTAACAACGATATAATGACGTTTTACGTTACGAAAGTATATAATATGTATGTACAATGTATATTATACGTGGTATACTACATACCTACTTATTAGATGTATGTAGGAGGACAAAAAACTCATAATACTCGTATTGTTGTTTATGTACCTATAGCGTGTGGATGGCGAGGACGATTATTATTAATATAAATTGAGTAGTCGAAGACATAATACTATGTAGTTAATTAAAGTAATTGATAGCTTGAACACATGTTGCTATTTTTTGCGTGTGAAATGCTTTTGACTTTTTGCCTATTTATTTCTCATTAATTAAACAAATGATTAAATTGAATATTCTAGAGACAACTCTACAGCTGTAAGCTTGTAGGTTATGTTAAAAGTTCTTGTAAACATATTTTCTAAATTGCTTACCTATATCGTTGTTTGACCCATAAGGCCATAATTACGAGTAATAATTACTTACACTTACAATCTCGATTTTCGATATTTTAAGAAATTTACCTAAAGAAATTTTAAATAATTTCGAAATTAATAAATTTTAATATGAATTACTCGCGCATAGAGGGTAAGGGATTTCAGCACTTGTGATATGTTTTAAGCAAGTGATAGAAAATGTTTATCCAAAATCCAAACACAATTTAATTTATTGTTGGCCAAAAAAAAGATTTCATTTTATAATATTGCTACAAAGTCATTAAAAAACAAGAACACAATATTTTTCGTTTTTATACTTTACTATTGTCAACACGGTAGGTATAACGAGGCACCTACTGTAATATACATATTATATAGGAATTCCGCTTTCCGGTTTCGCCTGTTACCTTGTTTTTGCGGAACTCTACTTAGACATGAATTTTGTACGTATATGAGTAGGATATGCACAACATAACTTTATTCAATACACTATCGTTTTCCAAGCCTCCACGAGGCAATTTCATTACCAAGAAGGCTGATTAAGACAAACAAGACGTCGTAACCATAACAATAATAGTACGTACCTACCTACTCTTAATTATTCATATAAATTATTTTAAGAGTATATTCTCATAAAAGTAATTTTATTTACTCACCTATCCATGAACCCATTTCATCGTTGATTCTTAAAGAGGAATTTTCTGTCCGCAGCTGAGGTAAAGCCACTGCTGAAAATCCTATAGGATGACCTGCACCCGCCGCCAAAATGAGTACTGCGCAGGTTATTAAACACTAAAATGAAAAAAAGTGTACTAAAATACATTATTTTTCTATATTTATATTCATTTCAATATAATAAAAAGTCTCTTATCGTTTTGATTATAATTCTGCTCATATGTTCAGAAATTTATTTATTTTATTTATTTATTTATTTATTTATTTATGAAATGCCACAATAATACAAAAATGTAGTGCACATTTTAAATGTGTTTTTTAAACCATACATCATCATTTTCATCGTTTATCATAGATAATAGATATATAGTCATATGCCATTTTTTACAGCAAATTATACTAAATCTTGCACCAAGACAAACTTTTGGTGATGCTTCCAAGTTCCAACATCAGTAATTAGAGAAAGAAGTGTTTATTTTACATTCGAGCACATATTTTACCTTTTTTTACACGTGTTGGCAATTCGGCATTATTTCAGAATGGCCATTTTCTTAAGAAAATATATGTAACATTTTTCTCAAAAATAATGAGCTGAACATGACTCATAAAAACTGTTATCATCGAACAGCGATAAGCGTCAGACCATTGTGCGATCTTGTTACTGCATTGTTTAGCACACAGTCAATATAATGTCTCCTCATGTCAGGAACTTTGTTAAGGTACAGTTCCACGGCTATTCACTATCGGAAAATACCGTAATACATAAACTAATCATTACCTCTTATCTGGCCATACATTGGCAATCTACCTAATTGGGATCAAATGATGTTTGCACTATAACCGCTTTTTATCAACAGCAATTTATTATAGTCGAACTTTTCTATTATTTACACGTGTTAACTTTATAACCTTCTTTAATTATAAGTAGACTAGCGGAACCCACGGCTTCGCTCGCGCTAAAAGTACACAAATATTTTTGACTTCAAGTTTACACGATTGATTACCCATTTAAAGTTTCACATCCGTTTTATGAGAATTATGCTACAGAACCAGTTAGTGCATACCTGTGAGAATAAAAGACTTTCCTATAGTAAAGGATATCCTAAATATTGACCTTAGTAATAATCTATCATTATAGAAAGCGTAGTTAAAATCGGTTCTGTACTTTAAAACTATTTTTCAACGTAAATTAGTAGCTATGTATTTGTTTGTTAATATAGATTATAGACTGAACGTGAGGACAATTTATTCAAACTGTGACCTTTTTTTAGAGATTTTTTATATCCGTCATAACTTCTAAACGAAAAGTCAGATCCTAGTAATTTAAAGTGGAATTAACATATATATCATTAACCTTATTTATTAAACCATTTAAAATGATAAGGATTAATATCATCATATAAATATCACCGCTATTCAATTCCATACATATTTGAAATAATTAATTCAAACTAAAACTGTTATTGTAGCATAACTGTAATTGTCAGACCTATACCATGGAGATTAGAGACCTAATGGTCTCTAACCTCCATGCCTATACTATCGAGGACTTTTTTTTGAGCAATCATGAGTTTTTTTTTATGGGACAAAGGCAAACGGGCAGGAGGCTCACCTGATGGTAAGTGATCACCTCCGCCCATGGACATCTGCAACACCACAGGGCTTGCAGAGGCGTTGCCGGCCTTTCAGGAAAGGGAGGGAGGGAGGAGGGAGAAGGACGGTAGAAGGACGGGAGTAGGGATGGGGAGTGGGCCTCCCGGACTCTCACTTACCAGACGAAACTCGACAGCATAGCTGCCACTTCACGCCGGTCTTCTGTGAGAGAGTGGTACTATACGGGGCGTGCCGGCCCATTCGGCTGCTACCCGAAGGTAACAAGCATGGCACTACCACTTGAGTACTATTTATAATATATAGAACCTTATATTATATATCATCAACAGTTTTCGCAGTACACGCACAATAATGATTTTTATAGGCAAAATTGTGATACCAAGGTATTTTACATTATTCAATTTTATGTAGGGATCTCTTAACTTTTTGAAAATATATTATAGCCTATGTTACTCGGTAAAGAAGTAGCTTTCTAATGGTGAAAGAATTTTTAAAATCCGTCCAGTAGGTTTTGAGTTAAATCGTAACATACAAACAAACAAAAAATAATCAAATCCTTCTTCTCCATAATATTAGAAGATAAGAATATAAGATTAGATTAGACTAGTGACGCGTCCCTGCTTCATTTTTTATTAGGTATTTTATATTATATAACTATATTTGATAAGGGTCTTAGTACCGGTATTTCGAGTTCGAGTCGAGTTTTTGTAGCATATTAATGAGTTGTTGTTTGACCTTTAAATACATATTCACTGGTAAGGTCGATTAATCGTCCCACCGGAGTATGAGAGTGATAGCAGTAGAGAGCTGAGAGTGCACTTGTGCCTGCAGCCTGCGCGTACACTATAATATCTCAATCAGATTGGCCGCCGTGGCCCGAATCGGTCGGAGAACTTTATCATAAATACATACCTACTACTACTATTTGTGTATATATAATTATAATGAGAACAATAATTTAATAAATTAGGTTTTTAAATTACCTGGTTAAATACACCACGAAATGATGAATACGTTTCTCCTTTCACATATGGCGGTAGTGTGGCAGTCGAACTAATACTCCTAAGGAAACTCTGTAGCGCTTCATATTCTTCTTGGCTCTTTGCTTGTTTGCTGGCTACTTGAGGCTTACTCCCTTTAGTCAGCATGACTTCGTGAGCGCCATCACTATAAATAAAATTTCTTGGGTTAAAATTTTGGATTTGCGTTGACTTGCAAATCTCTTATTTTTCAAATTTTGGTATTTAAATTAAATTAAGTGCATGCAACACACAAATGCGTTTATTACACATATGAAATACATATTATATACTAGTACTTATACTTAGTAGGTAAATATATACGAGAAAGTAAGTACATTAAAGATAATAAGTTCAACGTATTTTGTGATTGTAATTTTTTGCATGTACAATATACATACGAGTATCTTAAAAATATTATAGACGTGTAAGTGTGCGGACTTCCATAAAACGTTCCATATTCGACTGGCTGCATAGTGCGCGGGGGTCTTAGTCATAACGTATTAATAAGTAATAAAGATGTCATTAGAATAGCGTTAAATCGTTCACTCGAATGTGATAAAAATATAGTTATAATGATAAATTTGCTATATTTAACGCGTTATTATTAACTATCGTCGTGCATTAATAAACATCTCATTAAAAGCGTTTAAATGAAATTGGAATATTTAAGGCATCCTTGTGATTTTTTTAGTTATTTAAAAATATAATGCTCCGCCATCAAAGTTCTTTAAAGTCATATTTATACACTTGACAAGCCTCGACAAGTGTTCACAAGCACAAGCGTGTAAACGGGATGTTTGGCGTGGCTTGCGTGAGCTTGCATAATTATTGCAAGAGCTTATCGCCGTTTCGGCCGGTGTCGGTCGCGGCGGCAAGCGCTTTACGGTGCATTTGACTTTGGCACGTGTTTTGTGTCGCATCTAATCTAATTTACATGAAAATCATCGATTTATTAAAATGGATTACTTATTATGATAATAATGGTTTATATAAGTCAAAATAAATGTATTCAATAAGGGTGCAGAGTTACATCGGTTATAGGCACTTCAATAAGATTAGATTTTATTACTGCTCCCATACATCTGCCATAGTTTCATGTCCGGAGCACAGTACGCACTCACAAGCGCAACTCGCAAGAATGTAAATGGCATTCAAGCGTTTGTAAAGGCTTGGAGCTTGTGGGCACTTGTCAAGTCTGCAAGCATGTAATGCCGGCATAAAAAAACAATTATCATTTTTTTGTATTGTGTACGTTTTATGGGTACCTACATAAAAATATATACATTATATAAATTATGCCAAACGTGAACTCTCTGTTTCTGTTAACTTCAAACAACGGTTAAATTAACATGTTTTTCGAGGACCGAAATATAATAATAGAACCAGCTTTCTAACTTCGACCGTTTATTAAGAAGTTTTTAGAAGCTACTATACCACAATAAGACTTGACCAGACTATGAACTTTAACCCAGGATTTCCACATCTGCAGAAGTACATTAATATCTACTATATTAACGAGAAAATCAGACGTGGACTCGTAATGTGTAATTTATGCTACTAACATATTCTTACATACTTACGGAGGCTAGGATCTTCTGTACAGTGTAGTTGTGTTGTGCGTGATAATCGAAAATGGTCAAAGTTCGCTTTTATACAAGCATCCTTTGAATCAGTGATTTACTAAAACAAGTAATATGTTGTAAATATCTAACAAAGACCTTGTTTCTTACGATTTACATTTAGGTAGTAGTTAGTAAGTACTAGCTGTTATACTTATTTGTTTATGCCATTGATTACTTGCCTGTGATGCTTTTACCTCGCCTTTTATAGTTTATATAATTATTTATTTAATCATAAAATTCGATTTTAAAATATACACAAATTTTAATTAGGTATACCTAGGATAACTAACAATGGTAAACTTTATACAGAATCTTGGTATAACTTACCTTTGTACTTTGATTATCCGTAATCTATGGCGAAAATATAAGGCATAGCCGAATAATAACAACACCATTTTTCCAATAACACTATAATGTTGCTATCTCTTTAAAGGACACAAGTCCTACGTCCTTTTCTTAAGCCAATGTAGTGAGACTGATTGAATCGACTTTATTATCAAAGTAACCTTTAACCTTATTTCCAGGATACTACAATGTTATATTGTTATTTACTCTCTAATATATTGCTATATCAGAGTTTCTCAAAGTAAGGTACGCGATCAATTAGGGTTTGTATATTATGCAGGCATACCTCTACCTATAGTATATATATATTATATACTATATAAACATATTTTAAATGTTAGGTAAATATTAGAATTTATGTATTAGGTATTTATAAAGAGTTAATGAGCTTATTACCTTTAAAGAAAGAGTTTGGGAGTGGTCTGAAATAGGGGACTTAGAGCGTAGATCTTTGTGGGATTTTCAATCTTTCATACTGGTTCTCATAATGCTCTGATATGGTAAATAGAATATTACGTTTTAATTAATTTAAAAAAAAACATTATGATGCCTCTTCTTGATCTTTACCTCAAACTTGAAAGTGTTTCGGAAAATCGACACCTTAGGCAACATATTGGTTATAATATTTTTGCTTTATTTAAGTCTTCCAACATTTTACCTATGTGCAAAGCAATTCGCAACATTAAAAAATGTGGTAGATAACATAGGGTAGCTTCTAAATAGAAAAAAAAAATAACCCTTTATTAGGGGTATTAGGGACTACGACTTTGAATAACCGGTTCTATGTGTATAATGCATTGGTGTATGTGTAATGCCTTATAGTGCAGGTAGGTAAAATCTATATAATATATAAAACCGAAAAACACTCATTCATCATGAAATCTCGAAAACCGCTAGACGGATAAAATTCCTTCATTTTTGGTGCAAAGTTTGTAACTATAAATTTGGCATGGTAGTGTATAGTCAGTAGACATCCGCTATGAACTAATTTTGCGACAGGGCCTAAGGGCTGTCGCATGTTTGTATGAAACTCCTCATCTTTTGTGCTACAAACTTTGAATTTGATAGGGAGGTAGTTAATAGTTAGTAGAAATTTGCTAAGAACAGTTTTTCCACAGGGTCACATAAGGTCTGAAGGCTCTTACAAATTACTTTGAATGTCTTTCATTTTTTGTACTACAAACTATAAAATTGGGCAGGGACGAAGTTAATACTTAGTCTGCTAAGAACGAATTTTGCGATAAGATCGGATTAAGGAGGTATGAGGGCTCTCGCACGTTTGCGTGAAAGGCCTTCATTTTTGGTGCTACGAACTAAAAATGTGGCAGGAAAGTAGTTTACAATTAGTAGACATCTGCTAAGAAGGAATTTTGCGACAGGGCCGGATTAAGAAGGTCTACGGGCGGAAACAGATAGACTTTGGATTTGGGTCCGCCAAATGAAAAAAAAAACATATTCTGTCTGTGTATGATGTATCGATTATATAATAATAATGGCTATTTTACAAAGATTTTCCACAAATTATTGAATTTACAGATTTGACTTAGAGTTTTAAAAAATGTATATACCTACTATAAATTTTAAAATGACAATAAATATGACATTCAAAATAATTTCAAACATAAAAGCAAAAACTTTCGAAATTTACGTATGCATATATGGTATTACGTGTCCTTAATATTTATGTACATAATTCATGAATTTTATGGTAGTCTTTTGTGTCACAATTTGTTAGGTTATTAATTTAGTTTTTGCAACATTTCATACGAGTTTTGCAATGGTCAAGCGATTTTCAAGTATATTTTTACCCAAAAATCTGATGACACAGCAGGTCATTTCGCCATTGTCTTATTACTTAATTTTTATTGGTTATATTTGGTTTATTATTAGACCAGATTATTTATTATAGGAAGTTGGCAATAATAATAAATTGTAAAAGCCTTTAAAATTTAGTTTAATTAAATTAGTCCTATCAGTATCTACATATAAATAAAATTGTGTCTTTTTTTTAATTCCAAAATAAGGTAGCGTTTCACTAAATGCATATGAAGGTGGGTGGACCATTCTATGGTATCTGTCCACCTTAACAAATAAACAGTTATAATTTGTTTATTTACTGGATAAATGAAACAAACTTATTTTTTAATAACACTTTGTTTTATTATGTAGCATATTACACACTTTTTTTATTGCAAAGATAATCACCATCTAATAAACGTAGGTTTTGGAAAGCTCTTCTAAATGGCCTTACTAGGAACAGGGTTCCATATAAGGCCAATATTATAAATCAGTCATTAAACTGAAAACTAACGTTATGATTATCAAAATATCTGCTAATACTTAAACTACATTAAAAGGTCTTTCATTATAACGTAACATTATATATCCATTTATAAAATACTCAACGAAAATAACTTGATCACAATTGTATAAGCTAGTATAGTATTATGTGATATGCGGTATAACTAAGAATATTTTAGAAATTATAATAAAGAAATGTTTATTAAAAGTAATACTAATGAGTTTTATATTGATAAAAAATAAGTTTTCAAGGACCTTAATACTTGTAGTAAGATTATAAAAATAATCTGACCTAGTCTGATTGGCCTTACAAGGAACCATTGACTTTTCTAGGAAAACTACCGATATTTTGACTGAAATCATAATAAAGTGGTAACTTTTTTTTATTACTATTAGCCAACCCTAAGTAACCCTAAGTTCCTAATTCAGAGTAACAAAAAATTAATTAAAATTAATAGGTTATTTACTTAAAAAGTTTCTCTGTGAGCGCTACTTACGATTTTAACGTCGATAAGGGAAGTCAATATATCGATGGACCGCATTTACATAATATCGGCGTGAGGGACTTGCCGCCGCGTCTATGTCCTTAAGATAGTTAGGTATTAGTGTAAGTAAAAGAAATTTGTTATCACGCGGCAATAACTATGATTTTTTAACAATTGGCCTTCGAAGGAACATGGGTCCACCCACCTTACCTATATGAAAAAAATATATATTTTTTAATTTTAGTTTGTCTGTCTGTTTCATCATCAGCCCTTTTTAACGTCCCACTGCTGGGCACGGGCCTCCCTCAGTACGAGGGGGATCAGGCCATAGTCCACCGCGCTGGCCCAGTGCGTGTTGGCGGACTTCACATATCTTACGAAAACTTACTAGGTTTTCTCAGACATGCAGGTTTCCTCACGATGTTTTCCTTCACCGTAAGACAAGTGGTAATCATGATAAAAATGATTCGCATGTGAAAATATCAGAGGTGCGAGACCCGGATTTGAACCCGCATCACTCGGTTATACAAGCAACGCGTTACCGCTGGGCTACCACTGCCTTAACTAAGTAAATGTCAGTAAGACTGACTGTCTGTTTATCCAGGCTAATCTCCAAAACGGTTGGACCGATTTTGACGGGACTTTCACTAGCAGATAGCTAATGTTAAAAGGAGTAACTTAGACTACGTTTATTTTATTAGAAAATTATTAAAATCGTTTAATATAAATTTATTTAAACTTAAACGTGGGCTGGGTATGCTAGTTGTTATTCAAAATGTTTTAGATTATAAGTTTTTAAGCTTAATATTTACTTCTTGTTGGACAATAGTTAATTACGTCGCGTTCGTGTACAGGTAGCAACAAGTTATGCATATCAATTCAGAGTTGAGCATTGGTTATACGCTGCCGTTTTGTAAACAAAAGAATCGTAGAATTGGTTTGCGGTAACCACTACTCTAATAGTAAGTAGGTAATATGCAATTTTTTATACGTGCGGCTTAGGATTGGAACAACCTGCCTGCGTCAGTGCTTCCGTCCGATTACAATATGGGTGTCTTCAAGGCAATAGTGTCTTACCATCAGTTAGAACTTAGAACGTAGTCAAGCACTAATCCTTACTTAATATTATAAATGCGAAAGTAACTCTATCTGTCTGTCGCGCTTTCACGCCAAAACTACTGAATCGATTTAAATGTCATTTGGTACACAGTTAGTCTAGAGTCTGAGAAAGGACATAAGCTTTTCAAGGCGAAAAAAGGGTTGAAATTGGGGATGAAATTTTGTATGGAAATTACGTCATTTTTAAAGCTAGAACGTTATACGTAAGTACATACTAGTTGTTATCCGTAGCCAAGAAATCGCTACATCAGATTTACTTAGATAATAGGTTTTGTACTATAATATGTATAAGTAATCGTAGCAGATTTAGTATTAAATACGCACGCTACCAACAGTCTCGAATAAACTAATATTTGCTTCATAAACGTACATATTTCAAAATAGTAGGTACCTATTACAATATAAATATGAAAACCTGTATTTAGCCAATAGCCACTTCAATGACTTTTGTTAAATTTCTTTAATATTATTATGGTATTGTGCTTTAACATTGGATTTAAATGTTTGAAGCATACGTTTAAATCTTAGGGTGTTTACATACCGAGGTCGCCTAGCCCTCAGGGCTTATTTGCTTTTATGCCTGTCTAATTTTTTCTGCCTGTTGCAAATTGCGATAGCTAATTAGCGATAAGTCCAGGCTAGCATGGCCTTTTTAGGAGTCTGTCTAATGAAAGTAGACTCTCATTTTTTTCCGAAACTTTTTATATGGAAATATTAAAGTGCTCAAAGGTATGAAATATTTGTTAATTAACGAATTGTAGGTTTACACGAATATTCGACATTATAAACGAAACTATCTTTACGGATTTTGTCGCAGATTTATTTTGATTTTTGGTTCCCGAGACGTTCCGATTGCTGGTGGTCTGTTATTTTATTTTTATTGACTTATTTTGATTCCTTTGAAATTTCCACTACACAATCTTTTAGTATCAGTAAGAAAACAAATAAAAGCAATTTCTAAACTCTAAAGAATACATATTTTAAAATAAACTGTTATTGTATTTTATTGAATACTAGTGAAAATAAGATACTTGTCGCTAGTTAAAATAAATTAAATTTCTAAAATAAAAGTAACCTGAGAATTGAGATACTCCTTATAACATTAGCTATCTGCGAGTAAAAGTCCCGTCAAAATCGGTCCAGCCGTTTCAGAGATTGCCGGAACAGACAGACAGACAGACAAAAATTTTAAAAATTGATTTTTTTGTGTTAGTTCACTTAGTACCATATACTTTCATATTATGCAATTAGTGTAAAGCTGCTAATTCGAAATTAAAAACAGACACTTCAATTTGATTTATAAATATGTCTAGTTTAATTCTGAATCGGAAAAATAAATAATTACTTGGGATAAGCGCCAATGATTTTTGCAAGGAATAGGGAAAACTGGAAGTGGGGTATGGTGTTACTATGCTTACAAGATGGCGGCATTTGATATTTAACATTTTGTGGTAAGTCAGGTCGTTGGAATGCGATATTTCAGTCTCTACTTTCATTAGACAGACTATAGTTGTCGTACCACGATTTGGGAATGCCGCCAAGCTTACATTACACTCTATTACATAATAGTCTCTTGAGCCGGTTTTTGTGTAACTGTATACATACCTACATATATTGAGTTTTGTATAATTCATTTACATGTACATCATTGTATGGATGATTATTATATATTTATGTGAGAATTATATTATTATCTATATTATATACTTATAATAAAATTCTAATGAATAGTATTTGAAAAAATTATTTGAAATAGTCATTTTTAACGATAAAAATGTCGAATCTACAGTTTTTCGAGTTTTTGCCTATCAAACTATCTTCATACCAAACATCTAAATAAGTTTGGCGTATTTTGAGTTTACCCATTACAGAAAAGACATATTTCAGGACATAGACGAATAATATGTATTTTGTACCTACCAATACTTTTCTGTCGACTTTTTAAAACCTATCCTCTGATACATTGTTTTAGTTTATCTCTTACGACCCTACCTGGTAGTTTAGCCAGCTTTTGTCACATAAAATTTTTAAGGGCGATTAGATAGGATCAGTTATGTTATTGTATTTTCTTATGAATTCTTTTCCTGCAGCAAAGTACTTTTAAATTATGTAAGTGTTGACTCGAGTAATAAATTATCTGTATCTTTACATTTAGTCAAAGTAAAATCGGTTTCGTGTAAAACGCGATAATCAAACTTGTGGTGTCTGCATAAACACAAAAAATTAAATTATTGTTTTGGGTCTATTTTCTGCACACAATAAGTTATATTTATACTTATTAAGAATAATATATTTCATGTAGAGATTTTGTTAAGTTACTATTTTCTATGTATATATATTAGATAGTTTAGTATTTTTTATTTTTATTACAAAAATATACATCTTAAAACTAACATTGCAAGATAAATATAAATTTTTATTCTTAAATTTAATCTTAAATTTTTTTCATGAACCTTAAGAACAAAGGTTCTTAAATTTGGATAAGATTCTCCGCACGTTATTAAAACAACGATGTTACCACGAACTATTTCTTTCACGAGAGGCACGTCTTATCTATCTATATCTATACATATTATAAAACAAAGTCCTCCGCCGCGTCTGTCTGTCTGTTCGCGATGAACTCGAAATCTACTGCACGGATTTTCATGCAGGTTTCACCAATGGATAGAATGGTTCTCCAGGAAGGTTTTAGTATATAATTTGTCAAGGTTTTGTATACATTGGCTTAAATATAATGATATATGTTGGAGGTGTCGGAAAAAATAAGCCGTTTGGGAGCTTTCAACGAAAACGCTGCCTAAACCCTTTGAGATATAACAAAATGATGTATAGTGGAATTGTGTATCTTATATAGGTCTACAGAAAAGTCCGCGATGGCATACGTCTATCTCTTAAGGATAACATATTATATCCATTTTAATACTTTAAGAAATGGGCAATTTTAAAGCGATAATTGGAAAGCTATTTTACACGAATACGGTATTAATCCTTATCATATTAAATACGTTTGTGGCTTTAAGCATTTCATGCACATAATTTTACAATTTTACACCATAGAATTTAAATGAATATCTTCGGAGTTATCGCAAAAAAATACGGATGCGAGCATAAAATGCAAGTGCTGCTTCAAGCGCTGATTTCGCTTGATGCAATCGCCGACTCTACCCTGCACCGTCTTGCAGGTGTATTAAAATAGCAGTGAAAGGTTAGTAGAATCAATCGAAAAAACAAACATAGTATTTTGTAGGTAAATAGTTGCTAAAACCCCGATTTTGTTGCTTTAACAGATTTCGAAAAAAAAGTTACTGCTATCTTAACGTAAACTCACGAAATTGGCAAGAACTAAACCAAATTAATACATCACAATTTGTTGCTAATTTGTTGCTGGAAAATAGTGAAAGAAAATTTTAAAAAACCCTACTATTCATCAGACCTGTAGACCTGTAGCTGTATCCATGCTATTTTAATATGCAGTAGCTCTTTTTTTGTGCATCATGCATGTTTCCATTGATTCTGCTAACCTTTCACTGCTATCTTAATACACCTCCATCTTGCGTATCGTTTAGCTTATAACTCTTGCAAGCGAAGATTTTTTTGGAAAATCTGAAGAATTTTCGACGTTCTGCCACCAATTCCATTTTTTTAATAGTGATTAGAACGCGGACGTAGCCGCGGGAATTGCTAGTATATAATAAACTAGCGACTCACCCTCGCTTTGTTAGCCGTAGGTTCCGTTATTTATTTACTAAAACCTTCCTGGAGAAAGACTCTATCCATAGGTGAAAACAGCACAAAAATCGGTGCAGGAGTTTTTGAGTTTATTACGAAAAGACAGACAGTCAGATGCGGCGTAGGACTGTTTTATAATATGTAGTGATATTATAAGAAAATTGCTGTTTAACTTTTAAGTAACCCCAAGAAGATAATAATGATAAAGATATGTACTCAAACTTTTAAATAAATTGCAATAAATTAAAATTATCAATCATGTACCTATTATACTTGAAACTATATCTAAACCAGTAATCATTATTAAAAATAGGGATTGGTTGTAGAAGAAAGAAAATTTAGGGTTTTCAGTATCATGATGCCAAATCATAAAAAAATAAAAAATGAAAATCTGGAAAGGGCCAACCTCATCACCTAGTGGAAAAGAAAATAGCCACCTATTCGCAGACCTACCAAGTATACCCAAAAAAATCATAAAAATCGGTAAAGCCGTTTCGGAGGATTTCGATAACAAACACTGTGGTCTGTGACAGAGATTTTTATATAATGAAAACTTTTGAGTTTTTCGCGAACGGACAGACATGGAGGGTATGACTTTATTTTATTTTATATAGGGATAATAAGAATAACATTGTTACTATCTGGCAAAGTGATCATTAGGAACCAAGAAATAGGTACAGTTTATAAGTACATACCTACTTACTTAAATACATTAATACATCCTACAACAGAATAATTGGTAAACTGTTCTTGACCTATAGAGTACTATTTATTGTCAATTTACTATTTCAGGCTGTGGATGTAGGTACATTTAACTGTTAGCCAACTTGAATAATTATTTATTAAATACTAATTTACTGCCTGCGCTACCTTAACGATGACCCCGTTGTCCATATAATTTTGAAAATAGTACTCCTGTGTTGTGTGCCTTTAAAGACAGTCTATTTAAGTTCTTATAACAATTTTATTCGTATTATATTTCTTTTTAGTCCTTACTGACAGTTATGCATCTTATTAATGAAGCAGTTTTTGATATGGATAACGACTTTTTTGTCATACTGTTCTCTAAGCTGAGAAAAATATTTCATTAACATATTTTCCATTTCTTAAACATCCGTAAAGCAAAACGATTTGGGTGTTATCGGAGATAAATTGACAAGGCCAGGGTCAACTAAGTACTCGAAGATTACGTCATATTATCTATATAGGTACTACTTGAGGAATAACGGAATTATGATATTAATCAAACTCGCTACTGATCCGGAACATATTATATTTGATAACTAAGAGTTAAATGTGACAGATTAAGTAACAGTAACGAAATCTATTAATCCATTTTAAAGAGAACGTTGTCGATAGGTTTTACTTTAAGTATGATGAAACAGAGCATAGATATCGCTCCCGATATTATAATTTTCTTTATCAGAGCTCGTTGAATATATAATATATAATATGATATTATACAATAATAAATAATTTTTACTCAATAAATAACATTAAAATTAAAAATAAATCGAGTCTTTTGCTTATTTATACCTAAAGAATTTGTTATTTTTATAACTACCTATGTTAAAAAACCACGATTCATCCAGTTCTTGTGAAACGTATTTTATCTGCAAAAACGTTTTCGCGAGAGTCTTGGGTGAAAGTATTAAATCCTGTTAGTTGTATATCATATATGGCAGAAATAACAAGAATAATGTCATATTTTTATTATGTTTTATTTGTTTTAGGTATAGTTAGGTGTAGTAGCTATAGTTTTTTTTTTAATTTAACGTAATGATGAATATGATAACCTACTTCCTAATTTATAATAACTTATTTTAAAATAATTCGCTATAATTTGCTAAAAGTATATGTACTTATGTACCTATTCACTATTCAGCCCTTAACGCCCTAGAGCTGGGCTTGGGCGTCCTTTTCATACGAGGGGAAACAGGCCATAGTCCATCACAGAGGACTATACTCATCTTTCGTAAACTTAATTTTTCAGATAATATGCACGGTTCCTCACTTACTAATTAACCTAACTAACTAACTAACTTTTAATTGGCTCTAAGTTCATACATAAACTACTAAGTCCCATACATCGGGTTACTTAGAAATTAAGTAAAGTCTGGCGGCCCTGGGATCTTGGTCGAAACGTAATTTATGTTAGTATATAACAAAATAATTCGCCGAGACGATGTTATGAGCATGTTTGCAATTGTCAATTATGTATTGCAACCATGCAACCTTGTTTATGTGATACATGAGTTTATGATCATATTTATTTATGTTTAATACATTGTGTTATAATTTATCTTCTTTTCTTTGTTATAAATCATATTACTTACATCTGTCTAATAACGGTAATATTAAGATGTGGTTTATAAAGTGGGAACTGTGTTTAGAATATTATGCGAAAATACATAGAAAACTCAAAAGGTAGAGCTGCTTATAATAAAAAGTTAATCAGTTTGGATCAGAATTCTTAGTTCCAAAAACAATTTTTTCGGATTTTTTTGTCACTTTGTTTTGCATATTTCGTTCTCGAAGGTTCTTATGCTTTACAGCTATCATGGTCACGGGAAAGCCCACGATTGTTTTAATTTAATTGAACAAAAATCAAAATAAGTACATCCGCGTAAAAAAAACGAAAAGATGGTATTATTTAAAATTTCAAATATTAGCGTAAATCTAAGAAAGTATTAATTAATTATTAGTCCCTACTTAGTTAAATTTCCACCTACGGCAGTAAACTCACAGCATAGCTATTTTCAATTAAAATTTCATGCTATTGAAAAGTTTATTTTTAGCTTACTCTTTGTAGAGTAACGGTTTATCGGTATATTGATACCGGTAGTATGGCATTACAAAATGAATATTTTATGAACCGTTTAAGGATTTAAGGAAAAAGATATATAAATCAACGAAATACGTTGAAGCTTTCTGTTTAGCCAAAATGTAACATATGTTTGTAAATATATTCAGTTATTCAATAGGTGTATTCTTGTCTGAAATGAGTCTTTTAACGGTTTAATCAAGGTATTTTTAATATAAAAGAAAAAGGCAGATTTGAACGTTAGAATAAAATAAATTCATCAAATAACTTACCTTGCATTCTTGTCTCGCATTATGTCCACTTTCAAAATACTATAATAAATAAATTGTGCTAAGTTGGTCTCAGTCTTTGTGAAATCGTCATTCGCTATCTATGTAGAGTTTGTAAAACACTTTATTCACATTAGACAGTCAAAACATTGTGAATGAAATCGATCGATGGACCGTTCCGACCGTGACGGTGACTGGCGTCCGAAGCGCCGACCGACTGCGACTATGGGCGCTTCATTAGCTGCGAGAAGTCAGCTGTTATGAACGAGGCGGTTGGGATACGCGTTTATGACGTCACAGCTTCTGAACTTTTTACAAAAACTAAACTAATATGTGAAGTCACGTTATCGATCTTATACAGTAAATATAATACAAATTAAAGCAGGGCTAAAATTCTAAATAAAATATACATTTGATATCGCTTCGCATCCGTTTAAATAAATAGTAATATAATTTTGAAAACTATATAAAATATAATGTAATTGTTCGGTTTTTTATATAAGCGATTGTGTTATGTGGTAGGTATAAAATGTATTATTTGTCTTAATTATTCTTTCAGAAATACAATGCATTCAGTTTTAAATATTTTCTTGGTATTTTATTTAACAAATATTCTTTATCAATAAAAAGTCTTACATAGGAATTACACAATTTTGTCTATATTATGTAACAATTTAATATTTTGTAATAAAATAATATAACAAAAATCTATAAATTGTATATCTTAAATTACTATTACGAGATAACCTCACTTTAAACATAATTAAAAGTGAAATTATATTTTTGTAAAATTAGTATTACAAGAAATGTCCCGCTTTAATAATTATATTTCTTAGAATTTAGATAATATATACGTTGTCTAGTATTTGCAAATACGAGATACAAAAACGATGATATAGGTAAATTTTGTACAAAATTACTGAGTCATGCAAAATTAGCGAAAATTGACTGTTATATACTAATTGAAAACAAACACTACGTAGTAGTGTTCTCCATTTTCATTGTCAACAAAACTCTTATTAATAAAAGTATGTCAATAGGTTTGGGGAGCAGTTTTAGAACGACGAAAATTTACGCATATCAGCGGCGAATGACCATTATGACCTCACAGTATCACGTGTGATTTTGTACCGTGTAGCGTTTTTGCTAACCAGTCAACTATAAATAGAATTATTCATCTGTGAAATTACTCAATTTTTTATGATATCTTGTAAGCGATTATAATTCTATTCCTCAATTTGCCAAATATGAAATATGTATATTGTAATTATAAAATTATTTTGAACTAATAGGCCTTTTAAATTTGACTTTGGTTAAAAGGTTATATTACTACGCCACTATCATATTTATTTATTTGTCTAACTTATGTTAATAGAATTTTGCATTCCATGCAATTATAATTTGTTTACAAATTTCTTGTGAAAACAACAAGTGTTGTTTACAAATAGGATTACATATAAAACAGCACGTTTAAGATGGTTTTATAAATATTGTAATCTTAATTGGTACATGACAACATATTGTTGTTGGATGTTCTTCATTTTTATTATTTCGCTTGAAACGGTGTTGCAAAAGCTTCTTGTTTTTTTATTCGACTGCACGAAAGCCGAAAGGTGTAAATTATTGTAAGTATCTACATAGGCAGATACATCTCTGTATCACTTTGTGATAGCTTTGGCTTTCGATCAATTATGAAGAATCTTATATTTTAATTATATTCTCATACATTAAGTTATGTTTTATTATTTCACGAATTGAATTGAATTTTTTGCTAGACATTTTGTTTTTTTTTTTGGTTTGAAGATTTAAGAATTGAGATAATAATAGTGCCAAATATTTGGCATTTGTTTGTACCTAACATTAGACTACTACGTATATTCTTTAAAGCGAAATGTTAAAAAATACTCATTTAAATAAGTACATATTGCGTAAAGTGTATTCAACAATTAAAATATAGAGATAATTAGTAAAATAATTAAAGTAAAATAAGGCTTAATTTAGATCACTGCGTAAAATAAATTGATAATAAGTAAAATATATTACGTGTACTAAGCGTCTCAGACCTCAGTCGACGGAATGTGGAAGTATGAATGCTGTATTTTAAGATACCTACGTCTAGGTCACTATCCTCCGTTCACACTTCACGCGCTATGTGGTCCAGCTGATACCATTTTTTTCCGTAATCAGGATTACATCAAAACATTATCTAACATAACAATTCATTTATTTTTCGTATATATGTAGGTATATTTATAAACATTCAACCATTCTTTTAACCAAACAAGTATAACTCTACATTGTAAAAGTTGAAACGTGATCTAAGAGGTATTTCGTTATGCCTTAGGTATTTTATCTATAATATCACATATTATAATGTATTCTACTGTACATAAAGAAGCAATAAAATTTTAAGTAGTAAAAAATATTGAATAGCTATTAACCATGTGTTTAACGCGGCTAAGCTACATAGTAAAGGAAAATTAAGGAACTGTCCGTTTTCGTGAAATTTTATTATGAGGGCATTATTTTTCTGGGGGGCTTAGAAATTATTTAAAAAAGAAACGTTTTTACTTTTTGTGCTAATAACGGTACGAAATAATAACTCTACCCCGCTTACGGGACCTCGCACTGTACAGGTTCAAAGTTCATTCTAATGAATATTTATTAATAACAAGCTAGCTTGGGCTCTACAAACATTGAGTAATTTATATATGAAAGTAAATAATAATTCAAATGAAATAGTCTCTCACATATCAAACAATTTAGTCCTAGTCTAGCTAATATAAAGAAGCTTTCTGAAAATCGATTTGATAGTTTTAAAATGATCAGAAATATCTAGTTGGTAGAATAGAGTGGGAGTAGGATCTGTGAAACAATTGATATATGTTTATGTTTAATAATAATTAAATATATTTGGTCATACAATTACTCCAAGTCGCTAAAAACTATTTCGAGAAAGAAGCTCAAAGAAGGATACAGCTGGGCTGAGCAGCATATAATAAACTTCGTCGTCTTATCGTCGCCTCTACCGGAAAGCTTAAAGCAAAAGTCTTTAATGAGTGCCTCCTACCTGTCATGACATGCGGAGCCGAGACGTGGACACTGACCGTGCGATTGGTTCACCGTCTTAAGGTCGCTCAGCGAGCTATGGAGATGCTCGGAGTTTCTCTGAAGGATTGGATCCCGAATGAAGAGAACCAAAGTCATCGACATAGCCCAAAGAATCAGCGAGCTGAAGTGGCAGTGGGCTGGTCACATTTGTCGCAGAACCGATAACAGGTGGAGTAAAAGGGTAGGGTACAGTGGAGACCACGGCTCGGCAAACGTAGTGTACGACGTTCTCCAGCTAGGTGGAGCGACGATATTTGTGAAGTGGCTGGCAGCGGTTGGATGCGTAGAGCTGAAGATTGAGCTCAGTGGTGTGCCACAGGAGAGGCCTATGTCCAGCAGTGGACGAATGCAGGCTGAAAATGATGGTTATAGTATAATCTATAAATATATAAATATGTATTTATAAATATGTATGTAGAGTAACAGGAATAAAATGAAAATACTGAGACACTGAGTCTTTTAAAATCTATAAATGCGAAACTGAAAGGTATTTTCAACATTTGGATTTACCTACTAGTTTTCAGATTGCGATTGTTGCGAATATGACTTATACGTAGAAACAATGTTAATAAAAATTCAGACGGCAAGCAGGTGCATGATTTTGTATTAAAATTAATATTCTTTAAGTGTTGATATATAAGTATGTGGAAACTAATGAAATTTTAAAATCTTATGTATACGAGATGACGACATGCAGTCTTTCACAGCACATTATTATAACGAAGATATTAATGCAGGGACATAGCGGTTGCGGCGGCATCGGCCGGGGTATTTTCGCCCTATAGCACTTTACGATTAGCAGCGATAGCACGCGTTTATCGGAGCTCTCTAGCGAGCAAAATAACAATTATATTTATGTATCTTATATATAAAAATGAATTGCTGTTCGTTAGTCTCGCTAAAACTCGAGAACGGCTGGACCGATTTGGCTAATTTTGGTCTTGAATTTTTTGTGGAAGTCCAGAGAAGGCTTAAAAGGTGACGTACCTGTATCTAATAAAATTATATACATGTCTAGATACCGCATTGACCGTACCGAACGGCCCAAATAAAGTCTACTAAAATTGGTAGACTCGCTTCGCACCTACGCCCCTAGTATATATTTACTCTTTGCCTACGCCAGTGTCATTTGAGTCACGAGGATAACAATTAACAAGCTCGCGAAAATAATTAATTATGCCGGTTTTTGCTGTCGAATTGTGTCGTAATTGTGTGGGAAAACCGTATAATAACACCAAAATCGCTTATCGTCGGTTAGTTATGTTATTAAACTACTAGTTTTTAAGAAAAATAGTAAAGAATAGTAAAGATATTTGTAAATTTACTGTCACATTATAAAATGTATAAAAGTACCTATATACATGTAACATTGGTTTGAGGGTCTGAAATCAGAATGTGAGCAATGTTACTCAAATATTTGCTATTGCTATTATATTTGCAAACTGGTATGAAAACTTTTTTTATTTCGATACTTATAATAAAAGATCTATTATTCTTCGATACTTATGATAAAAGTACTATTATTTCCAAAAACTACAGCTTTGCTAGAAATAAATTGTATAGAGACATTGAAAATATAATGCAAAAGGTAGGCGGACTGTTATATACCTATAAATGGTGAGGGCGGTTCCCTAATTCACGATGTTATCTTAATTATTACCATAGTTTGCAGTTTGTAGCGCTTATTCAAGATAATTGGCAAGGTTCAGTTTTCTGGGTAGTACAAATATTTTATGGGTAGGTATATTTTTTCTGTGCCAACGCAAAGGTACGATAATTACGATTTTTGATATAAGTAAGATTCTACGCTTCAATACAGTTATAGTGCTTATATTTATTTTTTATCGATTTTTGTTACAATTTGACATGGCGCTAGGCTTGTTTATTTGTTTCGTTTTGTTGATATCCATATAGTACTGTCTTGGTTACTAGTAAAAATGGTGTGTAAAACCTAAAAGTGTTTTATTTTGTAGTTTATTTCATAGATAGATTTAAATCAATTATTATTATGATTGTTATATTTCAAATAAATAAATTTAAAGCATTATAACAAGTTTTTTTTACACTTACGATCTTTAACGTAATATTAAAAAAAATTCGAGTTATGGGACTTTGTTCCAAACACTTTATTACGTCAGATAGCCGGGATTCGTTACCTCGGCCTCCATTGGTATTTTTGATATATTTTTTATTGTCTTATTGTTAATATTTCTGTTTTTATAGTTTCTGTTATTATTATATGTGAAAAATTGTATGTAATTTTTAAATAAATGTTATTAAATAAAATTTTCATTCTATTTTTTATGGTTACAAATAACCAGACAAGCAATTCCTAATAGATACTTTTAATACGTACAACTTAGACGCGGAATAAATATCAACATTGGTCATTACAGAATATATAGGTAATACAAGATCATAAAAAACCTATAACTATAGGGTGGGTGGACCATGGAAGGCCTTAACAAATAAACAGTTAAATAATTTGTTTATTTACTGGATAAATGAAACAAACTTATTTTTTAATAACACTTCGTTTTATTATATAACATATTGAACACTTTTTTTTATAGCAAAGTTAATCACTTTCTAATAAATGTAGGTTGTAGAAAGCCCTTCTTAATGACCTTACTAGGAACAGGGCTCCATATAAGGCCAATATTATAAATCAGTCATTGAACTGAAAAGTAACGTTATGATTATCAAAATATCTGCTTATACTTAAACTATATTAAAAGGTCTTTCATTATAACGTAACATTAAACGCTCAACATTACATATTCATTTATAAAATACTCAACGAAAATAACTTGATCACAATTGTATAAGCAGGTATAGTATTATGATATTTATGGTACCTATAACTAAGAATCTTTTAGAAATGTATAATATAAAGAAATGTTTTTAATAGTAATACTCATGAGTTTTATATTGATAAAAAATAAGTTTTCAATGACCTTAATAGGCCAATATAATTGGCCTTACAAGGGACCATTGACTTTTCTAGGAAAACTACCGATATTTTGATTGAAATCATAATAAAGTGGTAACTTTTTTTTTACTATAGTCAACCCTTATTATTAATTCAGAGTAACAAAAAAATAGGTTATTTACTTAAAAACTTAAATTTCTCTGTGAGCGCGAATTACAATTTTAACGTCGATAAGAGAAGTCAATATATCGATGGACTGCATTGACATAATATCGGAGTGAGGGACTTGCCGCCGCGTCTATGTCCTTAAGATCGTTAGGTATTAGTGTAAGTAAAAGGAATTTGTCATCTCGTGGCAATTACTATGACTTTTTAGTAATTGGCCTTCGAAGGAACATGGCATTTGATGGTCCACCTTACAATTCGTAATATGAGAAATAATTACTGTTATAAAACTTCTCTTTTTGTCTCCCCTATCTAAACAACCGAAAGGTCTATGCACTATATTGCCAATCTTTATAGCTGGCACTATAGTTAATACAATGTTTGCGTTTATGGAAAAATTAAATCCATAATTTTTGTTTTGTTTTCGATGAGATCATTTCTAACCTATGATGATGAATAGGTAATTAAAGTACATATATTAGGTATAGAAGCTTGACTGATTTTCTGATTTGGTAAAATTATAATATTACCTATATGTGGTTTGGTTCCCATCATTAAAACAATCTTATAGTTTCATACACCTTTTTTGCTTAGTGTAAGAACCAAAGGACGTGTGTGGCGTAAAAAAACTCTTTTTACCTGTGTGGCTTGAGTCCTTCATGCTAAAGTACGTCCATTATTATTGAATTAAGATTAAGTTTTATTAGTGCAATGGATATTATCCTTCCTCCAGGATGGCACGATTCATGTTCTTGTATAACTAATATAATTTGATTTATTGTACTTATTATAATTTAAAATATTTATCTGACCATTTAAATCAGCCCTTCAAGCATTATATTATGTAGATAATTGAGTTTATCATATTATGCTAAAATCTAAATGACCAACAAGTTTTTATACATTACAATATTATTAAAGGAAGGACGTATAAATGTGTCTTTTCGGCTAAGAATATATGTAAAAAACCTACATTAAAATAGTGAGTGTTACACTGTTTTGTTGAACGATTGTATATTTCGAGAATTCGAAATTCAATATTCCGAGTGAAACGTAACTTAACAATAGACAATAACACTGTTATTCGACTTGCTAATCAATACCTCTCGTTCTTCACTGTGTAGAGAAAAACGAGAGGTATTCACCTAAGTATCTATGATATAATTATATTTAACTAATAATTATTTAATTTTAACATTTCCTTAGCAGTTTAAGCATTTTGTGCATCTTCCGTTTTCTTGCGTGTGACCCATAATATATTGGGCTCTTGATAATACTGTTCTATTTCGATTAGAGATTTGCCTTTGGTTTCTGGCATTAATAGAAATAGAATAATAGTGGCAAGGGTGGCAGATGCACCAAAAAGTCCGAAGACTCCAGCCATTCCGATACTATTTTTCATTACTGGGTATAGTTTTGTGAATCCAAACAGCACTATATTAAAGAGGCAAGTGATATATCCTCTACATAGTCCGCGAACTTTAGTTGGCAGGAGTTCTCCAATCATAAGTCCTGGCAGCATGAAGAAGCCTAGAGTATTGAAGGCGACGTATCCGAGGATAAGGGTAGGTGGTATTGCACCTGTTCCTGGTCCTTGGCTGAGGAGAAACGCTAAGATGAGGGTGCAAACTGCAGTGCCGATACCAGAAGCTATTACTAAGAAACGTCTCGTAGCTCGCAGTAGAAGTACGCAAGCAAGAATCGTAACTGCGAGTCTTGCACAAGCACTGGCGTTTGCAGCCATCTGAAATAAATTGAAAGATGTAAGCAAAAGAATTTAAGAAAGTGCTTATGATATTTAAGTAAATAAATTAAAAAAAAACCATATATAAAATATTACGTTTGTTTATATCCTATATGTTCTACATATAAACCTATTTTGTTAAGTTCAACCTCTGATCGATTGTGACGGGGACGCGAGATTTCATTATAGACACACAAAAAGTTTAATAACCATATATTTGGTCTCTGTACCGAAATAAAAATGACTATTTCAATAAGATACTCAGGATGGCATTTAAGGTACAGATTCAACAAAGTTAAAAATTTATTATATGGACGATTTTATTATAAAGCCTGTAGCCTTTTCAATACCCTTCAATAAACGGGCCGCCTAATGCAAAAACAATTTTTCAAATCAGTTCAGTAAGACTAAGATGAGCGCGTTCAAACAAACTCTGTGTTCTTTACGATTTACTTCCTTTTTTACACAAAATAATTTAATTTAGTGAGACCAATCTCCTTTGTGTCTTCTCCAATCTACGTGACATTTGCGGAGTAATTTGCGCTCAATTGACACACAAGAGAATTGAATTGATTTTAACTCTTTTTATGTAGTTACAATGACTTAGGTATTTGGCTTGTGTGCTATTTACCGAACATATGAAGCAATGCCAATTGTAGACCAATTTTTGTGATTCAAGAACAAGAATAGATTTACTTACATGTGGACTGAGTGATCCTCCCGAATCCTTAACAATATCAACTGCGTAGAATATAACGACATAGGTACCAGAAAAAATTTGTAACATGTTGAAAGCATTTATAAGGAGAACAGGTTTTAAAACAGGTGCGGTAAAAATTGTTGCAAGAAAAGGAGTTGTTTCTTCTCCCCTAGCTTTTTCGTTTTCCTGAGCTGATATCAATTCTTGAAGTTCGCGTAGTGCCTGGTTTAAATTAAAATACGTATATTACTATAGTTATTTCTGGTTCTATTAAAATTGTATGATGTTTAAATTTGTACAGCTTTTTATTTTAGACGTTTATTTTCAAATATCTACAATAAAATATTAAATAATTATTTTTCCTATTCTGGTTATATATTACAGAAAATATAAATTATACAACTTACAGTTTCAGGGTTTCCCCTTAGTTTAGTCATTGTGGCCATAGCCTCATGGAACCTTCCTCGACGAGCAAGCCAAGTAGGACTTTCTGGAGAAAAACATAGAGCAATAAATGCTAATAGTGGTAGCACTATTGATAGATAGGCCACTGACCGCCATGGCAGTGTTCCACCAAGCGCGTATACATAGAGCACCCCCAGCGAGTAAGCTACAAAAGGAGTGCCTATAAGCAATCCTCTTAGTCGTGGTTCTGATATCTCTCCTAAGTACACCTAAGAATAAAAAACTGATTATTTTTGACATTATGTAGGTATAAATTACATTAAACGTACAAAACTAAAAATATATCTATACATATAATAAAACTGTAGAAAAGTCGTTTTTGTACATCAAAAAAAATTAGAAAAAAATAGCCAGGGTGTTAAAGGACAACCAATAGAACCCATTTCCAGCATTTTTAGAATTTTTGTCTGTTTGTCTGTTTGTCGGTTTGTCTGTTTATTTAGCCGGGCATCACGTAAAATGTACGAAAGCAATGTAGATAACTTTTATACACAACGATTGAACGTAACTTGAAGTAGCATTTAGTTTTTGTTTCATTGCAATCGGTTCAGTCTATCAAAAGATATTTGAGTTTAAAGTGAAGGAGTAGAGAAATTCCAGAAGTAAAATTACGGTTATGTGAATTTGATCTCACTCATCTACACACCTGAGTGTAAATATGCGTGCACAGTAAGGAGGCTGCGAAAATGCACAGGAGTTTTCCAATTTATTGTTACAAATAGGCGATGGCACATACCCCGTACAAGAAGATGGAAAAGTTATTTTGATTGATAATGATTTGAATCGATGGTTCCACAGCTAATGTTGTTACTTGTTTATAAAGAAGCACTAGCATAAATAAAAAAAAAATTTGTATCGGTATCCTCCAACAGCGCTTCGCACTAAAAAATACATTGTTAAGTTCCGACATCCACACGAACGAAGTCGCGGGCACAGCTAGTTAATAATATGGCGAGCATGCCCACAACTTTGATTGAGGTCTATATGGTCAATGTTATATCCAATGCCTGCATAAATAACAAGAGATGATTTGGTTTCTCTTTCTTTGCATGTCAGAGACAACATTATAGGGAACGTGCACGAACTATAGGTGGCAGCACTAAATCGACAAAAGAGACGCTATGCGGACAGTAGAGGAAACTTATCACACCCTGTCATCGTGCTTTCAATTATTTAAACAAAATTATCCCGTGAATTATATTAATTTTGAATACGATAAAAGTTTTAAAATATAGCTTCCGGTCTATCAATAATGATCGTCAGCTTTACCAAATACCAAAGGTCAAAAGCTCATCGAGGCCCGCCATGTATTGGAGGTTGAAGAGATAGTAAATTAAGAAAATGAGGCGGAGGTAACGGGCAAAATTGTCGCACAAATTAAAATATACAATGTTTACGACGTGAAAATAATGGGAAATAATTTTCTGAATTATTGCGTTTATCATTTTTTGCGTTTTTCACATAACCCAGGCATGAGAGTACTATTATGTGGAAAGTAATAAAATTTTACGCTATTTGATTTATTTTCGTTCTTAGTGTATGTATCGGTCATCCTACTACATCCAGAAATCCTACTAATATTATAAACACGAAAGTTTTTAAGTATGGATGGATGGATGTTTGTTACTCTTTCACGTAAAAACTACTGAATGGATTTTCATGAAACTTTACAATAATATAGCTTATACATCAGAATAACATATAGGCTACAATTTCTAAAGATATTGTGTGAATTGTACAGAATCCAAAATATGAAATAAGTAAGACATTAAAAGTTTGTATGCTAAAGGGGTACCTAGGGACGAACCCGAGCGAAGCGAGGGTGAATCGCTAGTGCAACAATACATTATGATTAGTTAGAATAATAATTTTCACTCATAAAATTACTCGTTTACTTGTTATAAATATCGATGACAACTATTAATACAGTACAAGATTCGTATTGGTGACGCCAGTCGGCAGCACCTTCGTTGTGCACGTTCCCTATCCAACTTGCCGAAATTCACACAATGGCTGCCATGACATAGAAAAAATTATCAACTATATCGCACAAAAGAAACTTAACCTAACCTAGGTTTCAATTGCTTGGTTTAGTTAAATTGTTTGGATTAGAAAAACTTTTATCCAATATTAAATTCCGTTATCGTCACGTTATTCCAACCTTAATTACTACCTACACTATATATTACGTTACATAATATAGTAATTCTGTAGCACAGTGTCCTATTTCAATTGAATTCCAACTACTTTATGATAATCATAAGTAGGTATGATTTATATTTTTTCCAGAAAATAAATCTTAGCCCACAAAATAAAATATGGGTAAACACACCTGTGCCGGTGCCGAAAGAATGCCTACAGCAAAACCGCACATAATTCGGCCTAGCAATAATAGGGCAAGATGAGGGGCTGTTCCTATGAGAATCCAACCCACTATAAGTGGAAGCGTGGACACTTGTAGAGTCCTCCGTCGGCCTATCGCCTCCATTATAGGACCTGATATCATTGATCCGAATGGCAACGCCGCTGAATGAATACTTGCTGTGGACAAAACAACAAAATAAATAAATGTTTAAACATCAATACACAACACAATTTAGTTCCAATGTAAGTTTTGGATTCCAGATAGTTGATATTCTAAAAAATATCGCTTTAAATAAAAGCGTCATAAATATAAACTGACCGACGAACAATCGTGCTAATCTCACAAAGGAATGCTCCCAGCGGGTCTCGAACCCGCGACCGCTGGCCTAAGCCAGTTTAGGGACACTACAAATTGAGCCAAATGCGTCGTCCATATAACGATATACATCCAATATATAACTGAATGTAGTTATATCATGATAACAAAACCACTCATAAAACCGAAGAATAAATTGCATGGAAAACAACGATATAATGAGGATTCATGTACAATGTAATCATTGCATAATAAAAAGTTAAATACTATAGGCAAACGTGAACTTCTCCCAGAAACAGATGTCTTATAGTCGGTCCATGAATGTGAAAGAAAACAACGTAACGGGTCCATTAACCAGAATACAAATCATAATATCAAAATTTTAAAATGAAAAAACCCGACTGCATAAAAGCTAACTAAAAAGATGCAATAAGTTGACTAAAAAATGTGGCTATCGATATTCGAAATAATTTTAATACCGATTTTGTAAGTTATCTTGCTAAAATGTGTATAGTTTCAGCGTGGTTTTATTTCCAACCTTCTTTTCGTATTTTTTTCAGAGATAAGTTTTATCCGCGGTTACAAGTTAGGATACCTACTTTATGTATAATAGACCCGGTTAACCAGCTATCATCATACCAAATTTCATCCAAATGCGTCCAGTGTCCCGTGTGAAAGTGATTTTCTCGTGATGCAGTCACAGACAGACAAAAAGACAAAAATTCTAAAGACATCAGATTTGGCCTCTGCATCGATAATAATGTTTATTTCAATTAGATTTCCCAAAAAATGTTTAATGTACAGAAATGACTCAGAATAGTGTATAAGGTTCTGAACTACTAAACCACTACCTAAGATTGAGTTCATTTAGATGTCATACAATAAGATAATCATAGACATATTCTTATATCTCTATTTATTTTAAGAATAAGACCTAATATTTTATAGGCTTTGGAATTCTCATCTCGTTGATGTAGAACATGAATGTTACTTTATTATAAGAAATACGTATACCTAAAACACGCACTCCCCTTACTCTTGCCTCATCTTCATACGAGCAAATAGTTGTTGTGCGTTTTTTGGAAATACTTGTTAGAGAAATATATAAAAAGTTTGTTTTATCATTTTGTAAAAATGCACAGTCCGAAGAGCTTGAATCATTCTTTACAATCTAAAATGCAATCTTTATTACATTTTAAACAAAGTAGTACCAAGATGGCTACCCTAGGGTACACCAGAAGTGACTGGGACAAAAGAAGTGACCATTTTTTTTATGGGACAAAGGGGGCAACCGTGCAGGAGGTTCACTTGATGGTAAGTGATCACTGCCGCCCATGGACATCTGCAACACCACAGGGCTTGCAGATGCGTTGCCGGCCTTTCAGGAAAGGGAGAGAGGGAGGAGGGAGAAGGACGGGAGGAGGGATGGGGAGTGGGCCTCCTGGACTCTCACTTACCGGACGAAAAGCGACAGCATAGCTGCCACTTCACGCCGGTCGGCCAGCCGTCGGTGTGAGATAGTGGTACTATACGGGGCGTGCTGGCCCATTCGGCTGCTACCCGAAGGTAACAAGCATGGCATTACCACTTGAAAAACCTTTAATGGTGACGATCTAACGAAAAAGATCTCCCTGTTTGCCAATTTCTGTAAACTTATTACTTGAATAAGAACATGATGAGAGCTTTAATTAAAGTTTTTAGCAAAAAATACTGACTATCAGTTTGATGTCTCTTGTCCATTGATTAAGAAGCACATTCGACTAATTATTATTGCTCATTAATAAAGAAAGGCCCTGAAATGGAATAAATATTCTCATATACAAACTTTTCGAATATTTTTCCGATAGAATATAATTTAGAAAAAGTTCTATAATTTACATCAAACCTCAACGACTTATAGTACCTACCCGTAAAACTATATAAGGTTTCATTATTACGTGAAGGTATCTTATCTAAAGGAATAACTTTTTACTCACCTATCCATGAACCCATTTCATCGTTGATTCTTAATGATGAATTTACTGTTCGTAACTGAGGTAAGGCCACTGCTGAAAATCCTATTGGATGTCCTGCACCCGCCGCCAAAATAAGGACCGCGCAGGTTATTATACACTTAAATAAAAAATAATAATAAATTGTTGCAGCGAAACATAGGTTTACTTTTAGCGAAACATAGGTTTAATTTAAACAAAAAAAAAGATACTTATACTTGTAACTACGAGTATGTAGCGACGTACCTAAGTGTCGATTTAATTCAATCACAGAAGTATATCAGTTATTAAAGGAAAAAATGAATTAATGTGAACTCTTGAATGTAAGTGTAATTTTTGAACAGTTATATGCAGATAAAGTTGCAATGTTTAAGTAACTTTATGGTTAAGTACTTTGTTTTCGTCGGGCTAAGAATAATTGTTGGCTTTACTTGTTCTGCTTTTGTTTTATTTCGAGAAAAGAGGCTTAATGGTAAATATCAAGTATCTCATTATTAAATTACCACGAGTAAGTTTATTTCCTAATTAAATAAAAATAAAGTAACTAAATCAAGTTCAGCTTACATTTTATGAAATATCTTTGATTAAAGTTACTACCGTGACTTCAGGGACTACCTTGTGTTTAACTCGTATATTTAAAAAAATACTTATTGAAAAAATAACTTTATTGGAACTTTATATTTACAAAATTACAATACAATTAAAACATTATTTAATACTGTTTTTTTTAATTGCAAATAATTGTCTCTTTTAAAACAATTACATCTGGTATACATAATAAAAGTCTCTTATCGATTTGATTAAGTATGTATGATTCGTAATTTTACTGCAATTTACTGCGTGGTGTATGAAAATGATGAAAATGATGATGATGAATATAAAAATGTTTCATGTTTATATAGTAGAAAATAAGCTACCAGTTCCTATATAGCTAGAGCTTTGTGAAGGCTCGCAAAGTTTTTCTAACGGGTAATTATGTTACAGCGATGTTAACTCTGGTTTTCTAACAGATGGCGTTAGTAGTACAATAACATTATATCCAATGAAAACAAAATTGTTAATGTTATTTTTTTAATGGTTCGAAAATTATATTTTTTACAGATGACACATACACACTCGATATGAAGTAAAATTATTATTTTACAGCACAAATCTATAGGCGTGATAGTTTTTTAGTAAAGGGTACCACAAACTACTCAGGTTGTGGGGTAGTGTTAGATAATAAATCTCGATTCGACTTGCTAATGGATCTCAGTAAACATCTCGGGGTTTTGTAGGATATTATTAGTTGTTATTAGTGAGTTGCAAAAAGTGATCTTTAAGTGACCTTTAACAAATATTTATTGTGCTTACTGTACTAAGTATCCATAATTATCGTAGACGTAACAATAGTATAAGCTAGTATAGTATAATGTTATCTGTGGTATTAGTAAGCATTATTTAATTACTTGGTAGAAAACACCACCAAAAAAATATTTTTCTTCTTTCACACATGGAGGTAGAACGGCATTAGAATTTATGCTCTTAGGGAATCTCTGAAGCACTTTTAATTCCTCTTCATCTTTTGTTTTTTTACTGGTTACTTCGTGAGCACCATCACTGAAAAATATTTTTTAGAGATTTAAATTATTAGTTTCACCGCAAGAAGATCTCTTAAGTTTCCAAATCATAAAATATACTGAATGTTAAGTAAGGTACTTGTAAAAAAAAGAATAAATCAATGTTTGTAAAAATTAAAAAAGTTTTCTAAAGTAAATGAGTCTGTTTCCGGAATTTCGTACAATAGTCTATGTACTGTACCCTTACATAACGTATAAAATATGGGTAAAATTAAAATCCATTTTGTACTTTTTGAGAGATAGTGCTGTAAAAAAGTGTTAATTATGTTTCAAAATTATTTAATGTACACTACACTATTAGGTTACTATAAGCGATTGAAATACATAACCAAAACGAAAAAATGGATATCATATATTTACTAGCAAAAAGCTAAGCTTTGTGAGAGCTCGCGTAGTTTTTCTAATGGGTAGTATGTTACATGGTATGTTACATTACAGCGGTGTTACCTCTTTGGTTTTCTAACAGATGGCGTTAGTAGTATAATAACATTCTACCCAATGAACGCAAAATTGTTTATGTTCATTTTTTTAACAGTTATAAATTATATATTTTTTGACAGGTAACATTTAGGAAGTTTATTACGTTAAAGCACAAATTTATAGGCGTGATAGTTTTTCAGTAAAGTGTACAAAGTGCTCAGGTTGTGGGATAGTGTTAGGTCTCGCTTCGCTCGCCCTAATAATATACGTTGTGCAATTAATGCAGATTCAATTTAAAACTTTAACGTTTTTTTTTAAGAAAATCTAAGCGCTATTTTGAAGTTAGTAAAAAAATTAGCTATATAATCAAAATCTTAAAAAGCGAAATTGAGAAGAAATGATAAAGATATACTTAGATAACCTTTAAAATGTAAATAAGACTTTAGAATCTGTCATTATCATGCAGCATGTTCTTGATATAGGCCTACTACGCACTTTCTACCAAAACTAAAGAAAAGTAGTAGATAAAATAAAACCCGCTTAAATAAAACAACTGCACGCGAACAATACTTACTTGCAGAAAAAAGCTTATTCATAAAATTTTAAGAAATACTTACTAATAATATCTAAGTTAGATACAATCAGAATTTTTGTGGGACAAATACCATACCCAGAGGATATGGAGGAGGATTTCCTGCCTTCCTACATAATACACGTATATACATAAAGGTCAAGGACAGCAAGAAAAGGAGGGTTTCCTTTTATTTATCCCAGTCAGGTAAAAAAAACTGATGCGTTCCTTTTAAAAATTAAAGAGATTTTTTATATTCATAGCACTTATCTTATCATACTATTATCTAAACTAACAAAAAAAATTCATCAACGTATTTCCTTTTTCTTATCACAATAAAGCAGCGTGTCAAAATGTCTCGCGTGTTATCAGAGATAAATTGACAAGGCCAGGGTCGTTTAGTTTTCGTGATATAGTTTTATTATTTGAGATAGAACGAAATTATGATAATAAATATTAATGGAAGTTCCTGCATATACAGAATATATTTAAGTTTTTACTTCAATTTAAACGTTCTATGAGAACTTTGTTAATTAGTAGGTAGGTACTTTAAGCATGATGAAACTAAAGAATGCTCTCGTAAATTTTAAGAAGCTTTATGTTTTTAATTAGTTAACTCTCTATAATTTTTTTATTGAAGTTCGATGAACATAGCAAATATTTGTGCGCGTTTCCCGTAAAAAATCTTACGGTAAGTATAATTTATTACAAAAAAAGAGTTAAAATAAACACGTTTTACTAAAGAGCGATATAACTAAAAAGTGAAAAAGTTTTGTATTATTGTGAAAAAATGGGTGCGGTGCTCGATATCAGTTGTTTAAATGAAACTATTAAGTAGAGTTAGCATAAAAATTAAAAATATAACACAAATCTTTCCATTTTATTCTCTCCATGTGTTTTATGTTATTAAGCGTTTTCGACCAAGATCTCAGCCGGACAAACTTTTCTTATTTAGGTATTACCTAAACATTTATGCCTGGCCTTTGACTGAATGGGCACCCACTGGTTTCTGCCGACGGCCAATTAAGAGGTACCCGGTGCAAAGGTTAAGTAAAAATAGTAATCACTCTTCTTAAATTCTGAGTGCTCATTTTTACGTATGTTTTAGATTATTATAGTTAAATATCAATAATCACTACTGCCAGACACTTTCCGTCGGCTTACCAGACGCTTTAAAGCACACTAAAAAATAATGTAACTTTATTGAGGTATATTCTCAGCCTTGATTTTGATACATGATATACTGAGAATTATTTCAATACTTTTTGTAAGCAGCTAGACAGATCTGATGGGCCAAACATCCCGTCAGACACACATAAAGTGTCCCAGTGAGTTATATGTGTAGGAGCTTGATATTTAGAAAACAAAGCTTTACAAAAATTATGTAACTATCATGTAATTATATACCTACTATTGTCCTTTTTAAAAACCTTTTTATCAATAAAACTTACATTCTGTGAGACGTCTAGTATGATGATGACGAAGGTCATGTCAATACCTTTTAGGTTTTACTATCTTATATAAAGTCATTTATTTGCGCATCTAATTTACATTAAAGTAATAAGAATATACAAACTGTTCATCTCAATAACAAATATAGCACCTAAATTTCGCATGCATTAAAATCAAGATTGAGGAACATATGTATTAAAATATTTAAACAGGTTCCAAATCCTATTTTTCCACTCACAAAATTGAGCCGTAAATGCACATTAGAACATATTCAAGAGGTACAATTTTTTATTCCTCGCACATAATTGAGTAAATCGAGTTTAAAAAAGTTTAAGTCAGAATTATGCAAGGTTAGCATCGTGTTAAGAACCATTTTTTATCCGCCCTGTCCTAGCTACAGCCGTTAATATCAGAAAAAAAAGGAAATTTAATATTTATTTTATACTTTTTAGTTAATACAATAATATTAAATAAATCGTTAGTATGCTGATATAAAGCTCTTGTGCGCAGTGTTCTAGAATCTAGAATATTGCGAAGTTGTGTGGAAGGAACCCTTACTACTAGTGGTAGTGCCATGCTTGTTACTTTCGGGTAGCAGCCGAATGGGCCGGCACGCCCCGTATAGTACCACTCTCTCACAGGAAACCGACGTGAAGTGACATCTATGCTGTCGCGTTTCGTCCGGTAAGTGAGAGTCCGGGAGGCCCACACCCCATCCCTCCTACCTCCCCCCTCACTCCCTTCTCCCTTCCTCTCCCTCCTTCCTTTTCCTGAAAGGCCGGCAACGCATCTGCAAGCAGTTGCAGATGTCCATGGGCGGAGGTAATCACTTTCCATCAGGTGAGCCTCTTGCCCGTTTGCCCCCTTAGTCCCATAAAAAAAAAAAACGATTTTTACCTAAAAAGAATGGAAAGCGTTCGAAAACGTTTCCTGTGGCATGTCTATTTAAAGGCCTAGTAAAAAAAAATTCCTTATTAAGAAGAAAGTTTATCACATTTCGGAGTTGACACTTGACTAACAGGAGATTCTTGCTCGACACGTTTCAATAACGTCAAGTCTCAAGACACCTATGTTTTCCTTTTACTATTGTAATTGTTGTTTTACCTACTATCCTTTGAATGTCGTTTTCATCTCTAATTAAGGTATTACTGTTTATGTTTTGTTTTCCATGTACAAATTAATTTTTTTTCATTTAAACAGGGATGAACTATAAGTGTACTTATTCAATTAAATTTTTATGCTTTTGAAAAGTTTATTGTTGCTCTACGTAGAATAACGGCTTACGGCTTTGATTTATACAGGTGGTTAAGCAATAAAAATATTTAATATTTTTGAAGGATTTAAGACATAATATTAATCAAAGAAATAGGTACGTTGAAGCTCTATGTTTAGCAAAAAAATGTCCTCCGTATGAACAACATGTAGTATGTTTTTCCATAGATATCTTGCTTGAAATGGAAGTTTTTTAAGGGTTAAATCAATGTTGACTTTAAAAAAAGAAGAGCGTATTTAAATATTTAAAGGTCGAAATCAATTAAATTCATGAAATAGCTTACCTTGCGTTCTTTTCTATCATTTTGTCCGCTTTCAAAATACTATATTAAAGAAATCGTGCAAATTCATCGTTGTGTATAAACTACGTTGCGATTGGTATCCAAAGCGCCAAACGACTGTGACCAGTATATTATCTATACTCTTTGACTGTGACTATGTGCATCCTTCCCGGCTGTCGCTGAGTAGGCAGTGGAAAAACGTGTTTTTGACGTCACAGCTTCTGAAATGTTATAAAATCGAAACTGATGTGCCAGTTTATCGATCTTAGTGAGAAAGAAAAAGATAGGGCTAACATTCCTTATATTAAATTTTTACTTTTTACATAATACATTTGATATCATATCGCATCTCTAGACATATTCGTAATGTCTTCCTTAGATGCGATTAACCTAATAAAGAAACACTCTCATAATGATCACCATTTAAGTTTTCAGAATGTAATTGCACAAGGAATTAAGCAGTCAAAACTATTTGTGATTTATGCCGCACTTATAGTAGTGTATCCCTCCTAAGAGCGACCTTCACCCATCTGATAATCGGACGAAAATTATATTTTATCAAATAAAGTATGTTTCTGAACATATACCATTTGGGTTGCCATAATAAATATGGGCAATGATATATAAAAATTAATAAAAATTAATAAAAACAGTTTTTTTTTAATTTCACCGACTTGCTTAACAAATGAATGAAATTCAAATGAAATGCACATTCGTTTGGAATTAAACTTATGATTTATCAAATATAAATCAATATTTTTAAATAATAGATTGGGATTTTCTAGCTGTGTAATATACTGCAAAGTCGGCTAGAGACAAAATATCAAAGATTTAGATTTTAGTGCAACTACCGGACCGCGTAACCAAAAAATTATTTATATACCATATTAAAGAAGTAAAAAATGCACTATCTCCTGTATTTCAGTGGCTTATAACTTAGTTTTATGCAGTCAGAAAACGAAATGTTTTCAATTTATCCTACATAGTATATGTATGTATATGTATTCAGCCCTTTTCACCCGACTGCGCGACGCAAAGGAGTGGTACTGTGTTTATCAGCCTATGTACGAGTATGTATGTATGTTTGTATGTTCCATTGAAGCACTATACAAACCTAACGCCTAGGCCGAGTTTTATGATTCACACGTGAATCGATTCCTCTTAGTCCGGCGAGTGTCACTAAAGACATGACGTTAGTGAAAATTCAATATGGCGATTACTGGACGCCATATTGTGAAAATGAAAAGATTAAAGTCAACAAACTATGTCAAGCGGGGTATCGTTGTTAAATAGGTAGGTATTTAATAAAATCATTTTTAGTTTTCCCTCAATATTTTTCGATTCAACTGGCCGTTTAGGATAAAAAAATAAAAGAAGAAAAAAGTTGTCAGTAAAGTATAAAATAAAAAAATAATTTAAAAAAGCCGACTGCGTAATTAAAAAAAATGAAAAGAAAAAAATAAGCACCATAACATTGGGACTGGCCCGTGCCGGTAACTGCGAGGTACCATACTGCGGGACTTATAGCGGAAGGAGCCGCGGGAAATGCTAGTTTTATTATATGGATAGATACATGCATAATAACAGCTTTTTGTTTACTGAATCAAGATTAGCTATTTTTAGCAGGTTCCAGTAAAAAAATACTCAAGAAGGCAGCAGAGCGTAGCTATTAGTCGCTAGTCCGAAATACAAACACTTGCAAAATTTCAAATTGATATGACGATAACAAGTACCTACTTAGGTAAAAAACACGACCGTGCTGGTTGGTTCCTGATTTTCTCGAAAACGTAAAACTTTTTCTTATTATGGGACCACCTTAATAGAAAATAAGTTTAAATAAATAAAATTCGACAAATCGTCTTAAAGAAATCGATGAACACTCATAAAAAACATAATACAGATAAACATTGATTCTCCCTTTTATTGAAAGTTGACTAAAAATAATTCAGTTCTAGTAATTCGGTTTTATTTTGGGAAAACTTCATTAAGTGTATGTAGCAGAACACTTATCATCATGAGATATAGAATTATCATTATGAAATATTATATACAAATATCTAGCTAATAAATAATATCGACTTCCCATTGATAAAGTGTAGGTAATAGGTATACTTTGTCAATTGAAAGTAAGATTGTAGAAAACATCGATTTTGACAACCTAATAGTATTAGTTTTGCTTATAGATGCATATTTCTTATAATGAATGGTTATTTGATTATATCTATTGACTTTTCTCGGATGGGTTTAGGATGCAGTTAGAAGGAGCCTGTAGAAATCTCGCCCAGGGCGCTGGTAGAGTAAAACCGGCACTCCGGTACAAGCATTTACCTGTTGTAAAATCGAACTCACATACCCGCACGTTAGTACAAGGCAGGATAATCAACAAGTAATAATTGTGCTATTTTCATAGAATTTCATGTTTATTTATGCTTTTATACGGCTAATTAAGCATTTATGGTTTTGTGAGTCATTTCTATTCATTTACAGTTATGTGACCCATCTGGCTCTATTCATAGTTGTATCCAATAGTTATTTTAAAACGTTATTAACATTCTTAGCTTTAGTTTTTACAGACCACGACGTTTTTCGACTGAACTGTTCGTTAGGAATCCATTATCCACGTTAGTCATAACGTTACTAGAGTAGGTACCTACATTTTTCTATCAAAATCATGTCATAACTTATTTATAATACTCCTCAAAGTTTATTTTCTTATACTCGTACATAGAACTAAAACGGTTGAAGTGATGGCTTTTCTAGCAATGTCCAAATATTCATGTCATCCATGTTTAGCTTTGCTTTTTATACTGAACTACGAGTACATACCTACTTAAAAATCTATCTTGTTTGAAATGGAAGGAATGCATTATTTACTATTACAATTTACACGGAAATAAAATCTTTAACTTAATCTATTGACAAAAAGGGTATTAACTATAGCTTTAAATGAGAGCGTGATAATTGGAAGCGACCGTATGGTCTGTTATATTTCCTCAAACACATTCGAATTGTAAACAATGCATTATGTGTCATCCGACTCATAATATCCTATATAATGGCACAACAAGACCCCATGGATTACACTGGGATTAGACATCATCGTTTCATCAACTATAATTTTCAACCTGTCGGGTCACAATGTCTCCAAAAATATTTTATCTGTTTATAGCTATTTTGTTCGTTATTGTAGTTCAAAATGAAGGAAAACCAGCAGAAGAAAATTCTTTATCGCTAGTGACCGAAGACGAAATGATGGAAACGGCGGAATCGCATCCTTTCTTACCTCAGTTCGCAATGAAAAAACTCAAGGAGAGGCGGGAACGGGCACGCGCACAAAGGAGAAATTATAGAGCTTAAAGGAAACAAGCATCTTTTGATGGCCAAGTGAGATATTAGTTTCGTAAGTACCTACGACACAATATTTAAATTATTATTATAAACATTAATTAAAAGCGGTGCAAATAAACAACCAAAAATATGTATACAGTGACATTAATTTTGGACTACTTTCGCAGATATTGTCATATTTTAGGGTCTAATTATTTATTTCAATACGCATGTGTCACCTTTCTTTGACCTGGAAATTTATAATATAAGGTGTTTTTGAAATTGGAAATAATCACACATCCTTCGGAGTTCTCACTGACGTGGTTTGTTTCAGAAATCATGAAAAATTACGCAGTTTTGTGGATAGCGGTAGGGCTAAGTTTTTCTATTGCAAGTTCAGTTTTAACCCAAAATATACCCGATAATGACTTACTGTTGGCTGGAAATAATGCACCAAGAACTAATGACGAGGCAATATCAAACAGTAGTGAAACGGAGCACGAAAACGACGAAATAAGTGTGAGTATTGAGCCAATTCAACAGGAATTACCGAAATTTGAGGAAGCTGTCAATATCGTTATAGGAGACGTCGGGAATACAGACGAAGTAATCGATCTAACAGTACCAGCGACTGACAGTCCCTTAACATTGCAAATTCCCGATGTTGTTAACTTTGAAGAGGACTTTCTTCCAATGAGAGATGAAGACTTCCTTTATAACGACTTGATACATAAAGACCCAAATGAGATTATGGATACAGCAGCTGGTTTCGTTCCCATCCCGATTTTTCGTAAGAAGAAGAAAACACAGAAACCTCGAAGGCCGCTTGCTTCAAGAAGATATTATAGGAGACCCTATCCCTACCGAAGACTGTACTACTTTTATCCATATTACGGATATTACCCAAGCTCTCTAAGGTTTTATTAAGTTGTAGTTTACTAATGAATAAATAATGTAAAAAAAACATTTAAGTGTTTTACATTATATTTATTGCTAAATTTTTCTTATATTATATATTATATAGTAATAGCATGTAAATGCTTGATCAATTTCATGATTTAGAATTGATACCAGATAAGATTATTTACAACTTATGTTTTATCTCTAAAATACAATAGAACACAAAATTTTCTTAATTACATAATTGTATTTTCATGGCAATTGGTCATATTTTCAGTAATACATATTTGACTTACTCTATCAAGATATATTGAATTGATTTTGTATTAAACATTTGGTTTTCCACAAATATGCTCGTATATACTTTTACAATTAATTTTATAATCTTAGACTTTTTGCAGAGATTTAGTTTTTAACCTGTATAACGTCACAATTTATTATAAAGGGGTATTTTACACGCAATACATTAAACATATTTAAAAAAAAATGTTATGCACGTATAGGATACATAATATCTATATGATAAATAATAAAGCAATATACAAGGAAATAGCTTCTTACTTTAATTACTTGTACAATAATAAATGTGACGACGCAAATATCATCGATTTATTAATTTTAGGTACAATTTCATAATACACGGGCCAAGCTTTGCCTTTAAATACCACCCAAAATCCATAGATATAATAAAATATTATACACTTAATGTTCTAATGAATTTTAAATTAAAATAAGCGGAAAGTAGCTTCTTTATATTAAGATATTTTTTTTGTAAAGTTAATGTATACATTTTTATAAGTAATTCGAAGCCGATCTTCATTTTCTGTAATAAACATGACCTACTTAAGATTCTTATACAAATCGGTAAACATGTTCCATCCCTTAAAATTCGTAGTTAGTCTTAATAGATTCCCCAGCACTTTGGTGTATATAAACAAACCCATAGCTAAAATACTTATATTTAAGAAAACCTTATATCCTTTTAAAGTTACGTATAAATAAATAAGCATTTATATTTGAGAGCATTTACAAAAATTAAATTAGTCTTTTTTGGACTTTCTAAATTAAGTTTTGTAGTTTTATTATTTTTTAAGTCTTATATTACATTTTTTTTATTTCCCCGGCCCCACAAGAGCCTCATCCATGAGTTCATCGTCAGTTATGCAAGGCGAGTTGGAATGAGGGGAAGCAGCTACTAAGGGAGAAGGTGCAGGACTTTTGGCTAATTGTAAGAGGGCAGGTGACGCGGGGTACACTGGTCTAACAGCCACCAACCCTGAAACTTTACTACCAGATGAAGATGAGAAATCTAATAACATTTCGGCCGCCTCTTGGGGGGTTGTTGCCCCGCTCCTGGCGACTGTCCCGCTTGCTGGAGGTTTCATACAAGAATCCGCACCTTTTCTATCTTCAGAACAACCTTTAGGTGCGGGAAACCCCTTGGCCATATCAGTTTTGTAATCTATTGGCATCATAGGATATGAGCCTGAGTAACTTTCTTTCGAATCGTCTTTGCTTCTTTGCGGACTTTCTCCTTTCGATATACTATCTGAGAGCGTCTTAGAATAATCCGATGGATCAGATTTACTCGGTGGTACTGTTTTCGGACTTAATCCTCCTATATTCAATAAAGGCTTTGGTACGTTTAAGGGATACGCAGATTTTTGCATAGAATCTACACTTCGATTTTGATTGTCAAAGTGAGAAAAACCGTATTTACTTTGATCCATAGATCGGGCGAAATCATTGACCATAGAGCGGCTATCATATTGCGATACTGGACTATTTTTGTCGGGGGTATTTTGGTTTTTTAATTTTGGTATTTGAAATTTACTTGTATCGAGGGGCTTGATCAAACCTTCAACAAGAAAATTAGCATCTTTAGCTGCATTTTTAAAACGATCTCCGTCTACATCGTCTCTGGAACTACTTGGACTCGAATGACGTTCGGATTTAGAAGAAAAAATTGACTTTTCCGAACTATTCATAAGTTTCGTCCTTGCTTTCTCACGCTCTCTGTCTCTTATAATTTTAGCTAGATCGGCACTACTACTTTTAGGGGATCCGGAACTAGATTTAGAAGCTGATTTAGATAAGTTAATTCCAGCAGAGTTGCTACTTGACGATTTAGAATAAGGCACTTTGGAGGCACTGCCACTATTGTTCGAGGTGGACTGGTCTGAGGGACTCAAATTAGCTTTAGGAGGAGTCGAACTAGAAGACATGTTCGCCGATTTAGAAGATTGCAACACTTGTGTTTTTTTAGAAGCAGGTCCACTGATCACTCCTGGTTTTAAACCAGTATGTGTTTTAGGAGAGCCTTGACTCGGTGGGGTTAGTTGAGGCGAAGACTGCTTACTAGAGCCTGAACTAGAGTAGTTTAACTTAGAGCTACTGCTAGATGACTCTTTCGACCTAGTTTTGTTTATGGTTATTTTCATACCATCTAAGCTAGGTTTTACCATGTACTCTTGATTTTTACTTTCACTCAGCTTTAAACTACTGCTAGTGGCGCTATTTTTAGGATCTGAGAATTTAGCGCTACTCGAGGAAGTAGGTTTTACAGTTATTTCAGTATCAGTCCCGCAGTGTTGAGCGGATTTCAGTTTATCGATTACGGCACTAAGAGAACCTTTTCTATTACGTGCTTGGCTCGGGGCATTGGACTTGTTCACTTCGATATTCGGTGGAGATATTAAAGGCTCAGTTACAGGACTGTCACATGTAACTGGAGTAATTTCTAATTGTTTGAGCTTCATCGGGTTTTTTAACTTGGGACTACTTCTATCTGAACTAGAAAAAGACAAACTGGAATGTTTCTTTTCTTTATCTCTAGAAGTCATAGAGCTCGAGCTGTAGCTTTCTTTTGAGATCTTTTTAGTCAGATCATACCCTGTTGTACCAGATTTTCCGGAAGGGGAACCACTAGTTGCTGATTTGAGTGTGGACATACTTGGCTTTCCCGAACCGGATGAACTATGTTTCGGTGAAGAAATACTGTGGTTTTTTGGACTTGAATAGCCGGGTAGGTGCTTGGGGCTGTTTTGTACTGGTGAGTGTCTTGGACTACTGTGGTGGCTAGATGTCCCCGAGGGCTTCCCCAGACCCTTTACATTGCCAGGACTGGGCGATTTAGTTATCGAAACTGACCTACCATGCGTAGGGCTGGGACTAAATTTTCTTAGAATAGAGTTTGGGGAAGTAGGACGCATGGGGGAGCCGTCTGTTGGCTTAATGCTTACTGATACAGGTTTAGTTAAAGGGTCTTGTTTTGGAGGGATTTTTTCAGGTGGTCCCATAGAGTCGTCTCTACGACGCTTTTTCTTCTTCTCCTTGCTACGTTCTTCAGACTTACTGGACTTTTTATCGGATCTAATGCGATCGTCGAGAGATTTCATTTGTGAAGATGTTATTGGTGTTATAGTTATTGAGCTTGGTATAGCTGCTGGCGTCGCAGCTGTTATTGGGATTATTTCTATCCCGGGCCTTCGGTCCAGACATATCATGGACGATATATTTGAACCAGGCCCAGAACTTGGTGCACCTGACGAAGTCGTCCCGATGGGAGTGATGCTGACGGACGACGGCATGAAAGACTTTCCGTCTGTGAGATCTAGAAGCAGCGATGATGTGCTTCTACTACTACTACGAGATTCTTCTTTACTTTTCAGTTTTTGCCTTTTGTGCTCAGACTTGTGAAAAGGATTCCTGGAACAAAATATTATATCATAAATCATAACAGTTGAGAATATTACATAGTTATTTTAATTCGACAATCTATAAAAGAATATAGTATAAATAAATCATTCCATAGATATCTTTGACAAGTCGAAGAGTGTCATGGTTTTAATATGTTGCCAAAGAGAAAAAGATAGACAGATTCATAAAAAAATACATCTAAACAAAAAGGTAGGTTTATTAATTATTAATATCGAGTGTATTATATTGTTTTTTTACACATACACTTTCTAATGGTAAATTATAAAACCATATCAAGTTTGATCTACTGCTCAATGGGTGTGTCTATCTGATTCTTCTTAGGCATGTATATAAAAATTAAATGTATGATGGAATTTAAATCAAAATAACTTTCGTAACGACATATTTACATATTATTATATACTTGAACTTTTCTACTACTTTACAGAATATAAAGATATAAATTAAACATACCTGATCATATCTTCTACATCCCCATCGTTGGAATTGTCCATATCGGACGACGCTCTGTTGTCTTGACTCCCGAGAGCGTCTGTTGCATCCATTCCAGAGAGTTCTAAGTCTGAAGCGAATTCATTTTGAGAGACCGACGATTCTGGACCTTCTATATCGTCGTTGGTTGAATTGCTGTTCATAGTGTTTTCATCATTGCCGTAGTTATCTGAATTGTCACTCTCACTGTCTGAGTCCATCATGTCGTTCATTCCCGGCTTCCCCTTTTTTTGATTCGTCGGCCACATTGCCTCAGCTTTGCGCTTTTTTGATTTTCGATCGTCCGACATTTGGGGTTTTAATTCAATTGCATTAGAATCTTGGCACATCATTGACAAATGATGCTGCTGCTCAGATAGGTATGTACCTGATGGTTAGAAAATAAAAGTGATTTAGATTACTTAATTATTACAATTATAAAGTATAATTTATACTTATCGCAAAGTATCGTGAATTCGATTTTGTAATGGAGAAAATATTTTTCTTGATTTGGTTAGAGCTTGGTGAATTTTCTACAAAAAACTATCTTACAAATATGCCTTATCTATACATATAATAAAACTGTAGAAAAGTCGTTTTTGTACATCAAAAAAAATTTACAAAAAAAAATAGCCAGGGTGTTAAAGGACAACCAATAGAACCCATTTCCAGCATTTTTAGAATTTTTGTCTGTTTGTCTGTTTGTCGGTTTGTCGGTTTGTCTGTTTATTTATCCGGGCATCACGTTAAATATACGAAAGCAATGTAGATAACTTTTACACACAACGATTGAACGTAACTTGAAGTAACATTTAGTTTTTGTTTCATTGCAATCGGTTCAGTCTATCAAAAGATATTTGTTTTAAAGTGAAGAAGTAGAGAAATTTCAGATGTAAAATTAGGGTTATGTGCATTTGGTCTTACAACTTCACGTAACTTTTATACACAACAATATGTGCATAAATTGAAGTAACATTCAGATTTTTGTTTCATAGTAATCAGTTCACACCTTATAAAAAATGTAAATTAATAAAATTATAATAGTGTTTCCGTCCAGCGCCATCTACGAGTATTCGAACTTAGACTGGACTATAACTAGAGATCAACTGCGTGCAGTATTGTTCGATAGATGGCGTTGTGCGTGTGAAGTCATCAAAGAGTATAGATATGGAAGTCATTTTCTGAATCGCGGTGTTAAGATTTTCCTTGAAAGAATGACCTTCGCCTACGTCTATGTCCGCCGGCCTCCGCTTAGGAGTTAGGAGTAATTGTGTTCTGTGCCGCCGGCCATTTATGAGTTTTGTAGGAGTCTTTAAAGTTCTGTCCGTCTGTCTGTTAAAGAGGTTTGTCTATGTAAAGGTATTGAATAGAATTGATAGTATCGTAAATCGTTCGTTCGTTAATTCGTTATTTCGTAATTCGTTTTATCTTTCAAAAAATTTTGGTTAGTTAGATTCGGTCTTAATTTCGAAGTGCGAAGTAAATATTAAATAATAACTTGCGATTTGAGTCGTAGTTTGATATTTTATTGCACAGACACATTGCTGATTGCATTATATGTTTTTAAAAACTTTTACCACTAAGGCTGATATTATGATTAAATTTGTGTTGATATTAAATTTCTAGATAAGAGATTTAAAATCATACGCAGTATTAATTTAAAGTTTAGTTTATCTTGCCTTATAATAAATGTATGTCCTCCCAAACTTTGTAACGGCACTCGGCTCAAAGTCACAAATCTGCAGCAAAACATAATCGAAGCTGAAATATTAACCGGTTGCGGCGCCGGTGATATTCTTTTATTCCAAGAATACCTATAATTCCCAACAACTTTCCTTTCTCTTTCAAACGAGTGCAATTCCCAGTCAGTCTCTGTTATGCCATGACGATTAATAAAACTCAGGGCCAGACATTATCCGTTGCGGCGGTGGACCTAAGTATTGGATGCTTTTGTCATGGTCAACTATACGTAGCTCTTTCCCGCGTAACCAACCCCAATAACCTTTTTGTGTACACTCCAGATGGTTCCAAAGCTAATGTTGTTTATAAAGAAACACTAGCATAAATAAAAAAAATGATTTGTATCGGTATCCTCCAACAGCGCTTCGCACTAAAAAATACTTTGTTAAGTTCCGACATCAACGCGAACGAAGTCGCGGGCACAGCTAGTCAGAAATAAAATATAAAATACAACATATAAATAAAATTGAAGTGTCTGTTTTTAATTTCAAATTAACAGATTTTCACTAACTGCATATGAAAGTATATATGGTACTTACATCAAAAAATGAATTTTTAAAATTTTTGTCTGTCTGTCTGTTTGAGGACTAGATCGATTTGACGGGACTTTCACTCGCAGGTAGCTATTGTTATAAGGAGTTATTTAGGCATCTTTTATTTTATTAGAAAATTTATAAAAACTAAAAATTATAAAAACCGTTTAATTTATTTTAACTTACGTCCAGCGAAGCAGGCTGGGTTCACTAGTATACGATAAATTCGATAGCCACTCTAGAGTCTAAAGCCAAGTATTTAGAGCATCTGTATAATTCTTTAGTCTGTGACAAACAAAGCAAGACCTACCCCCCTGGTGCGGATGGCTGACGTTGGCGGGGTACAGGCGGTGCGCGGCGCCAGGCTCCTGCTTGACGTCACCCCCGGGGTCGATGCCCCCCAGGCCACAGCTAAAATTTGACTCCAGAGCCGAGTAGCTGCCGTTTATCTGCTTTGCCGCTTCTCGCTCCCAGATTTTAACGAGCGATCTGAAAATATTATGAACTCATAAGTATTATAGTGTGATGAATGTATTTTTTTTTGCTTGCTGGTTTAGAAGAAGTTATAATGGCTTAACAGTTGTGGATAAATCCTCATATTATGTAGGCCTTTATCTACATAAAGATCCACTTAAGAGGAAAATTTCATATCAAAATATTCCACTGAAAAAGGCATTTTCAGAAGAACATTTAATAAAAACCGTCTAAAATGTCATTAGTACAACCTACCGAAGCGTTATAGGAATAGAGTGGCTCTTCTGCAGTACTTTAGTAATATAATCATCTATTTGTTCCCTGGGGGGTGAGTTGAGGGTGTAGACGGAGGCGCGCGGCGCGGCGGGGTCGCTGAGGTCCAGCTCCACGGTTGCCATGCTCTCGTCCAACGGGTGCTCCAGGAAAATAGAGATGTGTTGCCAGGAGAGTGCACTCACTTCGAACATTAGCACGTTTTCTAGCTCCATTACTGTTAAAAAAGGCGTAAAATTATTAGAATTGACAATATCATAATACGTGCTATTCAATATATTGGATTTATTCACGGATTTATTATTTTTTTTTCCTGACGTTTTTAATGCTTCATAGAAAATGGTCTCGGAATACATGGTGCAAATAAGTTCAGTTCACAGTTAAAATAAGTTCATAAAGTGTGTATTCCAAACCGAATAGAAAATAAATAATAATAAATAAGTATCTTGTATGCTGGTATGGTATCCTTTCTTTCAACTCGTAGGTTTTTTATAATGTTCACATCTTACGAGATATCATAGTTTTAACATAACTTCACAACAAAATAATGATTACCATGTGCAAAACGGACGTAAGGGCAAAGAATTTTGTTTCTAGCCTTTAGAACACGAGCGAAGCCACGGGAAAAGCTAGTATAATATACAATACCCACCCTGCTTGGCCTGCAGGCGCACGCAGCTGGCCACGAGCGCGTTGAACAGCGCCTGCTGGCGCAGCGCGGCCAGCAGCGGCGGCACGTGCGACGAGTGCGTGAACGGCACGCTGCTCACCACGCAGCCCTCCAGCCCGCGCGTCTCGCACAGGAAGTAGCACTGCCATTGCTCTGGAAGGTTCTAGAACATGCCAACACACATATATGCAATAACTTCTTACTACATATTTCGGTTTCGGTATTTAGACCATTATTTTCTGATTTAATTTGCTTAGAATACCATAATACTGGGATCTAAAAGTGCAGAATAAGCGAGCGAAATTCAAACATGCAAAGCGCTATTATTGCTGCTCGAATCAAAGCCTGACGTTAAATAGCATGTGTATAGTGTTTTGACATCCCAGTACTACAAAAGTTTTCTAGCTTTTTCCATAATCTAAGTGGCTATTAAAACTGATTGCATATAATGAAGAATACTGACTGCCACAGTACTGTATTTCACAATTCAATATTTAACAATTTGCCTTAGTCATTTACATGAAACACTGTTTAAAAAATAGATCTGCTACACATAACTTACTTACCACAAAGAGTCCTTTGCTGAGATTCAACTCGACGATCTTGCCGGGCGCCAGCTTGTTGTACGTTTGTTGGGCCACTAAACCTAACATGGGCTTAGCATTTGCCCAATCCCCTGCTACCTCCACCTTAAAAAAATATGTATATTCTTTTAAATCTAGGCCAGATTAAATAATAATAATTATAAATAAAAGCTTATTTCTAACTTCGCTCCACAGTGCCAAGTGACTACAATTTTACCTTTGTAAAATAGATAGAAATGGTTATTGAGAGTGTATCTTAGGAGTTAAACATGTTATCTCAGACTTTTCAGGAGTTTTTTTCTTTTTAATTACAATATTTTGATACATATATTTAATTATTGATAGTATTTTATTACTATTATTAATAATTAATATTCATCATATATATTGCCTTATGACTCAGCCAACATAATCCATACATCCAAATACAATTTTTGAAAATTGCCTCAGGATCGAGCCATTTTCACGCTCATTTAGTTTATTCGAAAGTATTCATTATTCAGTATAAATTATGTTATATATCTTACCTCTGTAGTGGCATGAATAAGTTTAGCAAGTCCAGCACAGAGTGGGGTTGGTTGAGACAGTTTTAGAGTAAAACAAGCAGGCAACATTGCACTATTTTGTGGTACCAACTTTGCATATATCGGACCACTTCTGAAACAAAGTGTGTGTGTTACAAATGTTCCTATATTTAAAATGTTTTAAAAATAGTATGTTATTAATAATGGATAAAAAAACCAGTATTGAATTGTATTCAGGCCTTTTTTCTCGTGTGGGATGGTGTACTGAGCACGGGCATCCTTTAATCCGAGGGTATAAGTCCACTATGCTGGCCAAATGCGGGTTGGCGGACTTTCTCATGTCTTTTGAAAACTTGCTAGGTTCTCTCAGACATGCAGATTTCCTTACGATATTATCCTTCACCGTAAGACAAGTGGTAATCAAGATAGAAACGATTCGCACATGAAAATATCAGAGGTGCGAGACCAAGATTATACAAGCGAGCTAGTTACCACTGGGCTACCACTGCCATTATAAAAATGAAAAATAAAAATAATAAATGAATGTATAAATAAAAAGATTAATTGTTAATTTAATTAAGTTATGACTCCAATTAATTACATCCTAACATGTATAAATGTCATTTTATTGATAATTTATAAATATAAATAATTTTATTACTAAATTATAAATATGTAAAAGAGTTTTTAAATAAGAAACAATAAAAGAAGCCATAAGTATCAGTACCTTTACCTTGCATTTACTCATATGACATACCCTTTTGTACTACGCTGTCCAGATATAATAGGTGACAACTGCAGCTTATTAGCAGTAGAACCTTCAAGAAGAACTGTTGCAGAGTGTCCTATTGGACTATGGGAGGGCGCCACCAACGATGCCAGACCACTAGAGACAGATGGCTTACCCATAGTCAGTAGTTCTACCGTCAAGGGTTGCAAGCCTTTATCTTTGTCTAGTAGCTCATATGGTGACACAAAGTATGTGAGGCGCATAGCATGACCTGAAATATATGTATTTTATATTACGAAATAAATAAATAAATTTTAAGCTTTTTAAAGTGCCTTATCATATAGGTAATACTTATGTATATGCAATGCAAAAATAAAACTTGCTAGCTTGACTCTGGTAGAATTTGGCATACACCACTGTAATACTTATTTAAAAAAAGAAAATATTTGTTCGTAGATTCTGGTCTTGACAGGCAAGTCAATTATTACTATTGAAATTTTCTATTAAGAAGTCTTTGCAGCAGAAAGAAGTACAGTGAGATGAAAGCAGCTTCTTAGTGTCGGTCTTAACAAGTAAGCAATAGTACATGTATGCCTTAAAGAACTCATAAAGCTCTCAGGCTTGTGCCTAATCTCTCAACAGTTATGTCAAATTTTTGTCCTATATGAGTTTGAGAGTGAAAAGAATAGATAATTTATTTTTGCTTATGTATACATATGGACTATATTAATTAGTATATCTTGTGCTCATGGCTAGTCAAATCAGAATCAGTCAGAAACAAGGCATAAAATGGACAATGTTATAGAACTAAATATGAAGACAAATAATATTTTTTAGGTACATATTATTATATTTTTTATCTGAGTATTTTACATACCTCCTCTCCTCTTCTGTAGAAAGCCTATAGGACTTTTATGTACTTGAGCCCAAGGGTCTTTAATCATGCTTTGTAATTGACGTAATGTACACAAATCTTCTTCTAAGCTTTGAAGTGCACTAAATGCCTTACATTTGACCTATAAAATTAATATAAAATTTATACCAGTTCCACTTCATAAAGTATTTTCTTACTCAAATAACATATTACTCACTTTCTTTTCTGCATTTAATTGGTAGACAGCAGTGAGTCCTTCCAGTTGGGCTGTAAAATCAGCAAAATCTCCACGTGATATACACTGTACGAGCTCCTCACAACTTTGTTGTTCTATCTAAAATTATTCATTAAATTATATTTGTAGCTTAATATATTTTTGAGCCATTTATAAAGATTTCCAACCATTACAGGCATATTAGCCAAGGATTTCATTAGGAAAGAGCAGAACCATTACCTTGCCTTCATGATGAATTTTCACATCTTTTATTGATCCAGAAGATTCAACTAGTATTTCCAAATAAAACATATCTGAAGATATAAATAAATTTACACCAGATGTTCCTACTACAAATTTTAGTCTGAAAAATAAAATAATGTAGATACCTTAAAATTAGATAATAATAATAATTCAATATGAGTAAGCATTATAAAGGTTATTTTATACTTTTTTATATGTACAATTTTTAATAGAGAATACTTTAGGCTTATAATATGATTCAAGGATACTAAGCTAATTTGATAGTTAAAAATTAAAATTTACTAGTATTTCTATGATATATTTTATGTCCAAACATACCCAAGTTGTCTGGATAGACACTCCAGCCTTTCAATAAGACTCTGTAATGAGCTCACTTTTATGCAATGTTGAAGGCTATCAAGACATTTTTGTAGGATCATACGATCAGCACTGTCTACTGCCCATCTTTTGTCCTGCAAAGAAAAAAATGATTTAATGCTATGATATTAAAATAAGAGTCATATAGTAATGAGTTTATTAGACAGAATTATTTGAGTATTTTGTGGCAAATTTTTCAATTATTACAATAGTTATATTATTACTAAAATAAGTTATATTTATTTTAATAATCCTTTCAATACTTCAATATGAACATTGTTTACAATTTAAAAATAACATTATTAAAAATTATAAAACTAACCAGCAATGCCATTCGAACAGCTTTAGAAGTTTCACTTAAATTTTTGTACTGTGACGTTTTTGATCTTAGCTTTTCCATGAGAATCTCTTTTTGAAGCTCTTTAGATTTATCCATCATTCCATTTGCAGAAGCCATGACTAACGCTTTATTATCCGTCATTTTTACAACCAATTTATCTAATTTTAATAACAAACACAAAACTGATAACACAACTTTTAGGTTTTACGATCACTTGGTTTTCCTATATTTTTCAATAATTTGTTACGTAATAGGGACCAAAATAACCTAATCACATTTTAAATCTTTTTTTCTATAAATAAATTGAGGTTTAATTATTATTTTCTTAAAACAATTTCTTAATCCCCTTACTGTTGAGATCGAGTAATGAAACTGTCAGATTGTCACTTGAGTCAAATCCATAGAGTATATTGCTACATGTCAAATCCAAATGCGATGCCATTTGCTATTATACCGCTAAGTTGTGACGTATATTTTTTGTTGAATGTCGCTAGTGTGTCAAACGTAGAACTGAATACCAAATATTTCTTGTCTAATAAAATGAATGCCTACATTCTTGAATAGGTCGAACAATATTACTGAATGCCAACAACTAAGCGTTTAGAAATAGTTTGACTTTTTAGATTTTAAGCCATGGAGATTAAAGACCAATCTCCATGTTTTAAGCCTTTATCATTAGAAAGTTAGAATTATAATAGATGAAATGCAAAAATAAATAAAAATCAGGCAAATGTGCTGATTTACACACCAATGGTTACGTAGAGTGAAACATGTAATGTTTCAACATTAGCTTTTTACGTGACAAATAAAATAAATATCATTATCGGCAGAAATCAACTTTCCGTACGCTGCACGGTGAGAACTTATTTTTTTTTGTGAATTTAACTGTAATATGTAGTCACTATACATTTAATTCTTACGGGATAATTTTTCCTTTCATCCTCCTTCCTTTCCTTTCATACCTTCAACAGTACGATGCTGCTATTGCCTATTCAATAAAAATATTAGATAGCACTAATTCCTCAGAACAATAAATAAGCATAGAAGGAAGCTAAATTTAACTATGTAATATAGTCGTCTCTATTTTTTTATATACTCATAAGAGCATTAGAAAGAGACAGATGTAGGTGGCTAAAAATGCAAATTGTCACAAAGCGAACGTCAATTTGGTTATATTGGCTATCTTTATGATACTAAGTTTAAAAGCTACCTAACGTCTCAGGTTCTTGTCTATGACTTAGTTCATCGCATTTTTGTCGTATAATGGTATGGGCCTTCGGTGATTTTACGTGTTTTTATTTGGTTTTTATAAAAATTGTACAAAATTATCAGTGATTAGTGTAAAACGCAAAGCTTAAAGATTAAATAATGTCCTGCATTATAGTGGGATATAAATCACATTCATCCCGCAAAGAAAATGATGATACTCATTTGTCTATGACAGCGTACACTTCAAATGTTGTAAAGCGCCTTTTATTCTTTAGTTAAGACTTTTTGCTTGAATAGACGATAGATGGCACTAAACCACGCACTGTGAAGCTTCATTTTGTAATTTATACGAATTATTTTAGTAAAATACAGTAAATTCATTCTGCGTATAAAATGAAATGTCAAACAGGAAAAATCTGTAAATATGCGCTACAAATTTATTTTCTAGAATAAAATTACGTTTTTAGGATCTTTGTTTTCTTTTGTTAATTAAATTTAAACAAACTTCAACAAATTGATAATTAATTTGTTGAATCGGTACATCTGTCTGACTGTTTGTTCCGGATAATCTCTGACAGAGAGACAGAGATTAAAAAAAAAAAGTATGTGTGTAGTGTGTACTTATGTACACGCGTTAGAAGTTACTTCTTTGGCGTAACAAGATAAATAATGAGCGATTTAGTGGGCAACTTCATTCTGTTAATTTTGTGTCACGGTGCGCGCGCATCGTAAAATTTCACTCTCATCAATTTTTCATAAAGCGCCTAAAGAAGTATAACTTCAAAAAAACCGGATGTCCGCCATCTTGGATTTGAAAATGGACCTCATTTTCGCAATCAGCACCCCGAGAAACCTCGTAAATGACACTCATGTCATTATTGAAAAAAACCGAATATCCGCCATCTTGGATTTGAAAATGGACCTCATTTTCGCAATCAGCACCCCGAGAAACCTCGAAAATGACACCCATGTCATTATTGAAAAAAAACGGATATCCGCCATCTTGGATTTGAAAATGGACCTAATTTTCGCAATCAGCACCCCGAGAAATCTCGAAAATGACACCCATGTCATTATTGAAAAAAAAACCGGAAACCCGCCACCTTGGATTTGAAAATGGACCTCATTTTTGCAATCAGCGATTTAGTGGGCAACTTTATACTGTTAATTTTGTGTCACGCATCGTAAAAATTCACTCTCATCAATTTTTCATAATACGACAAATCTTCTTCTGACAGTAACATATCATCGCCGTCTTTATCACCTGCTAAAAGAATGAATGGATGAAGGTGAATCTGGATCCAACTTCACACGTGACGCTCGTGACACTTTTTGGGACTGTTTCAATGAAGTGGCAAAGGACAATAGTAGTGATTGTCGCGACCAAGAAAAACAAAATCCAATTGCTACATAACGAGATTGACTTTTTTTTAAAGGCATCTCGAATCGATCGCAATCACGACATGTACATTTGTTTAAATCAGTACCGGCACTTGTCAAGGTTTGCTTGAATTTATCTTGTAGCACCTGGCAGTATTTTTTACAGCAAAAGGTTATTTTCAGAAGCTGGTCTGGTATATGAAGCCAAGCGGAGTCGCTTCTTACCAACAAATGCGGAAAATTTAGTATTCATTCATCACAATTTGCCACTTGTTAATTTTGAGTACTAAGCTAGTTAATAAAACAAACATTTTTGACGTGCGATTACAAAAATAAACGGTGTCCAAAACTTAGTGTGCTATGATTGCTTGCTTTGGCCTTTGCGTCTATTTCAGACGATCTATAGTGCAATGTTCGAAGTACACCGCTTCTGGTGGCTGTATAAACCTATGCGAGAGCGACACGTTCTACCGCAGACCTGACAGGAGAAGTTTGCGACGGATGGTACTGAGTCGCCTTGGCGTCGTCTATGTCTCCTGTCAGCAAGTACCGCGAACCAAATTTCATCACAGAACTTGCGACCCTTCACAACTCTATTGCGCCACTCCGTTCGATCTTCTGCGAGTCTTTCCCAGTGTAGGTGGTCAATTTTAAAGGCAGCCATGTCTCTCTTGATGCAGTCTTTAAAGCGAAGCAGTGGTCTTCCAACGCTTCTCCTTGCGTTAGCAACCGCACCAAGAAGTACACGACGTGGTAATCGAGATGGTTCCATGATCCATCCTGTGTACATGCCCGAGCCAGCGCAAACGTCTCTGTTTGAGAAGCGCGGTCAAGCTAGGCAATTGTGCAATTTCTAGAACCTTCTCGTTTGTAACCCTGTCTTGCCATGATATGCTCAAGATGGTACGAAGACAACGCATGTAAAAAGAGGTAATTCGTCGTTCTACTTTCGCATAAGTTGTCCAGGTTTCAGCTCCATACAAGAGTATGCTTACAATGGAAGCTTGAAATATTAACATCTTGGTTTTGGTGGTTAAATATTTGTTTCGCCATACTCGAGTACTAAGCTTCCCGAACATGCTTGCTGCTTTACCGATGCGAATGTCAACCTCTGCATCCAGTGATAGATTGTTTGTTACGGTTGACCCTAGGTAGCAAAACTTATCAACTATCCTTAACAGCGTACCATTCAGTGAAATTGCTGAAGCCTCAGAGGTACCTTGTGCTAGCACAACTGTCTTCTTTGTATTTACAGACATGGCGAACAAAGTACAGGCCTGTGAGAATTGATTCACCATACACTGGAGCTCACGTTCGGAATTGGCAACGAAAGCCGCGTCGTCGGCGTAGAGAAGGCTATCGATGAAAATATCATCGCGGTTTCCTTTGGATTTTAGCAGCGAGATGTTAAACATCCTTCCATCAGATCGTGTATGTAGATGGATACCCTGTGGATTATCACCAAATGCTGTGCGCAGTATAAGCGAAAAGTAAATACCAAACAGGGTAGGTGCCAAGACGCAGCCCTGTCGCACTCCTCTGCAAATATCAAACGGTGCAGATAACTGACAGTCAAAAACTATTCTGCCCTTCATGTTCTCGTGAAAAGATTCAACGAGGCTCAGGAGCTTAGGCGGACACCCAATGCTCTTAAGCGCCGTGTACAAGCCCTTCCTGCTGACTGTATCGAAGGCCTTATTAAGGTCAACGAAAGCTACTATTAAGGGACAATTTTGTTCTCGACACTTCTCCTGTATTTGGCGAAGTGTGAAAATCATATCTACTGTAGAACGCCCGGCGCGGAAACCACACTGTATCTCAGGATAAACACGTTCAGCAAGCCTTTGTAGTCTAGATAGAACGACTAGGCCAAAAAGCTTGCCAACTATGCTCAGAAGAGAAATACCACGGAAATTGTTGCAGTCGCGATCGCCTTTCCCTTTGTATAATGTGATTACGTTAATGTGCTATGATTATCCACGTGTAATATAATGAGTTTTTTTTTATTTTACTATCCGGTATCCGGCCCGGCCGGATACTAACTATCCGGTATCCGGCCGGATAGTGAAAACAAGGCTGGATAGGCCGGATACCGGCCGGATGTGTGCGTGTGCGTGTGCGTGCGTGCGTGCGTGCGTGCGTGTGTGTGTGTGTGTGTGTGTGTGTGTGTGTGTGTGTGTGTGTGTGTGTGTGTGTGTGTGTGTGTGTGTGTGTCTCCAATGCATAATACAAAGTTCCTACTTCCGTCAACTTTGAACATGTACCTAGTAGGTACCTACTCTACTTTTTAGTTCACTTTTTACGTATTTCGTCAGTTTTATATTTTTGTAAATATTTTATTTATTTATCGATACATAGTGAAAATATATAAGATAAATACATAAGACAAATAATTTGATTTGCTTCAGAAATTCGGTTATAGTGATAATATTATGTTGTACTTAAGTGCTAGGCCACACAATGACCCTTTGCCGCGGGCGGTTGTAGCTGCTAACCACAAAACCGTTTAGAGCGAAGGAAAACTGCCATCATAATATATCAATTAATATAAGGGTTATAAGGGTTTCTAGACGCAGACACAGACTTTGTTGTATTTTTGTCCCTAAAAATTTCTGCGGGTTGCTTGCAAATATCTCAAAAACTAATGAAGATTTTTAAATTTAAAAAAAGATTCAAAAAAGAAAAGAAAATTTCCTACAAAAAATCTTCACTCCCGGAACTATAGGACCAATATTTATAGCTTTCCCAGACGTATGAAAATACGCCCGAAAACGGACGACTGGACGACGGAAACGAACTGGATAGATAAATAAAGAATAATCCGCCAGAAAATTTTTTTATCATATATTTTTTCAATTAGTAGGTATATGGTATACTTAGTTAATTAATATTTTGTTTCTGTTTAACCCATTATGACCTGAATTATTTTAGGGGCTTGGAATTGGATAATTTTTGAATATGTTGTTATTTAAGGTAACTTAGCTTAACTTAGTTTTGACCATTTAAAGTGAAATTAATTTATCAGTTTTGGAAAAAACAATGGGTGCCGTACGGCACTGCTAGGCTCATACGTAGACTTAACATCATTCCATAGTTATGTATCAACTTATCATTAACTAATAAATTTAACTTTTTATTGATTAAATTATGAAGAATTAAAGTAATGTAGGACTGAATAAATAGCTTAGAGTATTTGTTTTTTTTAAATAATGTATTATTATTTATTATACGCCAAAAATTGTACTTTACGTACGAGTATACGTATGCGAAACTTATCAATTCAGATCGATGCGATTTTGAATTGATGAAAAGGTTGTTAACACTTTCTCGCAAAAGTCCAGGTTTTCCGTAAGTGATTTTCCTCTAAATTTACCAAAATTCCTTCAGGAAACATGGGCAGCTCCAAAACTATATCTTTACCAATCAAAATATTCATGAAGCATTCTTCTTTTTTTATATTTTGGATACTGGTTCATTTACTTTAGAATTACCAGGATTACTAAAAGAACTGTAAAGCAGATTAGAGCAGATTTTTCCGACCCTTTTCACGATTTCGATTACGTGAAGAAGAGCGACCACGTAAAGAACGGAAACCACTAAGCGGTGTTCAATATGACCCTTCTACAGGTTTTTCATTTGATACCATCCATGTATTTTCGCGACTGGTAGAGCAGGTCTAAGCTGACAATGGTGTACATGTGGATTAGATTTCGCGCAAAGCATTGACTTGACGACCTGTGATCTTATTAGAACAATCCTTTTTTTGGTAGCCGAATGTTGATCAGCGTCGAATATCTGTTCTGAAGGTTCAATATAAGGCAACTTTAGTTCAAGTTCTTCATTTTCGTCCATTATGTCTAATTTCAAGCTAACAACGCCTATTAAGAAAAATAAATACTATTTCACAAAGATAAATTAAAAAATAAACAATTCCACACGTCATTTGAAGAGACATCCTAACGGCCTACAGGTGCCATGCGGCACCCGTAACTTTGGACGTATGTTAAAGGTAACAAGCAATCAAAACTGAACAAAATTATATTATGTTCTAATCTAACAAATATATACGAATAAAATAAAACACGATTTAATACGATGTTGCACAAAACAAATAAATTTAAACACACTTACTAAAAAGCTAACTCCATTTTTGCCAAAAATTTCACAACACTAACTTATTGACGGTCGTGCCGGTCTCAGCAAGTGCATCAATTGAAAAAAAGTATTTAAACTGTTAGATATATCGCTCTAGTATCGCATTGATACCTAATCAACTTGCTTCACTGTTTGAGGCAAAAGTATGGTGGGTTAACATGTAGGACAAGAATTGGGTGCCAAACGGCACCGCTATGTTATAATGGGTTCATGAACATTGCAAGTGTGATAATTGACACTTGTTATTTTTCCAGCGGGGATCTATTCTGAAGCCTTCCAAAAATTGCTCCAAGAGAGGGAAAAAATGACAAATTTATAGTTTAACAATTATCAAAATCCGCTGTACAGATTTTGATGAATTTGGTATAATGATAGCTGGTTATCCGGATCAGGATATAGAATACTTTTTACTGTTGGAAAATATCTGATTTCTGAAAAATCCCAAGTAACTGATAAAAACCGGCTGTAAAACATCACACGGTACCTATATGACATCTAAAAATTTAATTTCCGGTCTTTAAAACGCGGGCGGAGCCGCGGGTAAGTTACGGCTACTGGCTAGTTATCATAAACTTATGATAAATATAATTTTATTTATTTATTTTTCTTCTACATTTCTAACTCTAACTCGTTAGTATAATTAATGTAAACGAGATTTAAAAATTAGTTTGCCAAAGAAGTTTTATTTCTGACATGTGTACTTTGTACGCACGCACTTTTGATTTTTATTATTAGGCAGCTTAGACTAATAATACCTAGACTGATAGTTTCATACATAATTCCGCTCAATATTGAAGTAGCATTAGTATGAATGTGTGCGTAAGTGTCACGTAATTGCAACCGAAGGCACGAACTCGTACAGCCAAATCGTACAGTCAGATAACAATATGACTGGTCTTAGGCTTCATTCTTTTTTAATTTTATTATTAATATAATTTTATTATTTATTATTATTATGTGACGTGTTATGACACCCTTTCACTGCACAGCAAGTCATTTTTAAATAAATAAAGCGGGAGCTAAGACTAAGTAAGTACCTAAGTTGTACGTATGTAGTTGTGTAACTTGACAATTGACATTGACACGACGGGAAACGTATCTAGCCATATCTCGAAATCTAGCCAAAAAAAGTGGTTACAATTCGCTTGGACCTACACTCCATCTAGGTGTTATATATCTATGTTAGGCAGTATATTATAATATTTAGTAGTCTTCAATTTTTTCCCTTTCAATGTATAAAATTGCAAACATAAAAGAAAAGTAGCGCATCCATTGACGGCTCTTTATTTTTGTGAATTGCCTTATTCAAGTAACCTTCTCACGTGTTAAAATAAAAGAGGGATCAGAAGCTAAGGGATAACTGAGAAATGGCTAACAAATCTAATTAAACAAGCTTTCTACTTTGAGTATCTCTTTGAAATAAAAGGTACTCGAACCCTTTTATTAAATGTTTTTTGTACATGTAAAGATAATGAATGAAGCTTTAGAATTGTAACTTTAGTTTTAAGCACTGAGTACTTATGAATAATAATAAATGAGTATTAAAGCAAAATGTCCTAAATGATATAGGTACAAGGTACCCATATTGAACTTGCCTTTAGAGCAATTTAAGTCTAAAATTAAAAATACATATTGAATAAAGCTTATTACACCATCAGTGAATACTTAGAAGATGTAAATGCGTGGGATTAATGTCTTGTTGTGTCTCACGTAGGATAAATAAATAAATATTGTAATGCAATAAATATTGTAATCAAATATTTTTTGAAAAGAGCAACTGCTGAGTTTCTCGCCGGCTCTTCTCGGCAGAACAGCATTCCGAGTCGATGGTAGCTTACTCCCAAGTCCCAGACTTGCAGACTGACATTCAATTTAAATTTTATATAATAATGTAAAAGTGACGATTCAAAAGTGCTTGTAAAAGTCTATTTGAATAAAGTATATTTTGATTTGATTTGTACAAAATATGCTCTAAGCTAAAACTTAAAATATTGCATGAAATGTACATTTTATTGTCCATGATTTTTAGTAAAGGCCGAAAATAGTTATTTTTAAAGGCTTGTTAGCCATATTTTTTATTTATTTTGGTATATAATCTAAAAATATAAGTATGTTGTATATTTTATTTTTATTTTTTGTTTAAGTATTTATGTTCTACGTCTACGTCTATAATATAATAATATCGCTATTCGCTGTTTACTTATATTTCGCTAATTTTTTTTTGTTGTGTTTGTTATTCTCAGGAGAAGGTTCTTATGAAAGAAAAAAGTTGTGCGGAAAATTAGAAAATTTAAAAAAGGTCATGTTATGACCGTTGCCATGGTGCGTGTAATCACGCAGGGATGAACCCGAGCGAAGCGAGGGTGAGCCCCTACTTAATTATACAAATATTCTGCTACGTACATTTTAAAATAAGAATAAAATAACTTGCACAGGGTTATTGACAGAAAAACTGTCCGCATCTCTGCACTTGTCATGTACACAGCAGGCTGGTTAAAAGATTTAGAGCCTTTTATATAATTTATTGAAATATAGTTTCAATAAAGATAAAATCATATTGTTTTGTTTTTAATTTTTATTTCATTAATTGATTTAAGACTAATATTAGCTAAAGGTTTTTGAATTGTATTGAAAAAAAATATGATTAAAAATATAACAAAATAAATTGAATTATGTTGAATATTATGAACTACAATTTCAGTATAGGGTTTAAAGATAATATTTTTGTATACTTAGGGCTAAACAACAAAATATTTTTAAGCTTGCTCTTCCGGTACTTTTATATCTATAAATTCCCGTAATTTTACCCTGCTGTTGAAGTTTTTATCGTGATGCAAGGTTGAATACTTTAACTTATAATATTACTATTAAAGCTTAAAATTTTTCGTTTACTGATATATTTTATATATATACTTTATGGTTCGTTAAGCTGCAGACTGGTACCAAATTTCACGTATGCAAAAACAATTCTTTTTTATTTAAATAAGTATATACATAGTTTCTTTTCATATCTTTTTTTATTTCATTTGTATTGAAAAATAGCATATTTTATTTTATTGAAAGATTTATTTAAGGAGACTCCTAGTTTATAAAATGTGACATTTGTAGCCATAGCTCATTTAGATCCATTTTCATGCTTGTAGTTTTGAAAATATATAATATTAGAATATAGAATATATAATCGCTTTAATGATGATATTGAATATTTATTAGCTCTGAAGTATTGTTCATAATTTACTAATAAAATAATCTAAGTTGTACTAATCTATCAAGTAGTTGACTGTTGAAGTACAATTTGTTGGTAGTTTAATAACAAGATTATTATTAACTTGCTAACATTGAGTGCTATCCAAAGCTTTTATTCGATAGCACTTTATAACGGCGCAATTTTAATTATATCTACAGGTAGCCTTGCATCTTGAAATTGCGAACAAAGTGTTAGAGACTTACGAAGAGCGATAGAATTGCATTATTATTTAGTAAATGTATACAATTTATACAATTAATATTATTATATACAATTTACAAAAGTAATTAACGCTATAGATATGAATTTTATATTTTATACTAGCTGTTAATCGCCAACTTCGCTGGGCGTTTTAAAATTGATGTAAAATTAGTTTTTTTAATATTAATTATTATTATTATAAATGGAAGCCATACTTTTTTAATCTTGAATATATTTATTGAACATATAACATAATAAAATAATAATTAATAGTGAAATTGATAAAATTAATAACAGGAACACCAAATTAAAAATGAAATTGAATTTTCGCGACAAACTTAATCGGCCTCCGAGTCCGCCTCGACTGTCATCCGTTCAATATTTTCGACGTTGTAAACCCGGAAGTCGAAAGGCGAAATGTCGTGGTCCAGCTCCACACAGCTTCCATAAATAGGTACACATGGCATGTGAAATTTCGAAAATCTAAATACCTACAAAAATAACAAAAAAAATTAAAAGGAAATGATGACCAGTGGAAGAATTTACTTCATCTGCGCGCACAGAACGCGTTTGAAAAAGATAATCTGATCGTGTAAAATAAAAATACATAATTGGTGGAGCTGGATGACCATGCCTAGAACTTTAAGTTCATCACGAACCATGACGAAGTGAAGTCTATCATTTGCGAAATCACATGTTCTTACTTTATACCAATTTTTATAAAGATCGGTTCAACCGTTCTTGAGGTATAGCGGGACATACAGACAGACAGACAGACAGACAAAAATTTCAAAAATGGTAAAACTGATGTCAGTGAGTCATGAAACGAATATTTATGACGAAATTCGACAAAAATTTGAGTGTACAGAGAGACTCAACAGATTTATAGAGTGTATATAGATGTTACAATGTGTAAGTTCATAATGTGTAAATACGCTTTGTTAATAATTATCGTACAGACAGTGGTAGCCCAGTAATGCCCTCGCTTGTGAAACAGAGTAAAGCCGGTTCAAATAGTCTGGTACTTTCAGGTGCGAATCATTACTTGTCTTAAGGTAAACCGTAAATGAAAACATATTGAAGAAATCTGCATGTTTGAGAGCAGTAGACACTAGACTGTGTTAAATACATCTTATCAAACTTTTTATCGTATCATAAGCCAAGTTGTATATTCACTAATATATTCTAATTGTTTATCAGAAATTATGCTCATTATTATAGTCCTCGCTTTTAAATGCATTTTGTTCCAAACCGCCTCTTGTTTTACATATTTACCCGGCATTGTGCATATGGTGGACTCGTTACATTCTTTATATTCTAGTAAAGTTACTAATGTTAATTTCCAGCTTGAATAGTTTACTGCATCATAAATGGACATCATAATGTCTTTATTTTTGCATTTGTACCCATTTTCGTGATAGAAGCGTCTCCTATTCTTAAAAGTTGCACGAGGTGTGAATGTGTAGCGTCAGCGGAGACTAAAAGAGGAAAGTGACGCCATGACAAACTTTGCAGAAAAAGCGCTTTACAAAAATGACGATTATAATATATCACAAATAGCTGTTTGTTTATGTCAGTCAACATTCGAAAGACATGCCTCTTCCCTCTGGAATATAAGAGAGCCCCCCGCCCAGCAGTAGGATGTTGAAAAGGGCTAAATAGGTATTTATACGTAATTATTGCACGATTTTCTCTTAATATTTACAAATGAAGAATTTGTCAACGATGTGCTCTACCAGGATAAAATATAGTTACTTGCTATCTTTTACTTAATTTTATACGACCCTTACTGAGCTCTACATTCAAAGGAAAGTCGATGTAAAATTCACGAGCATTTAATTTTATCTATATATTTGATTAGGCTCTCCGAAACATTTTCCCGTCTTTTAGAAAGTCGTAAGTAATTTAATAACTAACGTAAATTCTACTTTGTCCTCGCACGTTAATATGTTGATTCTTTAAAGGGTCACAAAGACAAATATCCACATCTATACATTAACATATTATATCAGTAAATGTTAAAAAAGTAATCACATAATAACACAGGAGCTTTTAACGTTATATAAAAATTAGTGTTTTAAAGCACCTACAGTTCAGTAGGGGATTTCTTTGCAACTAATTGATGTACCAGAATTAATAGTAACCTTGTCACTTTCCGGTCCATGAACTATCCCTTTAATAAAAATAGCTTTACTTTGTTTCTCTTTTTCTGCGTGAAATAAGATAAAGCGAGAAGCACTCTTTCGCATTTAGATAAAAGTTATGATGTGATATAACACTATTATATTTTTTTTATATACCTACCTATTTACCCAATTGTAATGAAATTGAAAGTAATAAAGCTATGTCCTATTCAATCATTATATTTATATTAATAATTTATATTTATAGTTTCTAAAATAAAAATTGGAATGTTTAGGATTCGTGAAAATAAATCAAATAAGCACAAACTCCTAGGATTTACTAGCAGCCACTGAAAAGTTCATTTACCTTCAGGGCTCAGGCTGCATCATCAGATCAGTTCCAAGATACCAAATTATAGTACTGTCATCCGGGCTATGCTATACATAGGATAAGGATACAAAGGCAATTTTGATACTTCAATTAGAAGTTGGAAAAAAATGACTTAAAAGATTTTTTTACTTAGTGAAGCATTAGCTTCACTAGCAATAGTTATTGCTTTTATTTCATACAATTATCAACAGAAAAAAAGACTTCTATTAAAAAATTACCTCGTAATGTACCTATATTGTATATAAATATACTGCAAAGTTTTAAATAAAATTATGGCCTTAATTATTTTGCGGAAAGCGGTAGTTTTGAATTCAATTCAATTCTCTTATTGATGGCTTCAAGCGTGCCAGTTGAGCACAGATTACTTCGCCAGTGTCACGTAGAATGGAGAAGACACGAAGGAGATTGGTCGGTACATAGAGTCAATAAGTATATTTAAATTATAATTGTATAAGGGAAGTACATCCTTACTAAACCTACAACAAAAGACAGCACAGTATTTACACAAAAACCTTAATTAGAAAAAAAAATGAAAATGTTAGTTATATTATACAAAATGTTAGTTTATAATTTAATTCTATTAATCTTAATATATTTACATAAAAATTTTCATAAAGGACTAAACACAAACAAAGCAGTAGTTTTGTTTTAACATTTAATTAATTATTGATAAAGAAATACCGAGATGGCACTGAACATGTGACAGACAGGAGACAATGGATGTCATACGACATGATTAATGTAATCTCGATCTTCTCCAGATGAACGTGAATGAATTTGCTATTTAGCAATAAAATAATACTTTTTTATTTTATTGAAGTACCAAGTCTATGGAAAACTTTCCAATGGAAGTCTTTCTGTTTTGTAAAGACAGCGAATGTAGAATCGTAACAACAAGAGTGTCTTTTGTATATTTAGTTTTTACCTCCATCGTGATTCATCTACGAGAAAACAATATAATGTTTTTATTAAATGAATGGAATGAAACACAAAACTTCATCTATCATTTTAGCAACGTCTATATGATTCAGTTTTCGTCAGAAAACATCTCTATCTTTCATTCATCTTTAAACGTATGACACAATTTATGTATTATGGATGTCCACTGATTCACTATTTTGCAATATCAAAGTTTTAGGTATTAATTTATTTACAGTAAAGGAAATTACAAGTAAACTTAACTATATATACAAAGCAAATGTACACTTAATTATTACTGTACAAGTCGTGTCCGCGTGGAATAGTGGCAAGAATGCTAGCTGCATTCCCCCGTTGAATGGCAATGCCGATTCTTTGGGCGAAAAATGAGCCAGCTCTCCTGTCACCAGTGGAGGCGATAAGACGAGGTGTTATGTCTTTTAAAAAGTGCTTAGCACTTTGACTCCATGGGCCAAGGGTTTCTACAGCAAAGGGTACAAAAATATAATTTTGAATAAGGGAGGTATATTTACGTATCTTGAGAAGCTCAGCCTTCTCCGCCGCAGCCCCCACTTTAGACGCCGTCTCCTTGACATGGGACGGGGCCAATGTGTCAACACATGTAGCGTCCCACATTAACGCCCGTCCCCTTTCCCAAGGAACCAGCGACAGACCATCAGGTCTCTTGCCATCATCTCGACTTATTCCAGAAGGCTCAATGAGAGCAGGAATGTCAATGGTGGCAAGAGCCCTTTTGATGGTATCATTTAGGGAACCGTGACGAAAAAGTCTACCTGAACTTCTTCGGCAAGAGAGTCCATGGAGTCCAAGTCGACCTCTTTTCCACACGGGCACCTGTGCTGAGTGCACAGCGGTGTTCCCAGCCGGAGACCTAGAGCGATACGAAAACTATCATTATCTAAAAGTGTACCGAGATTTGTCGAGGGTAGGGCGTGCAGCCAGTGCCCCGATTCTTTCGCCGTTGACGCTAAAAGTCTGGCACGATTCACTTCACTTGTAAGATTTTGAGCCAAATTTTGGTATGTAGAATGAACCAATGGTGCATCCCAAAGTTTTTGAATGGAAACTTCCTTTGGGATGTCAACATTTGGACATTTCGACTTCCAGTTTTCTAATGCTTCTGCAGCACCAGTAATGTTTTGGTTTGATTTTAAAATTTGAGAACAGAGTTCTCGAACACTGTGCTCAGAAGCGAGAAATGCTGGAAGGGCTATAGTTGAAATTTGCCTCACGCCGATGCCACCGTTTCTAATTGGTAGAGAAGCTTGGGTCCATGAAAAATCGTCAAAAGATAAATTTAGAATTTTTTCTAAACATTGTTTTAAGGTGACATCCATTTTGTCGGTTAGGCCAGGAAATTTCCAAATTGGGCTTGAACGAAGAATATAAGTCAATTTTGGAACGAAAAGGCAATATTTAAGGATAGTATAGGCAATGTGAGAATTGAGGGAGCCCAATTTGTCAGAGTTGGCTGAAAATGTTTTAATTTTTTCCTCCAATACTAATGGAATACTTTCGTCAAGTAATGGAGCACCAAGGAGGCAAAGGGAATTCTTATCGACAATTTTAATGTTAGGGGCAATTTTTTGCAAAATATCTCTTGTTAGAGAAACCTTTTCCATGGAAATGTTATCCGTAAAAAAAATTTCACATTTAGAAAAATTTAGTTCCAAACCAATTTTTTTAAAATTTTCTTTCAAAAGAAGAAAATCTTTAAGGACATCATTCACTTTGCCGCCTAAAGTTCCATCATCTAGGTACCAAATGTTTAATTTAGACTGCAGTTTTGAAATGTATTTATGGATACCTAGACTAAAGAGAGCTGGGCCTAGTGGGTCCCCCTGCTGAACACCAACATTCGATATAATAGTTTTATCACCAAATAGTAATTTAGAAGGTGTATTGTAACATTGCCAAATGTATGGGTAAATTTCAGGCAAGTACGAATGAGCCTCATTCAGCAGAGCTGCTCGATCCAAAGAATTAAAAGCATTCTTCACGTCAACTTTAAGCAATACCTCCTCCTCACCCTTTGCGAGAAAGGTACGAGTGGCGTGTACTGCTGCTTCGCAACCTCCTTTGCTACCGAACCCAAGTTGCACTGGTTGAAATTTGGCCTTCAAGTTGCATACTATGCGCCTACATGTTAATTTAGAAACCAAACGGCGAAAAGTAGACCCAACAGCTATTGGACGGATTCCCCCGTCCTTTTTATTGAAGGCACATAGTCTTGCACCATAAAGGTATTGTGTGAATGATGGAATTACCTTTCCAGATAACATAAAATTACACAAATTGGTAATATCACCCAAGAGAACCCTGCCGGCGTCACCTGCTGACGCACTCACAAGATCTTTAAGATGTTGTGGTGTGATTCCGTCAATGCCGCCAGCAGAGCCACTTGTAAATGACATAATAGCTGCAAAGGTATCTTCATCTTTAATCTGTAAAGATTGGGAAAAATCAGGAAGGGGGATCGGAAGCAAAGGATCTAAATTAGGTGAAGGATGCTTATCATGCAAGACTTGTAGCGTATCGTTGTCGAAGGGCGCAAGAGTATCGCTAGAAAAGAGTATGCGAGCTGCATTTTTAAGATCTCCATCCATGGCTTTATTTTCAACAATTTTTTTAAGATCAAAATTTCGGGGTCGAGCACTGTAATTTTGAGTTTGAATTTCGCTTAAAACAGTTGAACTGTTTTGTTTTAATTTGGAACATAAAGAGCCATTTTGATTTTTGTCCACGTGTAAGAAAGTGTATGCAAATAGAAATAAATTTTGCCAACTCGAAATAGAATTAAACGAAATGCATTTTTGAATAACGCTGGAGAGAGATCTGGCTAGCGAGATTCTTGCTCCTCTAGGAATTCTTTTTAAAAGTGGGATATTTTGATGACATTTCGGAATTAGAGTCTCGAAAGGGTCTTTATAATTATTTTGAACAGTCGAATCACTTACCAAAGAGTTTGAAGGGACTGTCTGCACTGATGGAGGAAGGCCGTGACTTCGTGAAACGTGAATTTTTAATCCCTTTTGACCTTTAAACAGCCTTCCATTTGCACATTGCGGACATTCTAGTAAAACCGGCTGGGAAACATCGGACAGAACACTATTACTATTACATGACATAATACACTATACAATTATAATGTCCATAAACTGATGCGTAGCGTCCTGGGTGGCTCCGGAGACTCCCGGCTGCCAAGCGCCCGGCGCCTGGCGCCCAACACCTCGATGTCGCCACCTAAAACATACACAGGAATTAATTTAAACTGCAAATATTATCTCGAATTATATGCATTATATGAACCAATTTGATGTCAATTTTATAAAGAAATAATGCGGATAATTTATAATATGGAATAAAATAATAGAGAGAAAAATTTTGACAGCGACATCAAATTGACATCCCAATTCACTATTTGTACCAGATATAATTGAAAATGGCAAAATAAAAATGATAATATTTTGATAATTTTTATTTTGTTTTACATTTATATGTTTTACATGTTATATTTATATTTATTTGTATATAACACAAGTCACGAATCTATGATTAATTTGTTATAGTTTAATTAATTTTCCATGATACATATTGTACTGATAAAGGAATGTGGATGCTTACAGGTTTATATTGACATTTAAACCAGCAGAGATCTAACGTATCGTATTGGAGGTAAGCGATTAATCTAATTTCAATTGTAGTGCGAATCAATTAATATTGTTAGGAATTACTGTAGCGGTAAGATGAAATTATTAGAATTGGAGTAGGATAACTGTTTCGTGGGACTCATTTGTGAACTTTATTGATTTTGTGTTACGTTGACAATTATATTTGTAATGTTTGCTTATCGTACAGGTAATATTAACAGATAGTGTAATGACATAATATTTTAAAAATATGATTTATTTTAAAACATACGTTCGATTTATACTTATTTACGTAAAAATAATAAGTATTAATAAAAATTAATAATTGGGCAAAGTGTAATACATTGGAGTAGCTTTTTTGATCTCATTACATGACTATTTTTTGCAAGAAATATTATATTTTTAATGAATCTAAAGTTTTATACCCTCAAAATTCTCATAACTGTTAACTTCTATGAGCACTTAACTTCGATATTCTCGCGAAGTAGGCGCTTAGGCAAAACTAAATGCCGAAACGTTAATTATCATGCTGCTGCATTGAAACTGGTTAGGTTAGGTTAGGTAGGTATAGACAGTGCCAATCCTGTTTGGGAAAAAAAAACTTATACGAGTGGGCGGATTAACTTGATGATGTAAATAACGAAGGAAAAACAGTCCAGACTCGGAAAAAGTTCTGGAAGTTCTGATCATCAACTAAATTTTCCGACCACTCGTAGACAGCTAAGAATTTATTTGTTTTTCGGATATTTCAAGCGGTTTGGCACTGGTCTATAATATAATATACCTAATATTTAAATAGATAAGAGTCATGTCGATACTAAGTAAAACATTAAATTTTAAAAAATATAAATAACTTATTGCTATAATTACAACATTTAATAGAATTTGCACGTTGAAATGGAAGCGATGTCTCCAGGCGTATTGATGTTCTATGAAGTCGAAACACGTTAGAGACCACGTTTAGATAAACGTAGATTTAACTTCGCCCTGCGGGAAGACAAAGACGATTTGAAAGATGGTACTATGATAGAATGATAAAAAGGTGCCAGTAGATGTATGTGGGCTGTCCAAGATCAAGATGGTCTATGCCCGCTATGGGATTGGTGGTATATGGGAGGCTTTCTTCCAGCATTGTATAATTTACAGATATCACTACAATCTACATATTATAAAACAAAGTCCTCCACCGCGTCAGTCTGTTTGTTAATTAATAATTGTAAAGTCTACGATAAACTCAAAAACTAATGCATTGATTTTCGTGTTGTTTTCACCAATAGATAGAGTGGTTTTTGAAGGTTTTAGTATATAATTTGTCAAGTTTTTGTATACATTTACTAGCAGTACTCGCGGCTTCGCTCGCTCTAAATCTATGGACGAACTTGAGCGGTGCGAGGGTAAGTCGCTAGTATTATATAAAGTTTTTTATATTCTTATATGTTAGGTACCTAATAGATACATATATTTATACAAAACAAAACAAATTTATACAAAATAAGCCTCCCAAACAAATATTTAATTTTGTATCTTAAATTTTCTGTAATCATTGTCCCGAACGACAAACAATTTCTTTATGCTAATAAAGCTTCTATTAGCCATACAAATATGAAACATTTAAAAATATAAACACAAGATAAAGAAATTCAACACCTGCCTTTTTTGAAATAAAAGTATATAGCCTATAAAGTAAAATGTAGGTATACAATTTTCAGCAAACCTACACGTATAATAAAAAATTTTATTAAAATTAGCGAAACCTGTACATTGTGTTTTTTAACGCAACAAAATTAGCTGACAGTAGCTGATTGAGACCCTGAAACGATGTTTATCATGTGGTAGCCCTTAATCCTTATGTCCGTTTCTTTGTATATCTGTGTGCATTTTACGCAAAACTAATAAACCGATTTCACTTTTTGTGTAATAATAACTTATTACTCACTGGCTACTGCTTAGGTCAAAATTTAGTATACATTTTGCTACAGGAAAGTTTTTAATGCAATGAGAGAACTCCATAACTGAGGAGCTATTATTATTAGAATTTTACATGGTTATAACTTTCTAAGCCTTAGTACATAAAAACATAAAAACGATTTAGTACTAGAAAATTGTAGATTTTAAAAAGATAAGTCTGCAATAACAAACAAGAGTCTATTACCTGACGGACACTTGCAATAAGATCTATTTGTATTTATAACGAACGAAGCGAGGTAGCACGACCGATAAGTTTTTAAAAAAGATTTAATTTAGTTGTCGACGTCGAGTGCCTACTTCAAAAGATAGGAAAATTATTTCCGTTCCGCGAAAACGATTTACTTTGATATCCGTAACGCTTTTTTATTTATTATTAAAAGTGAGGAATGGACCGGAAAGTGATAATTTAAAGAAATATAATTACATAATATGAGTAGACTTGTTTAGGTATAATATGGTAGAACTCTTCAACAGATAAATAATAGCAGAGTACTTTAAGCTTGGGTTTATTTTGTTCGTTTTGACTATTTAATATCGAAAATATTTTATTTATACTTACTGTATATATTTAATAATTTCGTTTTAGCTTCAGACAACCAAATATAATTACATTTTATAAAAATATATCATACTGTAATATAATGCTCACTAAAACTAGTTAAAAACGTGACTAATGTAAAGTAGTTTTCTATAAAAGTTTAGAGTGAAGTGAAGCATAACGGGCACAGAGCATCGTGTCACGTGTGGCTCCAGAACAAAACTTTAATTGTCTAGATACTTCAATATTTCGAACTATAGCATTGCAAGAAGTTAAAACTCATTCTACAACTAACTCACTCTAGTTAAATTCTAATATTAGAAATAGAATGTTTTCATCAGTTTAAAATTTTTTCTCCTTATTTTTTTTTTGCGCAGTATAGTTCATGGAATTAAAAAGATACTTATTGAAAACATAATTATACTTATTGAAAACTAGAGACGCGCCTTCATTCTGGTTCGTTCCTAGTTTTGTACGTTTTCAACCGACGTTCAAAAAGGAGGAGGTTCTCAATTCGTCTGTATTTTTTATGTTTATTTGAAAGCTGGTGCTTCCCGTGTAGTCTCATTTCCATATTTGACTGTCAAAGCAAAATAACCTACCTATTTGATTAATCTATCAATTTGTAAACATAATTAAAATATCTTTCGAAAGTTCATTGCAAAGGCAAGATAAAACCGTCCGTCCTGGCTGGCACCGACTCCAAAATTAACAATGTAATTAAAAGTATAATTTTGACTTTTTAGTTTAGGTTTGTATAGTTTTGAAGTCGGTTTTTGTTTTTATTTTAAATGATTTATAACGGTTAGTATCGGTCGGTAGTGTTTCGTCGTGTAGGGACAAACAAACAAATAAACAGACTACTACATTTTTAATATTATAAAGTATGGATTGTTATGGTTATTAATTTTTTCTGTTAGTAAATTTGTGTGTACGCGTTTCACGAGAAAAGTACCGAATCGAATTCACTTATTTTTTTATATAGATTACTTAGACCTATTACTACAGGAAAACCTTGAGACAAGTTATATGCGCAGTCTATACTATAGTTCACACAGCACAAGTGCGCGCACAGGCACAAGTGTTTCTTCTATTCCAGTCACTCTCCTACTCTACTGGGAAGATACAATAAGTGAGAACTAGTTGTAGGACCGACTGTTTTATGTGCTTTACGAGGCACGAGGATGAATCTTCACAATTCTGAACTGACTCACTTACTTAAAATAATAACTCAATAAGTAAAACCCTGTCTAACTACACTGTAAAACGTTATGCGCGATTGAACATAAAAATACAGTAGGTAAGTCAATTCCCTATTTTCTCCACTTAACAGACATACTCGTAAAAATACATGTAATGATATACAAACGAACGAATTCCTACTTTTTAAAACCGGTCAATTCATCATTTTATATTTCTAATTTTTTCTTTCATAATTACAAGGCAATTTAAGTGGTATTAAATTAAAGAAAATACAATTAATTATTATTATAAGAGTACGGGTCGCAACCGTGGCGAGCTAATATTATCACATTTACTGTAAAAATGTGTTCTTATTAAAATTTAATTAATTATTTTTTACTGGAATTGACAAGTTGAAGTGATTAGTTTAAACCTTTAAAGCGCCTTTGCATGTTAGGTCGGTGTCCTCACTCATGCCGTCATAAAGGCTCGAGTCATTCCGAGTTCGTACAATCTAAAGAGATACAAGTAGTAATAACAGCTCGTAAATACATTATACAAAGCTACATAAAATATCAAAAGCATCTTGTTCTTTCTAATGCCTTTATTCAATTACTAAGTCTTAACATTTTTAAAGTGTGCAGAAAGACGTGAATCAGTAAATAAATTGTCACGTAGCACTTTACAATCCTAAAATGTGTTGTCCCCAACGGTTAACTAATAGCTTCTGAAATTGATTTAAAAATATATTATGTGCTTTTTCATTTTAGTTTATTTATACTGTGACTTTTCAATGTTCAATGTAAGCATAGGAGTGTGATCTTTTATATCAAAATTCAAATTCAAAATTAAAAAATAATAATATTTTTATAGTTTCGTTCAGTTAGTCAATTTTAACTGCTTTTATACATATATTTCGTATATGATCGTAATCGTTCTTATTTTACCACCGAATGAAGAGCTTCGAAGAGCACATAAAGCCGTTGTGTCGTAACGCTTACTGACTGAGTCGAGTAGTCTTCTCATCAGAATAAGAGAGTAACAGAACCAGAGAGTGCACTTGTGTCTGCGTGCACACGCGCTACACGATACCTAAGTAAATCCTGTGTAGATTGCTAGTCTAAATGAAATTTGCCGTCGTGTGGCCGAAGTGGTCGGAATCATTCGGGAGGACATTATTATTAATTACAATGAAAATGGTCAAGTAATAAATACATACAGGTCAAAAACGCCTTAGTCCTCCTTCGGGCTTCGCCGTAGTCGGATAAAAAAACATGTAGAATGTTTGACACAATAAATTTGTTTCTCGTAGAAATCTTATAAAACACAAAAATATTTACGTTGCCAACATTATTTAATATTATATAATTGTGTATATGAGTAAATAATTTTACGTAACAAATTACTTAGTATTTTAAAACATAGCATGACTATATATTTTTGTAGAGCCTTACTCACTTTTGTTCGATTATTTACTTTATAATTGTAGGTAGAATTCGCCTAGTGATGGATTTTTACACTGGTTAGTTATGTCATCTCGGAGAAATCTATACTGACCGTAAAACGTCCCTAGGGACGACCCAAGCGAAGCCAGGGCAAGTCGCACGTATAGAAAAATACTAACTATTCACACTAAACATTTTTATAATGATCGAGTCACCGAGATCAATGTATCTACTCGTAAAACTGCTCTAGAAGCAGTAATCAAACAAATTACATTCATTGTGATTATTAAAATTTCATTTCTTTTTTTTACTTGATTTATGTACTTATTTTGTTAGATGCGACCTGTTTCTATAAGAACTAACACTGCTAAAAGAATTATGGCTTTAAACTTGACAAATATGTAGCTACATATCATTCAAGTTAAACCGCTACAGTCTACACGCGAACGATCTACGCGCTACGAGTACGTAGCTTAGGTAACAGTAATTTCATATAAAAACTAGCGATTCCCGCGGTTCCGCCCGCATTCTATTGCCTATTGAAAAATAGGGATTGATAGTAGAAGGATGATTTAGGATTATAAGTAAATTTTGATGCCAAACTAGAAAAATTAAAAATTTGGTCTAAAGTAAAAACATGGAAAATCAGAAGAGAGAAGAGAGAATAAGGGGCTACCCTTCTCACCTAGGGAAATAAAAAATAGGTTACGACTTATTCTCAACAAATACAAAACCAACTACAAAAACTTTCATTAAAATAGGTCAAGCTGTTTTTGGAGTTCGATAACAAACACTGTGATACTAGATTTTTATATATATATTTGATAGATTCAATCGTTATTATGTATTTAAATTTTACCCAATGAAATGAATGGATTTATGTTGAAAATGATTTGGAGCCAAGATATGACAGGATATTTTTTATATCGTTGCATTCCACTTAGGTACCTAATTGTAATTAACATAACTTTAAGAAAGTATACTTTTAACTACTGATACTGAAGGTATTTTATATTTAATTTTTTTTATTCAATATTGGATTTTCAATATTACTTTTTAATGAAAATCTATGGCGATAGCTTGTTTTCTGCGTCAACGTAAAGAATACTTTTTAATAAAGGAAAATAAGATCTAGGGACGAACCTGAGCGGAGCGATGCGATTCACCAGTCATAATAGAATTATAGAAAATAAGAACACAAGTTTTAAATTTAAAATAAGTTTATTTATTTGAAAAATATTTTTATAAGTTTTATAATATAATTTTCTTACATTTTTTTCGAAACATTTAAAAAATAATATAACATGCATATTTTACATAATTAGTGTAGTTTTAATGAGAACGTATTTGAGAATTTTCAAATAGTATTTTTGTCTTTTTTTAGATAAAACATTTACATTACTAAATTGATAATATCTACGACAACTACTTAGTAATACTTCTGACAGATTAACATTGCTATTCGAAGTAACTTTGATATAATTTGAAGACATCCAAGACGTCTTAGTATTAGGGAGTATTTTGCATAATAAGAAAGTTGAATCCCACTTTAAAAGATTTAAAGTAGGATGAAAATGTAGATCGAACTCCTTAAAAACTTAGCTGTTGACGGTGTAAACGTATAATTGGTTCCATAGAGTATTGTGGTAATTTATCGTGCGTGAGAAGAGAAGTCGGATGAGCGCTTCGAACCGATGGGGAACTGGGATAGGTCGATCTCGTCCATGGGGTAGTCCGGTCTGTACCTCTTCTTGTCAAAGTTAGATCTGTTAACAAGATTTAATAATTATTAGTCTTGATACATTTACATAACCTACAAAAATATGCAAATTATAATTTCAACCTAACACAATCTACGATACAATCTGTTTGTTTTGGTTAGTAGTTATAGTAAGTAATGAAATGTTAAATATTTGGTTATTATTTGAATATTACACTGGGGTGTCCAAATTATTGTATCCGTAAATATGATAGAATCTCTTGAATGGGAACGGCATAGAAGTCTGGTCGATTTCATCAAAGTTCCGTTTCTTTACGAAGCTGTCGAGGTTAGATCTGAAAAAAAAGCAACAGAAAGTAGAGTGAACCTTTTCACTGTATTACCCTGATCAGTTATGCATGCCATATTTTTTATTATAGGTAGATTTTTCTTAGTATTAATTAACTTATTTGATGGATAAATAATAAATATTAATAAATTTATAGCCAACATGCAAATATGAATAGATTTATTTAATGGTATTGCCTATTCAATGAATCACTTTTTGTATGCATCAGTGAAAAGTAGTTAGTGTTGCAAACCAGCATCCTCATCATTAAAGTACATGCTTAATTAATATAAAGAGGAAATTTACTAAAATAGGTAATTATTTTAAATAAAGTGTATTGACTAAACTTAAATTATAAGCCAAACAACTCAGCTACTCTTCTACATTCTAGGCAAACTTTTAGTTTCAATTTACAACGTAGCCCCTTGGCGAAACGCAAAGTTACGTAACCTGGATAAAGAGAATAAACATGTAGGCAAAATGTTATCCTTGTAATACATTAGCGTTGTAGTAACCCGTTTTGTCGAATTAAGGATCTTGGGAGTAATTAAGAAATTTCGAAATTATTATAGGTAGAGAGCATTAACGACCTTGTTGTGTTGAGGCGTAGGTAGTACTACACTTTAGATATAAATCTTTATATGTACTGAAGTATAAACTACTTATTTTTAAAAACGTCCAATTAAAAAGGAAGTCAGTTATTGTCTGTGTATCTATAAAAAGAGAATAGATATGTTTTATGGTCTCTTTCTATCGAACCACAAATAATAAAAAAACATGCCATTGAATGCATATTACTATATTCCTTCTGCAACTAACTCCCGTTTTTTTTGCTATTTTTAAGCAGTTAGTTGAGTATTTTTTGTTTTAAATTTCAATTTACAGTTTGGTGAAAGACAATAAAACATGTGGAATTTTATTGAACCATTTCTTATCCTAAATTATGTATAAAAACATGTAAGGTGTATTTATTTTTATGATCGCCTTCCGAACGAACTTTTATTTTGTTATCTCAGGCTAAATAAAGCTAAATAGTAAATAAGCTTAAAACCTGTTTCGTTTTTAGTGTATCATAAAAATTATTAAATAATTCATAAATATTATATATATTACGTAAAGGTTTGTTTAACGAAGATATTTTGTAACTTTACTATAAGCTGTTAAATTCTGAAGGTAATCTTGAAAAATTGAAGATTTGGTTGATGTAACGTAAATTTCCCTTGTTGCTCGTTCGACCAGGGTAAACAATCATTTAGAATTCATAGTCAAAGTCTACTGACATATCATTACGAAATCTAACTTGGAATTGAATTGAAGACAGTTGTGAACGAAAATATTATTATTTATTGAATGTCATATATATGCGGACTAAGATATCTTACATTATTATTTTAAAGCTATGTAGTAGAAGAAATAGTTCATAACAGAATAACCTCTGATACTAAATAACTTTCATTAATGTAAAATATAACAAAAACACAAATGTGGCACATTTTCCTAGTAAGTCGTTAAATCTTTTTATCTTACTACGTAGATGCATCTTTTTATTTAAAGTTAAACATTACAGCGGTAAAGCGTATGTTATGGGCAAAAATAACAGAATAAAAATACTTTTTGGTAAGAATGTATACTGTTTTAACGCTATTTTTAAGACCAAAGGCATTGATGTTGCATAGGTGTCACTTACCGGTCAATCTCGTCGAAATTGCGCTTGGGAAGGCCCTCTCCGTAATATCCGTACTCGATTGGTGAAGCTGGCGACCGAGAGTCATGTTTACGTCCGTAAGGGCTACAATAAAAATATTTAGTATAAATCAGAATCAATAAATTCAGAATTTCGGCTTTTATGTTTACTTCTTGTATACCTACATTAAAGTCGAAATAGAAAAATGTCTAATAAAAAAATATCTTTCCTCTGTTATATAAAAACTGATTATATTATATCTGTCTAAATATAATAACATCTCCAGGATAAAAGCTATAACAAAATAATAACAGTTTGTTCTTCTACTTGCGTGCCTCTATATCGCTTTATTTCAACTTTGTGGGCCTTTACGATTCAATAAACAAAGACCTGTAGGAATATTAAGGAAGCACGATAATATGAGCTACAAAAGAATTTTTCCGATGGATTGTTTTAAAACTACAAATGCACACTCTAAAGCGCCGACGGCTTAGTCTTTCCTGTCTGAATAATTTATCTCCAGTAAGGCTGATTTTGCTACCTTTATACATCTGTGTTCTTGGGAAACAATTTCTATTTAGAAATATGTGTACATTTTATTGTTACAAAAATAAAATAAACGAAAAGAAAAACATGTGGTCATCGCTATGTGCTTTTGGAAAGGAAAATTGAATCCTGGCTTCTTCATATTCTTATTTGTTTTTATCGTTGGGGACATAAGTTATTCTAAATAAACACAATTGATATAACAATTTCTATATTTCTGGAAAATAACAAAACTGATTTTCGTTATGAATGCATAAAATATAAAAAAAAAACATCGTACCTGCCAAAATCGTATCGCCTACCCAAGAAGTAGGGTAAGTAGTTAGGGCGTAACTCTCGAACTTGACGCATCAAATGCCCACCACCAAGAGGATCCAAATTACGAGGCTTGTGACCTAAATAATAAATATTCTTAATATAATGCTAAAGTAATATGATATAACACAGACTCTTAAAAACATCTTACCTCTAAAGCTTCGTTGGGCTTATTTAAACCTGTTCCATGACTGCCGCGAACTGAAGCTTTAAAGTTCAAGTATCTATGCGAAATTGATTATGAATGCACTACCGTTATACTTTTTCAATCGAAGGCTTGAAGAATTCTAAGGAAAATGATATTGGATATTGAACTTGAAATAATGAATAGACGGTATTTTATTTGCACGATATTTATTTCACATTTTACTCTATTTAATAAAAGTTTAATAATAAACATCACTAATTATTATAACATCATAGTCAAACAGATTTGAATATACGAGTACTTATGAAATATATTAAGAATTTTATTGGAATTCAAATACGAATGAGACATGAAATTTTGCCCATTATTTGGTTTTAAACAAGATTTCCACCCCCGAGAGAGTCGATGTTTCGAACGAAATTACTGCCTCCAATTGAGTCTAGGTTTCGCACAAAATTTCCGCCGCCCAATGAGTCTAAGGTTCTTTTAACCAGATTAGGTCCACCTATTTGATCAAGGTTCTTCTTAACGAAATTGCTACCGCCAATGGAGTCCAAGTTCCTTACTAGGTTTCCTCCTCCAATAGGGTCTAGATTACGAACAAAGTTGCTGCCCCCTAGAGGATCGAGGAATCTAGCATATTGCATTTTTCTATCTGTGGTTTTGCCTAATAGCGATGACCCTCCAAGTCGGTCAAAATGCTTTTGATCAAATCCTAGACTTCTTCCAAGGAGACTGTTGCCACCTAGTCCATTTGTCCGTGCATAAGCATTACCTTCGTTGTTGATGTTTCTTCCTAAAAGAGAATTTCCTCCTAGGTTACCCAAATTTCTATTGGCAATTTCGTTTTCATACTGTACCAGAAATCTATAAAAGTTTTCTAGTTCTTCTCTTTGTCCATAATCTGCAAAAAAATAATATATCAAAAAATAATGAAGTATTTTGACACATTACATGAAATTTCTTTGTACCCATTCGTACTCACCCAGTAAGTGAAGTTAGTGCTCGAAAATATTTTGCAGTGCAGTTGGTATTTTGTGCAGAAGAAAAACTCTGTGCAGAAATCCATCACCGTGAAAATGTGAAGGGATACTTGCTTGGTCAATAGAGTGCAGAATTATATTAGTTTTATTAGTGCAAATATTGTGCAAGGACCGGGGTCAAATCGTTATTGGTAAGAAGTTTTTTTGGTAAGAATCAGTTTATTGTTTATTACATTTGCTTTGGAAATTTTATTTAATGAATATTTTATGTGATTCATAAGTGCGTAAGTTTTATATATAGGGGTCACATTCCGAAGTGCAAATTCATAAATGGGATTGTGCGCATATCCTTAATATATACAAAAAAATACATTTATCTGTTCTTACCGCTTATATCGTAACTATCACCAGAGCGATGCTCTCCCACTCGTACATCTTGGTCCTAGTAATATTGAAAATATATAAGTTGCTTGCGTATAATTTTTTACCGTAAACGGAACGGAACTTAACGGAAGGGATGAATTATATTATAATATTATTAAGCACGTACAATTAGATCGTTTAAGCTGTTTAACTAACAAACTTTTGAGAATCTATAGGGAGTTAACAATTGAAGTATTTCTTTGAATAATTCAATTAGCTGAGGGGACTAAGTCCTTATAAGCTTTAGATCTTTATTAAATTTTCTTATTATCATTAATTCGTTGTTTACACAGAAATTTCCTTTCGTCGAGAACAGTGATCAGTGTCTGATAGGAAGATTACTTGTTATTAAATCTAAGGTCGATTGCTTGTTCCAAAGGAAAATTAGTTTAAACATTTTAATTAACTTTGCTAACCACGAAATGTCTTTTTTACAAAAACTTTTCTTTAAAACGTTAAAAATGATTTTCAACTAAGGATTTTTTTTTAATTCAACGAGTACACAATAATTATTTTTGTTAAACAATTCCAAAGATTTTAGCATCTAGATAATATGGATATTAGAACTATACATCGCAATAACTGCTAATTTTGTAACTCGTCATACAAATATTGGCTGATTAATAGATTGGTGGAAGGATGGATAATATAATGAATGGTTATTAATACTATAATCAGAGAAAATAATTTGAATAAAAATACCTGGTGTAAATCGGCGTTACAGCAGAGAAGAAGTGTGGCCACGGCCACAGCCACTGCGCACCCGGTTCGCATCATTAAACCTAATACATACAATGCAATTAAATATATAACTGCCGAGAGTGGCGACTAAACTGGTTAAAAAATAGTTGGTTATTTCTATTATATATTGCGTAATATTATTTTATACGAAAAGTTAAGTTATAAGAAATGTAGCAGAGAAAGATAAAATTTATAAGTTTTGATACGTACTGCATAAGTTTTTATTATGTACCTACAATAATATTTTACATGGTATAGAAAATGGCAGAAAAATAACCTTACATACGTTTTAAATAAATACGTACAGTTATTCCTAGTGTAGGTACCTTAGGAGAAAGATTTATACCTACTATTGCAGATTTTTCTGTAAGGTCCTATTACCTACAATACCTATTAACTACGTAGAAAACGTAATATCTTAAGGTATAACTAGCTATTTTCTGAAGACGAGTCGATAGAACCAATTAATGTGTTTTAAATTGCATTCACATGTAATGTATAATATAAAGAAAGACATAAGTTCTTTTTTCCCTAACCATGAATGATGAAGGTGTGCCTAAATTGTCAGAAATAGACTACGATTTACCGATGAGATATTAAAACTTCAAATATCAAATTACCACTAAATAAAGGGATTATGTATATTTTTAATTTAAACTTATGTTATTTTATATAGTTAAAGTGTCATTATAAGAATCCTCAATAATAAACAAATTATTCAAATAGGTAGACATGTAAAAGCGACTAAATTACGCTAGACAAGAATATGGAACAGTGGACAGTCCACAGAAATGTAGAACGAGAGTTGAAATTAATCATTTGCATTTATTATTAAATTAGAATCTACGCGTTCGTCATTCCATAGTTTTATTTTATCTCTTTTTCTCTTTAACCCATTTTTGTCTTTTTTCTGCGCATATTTAGTGTAACATTTAACTTCACAAAGTGTTTAAGGCTTACTTTGCACTTAGCGTTCGGTGTATGGCTGCATTAGGTACAAATTAACCATTTAACTTAGTAAGAAAGTTGAAGATGCTTGCATAAGTTTGGACGAATATTATAGGACAGCTGTTGTGTAAAATTTTGCATATAAGTACACATTTCTTTTGAATATAATAAAAATGTGACTCTGATCAGACTTAACAAAGAGTAAGGAAACGGAATAAGTTTTCAACTAAATATATTTTATTAATTTTTATCAAAGTTCTGTATTCAAAAAATACATCATAAATAATAAAAAAAAATAAAGATGTGTGTTGCTTCAGTTATTCCTTTTCTAGATATTCTGCAATTATATCTACATACGAGTATATCTTCGCTGCAGGAAAATTGAACGTCCAATTAGTTGCCAATTGTAAAGGGATGTCAATTTATTTATTTTCAAAGGAATTCACCTATTTTCTCTTCTATTAAATTTATTATGAAATTTGTTACGTTTAAAATGAACCTAGAAACTTTACCGTGAAACATTATATTAAGGTTTCTCGTGTGTAAAGTTACTAATTTTTTAAACTTTTCACTTATTATACTTACATACATGCGTACATTTACCAAAGGTTTTTTCGAAATTATTTTTGGATTAGTATTTCCCTATGCAACAACAAAGTATCAAAATAACTAAAGTTGAATAAAGCTACACTTTCTCAATATTTGTGGCTTATCTCAATTACAGGCGAACTGAATTTTATAACGAACAGACAACTTAATATATTCTGTACATCTATATTTTCTATTGATTTCCTTCATTCACGTCTTATTGACATCGTACACGTGCAAGTAGGTAATTGTTTGATTACTCGTTATTTTTATTCTAAATATACAAGAAAATTCGTTCTTGCGCTACCATTTATATTTACCATATTATAATTGAACTCATTCGTGCTATAAATAAAGGAATAAGAATTACGGGACTTCTATTGTTTGTTTGATGTAAAATAATATATCTCTGCTTTGTCGCTACAATAAAACAGCGTTTACTGAAAAGTTGCTATTTTATGTTGTCTTAAATATATTATTTTTTTAAGTTAATTCCACAGTTAATTTTGAAAATCGGCCAGAATGAACACGTAAGACTATATAAAGTTTTTAGTTTAGCATTAATGTTCCTGTAGAGTGTTATTTTATTTTAATGGACAGAATTTCACTGATACCCTATTGTTTGTAGCAGAATTATTATTAACGACTACAATTATTATCCTTACAGGTATTTACAACATAATCGCGAGACTATGTTATTCAGTTCTAAGTATTAATCGTCTCGTTTTGAAGGCTAAGGCTTTTCAAATGATCAATTAATTAAGTATTAACTTTACATTATATTTTCTAACATCACATTTGAATTGTCTTAATAAAAAAGGAATAAGTATTTTAACATGGAGTAAATTGTATTTTTTTGTTATAAATGATATGATGATTTTTGTGAATATTATTTTTGTTCAGAATAATATTCTATATGTGTAACATTATTTAAATTCGCATAATTTCAATTTATATATTTTTACCAATTTATATATTTTTATTTCATTTTTAATTCTCATATTTTTATGTACATATTAAAATCTATGAAAATGTTTTTTAGATTCCTCTTTTCATATTACTATTTACTGTATGTTATAATTTGAATATCTGAATATTTTAAAAATGATAAATGATATGCCAAAATTAAAATTAAATATATAAAAATACAATAATATTACTATATATTTTTGGATATATTATGTATTATGATTTATAAGTATTAGATAAAAAAAATATATAATAAAAAAGAACTAACCTGTTGTGTCTTTAGGCGGTTGTGCTAGGGCGGTCGAAGCGGCAGTTGGAATGAAGTTTGTCGAAGGCTTGTGCGCTTATATAGTCAGGGCGGGCGGTCCCGCCTCCCGCCTTGTAGCTTGCAATTTTGCACCATACATATAGTAAGTACGTCATCAATCATTAAACATATTGTTAAAAATTTACCTACAGTATTTTTATATATTATGAATAGATATATAATTGATATACGTATTTTAAGTTATTGTTAAAACATCAATTAGCAACTAGACTAGTTAATAAAGCACAATACTGATTAGAAGAAATATAACGCCTTGATGATGGATTAAAAATGTAGCTCGTAACGATGTACGTGTATTTTACTGTTTATACGCAGTACATTAAAAAAGCAATTTTATTTTTCTGATAATATTATAATCATTCAATACTACTATCCCGGAGGCGTGAAGAGTGTGAGATGTTGAAACCTAAATATAGCAAACCTTGAATTAATAAAATTATTTAAGCCTTGGATCTTATGTTAAAATTTTAATCGTAATAATCTACACATGTTTATATTTTGTGAATGTGCTTTTATTAATATTTCATATTCATATACCACAATGTTCCAATTTTCCCAAAAGTGTCATAAAAAGAAATACAAATTCATAAAACAAAACTGATTTCTAGATCTCAAAGGATCTGAAATCAGTTTTTTTTATGAATTTGGGTTTCTTTGGGTTTGTATTTGTAAGTAAATAAGTAATCAAAAAAAAACGATTCAGAACTCTTTGCGGAAAATGCGCCATATTTACCTATACAGAAACATTGGTAGACCATATAAATAAAATTGAAGTCTGTTTTCAATTTCAAATTAACAGCTTTTCACTAAATGCATATGAAAGTAATTATATACGATATAGGTACTGACATAAAAAAATCTATTCTGAAAATTTTTGTGTATGTCTGTTTGTCTGTCTATCTGTTTGTTGCGACTAATCTCTGAAACGTATGAAACGTCGTATAAAAACTGTAACTTAACAAATCGATGTGTACGTTTCACGCAAAAAGTATTGAACCATTTTGAACTAAATTTTGTGTAGTGATACGTTACGAGGCAACATTTAAAATACTTTTTATTGAAGAAAAAGTCTTTCATAAGTCAATATTGAAGTGTCTGTTTTCAATTTCAAATTAACAGCTTTTCTCTAAAAGCATATGAAAATATATACGATATTAACAACAAAAAAAAAATATTTTTTTTGTCTGTCTGTCTGTTTGTTCTGGGTAATCAACAAAACGGCTTGACCGATTTTGACGGGACTTTCACTGGCAGATAGCTGATGATGTAAGGAGTAACTTAGGTTAGGCTTTTTAACTGACTTCAAAAAGGAGGAGGTTATATTTTAAAAATTTTATTTATCTTAACTAGCGGAATCCGTGGCTTCGCTGACCTAGGGTCGGCCCTCGGGTGACCCGAGCGAAGAGAGGGTGAGCCGCTAGTTGCAGTATAAATTTTTCTAAATAGATTATTTACATTATTTCACAACTCAATTATAATTTATTTATTTATTATTTTATATTTAAGCTATAATTTATTTATTTATTTAAAAAGGCATACTTTAGTAAGTATGATATATTTATATTATAGATAATAACTTTTGGTGTCAGTAATGTGTACATGCCTACATATACATTATTATTTCTTAAATAAATATAAATATATAAATACGCAACGCATTTGTATTTTAGTTAAATTCATCGAAACTCTATGTAAATTCTTAAGTAATCTTATTTTAACCGTCTGTCTAAGATAAGTTACGAGTATATCGTAAACACGCAAATATTTACACATTATATGTTTTGAATATCGTGGCGTAGCATGCGTAGTACCCGGGGGTGTTTATCAATAGTTTTATTCCAAAAAGGGATGATAATAGGCATTGTTAAAAATTTCATAAAATATAAGATCGATGATATTTAAATAATATCTCTTTATGAAATACTCTGAAAACTGTGACGATTCTCATGATGTTTTTCGGCAAGTCAAAGCGTATGATACCTACAAAATTTTAGCTTTGGAGAGCTTATGTGAGGTATCTCAATAAAATGTAGGGCTCAACAAATTCAAAGAGTAAAATAAATAATTATTATTAAAATAAATATGTCTATTTTTGTCTTAATGACAATCTGTACTGAAAAACACATTAGGTGGTGATCCACTTTGATGGGATACGTCTATACCGGTTGTTTCTAGAACGTCTCTGATATCAGATTGGACCCTCGATTCCGTGAAGTGGTCTGCTTCGGCAGTCCTTCAAATATCCTATCTTTCCACTTATCCACGTCATAAAATTTTTATAAAATCTCTGCGAACATTTTCAATTCTAACATACTTTCCAGTCATTATGTTAGTTATTGCATATTATCTCTGGATCCTTCGAGTTAATATTAGTATTTTTTAATTTTTTATTTAAGAATTTGAAGTGTATTGATCATAAAAATATATAGTATATACGGTAAAAAAGCTCATATTGTAACTAAAAGTACAATATTAAAGCAAACTTTTCAAAATGCATATAATGCTACTTAAATGGTACGACTTTTAAAATTATATTTTAATTTATACCTAAGCCTATTTATTTATTACATTTTGTTTTGATTATGAACAAAACATAAAATCAATACATTTTGCTAACGATCAATGTATTTAAAAATATCAAATCGATTGAGCCTTTTGAGAGGGTTTTATAGTAACAAGATATAGGTGATGTTTTACTCATCTAGTTTTCTGTTGTGAAGCACCATAAATACCTCATTATAACTTTTTAATGAAGCTCATTTATGAACTTTTAATAAACATACTAATTAAAGGTTTTGATATTGCTCTGTACTAGTATTTTGATTACGTATTTGTCTCGGTGAAGACTGGCGAATTTTATTACATAATTAATTTGGTGTTTCTCCTTCAAGCGGTCAAGTGTTTATCAGAATTCTAAAGTAATTAATGCAAATCACGAAAACATCGCCTTTATTATACTTAGATACTGTAATATTTGTCACAATTTTCTTGATTGTACGAGCTCTTGATGAGCGTTCATTAAAGATAATTACAGTCTATTTTCATGTTCATTTTCATTTAATTGCATGTTAATAAAAACCAACTTTAATACATTCCTGCATTAATATTCGTCATTTAAATTCACTAAAAACTAATTTTAATTCAGTTTTAAATGGATCTCTGATTTCTCTCAATTTTAATCACTTAAAATACCCTCCTAATAATTAATTATTAAAACCGCAATTACTTTTCTCTGTAGCTATATTCATCTAAGGAAATTGTAATGAATCAAAGTTATATTAATAAAGTTTATTTAGGCGAATTTTTGCGATAAATTTTTTTTTATTATTTTATATTTTTTCGATTTTATCCCCTCAGTGGCAAGGTACTGTTATAAGTAAGTAATTATAAACTGTACCATGGTAATGTATACCTAATACATCATGATCGTTATTGAATTCCCATTTTTCAATTGAATGATAGTTCTCATTCTCATCATCTTTTCGTCCGTCATAATCGATCAACGACATAATACCAATATAATCTATGTAACTAATCTCGATCATGAAAATAATAATAAATGCTTCGTCGATATATGTGTTTAATATTCCTTAGAAATAAAAAGAAATATTTTGTATAAATGCAAACAAGCTTTTACAAGCTCACCTACAATCTACGTGTAATTAAGTTTAAGGTCTCTTTACTCCAATAATATTAAACCTATACAAATGAGATGCCTTTATATAATTGTATCCAGATTTTGATGGTAATTTGAAGGAATCACACAGAATACCATAGTGGTCATAAGGCAAGCGAGCGAATGCATTCGCTACATAATATAAGGTATTAGATTAACCTTCCTGGCTTACTGGCGTATATGTAACTATGAGACATGAATCTAATATTCTCGAAAACTAGTTTGGACTAAATGCAAAATATGGAACGGGCCTTTATTATTATAGTCGTACGGGTGATTCGTAATTTAAAAAGTAACTGTCAGGTCTTGTTTATATGAAGCCGTCGCTGGCTTGATATTGGCCTTGTATAAATAGTTTTTCATGCCAAGCCAGCGCAGATGCAGGCTGACTGTCTTCATTTAACCATCACGCCAAGCCAGCGTTGGCTTGTCTTCAGAACTAGTGCCAGCGTACTGGCTTGGTATAAATAAGGCCTCAAGAGAGATAGAGTTTTACGAGATTTTTGATACTATTTGATATTTCATACTATTTAACTATAGTTGCCATATATAACTTGACAAATATTTTATTTATAAGCGCACAGTCGCACTTAGTCCAGCATGACTAACGGTGAAGGAAAATATTGTGAAGAAAGCATGTTTGGGAGTACCTAACACGACATACCTTAAAAGACATGTCTTTTAAGGTATGTCGTGTTACGGGTACGACGATGTGCCAACCCTCACTTGGCCTGTGTGATGGAATTTGGTCTGCGTAAATTCTATATATATTATTTCTAAAATTTTTGTTTAGGGTCTGTGAACGGTTAAATACAGATTAGCATATTCATCAACGCCCTGTAAGCAGTTTTTTTTTTCAATATCTTCAATAATCAGATGATTTTTGCCATCGTATCATAGCTTAATTGAACGCTAAAAAATTGCCAAATTTTAATCTGATCCATTTTCGTCCCAAAGTGTAATTTTATGTTAATTAATTGGACTTCTAATAATATACTGTAATTACACACTGTTGTCGTGTACGTTATTTATTAGGGATGTGTAATGAGTTATGGTTTTAATTGACCAATTTTATGGCCTTACGAAAATAAATAATAAGAAAATGGACACCAATTAATAAAACACGAATTGTTATAAAATACGACAGCACTGTCATTTATGTGCGTAAGCTCTTAAATATTCTTTTTTTTATTTATGATAAAGCTCATAGGTAAATTACATCGGTAAAATGTGTGTATAATAATAATAATAATAAAATAAATTAATTCAAACTAAGTATTTCTATTCTATAAAAACTGTATGAAAAAAAAATGTATAAATGGAATCTATAAATTTGTTAGTAATACCAAAAAACTTGTAGGTACACCAAAACTCACTGGAAGAAAAAAAAAAGGATTCACACACGATAGAAGTGAAACTTCAGTAAATCGACAAAAGAATGAGATGAATATATATAAAAAAAGAAATGTCAAAAAATAAACAACGGTTACCATGGCAACATGGGAATGTATTCTATCTCATTCTCTCCGACTTAATCCTATACTTTTATGTGTTTCTTTCTTTATCGTGACGCATTTTCGTTTCATCGAGTTTCAAATCACAACGATTCTAAAGAAGTTTCCCTTCAAAAAATTCAAACTTTTAGTACTAAAAACTTTTACCTTGTCTGCTACTAATAACATTCCAAGAAATCTAAACTTAGATATATATGTAAATTTAATCTTGAAATTTTACTTATCTGTTACCATTTCAGAATTTTCTAATAGATACATGGCCGAGAAATAACGTCGCTGGGTAGAATAAAATTGAAAATAAATTTAATAGATAGCATAAATACTATTTTTAGAGATATGTAGGATGAATCCGGATCTTGCAATATTGAAATATCTAATCAAGTTAAATGAATTTTCATAGAATTGTACAATCCTATTTAATGAAAATTCTGTAATAACAGTAAGTTGAAACCTACAGGTTCATAAACAAGATAATCAGAGAGATACCTAAGTAAACTCTACTACGTACTACATCATATAAACTCTATTAATCATGTTTTTAATGATACAAAGCCACAAATTATTTATAATGTAATAACTAATAAGTAAAAGTATCAGGAGAAATATTAATAACAACTTTGTTTTATGCATTAAAGTATATCATAAAAAATATGTATCATAAATCTCTTTACTATTTACTATTTAGGTATTAGTATATGAATTTGATTAACTTAGTTCCTCACGTAACGGATTTATATTATATGGTTTTCGTGATAATTTAAGTGATTTATTCCCAATAGGTATAAAGTAGGTAATATAAAATACACATTTCTCACTCTAATGTTTTGTACCTAACTGTATCGACCAGCTTGTCTGACGTCTTGGATGGGCCGGTAGTAAAATGTATTGAACCATAATTAGTGACAGAAAGAATTATACATAGTAGGGAAAGGCAGGTAAGACGAGGTAGCAGGTACAACGGGGTACCCAGCAAAATAACCAATCTTGTTCGTTTACGCATCGTTCGATGCGCTATCATGACATCACAATCGTGTGCACATCGTCTAACTATCTTGAAAAAACTGTTTTCATGCAATGTGCTTATTATATTCCTTGTGGTTTAGACACAAGGCTGTAGCTTGTTAAATAATGATAGCTAAAGAAGTCTTACTGTTATTGACGCTAAAACTAACCTATAATAAGATAAACAATATTTTTATTTGCTATCAATAAAATTACAAAATAATATGGTCAAGCAAGATGTGGAGATGACTTTCCTTCTTGCCCCAGAATGAGTTTAATAGTTTTTTTTACACGAAATGGGTTCTAGTTTTATTGCCACAATGTGTACCGCAGTAATTGGAGTAAGTAAGTGAGGAGTTTCAGCATAAAATCCAAAATATAGGTTCTCCGAAACAGATTTTTAGGAAATGGGCACACAATAGTCCGCAAATTCTGGCAGTCCAACTAAACATCATTTTGTTACAATTAAACATTACCCTTATCTCAACATGGGGATTGGAGGAGAAATATGTATTTTTGATTTTATTTTTATTTTTCTAAAATACAAAACAAATTGTTCCTAATATCACCAAATATTTGAAGATTATTAAATAGTGCTTCATTTAGAAATAAATAAGATCTGTTTATAAGCAAGTTTTGCTTTTAATTGTTCTTCAAACCTTAAGTACCCCATATTACCACAATCTCCCTTATAAAAAAATACCGTAAAGTTGATTTTTCATCAGCATCAATAAAATATAACGACGGAAAAAACGCTTTCTAAATTGAAATGGGTCGTGTAGATAGATACTCTAAATAAGGCCAAATTGATTTCGTTTGGTACATGTACCTATATAAAGTTAGCGAAGAATTCATGCGTTTGCATACATTCCTTCGATGGAGTTATTGTTCATACTTCATAGGTATTCATGAGATATTGTAAACGATAAATTTTACTTTCAAATGTAATTTCCTATACAATGAATTATAAAATGTTCTTTATTTTTAAGGGTTTTAAGGTAAACGAAAAACTTAAAAAAAATTAACGAAGGTCTTTGCCCGGGAGGTATTTTGACTTGACTTCAAATTGTGAAATGATTTCATTTAAAATGTGTTGAAAATAATATTTGATATATAATTTTGCAAATGATTTTGAGTCTTGTATTTGAATCTATTTTTCAACAGTTTCACATATTTTTTTCTTAATTTTCATCTATTGTATACTAACGTACATAATCTTCACCCGACTGCGGCGAAGCCCAAAAGGAGAGTTATTACACTTATAATTAAGGTTTAGTGTAGCGTATCTCTCCATACATACATATTAATATAATTAAAATACATACATATTAATATAATTACTAATTAAAATATTTTTTATTTAATACTAGCTACTCGCCCTCGCTTCGCTCGGGCTCGTCCGTAGATTTGGCGCGGGGGAAGCCGGTTTCTGTATTCTGAGTATTAGCTAAACAGTAGGCCAGACGTTAAAATTTTATTCTTGCGTCCGTAATTTTTTTGCTATTACTCCTCAGATATTCGTTTAAATTACATGGTGTTAAAGAGTAAAATAATGTGCATGAAATACTTAAAACCTGTCACTTATTTAAAATGATAAGAATTAATACCGTATTTGTGAAAATAGCTATCCAATTATCGCTTTATAATCGCCCATTTATTAAAGTATTCAAATTAATATAATATGTTACCTTTAAGAGATAGATATATGCCACCGCGGACTTTTCTGACCTATATAAGATACACAATACCAGCATACATCATTTTGTTATATGTATCTCAAAGGATATACCTACTCATAGCGTTTTCGTTGAAAGCTCCCAGACGACTTATTTTTTTTCCGACGCATCCAACAGATATCATTCAATTCAATTCTTTGGTTTGTTGGCTTCAATGCGTGCCAGTTGAGCACAAATTATTTCGCAAATGTCACGTTGAATGGAGGAGTCACGTTCGAGATTGGCCGGTGAAATTTTAACTTATTCCACAAAAAAGACTGGATTCACAGTATTAAATAGTATGATTTTATTTTTACAATATTACCTCCACCTAAAAACATATAAACGGCACAAAAACAGATATCATTATATTTTAGCCAATGTATACAAAAACTTGACACATTATATACTAACACCTTCCTGGAGAACCATTCTATCCATTGGTGAAAACAGCATGATAATCGGTGCAGTAGTTTTTGAGTTTATCACGAACAGACAGACAGACAGACAGACGCGGCGAAGGACTTTGTTTTATAATATAATATGAAGTGATACCAATATGAATAGATAACAAAGGAGCTTAACATTGTTCTTGAGAATAGATTAAATTGGTACATGTAGCTGCTATATGTTGTCAATGAACATTTTAAATAGACTAGATTAAAGATTTAGATATATAGATTAGATTTCCGATAATTAATTAAATTCAATTCAATGGTTTGCGTAGCTGACTGCGCTACAACAAAGCATTAGGCCAATAATAAATAATAGTACCTACTGACCAAATATTGCTCGTATCTACCTATTATTTACACAAAAATTGTAACTATGTAATTGGCTTACATGACATACTCGTATTTTATTAACATCTGCAATGATACAACCATATAATTCTTTTTTACACGACTACGGCCAAGTCGATGAGGTTTGTTTATCTACGGCGAAGGCTCAAAAAGGTTTATTTTTTTGTCAGCATATTTTAACTATGTATTTTAAAATATTTATTTATCGTAACTTTTCATCTTTTTGCTTGAGGAATAAGGATATTATTCATAATAATCGTCTATTTAGAAACAAAAGGGGTATTTTTCATATTATAACATTGCTAGTTTAGCACAAATTACTTTACCACTTTATAACATGTAACAGCTACAGGTTTTTCGCATTCACAAGAAAATTATAAATGGTATTTATGACAAACTACCGTTTCATAAGTCCAGTCAATTCCATTATCTAGAGTGCTCTTGAGATTTAATAACCACACTTGACACGAAGTGCGATACAAATCTGTATTCCATTGCTATATGCTGCCGAATGATGTCACGGACGGTATTGCGTCAACAGATAGTCCTATCAGGAAAAATTCCGACTGATCATATGCTGAATGGTTCCACCTAACTTTGTGTTAAATCAAACTTAAATTTTATATTATCAGTAAACGACTTATAGCTTTATATGTAGGTATCGCTTACATTCAAAATGAATAAAAATATTTCCTTACAATCCATTTCCTATTCAATCACATGCATTTTGATTACAGGCTTATCTCTTATGTATATATAATAAGAGTAATCTCCGTCTTCTCTGATCTCTGTATGCAAGGTTAATTAATAGTTAAGTCTTATGTCATAAAGATTACTTCAAAATATTAATTTACATTGAAAATAACTTTCTTGATCTCATTTAATAATGGAAAATTATGTATTACAAAAACTTTATCAATATCTATATAGAAGAAAGAAAGTAAGTTATTTCTATACCTGAGGGCCTAGACAATGTAACAATCGATTAGCGAAAGCGCTAGTAGAAAAGTCCAAAATGTATGGGTTTGACATATGCCTTAGATATGTCACGTGATCTGTTGTCAACGAATAGATGATGGTAGACAATGTAAATTCATTTCAATTATTAGTGATTTAAAGTTCAAAATGCATACGCTGCGTTTAAGCGATGACGATTGTAGAAATCGAATCGCTTCATAACGAATGCCGGTTGGCTATAGGCCCTGTTCTTTATTTACATAGGTTGTAATTATTATTAACTTGTATAATATATTTTAGTGTCAAATACTCAGATAGGTAAGTTTCTAACTAAACTAAATAACATCGTTATAGCGTATCTACCTCTGCAATTTAAATTAAATGTAACTGGCAGTGCCATGTACAAAACTTATATTAACTACAAATAAAGTTCATCAAACATTCAAGGGATCTAGAAAGCTGTAGATTTAGTTGAAATTAAACATAACTTTTCGAAATCTCATTTAACATGTTCAGATTCTGTCTCTACCACGGGTACCTGTTTTCAATCTATTGTCATGAACTTTCTGTTTCACTAAAGCTAACAAAATTACTAACAAAAAAATTACGATCGATATATTTATTTTTAGTAAGCCAGTGGTAACGCGCTCGCTTGTATAACCGAGTGATGTGGGTTCAAATCGGGGTCTCGCAACTCTGATATTTTCATGTGCGAATCATTTCTAACAAGATTACTACTTGTCTGAGAAAAATGAGAACCTAGCAAGTTTTCGAAAGAAATGTAAAGTCCGCCAACCCGCACTTGGCCAAAGTGGTGGACTATGGCCGGATCCCCCTCGTATTGAAGGGAGTTAAAAAGGGCTAAAGCTAAAGTTGAAAAGGGCTAAGTATATCAAGCCATGCATTTTTATCTAATATGGCTTTTATTACCCCCGTAATCCTTAAATACAATTTGTTTACATTTTTTTCTATGTAAAAAAAATATAATGTCTTAATCCATACTAGTTTGTAAGAATGGATAGATAGATCGCATAAAAGATTGTAACTCAATCACGGCCATCCGAAAATCAAAATCCGTAACAGTAGATATTTTGTCTATAAGATAATTCAGATATTTTATTTTTATAACAAACAGATATAAAGTACTACATAAATAGAATAATGGATACTAACCCAAACGATTTTGAATAAAATGGGTTTCGATATTCAATCAATCGGAGTTTTATAATCATGCTCCATGTACATATAAAAGTTAAAGGTCGTACCTACTTTATTTATTGCGTGCTACGAGCTACGTCGTAGCAATTCCCTGTGCATGATTGAAACTTATTTGTAAAATTGCGTTTGGTAAATATTCATCATAGTAATTTTAGATACTTGAAATAAAAAAATAAATATGTCAATAATTTATCTATGTATCTCTTTTAACACGATGTTTTAAATTTTATTTTATTTAGCGTTTTTTTCTAATAAATAATATTTATTTACTGCAAGCACAATAGCAGGTATGGTGTTAAATAAAAGCTAAAGATAATATATATAAAGTTTCTACTTGTAGAGAAATTGCATGGTATATACGATGTTTTATTGAATTGTTACTTGTTTGATCCTTTACATATCGATAACACAAATATTACAGCACATAATATATGATATTATGATTTTTTTTATGTTTAAATCAATGAACTTGAAATTATAATGATACTAGTAATTCCCGCGTCTCAAGGACCCTAAACTTTCATCAAGGATGAAAGTTTAGGGTTACAAGAACTTTTGATGCCAAATCATTAAAAAAATCTAGAGAGAGCCACCCTTATCACCTAGGGGAATAAAAATTAGCCTAAGACGTATTCTCAGACGAAAATACACGAGAAAAATATATAAAAATCGGTCAAGCCGTTTCGGAGGAGTTCAATAACAAACACCGTGACACGAGAATAGAATAACAATTAATACAAAGTTGCAGAAGAGAATATATTAAGTATAGTTTAGAGTAAAGAGTGTATACATGCAGTCATTACAGCACATAGAACGTTAACATAACATACATTAGCAATGCATAGTAATTTATCTTTATTAAGTAATTACTTTTACGTTAATTAATTTTTTTACACGTACTTGCACATTATTTTTAAAAGTTACTTAAAATACCTGGTTTTGCAAAGCAAAAATGCATAAAATTAAATATTTACGGGAAATATTAATAATTCACACAAAAAGTTCGTTCAGAATTGGAAAAGTTGATTAATAAATCCCCATTGTGGCTGTCAGAAAATCTTGGTAGGCGACAGGGATCGAGGCATCGGCAGACATGATAGCAAAATACGACTAAGGAATATGCGGAATTGGTATTGGATTATTTTCTCTTAATTTACATTTTAATGAAGGTTATTTCGAAATAATTCATTACGCTTTTCTTCGTCACGACTAAATGTTTAAATAATTCAAACACGGTATACGAAGAGAAAGTGTCCCTTAATAAAAAAAAAATGTATTCTTGGTAATTTTAATTACAAAACTGTTTCGTGGTCTTATCATGTAAGGTGTTTGAATAGTATTTATCACAGGGAGAGATTATAGACTGGAATACATAATAACATAGGATATATTTTTTATCTCGGAAAATAGCAGATTCTCTTTGGATAGAATTGTTTTTTCTCAAAAAGGATATACTCAAGCGGGGTGAGTGCGATTAGGTAGTGTATAATACATCTAAGTTTTGTCTTGGTAAATATTAGGTGGAAGAAATCTACAGCTCTAAAAATAGTTTTACAACTCTTTTTTATAACAATACGATATGAAATCTTTTTTACAAAAATTAAGACATGTACATAATATAAGATCCTAAATCTTATTTTAAGTGTACTGCTATACGTTTGTTTCAAACAAAACATTTCGATAGAATGGTAAAGTGCAATAAAATTAAAATATGTAATAGAAAATTATATTATCAGACTGTTACAACCCATCCCACCACTTTAACTTGTTTGATGTAAACTTTAACTAACAAGATATTCTTAAAGTACTTTAATATTAAGATTAATTTTAACAACAAACTTAGAGAATAAGAAATTAGCGCTCGGGTAAAAGCCTGTTAACGACACTCTTGCGGACAAAGACCGCTTATATAGAAAGTGCGAGTGGAATATAAATATGTGGTTCATAAAAATATTATTTAGTTAAAAAAAATAAAACTAGATAATGCAAGTTATGGTATTTTACTGCACAAACTCATCTCGCTCTTACTAAATACTCTAAATTGTATGTATAAATGTTACAATTCGAGTGGATTACATTTATCTAGTTACATATATACGGACACAACGAAATTGGAGCGTTCTATTAGATATTATTTAACTAGCAACTTCACCTCACTTTGCCCGTTCGTTTCATTTTTTTAAGCGAAACCTTTATTCTTTTTCTAAGATAAAAGGTCTAAGTTACTCCGTATAGCATGAGCAATATGCAAAGTGAAAGTCCCATTAAATTCGGAGATTAGCCGGAACAAGCAGACAGACAAAAGTCTTAAAAATTGTATTTTTATTTTAAGTAATTCCATATGCTTTTCGTGAAAAGCTGTTTCTTTGCCATTACAAATCGACACTTGACGATAGACCCATAGGTATACATTTCATTTTCATTATACTAAAGTAAGCAATGACCTAAAGCTCCGAATTAAAAAATAATACCTAAATTACTTTCTCAATTTAAACACTATTTTTTGTTATAAAGTTTTATTAATTTTGTGTATCATCACTGAAAAAGATATTTCATTAGGTACAGTTTAGCGAAATATGAACTCAATTACAAAGTTTCAGTACGATATGTACCTACATAATATTATTTCTTAATATGTACACTTTACAAGTAAAATGATGCGAACATTGAATAATTAATTATATACGAATTACGAAATAGGTATGTAGGTATATAGGTAGTTATAATCTCTGGGATTGTACTCGGTAACGAATTGTACATCTGCTAAATTATTATTCTTGTCATTGTCATTTTAGGAAAGTTTATCGTGTTTTATTTACAGTGCTTAAGCTAAGCTTATTATTAGCTTACTAGAGACTCACCCCCACTCCGCTCAAATTCGTCGCTAGATACGCATTAACGGTTAGTACAGATTTCTCAGAAATGGAAAGCCCGGAAACCCAGCATCATCATACCAAATTCTATCAAAATTTGTTTAGTGCTTTTCTCGTGTTGCGGTCTCAGACAGACGGACAAACAAAATTCTAAAAACTATAGGTTCGGCCTCTGTATCAATAAAAATGACTTCAATGAGATTTTGGAAAAAATGTTTAATGTACAGATTAGAATTTTATTCTATGTATACATATATGTATGTGTTAATTTGCTGGTGATGAGTCCTTGGGCAAAGAAATCTTGAACTGCAGCAATACTATGAGATATATAGCTATCATGCTTATTGCCTGCAACATGGAAAACAGTAATTATGAATTAAAAATGTTTAATTAAAGACTACTTTTTAAAAATACACTGATTAAGAGTTCAGACCACTATAAATAGTAATTTTATCAACATAAGTGAAAGTGAAGTAACATGAAAGAAACGCCCTTTTTTCACCATTTAAAAAAAAATTACCATTGTTTTATTTTTCTGAAAAAGTATTACGGAAATTGAATGTTTTTTTTTCGTACTTTTACATTTTACTAAAATTACAAATTGAAATTGCTTGCATTTATTGCTCTCCTATGTCAATATTAGTGCAATTTATTTTTTTTCCCTTTTTTTACTTAAGAGTTCATATACTCTTAAGTATTTTTTTTGAAACATCCTTAGTAATATTGTATTATGTTCAGTTTAATCTTAAAAATATACCTACTACAGAAAAAAACGTTTTTCTGTTGTTTTATAAGTTTTTTTATGATAGAAAAAAAAAACGTTTTTTTCCAATACTAATCACAATAAGAAATTGTAATACAATCTTGAAATAGTAATACAATATTAAAACTTGATATTAAAACTCGTACACTCATTAACAATGAAGATGTTCTGAGATAATTACTATTTTAATAAATAATTTTATTTACACAAACGGTAAACCTTAAAGTACCTATAAGTATACTTACTTTCAATTCAAAGGATCAATTTTTAAAGCTTGATCTATTATTCAAGTACAAGAAGCTTAAAAATATTTTATTTATCAGATGTTACGAGGGAAACTGCCTTTACAATAATGAGCTGAATAATCGCGAGAATGCTAGGTGTCAGATATCGTCGTACCTCAAGCATTCAGTTTCGCTTCATTAGCAGCTCCATTAACGTTGCTGCCACTTTCGTGTATACTTTATACTACTTAGCACTGTAATATTATCAAATTATGCACTCGGCTATGTTGTTTTTATAATATTTTTTAAATTTATTTTAAATTTTTATTAAATAAAATTTTACTTTTTAAGTAAAATATTATAAAAAGCAGTATTTTTATAATCACGACTAATACTTATAATATTCGTAATTTAATGACTTAAATATAACACAAGTAAGTTATTTATAAAAACAACCTATTACGTAAATATTTTTTAAGAAAGCATGTGTGTGTATATATGTATAAGATAGACGGAAAAAGAGTATCTACGAGAGCGCAATATTCAATATACCTATTCAAAGAACTCAGTATACTTATTCAATATGCTCCGTAAACTTTAATAGTAAAAAAAAACAGAGTCTCAACAAAATTAGTGTACTTTAGGGCGATTACCTCTTTGACTATTTATTTTAAATCTTTAAAGAAGGAAAGTTGTGCTATCAATAAGGCGTTAATACTTACAGATGTTAAAAGTTCTCGATTGACATGAGCATATCCCTTTAAGCTTACCACAGCTGGATTCATCTCTATAGCTTGTATAAAGTGATCGATCTGCCGGAAATTAACAATCAGAATCAATAAACATATTTGTGTAATATATAACGTATATTACTCGTAAAAATATCTATAAACCTCTTTCTGGGTAGGTCGATCCACAGATAGAACATCTATTGATAGAAGCGTGTCTTGTACTCCAGCTGCCACCTGGTACACAAGGGCAAAGGCATACCAATAAGTAAATTATTTATCAAATACGAACAATGATCTAAACCTGATGTGTAGTTTATCATAGAGGTATTATTTTAGACCCAAGTTACATTTAGCGTCGTACATATATATGTGATACGCCTAATTGTGCTCGTACTCTAAATAGTGCTACGATTTGCTCTACTCATACGATGATAGTCTACAAACTTACTCACATAAATTTTAGATATAATTTCATAACCTATTCTGATAAATGTCAAAGTACGAGTAAGTATATATATATTAAAAAATACTCGAACTAAAATCATTTATAATTTACAGTAAGTTCATATATTCGGTTTTATAAAGTTCGTCCTTTCATATTATCTCAGGCAGCAGTATCGCCTTAATTTAGTTATGCACTAATGCAGATATAAGTTCTCAAGTAAACTTCTTAAATTAGTTCGGGATACTAGAAACCGCACATACCATGTCGCCTCCTGAGCTTTAGGAGCAATAATTTAATCATTTTAGCTGCAAAATTGAAGTATACTACAGTGCAATATAAATGTATGTTTATAATTTAAACTGGTTGGTTTTAATTACGTATACCTACAGTAACAAATATTACAATTTTTATTATAAGTAGTGAGGCATTTTTTAGTAACTCTATAACAAGTCACTATTTGCAACAGACTCATGTTAGTGTTCTGAAAACATTAGATATGAATAATTAGTTATTACATTGTAATTATCGAGGTGCCATTTAGTGCTAGTTGGTCTGGCACTATCTCATAAAGAGAAGATAGCAATATAATTTCTGGATGAGATAAATATTTATTGATTACACATATGTCTTATTATAATTTAGTTATATATATCTTATTTGGTTGACAAAAATAAATAAGGAAAAATGAGAAAAAATCTTACGAATAAAGAGAGTCAATTCCATTAAAAGTTACGATTTTTTTTAAATGCAGACATTCTAATAATTTCTTACTTTAAGTGTCGACTTATGAGAGCAGTCGGCGAAGATGAACAACAACGTTGAGCAGTACAGCGCGTCAACGACCAGGCCCATCTCCTTGAAGCTGAATCCGAATCCGTGATCAACAATCTCAGATAGCGCTCCATACACCGCAATTGTTATATTAAAAAACCTGAATCCCGAACAAATCAAAAGTTTTAAGTATAAAATAAACAGTTGACTGTAGGTATCTCTAAATATAATGTATATGTTACCTTAAGTATAAATATAATTAAATATCAACCTCGGCGGGTGATTGAAAGGTTTAATTAAATAAATGTTTGGAGTTTCAAACTCAAACTGACTAAAAGTCATGATACAAAGTATTAATTAAGGTCATAAAAATCGATACAAGTGACGCAACCGGCACAAATACCTTCATCGTTTTCATTATCTGCTAAGTTTGATATGTAATTAGGATAGAGTAAAATCATCTTAAAATTCATTTTCATGTATTCATTCATTTCCAAGTACAGACAAGGTATATTCAAGGAAAGTGGAATAGGCCACGGATCTATCCTTAGCTTATTTATAAATAATTTATAATAGAAACACTCTTTATTACTCTTTATTTGAAACTTATCGTACTACTTAGAATTTAACGCCTTATTTTTCGGTAAATTAAAATCTATAAATGTGAAACCGTCAAATTGTGAAATGGCATGCGATGGATCATGGAACGCACCTCTACCTCTTTTACAATCTCACGAAATAGATTATATTCTAACGGTATTTACAATTATTCGATGACATATATAATGATTATCGATGGCCTAATGATTTCACAATAACACGATATACTAAAATATATTTGATACATACATAAAAAGGCAGTAAGTAGAATATGTCCGAGCGTAGGCATTGCCAAGGGATTGCAATAACTCGGATAGATTTAGCCACAAGAAACGATAACTGGATATCAGACTCGCTGTACATTCAACATTGACATCCTAAAAAGGATTAATAAGTAAATTTTAAGTTTATATTTATGACCCATACAAACATAGGTAATTAGGTAATAGGTAGTTATATTGTATCGTGTGTAAAAAATCAGGTAGAAGCAACTGAATGAAATATCTTATTTTCTATTATCTTTGTGTTCTAATTTATATCTCGAACCTAACATGTATTATACTCGTATATAACATAGTAATGTTATTTAAGCATTACCCTCCGAAAACACTCCGAAAGGCTTTGAGAGGCCACCTTGATCCCTCTACAGTTTATATACCAAAGGGCACAATTCATATTAATCATCGTAATTATATGATAATACGCTGTAGTATGTATAAGTAAAAATCCATCCAATAGAGCACACAGGCTGAGAAGAAAACAAATGGCCAGCAACAAACATCCCACACTCAATATGACAATTGTGGTTTTTAAATTTGGAAATTTTAAATTTTCACCCGTAACCCGATAGTATCTAACCTGTAAAGTATGAAAAAATTAGACAAATGTGTAATAAAACATATAGTAATAAATGTTGTATTTTAAGTAGAAAAAGTCAAACTTGCAAGTTAATAATATAGGCTTTCATAAAGTTAAGTCACGTTATCACGTTGTCACGTATTTTCGGCGATACGTAAGTTCGGTACAAAGTAACCTAACTCTGTTAAAATTTTTTGGCCCTTACTTGAAACTTACTTGAAACTTTCCCCAATTCGTTTTATAAATGGCAACTTGATGGGCGACGCCCCACCCGACGAATGGGATCCAAAAGTGCGGGACAAGGAACACCACAAAAAGTATTGAATAAATATAGTCGTCAAACTTTTTAATAGAGTGCAATATCATAATGCGTTCGTAGCCAACGATTAGAACAATAATCGTCGATACTATATAAAAAAATATAGCATAAGCCGTAGCACGTGACTTCCAGCTGAATGTAATTGTACCTATAACAATAATTTTCATTAAAACACTTTTGTACTTACAAAAAATGTTTGCGCGACTGTGTTGATGCTCAAATAGGATTATATATTTGACCTGTATGTATGTTTATCCAATTTTGTTCCCTCGTAATTACTAAACTGTTTAACCGATTTTAATTCTGTTAGGTAACTCATACGTAATATTTAGAAAATTAAAAAAGATTGTAAAAAGCCACATGTTTTATAAAAGCTGCATGTAAGTACGTCTTCAACTTCAACACAACAAGTAGCTTAGTACCGGCTATTGTAGCCAGTTTCTTTTTGTTATTATTATATTTGTCTTATTTCTTAAAACATAAATCATTAATTATTATAAATAATACTTACTTCGTTATTTTTGGAGTCGGGGCCAGCCAAGAAAGATAATTTTATCCTGACTTTGCAACGAACTTTCGAACGGAATTTTTATTATATATTTAAACAAATTGATAGATTAATTGATTATTATTTATTAAGGTTTTATTGCTTTGTCTTTCACCGACTTTAGAATTTTTGGAAGTTGGTTGAAAAGATGGTAAATAAAAAAAATCATCTTGTTAAGTTATTACAATAATTATTATTAAAAACTTTTTCTTTAACGGATCCCTACAGTTTAATAGTTTAAAATAAAAAACTTACCAGGCCGAGATCGTGTTATTGGCATAACTGCCAGTGCTCTGAATAAAACTAGAAGTAGTTTGTGATCTCTATAGAACTGATCATGGATCTCACAAGTGTCACCATCTTGGGATGAAAGTAAATTACGCTGCTCCCGTTCCTGCGGACATACTTTTTATAATATACTTAATATACATTTACATACCTATGTATATATTGAATTACATACTAATTTACTCTCGTATAAGCCTTGTCTTACTCTCAGTGTAGTTACATTTTCGAACTTAATCGTACCGTGTACCTATAGGTATAAAGTACTCATAGTTACAATCAATATTTTGAATAAATTTTATTACTTAAAGCTTCATTTATCAATAAATTCACTAGCAAACATTTTCTAAATTCGTTTAATTATTATTTATTTCGTAACTCACTGTGAGTTTCAAACTCGATCGGTTTTCTGCAGATAAACAAACATAGGTAATCATGTAGTATGTACTTAACAATCCTTATGATCTGACTATTTAAGGATATGCAATAAAGAGTAAACTGAGAGTCAAAAAAAGATTTACTTACGTAATCTTTCTGAGTTTTTTGAAAAACTATTTTGTTCGAGTGAACATGTTGCATATCACTTCGCAATAACGAGGTATTAATACCCTCTTCAAATAAATAATCAGGTATCATAATGAAACGTTTTTCTGAAAATATTGTAGAAAATGGCTGCAGCTAACAAAAGATTATAACTTATATAGGCTGTTTGTATCGAATCGACAAACAAGGCGTAAAATATTAAATGTAAACGGTGGTGGTGGCTCTTGAATTTTAATGCACGAAGTAGTTAATGACTTAGTATAAGCCTAGAGAAACCACACCTCACTATTTATTTATACTAATACTTACGTAGTTATTGTTGACATATACAAAATAAATAGGCTTAAAAGGTCGCTTATATAAGTATATTTGAGTACCTACCTACCTAGTAGTGCCTTTTTTACGTTGGGAAATGAATTTACGCATACCCCTGAAGGTGGTTTTTTGGAAAAGGCAACACTAACCTACCCACTAAAACCCAACAAAACCTCCCCACCGCGCCCCAGGGAGTCGCGATGCTCCAACGGCAGGTCTGCTGGAGCTGACCTCCCACCAATCTTTGTTTTGCAGGAAAATATCTTTGTTTTATCTATTAACTGCGCATTTTACTTTTATTAACCCTTTAATATAAAATCCTAACAGGGTGTTATAACATGAATGAGATATCATGATTTAGGTCTAGGATTCAACATAAAGTAACTGTTCTTCTAAATCGTAAAGTAACTACCTACTTCAATTACAAATAACATATTACTGTAGTATACATATTACATATTATTCATTATGTAAGCTAGTGACCCACCCTCGCTCCGCTCGAGTTCGTCCCTAGGTTAGTAGATTTCTCACAAGCCTTAGATTCGGCCTCTGTATCGATAAATGATAATAATGACTATTTCAATAACATTTTCCAAAACATATTTGGCTAAAGTAATGTATTGATGTCTCAACCAATACAAAGAAAAAAAAATCAATTCTTCAAGCGATTTATGTTTACTTCAATACATAATAGATGTCGTTCACTCGCAAAATTTTGAAATATTTTATCTTAATACTATGTAAAACTATAATATTTTAGGTATCGCAAAGTACTTTCGCATTTTCTGAAATAAAGATTTCCTATTGTGATAAAGAAATCGAAAAGAGTAAAAGCGCCATCTGTGAACATACACTACAAACCCATCATCTTATTTGGTGAAAATAAATCTAGTAAAATTATGGAAATTGACTTAAGAGTGCATTATTGCTTTTTTCTTCACTCATATTCATATTTTTTACAAAATATATTTCCTCAGAAACTTTTTTTTATCTTTTGTAAATTTCGCAACTTTTCTGTCCAAAACAATTCGGTACCTGTAACGTCATCTATTGACATTTAGTTGAACTATTTTCTTCGCTTGTAAACTGATAAGCTTCACCGTTAAAATTTATTTTTCGTCTATGGTTAAAATCGAGTAAAGCATAATTCCCAAAGAGTAAATATATATACACACCCTGTTTTCCAATTATTACAGAGCATAATGCGACTCAGTGCCGCACAATGCCGATTTGTGCTGATGCTAATTGGAACATGAATATAATGATTCGATTATATATTTCTGCAAAATAAATATGTTTATAGTTTTGAATTCTAAATTAAATGGTATTCACATTATAAACGTGGAATATAAAAAAAAGTCAATGTTATTACTCTTGTAACCTTCATCGATACACGGTATATTTATTTTTTTAACACAGCATCACGCAAAAGCAGTGTTCGATTGTGCGAAGCGCTTTTGTAGTTGGAACATTCAACGCTGAGCATTATGCCGCATAATGCGCCTTAGTGCTGTAATTGGAAAAGGCCGACAATAATTCCTTTTCTTTGACTAATGTATACTATATAGTTTTTTGGAGTTCATTTATATTTTTGTTAATTTGACTCGATTTAAATAAAATTGACACATATATAATGCCATTTATATGAACAGATGACATTTTATACAAACTATTTATTTGCAATTGACAATCCACAATAGAAAGAACCTCTAGCGAAGCGAGGGTAAATCGCTAGTATATTATCAAAAAATATTATTGTAATCATTACGCAAGTACTAATGTATGTTAACATATATGTATATGAAAAAAATTAAAAAAACCACCTTAATTATTAATAGTATATTACAGAAAATACATATATCATAATATAACATTAAAATAATAGTAAAATTTGCAAAATAAACATCTTGTGATTGTAACTCATGTCAGTAAATATTATTACAATGCATTTAGGATAAAATTGAAAAACCTTATAATCTAAAATGAAATAAAAATAACTGATATTCGATGTTGTGGTGTGTACAAGTACAAACATTGACATATGTTTGTTAATATACAATAATTCCCCTTCTATTTTTATTTCAAGTATAAAAGCTCAATAAAATTCAATCACTACTGAGACTTCAGTCTTTCTTATGTAACAACAAAGACTAATTTAAAAAAATATTAAATCTCTTATTTTACATTTTGTATGGATGGAATATATTATATTTTTAATATATTTTTATGACTTCAATTTATTTAACTGAGCCATAAGTTCTTTATCAATATCAGAGGTTGATTCGCCAATTTTGTTACGTGCAACTGAAGGTGCATTTGCAATCTGAAAAATAAAAAATAATATTAAAATGTGCACAATTTTTAGCAAGCGATACTAACACCACATAGTGTGGGGTAAGGCCAAAGGATAATTTCGAAATTAGTATATATCAGTCTTTCAGAGTATTATGATATCATTTAGAAATAAAATTACTTTTCCACTAATTTCAATGCCTATTTCATCCAACACTTTGTTCACAATTCCCTCAGACTCTTCTTCATCACCAGATTCTGTCATTATATCATCTAAAGTATCTGAAACTAATAAAAAACAACAACTTAATATTAAAAGTTAAAAAGAAAACAAATTGATTAGTACTAGTCATGTAATTTCATCTCCATTAACCCAGTAACTATAAATTATACACGGTACACCTAATAATCTATCATGACTTCATTAATTAAGTATATAATTAGTAAAATTAATTTAGCTCATAACAAAAGAAACTTACTCATATCATCAGTCATATCCATTTTATCACTAGCATATTTAAATGATTCCATATCTCTTGCAATCTGCTGTGGATTCAAGATTTTATTGATGTTGCCCATAGTTTTAGCCGTGGTACCCATTGCACCAGCTATAGCTACATTAGCTACCATAGCTTTGTTTTGTGTTTGAACACTAGAAATCTACAAATAAATATAGTGTAGAATTATTGGGAAAAGTAACATGTAATTTTATATATATTTATATTACATTCAAATTTTCATAATAATACATCATTAATATTCTTACCTTACTATTAGCTGAATATAGCCTAGTTTTTTGGTTCCTTAACTGCACTAACTGTTTAGCAAGTATTTTACAGCCCTCTTTATCTCCTTCTTTTGCCATCTTTTTTATTTCCATTTCCTAGAATACATTTAAATATCATTTAACATATGAATTTCACAGACTTAAAGGCTAAAATTGCACAATGAGAATAATTATGAATATACCAATTTTTTTTCTTCTCTTTCTAAAGCTAATTTATCTCGTTCCAAATCCCTTTTTGCCTTACGAAGCTCGCGATCATTTTCTCGTTGTTGTTCTGAAATGTACGATTAGATTACATTTTCTTCATACAATATAAATATATGATTAGTATATAATATATATTATTTATATTACCTTTAGGTGTAGGCGTCTTAAAGAAGTTCATAGTGAAAATTTATTTACATCAGCTTTTAAAACAATAAAATTTAAATCAATATAAAATATTGATATTTGATACTAATGAAAAACAATGACTAATACTTTTCAAGAATAAATATTAATTATTAAATAAATTGACAAATGTCATTAGGACTGATGCGTAATATGTCAGTGTCAGCTGTCAGTGTTTAATTTTTTATTTTTAACCTATGGTAAATATACGTCAGAAAATTACAATATTTCAAACATTGTTTTTTTTTCTTCAAACATATACTCGTAAAATAAAATGATAACTTAGCGACATGAAACGTCTCGCTTAGTTAACAAAAGTTACATCAAAAGTCTGGCCATGTAATAACGTTTGGGGGACTCGCCGCTCGCGACATCGCTATACTATACGCTAAGTGCTAACCTACCTGTATAACTTTTAGGTAGTTTGAATATTGACCCTAGTAATAATAATAATCTATCACTACACAAAGATTAGTTATTATCGGTTCAGTCAATGATATTCGTAAGATATTGGTTTTAATATGTACAGATAAAAATAGTTATTGCGAGTGTACCTTAGGAGACAGACATATACTATTGCAAACTTTTTTAAAGGACTTGTAAAGATAATTATCTAATACGTTGTGTTGATATATCTCTTAAGTTTTAGTCATATCTTGCGAGGTACCCCTTATCCTTATCGTTCCATAGAACCAGTTAATGTTTTTTCCAGCAACAAATAATAAATCTACTTCAAAAAAAAATTATTTTGAATGTTGCTTCGTGTATATACATTTAATTCCGTTCTCTTTTCGGGGAGAACTCCTATGGCATGGATCATGAGTTTGATGGTCCTGTTTTTCAAAAATGGCGAGTAAACCCTGTTGAGAAACTATTGACTAATCTCTCTCTTAAGCCATATCTATAAGTTGTTTTCCAGAGTCATCACAAATCGTCTCACGCGTAGACTCGACGATCAACAACTCGCAAAACAGGCCGGTTTTTGAAGTGGATATGGCACCATAGACCACATTCACACAATGTGGCAGATTATAAAGAAGCGAGAAGAATATAATCAGCCCCTGTGTCTAGCATTTGTGGACCATGAGAAAGCCTTCGACACTATTGAGATCTGGGGGCCTAGACAAATGCCTTTTCTGTTAGCATTAACGCCAAACGCCAGCTAAAAAATGTATGAAAATGACATTGTCTGCGGACGGACCTTTCCGCAGACAATGTCATTTTCATACATTTTTTAGCTGTCGTTTGGCGTTAATGCTAACAGAAATGGCATTTGTCTAGGCCCTCTGGTCTGCTTTGGAGTCTTTGCAATGGTGCTAAGTAAATTGGCGATATATCCAAGTTGAAATGTCTGTATGACACCGCTACCGTGATGACCGTCCAAATCCAGAATCGGCAGTCTGAACCTATCCTCCTGCATCTGGAAGTGAGACGAGGTGACATAAGTCTTTTCGTCGCCTCTACCACAAAGCTTAAAAACAAAAGTCTTTAATGAGTGCTCCTACCTGTTATGACATACAGAGCCGAGACGTGGACACTGACGGTGCGATTGGTTCACCGGCTTGAAGTCGCTCAGCGAGCGGATGGAAAGGGCTATAAAAATATTTCATATAAAGATTTTTCGAAGTTCCTGTTTCATTATAATTTTATATATTGCATAGTTATTAGTATTTTAAATTATACAAATTTTGTTGAAACTTAAACAAAATCTTAAACTTAAACTCCCTTAAACTTTTCAAAAATTTTATAAAAGATATTCAATGTATAGATTCGACTTAGTTAGAATTTTATTATATGTATGATCACTGACCTCTATAATACCACTGGACTGGCTGTTATAAGCGTTTGACAGCAATTTTTTTGTGTCCATTTGAAGCGCCACTAGCGAGAGGGTCGAGAATTAATTTTGACGTATATTGCAAAAGACAGCGAGAAGTGTTTGTTTACTGTAAAGTAATTTTGCATTTTCGTTGTTAATATAACATAAGTAGTAATTATGATGATACGGTTATTGATTAATAAAAATAAAAAAATATAAATATTTATATCGACATCATTAGTTTTAGTACCACGAACTCTCGCTACGTCCGACAGCGGCGGACAGCGCCAAAATGGCGAATATCAAGCAGCCACAAAAGCACGTTGACAACAGCCAGTCCAGTGGTATTATAGAGGTCAGTGATAGAAGATAGATTAAAGGTACTTAAAATAAAAAAAAATATTTATGGAACATTTATTTCGAAAAAAATATAAATTTCTACATAAATAATATTATGTCACTTCATTTTTATTATCATCATGCGAAAACCATTTTTTGGGAATTAAGAAGACATTGTCAGAACCAAGATTCAGTCAACATTTTATGCACAACACATACATAATATTTAAACATATATTATGACTTTTACTTTATTAATTTACGAGTACTATAGTTACGTATAATGTATGAGTCATGATGTATAATTTAATATTATTTATAAATGGACAAGATGTGGACAGTACAAAACAAAACAATAATAAATAGACGTATAAAACAAAAAAGAAGCAACAGAAGCTCTAAATTAAAAAATAATATTTTTAATTAATCCTTGAACTATTGTTATTGCAAATTATTTTTAGGGACGGATACTTATTTTACTTTATTATAAAAACGTAATTAATAAATCAAACTTTTAAATGAACATAAGGATTAGAAATGGTTGACAGCTATATGGAGATTCACCATGACCAATTGGGTCTGAAAGGGCCAAAATTCCATAGATCCGGTAAACCTTCATGAGCTTCATCTTTAAATTCACTTTCTGACCACTGAAAAGGTTTTACAGTATTTTTGTTAAGTAGCTCTAACGTTTCTTTTACAGCTTCTTCTTGTTGTTGTTTAACAAGATCTCTAATTTCAAGACCATTTATCGTGGGGACGTCATCAAACTTGTTTGTGTATATGGTAGCAACGTTGCCCTTGTTTATTTGTACTTCCGTCATGTTCGTAACTTCAGTGAATGGTGGACTGGATATTGCGATAAAGTCTAGGGATGTAGTATCTGATGAACCTAAGTATAAAATAAGAAATATTTTTATTATTTCATAATAAATATATGATTAATTTCTTATTATTTCATACATTTGGGACTTACGTTATACTTATTGAATTTATAGAATAAGAATCTTGGTGACCATGAAATACAGCATTTCAAACAACGATTAAGAATTAAAAACGTAATAAGTTTATAATGATATATTATTACCAGAAACAACTTTAGTATCAATAATGCCATAAGGTTCTCTGTATATTTCAGCAATGTCTCCCCTAACTCCAAGAACTGCCCAGTATTCAGCATCTTTAAGTATACAGTTTTCATCATCTTTACAATCAATACTTTCACTGGTATTGTTCTCTGCTGTGATGTTACTTTTTCTCATCAGTTTTAATATTGCTTCTAATGTTGTTGCGTTTTTATATCCATCTTCAAATATAATTGCTCTCGGTGATGTAGACTCCGAAAATATCCTCCCATACATTTCTTCCATTTTAAGTACATGAGTATCGTTCGCAATATCCTGCAGCAAAAAAAGGGTAAATTCTATCAGTTTAATATTATTATAGACTTAAATAAGGAAACACAGCAGTTATTCGTACATACCCAAAAGAACGGTAGTCCGTAGGTTGCCCAATAAGTTTTCTCTATAAATGCATCAGATAGATCCGCCGAATGTGTTCTTCCTGGAATCTGTTCTATAAGCCAGAGCAATCCCTTCGCACGTCCAGATCCTGCACGGTGGACTATTGTATGCTTTATGTCACTGTAACAAATGATAAAAATATTATTATATTAATACTAGTGACTCCCTGCCAAATTAAAGTGTGTAGCACAAAAATTAAAGGACTGCCAAACTAGCTTACGAGAGCCCTTAAACTTAATCCGGCCCTTTCGCTGTTTTATGTATTTTTTTTATTATTTAAACTATGTTTTCAAGGCAATTAAATCGTCAATCCCAGTTATTTTGAATCAATAGCCAAAAATATTGATTCCTTTTCTAGTAGGTATCTAATTTTGCGTATGGCATTGATTATTCTAAGATGGTATGGATATTATGCATAATTGGAAAAAATGCACTTTTAATCTCTACCTTATATTTAAGATTATTTTCACCACACATTATTGATAAGTATAATATCAATATCATGTAATATTTATCTGGCTTCATATCATAAATCGTTATCAGTGTTTGAAAAGTGAGTGAGTGACTTATGTTGATTATGAAAATTCCTAAATAGATGCGCATCAGATATAATGGCAGACATAATTAAGATTGATGCGATAGCGGCTGGCATTTGTTGACACGTTGCTTCGAAAGTGAGTCAATAACTGCCGTTAATTTCCTTCCCTATATGCATTACGTTTTGAATTTAAAATATATATACATATATATTTTAAAGGTTATTATTATAATTAAGAAAAGTTCTTAGTATGATACTTACTTATTGATTATACTTTCAGTAATGCTTTCCTTTTTAAGAGACTTAGGTGAAATTGATTCTTCAGTTACGTTCATGATGAGATTAAATTTGTTGAAATCTACAACAAGCCATTGTTTGCATCCGGTGCCAGAGTTACTTCGAGCAAGAGTGTGTCCCCAAGAGCTGATGTTTGATGCTAGATGATTGGCTGCTGTTATTCGAGGACCTATGGGAACCTGAGGATACAGATTAAGCTATATAAAGACATCAATATTCTAAGACTATTGTCAACGTCAAAATTAGTATCTTTAACATACTAATTAGCTATACAAAGAACTTATTTTGGGTATGAACGTTAATCTTCTTACCTGTGTAGTAACACTGACATTTTTCCACAATTTGTTGTTATAGTTTTTTAAAGACGTCCCTGTAACAGCTAAACGAAGGTTGTCACCATTGATAACGTAAAATTCGTCTTGACTCGTTATAGAACCAGGATAACTTGAAAAATCTACTGATGTTCCAGGGACCGGAGTAGAATCCTTTGATGTTTTACGATAATTTAATTTATACCTCTTAATGATCCTGGTCATTGATGAATAGCTGGAATAACAAGTTTTTTAAGTAAGAAAGAACAGCGTCAATGCACCGAAAGGTATTTTTAAATATTCATTGTAAACTAAAAGTACTGTACTCTTCATACATAAAACAAAGTAAGTTACGCCTATTGTTCTATTGTTACAAACTCACCTCCCTTCTACTTCCTGTGCAACGAACAACTTCTTAATATTTGTTCCGTCTTCAAGTGTTTCATTTACGATTCTCAAAAATGCGCTTGATAGACTAGGGATATCATCTAACTCGGAATTTTCGATAGAAATGTTAAGTTTGTGTTGTAATTCGGCTACTTCAGCAATTGAATTTAACCAATACAAATCGGATATATCGGTTTTGTATTCATTCATACTACGTTCTACCCCATGTTTCCAACCAGTATAAATTCCTCCGATTTGCGTGTAATGTAATGAGACCTGGTAACATGTATTAAAGTTATTAATTTTTAGATATTACTCTTATTTACCTAGTAGGTATAGCTATTAGTTTTTATTAAAGCGTCTCATCATATGTATGTTCAATTATTGTGAAGTTATAATGTCTGAACAATATCATGTTCTCCAAAGTTAGGTTTTTAGAAAGTTACTATTAAATAAAATGTGATCTCTTTTATTTTTTAAATTATTCTTAGTATATTCAATATTGTATTTAGGCAAGACATACACGTTGCAATTTTATTATTATTATTATTTTTTGGGATTCGCTTATAATTTTTAATTCGTTATTAAAATATAGACAACAATATGAAAAGTCAGAAATTATTTATTATAATAACCGTTTCCCTTACGTTAGTTATTGCTAAAAGCGATATACCTAACACGCTAACATAAATATGTAGGTACATATAAAAAACCATCGAAATACAAATTCTTTTCAACGAATTTACGTGAATTTAATACCTAATCATAAAATCTGAGAATACTCGTAACAAAGCACGTAGAACAAGTCTGTTATAGAAATTGTTATTGTCATTTCCTAGGTACACTTGTACACTTTCAGGTACTAAGTAATGCTTATTATCATTCATCTAGCTACACTAATATTTAAGAGAGAACCTTTAAGTAATTGCAAATAAAAATCTAGAAAACCAAAAAGACCGAATATGTCTCGTAATTCAGTAGAGTTATCAATAAACCTACTCATATTATTATTTTTGATAATTAATAATAAAATTAAAAACATAAAATTTGTATTAATTTAAATAATTAATTAATTTGCAGTAATGTGCCCGAAATCCCACTTATAGAGTACCTACTAAGTTTCATGCTTACATGGTGCCAGAAAGGGTCACTTGCACTTCGCTCCGCAGCATATGTCTTCCATATATTTGCTGATTTATCTAATGCATCTCTTAATTTATCACATTGTTTTTCTACAGGTTGATCTTCACATTTAGCTCTTATAGTGTTCTCAAGGTGCGTATGTATTAAGTACCATGTAAGAGCACCCTCGACTATACCCGCTGCATAAGCTTGTATCTCGTCGGGGTATGATCCATCCGTTTCGACCTCAAGAAGCGACCAGCTGCAAATAAAGGCATAAAATCTTTCTTCATTTTCTTTCCGTTTTTAATTTCAAATTAACAGTTTTACTAATAACATCAATTTTTTTTTTCTGTCTGTCTGGTCGTTCTGGCTAATATCTGATTTTGACGGGACTTTCACTCGCAGATAGTTAATGTTATAAGAAATAACTTAGGCTACTTTTATGTTAGCAATTTTATTTATTTTAACTAGCGGAACCCACGGCTTCGCTCGCAATAAATCTAGTATTATTATGGAAAGAGCTCATACTACGTTATACCACAGTTATACTACAGTTGCTATAATACTTTCTTAGATTTACGCGAATATTCGACATTATAAATGAAACTACTTTTTCGGATTTTGTCGCGGAATTATTTTGATTTTTAGTTCCCGACGTTTCGAATGCTTTACAGCAATCATGGTCACGGGAGATCAGGAGAAAAAATGAAAATAAATCCGCGACAAAATCCGAAAAAGTAGTTTCATTTATAATACAGTTGCTATGTTAAGAAGTTTTATAAAATTTGTAGTTATCATATTACCTACATGATACTATGTAGTTATCGTGTTAGGTACATAAAATTAAACAAATTATAAACACTGACCCTGTGGTATCAACGTCTCCTCTGAAGTAGGCTCGAGCCACTCCTCTTGCGATATCCTTGAGATCGTTGCTCTGACCCCAGTATTCAATGCGATATCCAGTTTTCTCTGAATAGAATATAGTTGCTGCGTAGTTTCCGTCTTCCTGAATTCTAAGGTAGAATATCAATTAAGATTAAGGATATTTAGCATGAAATATAACTCGAGATTATTATGTATAATATTTATAATTAAACACATACAGCTCATTTAACTAATCTATTAACCTAACATGATAGATTTCATTAAAAAAATGTTTCTTTGGTAATAATTAGTAATATATTATTTATTATAAAACTTATTCAACTATTCCAACGATTTTTTAAACAAACAATACCATTTATTATAATAATAAATAATATAATTAAAAATCAAAAAATGATTGTAAAGCGATATTGCAGATTATATTTACAGGAGGTACATATAAGTTCGTAACATATTTAATTCTTTTTAAATACAAACCACAAAATGTTTATTTATTTAAAAAATCTAAATCAAAATAGTCCGTCAGCAGGTGTTTAAAAAACTTCGAAACATCAACACGCATTGGATGTAATACCAAGTATCTATAAATTTTATTCAAACGGTAAAAAATATTTTCATGTACGCAGAACAGGATAGTAGAATAAATCTCGGAAGATTTACATTTTGTAAAAATGTGACGTATGAAATGTAAGCCTATAGTAATTAAAGAATAAATATAAAAGACAGCGCCTAAAACACCTTGTTTTTACGCTATATACACAATGTCAAAACATAACAAATATGTTTAATTTTAATAATTACCTTTCCATTTGTCCTACAAAAAGCGCAAGTATGGCTAGGATCCCCAAGAAGCCCAAGATGTAAGAGCTAATTTTTGTTTGGAGCCATGAAGCTCCTACTACTTTCAGTGTTTTGCTCATTTTGCTTTACAGAATAAAGTATATAGAAAATATAAATTATAAAATAAAAAATATGTTGAGGAATTTAATAACAATGAAGTGACAGAGCGTGTAGATGATCTTTTCCAAAAGCAGAGCGACCATCAAAAATGTTTTTTCGGCCGGTGTTCACGGTTCTTGTAGTTCTCCGACAGTTGGGCTCGGAGTCTGCATTGGAATTTGCTCTAATGCTGTGTGTATAACACCTGATTTTTGATTATTTAACTTTCAACCCTGAAACAAAAGAAACAAATATTATTTTATCTATAAATGCTTGTCATCTATGCGTTCTTAAACATTAATTCTTAGGGTACCTTTCGCGCCTGTACAGTTGAATCATGGAGGTTAGATACAGGAGAACCAACGCTTCATACTAAAGCATTACCCGCCTGTCTCTGAAAATTTGTAGAGTTTATAGCGCGCTGCCGTCAATAAGTAGTATCTGTGAAGTTAGCTATTTATGAGTACTGTCACTATTGTGACAACGTGAAGTTAGGCATTGAGACAACATAGCGATCGCAGCGCCTCCTTGGTTTGACAATATTTCTGAGACACTACATTCTAGGGCCTTGGTTCTCCTGTATCTAACCTCCATGAGTTGAATAATGGAATATTTTTTACAGTGACTTAACTGTCAATTGCATAATTACCTATATGATTTTATTCTAATGGTTGATATGAAAAGTTACGTCAAAGGTAAGACTTCATATGGGATTGCTACAGGCGACTACTAGCTTTTCTATCGTTTGTAGGTACATACCGTACATTCGAATACATAAACGTACAAAAAATAGTGAAACATGAAGAAGTATTTTTTCCTCTCATAAGATAGGGTTAAGAAAAGGTTGGGATGCCTCAATACTATGTTACTTCTGCACTGCCGATATGGTATGAAGATTGAGTCTTATCAAAATATGTACCTAACTACCTACTAATTATTTTTTGAAAATAGTGCCTTATTGAAGTGAATCAATTTACCATTAAAGTTCAGATTCGGAAGAAACAAGTTATATGAAATGGAACATAAAGATTAAAGAACTACTTCTCTTCCTCCTGTAAGAGAGTTTAAAAAGTAGGGGATGCACACAATCATCCATTCACTCGCTGACAAGACAACAAGCGTAATGCAGCATATAACGCTCAGATTAATAGCATGAAATTTACTAAGGCTTTTTGATAATTCCTCCGTTGAAAGAAATGGTACTTTATTTAATGTTAATCCTTGTCCTTCTAGCACGTAACTTACTCACTGTTTACCACAAAATTAAAAAAAAACTCTAATCACTATTCCTAGAAGTCATTAGAGACTTCATGGAAAATTACACCATCACACAAATAATACATTTCTAAGTATAACTTCACAACTAAATTTACTCCACGATAAGGCTAAGGGATTAAAGTAAACAATTATCAGTATCAGCAGGCTTTTGTTAAAAGCATAATTATAAAATTCCATATTAGTCAATATCAATGACTGTTCTGAAAGGAGAGACTAACAATAAGAATAATAAATAATTGGAATATTAATTTAAAAATTGTGCGTATAAAATCTACTTACATTTAAATTGTTAGACTATTTATTGTATAGCAGTTAGCACATTTATTTATATAATAATAAGAAACTATTATTCGAAAAATAAAAGAAAAATCACTAAAAAAACAAAACTAAATAAGTACAAAACAATAAAAACAAGGCGGCTCAAATAATTAGTAGATATGTTTTGTTCGTATGTTCGCGCACTTACTACTAACGCGAACATCAGTAGCCGGCTGATATTTTATCATAGTATCAATAAAAGATATTCTAAGGATTGCGCTCACGTCTCTTATCTATCAAATGTAACTAAAACAGGAATTAACTGTTGTTACCGTTGTTTGATACATAACCAACAAGGATTTATTTACACTCTTATTAATAACTAATTATTTTTCAGTCATTAATTAATTCATATTTTATCAAAAAGAAGAAAAATAACCTACCTGCTAGAGATTAAAGCATAGTATTAAATGAGATACAGTTAATTCAACTGGATATAAACTATCTCAAAAACTTAAATCTGGTGACAATTACAGCGCGAAGACGCAAAAACCTGAAACACTCACATACTTTCGCGTATATAACGTCCGTGGATTATATTTTAAAAGTAACTCTGATTTAGATTTAGGTTTGTTATCATATGTGCAAGCAACTTTGGAAAAGTCCGAGCGGCAACCGTTGACCGAGCCTAATGCACTATACCAAAGCCCGATGCTGTAATAGTACACTCTACCTACGATTTTTATTACACGTGTAGCTTGAACAATCACCTAATAATAACTACCCCAGTATTACCTGAAACCCTGTATGTAATTGGGGTAATTGTCACATATCTATTTACTGTTCAGGTTTTTTCTCAAGAAAATAGTGATACTGCTAATTAGGTAATAAGTCATTATTTAAAAATATTAAATTAAGCAAACATTAATTGGTTTACAAAAGAAGAATTTACTTTACGTAATAGATTGTGACAAAATAATCCCTAAATACGATGAATGGGTAACAAAATAAAATGTAAATCTATATTATTGTACTTATGTATCCACGAGTTATTTTATTTATGGTATGTATTCTCTTTAGAGTTAATAACTTATTTTTTAAGCATTTGACTAATTTATTTTTCCAAACCATATTGAAATATTTGCCATTACAGATTATTATTTAGAAAAAGACGATAGATATATCTCTAACGTTACAATAACAATATCAAATAATCACATAATATGTGCAACGTACCTATTATGTTTACATTAAATGAATTACCATCCTATTTATAAAGTTCTGCAAATATATTTATCTACTGTTAAGGGCAGTATAAATTGCAAGGATTTGTGTTATTTATACTATAGGCAGATGTGCAGAACCCTGGAAAATTGCCAAGTGATATTGGTAAGAAATATTATGATTGTGGTTTGTACACCACGCCATCAAATGCAAATATAAAACTATATTTTAATCACGTATGATTGTGAATTACGCTGAATACTTATATTCGTTAAAAATTCAACTTTGTATGCATATTTTTTTTAATAATCTACAATGGCTGTGACCAAACAATACTAAACTTGCGTAATATTAATTTGATGACACTTGACAATGATATAACAGAGAGTAACGGTATTAGTCGATCTTATTCGAAATTAAATGTTATCTGATTTATATCTTTGACAAATAAATGTTTTAAGTAATAAGTAAATAAGTATAAATTCAATATTTATATTATCATAGTACCTATCAACCTAAATAGTATCATTATAAATATAAATATTTTTTTATTAAAGTAACGTTTTCAAGCATCCAAACAACAGGCCCAATTGTGACTAAAATTAAAAAATATGTACCTACCTACATTTGAGTACCTACATATAATATCTACAAATAAATACAAAAACCTTATGATCTTTTGGACCAATAGAAATAAAATTTTATAGTACATAATGTTATGCTTAATTTTTACGCAAATTCCTCGAAGAATAAACAAAGACTACATACTCCATGCGTATTTTGCTTTTAAAACAACGTAATTGCTATTGTTGGAATGACTAGTTTAACATATTAAATCAAGCCAATTTTTTAATAAATATATTGATTTATAGATATGGGCTAAATCACATTAACTTTAAAAATAAACAAATCAGTCTTTTAGTGCAAATGCACTTGCAATGGACTTTGTCGCTTTTGCACTTAGTCGACGCAACTTGAAACTTTTTCTTGGCGTAGAGACTAGGCGCCATGGCAACGAGGGTCGAGGCCGCGACTTCTATTGCACTCTTCCTATTACACTATTAGATAAAATGATGCTATTACATGAAACCGGATATACACGACACTATTACCTACGGCACTTTTTCGGAATTTGGTCGTATTTTTTTTCTAAAGAAGGACGTAAAAGGTTAATAATTCAGTTACTTTTCATTCAGTTTCAAGACCTTTTACGGCAATGGCTGTTCGTTAGTAGTAAGTGAATAGTTAAAACATTCGAACTATTTTTGGACCGTAATAAGATAATAATGCAATAGGTACAAACCAATAATCCGATATCCGATCCGTTAATTTTTCTATAACAATGAGTAAAATCACACAAATTTAATTGTCTATAACATATAATGTTTCTAAAGGGTTTCTGGAAGAAATCTCTTAAAGATGAGTTATCCCTTGTACACAATGTCTCCGCTTTCTTTTTTTTATGTATGTTCTTTCTTTTTTGTGTGGTACAAGAAAAAAATATTTTAAAAGCTTTTATTTCGGTTGAAAACGTCATTAATAGTGGGTAACTTCTCAACGGTTAACGCTTAGTACTACAGGTAATAAGTACACGAAATTTTATATATGCGCATTCACAAAATATTTAAAAATCGTGATATAAATCATTTACTCGAATATTTGACACTTTAAATAAAACTATCATTTTGATTTTCTTTCGGGGATATGTTTAAATTTTGGTTCCTGATGGTTCAAATGCTTTACAACAATGCTGAATGCTATACATCGCGTGACTATACATTGTAGTAAATCATTCTAAATGTCGGGATCAAATCAAGATGAAATTTTAAGGTAATAAAAAACCCAATTGCGAAAAAAAGCTAACTTAAAAATGAGGACGTAGGAATCTAGTGTTATTGAGATAGGAGTAACATACATACAGGTGTGAGGTGAAACACATAACTCTCCATTGAGCGTTGTTGACAGGTAAAAAGTCAATAGTAACGAAGTCAATTTCACACTTTATGCGCATTAATTGTAAAACACAAAATGATTATTTTTTGCTATTGTCCTTAATTTCAGACTTTATTGTATACGCTTAAAACCCACTTCCACTATAATAACAATAATCAATATTTTATAAAATGTTTAATTATGCTCCCTAAATCCTTAGCCTACGAAAAAACACTCGGGTATATTTTACGTATAAAATATGAAAAATAAATTAGAGACGTCCGTTGAATTCGTAAACATTTCACAAATCAATATCGACTAAAGCCAGATACATTTCGTTTTATGAATTTTATGATGATGTTCTCGTGGTACTGTATATTTTTGAAGTGCGCGCTTGTGACGTTCAACGAGCGTGTATATTATTGATATCTACGCGAAATGTATTTAAATGAAAATATAAATACAAGTGTTGCTGAAGCTCTAACGAAAATCATTACAAAACCCCCAGTGATAAAATGACGTGAACGAAAGCCTTAAATCTATTTGTTTTATAGGATCTTGATAATAGTGAATGCTGTTTTTTTTATAATTAGTTTTTTTTAATATAATTCTTAAAAATATTTATGATGAGTTCTAACCAAATATATAAAACCATATTTATCTAATTATTAGAAAAAATATTGAAAAAAGCAATGGCACAAATGACACGATAGCAACTAATTAGTCTTGCAAAAAATAAACACGAGTAAACCTAGAATTAAAAACTTGATAAGAACGTCACAGTGTACCTACGGAATTTATTTATGGTAGCAAATATTGAAATAAGCTATTTTACTTGCTTTTAAAAATAACATGATATGTTTATGCTGACACTGTACACGCTATGTAGAACTTTGATTACGTCAAACGAGAATTTAAATTATGATCTAGCCAATACTGAGTGATTGTTAGAATCAATACATCAATGAATTGCAAAGGCGTAAAGTGTTATTTCAGTAACACGTATTGCACGTAAGTTACGGCACATGTTTACGGTCTTGGCGCCGCTTATCAAGACAAAGTACATGAGATATTTCGATATTTATCCACTTAATAATGTGCTGAGTGGAAAACTGAATAGAAATATTTCAAGGTTATAATTTAAATAAGTAATTATAATATATTCGCGTTTAATCATACCAAGGTGCTGTTTGGAATAATTCATATATTAAACGTTCTTACATCGTATACAATTTTAATAAATACACACTAACATTAACTAAAAGAACTAACTTATTCCATACATAATTATATTTTTTTTAATTCCCATTGAAACACTCATTATTATCGACACAAAGGTCGCATCTAGTTTTAAGATTTTTGTCTGTTTGTCCATTCGTCTCTCTTTTTGTCTGTCCGTTTCTGGGTCACATTAAAAGTAGCACTGACATGTCAACAAAAGAATACGAAGCTTGGAATCGGAAGCTTTAATTGTTTACAAGCAAAGAACACACTACATTAAGTAACTTTTTCCATTATATTTAAGCCCTAATAAATAAACTTATAAAAGCTCTATATTTATTACTCGTAGCAAAAAGTAAAGGTACTTACATTATAATAAATCGAAAAATAAATGATTTCGTTACAAAAAGATATCAAAGGTTATTTTTCGTAGAACTCAGGTACCTGACTAAAATAATGAGTTCCGACATTCTCTAAAGGACTTTCATTTTCTAACATGATATTTTATACATGAACTAGCTGTTCATCGCGGCTCCGCCCGCGTTTGTAGAAGGATGAAAATTTAGGATTATATTTAGGTCTTGAAGCCAGATCATAAAAAAATAAAAGTAAAGATTTGATCTGAAATTAAAAAATAAAAAATCTGGAGAGATCCCTACATATATTTAAAATGCTATGATAATTTTTAAATAAAAAAATGGTTGTTGTGCCTCACTCGACATAGATAGGTATAGTGTGTCGCGGACTTTTTTGTAGATATTTATAAGATCTACAATTAATTAGAACATTTTATGGTTCTATCTTTTATAGTTTAGGCAGCGTACGCAAAATAAGTAACTTTTCTGGTTGATTTTTTACACCTTGTGTCCGAAAAACCCAAATATCTTACGGAACCCTATTTTTTTCCAAAATAAAATATAGTCTATGTTACTCGTGTATAATGTAGCTTTCGAATGGTGAAAGAATTTTTAAAATCGGTCCAGTAGTTTTTGAGCCTATTCATTACAAACAAACAAACAAACAAACAAAGTTTTCCTCTTTATAATATTAGTGTAGATAGTGTAGATAATATTAGTGTAGATTAACAAACGCTGAGGTGCCTTTTAAAGGCATTAAATAAGATATTCTTTCATTATTTGTGTATACTATATGTATATATTTTACTAGTTATTTATATTATATCGCAAACGAATGGGTATGGCTAATACTGCTAAATAATATTGAAATATTGTGTTGAATGTTTATTATGGTATATTAATAATATGTCTTGATATAATAAAATGTTATCCTTCATATAATATATAAAGATTCCAGATCAACCGATAAAATAAAATTGTAAGTTTTCAATAACCTTTTGTAGTTAATTTGCAAAAAAAATCAGTATGCACAGCATCAGGTCTCGTGAATGCTGAACGGTTGACATGCCTTTGGCCGTATTTATGTGATAAAAACCTTGTGGTGAACGGCAGTCGACAGGTAACCGTATTAACCACCGGAGGCAAATGCCAACACTAATAAATTGATGATTTAATCAATTAAACTTTTTAAATAATCGACTAAAATAGGAATTTAAAATTAATGAATATAATATATTAATATTGGACATGTGATGAAAGTTAGATTGAAAAAGTCTAAATATATTAATTAATTTCATATTATAATTTATACTTTAGGTTATTTGATTTTGTAAAAGACTTGTAGAGCAATATATAGCTAATTGTTTAACTGAGTACCTACTAAGATTTTGATATAAAATTTCTATTAAATTCTCATATATGGAGCTGCATGGGTAAATGCACTAGAATGCATACATGTTGTGAACGCCCTCAACGGTGAATGTAACGCCACCAAAGTTCAGTGAACCTAGTCGATGTTCAATCTAATTATTATCAACCAGCAACTGATGATATATTTAACCATTAAGGTTTAAAAAGAATTTCAGATTGCTTTAAGACGAAAATGCTTCTTATTAAAGAAAAACAATTCTTGAGTATTGCTTACGTTCGTTCATTCATTAGTTCTTTGTTTGTAGTATATATCTCGATTTTCTTATAAAGTTATTTTAATAGTACAAACAGATACGTAAATTTGATTTATCTGTATTTTGAGTGTATAGAGTGTATAGATTGATCAAAATAATATTAAAAATTACATTAAAAATTCAACGCTAAAATTATTAATTGGTACAAATATTTATTAAATATTTATATTGATTCCTTCAATACGAGGGGGAGTTGGCCATAATCCACCACGCTGGTCAAGTGCGTGTTGGCGAACTTCAAGTGTACCTCGGTTTGCTCGCGATGTTTTCCTTCACCGTAAGGTAATCATGTTAGAAATGATTCGTACATAAAAATATCAGAGATGCGAGACCCGGATTTGAAGCTTCACTCGGTTATCCAAGTGAGCGCGTTTCCACTGGGCTACCACTGTCTTTCTTTAATGTTAACCTTTTATCAATAACTTTTTAAAAGAGTACCATTTAAAAACGCTTTTTAAATACTTACAGCGTCAGTGGTGTGTCCCACAAACACAATATGTCGGCGTTCTCAACCCATCGGGATGAAACTGCTGATGACGGTGGCGGACGGTAGATTGATCTAGACCGCTACTGATCTGTAACAATCAAAAGATGTAAATAACATCAGCTTTATTTTAATACTTTCATACTACGTAGTAAGAACTAAATTTCAAAGTACCTACATAGAATAGCAAAGTTTTCTAAGAATGCTTTGCTAACAAGCTAACAAATATCAGAACCGAGTGACCCTGGATTTGAAGCCGGTTGCCACTTCCTACCTCTGCCTTAAAAAAAGGACAGGTATATGTATATAATTATTACTATTTTAGCATAAATAAACAACTATCAAACAAAATTCTTCAACAGTTATTAAAAACAAACATACAAAAGTATTTCATCCTATCTACTACGACTTGGGCATGTATTTGTTCTAAACGATAAGTATTAAATTATCTAAAATTACATCATCTTCAAAGTATCAGCTCATCAGTATGCTTTGTAAACATAAAAAATAAAATTAAAAAATTGAGACCAAGACACACATAGAGTTACTACATAAATTGAATCTAAGAAATGGGTATAAATAACAAAGTGCTCTATAAAATTTACATTAACACTTTTACACTCACTATTGTAAATTTCGCGTATCCAATACATCAACCTTAAAAAGACAAAGCTTATTTCCCTACTATTATTAAAGTTTTATTATAATACCTCTACAAAAATATTTTGAAATTGTACTTATACACAAAAAATTCGCAATTAATGAAACATGGCAAATTCTTAGATTCTTTGAAAAAATTGATCCGCTTTATATACAATATTGGTATTAATTATATGTATATTGAAAATAATAAATGATAAAAACCTATTTATAGTGTTCCTCATAATGTTATAAAGCTGAAGAGTTTGTTTGATTGAACGCGCTAATCTCAGGAACTACTAGTTCAAAATGAAAAATGTTGTAAGTGTTGGATAGCCCTTTTGTCGACGAAAGCTATTAGCTAAATAACATCAAAATTCACATGTAAAATATAAGAAATTGGTTCCCAGTCTTTAGAACGCGGGGAATTCGGTAAATACTAGTTTTAAATATTCATATTCATTAATATATCTGCAAATACTAATAGCTTGGTCTGTTTGTGTACCATTTTGTGTAATACTCCGCGTTATCCCTAAGTATATTATAAATTACATCTGAATCATGATGTTTTTGAATACTAAGCGATAGGCGTCATAATTATTAATATAACTACATAGTATAAAACCAAGTCGCTTTCTCTATGCCTATGTATGCTTAAAATTTTAAAACTACGCAACGGATTTTGGTGCGGTTTTTTTTTAATAGATAGAGTGATTCAAAAGGAAGGTTTATAAATAGGTTAGAGGCTTTAAGCATTTCATACACATTATATTACCTTTCACATCAAGTAATTTAAACGAATATCTTAAGCGGAATCGTGAAAAAATTACGGACGCGACCGTCGACTTACGAATTGCCTACCGCACCGCACAGGGATGAGCCCGAGCGAAGCGAGGGCGAGTCGCTAATCTACAATCAACTGTTAAATAATAAATGTTTTTTTTTGTTTTAACGCATTGAACTACCCATACGATTTGTTGCATAGTAGTTGCTTTTTAAAGCACATTTTAAAGGAAGTTTTATAGATTTTATATTAAATAACAATACATCCTATATGTAGAGCTGCGGGCAGCGGTAGTATATAATCTAATAAATCTATTAAATTTAATCTATATCGCCTATCGTATCTTAATTTTTAAAATAAACGAAAATTTAAATTATACAGCGATAAACATGCAAAAATGAACGTAAGGTGGAGTGTAGACGAATAATACTTAACAAAAACTAGAGTAGTTTTGAAAACTTTGAGGCACAATAACCTGTCATACTTATAGGGAAGAATTAGTTTAACATTTGGTTTCATTTATGTAATTTATGTACCTGCTATATTTAAGATTTGTTATGATATATAATAAATTACCCTTAAGAAAATATGCGACAGGGAGTGTGACAAGGGTTCAGAAACCCGTTCTATGTTAAAACCGGTTTTGGCCATTGATCCAAAACCGAAAAGCTTTTAAAAAAGGTTTTAGGTTTTGATTAAGTCTTTTACCGGTTAAATCTGGAAGAACGGTTTTGGATGAAGTTTGGTTCCATGTCCAAAATTTATCAATTAAAGTGATTTTTTCTTCGTTTACATTTGACGCGTTTTCGCTATTGGTGAATGACTTTGTAGACAACACACAACATTTTTAACCGTCTTCTAAAAAAATCGGTAAGCATTAGGTATTATTTCGTTTTGATAAAGCGCTCGTTTTCATTAACCGATCAAGGAACGAGCAATGTAAAATAAAATGTATTAGCCATTACATACAAAAGCACGGGCGCTTAACGCCTGTGGATGATTTCATTATAATAAAAAAAATCATTACATTACCGATATAAACGGTTTTTTTGAACCGGTTAAGTAAATCTTTATTTCTACCTATTTATTGGATTTAGGTATATTTTCCAATTTCACATAATACCTAAATTGATTCATCTAAAATGTCATTACTATAATTCACGTATAATATTAATATATCATATGTTATTATGAAGAAAAACATAATTAATATAACTCATCATTAAATTAATAAAGGATCTAAAACCCTACGCGCATTTGGAACTCTACATACTTTTCTCTCCTTTATAAAGAGCAAGTGATCAGAATTAAATATCAATATGTTTTTTTTTATTTAGTAAAAACTTTGAAGGTATATATGTTGCAGACTGCAGTTAAAACCCGTTCTCAGTTACAACGCGTTTTAACTAGTCAAAACTAGTTTACACGAAACGCCTTAGTGAACTACTTGTAATAGAATTGATAGTACTAGAATTGATTAGAAGATTGGAACAATATATTTTATTCTTGACAATTGTTTAGTAAATACTTAAAATCTCAGTTACTTTTTATGTAATCAGTTATTTATATTTATTTAAGGCATTTAAAATAAGCTTATTTTTTGTGTTTCTTCAGGTCAGAATTCAACAAGCAAAAACAAAGTTATTATTTACAAAGCATAAATAATTACAACTTAAAATAAAATATGTATATCTTGAAAACCAAGTCTTTAAAGAATATAAATTAAAAAAGTTACCAGTACTTAGGTATCTACTATACCTATTTCGTAATAAGTATATTCCATGCAATAATAAATTATTATGATCACTCACACAGCACGTGCTCGATACTGTGCATTATCATTGTACAATATAGCACGAAATACACCGCAACTTAGAATAAACTTTAACCAAAATTTATAATACCTCATCATTAAATGATCTGAGAAATTATTTTAATACATAATTAAGTACAGATTTAGTCCATATTTTGGAACGATCTTCGTTATCTCTCATTACTGTCGAGCGTCACAAGAATTTTTTCATAATGGGGATCCCATCTCCCATGTTACGCCATCTTAAGTACAAGATGATTTAAAATTATTTAAAAAACGTGTATAGAATTAAAAATAATATTTAAACTGAATATCTGTAACTCTACCTTTGCAGATACGTTTAGAGGATTAACTAAATTATGATAGAATTATGTGTTTCGACTAAGTTCCTTTAAAACGAAGTGATAATCTTTTGATTGAATCAGAAGATTATCTCTTCAAAACTGACTCATCATTATTACTTATATCAAAAGTTGATATAAAGAAACCGTTTCTAATAATATTATATAAATCCAAGTATAGATAAAGTGAAGAATAAATTTTTACTTTATAACTCATATGCGTAACAAAGCTTATGTATTTGACTTTACACTTTAGTCATCATACCGCCGCATTCAGAGTCACTTAATGAACCATTAAGCCATTCTTTAGTATGCAGCATCTCGACTTAATGCTTCTTTAAGTGACCGAGTGCGGCGGTTAATCCCTAACCTTTAAAATACTGTCTAACAAAACCAACCCTATATACATAACCCTAGATACATAAATAATGTATAATACAGAAAATATGTCATAAAATGATTGATGTCAATAACAGTTTAAGCAACTGTGGAACCAAGTACTAATAATAATTAGTATCAATTATTATCATTATATGAAATGGTCGCTTAATGGTATGGTAATTTTGCGTCACATTTAATGAAGCTTGGAGTGAATAGGCCTGCAAAATATTTAATATTAGTTCAATTAATGTATGGGTTAATGTTAAAAATACATATCTTCTCTCTATCTCTCTCTGTAATATCTTTTTTGTGTATATACTTAATATATCTTATTAGAGTACCTATCATCTCTAATATACATTTCTCAGAGATGAGATAGTTTTCCGCAATAAAAAGTATCCTATATATAGATACGTTATCATATAAAATTTATCAAAATCTATCTACTTACTGGTTCTCTTGTGATGCCTTCAAAGACAGATATACAAAAAAAATTAAAAACTATAGATTCGATCTTTCTATCGATAATAATGAGTTTTACAACTAATGCAAATGTAATGTTCGACTCAAAATTTAATTATACCTATGTATAAATTTCAAAATTCAATAATATGTTTAATTTTTCTCGCATAAGTTGAAAAACCTCCAACTGGAAGCTGATTTATATAATACACTTCAGAAGTAAACGTATGTTAGTATTTAGTATGTAATGTAATACTTGTTAATGGAATATTAGGTAAATACAATAAGTGTGTCAGGGCTTAGTTTAAGAATTTACTTAATTTTAAAAGAAGGTAATTTTCCATATTTTTACTGCTACACACCATAAAATCTTATCTTACACATGGTAATACAGCATAGATAATGCGATAACAATATAATTGGTCAAAACCCATTCAGCTTACGTTACTTTACACGACATGTATTATTTATAAAAGCAATTTATATCTAGCTACCAACATATTATAATGACTGGAACAGTCTTTATTAGCACAATTTGAATGAATTCCGATATTTCAAGGCAGGCTACAAAGAATAACTATTTCCTGAATTGCACGAACATAGCTAGAGGATAATGCAAATTTAAAATTGTTACTAAGTTAGATAAAATACATTTTTCATCTCTACATAGAGTGGCTTAATTAACTGTTGAGTACAAAATATTAATCCCATTGATGAGCAAGGAAAATGCATAAGATACGAGTAGTATGAACCAAGTAAGAATGAGTAGGAATCGTTTGCCCAGCAACTGTTCCAAATATGACTACCACGTGTTCTTTTATAGTACGTGGGGACATTGTTCGGGAGATTCGGTTCATAAACCGATTGAGGTCAAGTGCCTCACGTCTAGACAGCTCCTAAAAAACCTTTAAAGATCACAATTCTATAAGAAATGACATAATTTGATAAAAATAATTGTTTTACATTCTATTGCGATGAAATATCTAAAATTGCTAGGTTTTATACATTAATATAGAGAGAAATATTATGAAACTAAAGCCAACAGATTAATAACAATTGTAGAGAAAGTGAGTGAGTAGAAAGATATGGCGAGGTTGAGGATTGTTGAAAACGGTGGTGAATACTATTAAATATACAAATTGACCTTATTTTCATAAAAACCTTTGTATTGAAAGTTGTGCAATATGTATACGATGAGTAATTTATAAATATGATAAGGAACTTACGTGTGCATCGATTTTCCACTCAGATTTCAGAAGGTTTTTAATATAAAACACACGAAGAGGACTACATTTGAATAGGAACTAATAAGGGCTTTCGTGCGAACTACAATGAGCCCTGGAGAGACACGACCGCACTTTGTTACATCGATGATCGAAGTAACGAGTACGATTAGTATGGCGCTCTACTGTCAATTTGGGTCGCAGGCGCACGTCTCTTTTCTCGACCATAATTACTGCATTATGATACTGAAAATCAATTATAATTTTTATACATAAAAATATTTCATTTAATATGATATCACTAATAAATAATTAAAAGTCACGTTCATCATTTATTTTACGACAAATAATGAAAAAGTAGAGTCAACCTTAAAAAATGTATAAAAACATATTATTAAAATAAATACATGTCAAAAAGTGTGAACTTATCACATACTTTTCATACTTTTTATAAAATATAAAATTTAAAAACATTAATATATTATGACTTGTAGGAAACACTGAAGTTTAATTAGTTTCATAATAAATTTCAGTTAATAACGCCATCTATTGGGCAATAGGTATTTATGTTACACGTGAGGACACCGTTGAGTACCTTGTTTTATATAGCACCCAGAGATGGCGCTACATGAACTTTGATGATTAATGGTACGTAACATACGTTGCATTTTTATTTAAGCTATTAATAAAATATATATTATGCAATAGAAGATAAGATAATTAGTAATCATTTTTTTTTATTTTCGTTTATCATTTAAATGATAATTATATTTTATCTTTTAAAAAAAAAAGGAGGTAGTCATAAAAAAACCGAGTAATGATCATTTTTAATAAAATATTTAAAGCGAACCGTTTTACGTTTGTTCCGATTTTTTAAAATATTCTTTGTTATAATATGGATATAACAGCCATTTATAACAATTCGTTTTCTGAACGATACACATTAGAAGGGATTTTTTCTAAATTGTCTTACGTGGTATGTACATCTATTGTTGCATAATTTACAATTTTTTAAGCAATTTTTTTTTATAAGATTACATTAAATTGTTTTATTTTAAAAATTTAGTAAATTTATTTATATGTTAAAATAAATCAGTCATATATTACAATCAATCAAACACGAATCGAATAATTGTTTTTTATTTTTTATTTTAACAGTAATATTTATTATTAGCAAAGTTCTGACGTTATTTGAAATGAAAACTCTGCCTTCGTCATTAAATAGCTACACATATTGACGTTAGTCAAGTTTACAATTATTGGTTATTCTTTGAACTTGTTTGGCCATAACACTAATGAAAGTAGTAAAGTCGGTAATTATATTGTTATATATTGTAGGTAATTATATTAAGAAAAACATGTTGATTCTTCTATCCCTAGCCTTAATGTGAAAGTAAGAAAGCTTGCCATATTAAGGATCTTTATTTTTAACTTTTTAGAGCTCCCTTTCCAAATTGGCTGTTTTACGAGAAAATAGAAACACAAATATACAAAGCGGTAAGTAACATTTTTAACTTGTAATATAAAAATAGCTATCAGACAAGTATAGTATTATGTTATCTGTGCTATTAGCAAGTCTTTCAAAAATATTTGTTTTTTAAAACCACTAGTATATTGATAAAAAGGAGAAGAGATATTTACGGCACATAAAGTAACTTATATATATACTTACGGCAGTTATTTCTTAGTTAAATTCTAATTCTTAGTTAACGTTTTTATGTTCGACTCAGTAGACTTTATTAGGCCATTTTTCGTAAGTATTTACCTTTATCAAAAATATCAAAGAGCTAATAAATAGGTTTTTAAAAATGCAAGTTTTGAATAAAATGACACATTGTGTTAGTTCCTGACCGCAGACAACATCAACATCGTTCAGGGTCCATCCAGTGTCTTGCTATTTCGCTCATGAGTAGCTACAGAATAGATAACAATAATAATTAATAAGATAAATATAATAGGTATCAACTCGCAATACCGACATGATTGCTGTACAAAAACCAGTTCGTTGTGCCTTGTTGGAACGAAGTTTCTTATATTTATATAAGTATAATTAACTTAACTATCCCCGAGAACGTCTAAATAATTTCGGCTCTAATGAAGTATCTAAATGAAAAATTTAAATGAAAAATTACGTGTAGGTTATTTGAAATATACATATAAAAATCAATAAATTTTCTCTCAAAGAAAATTAATTTCATCCACGCGCTCTTGTAGACTAGGTCAAGGTTTTCAATTTGCGATGTAATCTTACTTTGCTGGTAATTTTCCTTTTTTATAGAAAAATTAAAGTGATATACCTTTAACCCACTATTCCGTTATACAGCCTGCATTTCTCCTTTAGTTAGTAGCAGCCTCAAATAAGCAAACTTTGTCCTGCCAAAGAACCGCAATTTTGGGATTAGGGATTTATTATATCTACTATATTGTATTTATGTGGGAACTCAACAAAAACATTCAAGAAACAAACGGAAATAATAGAAAAAAAATAAAGAAATATCATTAGTCCTTAAAATATTTTTTGACTTTAAACTTTTTTTTGCTAAGTTAGACGCTTAGTTAACTGAACTTTATACTAAACCACCTCTGATTTTTTTCTACTCTGATATAGGTACATATCTCAATTTTTAAAGACCCATTCAAAAATATTCCTCACGCTAATGTAAACTTGATTTTTTTTCATCCGATTTTCTCATATATGATATAGGTATAGGTTATAATAGGTAGGTATAATTTGCCTTTAGTATACATGAGACACCCATTAGGTACTAAAATGTAACAATAGGTCTTGCCTAAAACTCTAAAAGTGTGTTACATAAAAACACTGCTCAAAATGTTAATGCTAAAGTGTATATAAAAAACTCATTAATATTTTAGCTATATTTATATTTTTTATAAATAAATTAAATTTACGAGTTCTTTATTTTTTCATTCATCTGACATTGAAATTTAATTATACTTCTTCTTATTGCTATGGCAGCAGTGTTCATTATTATTCTTTTATACCGCTTTTAACTTCTTATTATTTGATTAAAAATATCAGAAACATTATAATGTTTATAAGTACCGAGTACCAAATATTAATACTCTCAAACTCAATATTATAAATGCGAAAGTAACTGTTTCTGTCTGTCGCCTTTTCACAATTTATATTGAATTTAGTATTTAGTATTGTATGAATTTAGTATTGTATGAATTTTGAAGTATGTACTTTAGAATGAAAAAAAAAATTTTTATCCGACAATCATCCTTTAAGGGGAAAAGGAATGCAAGTTTGTATGTGGAATAAACCATATCTCACTACGAGTACATAAACAATAAATACCTAACTACCATAGGTACCTAACGTAACCTAATTAACGACGATAGGTACCTAACTAGGGACAAACGAGTTAAGCGAGGGTGAGTCTGTAGTATTATAGGATAGTCTTGTTGGCTACCTTGAAGACCGTGTGATATAAATAAAAATATAATCTTTGAATAATCATTTATACATTTCATTTTAAATTCAAATGAAATGTCAGAATATAAGTCCGTGAGAAATCTACCACCGGCTCTAAAGGCAGTTCTGCTGAAGAGAGGAGGTGAGATTATTTTATATTCAACGTTAATTTACAAGTCACAATATTGCAATACAATACTTATGTTATTATCATGTAGTAAGTATCAAAACAGTTATCCCACACTTCGATATCCGCAAAGTGCCTATTATGTCGCTGCTTGCGAAAAATATACTGTGCTCAATAATATATTTTTAATTTTTGACCTTGCCTTGACTTTTTCACCTATTAAAGACTAAAGCTTGACGTTATCAGTTTGTCTTATTTCTGGTATGAATGTCGTGTTTCGCGTGTCGTGAGGTATCGCCTTATAGTAAAATATCACATAACCTATTAGCATACGACGACACGTGTGGCTCAGTTGGTAGTGACCCTACTTTCAGCGGTGGCGGGTTCGAGTCCCGCTGGGGGCATTCATTTGTTGAGCACGAGTATTTGTACTCTCAAATCAAAATCAAATCAAATGATTTGATTTGTACTCTAGTCATGGGTGTTTATATTTATAATATGTATGTATTTAAAATTTATATATGTGCGGTATATCAACTATCTAGTAGGTAGGTACCTATCCGTAATACAAGCTTTGCAGCTTACCACGGAACTAGATGGCGCTGTTGTAATAATGTCCCAATATCTTTATTTATACCTACTTATATAAGTAATTATAATATTATGTAGATAATAATATAAGTATACATATAGAGGATTTAAATTAATAACATTGTTAGGTAAAGAACTTTAACTTATTATAATATATACCTTATGTATTAGGTACTATGTAATATTAATCAGATAAGAACAAAATACTATCTACTAACTTTGTATTACTACTGCTAACTAATACTTTCTATAACGAATACCTTTAAATAATAATTAATAATTGAATAGAAATACCTATTTTTTTTCTAGATGCTTTACTTGCCGTTAAATTAGACCCCGCAGTCTTGGAAGCACAAGTGACTATCGACAATAATGATTGCTGCAATAAACCAAAAAGAGAAATAAAGGAAGTACAACCACGTAAGAAGACAAAAGGTATGTACGTTTTAAATATCTCTCATTTCGGTCTGTTTTTTTCACGGTTTTGTTTTGATGGGGGTATCCAAAATTTAAAATTCGCAAAAACTGAAGAGATAGCTTCATTTAAAATGTAAAATATTTGCTTAAATCTAAGATAGTAGTAAATAGGTAGGTATCTATGTTATTAATTATTAAACGAATGGATCACATGACATGACATCGTAAAACGATGCTACTGTGTATACTGACTACTGATGCTTTCGATCTGTTTTACAAATACATATAAGGGTTTTTATATCGCAGTTATCTTACATTTATTTTATTCCGTTACCGAATTATTATAAGTTACCGAATTTAAGTACTATTACGAGGACTTATTTGCTCTTTGCTTGCCCAATATAAATATTAATGACATGTAAATTGTCAGTAATCAGAATCATTTCAGAGTGACCCTTCAATGTTATTTTAATAATGTCGAAATCAAACGTATTATATCAAGATTGTATTTTTGTATTAATTAATAAATTATTTATATATATACACTTAACCCCAGGTTAGGTTTTTCAATCGAGTAAAGCACTTTGATTTTTGTCAGTAGTTGCAATTAGGGAAGCGAAAGCACGTAAAGCCGTCGTCTGTCGAGTCTACATCCGTCTCACCCCGTCGTGTCGAATTGTCGTCCCTACTTTCTATGAAAGTGAGAGAACAAAGAGTGTAGGTACCTATGTCATACACGTGACAATGCATTGAGTAGGTATATAAAGAGCTACAAGGGTCTCTCGCACATCTGACTAGCGTTCGTGAAATCGGCGGCAGTAAAAAAATGAAATATTAGAATATGAAATGTAAGACAATCCACACGGTATCATTTTTTACAGGAAATAATTTAAGTGCGGATTTTGAAAAAGCTATGTGCTTACAACGAGCAGCGCTTTTTTCCTTGTCTTCACAACAATTCAGTCTCTTAATGAAATATGTAGACACACTTCGTCAACAACGTATGTCGCAACAAAAACATATGGTAAGAAAAATATTTGTACTATACCAATGATATTTTAACTATAGATATGTTATACGCTCACTAAACAACCGAAAAAAGTGTTCCGCGCTGCACACATACACACTTTTCATTCAATGTACATTTCACTACAAGTCAAAATGATAGAAAGGGGATAGTCGATAAAATCAATAAGAAAAAAAGAGACAGCTAGTGTTGTCAATTGCGCGTCAATGTAAACAAACATTAGTCTAGCAACCGATGACATATCAGAATATTAGGCAAATAATTGAAATATATTAATAAATCGAAGTATACTGCGTTCTTACATGTGGTATGAGATCCCTTGTGTTTTATTAACTTTTGTATCAGAATTGGTGCATTTCCTAAATACACAGGATGGCATTTTTTTAAATTTTGTAGCAGCGTACCACTCGTCGCCATGCGGTGACACAGACTAAAGGCAATACGTCCTAATTAGGACGTTTTCGAGTTTTCACGATTGCGCGCTCATAAACCCTGCTACACACGTTACGATATATCGTAGCGATAAAACTGTGCAAACTGGTTTGCGTCGATTTATCGATCGTGTGTATGGTAAATCGTTGCAGTTTATCGTTCATCGGTGGCAGTTGCAATTTCTATCCAATAAATCGTTGTCGATTGCGTTTGCACAAACAAAACAAACTAACAAACTCTTCAGCTTTATAAATAGTGTATATGACTTGCTGTGCAGGAAAGGGTGTCACAACACGTCTCATAAAGAAAAATAAGAAAAAGAAAATCATATTTCACAAGTTATACTCATAATTTTAAGTAAAACATTCGCCTATACAGAAAATTAATTTGTAATCAAATCAGACGAGGCCTAATATCGCAAGTACGTCATCATCTTCCATCGTGGACGACATGTTTCTTGCGTGAGCTTCTACGGAGAACTGACGATCGACGTCGATATCGGAGGCGTGTGGAGACACTATGAACGTTCGATTTATCTGCACAGTTTGAAATCGCTACGATATATCGTTACGTGTGTAGCGGGGGTAACATATCTATAGTTAAAATATCATTGTACTATACCTATAGAATAAAGTGTCAACAAAAATGAGAGTCATGTACGAATCTTATTGATATTCTAGTCTTACAAGACTGAAAATTTATTAAATGGGCGTGGATAAGGAAAATAAATAAGTATAAAAAGTGACATAAAGGAAACGTTCTTAAAAAAGTTATAAATACGAATTTGATAAAAAAGTAAAAATGGTTTGGGACTTCATTAATCCTATTTTAGTTAATTTATATTTATTATTTTCTTAGTTTGACGTTATAAATAGTCACCAAATTGTATTTGCAAATCAAGTACCTACCTACATATAAATAAAATTAAAGTGTCTGTTTTTAATTACAAATAAACAGCTTTTGACTAAATGCATATGAAAGAATATACTTACACTTACGGTACTTACATAAAAAAAAATATTTTTAAAAAAAAATTTGTCTGCCTGTCTGTTTCTTCCGGCTAATCTCTGAAACGGCTGGACCGATTTTAACAGGACTTTCACTCGCAGATAGCTAATGTTATAAGGAGTAACTTAGGCTACTATTGTTTTGTTAAAAAAATAAAATTTATTTAATTTACATGCCCAGCGAAGCGGGTCGGGCTTGCTAGTTGATACATACTTAAGAAAATAATATAATATTGATTTTTACGAATATTTTATTCGGGGACTGCTTATTACCTTTGGGTTGCTCGATCTGATTCTAACTACGATCAGAAGTCGTGTACTAATCAATTAGCATTATATAAGCATTGTTACTTTTAGGAATGTGGGTTTTGTAAAAACAACGGTCATCCAGAAGTATGGTATACAACTCACGCTCTAAAGGACAGGAAGGGTCGTGTGAAATGTCCTATCCTTCGAACCTTCTCATGTCGACGATGTGGTGCCACTGGAGATCAAGCGCATACTATTAAGTATTGCCCTCTGTGATAAAAAGGTATCATTATGAAAATTATTGTAAATACTCTATTGCGATAAAACGAGCACCTGAGGAAATTAAGGTTTCGAGGTTAATTTTAGTTAGTTCGATGAATTTAATTGTTTAACATAGTATTCTTATAATCTAAGTCTCTAAGAAATAAGAAGCTACTAAGCAAGAGACTTTTTAGTTTCTTAATTTTAATTCTTAACAAGTGAAGGTCCTCCTGCTAATATCATAGCAGTGCCAAGGTTGCATCTTCAGGGGGTGCTTTCCATATTTTTTAAAAAAAGTCTTGTGAAATACATCTCCTGTTTATGCAATTACTCTTCTGATGTTTTGTGACACAGGTTGCCGATGACTGATCTAAACCGTCTCTTTAGAGCGTCTCAGACATTTGCTCAATTGAATTGAAGTGTGGACTTCGAGCAGCTGGTCAATCTAAGCGACGAATCCCAACTCCTGCATATACGCTTCTACGTCGCGTACATTACCGTCCATACAAATGAAATCTTCCCCAAAAGCACTTGATGAGGATTGTGCATGTAGAATACTTCCGATATGTACTCGTATGCATTTATTGTATATGGTAGCCAAAAAATCACCTCCTGACCGTACACCAGCTCACTTCTACTTCTCTTACTACTCCAAAGCACTTCTGTAGGTTCGCATTTAATTCCATACAATTCCATAAAGCCTGAATTGCTAAAATTTCTTTCTTTAAAAAAATATTAAACATCATGAGCTTTCATCCCAGGATAATATCTAATAACATGTAAAATTATATCAGCATTATTAAACCTTTTTTTTATATAAAAATTTAGTAGTAGGTACATTATTTATTATTTAATATTAATCTTCTTTAGCGTGTAATGATTGAGATCCTATTTCCTAAATTCGCGATGGTAATGTTTACCATCGCGTAATACGGAGAGAAATGAAGCTATACTTTTGGAATGGAGAAAACATTCATCAAGAATTCATATATTGTATCTGTTCTCTCATCTTTTTAAGAAAACAAAGTTGTAATTTCTTTAAGACGTCTAAAACCTATGTTTCCCGTGACCATCACACTGTAAAGCATGCAAAACCTCGGTATACAAAAATCAAAATTTATCCGGGACAAAATCATAAAAGAGAGTTTTACATATTTGATATGTTATATATTATATTCGCGTTTTCTGAAAATATTTCGATTGGGATGACTTTACTATGTTATACTTATTATTAATTAAAGATCATAGAAGCGTAATTAATTCTAGCAACTTTTATTTTAGTAAATGTCTAATTGAATCAATATAACTTAAAAGAATGTACATAATATTATGTCATAACAACTCGGCCAGGTCTTAGAATAAGATTAATCTATACATAATTGTTTCCAATTACAGATCATTGTGACGGTGGAAGCTGTTAATGACTTGGATGCTGTTTTAAGTTATACTTATAAGTAATAGATTTTTCATCTAATTGGTGTTTGTTTTACTGAAGTGATTGTTTCTCATATTTCCTTGAAGAATGATACCTACTCGTATGTTAGTTACAAAGTAGCAAAACATTAATAACATTGTATTTTATTGCAAAAGATAAGGTTGTGATGATACAAAGTAAATATCAATGATAACTTCTTAAGATACCTATAATTAGTTCGTATTTATATTGAGTACCTAAGAGTTGAACACACACTTGACACTACATATTATTAATGTTTGAATTAGCGTAATGAGAATTTAGGTGAGACAAAGACAAATAGCGTTTTTAAATTACGAGAAGGACTACTAATTGTACTATCTCGAATATTAAAGATTATTCTAAGCCTCTAAGGACGTGCCTATCTAATTACAACATTAGAATATGTTTGGAAAAAGCGTATGGGAGTGTATATTTCCAAAGTATTCTGACACTGTATGAAATTAAATTCGCATGAACATTTCTAAAAATTGAAAACGGTATAGTATACTTCATATGCAAATATAATTTACTTTTAATCATTGTTTGGATGTAAGTAGTTTGTTTGCCTATAGACTATATTATTATCTTATATTTTCAACTTTACAATTTTACACATAAAACTTTGCTTTTGGATTATTTCAAATAGACGATTATAAACAATATAACAAATAGAGAGAGTCTTCAGCCCTTTTTTTTCACGTCTCCGTGCTGGGCACGATCCTCCCTTCAATACAAGGAAGTGATTAGGAGACGAGAGATCAGGTCATAGTCCACTAGGCCGCTGGCTTAGTTCTTAAAAATACAAGATTCAAAAAAAGACAGTATATAACAAAAACTAGTAATTTAGAAAAATTATATAGCACCTACATAATATAATATATATCTAATTTTTCTTTAGTAACCGGAAGCTTAAATGCTTAAATGGTAAATTCAGTAAGCTATGAAAGTCTTTAAAAAGACGGTTACTCTTAGAGCCTAGAGGTAAATAAAATTGAAGAGCGTAAGTATAAGAAAAACACATTTTTTTTCTATCTGTCTGTTATTACCTATCTATATTCGGGCTGATCTCCGAAACGGCTAGACTGACTTTGACGAACAAACAAACAAACAAACAAACAAAAAAACAAATAAACAAACAAACAAATTCTTCAGCCTTAGTATAGATAAAAGCTTAGTATAATAACCTCGGTGGTGTAGTGGCTAGCATGTACGGTCATACATCGAGAGGTCCTGGGTTCGAGTCCCGGGTCGGGTCAAGTTTAATTATTGAGTCTCTCTGTTTAGTAACTCTCAGTAATAGCCCGGAGTTGGGAAGTTGGCGGTGTGTCACCCCCGTGCCTCGTAGAGCACGTAAAGCCGTCGGTCCTGCGCCTTATCTCTCACTGGTCGTGTCGAGTAGTCGTCCCACCGGAGTATGAGAGTGATAGGAACAGAGAGTGCACTTGTGTCTGCGCGTACACTTGTGCACTATAATATCTCCTGCGTAGTTGCCAGTTGACTAGTCTCAATGAGATTGGCCGCCATGACCGTAAGCGCTCGGAGAACATTATTATTATAATAGCGAGAATTCTATAGGCTTAATAATTTTAATAAATTATAAAGAAATACAATGGAACTATTCTATATTTATTTTATTTCATTTTCTCTTGTTTTATTGATAAGTATTTAGGTACGTATAAACAAAAATATGACTATTTTTAACTTAGTTAAGCCAAGAAACGCGCATGGAGGTGCCCCCTTATGTGGGCGGTGTGTCAGTCGAGTTCTCTGATAGCAGAGAACTGTGGAGCAATCCCATGGCTGGCTCGGTGTGGTCTGTTTGGGCAGTCCTGCCGGGCCGTAGGGACATCGTGGTTGAATGCGTTAGCGATATTGCGACACCTTAAGACGGAAAATGGGTGCTTGTGTTTTAGTGGGTAGGTGCTGGTTTAACGGGTCGGTAAAACCCCACATAACCACCTGTTTTATACAGGTGGTATGCGTTAATGTATTTCCCATATACTTATTTCTCTTCACCGTAAGACTAGTGGTTATCATGATTCGCACACGAGAATATAGAGGTGCAAGACCTGGATTTTAACCTCGCCCACCAATCGGTTACCCAAGCGAGCGTTTAACCACAAGGCTACCACTGATTTTTTCTTAACTAACGACTAACCCTCGCATCGCTCGGGTTCTTCCCTGCATTTAGCGCGAGCAAAGCCACGGGTTCCGCTAGTTATATACTAAAACCTCCCACGAGAACCACTCTATCCATTAGTGAAAACAGCATGAAAATCAGTGCAGTAGTTTTTGAGTTTATCGCGAACAGACGGAGAGACAGACGCGGCGAAGGACTTTGTTTTATAATAATATGCAGTGATTCTTTATAATCTTCCTGGGGTTACCCATTATTGGCGATGTACCTATACAATCAGTTTTGAATGGTTAATAAGAACGCTTAAATTTCAATAACAATAACAGTATCATAATACATACGATGATACTGTTATAAAAACATTTAAATTCTCGTACATACGATTATATCTCCATCGACCTGTCGTTAAGATATTGATGTTAGGTACTTACTAATTATTTGCTCAATGGCACTAAGTATGACAAATTTTAGGATTACATTTTGTGATAATAACGAAGCAAATATCAAATTTATATAAAATACTTATAGAATATTGCTCAAAATACAATACCGGGCAAATTGGACCAATTTCATGATACTAAAAGATACAGAAATACGCTATCTCGAATTAGATCTGCGGCATGCGTAAGACGAATCAATGTAGTACAATTACTTTGACATTATGTTATATTTCTAAGATTACTGTGACACGTGCATTGAAGAAAGGTTAAAGGATGAGGGATCGTTGCTCATCTGCTCTCTATTCAAATTAAATTTTATTTTCTTTGGCCAATATAAAAAGTTAATAAATTATCAACAATGACCTACAAGTTACAACTTTATAGAGTAGTAAGCAGTAAGTAGTAGAATTTTATTATAAACTAACGAACCTGGCCAGCTTCGCTGGGCGTTAAAACTAATTAAAGAGTTTTATAATTTTCTAATAAAGTAAAAGTAGCCTAATTTACTCCTTATAACATAATCTATCTTCGAGTGAAAGTCCCGTCGAAATCGATCCAGCCGTTTCAGAGATAAGCCGAAACAAATAGAGCGACAGACAGACAACATTTTTTGATGTAAGTACCGTATAATATATACTTTCATATGCATTTAGTGAAAAACTGTTAATTCGAAATTAGAAACAGACAGTTCAATTTTATTAATATGTACTGATGTGTGTGTACCTATAAGATAAAAGAATTTATAGTTACCTTCCTCATATTTTATGAGATTTGGACCTTTTGAGAGCAAAATTTTAGGAAGATTTTTTTACCTACAGTTGTTTGTTTTATTATAATGAGTACATTACGAGCTGGCAATTTCCATTATTACCTGATTTGAAATTCCTTTAGGCACTTGACAAGAAAATTGCGCTTTTGAGCGTTTGAAATTCGAAGTTATTGGGTGGATTTTAATCATATGCCTTTATATGTATAAATAGCAATAAAAAAACCAAAATCAGAGAACACAATAATTAACCGACTGAAAAAGGTGAAATAAAGCGATGCCACATTCATATAGTTTGACGTTCATAAACACCCACAGATCGTTTGAAGAATAATTAAAGAAGACGTAGAGATTTTGTCTTAACCTACTTAAGTGAGCTTTAAAGTATCCACTCTGAGATGAGTTTACTTGATTATTATCCCTCATCAGCGCTATTGAAATTGATTATTATTTTATTCTCACCAGGAAAACACATTAACTGGTTCTATAGAGTAGTCCTCATAATAAAAGAGAAGGAATGGTAAATGACTAATCAATCGTTGCCACATTATAAGTAGTAGCATAAAGCTAAACATATTTTTGTACTTTTAACACGAGCGAAGCCGCGGGTTCCGCTAGTAATGTATTAAAATAGTACGTCATATTCTTAAGAATAATCTACTACGCTAATGTGTGCTATTTGGATGTGACTGAAAAGCAACTCAACAAATTAGAATGTCTCCAGAATCTATAGCATGACGCTGTATTTTAGCTTGCGTAAGCATGACCATATAATCGTATCATACTTTCGTGTTCATCTATAATGGGCTCGAATTCGACTTCACCGTGATATGAATATCCTTCGTTCCTCTTTAATGTTCTCAAGGAATCAAATTGTCCTGCCTTTGTTCTCTTATCCACAATCTCGCTTCCCCTCCAGTCCCCCTATTCCAAGCGTTCTTGCGTCGCGTCTATGTTATATAAACCAAGTAAAAAAGGTTTTTTTTTTGCATTCTTTGTCAATTTATGTCGCACTGTTCTGGAACAAACTCCCTACACACGTCCAATAATCGCATGTCTGAGAGAACCTAGCAAGTTTTCGAAAAGTCATGTGAAGTCCGCCAACACGCACTAGGCCAGCGCGGTGGACTATGGCCTAATCCCTCTTGTACTGAGGGAGGCCCGTGCCCAGCAGTGGGACGTTAAAAGGGCTGAAGATTATGACCCACTGACAGTAATTTTTCAGATTAACAATTATCATAAGTGTTATTACAAAGAGACATTAACATGCTTACTTTCCTTTCTTGGAGTTTATTATAGGTACGTGTCTAATTCGGATTCCAAACTAATAGGAATCACCTGTTCTAAGATTAAATAGCATGAATGTGCGACATTGAATTGTCAGTAGTGGTTGGAACTTATGTATTATGTACAATGCAATAAAGTCGGTTAAGGTTTGTATAGCTGTAACAATACACAAGTCCATTATCCACTGCCATGACCATGAAAAGGAAGCCATGCAAACACTCCGAATGTATTACAAATTACATTGGGAAAGGTCAGTGTTTTATTTATTTTATATTTGGGTTTAATTTTATGGAAGGAAAGGCGCTGAAATGTTGTACGTATATATATTTCGTTTCACCTTCTGCACCTGTGGAGAAAATAAAAATTTGTTAAATTAGTTAAGTACCTCACCCTTATATTCTTTTGTATTTAATATAATACAATTGCCTCTTTGATTGCTGTGGTATAATCAAGCAATGGTCCAATTCTGCACGTAAGTATTTCTTACGTCAAACCAATCCTATAATTGCAAAGTAGTAGATAATTTTGGCTCAGTTTACGCATTGCAATAAACAAAGTTGCTACAACAAGCGTCATACTCGTACATATGATTACGATAAGTACGCATAAATTCAACAAGTTCAACATAAAAAAAGGTTAAAGGTATGTGTCAAATGCGCATTCCTTATCAATGTATAGAAAAACATCACTTTACCTAGTTTTTAATGAAAAATGTTAATACAAAGTACGTATTTAATTCACTGTTGCATACTTACTATAAGTACACTTGCAATATATTTAAAATAATTTGTCTAAGGCATAGTATGAACAAAGAAAAAGCAACATAGTAAAAATGACAGAAGTAACACGAATCCCACAACATTGCTACAGCAATAACAGGATCCATCGGTTTTACGTTCCAAGCTCAGATAGAATCAGACTAATGCAATTAAAGACTAATAATCTAATTACTGAACTCGGATTACTCGACCTCAAGTTGAGATAGGCAGTCATATGTAATTACAATATAAAAATATAAGTGGAAGAGGTAGGTATAGGTATGTACGTGTAACGTGATGCAACTAAAGTTTGTTAAGTTTCTTAAAACAATGCTCACTCAATACAGTAATATAAGCTCTAACTCTTGAATTTCATTAGGACCTAAATATTGACCCACAAAAGAAGATGATTCTTTGTAGTACGATTACTAAACCGTAGACATCATGTAACCCAAGTTTTGACATGAACCACCATAACCTGTTCCTGAGGAAAATTGGCTATAACAGATTCACAGACTTACGAAAAAGCTCCATGTTACTACTAAAGGCATGGAACTGAATATGACAAATTATTTTGAAATCGAAATGAAGTCAGATAAATAATGTTTAATTATGTGAAGAATTAATTGATATTAATTATTAATTAATCCTAGGTACTGAGCTGGCGGATATACGAATTGCGAGAATGAGTGAAATCGTATTCAGTGATAGTTTATGACGAGAATAGTTATTTATTATGTAAAATAGGATAGGCAAATGTATTTGAAAATAAATGTTAGTTATAAGAAATAATTAAAAAGAATTGATATTGGATCGTGTCTATGTAAAAAAAGTCCACGAGAAAATGCAAGGTACCTATAACTGTTATATTTTGTAAATTGCAGGTGGCTTTCAGTTGTTATGTAAGCGCATAAATAAATCGCGCCAGGTAGGACAAGTACCTATTTGTTAAATTAATATTCATGGTTGAATCATTTTAAATTTATTACTAAATTGCTAAGAGCACTCCATTTATTAAATTCGGTACCTATACGATATTTTGAGAAAATAATATAACCGAATTATTTTAGAAATTCGGGTTTTAATTTACGAGTATTACATTTAAAAGTAAAAAATATTTAATTTATTGCGTTTATTAAGAAAGATAAACAAAAATGATAAACCGAAAGATTTTTTAAGCAAAATTAAAGATAGATATCGTTGTTGACTTTGGCCTCACATATTTTTATATTTTATTTCGTGATAGAAGTCCATAAAACTTAGATTGCGCTAAATGATCGCAATAATAGCATACTTGTTGCAAAGCCAAATGACTGTGTTGACTGCGTCTGCCTATACTTATTTTCATCAGCTGATATTCGCCAATTTAAGGTCAATTAATCACCAACACAATTAATGCAAATTAAATGTTTCTATCAGTTTTTACTTGAATCTTAATTTCATATAGGTATTTCTTATCTGATGTGTAAAAATAAAGCAACTGCACTATCTCCTGACTGGTTCTAATATACTATTAAGTAACGACAAATCCATGTAATACTCAAATCCAAAGCAAATTACGTTAAAAATAAATAATAAATAAAAATAAATCAAATATGATTCGAACCGTAACATTTTAATTTAAACTCCAAAGATCATAAAAGTATGAAATAACGAAAATCAATAATGCAAAATTACATAATCATTTAAAATATTTAAAAGAATACTTGCGTTTCTAACGGACGATTTTTTACATTGAGTTATAAAGGTGCGACCGCACTAGACGTAACTACATTGCACTGCAGCGACGCGACACGGCACTGCAAAAACAGGTATACCGCACTAGCGCGGCACTACGCGACAAATTTTGCTTTTCAGTAGTTCGGCAACCTTTGAGCACGATGGATGAAACTAACATTTTTACTGGTGTTTTTCATTCAACGTCATTTTGGAGATCATAATATTAAATCTTTGGATATTGGCCAACAAGTAAAACTAAAAATCGTTCTTCGTATAGAGCCATTTTTATAAGGAACCTTCCGTTTTACGCATTAAATATGTTATAACATTTATTAGCGAATTCCTTGAACCTGGTGGCTGAAAAAATATTATGACTATTTTTTATAAACCAATCGTTTGGTCTTCAAAAATTATAAAAATTAAAGATTGGTTTATAAAAAATAGTCGAAATATTTTTTCAGCCACCAGGTTCAAGGAATTCGCTAATAATGTCATAGCATATTTAATGCGTAAAACGAAAGGTTGCTTATAAAAATGGCTCTATACGAAGAACGATGTTTAGTTTTACTAGTTGGCCAATATCCAAAGATATAATATTATGATCTCCAAAATGACATTGAATGAAAAATACCAGTAAAAATGTTAGTTTCATCCATCGTGCTCAAAGGTTGCCGAACTACTGAAAAGCAAAATCTGTCGCGTAGTGCCGCGCTAGTGCGGTATACCTGTTTTCAACCGACTTCCAAAAGGAGGAGGTTATCAATTCGTCTGTATTTTTTTTTTTTTTTTTTTTATGTTTGTTAGCTCATAACTTTGAGCTGGGTGAACCGATTTTGATGATTCTTCGTTTATTTGAAAGGTAGTGCTTCCCATGTGGTCCCATTTTAATATTTTCCAGTTCTGATACTGGCATCCATGAGAAAACCATAAAAGTCTTAAATTTGCATTAAGTATTTGCGCGACAAATGGACGAATAACTCAATATCACGCCAACCGATTTCGATGATTCTTTTTTTAATGGAAAGGGTATACTTCAAGGGTAGTTTGATGAGAGTTTGGCAAGGTTCTGATGATGGGATCCATGACAAAGTATCGGAACTCTTCAATTCTTAGGAGCAAATTAACGATGCTCGGCCGAATCTTTTATAGGCTATATGGATATTTGAGTCACGTACCGTAACTGATGATGGAAGGTACAACTCCTCAACGGTTAGCAGTTTAAAGAAAATTCTTTCAATATAATACGCAATTATGAACGGATAGTTGTATACTTTCAGGCTATTAGGTTTACCTCATAATAGAAGGTAAATTTTTATAGTCATTAACACAATACGTATCTACTTTCCGCAAAAAAGTTAAAAATAAATTATTTTTAACAAAAAAACAAAAACCGACTTCCAAACTCAATAAATCTAAACTAAAAAGTAGAAAATAATACTTTTAAGGACTTTGTTAATTTTGAAGTCGGTGCCAGCCAAAGCAAAATAGCCCTAAATAGATACATATTTGATTAATCTATCAATTTGTAAACATAATCTGGCTGGCACCGACTCCAAAATTAACAAAGTCCTTAAAAGTATTATTTTCTACTTTTTAGTTTAGATTTATTGAGTTTGGAAGTCGGTTTTTGTTTTTTTGTTAAAAATAATTTTTGCAGTGCCGTGTCGCGTCGCTGCAGTGCAGTGTAGTTACGCCTAGTGCGGTCTCACCTTAAAGACTAGATGTAGCATTTTTAGAAGCTTGTGGCATGAACAATGCAGAATTTTGAACGTGGCATCTTTACTTGTTATAATTCAGCTAAAATATATTTTTTCTTTATTACAATTGTTTAGTTATTTTTGACATCGATGAACATAGAAACCTATGTTTAAATTGTAGATTAATAAATACTCGAATCATTTAGCCTCGTTTTATTTTATTTAACGTGAAATTTTTAATTATATTATGACTTTTCAAGTCTTAAGTGCGTACACTTGCCCCACTTGACTATATTATAACGTTTTTTCCAGTAGGAATGAGATAATCTTCGGTAAAACTACGTTAAACATAGCCTATGTCACCCTACAGCATTTTAATTAATACTACGAGTAGAAAACTAAAAAGTACTCCAATCCGTAACTCTAGTTTTGACATGAAGGAAGGACTAACAAAGATATAAACAATCACAATGTAACAGATATAATACTATAAAATTAGATTATCCTCCAATATCTCCTTCTTAATCTCTTCAGTTACAAAGATAACTAGGCATTGTTATCATCAGGATTCAGGACATCAGTGCGATCGCAATAGTCTAAAACAAAGGAAGAAAATGGGTTGGGATATGGGAAGCAAAATCAATTGAAGTACTTTTGATATGAGGAAACTCACATAAATATGAGTTTTTTTAATATTATGATTATTACTTTTTTGTATATTTGATAACTTTTTTCATTTATCTTCTTCTTCTTCTTCTTCGACTTCTAAATTAACGAAGTTCTTAAAAGTATTATTTTCTACTTTTTAGTTTAGATTTGTTTAGTTTTGATGTCGTTTTTTGTTTTTTGTTAAAAATAATTTATTTTCAAATTTTTAGCGGAAAGTAGATACTTATTTTGTTTATGTACAAAAAAGAATTTTCCAAATCGGTCCAGCCATCTTCGAGTAATGGGGAACATACATAAAAAAAGTCCCCAACGAATTGAGAACCTCCTCGTTTTTTTAGAGTCGGTTAATAAGAGCCTGAAAGAATTTAACTATCGATCTATAATTACGTATAATATTGAAAGAATTTTCTTTTAACTCCTAACCGTTGAGGAGTTGTACCTTCCATCATTAGCTCAACCACAGGAGATGATGATTATCAGACGCAAATACTTGAACAGCTTTAGAAAATATATGAAAAACGTAATAAGTGCCTATAAAATTTGAGAGTTGTCTTCGATTTCCCTGGGATCCCATCATCAGATCGTGACTTGGTGACTATGGGACCAACTAGAAACTATACCCTTTCAAACAAAAAAAGAATTTTCCAAATCGGTCCAGCCATCGTCGAGTAATCGGGGAACATTCATAGAAAAAAAAAAAAAAAGTCCCCGATGAATTGAGAACCTCCTCCTTTTTTTGAAGTCGGTTAAAAAGTAAAAGAAAAAAGTAAAGTAAGTTTAAATTTTTACATCATACGTAACTAAAAATTTATGCTTTTCGCAACTTTTCATTTATTTGTGCTATAAGACGTTGCTTCGTATCAAACAAGACAACTTCGTACTTTCTGAGTTCACGGGAAGTACCTACCCTGTAGGTTTTGATTCCCTTGCGAGTGTCGAAAATTTGCAGCATAAACGGCTGTATCTTTTGATTGCGTTGGCTTAGAAGTTTGGTTTTTTACAGCTCCAAGGGACAGTAAAAAATTCATATCAAATACTCAGGAGTATTTGATATGAATTTCAGCTTGATACCTCCACACGTTTCTGAGTTCTGACAAAAAAGATCTAGACAGACAGACGGACAGACGGACAACAAAGTGCTCCTATAAGTACCTATAAGGGTTCCGTTTTTTCGTATGAGGTACCTACTTCACCCTAAAAATTAGGAAACCTTTAATAAAAAGAAAATTATTAGTCTGCCGAGTTGTGCTTCAAACAAAATACTCAATAGCTAAAGCAAATAAGCAATATTTAATATTAATGAATGCAAATCGTTTATCTTTCATAATTTTGAATGTTTTAAGCTATCTCCCATGCTTTTATTTTTATTTTTTTACCCTAATTTGTAGCAAGTCTATATTTTGGTATGGGTTCAAACATTCAAATTTAATCTACATTACACAATTACACTATACTGTATGCAACCAAAATTTTGTTCAGTAAATTGAGCACATTACATAATTTTATAGATAGATACATATGTATTCAGCCCTTTTTAACGACCCACTGATGGGCACGGGCCTCCCTTCATAGAGGGGGATCAGGCCATAATCCACCACGCTGTCCTAGTGCGGGTTGCCGGACCTAACATGTCTTTCGAAAACTTGCTAGGTTCTCTCAGACATGCAGGTATCCTCACGATGTTTTCCTATGGTAATCATAGGAAGTTTTAAATTGAACTTTACCTCTACACTATATCCCCGCGGGGTGGCCGCAGCCGTAGATAACTTTCCTAACAATTATTCTCTTTAAACTGTCTTTTCGTGAGGTTCTGAGACATCAACCTTCCTTACAATCATTATACGTACAGAACGTAGATTAGATTACTTAGATTATAATAATAATAATAACCTACCTTACCTACTTAGTTTAATATGAACAAAAATTAAAATATATCTAGGTATCTATAATTAAAATACAATCATGTTTCTTGGCTTGCATATAACTCAGATCAAGTAAAAACTTGATCTGAGTCATATAATAATATTAATATTACTGACTGATACCTGATTCTACACAAGGCATTAATACTAACAATGCCTTGTGTAGAGTCAGGCGCTGCATATATACGGCCTGTCGCTTTATGATAGCAGACAACCGACAGGCGCCGAGATTCTGTTTCCATGGGGAGCAATATTTTTCATTTTTTTATGCATTTAAGTAAACAATTTGTAATCCCAAATACTACTATGCTATTTCATGCCATGTAATTTATAATACATTATTTTTGCTATCTGCTCAGCGCGTATTAAGTGGTAGGTACCTACCTCGATAAAAGGTAGCCTAAGATAATTAATTAATTATAATATTCCCTCTTATAAAGCGATAGGTAAACGAGAAAAGCTCACTCCGTGTTATTTTTAAATCTGTATGTAGGTATCACATATTGCCATAAGTACGAATAACATTTATTTTCTAAAGTTTACATCTGTAAATGCATAATATAATAGGTATGTGACTATGTGCATTATACATACCTATCGGAGAATCGTCTCGTTCTGTTCAGAATCATTATACATAAGTGGTTACGAATTCTTTTTTTTTTATTCTCATTTAAAGAGCTGAGTCACAGGAACGAATTCTTCAAATCCATAATGATTAATTTCCTTTGACTTACAAATTACATACATTGATCCATATTTTATATTCTTAGGTATATGTACTATTTCATTAATGTATAATACATCTATACATATAATAAAACAGTAGGTAAGAAAAAAATTGTGTATAAAATATTATTATTTTAGCGAATCGATGTGCGCGTTTCACGCAAAGTACTGTACTTATTTGAAAAAAAATTTTTTTATGGTGATACGTTATCTCTTACGGTGAAGGAAAACATCGTGAGGAAACCTACATGTCTGAGAAAACTTAGTAAGTTTTCGAAAGACATGTGAAGTCAACCTACACACACTAGGCCAGCGCGGTGGACTATGGCCTGATCCCCCTCCTATTGAAGGAAGGCCCGTGCCCAGCAGTGGGATGTTAATAAGGGCTGAATACAAAAGATATACAGGTACTGTAGTAAAATAATTTATTTACACAGGAAAACACAATAGCTGGTTCTATAGAGTAGTGCTTATAAAAGAGGGTGACCCTTTTAAAAGGGGGAATCATTTGTTGGTACATTATAATTTATAAGTAATAGAATAAAGTCAAAGATATTTTTTGCATAGCCACGGGTTCCGCTAGTATACAATATAGGTACATAGAGTAGGTATACGCGATCCTTGCAATTAGCGCTTAGTAGTAACTTTTACCATTTCTCACACTTTAACCATTTCTCACACTCGACTGCTGTTCGCAATATAAGAAAAACGTTGAGTTCATGATATTTATTATTTTTCAATATTTCACAGTTAAAATACATGAAATAAGCGATATATAGTTAGGGTAGTATTATATATAAATAAAATAAGTATTAAATAGACAATGCAAGCAAAATGAAATAAAAGAGTTATTCGTTTCCTACGCCCGGGCTTTATATCATAAAATCATTATGATTATTTTTAGTATTACAAAGCGGCCATATTTATAATTAGTTGTAATTAACAAAAAATATATAAGTATAATGTATCATTTAAAAAAAATTCAGATATGACTGTCGGAAGGGCTTGTGCAGTTGTATGAATTTGTGAAAAATCTGAAAATACTTATTTTATAATAGAAAACCACGTCAACAATTTAAGACGCATGTAGACTTTATATACTTATAAGTATTATTTAAAATAATATAATATTCTGAGGGCCTAGACAATGTAACAATCGATTAGCGAAAGCGCTAGTAGAAAAGTCCAAAATGTATGGGTTTGACATATGCCTTAGATATGTCACGTGATCTGTTGTCAACGAAAAGATGATTGTAGACAATGTAAATTCATTTCAATTATTAGTGATTTAAAGTTCAAAATGCATACGCTGCGTTTAAGCGATGACGATTGTAGAAATCGAATCGCTTCATAACGAATGCCGGTTGGCTATAGGCCTTCGTTATTTGAATAATAATTTTTCAACAACAATATTATAAAAATAATTTGTAAAATTCCAAGTTTTAGTCTAAAATGAAAAATCATTTGCGCGGCCACTGATAACCGCAGACGTAATATTATAAATGCACGTGCAGCGAACTCGTATTATACGTAGGGTGAGTGTAAAATTCACGCATAATATTTTATGATAAGAGAAAACGTACGTAACTGTAATCGTACTATTAAAATTAGTTAAAGTTATGCTTGATTTAAAGTAATTTCTCGATTTAAAATTACTATTGACTCACAGTGATATAGGTATGGTATGGTCATAGGGCCTGATAACCCTCTTACGTAACAACACTCCTCGGTCTCCCCTAACTGGTATTACAAGGTATAGGTATGTACTAGTAACGACAACAAATGCTTTAAAAGTGCAAGCATAATATCCATCCTATTCGTACACAAAGACGCGTCGTCATTGCCGATTGCACATAGTGTAGTGCTAAAAAACTAAGGCCGGAAATTAAGAATCAAATCAACAACGATCAACGAAATTGTAAACTTCTTATTACTTAAATTCAAAGATATGAGTTCGAGTTTTCCTATTACATTCCCGGAACTCTCGTTCTCCAAACAGAAAATTATAAAGAATAAGGTAGTTATTGAAAATCATTTTCAATCAATAAAATTTCAATTTTCAACCAAGTACCTAACTTCAATAAGTAGGGGTTCTCATTTCATTTATTTTCGGTATTTTCGAAAGTATGAACAATGTAGGTACATCACTACATATTACTAAACAAAGTCCTCCGCCACCGCGACTGTCTGTTGGTCTGTCTGTTCGCGATACTCAAAAACTACTGTTTACTGCACCGATTTTCATGCTGTTTTCACCAATGGATAGAGTGGCTCTCGAGGAAGGTTTTAGTACCTATATAAATGCAAAGGCAGGTCAAAAAGTTGCACAGTGGAGCTAAGTACTTAGGTAGGTTAGAGAGAAACTCATTATCACTATATACCTGGCTATGTTAAGTTTGATTTTATTGTTTTTTTTACTTCTGAGTTATCAACAAGCAAAGAAGTAATTCGGGAAGTAGCCAATAGCACAGATAACATAATACTATACTAGTACGGAGAAAATAGAACATCGAGCCACGCCGTGATTAGGTTCCTCACTAAACAAGAAAGGCACAAAATGTTTTTAAGAGATGTTAGCTGTTTATGGAGACTCCGCGCCCGCCTTTAAAAAACAATGGTACAAAGTGGCAATACTCTTTCATTTAAATAAGGATACATTAGTACGAATAGTACCTACTTAACCTAGTACCTACACTCTACAGGTTCCGGACGCACTGAAAATTGAAATATGCAGTAGGTACATAATACATATGCCTCTCGTGACTCATCACTCAACAAAATAGATACATTTATTACCTTTTCGTGTGAAATAATTTTATGTGTATATAGTACTTAAATATAAACTAAATCGACAGCGATTTTATACCTACAACTACTCATCGTACCTAAATGTCCCACGATTGTATAAGATGACCAATATATAATGACACTGTCATAAATTTTGTCTAACAAATTGTAGGTAATTTATTTATTTTAATTTTGCATTTTGATTTGTAATTTATTGGATTTGCAGATTTGAGAATATTAACATCAATTTAGCTCCAAGAATTCATGTTAATGTTCGCAGTTTAATTCAAAGTTCCGTATGTTTTAGACGTCGTCGTTAGCAGTTATGCCTACTACTGGACAGTACGCCACAGCTTATGGGTGTCACCGTAAAATTGTAAATACCGCTAGATTATAATAACGCAGTTTAAAATCTCGCTACATTGTAAAACGTCGAAAATCGAAATATTTGAAGCGTAACATGTTGTCAAAGATTATAATCTATCGAGAATAATAAAGCGAAACCGTCAAATTGTAAAATAGAATGCAACGGAACGGACCTCGTAATTCCATTTGTTTTGTATTAGAATGATTAAGTATATATTTTGTAACACGCAAGAATTTTCTTTTCTTGTAATAATTTCTAAATATAAAACTGGTATTTTTATTATTATTTTTCTAAAGCAAAAATGTACAAATTATACGCATTGAATTATGCTACTCTTATAAGAAAATCTACATAAGTATTTTAATTTAAAATGTATGCTCTATGCTCAAACTTCCATGCGCAATCGAGTTTGTTCTATAAAAATAATAGCTTATGCAATTTAATATCATATATCATCAAAAGTTTGTGATAAAAATGTTTTATCACTTTTTTTCGCTTTTGATAAAAGTCATTATACTCGTATCAGTAAACTTCGCATAAGCTTCCTAACTAAGCTTACCCCGCACCTATTATACATAATATTGCAATAACTGTTATCAATTTGCAGGATAAGCGGTACGAAAAGACAACTATTTTACATAATATACTTACATAATTATTATCATCTTATAAACGTAACAAACACATACTCGTATTACAGTTTTATAGATTACTAGCAGTACCCACGGCTTCGCCCGCGTTTATGGTTTCATGCCCGCTAGAAAAAAAAAGTAAAAAAGTATCCTATGTTACTTCTAATACCTCCAAGAATATCTGTACAAAGTTTCATGATGATCGATCGAGTAGTTTTCGCGTGAAAGCGTAGTAAACAAACTTACATTCACATATACTTATATTAGTATGGATGACTACAGTCCGTACTCCGTATTGCTCTACTTCTTCCACGTGTAACCAAATTTAATATTGTAAAATGTAAGCTTAGTTTTACACATCTCGTATTTCTCTTTTATGCAGTTTGAATTTACATGACAGCAGTAATTAATTAATTGAAATTAAATAATACCCACCCTTTCGATTAAGGCTATTATTGATTGATTTCCGATTTAAACCTCCATTTTTCTTTACTAAGGATGATTCTGTAGAACCAGCTATTATGTTTTCCCGTTAGAATTAAATGAAGTAGCAAGCAATTCTCCTGCGCTAAAAACTAAAATGTATCCTAAATATTGACGCTAGTATCTAATAAGCTTTCACTAGCTTTCATTTATTTCAGTACTTTTTAAGTTTTTTACGAACGAACAGACAGACTCACTCACAGACACTGTGTGTCTACCACACAGAAATACATAATATAAATATCCATCCATATTTACATTCAATTAAAGTTTCGTGTGTTTACCTTAAATCTTCAAGCTGTTATTTAACTTGTTAGTTACTTATTTTACAGAGTTGAAATTTTACATATTGGTTCAGTTCGGTTAGCAATATATCTTTATGATAATTATGACCTTATTCGCAATGTGGGATCGGCCCCAGACAAAACAACTCCTTATCGCCTAACAAACAGTCCAAACACGAATTTTATTTAAGCATTCAAATATTATAACCCGTTTTAAACTTAACCAGAACTCGGCTGTTGCGTTCAGAGTAGGCTCCAAATAAGAGATCTCCTCAGGCTACTACATGCAGAATATCATCTGATTCCTCAGATGTCATCTCCTCCGAAACAGGCACGACCTCTTCTATACGCATTTAGTTATTAGGTATAATTCACTTTACTTAAATAGGAGGTAATTAACATAATAAAGATATATAAAAAGATATTCGTAAAAACTAGTTTAAGTTTTATTTAAAAAGACGAAAATAAATCAATAAAAGCTTGTTGTTTTACTGTGAATGAAAATTTATTTAATTTACTGTGAATGAATAAGTGTTCGATTATTATAATCAAAGGAATAAGTAGTTAGTTGGTACGAGATATAAAACTTTATCATGGTACAACATTTTCAATAAATATTGTTCGTCTAAGCTGTTGTTTTAAAATATAAACGTTATTTTAAAATCAAAGCCAAAAATCGTAAAAGATATGCTTTTAATTAAGTTGAAAGTAATTCATTTAGAACAGGGATTAGAATCAACCCAACAAAATATACTTATCTCTTGTCCGAACGCCGATTATACCTACCTATAAGGCTCAGACCAATTAAAAAACTTTTTATTTGGTCTGGGCTATAAGGCTATAATACTACTGAATTACTTCTGTTTCCCTTTAAGTTATTCTATAATACCATTTTATCGTACTAAAATTGTATGTATAAATATATTATTTTTAAGATATTATTTTTGTAGGTAAGTACATTATATTAAAATATATTAGTGATAAAAACACCGGCAACTTCTTAAATCACTTTGTTGACATTATCGTTATCGATGAACCGAAATGGTCCAGTAGATGCGTAAGTATTTATTATTTCTGTATTATAATTAATATTATTGTCGCGTAATATAGTGTGAACTCGTCATAATAGCACGCTTGTACCATGCCTAAGAACGGCGAATGTAAATTTTTAACTTATGTCAATTAGATGACAGGAACAGTTTTATTACAAATTCTAATGTGTTAGAGAAAGACAAAACACTTTCGGGAAAGGATTCAAAATTACTAGAAACATTTTGAATTTTCGATACTAGAATGTTCTAATATTTATGCATATAAAAAGGCCGGCAGTGTGTAGAGAGATCAGTTGACACTTGACATCGAGTCGAAGTTGAGTGAAGACTAGAAGGAATACGAAATTGTGGAAAAGTGAAGAGTTAGTGAAGAAGCATTGAGAAGGAGTATTGAGAAGTGAATTACAGTGCACATAGACTAGTGTCGACAGACTGCTCGTGTTTTAAAAAAATTAAAACAACGTTGGTACAAGAACGCTATTAATTTTCGATCCCGAACCCGTAGTACGTAACATTATTATACATTATTATTATTTTGTTTTAATTGTACTAAATAACAAAAAAAAAACGATTAAGACAAAAAGTAATACTTATTAGTCCCGCTGATTTTCTTTCACCAGTTATTCTCCGATCAGGGGCTTCTTCTTTCCGAGCAGATAAAACTCATGACATTCAGTAAAAATTGTAATAATTTTATGCTGAGAGAAAAATATTTTGAATTTGAATGCTGAATTTATCTACTTATAGGTAAGTAAGTATAGTACAAATTATTAATTTCAAATTATACATTCTTATGGATTAGCATATTTTTTCGTTCGTTTATTTTTCGTTTTGAACATAACAAGTAAGAGTTTTCATGTGTTGTAACAAGACATGAAATCAATTATTGTATTTCACTACATACCTACTTACTTACTTACAGGTACCTATATCAAAGTATTTAAGGTTTAAATTGTGGCAGTCATAACATGCGTGTCTGTTTTTAATTTCAATTTAACAAGTTTTAACTAAATGCATATAAAGTATTTAGTATACACAATACACAGTACTTACATCAAAAAATCATTTTTTTAAATGTCTGTTTGTTCCGGCTAATCTCTGAAACGGCTTGACCGATTTTGACGGGACTTTTACTTTCACAGATATCTAATTTTATAAGGAGTCACTCAGGCTGCTAAACCCGCTAACGCCCAAGGAAACGGAACGATTTGTTAGTGGTTAAATAAAGAGGTTTCACCTACCTATAAAACCTACTACTAATTGTTAGCACTCCATTCATTCAACAGCGCAATATAGAACGCGTAATCACTAAGAACTAAAAGTTTCAAAAATAAAAAAATGGGTAATCGACGCCATTTATAGTATTCTCGAAAAGGAGCTGAATTAGTAAACTGCAAAATTGTAAAACGATAAATCTAAAACGATGCATCACTTTTTTAAATTCAATTCATGAACTTTGTCGCTTCTATATTAATTTCCGGTTTGTAACGATAAATAACTAGGTCCTTGTAACTTATTTTGAGACAAAGCGTCGTTTATATCTTATTTATTCTAAGCGATGATACCTATCTTCTTATTGGTTACGAGTCTTACGACTTACGGATAACATATTATTATGACTTACATGCCACAGGCTCAAAAGGTTGGCGTTGTTCTAAGTAGATTATATTTTTTTCGAAAATTCGACCGTTTTTGAATTTTAAATAGGTACTTTTCCTATCATTATTTGTTCAACAAAATATGATGATCCAAGGCTAAATACTATAGAATATCACATCTTAATATATATATTTCTTGTGTGCGTGTGTATGTGACTGAACTCCTCCTAAACGACTGGACCGATTTTGATGAAATGTTTTGTGCGTGTTCGAGTGCATTCGAGAATGGTTTAGATTCACAATTCGGTCCACTACAACATGTATTTTTTGAATTAATTAGCTATTTATACATTTACACAATAAATGAAATATCCAATTATAAACAAGTCGTTGCTAGGCAACGTTGTTTTGCGCATGCGGACAGGACAACGTCTGTCGGGTCCGCTAGTAATTATATATGATTTATCACAAACTTAGGATAAGGAAAGTCTCACCTGTTTTCCCAATATCGGGAGAACTGAACTTGGAAGCCTAGTTAGAACTAGTTTTTCTTAAAATCTGGTTTATCCCGTAACATAGTATACGTATACATAATACATAATATAATATCTCCTAACAGAATATACTCGTGGCTTAAGAAATCGCTGATCGCATGTGATAATTTTGGTTTATTCATAGTATGCTGATACATAACGGTTGACTCAAAAGACCTATACTAAACTTTTCAATATGTAGAGGTTAGTAGATAGGTATGTAATATTACGTCTCTCTTCTCATTATCTGATTAAAGAGGATAAATCGCAATCACTGTATTAAAATTTTAAACACGTTTTAAAAGTTTATTTGGTATATTCTGAAGAACTGGCCTACTTTTTTGTGAGGTTTAAGCATTTAGTAATTATATGTCTAGAGTTGTGGTAACCTTTTAAAAGTGAATGGTCCGTCAATTTAAGCTGTGGGACACTGGCGAGGAGCAGCTAGTATGGTATAATTAAGAGCGTATCTACTCAACACTAAAAGTCTTTTTCCATAGGTTAGGAATAGTACACATCCTCTTCAAAAGTATATAAAAGTTATTAACAAAGATACTAAGAGACATTGCGCCATGAAGTAACGCTAAACATACCTACTTATACGTATCAAAACAATACATTTATAAAAAGTGAATGTAGCGTTTGTCATGAGACCTAGCAACCAAAGGTGGATTTTTGGTATAATTTAATGAGTTGTTGGATTTGAATGAATGCGAAATAATGAGACAAAAAATTGTTGTTTTTTTATGGATTCAGTGAAATTTTCTTTAAAAATGTTATAATTTTTTAACACGACGCAATGGGCATACTTACCTATCTGTTAAAATATTTCAGAAATTCTTAATTAAAAAGGTACAATCGTAAATAAGTAAGCTATAAATTAATTAATATAAATGAAAAAATATACAAAAAATAACCATATCGTATAAAACTAAATTTATGACGAACATATATATATATATATATATATATATATATATATATATATATATATATATATATATATATATATATATATATATATATATATATATATATATATTATATATGTTCGTCAATATGACAATTTTGTCTGCCGACCTGCGGACAAACCAGTAATGAAAATGTCATCGCGCCGCGCCGCTAGGTCAAAGCAGATACCAGCGCACGTCATGTGTCAATTGTTTATTATATATTTTAGCCTACTAACTTCGCTGTTTTCATTGTTAAATAAGTCAGGCAGCTAACAAACATCGAGTTAGCTCATAGGTTTTTTTTGAGAAAGGATTGAAATTTAATCCATGCGTCTATAACCCTCACTTGGGTAGAACGCGACGCACTCTTATTAAAGGGGAAGTCCATGTCCGTGCCCAGCAGTGGTACGTTGAAAAGAGTATAGAAACACTACATTATATCCTGGTTATAAAACAAAACAACAAATATATAAAAGGACATAAATTACACCTGAATAAAATTTTTATAATGACTGATTCTGGTATTTTTAAATTAATTCTAATTTCAAAAGAAATATTTAACTTGACAACTCACAAATCGAAAAGCCCCTCAAATCTCAGTTAGTAACGAAACAAAACTTGTTTTAAAATTGAATAAACAACACCTTTGTTACAATAAATTGTAGGCATTAATATACCTACTTATTATAATATACCTACTTCCTAACTCTACAGCTTGGCAATGACCGATGTATAGAAAAAAAAATTGTATAATAATCTCAATGTCAGTGCAGTCTCATTTAGATTCGCACTCATAGAATATGATTTCAGAATATACGGACTCAGATTTACATTTGAGGCCGCTAAGAGGTGATATAAACTAAAAGGATATCACTGTAAACAATGTAGTCTATAATAGTGTGCTATTTCCAATATTCCACTTTATTTCTGCATGGTAATGCTCGTGGATCGTCGCCCGCCGTCACTTTGCATGTATTCTATACAGAAAAACGATTCTTCAAACTTAATACGAAAATTCCAATCATATTGATAATTTATTTTGGCAATATGTTTATTAACGTTAACGTTTCTAAACAGTTCCAAGAGTCTTCTCATTAGTGGAAGCCGGATGAAAATCCTTTTCCAAGACTAGACTAAGCAAACACGAGCTCAACACGGCGCGGGGGCTTTAATTTATACTCGTAATATGTAGACTATAGTGATATACTTACATACATACGTAGTGATGTACTTACGTACATAAACTTAAATATGATGCTTACTATGTTTTATGAATATAAATAAAATAATAAATACTAAATATGTTGACTTACTCACTAGAATGCCCACAGACACACAGGTTCATTTATGCACTCAACCGCGACGCCATTGAGGTGTGGAGTTTTGTTGGGCTTTAGTGGGTTGTATTGGCTTTCTTTTAAGCCGGTGAGCTCCACATAACCAAAAAAATAAAGTCTGATGGTCTATGTAGACCGCCTCTTCATTATGTCGATAATATGATATTTAAGTCAATGAAATTACAACGTTGATAAATAAATAAATAATTAATTTATATTGTAGTTCAGGTCGTGTGACGTCATGAAACTAACCTTACAAGCGCTACATTGAAGTTTTATAACTTTTTCATCTGTTGAGATATTTTAATAATATTTTTATAATATTGTTATGGTTTATTTATTATTTTATCACTACATAGTATAAAACAAAGTCGCTTTCTCTGACCCTATATCCCTATGTATGCTTGAATCTTTAAAACTACGCAACGAATTTTGATGCGGTTTTTTTTAATAGATAGAGTGATTCAAGAGGAAGGTTTATAAATAAGTTAGAGGCTTTAAGCATTTCATACACATTATATTACTCTTTCAAATCAAGTAATTTAAACGAATATCTTAAGAGGTATCGTAAAAAAATTACGGTCGCGACCGCCGACTTACGAATTGCCTACCGTAATAAAACCTACTAGAAATTAATAAAACAAAAAATTAAGAAACTTAACTACGTGTAAGAAGTTTTAGCGGGCGGCGGAATACTTCTTCGACTTTGCGTTAGTAGATACTGCAGGGGTCTGGGATTATATTCAGCAGTGAACGGCGATAGATAAATGTAGTTATATTATAATAATTGTTACATAAAACTAGTTGCGCAGTTAATCTGACCCCCTCAATTGATAACATAATATGCTCAGCATTAAATACTTAGATAATTACTGAGTTATGGATGTATGTGTACCTGTAATATGTAAGAGCGTATATAACTTTAAGTCAATAGTGCATAAATTGCAACGTGACTGTCATAATCATATTGATAAACATTCATATTCAATACCTATACATATTTATACAGATACAGTTACACAAGTCTAGAAAAAGGTTCCAACTAGTAAAAACAACTTTTAATTTTTGTTTTTGTTGTTTTTTTTATTTTTAATTTTTAATTAGCAGCTTCAAAAAAATTTACGACTTCCTAAACGGAAGAGGTTCTGTGTCTTTGACGACACGTTTGGTTCAGTTGGTAGTGACCCTACTTTCTGCGCCAACGGTCGCGGGTTCGAGTACCGCTGAGGGCATTCATTTGTTGAGTACAAATGTCTGTACTCCAGTCATGGGTGTTAATATTTATAATATGTATATATTTAAAAATGTATATATTGTGTAGTATATCAACTATCTGGTATCCGTAACACAAGCACGTAACGTAGCTTACCACGGAACTAGATGGCGCTGTTGTAATAATGTCCCAATATATTTATTTATTTATATTCTGTATATGTTTATAATGTATGCTCAGATTTCTAGGAGAAGGCTAAACCGATTTTGCGACTTAAACGAGTCTGTATTCAGCTCTTCATTTATAGACCTATAATTTTTTGCCGACAAAAAGCATATACCACTTTAGGTTATTACTTTAAATTATTATACTTTCTTTTTATAAGTAATTACTTATTACTTATAAACTTAAGACTTTAGAAATGTTATTAATTCCTATAAAAGTTTTAGGTAATTATTTTGTATCTTGCAGCGGCTCTAATAGTATGACCCAAAAGTGATTATTAAAACTTCAACGGCTCACAGTAAATAGAAATACTTAGTTTGAGCTTTGACAAACCTAATAATATTACTATTTTTTTAGAAAATATGTTAGGTACTTATAAAACTAAGTTTTTTAGTTAGTTCATATTTGTTCATTCCATATAACATAAATTGCGTTATTGAATACCTGGGTAGGATGTTATTAAAATAATTCTTAAAAAGTTACGTTTGCTTCTACACTAAAAATGGAAAATAAAAAGCATCTATAATTAATGTACTTCTTTACCTTCTTAGTGCCTGAAAGTCGGTTTTTTTTTAAATTGATTAATTATTTCATACCACATATTTATAAAGGTATGGATAAAAAAAGGCATCATATTATAATAATTACATAAACGGGACTTTAAGTAAATTTTTGTAAGATGCTGTGCTTTCTTCATACCTTATTAAACAGGGCAATATGATAGAAGGTAGAATAGACATGGGCGTACCCAGGTAGGGGCAGGGGGGGGCAGCTGCCCCCCCCTGGATTTAGTGTAATAATCACCGGTGAAACGAAACAAAAATATTTTATTATTATTTTATTTATTTATTATCTCATCTAGATCATGTTAATCACATACCAAAAGACATAATGCTTATGTTCTAACAATATTTGTCGTTAGAGAATGGACTATCACTACATAGTATAAAACAAAGTCGCCTCCCGCTGTCTGTCTGTCCCTATATATGCTTAGATCTTTAAAACTACGCAACGGATTTTGATGCGGTTTTTTTAATAGATAGAGTGATTCAAGAGGAAGGTTTATATGTATAATACATGCATAATATAGTAGAGAAACACTGATATTTTAGAGGTGTCGTAAATAAACTCATTTTTTTGCGCTTATATTGCAAACGCTCGCTGAACCTTACGAGATAGATCAAAATAATGTACTACAGTATTGTACACATTAAAAAGGTCTATAAAAAATTTCGCGATGGCATATGTCTATCTCTTAAGGATAACATACTATATCCATTTTAATACTTTAAAAAATTGGCAATTTTAAGGCGGTAATGTAAAAGCTATTTACACAAATACGGTATTAATTTCTAATAAAAAAACAATGAAAAGACGTAAAGTATTACGAGTAATTCAATGTCCATAATATCTATCAATTATATCATACACTATTTTAAAAAATCTGGTTGATCATTGGTGCATTCTGTTCAACAATAACAAAAAGCGTCCGTTAAATAAAAATGGACATACGAAATTTTTTTGTGAGTATTTTCTATGATTAATTCAATCAATCAGCCTATCATCGTCCATTGCTGAACAAACGCCTCCCCCAATGAGCGCCAACCATCCCGGCCTTGGGCAGTCCGCATCCATCCACTGCCTGCTACCTTTCTTAAGCGATCGGTCCATCGTGCTGCAGGGCGTCCTACACTAAGCTTGCCTAAACTCGGTCTCCACTCTAGCACTTTTCGGCTCCATCGACTATCAGTTCGCCTGCAGACATGACCGGCCCACTTCCACTTCAGCGAGTTAATTTTGCACGCGATGTCGGTTACTTTAGTTCTCTGGCGAATAACTTCCTTTCGAATTCGGTCCTTGAATTTGTGGACCAGTCTTATGGTGAGTTTCCACGTTTCGGCTCCGTATATCATTACTGGTAGGACGCACTGGTTAAATACCCTGGTCTTAAGGGATTGTGGGATCGACGACTGTAGAATATGACGTAGCTTCCCAAAAGCAGCCCAGCCCAAGCGAATTCTTCGGTTGGCCTCCTTCTCAAAGTTGTGCTGGCCTAGGTATACATATTCCTCCACAACTTCAAAAACAGCGTCATTCACGATCACTGGTCTCGGGGATACATGACAATTCGACATGATTTTGGTCTTGTCTAGACTTATCCCGAGACCCACTCGTCCTGAAGAATCACTAAGGCTGTTTAGCATTTGTTCCAAATCCATCAGAGTCTCTGCTATGACGACTATGTCATCGGCAAATCGCAGGTGTGTTATATACTCTCCATTGATGTTGATGCCTCGTCCGTTCCAATCGAGCGTTTTAAAGACGTCCTCCTATGCACAGGTGTTTCGGGGAGATAACATCCCCCTGTCTTACCCCACGGTACAATCGGATTGGTCTTGTGCTCTGCCTTTGTACTTGGATGGTCATCGTTGCAGACTGGTATAAACACCGTAGTGTTTGGATATACCGATAGTCAATAAGGCATCTCTGCATGGATTGTAGAACAGCCCAGGTTTCGATGGTGTCGAAGGCTTTCTCATAGTCCACAAACGCTAGGCATAGAGGCTGATCATATTCCTCGGTCTTTAAAATAATTTGCTTTAGTGTGTGTATGTGGTCTACGGTCTACAGTACTGAAGCCTTTTCGAAACCCAGCGTGCTCCACAGGCTGGAAGTCATCGAATTTTTGGGCGAGATGGTTCGTGATAACTCTTGAAAACAACTTATACACATGGCTCAGAAGAAACACAGGTTGGTAGTTTCTTAAAAGGGCTTTATCCCCCTTCTTAAAGAACAATACCACTAAGCTCCTACTGCATACCTCCGGTGTAGTGCCATTGTGAAGGACAGAATTAAAGAGATTTGAGAGCTCAGATAGAACCTGTGTTCCTGCCGCTCTGAGGAGCTCTGCGGTAATTCCATCCTCACCTCGCTTTGTTGTTTCCTAATTGTCCAAGAGCTATCCTAATCTTGCCCACGTCGATGTCGGGAAGCTCATCTGTTTAGTGGCGTACAAGTCTGGCTCGTGGATCCTCCACGTGGTGGGACTCAGGTGGAAGTGTATGTGAGGAGTAAAGATCCCCGTAGAATCTTTCGACATCAGCGAGAATCTCTGGTTTGGAAGAGACGGTTGTACCTTGTGCGGTTCTAAGCTTTGTCAGGTGACAACGGGAATTGTGAGAGTTGGCAAAGACTTTGGAGCCCCTATTGAGTGCAATAGCATCTTCAATACTTCGGGTATTCGCTCGTCTTAGATCACGCCTTATTAGGTTTCTCACATTCCTGTCTGGTACCTGACGCTTAGACTGAGTGGTATTTACAGTTCTCGCGTTGCTTCGCCATCTCGTTCGAGTCTCGCTTGAGAGTTTCGACTTTTGTCTATCTCTCTTAGGTCGAAAATGTTTTCGTCCCACCTTACGGATCACACAAATCAGACTATTGGTGGTGTCATCGATATCCTGAGTGGTTTCCAACATGGCGAATCGGTTCTGTAGTTCTAGCTGGAAGCTTTCGCAGCCAGTTTTCATCTAAATTGGTGTAGGTCTAAGAGTCGGCTTCATTAGCCGCGCACGTTCTATTTCGATGTTCATATTCAGGGTTCCCTTTACAAGTTGGTGATCACTGCCGGTTTTAACCCTGTTAATCAGTGAAACATCCCTGAATATGTAGCGCTTGTTGGATATAATGAAGTCGATCTCGTTCTTTGTAGTATTATCGGGGCTTTGCCAGGTCCACTTCCTTTGAGGCTTTTTCTGGAAAAATGAGTTCATCAGAAAAAGCCCCTGGGCCTCGAGGAAGTTTACTAACATTTTCCTTCGATGGTTCCTCAGTCCATAACCAAATGATCTAACCCTCGATTCGCCATCTTCTTGTACTCCCACTTTGGTGTTGGTAAGAGACATAGCCTTAGTTATGTCTTCGTACATGGCTTCGACTTCGTCGTCAGAATATGAAGACGTAGGAGCATACACTTGTATAACCTTCAAGAAGTATCTTTCTGTTATTTTCAATACAAGGTACGCAACCCTCGCCGACACACTTACGGACACACCGAGTGACTTATGGATTAAAAATCCAACACCACCTTGGGATGGTTGGTGCCCTTCTCGGAAGAAGAATAAGTGACCAGCATAATAATAATAATATATACACCTAAATCCTAATGTTGCGTGTAGTGTTTTTGTGTAGAGTAAAACAAGTGCGGGGGCCGATTTAATAAATTTTAGATTTGCCCCCCCCTAGGCCAAAAGCTGGGTACGCCCATGAGAATAGAACCTTAAGTCAAAATTTGAGGATTAAGTTTTAAATAAATTAGTACATCTTGAATGTAGGTTTTATGTTAACCACAGAGTAGAGTGTTCGTTGATAAATATTAACAACCTTCTCAAGGCCAACAATACTATCAATTATATTCTAATGTGTATTCCACTCGAAGTCACGAATGTAGATATAACTTCAAGTCAGTATACAGTGCACCTTCTCTAAAGTTCTATCCAACAGCCAACTTAAACACTTCTCTCAATTAAAACTTATTTTAATTGAGAGAAGCACATCAGACATTGCTTATTAATATTAGTGCACCGTATTTTAAGACACAACTTTGAATAAAAAGTAAAAACGAATATAAAGGGTAGTGAAGTCTATCTTTGGTACTACCCTATATTATACTATACTAGCAATTCCCGCGAGTCCATCCGCGCCCGAGTGATGAAATGTAGGGTTATAAGTAGTTTTTGATACCAAATCATAAAAATATGAAAATAAAAATTTGGTCTAAAAATAATGAACAAAAAAATCTGGAGAGGGCCACCCTTATCACCTAGGGGAATAAAAAGTAGCCTACGACTTTTTCTCAGACCTACCAAATATACTTACTTACATAAAAAATTGCATAAAAATCAGTCAAGCCGTCTCGAAGGAGTTAGATAACAAACACTGTGACATGAGCTTTTAATATATTAGATAATACATATAGTCCATTTTAATATTTAAGTAAAGTAGTAGTATAAGCTGTAGTAAGGTACCTAATTAATATCTATTAATAAATATGAGATAAGGTTTTTGTCTAAGATATCTTAAAGTTTGATGAAATAAAAATTTCAGTCATATTATAAGAATGAGGTACTTAGCTATCCCTAAAAAAAATTAAATTTTTCATTTGCATCTGTTTATTAATTATGAGAGCTTGATATTGCTCGAGCTTTATTTGGGGTCGCGTCGACAGCTATTTTACTTCTGTAGTAGTTAAAAAAGTAGTACCTACCTACCTAAAAACTCGGCTTTTTACTAAAATTTCATTTGTAGAGTTTGGTGAGGATGTCAAACTTCAAAGAGTAAGAAAAAATGTATTATGTCTATTAGTAAATATTAGTATTTAAAACTATTAGTCTCCTCGATTAAAAAAATAATATCGCTTTAAAATATACTAAGGTATAATTTAATAAACAAGAATATGAAATGTGAGAAAGCAAACATAATAATTAATAATGCTACGTTTTTCAAATTAAATTGGGATAAACATCATTCCGATTTCATGATGTTATAATGAAAACAATTTAATTTTCTTTTTTTTAGGACGGAAGGCACATTACTAATAGTCAAAAATATTACAAAATATAATGTATTGTGTATGTATGGATGGTATGATAGAATGTGTTCATTACGTACCTATATAAATTTGAAAAACCTTAGATTCTCTATCATATATACATAATGAAAATAGTTATAGTGAAAATTACTAGTATTTTAGACTAATTTTTGCCCCACTCGACTCGTTTAGTTCAGTGATGTATAAATTCAAATTCTTATTTCTCTTTAAAATACTCTGTTATTATACATGTCCCAAAATCTAGCAATTTTCGTGATTCTAACCAGTCGTAATTATAAAAATATTAAATAAATTTATACAATAAATATTCGAAGTCATAGAGGACATCACTTTATTCGCATTTTGTATGAAATTATATTATGAATATACGTAAGATTTTGATTTTCGTTATACATGTGATAAGAAAGCTGTAAATCATAAAATTGAAAAAACCGACTTCCAGGCACTATAAAAATAAAATTAAAGTGAACGGGGTATTTAAGTTACTATAGATTTAGATATTTTCGAATTCGTTGCCAGCCGTATGAAACTAATGTACCTATCTACCTACTCAGAATCTTTCATTAGCATATTCAATTAAGCCATTAATGTCAGTAAGCTGCCAAATACGAGAAAAAACTCACTTTTATTAGTAGGACTGAAAATGAAGCTTTTAAATCCAAACGTACTGTACATGTAAATGAAACCAAGCAAGTGAAACCCTAAGTATTTACTTGTACCTAGACGTTGAAGAGTTGCACTCCACTTTGTGGCCTTGACATCAGTTCAGATTAACAATACCGATATTGCTGAAATTACAAACACATAAAAAATTTCAAATGGATATGAAATAAGAACCACAGTAAAAATATCAACCAGTATGGAAACTAGGCCTAGTTGTTAAAATAAATACCTACGCTCCATTGGAGTGTTAGGGTTGTCGCTCTTAATGTTTTTGAAATTGTTTATTTATTAAACCATTTTGTTTTCTGTAGTGATCTAACAATCGAGTTGAACTACATAAGTAGTTTACAAATAAAATATAAATCTCATGGTGTTTATATCAGTAAAAGATGATAATTTGTAAAGCTAAACAGTTTAATATTAAGAGTTGTATCTCAAAAAAAAATATATATCATTTAATGAAATAATAACCGGTTATGATCGTGATCCTTACTGGCAAAAATAGAAAAAATTACAGTTTCATAATTCAGGTGTCGATTTAAAAAAAAGATTAATTATTTTAATTACTTTATTAACTTATAATTATTGTTGACTATTTTTTTTATATCGATTAAAACAATAAATCATTCTTACCTTTCAAAATCAGTAGGGAGTTTAAAAATGAAATCTCCGGTTTTGATGAAGCAGAGTTCAAACAGCCGTATACTACGCAAAAGTTCGTGGCATCTTTAAAAAGATCGCGGTAATAAACTCAAACGCGGCACACACGACTGACAGCACCGCAGCGTCCGCTAAGGGGCCTCGTTGATGCGCGTATTTGTGTGAGTGTGCCGTTTCGAACGTTAAGTATGCAGTTTCCGTACTGTTCATATTTTTACTGTGTAAGAACGATCTCTTAATATTTTCGTTGATTTTCTCGTAAACATTATGCCTACTAGCTATGTTAAAGAAAATAACGTTTAAAGTATCTAAATTAGTTAAGCCGTCTGGAAGAAAGCGATAATACATAACAAAATGTACCTAAGTACTTATAGAGGAACAAAGGACCTCCTCCTATTTGGAAGTCGGTTAGAAATGATATTTAAGGCTGCAAGCCTTTTTTTTGTTATCGCTGGGAAATGCGTTCGCACGCACGGGCCCCCTGATAACCAGGAGGCACTGTGTGGACACACTAAAACCCAGCGCCCTACTTCCAAGCCGCCTTAGCGGGACGCCATGGGATCGCATTTAGCATTCTACCGAGACGCCCCAGCGGTTGGCCAAAGGCCACTCCGATAGGGCTGCTCACAAGTCCACTCTGATAGCAGCAGAGAAGTACCCGGAGCAGCTACCTATTAAACCTCCAAACGCCCACCGAAGTAGGCCCACCACGCCGTCATCTAACGGTGACAGCCCCGTCGGGCCGCGGAGGATAGGGACGAGCTGGCACCGAACCGGCACTCACTCCCCCCGCGGTCCACCCTACCGTCGGCCAAGCCCCACTGGCAAATTCTGCCGACAACCTACACCAGTCATGAGACCACCAACCCCAGCAGTCCCACTCCCAGCCCCCCGTCGAGCTAGTCCCGACGGGCGGCCCGCGCAGTGCCTCCTACCGTGAAAACGGCCAGAGACACCGCGCTCCCGTCTGAAAAGCCGTGGCACCAAACTTGCAATTGGCACCACGGCAGCATGCAAGCCCCAAGGCTGCAAGCCTACATTTAATGTATTTAACTACACGATTGTTTTTTTAAATTATATTAATATAAAAAATCAATTCCTTAACCCTAAGAATTAACAATTTATGACATGGAACTTTATTTTATATACCTATATTCGCAAGCTATAACGAATGGAAGTTTTTCCCTCAACATCGACGCTAAAGTTTGTTACTACCGTAATACCAAAACATTGATCTATAGATGGCCTTGAATGCAGTTCGAAAAGCAATTATCTACTCTGAACATTGTTCATAACTTGCATATTAGCATGCATGTACTTAGCTTCCTAACTCAAATGCATATGGCGTCGCCCGCCCTCATATCGCTCGTAATGCTGGCAATTCCATTACACGTCGCATTACTTTCCTATGTAATAAAACGAACTATAATTATTGTTAACATCCCTTCAAAAATCAACTTTAAATGACGGATTTAAAAATCTCTTTTGTAATTAAAAGTGAGAAAGATATGACCTTTTGAGATCAACGCGTTAGTTTTAGAAGCGTGTTTGTATACAAGTAAGCACATACCTATATTGTATAAGTGCGCACATGCCACGTATACACTGCGCAGTGCACTTTTAACGCGTCCTATTCCTACAATGTAATTTGAAGTTTATTTTCGAATGTGAGTGTATGGATTATTACGTGTACGCTATACATGTAAGTATACATATAATAATAGGTATGTAACACGAAATCCCTAAGGGATAAAGGAGTTTATTACTTTTGCTGTATCCTGGTAACTAAAAAGCAGTCAATATTGGCTGATTTATAATTGCAAAATCAGAGTAAGTATATTTTAACTACACCCCATTAACAGAACTGCGATTAAGATTGAACAATTTTTAATATAGAACTACCTACTTATAGTTCTTAATTAGATATATTTAACTAGGTATATAGATATAAGTAAGTATAGCGATAAAACATAATAATGACAATGACATAACTAAACATGAAACATCCATACTAATCCATACTAATATTATAAATGCGAAAGTAACTCTGTCTGTCTGTCTGTCTGTCTGTCTGTTACCTTTTCACGCCTAAACCACCCAACCGATTTTGCTGAAATTTGGTATGTAGATAGTTTGCATTCATGAGAAGGAAATAGGCATATTATTTTTTGGAAATTCAACCCCTAAAAGGGTTAAAAGGGGTGGCAAAGTTTGTATGAGAAAAATATTTTTATTGCACATTTTTGCATGAAACTTTGAATTAATGCTTTTTAGTACAAATGATGAAACACGTATTTCAGGGTTTTTCGAAATTCACCCCCATTGGGGGTTAAAGGGGGTGGCTAAGTTTGTATGGGAAATTTAATTCTATTGAAATATTTTGCGTGAAACTGAAATAATGCTCTGCAATACAAATTATGAGATACATATCTAAGCGTTTTTTGAAAATCAACCCCTATGCGGGTTAACGGGGGTGGCACAATTTGCGTAGGAGAAATATTTAACAGTAATTTTTACCATAAGTCCATAACAATGAACCACGTACATCAGTTTATCATTAACGAAAAACACACAAAGAAATTATGATACACATAGTAGCAAAATTGTTTAAAAATAGGAAATAAGTTTTAGAAAGCGCAGCAGTGGCGGCACGGCACGGCAGGATGCTACACAGTAGTTTTCAGAAAAGAGGGCCAGAACTTTAAATGGGGAATCAGTCCTTGGTACATTATAAGTAACAGTATATAAGCATAAATTTTTATTTTTATCACTCTTAGCGCGAGCGAAGCCGCGGGCACCGCTAGTACAATATAAAATAAAAAAAAACCGTAGCTTAAAAAATCTGTATATTAAATATTTTCAAAAACCATGACTGTAACGTATTTTATATTGAATATAGAGTACAGACCCCAAAACAATAGTTATAATTTTTTTGGCTGTTTGTCTGTATGTCCATTTGTCTGTTTGTATGTTATCGTGTAACTCAAAAAGTACTGCACAAATTTGAACCAAATTTTGTGTATTGATAACTTATTACTGAGGTCATGACTTAGGATATTTTTATTGTATGTATGTATTTATGTATGTATGTATGTATGTATGTATGTATGTATGTATGTATGTATGTATGTAAGTATGTATGTATGTATGTATGTATGTATGTATGTATGTATGTATGTATGTATGTATGTATGTATGTACGTATGTATCTATGTATGTATTTATGTATGTATGTAAAATAGTATATAATGCTTACAAAAAGTCCGCTATGGTATGTGCCTATTACAATTCACCCAAAATAACAATGAATCGAATAGAGGTGATATTGATATTAAGTATATAACTAAGTATATTCTATAACTAAGAAAAATGTCGCAGCTTGGACAAACTGTACTGTGTTTAGAATAAACTCAAAAAGTACTGTAATTAGATCACGGGACCTTGAACAACGCGGGTGAAACCGCGGGGCGATGATACCTATTCAACATACAGTAACAGATTTTTTTTAAACAAAGGCTGTGACGTATATTTTATTAAATATAGACCTCAAAATAATAGTTGTTACAATTTATGAGCGTTTGTCTGTTTGTCTACTAAATTTTGTGTAGTGATAATTTATTACTCGGGTCAACATTTAGGATACTTTTTATTGAAGAAATTTTTTTTCACTGAAACAGGAAAACAAAATAATTGGTTTTATTGAGTTGGCCTAAGAATGCTACCGGTGGCGAAATCTTAAGAGATACGTCAAAATAATGTAGTAGGAAATTCTAGGTCTAAAAAAAGCCTACTGAAAAGTCTACAATACCAAAATATATGTAAGTTACACTCGCAATACCTATTTCTATTATTAGTATCTATACATATATATGTATAAATATAATAAAGCTGAAACTTATAAAAAGTCTGTACATGAAATATTTTTTTAAAAATAATGACTGTAATGAAATATGTATTGAATAAACACCCCAATACGTTTTTAAAATTTTTGTCTATTTGTATGTTATCGCTTAACACAAAAAGTACCGGACCGATTTAAAAAAAAATGTGTAATGATTACTTATTACTCGGGTCATTACTATGGTACTCTTTATTGTAGAAAAAAAACATTGCCACAGGAAAACAAAATAATTTATTTCATTGAGTCGTCCTTAGAAACCTAGCTGCGGGTAAGTCTTGAGACATACATCAAAACAATATTGTAGGTCTTAAAAAGGGCTACAGAAAAGTTTACTATATCAAATATTCCTAAGCTACACTCGCAATACCTATTTTTATTAGTACGTAAAAAACAATAACTTCGTAAATCGAAGCGTGCGTTTCACACAAAAAGTACAAAACTGATTTGAATTAAGTTTTGTATAGTGATACGTTATTATACGAGAAAACATTTAAAATACCTTTTATTGAACATTAATCTTTCATTCCTTAGTGAAAACACAATTACTGGTTCTATAGAGTTCTTACAAATTTATATAGATAACTCTTTCTAAAACTTAAGAGAAACATCTCACAGGATTACAAAATAACTGGTGCTGTAGATGAAATAGAAAATGCTATAGAGTAGTTCCCATAAAAGAGGGCCAGAACTTTAAATGGGGAATCAGTCCTTGGTACATTATAAGTAACAGTATATAAGCAAAAATGTTTATTTTATTCACTCTTAGCGCGAGCGAAGCCGCGGGCACCGCTAGTGATATTATATGTCGTCTAGAGTCTAGAACTTATGACAAAGTAGCACAGCATATTTAATTGACGAGGCTCATTTGTTGTTCAAAAGTTCTAGACATTGTGTATTAACGAGCGCTCACGTGTTTGATGTTATTTCTTACTAAAATAATAGAGCAGTTCTTAGCTCAGCAGTTCAATATAAAATTTACCTAGCTATAATACAAGTTTCCAAGACAACCGACTACGCGTGCCCGTTCCTTCTACCACGATAACTCAGTATAACTTTATCGATTTTAATAAAATTAAAATACTTGAATCTAAAAACAAAATGTTTTAGTCTCTGGCAGGAAATTTAACTGCTTTGTGGTGAGTTATAAATAGACAAGCATTGCCATGCTTATTTTTATTTTACCACAAAGCACACATTGTGTTAAGAAATCGGCCAAGTTCAAGTCGAAATCAAGTAACGAGTGTCTCGTTACACTTAACGAGATCTCGTAACTAAGTACCTACAGCTGTAATTTATGGTACGTGTGCGTTGTTCGACGCTTATAAATGGTCAAATATTTTATCAGTTTATATTACACGATATTGATATTTTACCACATATATAATATGTATAATTAGCAAAAAGTTAAAATAAAATGAACTGTTTTTATAATTTTCTAATAAAATAAAAGTAGCCTAAGTTACTCCTGTAACTTTAGCTATCTGCGAGTGAAAGATCCGTCAAAATCAATCCAGCCGTTTCAGAGATTAGCCGGAACAAGCACACAGACATTTTAAAAAATGATTCTTCAATTAAGTATTGTTTATACTAATACTTTCTTAGGTTTACGTGAATATTCGACATTATAAATGAAACTACCTTTTCGGATTTTGTCGCGGATTTATTTTGATTTTTAGTTCCCGACGTTTCGAATGCTTTACAGCAATCATGGTCACGGGAGAGACATGAGACCATGAGTCTATAATAAATCCGCGACAAAATCCGAAAAGGTAGTTTCATTTATAATATTGTTTATACTTTCATATTATGCATTTAGTGAGAAGCTGTTAATTTGAAATCAAAAACAGTCACTTCTATTTTATTTATACTGTACTGATATAACTATTGATATAGATATTTTAATTAAGTATTGTAATAAGGTATATTTGCTTGTTGTTAGTAGGTGAGAATCAATGTTTAAAAATAAAACAACATTTTTTTTTTAATTATTCTTAATGTTTTGTAAGCTCAACTGTAATGTTATTTTAAAATTCGACAAAAAGTGATTGTGGTCAGAAACTAGTAATAGGTAGTACATAATAGTACACACTATTCTCATTTTTTACTTTTGAGTGATTGAAAAGATACCTTATAAAAAAGTAGCTACCAATACTACTTTATATTCCAGTGAAATATAATATTATAAAAAATATTATTTAATTAATCTATCAATTTGTAAACATAATCAAAATACCTGGCTGGCACCGACTCCAAAATTAACAAAGTTCTTAAAAGTATTATTTTCTACTTTTTAGTTTAGATTTTTCTCTTTTTAGTGCAGATTTTTTGAAGTCGGTTTAATTTTTTTTTTAAAAATAACTTATTTTTCCATTTTTAGTGTGCCTTTTATTTAGCTGATTTAATTATAGTGACTTACTATATGGCACTAATTTGCCAAAAAATCTGTTTAATTAAGCTATTAAACAACGAGCATACCTATTAACGTATGTAACGTAATAGTAATTAATTATCGGGTCTACCGAAAGGGGGGGGGGGGGGGGGGGTGTTGGTGTCCAAAGAGTACTCGATCTACGACTACTGTAGCTGTAACTAAACTACGAGCTTATCTTTATGTTTACATTCCCCATACGAAATAGTTTAAGGCGAGGCATCACGACGCAAGCTAGAATTTTAGGTGGTGAGGTGTGGGGGGCCGCCCGCGCGTCTCGTAACGTTAGCAATAAGCCACAGCTTAAAATATTTCGTCTGACTATGATCAACTTTTATTATGTAGACAATGTTAAATATTATTTTTGTCATTTTTAAATAAGCTTAGTAATTATTTATTACTTTATTAACTTACGAGTAGATATACTTATATATTTTTAGAAAATTATGTAGTTTTATTTATTACTACTCACTAATATTATAAATGCGAAAGTAACTTTGTCTGTCTGTATGTACTCAACCGATTGAAAGGTACACTGAGGAAGGACATCCGACATACTTTTCAAGACTAAAAAAAGTCTGTTAGGGGTTGAAGTTGTTTAGGCTTTTAATTAGATACATAAATAAATAAGACATTCAAAGTTTGTAAAAAAATTATCCTACATACTCCCGTACCTAGGGAACAACCTGAAATTATGTAGTTTTGAAGTTATAATTCTTTTGGCGCGTTAGAGAAAAATGATGGGAGTAAATTTTAACGATGCGCAAACCGTCACGAAAAAACGACACCATGAAATTAGCTATAGTCAACACTTTGAAGTTAGCTATAGTCAAAAATTTGGTTTTTTTTTTCAACAATGACATGGGTGTCATTTTCGAGGTTTCTCGGGGTGCTGATTGCGAAAATGAGGTCTATTTTCAAATCCAAGATGGCGGACATCTGGTTTTTTTTTCAATAATGACATGGGTGTCATTTTCGAAGTTTTTTGGGGTGCTGATTGCGAAAATGAGGTCCATTTTCAAATCCAAGATGGCGGTCATCCGGTTTTTTTTCAATAATGACATGGGTGTCATTTTCGAGGTTTCTCGGGGTGCTGATTGCGAAAATAAGGTCCATTTTCAAATCAAAGGTGCCGGATATCCGGTTTTTTTTCAATAATGACATGGGTGTCATTTTCGAGGTTTCTCGGGGTGCTGATTGCGAAAATGATGTCCATTTTCAAATCCAAGATGGCGGACATCCGGTTTTTTTTCAATAATAACATGGGTGTCGTTTTCGAGGTTTCTCGGGGTACTGATTGCGAAAATGAGGTTCATTTTCAAATCCAAGATGGCGGACATCCGGTTTTTTTTCAATAATAACATGGGTGTCGTTTTCGAGGTTTCTCGGGGTACTGATTGCGAAAATGAGGTTCATTTTCAAATCCAAGATGGCGGACATCCGGGTTTTTTTCAATAATGACATGGGTGTCATTTTCGAGGTTTCTCGGGGTGCTGATTACGAAAATGAGGTCTATTTTCAAATCCAAGATGGCGGACAACTTTTACTCTTGTAAAATTTCTTCTAAAGTTGATCTTTTGTCTGAAAAAAAATTAATTAGATTTTTTTGTATGGAGCGAATCACGTTTATTTTTTTTTCTTCAATTGTACGAATATGTTGGGTGTATGGCGTGAGTATATGATAGCTAGGGTCATTCTCTATCCACGAAAAATTATATCAGCGCCGGCCATCCGCGGCCGCGCGAGTAATCATTCGGTAAAAAAACAATATTGAAAATTAGTGGACATAGGCAACAAAGTTCCAATATCGATTCGATATTTTTTTATGTGATTCTTCATGATATTCCAGACAACTTTTACTCTTGTAAAATTTCTTCTAAAGTTGATCTTTTGTCTGAAAAAAAATTAATTAGATTTTTTTGTATGGAGCGAATCACGTTTATTTTTTTTTCTTCAATTGTACGAATATGTTGGGTATATGGCGTGAGTATATGATAGCTAGGGTCATTCTCTATCCACGAAAAAATATATCAGCGCCGGCCATCCGCGGCCGCGCGAGTAATCATTCGGTAAAAAAACAATATTTTCTATGAAATTTTTTGCCTTTTAAAATCAATTCAAAGTATATTTTCTGTCTCACTTGGCTGTTTTCACCTTCTTTTTAGTTAAATATATAGTTTTAATAGCACATAGGTACTCACAACTAGTAATTCTGGCACAGGTTTAGTTATTATTGCATGTTATCGGTGGCACCTGCATTGTGATTGATGACTCATTTGTTTGTGCGCTCGGCTAAGTGCACAACAAACGAGTCACTGTAAAATAATTGTCTCTGATTGGTTGTTATTTTTTTAACTACCTGCACATTATTTATTGTTATCGGTGGCACCTGCTTTGTGATTGATGACTTATTTGTTTGTGCGCTCGTCTAAGCGCATAATTAATGAGTCATCGAAAAATGCTCGTCTCTGATTGGCTGAATAATTTTCAGTCATGTTAATATGTTCACTACTTGAGTAATTAACACTGACTATAAATACAAAGACATTCATTAAGTCCCTGTAGTTTCGCTCTTGTCGCTTATTTGTGAACACAGTGAAATACTTTTATTTTTATATTTACTTTAGAACTATGGCTGGATTTTGTACCAACCTAGATCTTTTTGTGAAATTAAGAAGTGGTGGTGATCTGAAAAATTATATGTTTCTATATGAAAGTATAATTTCTGTTTTAAATACCACAGTTTCTGAAGAAGACAAAAACCTAATCAAGGAGTTCTGTCGGCTTTTTTGTATAAATCTAAATAAAAAGTGGATAGAGTCAAGTAGAAATCAAAAAACTTTTATGAATCGTGTAAATAATCGCAAGTGGTTGGAAAAAAACATCAACTGGCCTGTTTGTGACAGTGTTGACCTGAGAAGTGAGTTAGGCTTTTCGGACGCAGCCTTATCTGAGCCAGTGGATATGAATTCCCATGTTCCTAATCTTGCAGTATGTACTACGGAAACGGGAACATCTACAGAAAAGGAGCACAGAAAACCGTTCGAAGACTTAAGTAATAAGCAAAAAAAAAGACGTTCTACTTCCATAGTAGAAGAAAATTCCGAGGAAGAGTTGCAGCACTGGTACTTAACAAAATTGAAAGACAACGGCAAAACGAATCTGGCAAAAGTGGTCGAATTCCTTTCCAGTAATCCAGAAACGCTATACGAAGTACACGAGCAACTATTCAAAAAGCAGAGCCTAAGTACTGTCTCTGAAGATAAGTGTTTAGCTCTTTATACATCACTTGCACTCTCGAGATGGAAGTACTTAGCTCTTCGACAATTTCTGAAAGAAGAAAACTGTGCTGCCTTTCCATCTTATCCAAAGCTCGTAAATGCCAAGAAAAGATGTTATCCACCACAAGAGAGTATGGAGATTACCGAAAAAGGAGCTCAAATTAAATTGCAAGCGCTATTGGACCACACTGTGGAGAGAATTTTACTAGATGTGAATTCTGTTGATAGGTCTCAAAATGAAGAACTCAAGTTGACCTGGAAATGGGGGCTTGATGGTTCTTCGTCGCAGAGTAACTATAAACAGAAAACTTCAAACACAGCTACAGAGTTCGGTGATTCATCAGTATTCATGATAAGCATCGTCCCTCTTCGGCTAGTGTCTGGCTCATCATCTGGGAATGAAAATATAGTTTGGGAGAACCCCACACCTTGCTCAACTCTGTACTGTCGACCAGTGAAGTTCACTTTCACTTCGGAGACAGCTGATTTTATAAAGTCTGAAGAGTCGGAGATGAAAAAACAAATTGATGAACGGATATCTACACAGTGTGGAAATATTATTGTATCACATGAATTGCATATGACCATGATTGATGGAAAAGTGGCCAATATTATTGCTGAAGTACCATCATTTGCAACGTGCCCCATTTGCTTGGCAAAACCAAGCGAGATGAATAATTTAGACGCTTTGACTTCCAGACCACTTCGTGAAGAATTTTACAAACAAGGAATTTCTTCACTGCATATGAAGATTCGGTGTATGGAATGTCTTCTCCATATATCTTATAATCTGGATTTTCAACGATGGACAGCTCGAGGCGAACATAAGGCTTTGAAACAAGCTAAAAAAAATACCACGCAACAAGAGTTTCGTGAGCAAACTGGAATGCTGATTGATATAGTCAAACAGGTATGTATTTAGTTAGTCGATCTTTTTTATGTTTTTTGTGTATTATATATGTGTCGTATATTACAGTCTTTTTTCCCCATTTCAGGGTTTTGGAACAACAAATGACGGGAATACTGCGAGGCGCTTTTTCCAAGATTACAAAACATCATCCAGAATAACAGGAATTGACGAAAATCTAATTTTCAGATTTTCCGTTATTCTACAAGCCATATCATCAGGCAAAAACATTGACTGTGAAAAATTTAGAAGATACTGTAGAGAAACAGCTGATGTATACGTGCAACACTATTCGTGGTACTACATGCCAGTTAGTGTACATAAACTTCTAATACACGGTGCAGACATCTGTAACCACTTTGGTGTTTTGCCAATCGGTAAGTAAAAAATAAATAGAGTTTGATGTATAATTTGACTCGATTGCTTTTTGAAATTTAAATGCATGTACTTATTTCTTTTAGGTATCTTATCAGAACAAGCTTCGGAAGCCCGTAATAAGGACTTCAGAAACGTCAGAGAGAGACACACTCGGAAAACGGACAGAATAGCAACAAACGAAGACATCCTCCATGGACTTCTAACAAGCTCTGATCCCCACATATCCTACATAAGGCCTAAAATAACGAAACAGGTTCATAGTGAGTTGTTGCCTGAAGCAATTCAGTTGTTGCAGACTACCGAGCCTCCCTGTGACAGCGAGACTATGGAGGAAGAAGAATGCCTCGTAGCAGAGTCCGAAAATTTGCCGGACCCACTTCTGGAATAAGAAATAAAGTGATCCGGCTCTGGACTATTCCCACAAAAGCCCATCAGGGCTGGGAATATGACAAACAGCCCTTTTCAGGGCTACAATTATTTCACAATTTCCTTTCGATCATACGTACGATAACTTATACTATACTTTACATACGCTTGATTATTTAGATAATGATTATCAATGTCTTGCCAGTAAAAATTCAAACTATTTCCCCTATATTTGACAAAATTAGTATAACCAGAAACTTATTACCGTATTTATTTTACAATAGATAACGTGCAGGTAGTAAAAAAATAACAGCCAATCAGAGACAATTATTTTTCGGTGACTCGTTTGTTATACACTTAGCCGAGCGCACAAACAAATGAGTCATCAATCACAATGCAGGTGCCACCGATAACATGCAATAATAACTAAACCTGTGCCAGAATTACTAGTTGTGAGTACCTATGTGCTATTAAAACTATATATTTAACTAAAAAGAAGGTGAAAACAGCCAAGTGAGACAGAAAATATACTTTGAATTGATTTTAAAAGGCAAAAAATTTCATAGAAAATATTGTTTTTTTACCGAATGATTACTCGCGCGGCCGCGGATGGCCGGCGCTGATATATTTTTTCGTGGATAGAGAATGACCCTAGCTATCATATACTCACGCCATACACCCAACATATTCGTACAATTGAAGAAAAAAAAATAAACGTGATTCGCTCCATACAAAAAAATCTAATTTATTTTTTTTCAGACAAAAGATCGACTGTAGAAGAAATTTTACAAGAGTAAAAGTTGTCTGGAATATCATGAAGAATCACATAAAAAAATATCGAATCGATATTGGAACTTTGTTGCCTATGTCCACTAATTTTCAATATGGATCCACTGTGAGCCGCGGGAAAGGCTAGTGTACAATAATATTAATATAAGTATTATATGGCGAGTCCGAAATCGGACACCGTAGAATGTCGTGGTCGAATGAGCAAGCAAACCCGCGGCCTGTCAATAACGATATTGATCACTGATTTAGTGATTTTAGTGGGTAGGCTGCCTTGCTTCTCATGGCGTGGTCCCCGCGCCCGTAACATGGCTAGGTTTCCCAAAGAATAAAAAAGGTACCTAACTGTTGCACAAGGCGCAATAGTACGTGTTTTTATTACGCAACAGTAATGGAGTACCTACTTAGGTTTTTTAAACAGTAATAGTAGCTTAAGCCTCAACTGAGACAGGTTAATTATTAGGAACGAACATTTTTATCTACTTATTTCTGAAGGACTATTGTAACTACATTATAGAAATTTCCAATCACGTTGAATATACGTCATAATATGCCGAGCAACAAGAGAGCAAGAGAGCAAGAGAGATATATATATATATATATATATATATATATATATATATATATATATATATATATATATATATATATATATATATATATATATATATTATATATGTTCGTCAATATGACAATTTTGTCTGCCGACCTGCGGACAAACCAGTAATGAAAATGTCATCGCGCCGCGCCGCTAGGTCAAAGCAGATACCAGCGCACGTCATGTGTCAATTGTTTATTATATATTTTAGCCTACTAACTTCGCTGTTTTCATTGTTAAATAAGTCAGGCAGCTAACAAACATCGAGTTAGCTCATAGGTTTTTTTTGAGAAAGGATTGAAATTTAATCCATGCGTCTATAACCCTCACTTGGGTAGAACGCGACGCACTCTTATTAAAGGGGAAGTCCATGTCCGTGCCCAGCAGTGGTACGTTGAAAAGAGTATAGAAACACTACATTATATCCTGGTTATAAAACAAAACAACAAATATATAAAAGGACATAAATTACACCTGAATAAAATTTTTATAATGACTGATTCTGGTATTTTTAAATTAATTCTAATTTCAAAAGAAATATTTAACTTGACAACTCACAAATCGAAAAGCCCCTCAAATCTCAGTTAGTAACGAAACAAAACTTGTTTTAAAATTGAATAAACAACACCTTTGTTACAATAAATTGTAGGCATTAATATACCTACTTATTATAATATACCTACTTCCTAACTCTACAGCTTGGCAATGACCGATGTATAGAAAAAAAAATTGTATAATAATCTCAATGTCAGTGCAGTCTCATTTAGATTCGCACTCATAGAATATGATTTCAGAATATACGGACTCAGATTTACATTTGAGGCCGCTAAGAGGTGATATAAACTAAAAGGATATCACTGTAAACAATGTAGTCTATAATAGTGTGCTATTTCCAATATTCCACTTTATTTCTGCATGGTAATGCTCGTGGATCGTCGCCCGCCGTCACTTTGCATGTATTCTATACAGAAAAACGATTCTTCAAACTTAATACGAAAATTCCAATCATATTGATAATTTATTTTGGCAATATGTTTATTAACGTTAACGTTTCTAAACAGTTCCAAGAGTCTTCTCATTAGTGGAAGCCGGATGAAAATCCTTTTCCAAGACTAGACTAAGCAAACACGAGCTCAACACGGCGCGGGGGCTTTAATTTATACTCGTAATATGTAGACTATAGTGATATACTTACATACATACGTAGTGATGTACTTACGTACATAAACTTAAATATGATGCTTACTATGTTTTATGAATATAAATAAAATAATAAATACTAAATATGTTGACTTACTCACTAGAATGCCCACAGACACACAGGTTCATTTATGCACTCAACCGCGACGCCATTGAGGTGTGGAGTTTTGTTGGGCTTTAGTGGGTTGTATTGGCTTTCTTTTAAGCCGGTGAGCTCCACATAACCAAAAAAATAAAGTCTGATGGTCTATGTAGACCGCCTCTTCATTATGTCGATAATATGATATTTAAGTCAATGAAATTACAACGTTGATAAATAAATAAATAATTAATTTATATTGTAGTTCAGGTCGTGTGACGTCATGAAACTAACCTTACAAGCGCTACATTGAAGTTTTATAACTTTTTCATCTGTTGAGATATTTTAATAATATTTTTATAATATTGTTATGGTTTATTTATTATTTTATCACTACATAGTATAAAACAAAGTCGCTTTCTCTGACCCTATATCCCTATGTATGCTTGAATCTTTAAAACTACGCAACGAATTTTGATGCGGTTTTTTTTAATAGATAGAGTGATTCAAGAGGAAGGTTTATAAATAAGTTAGAGGCTTTAAGCATTTCATACACATTATATTACTCTTTCAAATCAAGTAATTTAAACGAATATCTTAAGAGGTATCGTAAAAAAATTACGGTCGCGACCGCCGACTTACGAATTGCCTACCGTAATAAAACCTACTAGAAATTAATAAAACAAAAAATTAAGAAACTTAACTACGTGTAAGAAGTTTTAGCGGGCGGCGGAATACTTCTTCGACTTTGCGTTAGTAGATACTGCAGGGGTCTGGGATTATATTCAGCAGTGAACGGCGATAGATAAATGTAGTTATATTATAATAATTGTTACATAAAACTAGTTGCGCAGTTAATCTGACCCCCTCAATTGATAACATAATATGCTCAGCATTAAATACTTAGATAATTACTGAGTTATGGATGTATGTGTACCTGTAATATGTAAGAGCGTATATAACTTTAAGTCAATAGTGCATAAATTGCAACGTGACTGTCATAATCATATTGATAAACATTCATATTCAATACCTATACATATTTATACAGATACAGTTACACAAGTCTAGAAAAAGGTTCCAACTAGTAAAAACAACTTTTAATTTTTGTTTTTGTTGTTTTTTTTATTTTTAATTTTTAATTAGCAGCTTCAAAAAAATTTACGACTTCCTAAACGGAAGAGGTTCTGTGTCTTTGACGACACGTTTGGTTCAGTTGGTAGTGACCCTACTTTCTGCGCCAACGGTCGCGGGTTCGAGTACCGCTGAGGGCATTCATTTGTTGAGTACAAATGTCTGTACTCCAGTCATGGGTGTTAATATTTATAATATGTATATATTTAAAAATGTATATATTGTGTAGTATATCAACTATCTGGTATCCGTAACACAAGCACGTAACGTAGCTTACCACGGAACTAGATGGCGCTGTTGTAATAATGTCCCAATATATTTATTTATTTATATTCTGTATATGTTTATAATGTATGCTCAGATTTCTAGGAGAAGGCTAAACCGATTTTGCGACTTAAACGAGTCTGTATTCAGCTCTTCATTTATAGACCTATAATTTTTTGCCGACAAAAAGCATATACCACTTTAGGTTATTACTTTAAATTATTATACTTTCTTTTTATAAGTAATTACTTATTACTTATAAACTTAAGACTTTAGAAATGTTATTAATTCCTATAAAAGTTTTAGGTAATTATTTTGTATCTTGCAGCGGCTCTAATAGTATGACCCAAAAGTGATTATTAAAACTTCAACGGCTCACAGTAAATAGAAATACTTAGTTTGAGCTTTGACAAACCTAATAATATTACTATTTTTTTAGAAAATATGTTAGGTACTTATAAAACTAAGTTTTTTAGTTAGTTCATATTTGTTCATTCCATATAACATAAATTGCGTTATTGAATACCTGGGTAGGATGTTATTAAAATAATTCTTAAAAAGTTACGTTTGCTTCTACACTAAAAATGGAAAATAAAAAGCATCTATAATTAATGTACTTCTTTACCTTCTTAGTGCCTGAAAGTCGGTTTTTTTTTAAATTGATTAATTATTTCATACCACATATTTATAAAGGTATGGATAAAAAAAGGCATCATATTATAATAATTACATAAACGGGACTTTAAGTAAATTTTTGTAAGATGCTGTGCTTTCTTCATACCTTATTAAACAGGGCAATATGATAGAAGGTAGAATAGACATGGGCGTACCCAGGTAGGGGCAGGGGGGGGCAGCTGCCCCCCCCTGGATTTAGTGTAATAATCACCGGTGAAACGAAACAAAAATATTTTATTATTATTTTATTTATTTATTATCTCATCTAGATCATGTTAATCACATACCAAAAGACATAATGCTTATGTTCTAACAATATTTGTCGTTAGAGAATGGACTATCACTACATAGTATAAAACAAAGTCGCCTCCCGCTGTCTGTCTGTCCCTATATATGCTTAGATCTTTAAAACTACGCAACGGATTTTGATGCGGTTTTTTTAATAGATAGAGTGATTCAAGAGGAAGGTTTATATGTATAATACATGCATAATATAGTAGAGAAACACTGATATTTTAGAGGTGTCGTAAATAAACTCATTTTTTTGCGCTTATATTGCAAACGCTCGCTGAACCTTACGAGATAGATCAAAATAATGTACTACAGTATTGTACACATTAAAAAGGTCTATAAAAAATTTCGCGATGGCATATGTCTATCTCTTAAGGATAACATACTATATCCATTTTAATACTTTAAAAAATTGGCAATTTTAAGGCGGTAATGTAAAAGCTATTTACACAAATACGGTATTAATTTCTAATAAAAAAACAATGAAAAGACGTAAAGTATTACGAGTAATTCAATGTCCATAATATCTATCAATTATATCATACACTATTTTAAAAAATCTGGTTGATCATTGGTGCATTCTGTTCAACAATAACAAAAAGCGTCCGTTAAATAAAAATGGACATACGAAATTTTTTTGTGAGTATTTTCTATGATTAATTCAATCAATCAGCCTATCATCGTCCATTGCTGAACAAACGCCTCCCCCAATGAGCGCCAACCATCCCGGCCTTGGGCAGTCCGCATCCATCCACTGCCTGCTACCTTTCTTAAGCGATCGGTCCATCGTGCTGCAGGGCGTCCTACACTAAGCTTGCCTAAACTCGGTCTCCACTCTAGCACTTTTCGGCTCCATCGACTATCAGTTCGCCTGCAGACATGACCGGCCCACTTCCACTTCAGCGAGTTAATTTTGCACGCGATGTCGGTTACTTTAGTTCTCTGGCGAATAACTTCCTTTCGAATTCGGTCCTTGAATTTGTGGACCAGTCTTATGGTGAGTTTCCACGTTTCGGCTCCGTATATCATTACTGGTAGGACGCACTGGTTAAATACCCTGGTCTTAAGGGATTGTGGGATCGACGACTGTAGAATATGACGTAGCTTCCCAAAAGCAGCCCAGCCCAAGCGAATTCTTCGGTTGGCCTCCTTCTCAAAGTTGTGCTGGCCTAGGTATACATATTCCTCCACAACTTCAAAAACAGCGTCATTCACGATCACTGGTCTCGGGGATACATGACAATTCGACATGATTTTGGTCTTGTCTAGACTTATCCCGAGACCCACTCGTCCTGAAGAATCACTAAGGCTGTTTAGCATTTGTTCCAAATCCATCAGAGTCTCTGCTATGACGACTATGTCATCGGCAAATCGCAGGTGTGTTATATACTCTCCATTGATGTTGATGCCTCGTCCGTTCCAATCGAGCGTTTTAAAGACGTCCTCCTATGCACAGGTGTTTCGGGGAGATAACATCCCCCTGTCTTACCCCACGGTACAATCGGATTGGTCTTGTGCTCTGCCTTTGTACTTGGATGGTCATCGTTGCAGACTGGTATAAACACCGTAGTGTTTGGATATACCGATAGTCAATAAGGCATCTCTGCATGGATTGTAGAACAGCCCAGGTTTCGATGGTGTCGAAGGCTTTCTCATAGTCCACAAACGCTAGGCATAGAGGCTGATCATATTCCTCGGTCTTTAAAATAATTTGCTTTAGTGTGTGTATGTGGTCTACGGTCTACAGTACTGAAGCCTTTTCGAAACCCAGCGTGCTCCACAGGCTGGAAGTCATCGAATTTTTGGGCGAGATGGTTCGTGATAACTCTTGAAAACAACTTATACACATGGCTCAGAAGAAACACAGGTTGGTAGTTTCTTAAAAGGGCTTTATCCCCCTTCTTAAAGAACAATACCACTAAGCTCCTACTGCATACCTCCGGTGTAGTGCCATTGTGAAGGACAGAATTAAAGAGATTTGAGAGCTCAGATAGAACCTGTGTTCCTGCCGCTCTGAGGAGCTCTGCGGTAATTCCATCCTCACCTCGCTTTGTTGTTTCCTAATTGTCCAAGAGCTATCCTAATCTTGCCCACGTCGATGTCGGGAAGCTCATCTGTTTAGTGGCGTACAAGTCTGGCTCGTGGATCCTCCACGTGGTGGGACTCAGGTGGAAGTGTATGTGAGGAGTAAAGATCCCCGTAGAATCTTTCGACATCAGCGAGAATCTCTGGTTTGGAAGAGACGGTTGTACCTTGTGCGGTTCTAAGCTTTGTCAGGTGACAACGGGAATTGTGAGAGTTGGCAAAGACTTTGGAGCCCCTATTGAGTGCAATAGCATCTTCAATACTTCGGGTATTCGCTCGTCTTAGATCACGCCTTATTAGGTTTCTCACATTCCTGTCTGGTACCTGACGCTTAGACTGAGTGGTATTTACAGTTCTCGCGTTGCTTCGCCATCTCGTTCGAGTCTCGCTTGAGAGTTTCGACTTTTGTCTATCTCTCTTAGGTCGAAAATGTTTTCGTCCCACCTTACGGATCACACAAATCAGACTATTGGTGGTGTCATCGATATCCTGAGTGGTTTCCAACATGGCGAATCGGTTCTGTAGTTCTAGCTGGAAGCTTTCGCAGCCAGTTTTCATCTAAATTGGTGTAGGTCTAAGAGTCGGCTTCATTAGCCGCGCACGTTCTATTTCGATGTTCATATTCAGGGTTCCCTTTACAAGTTGGTGATCACTGCCGGTTTTAACCCTGTTAATCAGTGAAACATCCCTGAATATGTAGCGCTTGTTGGATATAATGAAGTCGATCTCGTTCTTTGTAGTATTATCGGGGCTTTGCCAGGTCCACTTCCTTTGAGGCTTTTTCTGGAAAAATGAGTTCATCAGAAAAAGCCCCTGGGCCTCGAGGAAGTTTACTAACATTTTCCTTCGATGGTTCCTCAGTCCATAACCAAATGATCTAACCCTCGATTCGCCATCTTCTTGTACTCCCACTTTGGTGTTGGTAAGAGACATAGCCTTAGTTATGTCTTCGTACATGGCTTCGACTTCGTCGTCAGAATATGAAGACGTAGGAGCATACACTTGTATAACCTTCAAGAAGTATCTTTCTGTTATTTTCAATACAAGGTACGCAACCCTCGCCGACACACTTACGGACACACCGAGTGACTTATGGATTAAAAATCCAACACCACCTTGGGATGGTTGGTGCCCTTCTCGGAAGAAGAATAAGTGACCAGCATAATAATAATAATATATACACCTAAATCCTAATGTTGCGTGTAGTGTTTTTGTGTAGAGTAAAACAAGTGCGGGGGCCGATTTAATAAATTTTAGATTTGCCCCCCCCTAGGCCAAAAGCTGGGTACGCCCATGAGAATAGAACCTTAAGTCAAAATTTGAGGATTAAGTTTTAAATAAATTAGTACATCTTGAATGTAGGTTTTATGTTAACCACAGAGTAGAGTGTTCGTTGATAAATATTAACAACCTTCTCAAGGCCAACAATACTATCAATTATATTCTAATGTGTATTCCACTCGAAGTCACGAATGTAGATATAACTTCAAGTCAGTATACAGTGCACCTTCTCTAAAGTTCTATCCAACAGCCAACTTAAACACTTCTCTCAATTAAAACTTATTTTAATTGAGAGAAGCACATCAGACATTGCTTATTAATATTAGTGCACCGTATTTTAAGACACAACTTTGAATAAAAAGTAAAAACGAATATAAAGGGTAGTGAAGTCTATCTTTGGTACTACCCTATATTATACTATACTAGCAATTCCCGCGAGTCCATCCGCGCCCGAGTGATGAAATGTAGGGTTATAAGTAGTTTTTGATACCAAATCATAAAAATATGAAAATAAAAATTTGGTCTAAAAATAATGAACAAAAAAATCTGGAGAGGGCCACCCTTATCACCTAGGGGAATAAAAAGTAGCCTACGACTTTTTCTCAGACCTACCAAATATACTTACTTACATAAAAAATTGCATAAAAATCAGTCAAGCCGTCTCGAAGGAGTTAGATAACAAACACTGTGACATGAGCTTTTAATATATTAGATAATACATATAGTCCATTTTAATATTTAAGTAAAGTAGTAGTATAAGCTGTAGTAAGGTACCTAATTAATATCTATTAATAAATATGAGATAAGGTTTTTGTCTAAGATATCTTAAAGTTTGATGAAATAAAAATTTCAGTCATATTATAAGAATGAGGTACTTAGCTATCCCTAAAAAAAATTAAATTTTTCATTTGCATCTGTTTATTAATTATGAGAGCTTGATATTGCTCGAGCTTTATTTGGGGTCGCGTCGACAGCTATTTTACTTCTGTAGTAGTTAAAAAAGTAGTACCTACCTACCTAAAAACTCGGCTTTTTACTAAAATTTCATTTGTAGAGTTTGGTGAGGATGTCAAACTTCAAAGAGTAAGAAAAAATGTATTATGTCTATTAGTAAATATTAGTATTTAAAACTATTAGTCTCCTCGATTAAAAAAATAATATCGCTTTAAAATATACTAAGGTATAATTTAATAAACAAGAATATGAAATGTGAGAAAGCAAACATAATAATTAATAATGCTACGTTTTTCAAATTAAATTGGGATAAACATCATTCCGATTTCATGATGTTATAATGAAAACAATTTAATTTTCTTTTTTTTAGGACGGAAGGCACATTACTAATAGTCAAAAATATTACAAAATATAATGTATTGTGTATGTATGGATGGTATGATAGAATGTGTTCATTACGTACCTATATAAATTTGAAAAACCTTAGATTCTCTATCATATATACATAATGAAAATAGTTATAGTGAAAATTACTAGTATTTTAGACTAATTTTTGCCCCACTCGACTCGTTTAGTTCAGTGATGTATAAATTCAAATTCTTATTTCTCTTTAAAATACTCTGTTATTATACATGTCCCAAAATCTAGCAATTTTCGTGATTCTAACCAGTCGTAATTATAAAAATATTAAATAAATTTATACAATAAATATTCGAAGTCATAGAGGACATCACTTTATTCGCATTTTGTATGAAATTATATTATGAATATACGTAAGATTTTGATTTTCGTTATACATGTGATAAGAAAGCTGTAAATCATAAAATTGAAAAAACCGACTTCCAGGCACTATAAAAATAAAATTAAAGTGAACGGGGTATTTAAGTTACTATAGATTTAGATATTTTCGAATTCGTTGCCAGCCGTATGAAACTAATGTACCTATCTACCTACTCAGAATCTTTCATTAGCATATTCAATTAAGCCATTAATGTCAGTAAGCTGCCAAATACGAGAAAAAACTCACTTTTATTAGTAGGACTGAAAATGAAGCTTTTAAATCCAAACGTACTGTACATGTAAATGAAACCAAGCAAGTGAAACCCTAAGTATTTACTTGTACCTAGACGTTGAAGAGTTGCACTCCACTTTGTGGCCTTGACATCAGTTCAGATTAACAATACCGATATTGCTGAAATTACAAACACATAAAAAATTTCAAATGGATATGAAATAAGAACCACAGTAAAAATATCAACCAGTATGGAAACTAGGCCTAGTTGTTAAAATAAATACCTACGCTCCATTGGAGTGTTAGGGTTGTCGCTCTTAATGTTTTTGAAATTGTTTATTTATTAAACCATTTTGTTTTCTGTAGTGATCTAACAATCGAGTTGAACTACATAAGTAGTTTACAAATAAAATATAAATCTCATGGTGTTTATATCAGTAAAAGATGATAATTTGTAAAGCTAAACAGTTTAATATTAAGAGTTGTATCTCAAAAAAAAATATATATCATTTAATGAAATAATAACCGGTTATGATCGTGATCCTTACTGGCAAAAATAGAAAAAATTACAGTTTCATAATTCAGGTGTCGATTTAAAAAAAAGATTAATTATTTTAATTACTTTATTAACTTATAATTATTGTTGACTATTTTTTTTATATCGATTAAAACAATAAATCATTCTTACCTTTCAAAATCAGTAGGGAGTTTAAAAATGAAATCTCCGGTTTTGATGAAGCAGAGTTCAAACAGCCGTATACTACGCAAAAGTTCGTGGCATCTTTAAAAAGATCGCGGTAATAAACTCAAACGCGGCACACACGACTGACAGCACCGCAGCGTCCGCTAAGGGGCCTCGTTGATGCGCGTATTTGTGTGAGTGTGCCGTTTCGAACGTTAAGTATGCAGTTTCCGTACTGTTCATATTTTTACTGTGTAAGAACGATCTCTTAATATTTTCGTTGATTTTCTCGTAAACATTATGCCTACTAGCTATGTTAAAGAAAATAACGTTTAAAGTATCTAAATTAGTTAAGCCGTCTGGAAGAAAGCGATAATACATAACAAAATGTACCTAAGTACTTATAGAGGAACAAAGGACCTCCTCCTATTTGGAAGTCGGTTAGAAATGATATTTAAGGCTGCAAGCCTTTTTTTTGTTATCGCTGGGAAATGCGTTCGCACGCACGGGCCCCCTGATAACCAGGAGGCACTGTGTGGACACACTAAAACCCAGCGCCCTACTTCCAAGCCGCCTTAGCGGGACGCCATGGGATCGCATTTAGCATTCTACCGAGACGCCCCAGCGGTTGGCCAAAGGCCACTCCGATAGGGCTGCTCACAAGTCCACTCTGATAGCAGCAGAGAAGTACCCGGAGCAGCTACCTATTAAACCTCCAAACGCCCACCGAAGTAGGCCCACCACGCCGTCATCTAACGGTGACAGCCCCGTCGGGCCGCGGAGGATAGGGACGAGCTGGCACCGAACCGGCACTCACTCCCCCCGCGGTCCACCCTACCGTCGGCCAAGCCCCACTGGCAAATTCTGCCGACAACCTACACCAGTCATGAGACCACCAACCCCAGCAGTCCCACTCCCAGCCCCCCGTCGAGCTAGTCCCGACGGGCGGCCCGCGCAGTGCCTCCTACCGTGAAAACGGCCAGAGACACCGCGCTCCCGTCTGAAAAGCCGTGGCACCAAACTTGCAATTGGCACCACGGCAGCATGCAAGCCCCAAGGCTGCAAGCCTACATTTAATGTATTTAACTACACGATTGTTTTTTTAAATTATATTAATATAAAAAATCAATTCCTTAACCCTAAGAATTAACAATTTATGACATGGAACTTTATTTTATATACCTATATTCGCAAGCTATAACGAATGGAAGTTTTTCCCTCAACATCGACGCTAAAGTTTGTTACTACCGTAATACCAAAACATTGATCTATAGATGGCCTTGAATGCAGTTCGAAAAGCAATTATCTACTCTGAACATTGTTCATAACTTGCATATTAGCATGCATGTACTTAGCTTCCTAACTCAAATGCATATGGCGTCGCCCGCCCTCATATCGCTCGTAATGCTGGCAATTCCATTACACGTCGCATTACTTTCCTATGTAATAAAACGAACTATAATTATTGTTAACATCCCTTCAAAAATCAACTTTAAATGACGGATTTAAAAATCTCTTTTGTAATTAAAAGTGAGAAAGATATGACCTTTTGAGATCAACGCGTTAGTTTTAGAAGCGTGTTTGTATACAAGTAAGCACATACCTATATTGTATAAGTGCGCACATGCCACGTATACACTGCGCAGTGCACTTTTAACGCGTCCTATTCCTACAATGTAATTTGAAGTTTATTTTCGAATGTGAGTGTATGGATTATTACGTGTACGCTATACATGTAAGTATACATATAATAATAGGTATGTAACACGAAATCCCTAAGGGATAAAGGAGTTTATTACTTTTGCTGTATCCTGGTAACTAAAAAGCAGTCAATATTGGCTGATTTATAATTGCAAAATCAGAGTAAGTATATTTTAACTACACCCCATTAACAGAACTGCGATTAAGATTGAACAATTTTTAATATAGAACTACCTACTTATAGTTCTTAATTAGATATATTTAACTAGGTATATAGATATAAGTAAGTATAGCGATAAAACATAATAATGACAATGACATAACTAAACATGAAACATCCATACTAATCCATACTAATATTATAAATGCGAAAGTAACTCTGTCTGTCTGTCTGTCTGTCTGTCTGTTACCTTTTCACGCCTAAACCACCCAACCGATTTTGCTGAAATTTGGTATGTAGATAGTTTGCATTCATGAGAAGGAAATAGGCATATTATTTTTTGGAAATTCAACCCCTAAAAGGGTTAAAAGGGGTGGCAAAGTTTGTATGAGAAAAATATTTTTATTGCACATTTTTGCATGAAACTTTGAATTAATGCTTTTTAGTACAAATGATGAAACACGTATTTCAGGGTTTTTCGAAATTCACCCCCATTGGGGGTTAAAGGGGGTGGCTAAGTTTGTATGGGAAATTTAATTCTATTGAAATATTTTGCGTGAAACTGAAATAATGCTCTGCAATACAAATTATGAGATACATATCTAAGCGTTTTTTGAAAATCAACCCCTATGCGGGTTAACGGGGGTGGCACAATTTGCGTAGGAGAAATATTTAACAGTAATTTTTACCATAAGTCCATAACAATGAACCACGTACATCAGTTTATCATTAACGAAAAACACACAAAGAAATTATGATACACATAGTAGCAAAATTGTTTAAAAATAGGAAATAAGTTTTAGAAAGCGCAGCAGTGGCGGCACGGCACGGCAGGATGCTACACAGTAGTTTTCAGAAAAGAGGGCCAGAACTTTAAATGGGGAATCAGTCCTTGGTACATTATAAGTAACAGTATATAAGCATAAATTTTTATTTTTATCACTCTTAGCGCGAGCGAAGCCGCGGGCACCGCTAGTACAATATAAAATAAAAAAAAACCGTAGCTTAAAAAATCTGTATATTAAATATTTTCAAAAACCATGACTGTAACGTATTTTATATTGAATATAGAGTACAGACCCCAAAACAATAGTTATAATTTTTTTGGCTGTTTGTCTGTATGTCCATTTGTCTGTTTGTATGTTATCGTGTAACTCAAAAAGTACTGCACAAATTTGAACCAAATTTTGTGTATTGATAACTTATTACTGAGGTCATGACTTAGGATATTTTTATTGTATGTATGTATTTATGTATGTATGTATGTATGTATGTATGTATGTATGTATGTATGTATGTATGTAAGTATGTATGTATGTATGTATGTATGTATGTATGTATGTATGTATGTATGTATGTATGTATGTATGTACGTATGTATCTATGTATGTATTTATGTATGTATGTAAAATAGTATATAATGCTTACAAAAAGTCCGCTATGGTATGTGCCTATTACAATTCACCCAAAATAACAATGAATCGAATAGAGGTGATATTGATATTAAGTATATAACTAAGTATATTCTATAACTAAGAAAAATGTCGCAGCTTGGACAAACTGTACTGTGTTTAGAATAAACTCAAAAAGTACTGTAATTAGATCACGGGACCTTGAACAACGCGGGTGAAACCGCGGGGCGATGATACCTATTCAACATACAGTAACAGATTTTTTTTAAACAAAGGCTGTGACGTATATTTTATTAAATATAGACCTCAAAATAATAGTTGTTACAATTTATGAGCGTTTGTCTGTTTGTCTACTAAATTTTGTGTAGTGATAATTTATTACTCGGGTCAACATTTAGGATACTTTTTATTGAAGAAATTTTTTTTCACTGAAACAGGAAAACAAAATAATTGGTTTTATTGAGTTGGCCTAAGAATGCTACCGGTGGCGAAATCTTAAGAGATACGTCAAAATAATGTAGTAGGAAATTCTAGGTCTAAAAAAAGCCTACTGAAAAGTCTACAATACCAAAATATATGTAAGTTACACTCGCAATACCTATTTCTATTATTAGTATCTATACATATATATGTATAAATATAATAAAGCTGAAACTTATAAAAAGTCTGTACATGAAATATTTTTTTAAAAATAATGACTGTAATGAAATATGTATTGAATAAACACCCCAATACGTTTTTAAAATTTTTGTCTATTTGTATGTTATCGCTTAACACAAAAAGTACCGGACCGATTTAAAAAAAAATGTGTAATGATTACTTATTACTCGGGTCATTACTATGGTACTCTTTATTGTAGAAAAAAAACATTGCCACAGGAAAACAAAATAATTTATTTCATTGAGTCGTCCTTAGAAACCTAGCTGCGGGTAAGTCTTGAGACATACATCAAAACAATATTGTAGGTCTTAAAAAGGGCTACAGAAAAGTTTACTATATCAAATATTCCTAAGCTACACTCGCAATACCTATTTTTATTAGTACGTAAAAAACAATAACTTCGTAAATCGAAGCGTGCGTTTCACACAAAAAGTACAAAACTGATTTGAATTAAGTTTTGTATAGTGATACGTTATTATACGAGAAAACATTTAAAATACCTTTTATTGAACATTAATCTTTCATTCCTTAGTGAAAACACAATTACTGGTTCTATAGAGTTCTTACAAATTTATATAGATAACTCTTTCTAAAACTTAAGAGAAACATCTCACAGGATTACAAAATAACTGGTGCTGTAGATGAAATAGAAAATGCTATAGAGTAGTTCCCATAAAAGAGGGCCAGAACTTTAAATGGGGAATCAGTCCTTGGTACATTATAAGTAACAGTATATAAGCAAAAATGTTTATTTTATTCACTCTTAGCGCGAGCGAAGCCGCGGGCACCGCTAGTGATATTATATGTCGTCTAGAGTCTAGAACTTATGACAAAGTAGCACAGCATATTTAATTGACGAGGCTCATTTGTTGTTCAAAAGTTCTAGACATTGTGTATTAACGAGCGCTCACGTGTTTGATGTTATTTCTTACTAAAATAATAGAGCAGTTCTTAGCTCAGCAGTTCAATATAAAATTTACCTAGCTATAATACAAGTTTCCAAGACAACCGACTACGCGTGCCCGTTCCTTCTACCACGATAACTCAGTATAACTTTATCGATTTTAATAAAATTAAAATACTTGAATCTAAAAACAAAATGTTTTAGTCTCTGGCAGGAAATTTAACTGCTTTGTGGTGAGTTATAAATAGACAAGCATTGCCATGCTTATTTTTATTTTACCACAAAGCACACATTGTGTTAAGAAATCGGCCAAGTTCAAGTCGAAATCAAGTAACGAGTGTCTCGTTACACTTAACGAGATCTCGTAACTAAGTACCTACAGCTGTAATTTATGGTACGTGTGCGTTGTTCGACGCTTATAAATGGTCAAATATTTTATCAGTTTATATTACACGATATTGATATTTTACCACATATATAATATGTATAATTAGCAAAAAGTTAAAATAAAATGAACTGTTTTTATAATTTTCTAATAAAATAAAAGTAGCCTAAGTTACTCCTGTAACTTTAGCTATCTGCGAGTGAAAGATCCGTCAAAATCAATCCAGCCGTTTCAGAGATTAGCCGGAACAAGCACACAGACATTTTAAAAAATGATTCTTCAATTAAGTATTGTTTATACTAATACTTTCTTAGGTTTACGTGAATATTCGACATTATAAATGAAACTACCTTTTCGGATTTTGTCGCGGATTTATTTTGATTTTTAGTTCCCGACGTTTCGAATGCTTTACAGCAATCATGGTCACGGGAGAGACATGAGACCATGAGTCTATAATAAATCCGCGACAAAATCCGAAAAGGTAGTTTCATTTATAATATTGTTTATACTTTCATATTATGCATTTAGTGAGAAGCTGTTAATTTGAAATCAAAAACAGTCACTTCTATTTTATTTATACTGTACTGATATAACTATTGATATAGATATTTTAATTAAGTATTGTAATAAGGTATATTTGCTTGTTGTTAGTAGGTGAGAATCAATGTTTAAAAATAAAACAACATTTTTTTTTTAATTATTCTTAATGTTTTGTAAGCTCAACTGTAATGTTATTTTAAAATTCGACAAAAAGTGATTGTGGTCAGAAACTAGTAATAGGTAGTACATAATAGTACACACTATTCTCATTTTTTACTTTTGAGTGATTGAAAAGATACCTTATAAAAAAGTAGCTACCAATACTACTTTATATTCCAGTGAAATATAATATTATAAAAAATATTATTTAATTAATCTATCAATTTGTAAACATAATCAAAATACCTGGCTGGCACCGACTCCAAAATTAACAAAGTTCTTAAAAGTATTATTTTCTACTTTTTAGTTTAGATTTTTCTCTTTTTAGTGCAGATTTTTTGAAGTCGGTTTAATTTTTTTTTTAAAAATAACTTATTTTTCCATTTTTAGTGTGCCTTTTATTTAGCTGATTTAATTATAGTGACTTACTATATGGCACTAATTTGCCAAAAAATCTGTTTAATTAAGCTATTAAACAACGAGCATACCTATTAACGTATGTAACGTAATAGTAATTAATTATCGGGTCTACCGAAAGGGGGGGGGGGGGGGGGGTGTTGGTGTCCAAAGAGTACTCGATCTACGACTACTGTAGCTGTAACTAAACTACGAGCTTATCTTTATGTTTACATTCCCCATACGAAATAGTTTAAGGCGAGGCATCACGACGCAAGCTAGAATTTTAGGTGGTGAGGTGTGGGGGGCCGCCCGCGCGTCTCGTAACGTTAGCAATAAGCCACAGCTTAAAATATTTCGTCTGACTATGATCAACTTTTATTATGTAGACAATGTTAAATATTATTTTTGTCATTTTTAAATAAGCTTAGTAATTATTTATTACTTTATTAACTTACGAGTAGATATACTTATATATTTTTAGAAAATTATGTAGTTTTATTTATTACTACTCACTAATATTATAAATGCGAAAGTAACTTTGTCTGTCTGTATGTACTCAACCGATTGAAAGGTACACTGAGGAAGGACATCCGACATACTTTTCAAGACTAAAAAAAGTCTGTTAGGGGTTGAAGTTGTTTAGGCTTTTAATTAGATACATAAATAAATAAGACATTCAAAGTTTGTAAAAAAATTATCCTACATACTCCCGTACCTAGGGAACAACCTGAAATTATGTAGTTTTGAAGTTATAATTCTTTTGGCGCGTTAGAGAAAAATGATGGGAGTAAATTTTAACGATGCGCAAACCGTCACGAAAAAACGACACCATGAAATTAGCTATAGTCAACACTTTGAAGTTAGCTATAGTCAAAAATTTGGTTTTTTTTTTCAACAATGACATGGGTGTCATTTTCGAGGTTTCTCGGAGTGCTGATTGCGAAATTGAGGTCCATTTTCAAATCCAAGATGGCAGACATCCGGTTTTTTTCAATAATGACATGGGTGTCATTTTCGAGGTTTCTCGGGTTGCTGATTGCGAAAATGAGGTCTATTTTCAAATCCAAGATGCCGGATATCCGGTTTTTTTTTTCAATAATGACATGGGTGTCATTTTCGAGGTTTCTCGGGGTGCTGATTGCGAAAATGAAGTCCATTTTCAAATCCAAGATGGCGGACATCTGGTTTTTTTTCAATAATGACATGGGTGTCATTTTCGAGGTTTCTCGGGGTGCTGATTGCGAAAATGAGGTCCATTTTCAAATCCAAGATGGCGGACATCCGGTTTTTTTTCAATAATAACATGGGTGTCGTTTTCGAGGTTTCTCGGGGTACTGATTGCGAAAATGAGGTTCATTTTCAAATCCAAGATGGCGGACATCCGGTTTTTTTTCAATAATAACATGGGTGTCGTTTTCGAGGTTTCTCGGGGTACTGATTGCGAAAATGAGGTTCATTTTCAAATCCAAGATGGCGGACATCCGGGTTTTTTTCAATAATGACATGGGTGTCATTTTCGAGGTTTCTCGGGGTGCTGATTACGAAAATGAGGTCTATTTTCAAACGATATAAACAAAATCTACTGCATATAATGCAGTTTTCACCAATGAATAGAGTGGTTTTCGAGGAAGGTTTTAGTATATTAACTAGCGGAACCCGCGGCTTCGCTCTCGCTAAATCTAGGGACGAACCCAAGCGAAGTTAGGGTGAGTCGTTAGTAATAAATAAAAAAGTGTGTGTGTACTTATGTACACGCTTAACTTACTTGCGAAGTTATACATCTTTAGCATCATTAAATAATACATTAGGACCGTTAACCTCAATTATATTGGAGCACTTGAAAAAGTATATAAGCACAAGTTTTTTCACTACTATTTACGAATAGTAAGTAATATATTCAATTCAGCTCCGCCATCTTAGACTTAAAAATGGGCGTCATTTTCACAATCAGCACCCCGAGAAACCTCGAAAATGATACCCATGTCAGTGTTGAAAAAAAAACCGGATTTCCGCCATCTTGGATTTGAAAATGGACCTCATTTTCGCAATCAGCACCCCGAGAGACCTCGAAAATGACACCCATGTCATTATTGAAAAAAACCGAATGTCCGCCATCTTGGATTTGAAAATGGACCTCATTTTCGCAATCAGCACCCTGAGAAACTTCAAAAATGACACCCATGTCATTATTGAAAAAAAACCGGATATCCGCCATCTTGGATTTGAAAATGGACCTCATTTTCGCAATCAGCACCCTGAGAAACTTCAAAAATGACACCCATGTCATTATTGAAAAAAACCCGGATGTCCGCCATCTTGGATTTGAAAATGAACCTCATTTTCGCAATCAGTACCCCGAGAAACCTCGAAAACGACACCCATGTTATTATTGAAAAAAAACCGGATGTCCGCCATCTTGGATTTGAAAATGGACATCATTTTCGCAATCAGCACCCCGAGAAACCTCGAAAATGACACCCATGTCATTATTGAAAAAAAACCGGATATCCGGCACCTTTGATTTGAAAATGGACCTTATTTTCGCAATCAGCACCCCGAGAAACCTCGAAAATGACACCCATGTCATTATTGAAAAAAAACCGGATGACCGCCATCTTGGATTTGAAAATGGACCTCATTTTCGCAATCAGCACCCCAAAAAACTTCGAAAATGACACCCATGTCATTATTGAAAAAAAAACCAGATGTCCGCCATCTTGGATTTGAAAATAGACCTCATTTTCGCAATCAGCACCCCGAGAAACCTCGAAAATGACACCCATGTCATTATTGAAAAAAAAAAACCAGATGTCCGCCATCTTAGATTTGAAAATGGACCTCATTTTCACAATCAGCACCCCGAGAAACCTGGAATTAGACACCCATGTCATTGTTAAAAAAAATCCTCAAATGTTGATTATAGCTAACTTCAACATGTAGATTTTCGTGTGACGTCGCTGCGCGCGCATGATAAAAATTCACTCTCATAATTTTTTCATATCGCGCCTAAAGAAGTATAACTTCAAAAATTAAAAAAATTAACCGCCTTTTTAAATAATTAAACATTTTCCTATAAAAATAGAGTAATTTACATAGCGTTTCTTATAATTCTGTTTTCCAGTCCTTTTCTTAGCTATTAACACTGATTTCCTCCTAACTTTAATTTTTTATCAGCCATATTTAATTATTATGCTGTGGCGCGAACGTAAGTACGAGCGGAGAAAATTTTGGCAAACGTCTTACGTTGGCAAGCGCCCGATTGCGACTGACGGGGTAGCGGGCGGCGCGGATTCTTGTCAAACCGCTGGGAAATGTTCAAGTTTTGTGTAAATAAATTAATTAAAAAATATAGGACTTCATTTAAAACCAAATTTTTAGCAGGTTCTCTGTAGTATTTAAAAACGAATATTTAAATATAAAAATGATGTGCAAAGTCAGAAATTTTGTTATCAAATTATTCAATTTAGACTTTTAATTAGGTTGTTTTTGGGATTTTTTATGATCGAGTAAAGTACACCCTATCGTGTAACCAATTAGCACATTCCTTAGACAATATCCTTAAGTATATCGTCTATTTTTTGCGAGACCGATATTTAGTAATAAATACCTAAAAAAATTGATCTAGCAAATCGTTTTTCTCCGCTTCTCCCGTGATGCCTCGCCTTAAATAAACCACGTCCATTATTCCACCTAACTCCTAGAGGTTAATGAGATTTACCTTCTATTATCATATTAACGTAATAGCCTGGAAGAACACAACTATCAGTCTATATGTATGTATAATTTTAAAGAAATTTCCTTTCAACTAGCCGTTGAGGAGTTGTACCTTCCATAATCAGCTTATCCACATGAGATGGTAATTATCAGATGCAAATCCTTAAAAAACTTTAGAAAATATATGAAAAATGTACTAAGTGCCTATAAAATTTAAGAGTTGCCATCGATTTCCCTAGGATCCCATTATCAGATCCTAACTTGGTGACAATGGGAACATCTTGGAAGTATACCCTACCAAACAAAAAATAAATTTTTGAAATCGGCCCACAATTGACGAATAAATCGGTGAACACAGATAAAAAATAACATTTGAAGAATTCTACCTTCCATCATCAGCTCATCACATGAGATTACGATTTTCAGACGCAAATGCTTGAACAGCTTTAGAAAATATATAAAAAACATAATAGGTGCCTATAAATTTTGAAAGTTGCCCTGGATTTCCCTGGGATCCCATCATCAGATCCTGATTTTGAGATAATGGGACCCCCTCAGAACTATACCCTACCGAACAAAAGAAAAAATTTTGAAATCGGCCAACAGTTGGCGGAGAAATCGGTGAACATACATAAAAAAAAAAAAAAATACATACATCGGAACATATAACCTCCTCCTTTTTTGAAGTCGGTTAAAAAGCAAAAAAGATATTGATCTCACTAGGCTCATGGTAAGGGCAAACAGGGCGGCGAGTCTCCCTACGTTACCCGGCAACAGCCGGGGCCCCGGACTCCCAGGCGCAAGGCCACCCCCGACAGATTAAGTAATGCCCTTACTGCATTTCCACCTCTCTCCACCCTCACACCAGTCTGAAACTCCCTCAATCCTCGTGGAGTACTGAATAATGTTTATCATTAATGAAAGTATCTTGAAGCATTGAATTAATTTATATATTTTTATTTAATATTCATTTCTACTTTGAAGCTTATTCAAAAATATACATTTAAATAAGAAGAATGAGTTAATATTAAAAATAAGTAGAATATACCAAATGAAAATATTGATTGAAACAGTTAAGTATAAAATACACACAAAAAAGTGTTTTCGAGAAAAAGAAGTAGGTAGGTACTTGTTACAATACTAAACTAATGTATAGTTTAATTTATGATCTATCATCTATATATGCTAAATCCATACCTAATAGTTAATACTATAAATGCGAAAGTAATTCTGTTTATTTATATATATTTTTTGTTACCTTATTACAAGTAAACGATTTAACGGATGATAGTAAAATGTGGCACGAAAAATAGGTTACATTCTGGGGCCTTCCCCAGAATCCCCAGATAGTAACCTATTTTCCGTGGACATAGGAAGGAGATAATATCTTTTGTCTCAAAAATAAATCTTAGAGGAGGTGAAAGCTAGGGGGGTTATGTAACACTTCATAGTTTAGGCATATGGTAAGAAATAAAGAAATATACAATACAGGCACGTGTTTCCACGATTTTGCAAAATCATCCTTAGGAGCAAAGTAGGGGTTAAAAATTATGTATCCCATACTAAGCGTTAAAACGTACCCAGGGGGCAGAGATGAACCCATGTGAGTTGATAAGTCTTCTATCGAGTTTACGCATTAAAAAGTTATTAACATACTCACAAACACTCATATCATAAATTTAAATAAATATCATATTTCAGCTAAAGACATAAAGAGCGCAGGTGGAGTCGCGGGCAGCACTAGATTAGGCTGAAGAAAAATCTAGGTAGGTATAATTATTATCTGTGTAAAACGCACTACCTACAAAAACACACTTTTTATACAATTTGAGACCATTGTTAAACGTAGAGTGGGTACCTAGAAAGTATTAGACGATAATTGCTGTAAACAATAAGACATTAGAATAATAATTCTTCAAGGCCGATACCTACATTAGTGTCCCCCGTTATTACTGCCATTAAAGTATCACACTATTTTATTTTTATGGTACATAACTTGCTCGCACCTAATAAGTTTATATAAAGACCGCAAAAAACTGGTAGAATTTATATTGCCATATTCAATAACTACTTGTATAATAATGAATACAATGTAAATGTATCAGCTCAAGCAAGACACGTGCTACTGCATTTTATGTAACAGAGTTGACACTTGAGATTTTACTCTGGAATCGCATTTCTAAAAATGTGATGTTGGCAATATCAACTAAGCACATAATGTCGACATTCGACAATGTAACATGTAACAACGTAAAACAAAACTTATTATATTCTATCTAGCTTTCCTTCCTTTATGCAAAATGAAAATTACTGACTAATTCAAAAATAACTATGTAGTATGTAAGTATGCATATTCATTTCCTAATGACGTTTTACTAGTCATTTTGTTAAATTTCAATCAAACATAATGTTTTGTGTGCATTTCTACGTGACATTGGCGAAGTAATCTGTGCTCAACTTGGCACGCTTGAAGCCATTAAAAAGAGAACATATAAAAACTAATTTTAGAAAACACTTTTATATCAAAAGTAATGTTTATTTAGTAATAAGAGGTCTTCCCGGGGAAATAATATCTGTACCCCGCCTCTGCAAGTGCAAGAGCTAAGTGCTCAAAAGAGTGGAAGTGCTTAATCTGCGTAATAACGGGGAAACCCGCTCACGAGCGTTCTCGCGGGTGAAACTGGTGCACACCTCTCGACACCCTTAGCCAACCTCGCCGATGTTGCGCCTAAGGCGATGTTGTTCTACGGGTTATGCCCATCAGTGGAATCAGTGGAAGGCGAGTCACCGTCTGCCAACATATATTCAATCAATAATTTTGAGCAGGCGGACGACCGGTATTCTGATTCTCACACAATAATCCATTTTATAACCCATATTAAACTCTATTCCATATTTAGTTTTTCATATTTTATTTTCCATAGTCCCTACGCATTATCCAAAAACCATTCCCTATGGGTCACTGAGAGATGGATCCCGGCCCGGCTGATGTGTCACATTAAACAAGTTTGAATAGCTTCTACTCTGAAGGTCTCTGTGTTGATCCTGTGTTCCTAACTGTATGAATAATAAAGAGGTACAAATAAGAATAATAACTACATACGTCATAGGTAGTAACTTAAACTGTTTTGATATTCTTTACAAATCCTCTGGAAAATTCTGTAGCCAAACGTCACAAAACAAAAAAATGCACAGGCTGGGACCTGGGTCTCACTGCATACATACATGTATAATAGAGATGAATTAAGTCAATTCTATTAAATAAGCATATCTAAATAGATTTTTAAAATTGAAACAAATGTTTTCTATGCGACAAAGCTTTTAAACAATTTGTGTAATAACGAAGTAGGCATTTCTTCGACTTGAAATTTTAAAGTACACAACCCCTTTGAAAACAAATGAAAAATATGAAAGATTTTCCAAAACACTTTGAAAGAAAAATATTTTGCACAAGAACTACGTGCAATATTTTTTGAGATAATATGGGATATTAGCGTGCCACACTATGACAACAAGTGGCAGCTTTGTTTCTTAGAAATAAGTAGGTAGGTACAATGATAAACAAATATTTGTGCTATAGATAAAATGTAGGTTTATTAATAAAATTTTTATATCAATATTTTATTTACTTTTAACTTAACAGTTATTTACATACAAATTTCTGACTACGCCAGTCGCTTTCTATAAGTTTTTTTAAAGTTTTTGCCGATTGCGGCAGAAGGAGGGTTATGTTTTTCAAGTGTGTTTATGTTATATGTACACATCATAGTAGTTTAAATACATAGTTTAAAATTTAGGCTGTGTGAGTAACTATTTTTTTAATATTGTTATTTATTTCTTAAGTTAAGAATTCCTAGCGCAGATCGTATAACCTATCATACCTACAGAGCTACCAACTAGGTAAATTACTTAATTAAGAAGCATCCCATTCTAGTATTAAAAATTGAGAAGCGTCTCCATTTAATAACTTTCGTGTTTTAGAGCAATGGTTCGAACCTAAATTGTTTTAGAGCAATTTTACAGAAAGGTATACATAATTACATGTAGGTAACACATTTCAAACTTACAAACCATTATTTTTACTTCAGGAATAACAAAAAATTTAAAGACATATTTAATAGATTAAAAAATATGAATTTATTAAAATCTTTGAGTAGGTATCTACCTAATACTTGTGCATTATATCGCAGCTATAATTTTACCTAATATAAAGTTTTAGATGCACTAGCAGGCAGCAGCGTTCAGTCGGCCATTATGACGCGAGCCAAGGCCAGCGGGTTCGACGACCGCTCAATGTCACCTCTAGCTTGCAGTGACAACTCCCCACCCCACCACACTGCAGCCCCCTCCGCCTGCTTATCGTTCTTGAGCTGAGTATTGACTGCAAATTGTTTATCTAAAATGCACTGCGTTAAACTGGCCAACTCTTGTGAATCAAACATTATATACCTATCGTTTAACATAGTAATATTATTGATTAGTGTTTTTTTTTGTTTCGTTAAAATATATTTTTTTTAGTATGTAGATATTCAAGGCGTATTAATTAAAGCAAAGTCATTCTTAGAATGGAGTCACGTTTTAAACATGAGCCGATGTATACATAAATATTAAATACTGATCGAGTTAATAATAAAATCAATACAAGTTACATCTTTGTTATATTATGTTGCATGCAAAATTAGCTAAGGTTACTATTAATGCAATTACCTATAGAGTATAGATACAATCACTATAGAAATTAGAAGTAGGACTGTAATTTGCTCATTCAGGCCAATGATATTAATATCATTGATTGATATAAATAAAATTGAAGTGTCTGTTCTGCATATGAAATTATATTATACAGTACATTTTGTATTTATACATCAAATAATCAATTTTTAAAATTATGGTCTGTCTATTTGTCCGGATAATCTCTAAAACGGCTTGAACAATTTTGACGAGACTAGTTTCAGTCCCAGATACCTAGCTAATGTTTTAATGAGTAACTTAGGCTACTTTAATTTGATTAGAAAATTATAAAAACTGTTTATTTTAACTTACGCATAGCGGAGTGGGCCGGTTTTGCTAGTCTATATTATTACTATTTATAAATTATAAAGCTGAAGAGTTTGTTTAGTTTGTTTGGTTGAACGAGCTAATCTAAGGAACTACTGATTCGATTTGAAAAATTCTTTTTGTGTTGGATAGTCCGTTTATCGAGGAAGGCTATAGGCTATATTACATCCCGCTACGATCAATAGGCGGTGAGCACCAATGAAAAATGTTGTAAAAACAGGAGAAAAATATTCCTTTTAAGAGCTTCCGTTGTGTGCGCTGCGTAAACGATTAAAGTTGTGCAAAAATCATATATGAGTTATGACGGAATTTTTCCCCTTTAAAGTTCTAAAAAAAAGTCTGCGATAGCATATGTCTGTCTTTTAAGTAGATTCGCTGTAACCTTTTTTATGGTAATCAAATTTGTTTTAAGAAAACGAATTATTTGCGAAGGTGTTTTTATAAGCATGATATTAATCCTTACCTAAATAAATAAGTTATTCATCACAAGTATTTAATTTTGAACAAAATTGCTCTTGGCATCATTTGATTTCTCTGAACTCCGCAACAAAATAATAATCACCGCGTGCAAGACGGCGGTGGCGAGGGGGGAGGGACGCCGAAAAGAATTTGGTTTCCAGACATTAGAACGCGAAGCCGCACAGTGGATCCATATTGAAAATTAGTGGACATAGGCAACAAAGTTCCAATATCGCTTCGATATTTTTTTATGTGATTCTTCATGATATTCCAGACAACTTTTACTCTTGTAAAATTTCTTCTAAAGTTGATCTTTTGTCTGAAAAAAAATAAATTAGATTTTTTTGTATGGAGCGAATCACGTTTATTTTTTTTTCTTCAATTGTACGAATATGTTGGGTGTATGGCGTGAGTATATGATAGCTAGGGTCATTCTCTATCCACGAAAAAATATATCAGCGCCGGCCATCCGCGGCCGCGCGAGTAATCATTCGGTAAAAAAACAATATTGAAAATTAGTGGACATAGGCAACAAAGTTCCAATATCGATTCGATATTTTTTTATGTGATTCTTCATGATATTCCAGACAACTTTTACTCTTGTAAAATTTCTTCTAAAGTTGATCTTTTGTCTGAAAAAAAATTAATTAGATTTTTTTGTATGGAGCGAATCACGTTTATTTTTTTTTCTTCAATTGTACGAATATGTTGGGTGTATGGCGTGAGTATATGATAGCTAGGGTCATTCTCTATCCACGAAAAATTATATCAGCGCCGGCCATCCGCGGCCGCGCGAGTAATCATTCGGTAAAAAAACAATATTGAAAATTAGTGGACATAGGCAACAAAGTTCCAATATCGATTCGATATTTTTTTATGTGATTCTTCATGATATTCCAGACAACTTTTACTCTTGTAAAATTTCTTCTAAAGTTGATCTTTTGTCTGAAAAAAAATTAATTAGATTTTTTTGTATGGAGCGAATCACGTTTATTTTTTTTTCTTCAATTGTACGAATATGTTGGGTATATGGCGTGAGTATATGATAGCTAGGGTCATTCTCTATCCACGAAAAAATATATCAGCGCCGGCCATCCGCGGCCGCGCGAGTAATCATTCGGTAAAAAAACAATATTTTCAAAGTATATTTTCTGTCTCACTTGGCTGTTTTCACCTTCTTTTTAGTTAAATATATAGTTTTAATAGCACATAGGTACTCACAACTAGTAATTCTGGCACAGGTTTAGTTATTATTGCATGTTATCGGTGGCACCTGCATTGTGATTGATGACTCATTTGTTTGTGCGCTCGGCTAAGTGCACAACAAACGAGTCACTGTAAAATAATTGTCTCTGATTGGTTGTTATTTTTTTAACTACCTGCACATTATTTATTGTTATCGGTGGCACCTGCTTTGTGATTGATGACTTATTTGTTTGTGCGCTCGTCTAAGCGCATAATTAATGAGTCATCGAAAAATGCTCGTCTCTGATTGGCTGAATAATTTTCAGTCATGTTAATATGTTCACTACTTGAGTAATTAACACTGACTATAAATACAAAGACATTCATTAAGTCCCTGTAGTTTCGCTCTTGTCGCTTATTTGTGAACACAGTGAAATACTTTTATTTTTATATTTACTTTAGAACTATGGCTGGATTTTGTACCAACCTAGATCTTTTTGTGAAATTAAGAAGTGGTGGTGATCTGAAAAATTATATGTTTCTATATGAAAGTATAATTTCTGTTTTAAATACCACAGTTTCTGAAGAAGACAAAAACCTAATCAAGGAGTTCTGTCGGCTTTTTTGTATAAATCTAAATAAAAAGTGGATAGAGTCAAGTAGAAATCAAAAAACTTTTATGAATCGTGTAAATAATCGCAAGTGGTTGGAAAAAAACATCAACTGGCCTGTTTGTGACAGTGTTGACCTGAGAAGTGAGTTAGGCTTTTCGGACGCAGCCTTATCTGAGCCAGTGGATATGAATTCCCATGTTCCTAATCTTGCAGTATGTACTACGGAAACGGGAACATCTACAGAAAAGGAGCACAGAAAACCGTTCGAAGACTTAAGTAATAAGCAAAAAAAAAGACGTTCTACTTCCATAGTAGAAGAAAATTCCGAGGAAGAGTTGCAGCACTGGTACTTAACAAAATTGAAAGACAACGGCAAAACGAATCTGGCAAAAGTGGTCGAATTCCTTTCCAGTAATCCAGAAACGCTATACGAAGTACACGAGCAACTATTCAAAAAGCAGAGCCTAAGTACTGTCTCTGAAGATAAGTGTTTAGCTCTTTATACATCACTTGCACTCTCGAGATGGAAGTACTTAGCTCTTCGACAATTTCTGAAAGAAGAAAACTGTGCTGCCTTTCCATCTTATCCAAAGCTCGTAAATGCCAAGAAAAGATGTTATCCACCACAAGAGAGTATGGAGATTACCGAAAAAGGAGCTCAAATTAAATTGCAAGCGCTATTGGACCACACTGTGGAGAGAATTTTACTAGATGTGAATTCTGTTGATAGGTCTCAAAATGAAGAACTCAAGTTGACCTGGAAATGGGGGCTTGATGGTTCTTCGTCGCAGAGTAACTATAAACAGAAAACTTCAAACACAGCTACAGAGTTCGGTGATTCATCAGTATTCATGATAAGCATCGTCCCTCTTCGGCTAGTGTCTGGCTCATCATCTGGGAATGAAAATATAGTTTGGGAGAACCCCACACCTTGCTCAACTCTGTACTGTCGACCAGTGAAGTTCACTTTCACTTCGGAGACAGCTGATTTTATAAAGTCTGAAGAGTCGGAGATGAAAAAACAAATTGATGAACGGATATCTACACAGTGTGGAAATATTATTGTATCACATGAATTGCATATGACCATGATTGATGGAAAAGTGGCCAATATTATTGCTGAAGTACCATCATTTGCAACGTGCCCCATTTGCTTGGCAAAACCAAGCGAGATGAATAATTTAGACGCTTTGACTTCCAGACCACTTCGTGAAGAATTTTACAAACAAGGAATTTCTTCACTGCATATGAAGATTCGGTGTATGGAATGTCTTCTCCATATATCTTATAATCTGGATTTTCAACGATGGACAGCTCGAGGCGAACATAAGGCTTTGAAACAAGCTAAAAAAAATACCACGCAACAAGAGTTTCGTGAGCAAACTGGAATGCTGATTGATATAGTCAAACAGGTATGTATTTAGTTAGTCGATCTTTTTTATGTTTTTTGTGTATTATATATGTGTCGTATATTACAGTCTTTTTTCCCCATTTCAGGGTTTTGGAACAACAAATGACGGGAATACTGCGAGGCGCTTTTTCCAAGATTACAAAACATCATCCAGAATAACAGGAATTGACGAAAATCTAATTTTCAGATTTTCCGTTATTCTACAAGCCATATCATCAGGCAAAAACATTGACTGTGAAAAATTTAGAAGATACTGTAGAGAAACAGCTGATGTATACGTGCAACACTATTCGTGGTACTACATGCCAGTTAGTGTACATAAACTTCTAATACACGGTGCAGACATCTGTAACCACTTTGGTGTTTTGCCAATCGGTAAGTAAAAAATAAATAGAGTTTGATGTATAATTTGACTCGATTGCTTTTTGAAATTTAAATGCATGTACTTATTTCTTTTAGGTATCTTATCAGAACAAGCTTCGGAAGCCCGTAATAAGGACTTCAGAAACGTCAGAGAGAGACACACTCGGAAAACGGACAGAATAGCAACAAACGAAGACATCCTCCATGGACTTCTAACAAGCTCTGATCCCCACATATCCTACATAAGGCCTAAAATAACGAAACAGGTTCATAGTGAGTTGTTGCCTGAAGCAATTCAGTTGTTGCAGACTACCGAGCCTCCCTGTGACAGCGAGACTATGGAGGAAGAAGAATGCCTCGTAGCAGAGTCCGAAAATTTGCCGGACCCACTTCTGGAATAAGAAATAAAGTGATCCGGCTCTGGACTATTCCCACAAAAGCCCATCAGGGCTGGGAATATGACAAACAGCCCTTTTCAGGGCTACAATTATTTCACAATTTCCTTTCGATCATACGTACGATAACTTATACTATACTTTACATACGCTTGATTATTTAGATAATGATTATCAATGTCTTGCCAGTAAAAATTCAAACTATTTCCCCTATATTTGACAAAATTAGTATAACCAGAAACTTATTACCGTATTTATTTTACAATAGATAACGTGCAGGTAGTAAAAAAATAACAGCCAATCAGAGACAATTATTTTTCGGTGACTCGTTTGTTATACACTTAGCCGAGCGCACAAACAAATGAGTCATCAATCACAATGCAGGTGCCACCGATAACATGCAATAATAACTAAACCTGTGCCAGAATTACTAGTTGTGAGTACCTATGTGCTATTAAAACTATATATTTAACTAAAAAGAAGGTGAAAACAGCCAAGTGAGACAGAAAATATACTTTGAATTGATTTTAAAAGGCAAAAAATTTCATAGAAAATATTGTTTTTTTACCGAATGATTACTCGCGCGGCCGCGGATGGCCGGCGCTGATATATTTTTTCGTGGATAGAGAATGACCCTAGCTATCATATACTCACGCCATACACCCAACATATTCGTACAATTGAAGAAAAAAAAATAAACGTGATTCGCTCCATACAAAAAAATCTAATTTATTTTTTTTCAGACAAAAGATCGACTGTAGAAGAAATTTTACAAGAGTAAAAGTTGTCTGGAATATCATGAAGAATCACATAAAAAAATATCGAATCGATATTGGAACTTTGTTGCCTATGTCCACTAATTTTCAATATGGATCCACTGTGAGCCGCGGGAAAGGCTAGTGTACAATAATATTAATATAAGTATTATATGGCGAGTCCGAAATCGGACACCGTAGAATGTCGTGGTCGAATGAGCAAGCAAACCCGCGGCCTGTCAATAACGATATTGATCACTGATTTAGTGATTTTAGTGGGTAGGCTGCCTTGCTTCTCATGGCGTGGTCCCCGCGCCCGTAACATGGCTAGGTTTCCCAAAGAATAAAAAAGGTACCTAACTGTTGCACAAGGCGCAATAGTACGTGTTTTTATTACGCAACAGTAATGGAGTACCTACTTAGGTTTTTTAAACAGTAATAGTAGCTTAAGCCTCAACTGAGACAGGTTAATTATTAGGAACGAACATTTTTATCTACTTATTTCTGAAGGACTATTGTAACTACATTATAGAAATTTCCAATCACGTTGAATATACGTCATAATATGCCGAGCAACAAGAGAGCAAGAGTTGAGTCTTGCTTCTTAATATTGGATCGTAAATATGTTACATCTATTATTATTAATCCTTAATAATTTCTAAACTAGTATTTTTTCCGACTACAAGCAATTCTATTGTTTATTTCTAAAAAAAATGAGTCATTGGTGGAAATGTTATTTTGTTTGGATTATTTTCTAGACAAAAGCCTAGCTTAGCGCGTTTCATGGCTTAACGCCCGGCCTGTTTGCCAGACGCGATTCAGGATGATCGCAGGATCGCTTGGGCATTTAACCACGACGCCTGGACGACCCAGCGCCACACAGCCAAGGGGCTGCTTCACAGTCCACGTGCTATCAGAAAAGTACCAGGAGCTGTCGGTGAAGTCTGGCCGGATTGTCGGACGCTACTCAGCCCGCCACCACGACAAGGTGAACGCAGGTTGAACCTTGGAGAGAGGAACCTAACGGAAGCTGCCCTTACCCACTCGGGATGGGATAGCCTGCCAAAGCTAGCCACAACTATGGGGTTGCTCCAACAGTCCACTCTGCAAACTAACCACCGAAGAGGGCGTAATGAATTTTTTCACTTTGCGCTAATATCGCGATACAAGAACGGACGATCTTGCGAAATACTAGTGTCTCATCCTTTCTTCGCTCGACTTTATCACTCGGTACATTATAACTATATATCTATTAGTACGGTAGTAACTGATTGGAATGTGTACAGTAAATATTTTTTGGAAAAATCTTATTGAAATAGCCATTATCCATGCAAAGACTTAATCTATATTCAGTTTTTAGGAAAATAACGCAACGCAACTGACGAGACTAACGCGACGTCCTGCGTGAGCGATCTAGACGCGAACGCGAAGCGGCGCGGCACGGCGCGAAAACAACAAACATTCGAAACCTATTGAAGTGGCCTATGTGACCAAACGCACGTGGGGTGCGGTGCGGAGCGGTGCGAATTGACGCGAACGCGATCAGTTGGCTTGATATTTTCGCGCGAAGTGGACGCGTCGGCCATATTTTTTTCAAGCAAAAATTGTTGTTGAATTAATGTCGGAAGTAGAACTTCTTATTAATGCTATCCAAGAACGTCCTACATTCTGGGACAAAAGGAATAAAAGTTATACACTTCTTCAATATCTCATATTTAAGACTAGCTGTACCCGCGACTTCGATCGCGTGGACTACAGGATAAAATCAAACTATGATAAAAATTAAGATTTGTTTTTTTCTACGTATTTTTCCAGGATAAAAAGTATCCCATTTTATGCCCAGGATAATAAAGTATAATTATACCAAGTTTCATCGAAATCGAACCGTTAGTTTTCACGTGATGCCTGAACATACAGACAGACAGACAGACAGACAAACATTTTTTTAATCGCATATTTGGGTTTGGTATCGATCCAGTAACACCCCCTGCTATTTATTTTTTCAATATTTTCAATGTACAGAATTGACCCTTCTCCAGATTTATTATATGTATAGATATGAATTTTCCAACAACATTAGCTTCCGTAAAACATGACAAATGTTTAATGTTAACTGAACTGAACGGCGGCGGAGGGCGCGGAGGGGACGGTTCGCGTGCACGTAGGACAGAGTAGCCGCATCGCTTCGCACCACATTAAATTCGCATCGGATCGTTTCGCAATCGCGTTCGCGTTGAGTCGTCCACGTAGGACACTGTGTAACGCAATGTCAGCAACGCAACGATCTTAGTTTAGTATAGTATAGGAGACTTTTTAACCTGGGTAAACATCTCCTTTTTAAGAAATCTTATTATAGACAAACTATAACGAAGCTTTACGCTATATTTTTTTTAACAATCACAATCACATTCGTGCTCAGATAAATTAATTTAAAAACCTATGGAACGAACTCGAGCGAGGCGAGGGTGAGTCACTGGTCTGTCTAAAGACGGAAAAACTATAAAGGTGATTGTTAAAAATGCCTTACACGGATAACGCAGGTAAAACGTTCGAAATTAGTTTTCTTATTTCTACTAGAAATTGTAGGTCTGAACTACAAAGAAGTCTGTGGTATTATGTGACATGTGTGTACCTTCCATGATACACTCAAAATAAATATTTCTATCTATTTTAAACTTATTTCGGGATGAAGAACGAATCAACCTGGGGAAAACCCGAGCGAAGCTAGGATAAGTTGCTTGTATATTATAATTAATATTCATAATTAAAATTAAATTTGTAAGTGAGCGAAATTGTACCACAGCTGTCGATACTAAAAAGCGTTCTTGAGTTTCGAAAACAAATAATATGTTGTAATTGAGGGGCTAGAAAGTATAGTCCCGTTAGGGTGTGTAGCGAACTTCCACAAAAGGCATTCTTCAGCTTTTTAAGCAGGCTAGGCGGTGTGGAAGGATGCATTGTCATGGTGAAGTCGCACCATTTTTGGTTTGTTTTCCACGTTTTGACTCCATTGCTCGTAATTGCTCGTAAACGTCTTCTAATATCAAAATAAGACAATTTAATTGACCGCCATTCAGCCTTGATTTTTTTGTTGTCTAATAAATATATCCTAAAATCGGTCCCAGGTAAATATTGTGTATTAATAGCCAGGTTCCATACTAAACTCAACTTCTCAAGTTTACAAGCAAATAATAGCTTCTACATACATAGCACGAACAGAATTACGATTTTTGAAAAAAAAAGTTGAATCACTTTAAACTTTATTTAATATATATTTATAGTAGCATATGATGGCCATAAATAAAATGATTTCAGAGAGCAGTAATATTTTGGCGTTACGCCCGGCCGATACCTACTTCTTTGTAAATTGTTTGCGAGTGCACTGTGCAGCTTCTAGTCTATAAATGTAATAAAATTCTAACAATGTCGCCAAAGGGATCGACTTTTAGAATTTTCGACTGTCAGTCTGAATGTCTGTCTCTTCGCATCACGAGAAAACCATTGGACAGATTTTGATGAAATTTGGAATGATGATAGCAGGTTATCCGGGTAACATATAAGATACTTTTTGCTGCGGGAAATATCTTTTGTCTGAGAAATCTATACTAACCATTAAAACGTAGAAAAAACCCGAGTAGAGTGACGGTGAGTCGCTAGCTTCAAATAAAATTAAAATTATTTTCTGTACAAATGAGATACTATGTTTCAATTAACACGAAAAAAATCAAATATTTAAAGGCATATACTAACAAAACTTAATGCTTAAGTCATTAAACAATCGCTTTACTAAGCGATATAAAAGGTAAAATTACCTACCTGCTCTTAAGTTTCGGCTGACGCGGACGGTTGGTTGGTCGAATCGTTTATAAAACCAGCCTTCAAACTACTTAGGCGAGGTCATTGACACACTGAAATATTTCTGGCGTTTACTCGACGACCGTTTTATGTAGGTAGGTACTAACTACTAACATTATATAGACTCCAGACTCTATTGATTATTGATTAAAGTTAGTGATATTTACCTACAAGAATCATACATTTAGTACGTTAGTAGTTAAGTTAGAATAAAAAAGTTTTTGAAATATAAGTTTGAAACCAAACAATCGTAAAAATAAATAACATTTAGAATATGCGTTAAGTTATTTTAAAACCAAAATCGGACGAGAAATAATGAAGCTTATATCGGGTACTGCCAGGTGGTAGGAATGCGGTGAACGTCGCCTCTTTTGGAGGGCACCTTCAAGCGCTGCCATTGACCGTGGTCAGGGACGCCGCGACCCTGACTCAGCGTCACTTCGTGATGTAATGCTCTTCACAATAGCGGTAGTCTATTGAATCAATTGAGGTAGGTGCATACCTACGTACATTTACTAGATAACTGTCTCGACATTGGTGATAGTTTATTTTAGGTCACTCCTTTGTTATTGTATAAGTTGTAAGTAGGTACTTACATTATTCGAAAATTATTTAGTTAAAAAAGTAGAGATGAAGGCAATTTTGAATGTGTATCTATTAATATCTTTCTATCGTGTTAAGTGTTTAAAATACTAAAAAAATGAGAAAGCTTAACTTTGCCCTCGACTACAGCGTAGTCCAGACTCCAGTATGGATTGGAAAAGTATCTGGGATAAGTCTGCAGATAAAATACGTAATAATAATAAAAAAACATTTATATGCAATATAAGCTACATGACAATTTACATAACATTATATTGTTAAAAAATATAGTTAGAATAATATAATGACTAAATACTTATTACGTACAATCTACACATAATATGCTGACATAATAGAATTCGATGCCATATCATATTGATAATAATAATTGGCCAAGAGCTCAACAGTTAGAATTCGTTGATATTCTTTTGATAAATAAAATTCCTACTTCCTCCTGCGGGAAAATAACTTATAACCAAGAAATTTATACTAGGTAACCGTTAAAACGTTCCTAGGGAAGAACCTGAGCCAGGTCAGTTGCTCGTACTAGATAATATACTTAGAACGTATTTAAAATAGTTTAAGAATTAAGACTATTTTTAGCAAGACAAAAAATAAGAAACGTATAATTTATTTAATCCATTTTATTACATACATAAAATAATATCAATCTAAAGTATTATTTTTGGTTACAAATAAGTTGACATCACGTAACTTATGCAATACATATTATACCTTATAATATAGCTTTATAAAAATTATGAATAGATTTGAAAATACAGATGCCTGTCGCAATGTCCAATTAATAACCTACACAATGAATTATTATACTAAACTAGCTTCTTAATTGATTAATAATTATTGAGACATATAAATGATACATCAATAGGTATTCATGACATCAAATATTAAACACTGATTAAAAACAGCAATTGTAAATCGAAGTCATTTAAAGGGGGTTACCCTTATTATTTTAATATTTTGTAGTTTCAATATATTTACAGCAGAAGTATCGAAGCCAGAACAATACTACAAAAAGGAATGCGTTACGCCAATATCTCGAAAAGTTTCACAACCATAATATAACACCCATACTAGAATTTAAATATTAACTATACCTAACCATCAGCCAAATCTCCAAAATTAGTTACCATGAACGCATGCAGACAACAATAGCTATGTATGCTTATTCTATACACTTTTATCTTCCATTTGACGATTTAGGCACAGTTATTAATTAATGGTCGGCACATGTTCTACAAATCTTGAGACAAATCCAATTGCACTCGTACATAAAAAAACGTGGGATGCGACATATTATGTGCGTATACGGTATACAAGAACACCAATATAGTAAATATACTTATAAAACTTGCTAATTACTTCAATTATACGATTAGCATAAGCAACATAGTTGATTGAATGCTATACAGTATACACAATATAGACACATTGGATTCGAAAAACAAGTTGTTTATTTATTATGATAAATGACGTAATCACACAAAGTACATAACAGCAAATGCTGTATCTTTCCGCGAAACCTTACTTACTTATTGTTTAAATTAAAGATCATCTCACATGTTTATTATCCCTTAAAACTGAACTAGATTATAATAACATGTAACACTCGTAAAACTCGCGTAACACAGAATAGGTTACCAGCTATGGTATCAACAAAGCTGATATATAATTATTAATAATGCTATAATAATATTTATATTAACGCGAAAATATGTACATTTCGTAACAGAAACACAAAAAAAAACACATTTCATTTTCTAACATCTAATTATAGTGGTAGGCAAGTCATTTCCTCTTACAATAAATTTATATACATTAACATTCAGATCATTGGAAATGTTATCGCTTTATTTGTATATTACTAATTACACAGTGTCCTACGTGGACGACTCAACGCGAACGCGATTGCGAAACGATCCGATGCGAATTTAATGCGGTGCGGAGCGATGCGGCTACTCTGTCCTACGTGCGCGCGAACCGTCCCCTCCGCGCCCTCCGCCGCCGTTTAAACATTTGTCATGGGCGGACGGAAGCTAATGTTGTTGGAAAATTCATATCTATACATATAATAAATCTGTAGAAGGGTCAATTCTGTACATTGAAAATATTGAAAAAATAAATAGCAGGGGGTGTTACTGGATCGATACCAAACCCAAATATGCGATTAAAAAAATTTTTGTCTGTCTGTCTGTATGTTCAGGCATCACGTGAAAACTAACGGTTCGATTTCGATGAAACTTGGTATAATTATACTTTATTATCCTGGGCATAAAATGGGATACTTTTTATCCTGGAAAAATACGTAGAAAAAAACAAATCTTAATTTTTATCATAGTTTGATTTTATCCTGTAGTCCACGCGATCGAAGTCGCGGGCACAGCTAGTCTTAAATATGAGATATTGAAGAAGTGTATAACTTTTATTCCTTTTGTCCCAGAATGTAGGACGTTCTTGGATAGCATTAATAAGAAGTTCTACTTCCGACATTAATTCAACAACAATTTTTGCTTGAAAAAAATATGGACGACGCGTCCACTTCGCGCGAAAATATCAAGCCAACTGATCGCGTTCGCGTCAATTCGCGCCGCTCCGCACCGCACCCCACGTACGTTTGGTCACATAGGCCACTTCAATAGGTTTCGAATGTTTGTTGTTTTCGCGCCGTGCCGCGCCGCTTCGCGTTCGCGTCTAGATCGCTCACGCAGGACGTCGCCTTAGTAAAGTATACTTCGGTACAAGGAACTTTAGACGGCTTATATGCGCTTGATAAGTAGATCGCTCACCCCCTCACACAGTTTATCGTTCTTGCTCGCGCTAAAAGTTCCATTCTGATTAGTAATAAATAAAGATGTTTTACATGTCAATCTTTTCCAGATTTGTTACATTTTAAATAAACAAATTTAGTCAATGTTAAATATCAGCTGCTAGCTCATGAATTTCTTCCCAGTCGCAACTCGCAACCCAAAATACAGTAGTGCCATGAACCATATTAGGAATATTTTCAAAGCTGTTCTGAACTTAAAGAAAACCACTTTCCTTGCAATTTTTATTATATAAATTAGAGATGAAACGGATAGTGGTTCTGCCGGATACCGGATATCGGATATAAGCCGGTCGTTTTAAATCCTTAGAAGAGAATTCAAACTACCTAATTGCTACCTTTCTAGACCCAAGGTTAAAGTCAGACTATTTAAGAGTTTTTGAGACTAAAAAAGCCCGACAGAAAATCATCATAGAGTATATAAAATACTCTTACAACGAATCTTCTTCTGACAGTAACAGATCATTGCCGTCTTTAACACCTACTAAACGAATGAAAGAAGATGAATCTGGATCCAACTTCACACGCGAAGCTCATGACACTTTTTGGAACTGTTTCAATGAAGTGGCAAAGGTCAATAGTAGTGATTTTCGCGACCATGAGAAACCAAATACAATTGCTAACGAATTGACTTTTTTTAAAGGCATATCGAATCGATCGCAATCACGACCCATATGGTGGTCAATTAATTTAAATCAGTACCCGCACTTGTCAGGTTTGCTAGATTTTATCTTTCAGCACCTGGCAGTATCATTTACAACGAAAGGTTATTTTCAGAAGCTGGTCTGTTATATGAAGCCTCTTACCTATTGCCTCTTACCAACAAATGCGTAAAATTTAGTATTCATTCATCACAATTTGCCACTTGTTAATTTTGAGTACTAAACTGCTTAATAAAACAAACAATTATGACGTGTGATTACAAAAAAAACGGTGTCCAAAACCTATTTTGGTATGATTAAAATAAAAATGATATTTTTTAATTTTTTTATCCGGCCCGGCCGGATACCGGATAGTTGCCGGATATCCGTTTCATCTCTAATATATAGCCACAGATATTCTTCAGATATATAAGAACAATTAATCTTGTTAAGTTTGAAAGCTTCAATAAATTTAAAATTAACTTTAAAGAATGTAGAAAATCAATTAATCTAAACAACATTTCTAAAGACGGCCTCGGCCGATGTTAATGACATGTTGGAAGTATCGAAACCTGTAGACAACGTTGTCACCATGTACTTACTGGGGCAATACAAAAATAAATTAAAACCCGATTATTAAGTTATTGCTATAATATTGAGTGTAACAATGTTGCTTTAATTTTTTTTATTTTATGAAGGTGTAATGTGTACCGGCTTTCGGGTTTAATTTGCTACTTGCATAATAATCGATACAAGATTGTAATTCCTAACAGCTTTTCAGTATAAGTCTTCAATGTTGCATAAACTATAATCTTGAAAGGCCAGTGGTGGTTTTGTGTGATTTTGACCAACAGAATATTGCAAAAATAACCGATAACATATCAATGTGCCCAATAAAATATTAATAACTATTAGGGTTTTAGAAAATATAATAATATAAATTAAATGACTTTGGAAAATAATAATACTTGCTTAACTAATAAGTATTGTTTTATTATACTATTTGATGATCTAACAGTTAAGGATTTACTCAGAAACTGAAGTACAAGTACTCCAGTTTTTGTTTATGATCATAAACTTGCTCTACTTGCTTGCTGCTTGAAAAAGAAAATCAATCAAGACAAAGCAATAAAAATCTATAATTTATAAGTTGTTCTGAAATATATTTTTTGCGTTATGCAATTCCTTATAAAATAAATTCAATTATATTACATTTACATACCTAGTTAAAATTTTACCCTGATTACATACAGCACAACTTGCCCCTTCCCGAAGCAAGTATTGTCAATTGAATTGGCCAGTATCCTTATACAACTTACAAACCCTGCCATTATAAATTCGCCATATTTCTTGCTATTCACTCCGATGTGGCACTACATCATAATTTTTTAAATATGGCATGCAATATATTTTATGAATAAAAAAAAACATACCTACGTAGTCATTATGTATGCATAGAGTAGTTACTAGTGATCCGAAAGAATATTTTTATTTTATAAACATAATATATTACGGTTGTCATCATTGGTTGATAAAACATCTTTTGGTTTTGAATTTTATTGTTTACTTTAACTTTATTATTACAAAATACAAATACAAAACTGCTGCCTGGATTGTGGAATAGGAGCTTCTTAGGCTCAAATTTAGACACGACCCTACGTGACATTAAAATCTCTTTGAATATTTCATACTACTCTGAAACACCTTCTAAATCCGATAAGAAAACTTTGCAATATGTTTCTTGATTTTTATTTATTACTCAGAAAATACTAAAATATACTGCTTTTGTTTCTAAAAAGAAATGAAGACTATGTAGATGTGTTTATAGATTTTGACCTACCCACATAATATTGTGTTTGCAATGTATTTTTAAGTAGACCATATTTCATTTTTTTAAAGAATCCTAGAGAAAGACTAAAATAAAGAAAACCGAAGAAACGAATATTCTAAGTGCTGAATTCAAGCTTGTTCCGCAGAATGAATTCAGTCAGCCTAATCAGGTTGTCGCCTAACACCGAAAAGATTCTAGGCCAAAATTTTATTTCACCAGCCTTTTTTGGTGGCTGTTTTACTGGGGAATTCGCTTTACTTCAATATCTCGGTCATTTTCAACAGAATAATAAGAACTTAAGTTCAATGCCAATCCGACTGGGCTAGAAGTATATTACGATACACTTCAAGCCCACGTGTTTAACTGGTATCATCTCTGTTAAAACTGGATTCGGGATTACAGACACTTTTATATTAGTAGAGGATCCCGATATAAAACGATCTTTACCGATATGTTTATTTAATAAAACGTATTTTATATTTAATTTAATATGTCAATAAATATATTGCATATGGGTTGGCCAATGATATTATAAGTAAAAAGGTGTAGATACGTTACCTAAACGACATTCTACCTTCAAAAACGGCATACTAACGCACACAATACACATGAATAACTAAAAATATTGCAATAACACTGAACACACTACATTACGATTAGTTGTCATAATAGGATGGCATGATTCAAGTATCGCCAGTGAAAAAGAGACAAATATAATTCGCGACAGTGCGTCGTCAACGCGTGACTATGTTCAGGTGGGCCAATTAGCCTAGTTTTGGTGTGCCGCTTTTTGAGCGCGTATGACTTATCTACACCTTTTTTCCTAGTATATCAATGGGGTTGACTAACTAATTTCAATCCAGGATATGATTAATTAATAATTAAAAAAAAAAATTTTTTACATTTCACCGGTTTGTTTATTAGACAAATTCTATACCAATCGAAAGTATGAAGCCCATGCTGGATATCATTAATTCAGAACATTTTACGAACTATTTTCGTAAATTCCATAGCATACCTGGCTACTCGAGAGTTGTGACCGGAATAGAATAGAGAACCTAACGTTTGCATAATCTGTGGGCTTCATACTTTCGATTGGTATAGAATTTGTCTAATAATAATCAAACCGATGAAATGTAAAAAAAAATTTTTTTATTATTATTAATTAATCAAAACTAGGCGACCGAGCTTCGCTCGGTTTTTTTGGAAAAAATTAAAATAAGAAAAAAATAATAATCGGACTGGATTATTACCTGGATTCGAACCGAGGAGTTCTGGTTAGAGAACGCCCGGTTTCCGCTGTCAATCAATCTGAGCTATTATAATCTTGTTGCTGATAGCGAAATTTACCTTCGTATTCTAATGGTATTGTAGCTTTTTTTTCATTGCCTATAAATATTCATAAAATAACGTTTTTTAGAAATAAAACCTATAGTAGAGTTAATACCTCGCTGCAGACTCGGCTATAAATCATTCGAGTGTTTCGCTCTCTTTTCCCACTCACGGGCCTTATGGCACGGCATTTTGCATTAATGCGCTGTGCATTACTGCAGTCGATGAGTGATATCGATAGTTCTTTTTTTTGTATCTTTATAAATGGGTGATAGAAATAAAAACACGTTTATTTGACACGTAATGTTCTAATTTATTTTTGTAGCGATTTAAATATACTTATTAAGTATATAGCACAGCACAACTAAAATAGTTATACTAAATAGGCTAAACATATTTATTTATTTGCTAATTACCCTCTTTAGTTTTTAATAATTAGTTAGTTAATCACATTAGTACCCATTAGTTACCCTGCATACTTGAATGAATGCAGTATGTTTACGTCGTAACCTTGATGATTCTGTTATCGATAGCGGCCTAGCGCGCGCGCAACTAGCGCACATCCCTAGTCCGATTATGATTTATGGCCGAGTCTGCAGCGAGGTATTAACTCTACTATAGCTAGATCGATTTATCGCCCCTGAAACCCCCTGCATGCGAAATGTCATGAAAATCGTTGGAGCCATTTCTGAGACATATATATATATATATATATATATATATATATATATATATATATATATATATATATATATATATATATATATATATATATACACAACAATTGCTCGTTTAAAGGTATTATATCCTGGACTGAAATTAAGTTAGCCAACCCATATGCAATATATTTATTGACATATTAAATTGTATATAAAATACGTTTTATCAAATGAACATCCCGGTGAAGGTCGCTTTATATAGGGATCTTAGAATATATCAATTGTATTTTTTTTAACTAAGGCGTGTCCTCTAGATGCCTCAAATGTATAAAATTTAACTTAATACCTATCGTTACTTAGAACAAATCTAAGTACGATAGTGTACCTACGTATAATTTTACAATATTATGTTGTCCTTAAATTGTTAGATTTGAAAAAAATTACGATTTCATAAATTTCCTAAAACTAAAGAGAAAAAGTCATTGATTGATCCCTTTCGTCTCATCTTGAACATTCACATCTTGTAGATTGGCTATTTATAAGTTAATGTTTTTTGAAGTGGTAGTGCCAAGCTTGTGACCTTCGGGTAGCAGCCGAATGGGTCGGCACGCCCCATATAGTACCACTCTCTCACAGAAGACCGGCGTGAAGTGGCAGCTATGCTGTCGCGTTTCGTCCGGTAAGTGAGAGTCCGGGAGGCCCACTTCCCATCCCTCACGGCATTCTACCTCCCCCCCCTTTCCTAAAAAACCGGCAACGCATCTGCAAGCCCTGCAGCAGATTTCCATGGGCGGAGGTGATCACTTCCCATCAGGTGAGCCTCCTGCCCGTTTGCCCCCTTTGTAGCATAAAAAAACGCGTGCTTTGAAAAGTGTCATCGTAAAAAAGCCAGAAACGTAGATTTAGGTGAAGTAGCTAAGACGAACAAAATATACCGAGGGAATGCCTTATACCACATATTTTGAATGTAGTAGGTATGTAATTTGTTTCATTTAATTTATTAAGAAATAATCACGTAATTTTTAGTCCAATAAACAATAGCATTTGAATTTTTTAGTCCCCTTCTTATCCACATTCAATAATTCAGTTTGGCTTTCATCATCATCATCATCATCATCATCTTCTGTAACCATATTGTGACATAAATTTGTAAATTGTATGAACATCATTCAAACAACTAATCTTCTAATATATAAAAATCTTGTGTCACAGTGTTTGTTATCAAACTCCTCCGAAATGGCTTAACCAATTTTTTTTTTTTTAACGTAAATTTGGTAGGTCTGAGAAAAGGTCGTAGGCTATTTTTTATTGCTCTAGGTGACAAGGTTGGCTCTCTACAGATTCTTAATTTTTTATTTCTAGGCAAAGTTTTTTTTTTGTTTTCACTCAATTTTAACACCAATCCCTCATTTTTAATAGTGATTAGAATGCGGGCGGAGCCGCGGGTATTTGCTAGTATTTTTATAAAAATAGTAAAGATATCAATCAGTCAATTCATTTAAATGTTTTTATTAAAAATGGAAATTTTCATTTATCATTTATTAAGGGAAATTAATTATGTAAGAGTTTTGTGTGAACTCATTTTATCTCTTAGATACACAATATTTTTAATAACCTAACTACAGTCAAACAACATTATTTCATCAAAATTAAATAAAAAATTAGATCTATTAATAGAGTTGTGTTGACAATCTGTAGATGAAGACAATGGCTTGGGCGGATTTTGTGTATGATATAAGGTTTAAACCTTTATATTTTGTATTCTTTGCAGAACAATGTGAAGAGATATGATATGCCATTTTTTATAGATGCAAGACAATACTTGCAATCAAAATAGATAAATGATGCAGTAACAAAATTTGAGTTGGCTTATTTATACACTTGTATTATAGAAAAGAATTCCACAATTTTAATCTTTTGGTTTATTATATAATGTATATATCAACATTTGGCACATACATAACTTAATTTGAACACAAAACATAAGTAGCACTTAAATATCCCCCAATATCAGGTTAACAATTTAAAGATTTACAAATAAATAAGTCTGCATTTTTGTTTCACATTATCAACTCAACTTTGCTGTTTAGGAAGAAATACAACATTATTCTTAAGTTCAATATAAGTTGTCTTCATTGCATGCATGTTGCATGTTGTTCGATAGTTATCTGGTAAAATCATACATTTTAATTAAAAAAAAAATAGTTTAACACATTATCTGCAAGTTAAATGAAACACACACAAAACACAAGTTGATAAAACACTTAAGAGTCGGAAAGTCCAGTATGTCTTTTTAGATGTTCACAGTTGTCATCACTATCAGAATTTTTTCTTTTACGTGTATCAAATCGAATACCTGTTTCATGAACTACCTTTTCACTATTTTTAATAGCAGAAATAATATTTTCTTTAGATGGTGCAACTAATTTAAATTCATCAACACTTTCATTGACTGCTGGCTCCACTAAGTGCATTACAATTCTTTCTAAATGTCTTGGATGTTCAACAGGGACTTCATCAGCAGAAATAGCTTTTTTGTTTTCTAATCTATCTGTATCTACCATTACTGAATATTTTCTTTTCATTTCCTCTAACATTTGTTGACCATATTCTTTTCCTATAACACTGTTGACACAAACAAAGCTCTGTACTTTTTTATCTTTGTCTATTTCTAGAAAACCTCTTGTCCTCATATAAATAAAGTGGCCGGAACGGGACATGAGTCTATAAAATGATTCACCAAATTCCCTGCTTTGATCATACATCTGTCGTAACACACAGATTACCCAGCGTACATCATCTTTATGCATGAATACAAAAGCTGAGGTACCTGTAACCTCATCAGTCATATAACCTGCTGCTAGAGAGATGCTTTGATCACATTGTACAATTCTACCATCAATCAAATGTCGAGTCCAGTATTCAGAATATGCTGTAGGAGGTAAGATCCTAGCAGGTAAATTATTAGAGAGAACATGAACCATGCCTATAAATACATAGTCATTGCCACTTGATGAAAATGTGCGATGATGCCTTACTCTCTGCCTTCTGATTGTTTGTTCATCTTGAACTCCATTAGCAGTGGCTCGATCTGATCGTCTAAGAACACCTTCTATTCTACAACGCTCGTATCTGGGAGGATCTGATCTTGCACCAGATCTCATGATCCTAATGTGGAAATTATGAAGATGATCAAATAATCTTGAGTTACATCCACTTTGCAATTCAACTGGATAAATGTGTTTTCTTAAAGTTTCTTTATCTTCATTATGAATATAATTGTATATATCCTGACCTAGTAAATCTATATGGCAATATCCTAATTTTTCTAGGACATTAGGAGATACATTAAAAATACGACCTTTGCATGTAACAGCAAACATAAAACCCCCAATAAGGTCGAAAAATTTTAATATAGCCGAAGACCAAGTTTCAAGGTGACAGCACTTAATAGAGTCACCAAATACATGTTCGTTGCGTAGTTTATTAGCTGCAAGTCGTAAAACACTTGTCTTGTCAACTTTTCGTTGTGAATGTACAATATCAGATAATAAAGTCATCATTTGAGCAATTTGACCATTAAATTGACTTCTACGATGTTTTTCTGCAATAATACGTGATTGTCGATCACTGGCTTTCATAATAGGCATTTCAGGGGAGTGTGCATCAGAAGAAGAATCACCACAACTTACAGTTTGTGAATCGAAGGATTGAGGGACAGCAACTGCCATTCCGAAATCAGGACTGGCAAGTCCTACCTGGCTAGCCACACTGGCGTGGACGCCGAGTCGCGAACTCGTTGTGCCTGGAGTTGTCATCATCATTAACTGATCACAAAACTGGACTCTAAATGACACAAAACCCTATCAATCAAAATATTATACAAAGTCATATTACACATCACTACATTGTTTATATCAAAATAAATACTTTTACAAAAAGCTAACACAATTCACGTCAGTTCATATTTTGATGCCGGAAATGTATATTTCTTAATTTCACTAATTAATATCTCACAATCTACTAAAAATAAAACTCTTTGACTGTACACACGGTCGTCGGTCGCGGCACGGCAACATAGATGATAGAGCTTTTATAATTTATATACAGAGTCTAGACCATAGAGTATATTGCTACATGTCTAGACGGACACCCGACACAGACAGAAAGCCAATGAAGCCGAAGCTTTATTTTTCATCTATGAGCCGAAGTATTAAGCACAGATTAAATATTGCAGAACAATAATAAATACAGATAAATAATTTACGTAGAGCATATAATCTATACTCTGATTCAGAAGTGTTGCCAAGATTGTCAATACAAACGGAAAAACATTGTCAATAAAAACGGAAAGCATCTGAATAGAAAGCAAAATAAAAATAAGCCTTTCTGGAATTTAAAGATTCAATGACAAGGACTAAGACTTAAAAAAATTGTAATAGCTGTAAACTGGTAATTACATTTTTTATTATCATATTATTGAAGTTGCAATAAATATTAAGAAATTATTTTTCAAATGTCAAATGACAGGGATTCCTGTAGTAGAAAAATAGGCTGCAAACATTTTTAGGAAAGCCTCTTAATTTTGTAAAAACTTCGCTTTTTCTTAAATCCAATATAAAAAAATTATTAACGCCGCGTCATATTGTTTCTGGTCGTGCACCTTACTTAGCGTCTACGGACTATGAATGCTCGAATGTGCTTATTGTGTTTATTACGAATTATTGTTTTAATTTGGTAATAATCGGTTTCGTCGGATGACTTGCGACTGACTTTCTCTCTCTCAAGAAGGGGGGTCTCCTTGCGTTGCTTTATTACGAAACGAGTAGTTAATTGTCATAATAAAACTTTTAAGATGGCAAAAGTGAATTGATATCAGAAAGCATAAATAATATCACAGCTCAAAAATGGCAAGTATGCATAAATGATAAACCATATTATTTATAGAAGAGGATAAAATGTGCCCTCCTCGTGATCTGATAGTGTGTGTGATTGCTTTATCATCCGATGATGACGACAATGATGATATAAATGATAATGAAATATTTTCATTTATTTATTTATCCATTCAAGAAATCTGTTATTCTAATCTGCTTTTTAATTTAGGTAATAAATATAGACATTCCAGTTAGTGAGTGAACATTGAATGCACAAAACAAAAACTATTTACAATAAATAAATATACAAAAAAATTCAAAGCGAAAAAGGTTTATGATTTATGAATTGTCAAAGCTGTCAGAATTCCGTCAAATTAAAAATCAGAGTATAAAGCAACTGCACAATTTTAGCACTCCATCGAAGGATTTTTGTAATTAAAATGACCTTGATCGATAGGTCTACGTTCGGTCTGTATAGGTCTACTATCATTTTCGTTAGGTCACCTGTAGTTTTTTAATAAATATTTTTTTTTGGATTTAAAAATAATACTCGTGTTTATTTTTTCAAAATTAAGACAATTATTTTTTTAGTTTAGTAAAATAATATTTATCTGCGTCATAATTCAAAAATAAAATTTTAAATCATTTATTTCTAGGTTCTAAAGTGATACTTGAATTATTTATAATTGTTAATAAAAAAACTAAATGGACAATATAAAAGCAAAAACTATGAAGACCAATACTGATCTAACGATAAAGAATGTATAAATATAAAGATTAATCAGTTTCCGTTTAAATGAGGTGTGCTATGCTGCAATTTTTTTTTCAAAATTCAAAAAAATATTTATTAAAAACCTACAGGTGACCTAACGAAAACACTTACCTCTATAATACCACTGGACTGGCTGTTGTCAACGTGCTTTTGTGGCTGCTTGATATTCGCCATTTTGGCGCTGTCCGCCGTTGTCGGAAGTAGCGAGAGTTCGTGGTACTAAAAGTAATGATGTCGATAATATAAAGATTTTTATTTTTTTATTTTTATTAATCAATAACCGTATCATCATAATTTCTACTTATGTTATATTAACAACGAAAATGCAAAATTACTTTACAGTAAACAAACACTTTTCGCTGTCATTTGCAATATACGTCAAAATTAGTTCTCGAGACTCTCGCTAGTGGCGCTTCAAATGGACACAAAAAAATTGCTGTCAAACGCTTGGAACAGCCAGTCCATATTATAGAGGTCAGTGAACGAAAATGATAGTAGACCTATACAGACCGAACGTAGACCTATCGATTAAGGTCATTTTGATTTCAATAATCTTTTAATGGGGTGCTAAAATTGTGCAGCTGATAAAGATAAAGCATAATATGTAAAGTGATGTGACTATACATAAAAATAAATACCGATATCGATTTCTTAGCTTACGGTATAAAAATATAACATCCAAAATTCATGTAAGCAAATGTTTTTTAATAAAATTACAGAGACGTTTTATACAAATATATTGATTGAAAAGAAAAGGGCATCAATAGTTTGATCTAGTATTACGAGCGTGCGACGTAAAAATCATTACGCACTAAACGATTTATCGAAAATTCGCTTACATACGATTGATATTTGTAGAACCCAGTTGGATGGGGCTTACAAGAAATGTACATAGCGTACCACACGTGAAACGTGACGTGACTGGGTAACACACATGAAATATTTTTTGGATTAGTTCACACTACGAATTTACTACGAAAATTTTAATAATAGGTAATAGTGTATTCGTTTTCTAGGTTTAGTGCAAACTGCAAAGTAACAGGTCACACTCAAATAAGCCCGTCTGACTGGATAACCTCTGCGCCAGGTAGGCCCCGGAACGGGTGTCAACTGTCAAGCCCCCTCTCTCGCCAGTAATAGTTATTAAAAAAATATTTTTTCTTGTGTGTGTTATGCTGTATTTCTTGTGAGCCCCACGGCCCACCCAGTTAATTTATTAAGTACAGTTTTCTGTAGTTAAATAAAGATAAACGGTCACATTTGCTATCTAACTACAGTGCACTGTATTTTATTATGCATGTTGTATTATGTTATGTAACTAGTTCCTACAAAGCAAAGAACCCGCTAGCTTCAATCGTATGTAAGCATGTAATTATGTTCGAAGTGACTATTTGTACGGATACTGGACGAATAAATCATAATATTTATTCGTACATTTATCGGATGATTAGCTTATGCATTTTATTTATTTTATGCTATGTTAAAAGTCGGAGGAATTTATTATTTAAATAATAAATTTTCAGCTCGGTAGGTTAAGGTTATTTTCTTTTTATATTTTGCATATATCCTGCACCTACAAGTCCTAAAACTCACTTATTTTTTAATTAGAAATCAAAAAAAGTGATAGATATAAACCGACAATTGTCGGACGGATAATTATATATTATTAACCGATTGTTGGTGGTGGACGATTGGCTGTTGCTAGTAAAAGTTCGTGGGATCTTAAATAATAAATTTTCAGATCGGTAGGTAAAACTCACTTATTTTTTATTAGTAGATATTCATATAAACCGACAATAATAATTGTCGGACGAATAATATTTTCTTTATTCATCCGATTAGCGGACGACTTACTTTGTCCAGGTACCCGTATTAATAATTATAAATTGTTCGTACGGTAACCGTATTAATAGACTCGGTCAATTATGTTTTCAAATAGGGAGGCGTTAATGGCTTCAAAGCGTGCCAGTTGAGCACAGATTAGAAGAAATATACTTATAGAATGGAGAAGACACGAAGGAGATTGGATATTACTTTACTCTTTGGATTGGACGATATAGATTCAATAAGTTAATATTATTTAAATTATAATTGGTTAAGGGAAGTAAATCCTTACTAAACCTACAACAAAAGACAGCACATTTACGGCCTTTTCCAATTACAGCACTAAGGCGCATTTTGCGGCATAATGCTCAACGTTGAATGTTCCAACTACAGCAACGCTTCGCACAATCGAGCACTGCTTTTGCGTGATGCTGTGTTAAAAAAATAAATATACCGTGTATCGATGAAGGTTACAAGAGTAATAACATTGACTTTTTTTATATTCCACGTTTATAATGTGAATACAATTTTATTTTATAATTCAAGACTATACACAAATTTATTTTGCAGAAATTTATAATCGTATCATTATATTCACGTTCCAATTAGCATCAGCACAAATCGGCATTGTGCGCCACTGAGTCGCATTATGCTCTGTAATTGGAAAACAGGGTCAGTATTTATTTATTTTTTTTTATTTTCTGTCCCTTAAAAGATATCCAAGCACTGACCTCTATAATACCACTGGACTGGCTGATGTCAACGTGCTTTTGTGGCTGCTAGATATTCGCCATTTTGGCGCTGTCCGCCGCTGTCGGACGTAGCGAGAGTTCGTGGTACTAAAACTAATGATGTCGATATAAAGATTTTTATTTTTATTAATTAATAACCGTATCATCATAATTACTACTTATGTTATATTAACAACGAAAATGCAAAATTACTTTACAGTAAACAAACTCTTCTCACTGTCATTTGCAATGTACGTTAAAATTAGTTCTCGGGACTCTCGCTACTGGCGCTTCAAATGGACACAAAAAAATTGCTGTCAAACGCTTGGAACAGCCAGTCCAAGCTGCACAATTTTAGCACCCCATCGAAGGATTTTTGAAATCTAAATGACTGTAATCGATAGGTCTACGTTCGGTCTGTATAGGTCCACTATGATTTTTGTTAGGTCACCTGTAGTTTTTTAATAAAATTTTTTTTTAATTTTGCATAAAAAATTGCAGCTTAGCACACCTCATTTAAACGGAAACTGATTAATCTTTATATTTCTACATTCTTTATCGTTAGGTCAGAATTGGTATCTATAGGTTTTGCTTTTATATTATCCATTTAATTTTTTTATTAATAATAATTCAAGTATCACTTTAGAACCTAGAAATAAATGATTCAAAATTTTTATTTTTGAATTATGACGCAGATAATTATTGTTTTACTAAACTAGAAAATAATTGTCTTAATTAAAAAAAAAACACGAGCATTTTTTTAAATCCAAAAAAAAATTTTTTCAACAAGTCAGGGAATTTATATATTTAATATTTTATATTAAAAATGTATTATGCAAAATTTAAATAAATAATTATTAAAAAAAACTACAGGTGACCTAACAAAAATAATAGTGGACCTATACAGACCGAACGTAGACCTATCGATTAAAGTCATTTTGATTTTAAAAATCCTTCGATGGGGTGCTAAAATTGTGCAGCTGCCAGTCCAGTGGTATTATAGAGGTCAGTGTATCCAAGGTAACCAAATTGACGTTAGATTTGTGACGATTTGCATCTTGAGCAACCTTGGTTTGTTTCTTTCTAATGCTATTGAGTGTAGATAAGAAAATAGAGACGACTATATTAGTCAAATATTCTGTCAGATACTTGGGGTGACAATTTGACATTGACAGTACAATATAAGTTTTGATAATAATATAAAATATTACATTACAATTTACATAGGTAATAGGTATTCATATTTCATACTTCATAGATGAATAAATTAAAATTTGAAACTTCCTATCAAAGTATGAAGTCACCAATATAAATAATTATTAAATTATAAATCTGTCTCAACTCTCAAGTCTCAACTCTCAGTTTATTAGTGAATACCCTAATGTGCGCTCATATACGTTAATTAATTAAATAATTGAAAATGTTCTTATTTTATCTCAATTATTCTTAAATAATAGGCAATCGTATAGGTAGTCTTTTAATAGTATTTGTGTAAATATTTTTTGTGCTTTTATATCGGAGTGATATATGTGCTTAATTTTTATTGTTAGGAAACTGTAAACCGGTTTCGCGTGTTTAATTAAAATAAACTAAAATGAGTTTTAGGCAGTTTTTGTTTTACTTATTATTGTTGTTCAAAATAATAGATGCTGGAGAAGGTAAATTTTAATAACAAATGGTAGTAAAGTTTTTTATAATCTTCAGATTTTGTATGTAATTTTTTTTTTAGTTGGTGATAAATGTGTTCCAATAGACGACTTTTCTGATGGAACTTGCATGTTAGTAGGTGAATGTAAGATTGCATTAAGGTCAGTTTCTTTATAATAATTTACAATATTTTACTGTTAAAGTGATTCTATTGTTGATTTAAATAATAATTGCTCTTTTATTTTTCTATTAATAATATTGGGTAAGGCTATTCGGACACTAGCGTGACTACAGCGGTAATTTAGCGTGACTCGCACTCGAGATAAATTATCTATAGAATTAGCGTTAATATTTAATTATCGATTTGGTCATATATCTAACCTAACCTAACCAACCTAGAAAGAAAGAAAAGTTTTCAAAATTAACCTTTTAAACCTATGTTATCTAAATAGAAAGAAAATAATCTTTGTGCCAGTCACGCTAAATTACCGCTGTAGTCACGCTAGTGTCTGAATAGCCTTACCGAATAATATTATTAATGTAAATTAATTTCTATTGTCTAGTTTAATCACCAGCACAAGACACCATCCCTTTAGTAGATGTGGTTTTTATGGAAAGGTAGAGGTTGTTTGTTGTCCATCTAAATCCTATGTTGTTAAATCTACAAGTAAAACAGTTACTGAGCCAACTGAAAAATTTGGTTTGTAATATTATTATACATTTTGTTTCTTAGTTTTTAGCTTTTTTCATTTATTTCTTAACTAATCTTTTTTTCTAAATATACTTAATATGCTTTAACTTATAAGTCATATATATTCTTAAAGGTAATAATGAAACATTTCAAATTTTACACTTATATACAATATATTATATTGAAACTCAAATCTTTTTCTTTCTCCATTAACATGAAGATATACCTAACTACCAATTAAATAGATGCTATATTGAAAAATATTTGACATTATTAAATTTGGTTGCGGTTGAGAATCATTTGGCAGGACGATGGTGGTGGCAGGTGGGGGAGGTAAAGAGGGGATGCTCCCTATTATCCCTATATAACTCCCATTACAAGGTAATTCATAGTTCCTGAGAAAATAGATTTCGAAAATAGCACTCGCCGGCCGCTGCCGCGGCACGCTTCGCTCGGTTCGTGCGATGTGGTCATATATCTAACCTAACCCACCTAGAAATAACAAAAAATTCTTAAGATTAACCCGCAAAACCTATGTTATCCAAGTCGAAAGAAAGAAAGACGGACTATGGCACTCGCCGGCCGCTGCCGCGGCACGATGCTCGGCTCGTGTGTTGTGGTCATATATCTAACCTAACCCACCTAGAAAGAACTAAAAACTCGTTTTGCAGTAAATAACTCGAAAAACGCACTATTTAATATCTTACAATAAAAACACATTCACACAAATCGAAAGAAAAGCGGACTGCGGAACTAAATTTGGCGCCATTTAACATAGATAAAACATTTTTTTTTGACATAATAATCGTACGTCCTTGTCTAACATATACGAAATCACATTTGTTATCCTACTCTAACAGTGATAATATTATGTTTAAGAGGTTAAAATGACCGTTAAGTTTTTATTTAATTTTCTCTAAAAATATGAATTACCTTCTGTTGTGATTATTATTATTGTGATCAGTGAATATACCTCTATCAAATATATAAATTTCAACCAACGACTCCTGCCAAACGATTCTAAACCCAACCCTTAAATTTATATATTTCTTATGCTTTTGACTTTGTAAGTAAATATAGATTAAAATAATGTGTAAAATATTATTCATATACTTTGTTTTTTAGTTTTTGTTTTAGAAACTTAAATTTGGAACAGGATTAACAAAAATAAATATTTACAGGTGAAGTTCCTCGGTCTCTTAGAGTAGCAGATAGAGGTTAGACATAAATAGCTTTTGTTTCCATATAATATGTATAATCAATACATTGTCTTAAAGAAAATAATATATAATAAAATTCTAATTGAATTGAATCTGTACAATAAATATATTTGGAAAAAGTTATTGAAATAGTCATTATTATCCATATAGAGACAAAATCTAAAGTTTTAAGATTTTTTGTCTGGCTGTCTGTGATCGCATTACAAGAAAACCATTGTACAGGTTTAATGAAATTTGGTGTAATGACAGCTGGTCATTTATGTTAACATATGTAATACATTTTACAGTTAAAAATATTTTATGTCCGAGTACTTAATAATTAATAAATAGTAATCATTAAAATTGATGTAAAAACAAATCCAAGAGAAGCAATTGTGAAACTCTTGTTTGAAAATGATTAAGGCAAAAATATCAAATTAAAATAATATAATCTATCTATATATAAAAATGAATTGCTGTTCGTTAGTATCGCTAAAACTCGAGAACGGCTGGACCGATTCGGCTAATTTTGGTCTTGAATTATTTGTGCAAATTCAGAAAAGGTTTAAAAGGTGAAGTACCTAGGGACGAACCCGAGCGAAGCGAGAGTGAGTCGCTAGTCTTACATATAAAAATGAATTGCTGTTCGTTAGTCTCGCTAAAACTCGAGAACGGCTGGACCGATTTGGCTAATTTTGGTCTTGAATTATTCGAGGAAGTCCAGAGAAGGTTTAAAAGGTGGACAAACCCGAGGGAAGCAAGAGTGAGTTGGTAGTTCATCATATTTTTATAATGGAATGCTAGAACATAAATGTTTATTTTATATTTTTAGAATAATTTTCTGATTCCTGATTTTAATTTTAATATTTCAGAATGTCAAAAAATTGTGAACAATAGCTTACCACCTTTGGGTTTACACATCATAGGTGGTGACAATGTATCTGCTGGGGAATTCCCACATATGGTAATAAACCTATTTTATGACTAATGTTCATGATCATTATTTTTTAAACATTTCTTATCATTTCTTATTACTCATATATCAAAATAATAATAAATGGAACTCACCTAATTTGATTTACAACAAAGCAACTTTTCATTACAAACAAGCTCGGCTTACGTAAATCGTCAGATTATATAATATTTTTTACCCTTACAATATAAAAAAAATCAACTTCGCTCGAGTAAGTCAAGGCATCTTTTTTACAACTTTGTAACCCTGGGAGGGTAACTCTCTTAGGTTAAACTTAAATCGTCAGATTAGCAAATTTGACACTTTTTAGTTAGTAATTAACCCTTAATTAAGATAAGGGCTTAATCAGACGCGCTCGAGTATTTCAGATAATTATTTTTTTTACATATTTAACGGGTTCGCCTGAGCGTACCTCCCTATATTAAAGACTGATACAGGTTGGGGGTACTTATCAATATGTAAGTTATCCTACCTTATATTAATCTGACGCTCTCGAGTAAGTCCCAAATTTCTCTCTTGGGCTCCCATTACTATAGTAGATATTATAGTGCACAAGTATACGCGCAGACACAAGTACACTCTCCATTCTTGTCACTAACTTGACAAGTACAATAACTAAAGTTGACCCGACCCGCATTTGAACCCCAGTCATCCGAATGTGCCTGAATGCAACTACACCACAGTAAAAATATCAACCAGTATGGAAACTAGGCCTAGTTGTTAAAATAAATACCTACGCTCCATTGGAGTGTTAAGGTTGTCGCTCTTAATGTTTTTGAAATTGTTTATTTATTAAAACATTTTGTTTTCTGTAGTGATCTAACAATCGAGTTGAAATACATAAGTAGTTTACAAATAAAATATAAATGGGTATAATCTCATGGTGTTAATATCAGTAAAAGATGATAGTTCGTAAAGCGGAACAGTTTAATATTAAGAGTTGTATCTCAAAAAAACAATAATATTATGTAATAAAATAATAACCGGTTATGATCGTGATCCTTACTGGCAAAAATAGAAAAAATTACAGTTTCATAATTCAGGTGTCGATTTAAAAAAAAGATTACTTATTTTAATTACTTTATTAAGTTATAATTATTGTTGACTATTTTTATTTGATATCGATTTAAACAATAAATCATTCTTATTTCTTACCTTTCAAAATCAGTAGGTTTATAAAACGAAATCTCCGGTTTTGATGAAGCAGAGTTCAAACAGCCGTATACTACGCAATAAATTCGCGGCATCTAAAAAGATCGCGGTAATAAACTATTAATAAGCTCAACGCGGCACACATGACTGACAGCACTGCAGCGTCCGCTAAGGGGCCTCGTTGATGCGCGTATTTGTGTGAGTGTGCCGTTTCGAACGTTAAGTATGCAGTTTCCGTACTGGTTGATATTTTTACTGTGACTACACCACCGATGCAGATATTGGTTCTATACCTAGATTTCAACAAAACTCGAAATAAACGCCAGTCATTTTGTTTTCTGTATTTAATCGGTTTATTTTGGTACCAAAACTTAAATCATACTTTTCTGTCTGTTACAGACAACAGTAAACCATTACTTCGGATTAGGTACTACACGATCGCGGTTTATTATCCGGTTAATTAACGTTTAGTTATATTGCCATAATAAGCCTTTTTAAAACTTGTTCCGACACAAAAAGCTAGGTTATAGATAAGAATTGTAATCGCTCTGCATTGTAAAAGATTGAAACTTTTTTGAAATAAAGTTAGTAATGTTAAAATAATACAAAATAATATTTAATATTATTTAAATTTAGTAAAAGATAGAAAAATCAAAAAGCATTTGTTCATACATATTATGAAACTTTTTTTAAATAAAGTTAGTAATGTTAAAATAATACACAATAATATTTAATATTATTAAATTTGAGTAAAAGATAGAAGAATCAAAAAGCATTTGTTCATACATATTATGAAACTTTTTTTAAATAAAGTTAGTTATGTTAAAATAATACACTATAATATTCAATATTATTAAATTTAATTTTATCGCATTATTCTTGGGTATTTTGAGTTACTTATTCTTATGTATATCACCAGTTTTCCCTGTGCGAGTTCATACGTAGGTTGACCTTATATCATTTATACATATAAATATATTTATCTCTCTTGTTATTTCCATGCGCTTTTATATAAGAAAATACGTATATTATATGTGCTTAGTTTTATATACTATAAAAATTTCAAAATGATGATTGGCTTTATATATTGTATAGATTCGCGGTTTTACGCATTCAGATCAATACACTTATCAAAATAAATCATAAAGTTATTGTTTTATTTTATCTATCGTCTATGATATTCTTTTGTATATATGTATAATTAAATGTTAAGTACCCTTTTGAGTACATCGGAACTAGTATTTATACTAGCTATTCTCGTTTGGGTACATGATGCGTGTCTAGGAATAGTGCTCGGAAACCTGTTCAATTTTAAAGCGGTTTTTTTCGTCGATCACATACAGTCTACTGTTTACGGTTTCGATTTCGTTTTACAGCCGGTGAATTCCAATAACTTAGTTATTGACAAATTTAGATTCCATGAGCAAAATTAACTACTTAAAATAATTTTTTGTGCAGCTTCACTCGGTTACCGAAGCGAACGCGTTACCTCTGGGCTACTAAAACCTTGCACGCTCTTATTAAAAAAATATAGTAAAGGTACATAATATGTCATCTATGTATAAATATAATAAAACAGTAACGAAATCATTATTTTGTGAAGTGCTAACCAATTATAGTCGAGCTAATTAACATTTAGACACACAATAATTGGCTCGAGACATCCTTCGAAATTTATATAACTTCACATTAGTAGAAACATATTACGCTTAACTTAAAAAGGCCTCCTAAATAGTCCTCAATATTAAGTATTAGTCTAGGTAATTAGGAGAATGTTTCTCTTAAACTCTTTCGAAGTAACTACTAACTATTAATATTTAAATTGTAGCTAGGGACGAACCCGAGCGAAGCGAGGCTAAGTCACGAGTATTTATATCTAAGAAAAGATTATAAAATACGGAACATCACACGTTGTGTAAAGTAAAATTTACATTAACTTTTCCTTTTCCTGTTGGTGTTTTTAAATTGGATTTTTACGTCTCTCAATATTCATTTAATAAATCACAAATAAATGTTAACCTTACCTTATGATTATGACGTCTATTTATAGTTGCTACAGGAAAATTTGCTTCGGAAACAGCCACTATACCTACATATGTTCGTGATTTGGGTATTGTGCAATCTTTTTGTTTTATACTATTTTGCCTATATTTATCTATATATTTTTCAACCCCCTTTTATCATTTTCGTCGTCGCGTCGCGTCGAATATTAAAGAACGATGAAACACGTGTTAATTAAATATTTTAAAGAATATAAATGCCAAGTTTGAAGTTAATCAGACCAAGAAAACACGTTCCATACAAACTTTGCAACTTCTTTTCACCCCCGTAGGGGTTGAATTTTCAAATATCCTTTCTTAGTGCACACTTACGTCACTAAAGGAATATTAGTGCCAAATTTCATGGTGTTAGCAGTTAGACTCAGCGGTTTCAGCTGTGCGTAATGCGTTGATCGATCAGTTAGACAGTTTCTGCTTTTATATTTTACTAGCGCTAGATTTAGTTCGAGCGACGCGGGTTCCTCTAGTAAATGTATACAAAAACTTGGTAAATTATATTTATACATAAATCTTCCTCGAGAACCACTTCCATTTGTGAAAACCGCATGAAAATCGGTGCCGTAGTTTTTGAGTTCATCGCGAACAGAAAGACAGACAGACGCGGCAGAGGACTTTGTTTTATAATATGTAGTGGTTTAGGTATAAACTCGCAGCACCCGCGTGTCTGAAATTTCATTAAAATCTATTTCAGCAATTTCAGAATCCATCGTAAATATACACGTGATCCCCACGACTACCTATTTCATAGATGTTGCCCGTGTTTATTTTTTTATTAGTATTTTGCTTACATTGACATTTGTAAATTCGTAATATCTTTCGAATGGAGTGTCCGATTTGAAGTATTTAAAAAATAATCTTTATTTTAATAGTTGTTTTTTTTTTGTTTTATTATTAGTAAACAACAAAAGTTTGTTGAACTCATAGGGTTGCGAAAGTAATTATACCCCTTAAATCACCTCTGTCCCAAAATCCGTTCTTATCAGACTGTATTAATTACATCCCTGCCAAATTTTATAAGTTTGTTGGGCAAAAAATGAAGGACTTTCATAGTAACTTACAACAGTTTTAGACCTTTTCAATCCGGCCCTGTCGAAAAACCGTTACTATTAACTACCTCCCTACCACATTTAAAGTTTGTAGCACAAAAGATGAAGGTCTTTCATACAAACTTGCGACAACCCTAAGACTCCTTAATCCGGCCCTGTTGCAAAATTCGTTTTTAGCAGACTAAGTATTAACCACTTCCCTGCCAAATTTTATAGTCTATAGCACAAAAAATGAATGATTTCCATACAAACGTGCTAGAGCCCTTGCACCTTCTTAATGTGGCCCGGTCGAAAATACGTTCTTAGCATTTTCTACTAACTATTAACTACCTCCCTATCAAATTTAAAGTTTGTAGCACAAAAGATGAAGGAGTTTCATACAAACATACGAGAGCCCTTAGACTTCCTTAATCCGGCCCTGTCGCAAAATTCGTTTTTAGCAGACGTGTACTATTTATAAACTATCTCCCTGCCAATTTTCATCTTTATATGTCAAGCGGTTTTCGAAATTTCGTAATGAGAGAGTGTTTTTCGCAGGTATATTATATATTATGTAGTTATAAGAATAGACTTATAATTTAGCATTAGTATTATGTAGTAGATACGTTAAAACATTTAAATTTTATTTTTACATGTACGACTAAATTATTTAAAGAAGCAATGACTAATATCATTTACATACTCGATACACATTGAATATGTTTCCTTATAACAAGTTAATTCAGAAGTTTTGAAAAATAAAAAAATATATTTTTAAATATAACAAAAACATAGACTGACTCATACACCGACGAGGTTTTTATACCATGAGACACACACGTATGGTTTTATCTCAATAATTTGTTACGTCAAAAGTAAAAACAATTGACACAATTACTACATTTATTTTGTTTGATTTTAGTATATCTTAATTACGACAAAGTTAAGTTTGCAGCCAAACGCGTAAAAGTCAAATTGTAGCCTATTTTAGAACTACACAACTAAGTACATACTTATTTTCTTAAAAGTAATCGACCTCTTAAAGGTTTTTTTTTAAATATTAGTAATAGTAGGGGAGCCCAAGCGGGGATTTCGGGATTTACTGATGCGCGGCAGATTAATATACAGAGGGATACCTTGTACCCGGTTAAGTACCTCCACAAAACATGAGGCCCATATATAAGGCCGCCCGTGAAGGATACAGGATCAGATTAGTAAAAAAAAAATGACCATCAGAAATTCTCGAGCGCGTCAGATTAAGGTAGGGTGAGTTAATTATATCCTAAAAAGTGTATATTCCACTAATCTGACAATTTGAGAGTGACGTAAAAAAAGGGGAGGGCAACAAAGTTGTAAAAAAAAACGTCATCTCGACATTCTCGAGCGTAGCTAAATTTTTTTTATTTTGAAGGAAATAATTCAAGAGTAATGAAAAATATATAATCTGACGATTTCCGCAAGCCGAAATAACAAAAACAATTCGGGAAGTTATTGGTTTTACCCCGTTTTGCGAAAATCGAGTTTTCATCAGATCTTGACGTTTTAAGGTCATAGGAAGCTTCCCTGACTACCCCCGTGATGTTGTCACTATGTCTGTATGTATGTATGTATGTATGTGTATGTGTGTGTGTGTGTGTGTGTGTGTGTGTGTGTGTGTGTGTGTGACTCACTTATAACTTTTGAGCGACTAAACCGATCGGAATCTACAAATCGGCGTTCTAAAGATTTCCCTCAAAATTAGATTTCCTGTGAATTTGAACCGATTCGGACCGATAGATTTTGAGAAATAAGAATTTTTTTTATTTGAAAGTGGTTTTTTGGAATAACTTTTAACCGGCTTTATCGATTAACTTCAAAAACTAATCCGCCTTTGAGCTTGAAAAACCACGTCGATCGCCACCAAGCTGGTCAAAATCAGTTGATTCGTTCGAGAGATATCGTGAAGGAAAGAAACCCGAAAAAGTTTGTGTTTCGATCAATTAAAATTGCAAAATTACTTGGATATTGGATGATAAAACTGCGTCGAATGCCGCAAACCGCGTGAAAATTGCTATATATAATATAATCCATTCAAAAGTTATTGCGGTTTGAAAATTCCAAAAATAGTGTTCTATGAAACTTCTATCAGAATTTCGAGCTGGGAGAGCTCAAATGCATAGATATATTATTTCTTTGAACTCAGCGAGCTCAAAATATCACATAAATTATATTTTGAGCTCAAAAATGTCATAAGTACAATTTTTTTTGTCAGATCAGGCGAATCCCTCTAGATAATCGTCAGATTATGAGACAGTACGTTTAGAACATAAGGATGAACCATATATATCTTAATCTGACGCGCTTGAGTATTTCAAAATGGCGATTTTTTTTTGCACATTATGAAAATGGCCGCGAGTTTGCGTCCCATCAGAGTCGTCAGATTAGTGAATAAGAGCTTTTTTTTGGTGCACTTAACACTCCCTTAGAAAATCTGATGCGCTCGATAAAAATTTTTTTTTTTTTCATTTTCAACCCTTAAATACAACCACCCGCATCATGCAAACGATCAGATTAACATACGTACATTATTAAAAATACGTAGGGCATTGATGCTATCAATATCTGACGCGCTCGAGGATGTCCATGCAACAGTTTTTTTTTACATATTTAAAAATCTATAGCCGCTTCCCCCAACGATGTAAAGGTATATATTATTTAACATTTTTTTCTTCTTATCATCTAAGCTTTGCATCACAATAGGTCTCTACGACGCTCGAGTAAATCACCATTTAGCATCGTGGGCTCCCCTACCATAACGAACCTGGGCGTAAGTTAAAATAAATTAAACGGTTTTTATAATTTCGTATTAAATACAAAGTAGCTTATAACATTAGCTGTCTACGAGTCAGTTAGTCCCGTCAAAATCGGTCCAGCCGTTTCAAGATCAGCCAGAACAAACACACAGACAGACAACAATTTTAAAAATTGATTTTTTGATGTATATAACGTATATTATACTTTCATACGCATTTAGTGAAAAACTGTTAATTTGAAGTTAAAAACAGTCACTTCAATTTTATTTATATGAACTCACTTCGCTCGGGCGTCCCTAGATTTAGCGCGAACGAAACCTTCTTTAGTTATATAGAGAACCACTCTATCCATTGGTGAAAACAACATGAAAATCGATGCAATAGTTTTTGAGTTTATCGCGAACAGATATCTGAGTTTATTTAAGATTTTCGCAACCTCAAACGTGTTTCACGTGTTTTAGTTGCCCAATTTTTTTATATTTATATTATTCCATTATTAATATTAAAAAGAACATAAGAAGACATATACATTGATTATTTTTTTTATTATAATACAACAATTCTTATATGAATTAAAAAGACATTTGTAGCTCAGGTTGGAGGTAAGCGCTAGGTTCCCCAACCTAGTGAAGTTGGTTCTAATAACGGTTTTCGCACTTCTCTCATGCGAGGATCATTTCTCATATTATAATCACTCAATCACTTTTCTAATGGAGAAGGATAACATCGTTTAAAACCTGCGTGTCTGTGATAAGCTAGCAAGTCTTAGAAAGACATGTGTAGTTCGACAACCCGCATTTTGCCAGCGTGGTGGACTATAACCTGATCAGTGCAACGACCGAGCAGGCAACGATAAAAAAGTGCTGAACACGCATACTAACTATTATAGTCAATTCTCTTCAATAGTCAATATTGTAGTATACTTAGTAGTTATATGATAATAATTTTTATATTACTTATTCTTTCAGGTTGCACTCGGGTATGAGCGGGGTGGATACGATTTTCTCTGTGGTGGATCATTAATATCAGAAAATTTCGTTCTAACTGCAGCCCACTGCGTTGACACTTTAGACCAGTAAATATATTTTTAGTGTCTTTTATTATGTCCACCAAACAATGCATCTACAACGCATTGTTAGAAATGTTGTTTTCACATTCTCTAGGAATTGACCTGCATTGTCTGGTATACGTACGGCCTTACAATAGTATTAATTTAATAATTCTACTTTACATTGACATTCTACTTTATAATTTGTTAATAGAAATAAAGAAGTATTATCCCCATGCCATATAACAACTGATATTTCCAGGACCCAGCTTAGTTATAACATAACTTGTTTTACAGGTTATTATTTCACTTACTGATCATTTTGAACACTGCGCCGTATTTTACAGGACATTAAAACGTAATATAAATAAAATTGAAGTGTCCATATGTAATTTCAAATAAACAGCTTTTCACTAAATGCATATATAAGTATATTCGGTACTTACATAAAGAAATAGTTTTTTTTAATTATTCTCTGTCTGTTTATTTCGGCTAACCTCTGAAACTGCTAGACCGATTTTGACGGGACTTTCACTAGTAGATAGGTAATGTTATAAGGAGTAACTTAGGCTTTTTTATAAGATTTGCCCTTCGCCCAGAGAAGCGAGCCGCGTTTGCTATAAATTTTATCTATACTAATATACTAATAATAATAATCTTCTATAATATAAAAATGAATCGCAAAATGTGTTGGTAAGCGCATAACTCAACAACGCCTGGACCAATTTGGCCAATTCTTTTTTTGTTATGTTTGTGATTGTCAGGAGAAGGTTCTTATGAAAGAAAAAAATTAAGAAAGTTGTGCGGAAGATTAGAAAACAATGATATTTTAACTACAGATATGTTCTACGCTCACTAAACAACCGAAAAAAGTGTTCCGCGCAGCACACATACACACTTTTCATTCAATGTACATTTCACTACAAGTCAAAATGATAGAAAGGGGATAGTCGATAAAATCAATAAGAAAAAAAGAGACAGCTAGTGTTGTCAATTGCGCGTCAATGTAAACAAACATTAGTCTGGCGACCGATGACATATCAGAATATTAAGCAAATAATTGAAATATTATATATATATATATATATATATATATATATATATATATATATATATATTAATAAATCGAAGTATACTGCGTTCTTACATGTGGTATGAGATCCCTTGTGTTTTATTAAGTTTGGTATCATAATTGGTGCATTTCCTAAATACACAGGATGGCATTTTTTTTAATTTTGTAGCAGCGTACCACTCGTCGTCATGCGGTGACACAGACTAAAGGCAATACGTCCTAATTAGGATGTTTTCGAGTTTTCACGATTGCGCGCTCATAACATATCTATAGTTAAAATATCATTGTTACCCCCGCTACACACGTAACGATATATCGTAGCGATTTCAAACTGTGCAGATAAATCGAACGTTCATAGTGTCTCCACACGCCTCCGATATCGACGTCGATCGTCAGTTCTCCGTAGAAGCTCACGCAAGAAACATGTCGTCCACGATGGAAGATGATGACGTACTTGCGATATTAGGCCTCGTTATGTGTTTAAAGAAAAAAAAAGAGCGGAGTGTTTATAAAATTAATTTAATAAAATAAAATATAATATTTTTAGAGCGTCATAGTCGTATTTTTAACGTCTAAGCTCTTTAAACGGAGATTAAAAAAAATACTATTATAGCTAGAAACTATAGCTGGAAAAGCCAAAACGGGAGAAAAATATTCCTTTTGAGAGCTTCCGTGGCGTGCGCTGCGTAAACGGTTATAGTTATGCACAAATTATGTATGACGGAATTGTTCCTCTTTAAAAGTTCTAAAAAAAAGTCCACAATAGCATATGTCTATCTTTTAAGCTTGACTCGCTATAACATTTTTTATTGTTATAAAATTTGTTTTAAGATAATGCTTTATTTGCGATGGTGTTTAATAAACATGATATTAATCCTTATCCAAATAAATAAGATATTCATCACAAGTATTTAATTTTGAATGAAATTGCTCTTGGAATCATTTGATTTCAATGAATATCTTATGAGATATCATAGTTTTAAAATAACTCCGCAACAAAATAATTATCATCGCGTTGAATATGGGCGGACGGGCGAAAGAATTTGATTTCCAGACTTTAGAACGCAAGCGAAGCCGCGGGAAAGGATAGTTTTTATTTAAAGCGAGAGTAGAAACTTTTTAATTGACGCGGCGGGAAAGTATATAGCAACAAGCGAGCACCTTGAATACTGGCGCGAACTGAGCGATCTCCATCCACACGTGACGATAAAACTGTGCAAACGCAATCGACAACGATTTATTGGATAGAAATTGCAACTGCCACCGATGAACGATAAACTGCAACGATTTACCATACACACGATCGATAAATCGACGCAAACCAGTTTGCGCAGTTTTATCGCTACGATATATCGTAACGTGTGTAGCAGGGGTTAGAAAATTTTAAAAAACTTTATAAAATTAACGGCGTTTGACGTATCAGTTATGACCGTTGCCATGGTGCGTGTAATGGTAATTCATATTATAATCAAGACAAATATATAGCGGGCGGTGCAAAGTAAAAAATATACACAACACGTACCTAGGGACGAACCCGAGCGAAGCGAGGGTGAGCCCCTAGTAATTAATAAAAATATTATAAAGAGGAAATATTTGTATTTTTGTATGTAACGAATAAACTCAAAAACTACTGGACCGATTTTGAAAATTCTTTCAACATTAGAAAGCTACGTCTTTCCTGAGTAACATAGGCTATATTATATATTCAAAAAAAATAGAGATCCCTACTTTAAATTAAACAATGTAACCCAAGGTATTAAAATGTTGCCTATAAAAGTCATTATTCTGCGTGCGCTGCGAAAGCTGTTGATAATATATAAAATAATGTTCTATATATTAATAGTCCGCGGTGGCATATGCCTAACTATTACAGTTAAGCCACAATGACAGTTTTTGTTTAAATTATTAAGTTCAAATGCGGGTGAAATCGAATAGTGGTGATACTAGTATCGTGATGGTAATCCTTATCCATTTAAATGGTTTGATAATTAAGGTTGATTATGTACGTGTAAATTCCACTTTAAATTAGGCGGATTGGACTTTTCGTTTAGAAGTTATGACGGTTATAAAGATTCTAAAAGTAAAAAAAATGTCGCAGTTTGAACAAACTGTCCTATTTTTAGAATAAACTCAAAAACTACTGGACCTATTTAAAAAAATTCTTTTACTAATTTAAAATTTCATTGTTAGCGAATAGCGTATATATTTTATCCTCGTATTCTCCCGGGAACTTGAACTACGCGGGTGAAACCGCGGTGCATTGCTACAGTAACTTAGCAAAATTAAATTTACATGATAGGAAATTATAGAACATATCAATATCTAAAAACAACTTTGCGAGATCATATATGCTCAACTATTGTAGTTATGTCGCTATAACTACTTTTTTACATTTTAAAAGTTGATAAAAATGTCAAACAAAATCAGACCATAAAGTACAGATTCAACTAAGTTAGAACATTATTATCTCCAATCTCTAATATATAAAAAAAACTGTTTGGTACGTCTGAGAATAGGTCGTAGGCTATTTTTTATTCCACTAAGTGATAAGGGTGGCCCTCTCCAGAATTTTATTTTTAGACCAAATTTTTATTTTTAACTTTTTATGATTTGGCATCATGGCAATAACCCAAAATGTTCATCCTTATTTTAACATAAATCTTCTTCTAGTATCAGACGGGGCTTGAAAACCCGTTAAATATTTAAACCGGTTGTTGGTCATTGACACAGAACCGAAAGACTTCGGTTACGTCCTTTATTCGGTTTAATAAGGGAGAGCAATTTAGACGAATTTAGTTTCAATGATCAAATTAACCAGTTAATTAAAGAGTTTTTCTCCGTTTGCATTTCGCGTTTTTGCTAATAAATGGTGGTGAAGCGGTGAGTTATAGTTTCATTTATAACATTTTTCGTAATTAATTTATATATTTTTTATTTTACAGAATTAAGCCCAGCATTGCGCGTTTGGGAGTGATAGATATCAGTGGTCAAGAGTTTAATGATAAATCGGATGTGAGAATTGAGTACATTAAAACACATCCCGATTATAACAGGCGCAATAAATATCATGATTTGGCATTAATCAAGTAATTAATTAACTTATTTATATCCATTTGTAACAATTATAAATAATATATTAGTACATAGGCATTTTTCACGCATCTAATTGAAACTGTCATCGTATTCGTAATCCGTCTAGATTTATGTAGAATTACAATTCTATAAACTATTCTTTCAACACTTAGAGGTTTTCTAATGCGCTTTGTTCATCAATTAATTTTATCTTTAAAATTGTTTTGTTTTTAGATTAGTAGAGCCAGTGCAGACATCGATGTATGTTAGTCCGATATGTCTTTACACCAATGACGTAGATCCCTCCATACCATTGACAATTACCGGTTGGGGTATAACGAGCACCGTTAGTAAGTAATAATTTCAATATACAATAGAAATGATTTATATAAAACAGTAATGTTATCGATACATGCTGAATCTATAGTTTTTAGAATTGTTGTGAATCAATCAGTCTGTCTGTCTGCCTGTGACCGCATCACTAGCAAACCACTAGGCAGATTTTCATGAATAGTTATATGCAGGCCTTTTTGTCACTTTTTTTTTTGTAGTAAGTCCAAAATTTTTATACACCCCTTGCCACAATGTTTTGAGTTTACTCATTTTCAAATTCTTTCAATTTTTCCCCGTGCTCCACAAAGAGCCCTGGTTATATGGTTATCCGGGTCAACAGATAGGAAACTTTTTACTGCGGAAATATATCTCATATTTAAGGAATCTATACTAATCTCTATAAATCTATAGTCTAGAATTTTCATTAGTCCACGTGGGGTACCACGTTTTTATTACTACATGTCTACAAGACCGAGATAGGTATTGACGGCACGATCGCTTTCTCTCGAGATAGTAGTCAACTTCATACGGGTATAGCTCAGTCTGATAGACAGATGGACAACAAAGAAATCCTCCTATGAGGGTTCCGTTTTTTCTTTTGAGGTATACGGAACTCTAAACAGGGTCTTTTCTATGTTTCTTACATACACATTTTATTTTAATATATTATATGTGAGTACATATGGTTTATAATGTATTTGTGTGTTAGGAGACCTAAAGAGCCCGCTACTTCAGAAGGCGAACGTGACGATAGCGTCGCGCAGCAAGTGCCAGGAACATTATTCGAACTGGCGAAAGCTGCCCGACGGCATCTCGAAGGAACAAATCTGTGCCGGTGATCCCGAAGGATTGCGTGATACTTGTCAGGTGCGCCAATCTCGTCGCAATATGATTTATCCTAACTGTATTCAACATGACTATGAAGATGCCTAAATAGTATTTATTTCATATTCTTACACTTTAAGACTTGTTACTTCCAATTAGAGCAGCTGAGAAAATTCCGCATTAAGATCTAATGTAAATGAACAGTGTAATTAAATAAATAATAAAATTAATTCCAGTAAAAGAAATAAGTATATGTAGTCAAACAACATTCAACACTTGTTTTGTTACCGCCATATTGTATAACTTTTAGTGGTGTACAATCACTATAAAAGTAGTCTTAGGTTAGAGTCCCTTGTCGCAATAAGTTTAATCATTGTCATTTTCTTTAAAGACGTTGTTAATTGTTATGGAGAAAAGTATCTAAGGCTTCTTCTAAGGCCTTGAATAGCACGTACAGTCATCGACCTTGCGAACCGTTTTGCACTCATATGTGTATACTATGATGCTTATCTCCTGTGCAGATGGCTAGTTTCAGTGAAATTTACCGCCGTGGCCGAAATCGATTTGACTATATTAAGAATTAAATCTATTTCTAGGTGAAATGACGTTGAATATGTGTTAATTGTAATATAATAATCTACTATCAATTTGGCTTTTTGACATCAATAATTTTTGCAATGATATTCAGTGAATTCATTAATTCAAATTGCTTATATACCATTAATAATAATTTTTAATAAATCGTATGTATTGACAACTTAATAATATAATGGGAGGTCTCACTGAGAGTTTTAGCCGTTGGTGGCGCTACAAGCGCATAACGAAAACAACGTCAAGTATGTATGTAGTGTATGTCAAATTATTTTATGTCAATTTTTTTAATTCAACAATAATTAAAACACCGTATTTTTCCATCTTATATTTGATTTTACAAAACTTAACTAAAACTATTCTGTAATAATAAACGCGTCTGTCAAAATAGGCGGCATTGAGCGTTCGTTTTTTTTTTCATATTCACCGATCAGCATATATAACGTGTATTTTCCATTCTACGCGACATGGCGAAGTCAACTGTGCCCAATCGGCACTCATGGAAGCCATTAAAAGAAATAATTGAATTGAATTTACGTTATGCGCTGATAGCGCCATCTGAGCCGAGTTTGGCGTGAAACCTCCCATTAACTAATAATTTTATTCTACATTTTGTTGCATGTGTTTTTAAATGTTTTTCCATATAATATAAATGAAAACTGTCCAGGGCGACTCTGGCGGGCCGCTACAGGGGCTGACAGCGCGCGACGGACAGTACCGGCTGGTGGGCGTGACGTCATTCGGCCGCGGGTGCGGCTCGCCCATCCCCGGCGTGTACACGCGCGTCTCGCAGTACCTCGACTGGCTCGAGAGCGTGGTCTGGCCCGGGCCGACACCACGCTTATAAACTCATATACATAGTTATGCAGACCAGAACCAACCCACAGAATGACTGTTTTGAGATATGATCGATTTTGTTGTCATATCATCGATTTTCATAACGAAATATCTTTGTTGACAGTGTCTTTTGCATTCGAAAAATCGTTAGATATTTTTAGCATATATAAAACACGCAATTTTGGACCTATCTGTGTACTTAACTAAATTTCACCCCGATTGTGGGTTGATTCTGGTCTGCATAACTATGTCCGTACAAGCGATCTCACAATTGACGGAATTTGTGAGAAATAACGGTTTTAAAGCGCTTTAGTCTAGTAATCTCGTTTCAGAGATATATCTGTCAACCCTAAAAATGATTCCCGACTGCAATTTACAAGTAAAGGTTTAGACTATCACACTACACGCTCACTATTACGTATACATTTATGGGCCATTCATGATGATTAATTATTTTTTATTAAGTTTTGAAAATCTTATAACACATATTTTATTACGTAAGGGGAAGGGGGAGACCGAGGAATCTTGTGCTCTTCCATGAGGGTATGGGGATCAAAATGGCCAAAATTGTCCTATATAATGTGTGAATGGCACCTTAGTGTAATAAACGAGTTTCTCTGTATGAACGTGTCTCTATATTTGTTATTATATTATAACTAGTAATTCTCGCGGCTCCGCCCGCGTTCTAACCGCTATTGAAGAAAGGGATTGGCGGTAGGATTAAAGGAAATAGGTATTTTTTGATGCCAAATCATAAAAAATAAAACATTTTGAGTGCGTCACCCTTATCACAATAGATACACAAAAGATTTTATAAAAATCAGTCAAGCCCTTTCTGAGGAGTTCGATAACAAACACTTTGACATGAGATTTTTATATTCTTTATATATAAGATAATTTTATTCATTAGTGTCATATCAAATGGCTGTGTATACACATTGTGTCCAAGTGTCTGGTGTAGTTGATAGCTTATCAAACAGGCTAGATATTATAAATTAAAAATAGTATGTACTTAAAAGATATTCATGTGGAGAAAAGAGTTTGAACAGGTCAGAAAATAATGTCTAACATTTATATAGCAATTTGTGTCATAGTCTAAACTTACATTAAAACTGGCAGTCAGAATCGCGTCACTCGCGTCTTAACTCTCATCTGACGATCGCTCCGTCTAGACCTTCGTTAGGCGACCATGGATGAGGAGTCAGGAGACTGGTTCCATGGCCGCCATAGTACCGTCGCTTCTTGGAACACTCAAATATTTCTTAATAGTTTAATAACATTATCTATTTTTTATAAAAAATAATGTTTTAGTATTTAGTTCTCTTCATTTATAATATAATAATTAAGATGATTCTTTTCTATAATGAAAACATGACTAGTAAACGTAATCACGGCCACAAAATTATTAATAAAATTTATTTTATTAATAATCTTAACAACAATAAGTAAAAATTACCTACTTTTGTTATGTACTTTGGGATATTTGTACCTTTTGTATGCAATATTGTACTATACTAGTCATAATGACGGAAAATGCAGAGCTCTCTCAGAATGAAGCTGTGATTGAATAAATAATAAGAGAATAATAATATACATGTGTACACATTTATTTACAATTTTATTCATTTCCTATCTATACAATATTTCAAATGAGTATACCAAGTACCAGTTAGATATTATTGCAACTAATTGTGTATTAACTTTGTCCATAAAAATTTAGAGGAATAAAATATTAAGGACATTAGGAACTCCACTGCGTCAATGGTAAATACAACCACTACACCAACAGTAGTATGAAGTCTGAACATAACTAGCAGATTTTAAATTTATCAATAACATTGTAATCAAAATAATATTGAAATCACGGTGAATTTTGTCCATCTAGGTAATACCGCCAGAATAGCCATGACAATCACATAACTACAATGGAAACGCATGGTTTGTTAATTAATAACAGAAACAGTTAACTTTGTTCGTAGTTTCGCTTGTGATCATTTTTATTATTTATTTATGTATATAGAAAATCGGAATAAATAGTTTATTAAAAATTACTTGCTCCATTATCTACTTACTAATAAGATCATCACTTGCCTTAATCCAATTAAAATTTCAATAAGACCATTTGATGAGCCCAAATACAAATCTTTTTACTGTAAGTTCCTGTGGTGACGGTTCCAGTCCGGTGATGCTGCTGATAAACTTTTAAATAAAAATTAACTTAAAAATACCTAGTTAATGAATTGACGATTATCATCAAACAGTTGAAATACCATTGACATCCATAGCTGCAAATGGTACCTAGGACATACCGTACCATTGACATCAATAGATGCTCGTGGTAAATGACGGGTGTCATTTTTTGTATCTTTTTTTATTTCTGCTTCTTTTGTTCAAATTTATACCTGTTTCTTAAGCACAGACTATAGAATTACCAGAATAATTCTTACTGACACATATTTATAGAATAAAATAACTACACATGGACAAATGAATTTTCAGTCTGCGTAATGCGCATGCGTGCGGTATTTCGATGATAGTATTTTGTGACAACTGAAAGTATTATAATCTATTTGTGAATAATGACATTTTTATTTGAAAGTGACATAATGTAGGTATTTGATAATAAAATAATAATCTAGTAACATATTGCAGGTATTTTTATACGAATTTTTTATCATTTTTTTTTTATCGTGCGGGTAGACTTGACGTCGGTCGAAACAAAGACCTCTTGTAAATTAAATAAACATCCACTTGTTATGGTTTATGTTTCATCTTATCGTGTGTCTAAGTGGCTTTCAAGAAATGTAACTCGAACACTTCAAAACATAAACAAAAAATTCTCAGAAACGTTTGTAACGTAAACATTCAATCTCAAGTGCTTCGCACGTGTTTATGTAAACAAGCGGTATGGAGGGGTGACTTGATTTTTTGCGCGTTTGGAAGTGGATGGGTGAAGCTCTGACATCGTAATTTCTTTATTACAGCTCTGACTAAATTTAAAATTACAGTACACTAAAGAGAGATTTAAATTAATAACCTCAAAATGTTTATATAAAACTCATATTTACATTCAGACAAAAATATGATTAAACAAATATGACACAAAGTGGTATGATAATAACACATACTTTGAATATAGAACACAGACCACAGTGGAGAGGATAATATTTTATTTCTTCTATATTTTATTTTGTGAGTAACATAGAGTATATTGCTACATATATATAGTGAGTAATCATAGAGTACTCGTATACTGCTACATATAGTGAACTTGAATATTTAAAAAAAAATAGTCATTACGCCATACTTTTACGCCAATAATCTGGCTTATCTTAAAAAATTAAAAAGAAATTAATACGAACTAAACGTATAAAGTAAGGTGAATTAACAATACGCAAAAGTATTTAATTTTGTTTATAATTTATACATCTAAGTATATTATGTAATGAGTATTGAGTTATCTAGAATCAACGACAATAAAGAGTAAAGACGTGTGACGTGTCTCTTCAATTTTACGTTTTTCCCCTGCGAAGGATATACAGTGCTGCCAGTATCTTCTACTTATTTTCCCTATATAATGTGGGTAAATATTAATTTTAAACTTTTATTTCCTTGACATAGCGACCGTTTGGAATAAGATGGTTCCATCTGGATTTTAACATTCATGAGGCAGATGGAACTTTTTGAATCATTAATTTCACAAATAGAACTTTTTTATGCAGCTAATTCATTAAGGGTCAATAGATGACGTTCAAAGGTTTAGAGAACAAAGTTATGGTCACACGAAACATTTTTAAGTTTAAAAATCAAAATATAGAAAAATGTTGGATGGAACCCTTTTATTCCAAACGGTCGATAGTGCTCAATGATATTTTAATAGACAGATATGTTATACGCTCACTAAACAACCGAAAAAAGTGTTCCGCGCTGCGCACATACACACTTTTCATTCAAGGTACATGTCAAAATGATAGAAAGGGGATAGTCGATAAAATCAATAAGAAAAAAAGAGACAGCTAGTGTTGTCAATTGCGCGTCAATGTAAACAAACATTAGTCTAGCGACCGATGACATATATCAGAATATTAGGCAAATAATTGAAATATATTAATAAATCGAAGTATTCTGCGTTCTTACATGTGGTATGAGATCCCTTGTGTTTTATTAACTTTGGTATCATAATTGGTGCATTTCCTAAATACACAGGATGGCATTTTTTTAAATTTTGTAGCAGCGTACCACTCGTCGCCATGCGGTGACACAGACTAAAGGCAATACGTCCTAATTAGGACGTTTTCAAGTTTTCACGATTGCGCGCTCATAACATATCTATAGTTAAAATATCATTGATAGTGCTATATTAATAGAAATATGAATAATATCATATTTTTTGCCTTTCTCCGGATATTGCCTACTTTATACTTACTAACGAAAAACTAATTACTTATTATCTTACTAAGTCTCATCTATACATATAATAAAATCGTAGAAAAGTCGTTTTTGTACATCAAAAAAAAATTTGAAAAAAATAGCCAGGGTGTTAAAGGACAACCAATAGAACCCATTTCCAGCATTTTTAGAATTTTTGTCCGTTTGTCTGTTTGTCTGTTTGTCGGTTTGTCGGTTTGTCGGTTTGTCTGTTTATTTATCCGGGCATTACGTAAAATGTACGAAAGCAATGTAGATAACTTTTATACACAACGATTGAACGTGACTTGAATTAACATTTAGTTTTTGTTTCATTGCAATCGGTTCAGTCTATCAAAAGATATTTGAGTTTAAAATGAAGAAGTAGAGAAATTCCAGAAGTAAAATTAGGGTTATGTGAATTTGGTCTCACTCATCTTCACATCTGAATGTAAATATGCGTGCACAGTTAGGAGGCTGCGAAAATGCACAGGAGTTTTCCAATTTATTGTTACAAATAGGCGATGGCACATACCCCGTACAAGAAGATGGAAAAGTTATTTTGATTGATAATGATTTGAATTGATGGTTCCACAGCTAATGTTGTTTTATAAAGAAGCACTAGCATAAATAAAAAAAAATGATTTGTATCGGTATCCTCCAACAGCGCTTCGCACTAAAAATACATTGTTAAGTTCCGACATCCACGCGAACGAAGTCGCGGGCACAGCTAGTCTTACTTATTTTCAAATTTTATAAAATTTTGCTCTATATATGTTACAGCTAAAACCCGTCCTCAGTTACAACGCGTTTTAACTAGTCAAAACTAGTTCTGACAAAACACCTTAGTAAAAACTAGAATTGATATATCAACATGTTTCAAGAATGTTATTCTTGTTAGTCTTGATCAGAAAATTGGAACAAAAATATAATTGTCGACAAATAATATAGTAAGTATGTTGGGTAAATACTTAAAATCAGTTGCTTTTTTCGTACCAACTATGTGTAATATTTTAAATCGCCATTTAAAATATTACACATAGTTGGTACGAATCGTGATCACGGATAGACGGCAAGTTCTAAATAGCCTACATACCTTTACTTTTCCTTATTACAGTTAGACTTAGCAACAGTTCTTAAAGGTAAATTCGCCTTTGTTACATCAACTTGCAAGAATTTTTCTCGAGACTTGTTGAATTTTGAACTAAAGAAGCACAATAAATTAGCTTATTTAAATGCCTTAAATAAATGTATATAACTGATTACATAAAAAGTAACTGAGATTTTAACTATTTATTAAAAAAAAATGTCAAGAATACCATATTTTGTTCCAATCTTCTAATCAATTCTAGTTTTCGCTAAGGCAATTCGTGTAAACTAGTTTTGACTAGTTAAAACGCGTTGTAACTGAGAACGGGTTTTAACTGTAACATATATACAACAAAAGTACGAAACACTCCATAACGAGGATTTTTAAAATATTTGCCTTGATATTTAATAGCAAATGAAATGTGGGAGAATCAATAATTGATTCAGGCAATACAATACAAAACAGTTGTTGTTTCCTAACTTGAGTCTTGAAACTTCTGACTTTATTCTGATTTCTGAGTTAGTACTTAGTACTCAGTAGTCAGTAGTCACTGAATTTATCATTTCGTACTGAATTCATAGATGAATAATTACTGAATACCTACTGATGTCTGATATTTGCTAGTTGCTACTTAAATTTTATTAATCGTGGTTGTTTATGTACATGCAAGTGATGGTATGATGATAAAGCGGAATAATATGGAGTAGTCGTGAATTTCATCTGTCACGTAAGTCGTAAATAATTATAATTAGGTGCTTAATACTATTATTACTTATTATATTCGATCTATGTATGAAAACACATCGCTTATATTTTGTTTCTTATATAGTTTTAAATGCCATAAGATCAATTTTAGACTCTTATTACACCATATTAAATCGGTTAATGCTTACAGAGCTCATTATACCTAAGCACTTATTCGGTTTCAGTTGATGGAACTGATAGGTACCTACCTACCTAAAATTAATAATTATATAACTTAACGCAAATAGATATAGTAATTAGTAGAATTTACCGGCGGCGTTACCCTTTTTTGTTGTATGTAATGTACATAAAGCATCTGGAACCTGATGCAATTAACTATCGACTTGCCCTCACGATCTCCTGAGTAAAAATGTTATGTGCCCTCAAAAACTTATTATACTTATACTATTTATATTAAAATTATATACTAAACCTATCTCGAGAAACTCTTTTGATTACATATAATATGAAATTATAATAATTTAATTTAAAACAATTAGGGTTAGTACCTATAAGTTTTTTAATTTTATAGCAGACTAGCGAGTAGCGACTAGCGACTCGCCCTCGCTTCGCTCGGGTTCGTTACTAGGTTATAACTTATACGCCCTTTAGCATACAATTTGTACAAACTTTGAAAATTGAATGTCTTACTTATTTATATCTAATCAAAATCCTAGAAAATAAGTTTCAAGCTTCTAGCTTTAAAAATGACGTTATGTCCATACAAACTTTCATCCCCTATTTCAACCCTTTGCAGCCCTTTTTTCGCCTTGCGCCTTGAAAAGTAGTCTCCTTTTCTACCAAATTTTATTAAAATCGGTCCAGTAGTTTTTGAGTTTATTCGTTACATACAAAAATACAAATTTTTCCTCTTTATAATATACATAGTATACTTGCCTTTCCCGCGGCTATGCTCGCGTTCTAAAGGCTGGAAACCAAATTCTTTCGTCTTCGTTACTAAGTTATATAGAAATCAAATGATGCCAAGAGCAATTTTGTTCAAAATTAGATACTTTTGATCAATAACTTATTTATTTGGATATAATATAAGGATTAATAACATATTTATTAATACCTTCGCAAATAATGCATTATTTTTAAACAAATTTGATTACCATAAAAAAGGTTAAAGCGAGTCAACTTTAAAAGATAGACATAATATGCTATCGCGGACTTTTTTTTAGAACTTTTAAAGGGGAATAATTCCGTCATACATAATTTTTGCATGCACGCAACGGAAGCTCTCAAAAGAAATATTTTTCCACCGTTTTTGCAACATTTATCATTGATGCTCCGCTCCTATAGGTCTCAACGGGATGTTATATAGCTTATAGCCTTCCTCGATAAACGGACTATCTAACACAAAAAGAATTTTTCAATTCGGAACAGTAGTTCCTAAGATTAGCGCGTTCAAACAAACAATCTCTTCAGCTTTATAAATAGTGTAGATAAGTATATAGTATAGTATAGATACAAAATCTATATTTAAATCTCAACAATTTCTGTTTTAAAAATCTTATTGGAATAGATGATCGTTTTACAGGATAAATCTAATCTCCTCTCTCACATGTATACTAATTACTAACTTTGGGTAGGTAAGTAGGGGCACATCCGAGCACCTTTTTGCGACCCGCACTCAATTTTAGTGTAAATTATGAAGAGAGTTTATTTTGTATAACTTTAAATTAAGAGCGATAAAGTAATGTGTGTATTAACCAATTGCAGTTAGTGTACAAGCATCTCTTACTTTGCGGATGTTATAGCCACTGAAAATGGATGAAGAAAATCAACAACCAGGTATGTAATTAGATACCTAGTACCCACTATATTATTTATTACTTTTATGCGTAGTATGTATGTTGCAAGCGCTTTATAAACATACGGACTAAAAATTATACCTAATAAATCTACGAATTTGAGAAGATAGTTTTAAAATATAATTTAAATTTTCGCTCGGGTTCGTCCCTAGGTAAGTAGTAACTCTACTCATTATTTTTACGAAATTGTAATTCAAACTTGCGAAAGCCCTTATACCTTTTTAATCCGGCCCTATTGCAAATCGTTCTTAGCGGACGTCTACTAACTATAAACTAGGTACCTAATACCTTCCTGCCAGTGTTCGATATTCTTTAAATTTAGATTGAAGTAAAGAAGCATTCTTAGTGTTATTCACATTCTTTCTCATTACTCGTTAGAACTTTTTTGGTGGGAATTACTAATTGGCAAGCAAATTTAAGGCGATCCAAAGCGGAAGCGCTTTTAATGTCGAACAACACCTCCGCCCCTATAGGTACTAACGCTATTTAGTCGTAAATGTGCAAGGTTGTTAAAAAAGAAAAAAGTAAAAATTCAATCATCGTTGGAATGTTGTTTTATCAACCCCTATTTTATACACTAAGTGGTATTTTTTTTTGTAAATTTAAATGGGTTAAAGTTTTTTAAGTATACCTATAAAATAAAAAAGAATTATCAAAATCAAACAACACTGTAAAAAGTGGTGTGTAATAGGGGGATTAAATTATAAACAGTTTAATTATGGATTCAGCCATTTTGCCACGTCCTACACAATGTTTTAAAATTTTAGGTCCTTCCCGCTTTAGAAATTTCACATCACATGGCAAATCTAAAGCAGGATCAAACAACAAAAAGAGAAACCAGTCACAATCTAATATTCGAGCCAAACCACAGTTTCGTCCGCCGAGGAACGCTGGTACTTTTTATTTTTTATTTTAAGTTTGTCCACTAGTTTAATTTCTTAATCCATATTCAAAATCACGAAAATGCGAAGTTTAAAATTGCAATAAAGCAGTTGCTTAGGGTCACTTTTTATCTCACTACTTTCGAAATTATTTTAAGTACGTAACAAAATCATGTTTTATCTAATTGTTAACGAATTTAAAAAAGGCGAATCCCAGATTTTGGTTTTATATTATAAACTATATACGTTTAAAATATTTTAGTTACAGGCGCGCAACCGTCGGCTAGAAATATTAGGAATGTGAATGCATCTAAAGTCTATGACAATGTAGGGTTAAGTAGGCCCACCGGGCATAGAAGAAACGAAGATCAGCCTAGAAGTAATAGAAACAAGATGGGTTTTGTAATGATGGAGGAATTAGCCGATTCAGATACAAATGACATTCTTACAAATTTAAACAAAAAAAAAGAGGCATTTTTTAATCTCTTAGAGGCACCCATTAAACGTCCAGATTTATTTATATTGATAATGAATGTGATATCAAAGATATGTAATTCATCATTTGATCAAATAAAGTTAAAATTTCTTTTGGAGATATCTAATTCGTCATTCATAATAAATTTGCGAAACTATTTGATGGATCTTCCATATGCCGAAAATAAAGCAACTAACTCATTGTACTGGAAAAATCAAACTGAATTTTGGAAGAATTTTATTACATTTTGTGAATGTATTACTTTAATATCTCCGTCGACAGCTTTGAACAAATGTAGGTCTCTTATCGAGGCGAGTTCCAAATGCTGCTTAGATGGCCTTAAAGAAAGGCATAATTTTCAATTACTCGAAGAAGAAACATACAAATTAACCAAGTTACGCGAAAAGCTAAAGGCTCGTGAAGAAGAAAAAAATAATGTGAGTTTATAATTCATATAATATGCTTATACGTACATTGGTAATGCTGCCAATTCTGGATTCGAGTTCCAAGTACAGTCCAGCATACATTTTGTCAAAAAATTACGGTACGAGTTAGCTTTAGTATACAGCAGTGCTAAAAAGAGTTTGTATAGAAGTCGATCCGCAACCTGATCTCCTTTGGGTCATGTTCAATCATGTCTTGCTGGAAGTAAGACTAAGTAATTAGAAATTCCTTGTATGATTTTTGTCAACAAGTAAGAGTAGGCCACCTTTTATTAGTTCGAATATAGGAGTATGTAGGATCTTAATCTATACTTCTATACTAATATTATGAAGAAGTAAAGTTTGTGTGTTTGTTTGTTTTTTTTTTCTTTGTAAAGTACATTTATTTACAATAAAGGAAATTACAAGTAAACTTAACTATAATATATATACAAAGCAAATGTACACTTAATTATTACTGTACAAGTCGTGTCCGCGTGGAATAGTGGCAAGAATGCTAGCTGGCAGCTGCATTCCCCCGTTGAATGGAAATGCCGATTCTTTGGGCGAAAAATGAGCCAGCTCTCTTGTCACCAGTGGAGGCGATAAGACGAGGTGTTATGTCTTTTAAAAAGTGCTTAGCACTTTGACTCCATGGGCCTAGGGTTTCAACAGCAAAGGGTATAAAAATATAATTTTGAATAAGGGAGGCATATTTACGTATCTTCAGAAGTTCAGCCTTCTCCGCCGCAGCCCCCACTTTAGACGCCGAAATTGTTTGTTAAATTGTAAGGGGTAATCTCGGGATCTACAGAACGGATTTTAAAAATTCTTTCACCAATAGAAAGCCACATTATTGCTGAGTGTCATAGGTTATATAAAAACCGAAAAATAAAAAGGCTTTTACGTGGTAGTCCGTTTTGCAAAGTGAATCGGAGAAAAAACGGTCGAATGAAAGCGTTTCTTACGAACGCTGCCTTAACTATGAAAGATATATTTTTGAGTTCTAGAGAAAAGATGTGGAGCTTGAAAATGCCTACAAAAAAGTCAACGACAGCACATGTCTAACTTTTATATTTAAGTTACAAAAAATAGTTTTTTTAATATTAGTATAGATAATTTAATTTTTAATATAATAAAATACCTACGTATAACCCTCCTTTTGGCAGTTAGAAATTAAAACATAACACTCTGTACTAAAAATGGATTATTAACATTATGCCCAACGAAGTGGGCACAGGTCAGCTAGTGAAAAATAAAGTAGATGAGGTAAAATCCAAAGAAATGATAGTAGTTTTCGTTACGCAAATATTTAGTAATTAGTTTCATTTTAATGTATATTTTTAATTGTTTCGTAAAATATAGTAGTTTTGCCTACTTAACGTTTTTCTCAAAAGTAGGTATTTGGGATTCAGTTATAGTAGACTACTCTAAAATATGGGGTGGTAACCCTGATACTCTTAAATATCTCTTGCATGAATAGCTAGCCTCAATGTGATTGACGTCAATAAATCTATACCTAGGTATAAAATAATTCAAACTTAGTCAAGTTTGTATTTAATTTTTAAAATCTAATTCTGACGACACGTTTAGCTCAGTTGGTAGTGATCCTACTTTCTGCGCCAGCGGTCGCGGGTTCAAGTCCCGCTGGGGCATTCATTTGTTGAGCACGAATGTTTATACTCCAGTCATGGGTGTTCATATTTATAATATGTATGTATTTAAAATGTATATGTGTAGTATATCAACTATCTGGTATCCGTAACACAATTCGTGCAGCTGTTGTATTAATGTCCCAACTGAGAGAAAAATCTAATTTCTAAGAACTTCACACGAATTATTAAATAAGAAAATATCTAGAACACAATAAAGTTTACAATTGACTATAAAATTATAGGTTATACAAAATGATCGCAAAGTTCCTCGTGGCGACGAGGAACGCGAGCCTCCTGAAAATTTTAGGGAGCTAAGTATAATACCTAGACGCGAAGATTTGATCAAAGGCAGACCATTTCTTCGAGCTAATATTGTAAAGGGTTCCTATCGAGATGTAGAACACTATCTTGACGTACAGTTCAGGTTACTCCGAGAAGATTGCTTTGGACCTCTCCGTGATGGAATAAGTAAGTAGGTATTAATTATAATGATAGGTAGTACTGAATTCAGAGTATCATGCATCCTCTAATATATTGTTATAGAATAATAAATAATAATAGTACATTAAAAAATAATATTTTGTATGTATTAAAGAACATTAAATACAAAATATCAAGACCTCAATTATGACGTACAGACTTCATTGTTGACATAATTCATTGTTTCAGTTCAATTTATACAAGACCCCACGAAAAATAAATATGACAATATAAGGTAAGTTATAAATGTTTTTAAATATATATACGTTTCGAATACATTTTATTTTGCTGTGTCCTTGGCTTATTAAACATAACCCGAGTATCAGGGTAGCATAAAACACAAACGTAGTTAAAACTTATTCAATAAGGACCTGTACAAATTGCATATAAATTACTATTTTCAACATTTATGATCGCCTGATGTTCCTATTTTAACAACAGTCACAATATCATTAGCTGACTAAGTACAGATGTTTTTACATCCCTACTGGTATTCGAAGTAAAAACGAAATAAAATAATCCTCCTTATATATTTTGTCATATATAGCAAAAATATTAATTATTTATATTATATTTATCAACATTATTATTATTTATCAACATTAAGGATCTAAGTTTTCGAGACTATTAATTAAAAAGAGCGCACAGTATCGAATATTATTTTTCACATAATTTAAAACGGGTTTTATGTTTGTTAAGTAAATAGAAGACTACACGAGAAGACGAAGTAACATCTTAAAATAAAATCTTAGCGATAAAAATAATAAAAAAATATTATACATATATTGGCGATTGATTTTAAAATTTTTGTATATCAGACAGAACTTTTATATTTTTCGCGCTCGCTCGCGCTTTATTTAGGTTAGCCTTATGAAACCGCCTCCATAAAAAAAACGCACGGATCACAGTTGTGTTGAATGTTTACGTTTCTGACTTCTGAGCTGTGCATGTAATAAGGAGTTCGAGTTACTATTCGTAGAAGCCACTTAGAGCGATAAGAAACAACTTAAACAATAACATTTGAATATATATAAAATTATTGAACAAAGTAAATAAATAAATCTATTTTTATGTACCTACATCCTGTATAATATTATATTTATTAAACGGACAATATGCGTGGTATCATTTTAAAAACCAACAAAAAACGCGTCTGACGTAAGCAGGTAGCGAAATTCTATGGACAATGACGTATCACGTAGGTATATGATATATCCCTATATTTTTTTATGTAACTGAGTTAATTAGAACATTAAGCCTCATCTATGGTTTATACAGAAGAGATTGCTATAAGTTTGAATTGAAAATAATTATATACTCTAAGACTATTTGAAATGAGGATAAATATCGAGCGCGCGACAATGACATGAATTCTTGTCATCCAGAGATGTTGATATCCAATGTTAGTCCTTTTTAACGACATGAATTCATGTCCATGGGATAACTTTTGCCGCTCGACTCTTAAGAGTATTAGTCCGTAAGCGCCCACGATTTTTTTATTTATTCGCGTAAGCACGTATTAGGTACAAACAAATTCTCTACAAAAATTCGAATAAATCTCGGGAAATGCTAGTTAGTATATATATAAATTTTCTCATTTATATTTTGTTTTTTCAGGGTGTTTCGTAACGTGAATTTTGTAGGACCGTATGTTTCAAAACAAAAAATTGGTTCAATCATAGAGCTTGATGAAAATACTAAAAAAAGATTTAAAAAAATGAAATGGTCTCATAACAAGAGATTTATTTTTGGCTCGCTACTATTATTAACAAAGGATAATTGCAATTCCTTTATTGTAGGAACGATATTGGATAGAGACGAAAAGTATTTAAACAATGGACAGGTAATAGATTTAAAAAAGTTTGTATTAGTATGTAGGTAGTAATTTAAATGGCATGTATAACAATAATAACAACCTTTAATCATTTGTAGATACCAATATCCATTGTGGACGTAGTTATTGGAGAAGAAATATATAACGGTGATTGTTACACACTGATTGAAAGTGAAGTATATTATGAACCATATCACCATGTTCTTAAGACTTTGCAAGATCCTACCTTTCCGAAACATATTGCAATGAAGAAATACATAGTTGATGTGAATGTAAGACGAGCTTATGTGTTTTCTTTTTACAAATAGTGAAACGACTTGCTTTTTAACATTTTTATATTTTTACAGCCAGAACCGGCTTATCCGTCATATGTTAAAGAAGATACGATATTCCGAACACATAAACTAACATTGGATTTATTGTATGAACCAGTTTCGTTTAAAGTAAAAGACTTTAGTACATGGCCTACAAATATTGAATTGGAATTAAATGACAGTCAGTATGAAGCTTACAAGATAGCTCTAACTCACGAGTTTGCGGTAATCCAAGGCCCGCCAGGAACTGGAAAAACCTACTTAGGAGTAAATGTAGCTAGAACACTACTAACGAGCTTAGGAATCGGATGTAAGCTACTTCTTGTATGCTACACAAATCACGCTTTAGATCAATTCTTGGAAGGAATATTAAAAATAACTAAGTCCATTGTTCGCATTGGAGGTCAATCTAAGAATGAAGCAATGGAAGAATATAATTTAAATACTTTAAGAAAAAATTATCCGATTTCCCGAGCGACGTCCAGTCTCTTCTTTGAGGAGAGGCAAAACTTAAGGAATGCAGTATTACAACTACAAAGAATTCAAGAACAAATTGACTCCATTCTCAATTGCATTATAAGTTACAGTTTTATGAAAACATATGCTCCACAACTTCGTGCAATTGCCAATGAATATGACAGAATCGTTTCAAGTGGAAAAGATCCTCTATGTTATTGGTTATTTGAACATTTAGAATATGACCTCGACGAACCAATTCTACTTGAACAATCACAAGACGCGGAAGACGTAGAAAATATTGACTTAAATATAGATGATGATCAAACAATTGTTGATAAAATTGAAGTATTATTAGACGATTTAGAATTAATAGACTATGACGGAGAATACAAAGAAGATATTTCTATAGCATTTTCAATCATAGAAAGTGAAAGGAAATTAAAAAAATTGATTCGGCGTTACATTCACATTAACAATTCAAAGGAAAAGCGTGCGCTACATTTAGAAATCGCCGTACTTAGAGGACGATTAAGATTATTTAACGTAAGTTGTGACAGTTAGTCCATCTACTAATGTCAATTAATTATTTACATAAAAGAAACATTATATTCAAATTTTGAAATAGAAATAAACTGCTTAATTTATCATAATCATAAAGTAGCATCCTATTAAATGTATTTTAGCAAGCTATTCACCATTAGCAAAATTTCACCAAATTTATATACCAACTATTCTAACCAATTACTTTAGATCGTGGACCTTAAATTCGTCAATAACCGCCTAGTTTTAGCCGTCTAAAGAACGTATCCGAATCCTGCAACTAAATGCTTTTTAGCTCCTCACCAGAATCACTTGAATTATTATGACAGGTAGAACAGTACAGACAATGAAAAAATATTTCTTATTATGTACCTATTTCATTATCTGTACAGATAATAGGTGAATAATATTTTTTTTATTGTTACAGGAAATGAAAAGTCTCTACCTCATAGAGCACCCAGAATATCCAGCTAATGTTGGCCATTTATCAAATTTACCACCCGTTGATCGTTGGATGTTGTATTTCAGTTGTACGAAATATGTAGTGAATGCACTCAAAGATAAAATCAATCCATTACAGGTATCAGATTTAATCTTCTTTTTTTTTGTTGTTGATTTGTTTACCTACTTGTTGAGAAACTTGATGAGGTTCTCATACCCGAGAGAATATCCACAAAATTTATAGTTCTTCCCTTTATTGATTGCGGCAAAACCTGAAACACAACTTGTGTTTGACGTGTATTTGTGTATATAATGTCCGAACTTATGTTCCCTTGTAATAATTATTATAATACTAAACCTTGTAAATAATTGCAATACTAAACCGATTTTGATTAGTAGCGTCGTAAGATTATCTTTGATACCGCGAGTGTCTTATGCCATGATTTATAAGTAGACTAGCGGACCCGACAGACGTTTACACAGTACACAGATTTTTTTTATAAACTTTTGCTTCCGGTGTAATTTACATCGTTGTCTCGACTCATTTATAATTGAATATGTCATTTATTGTCTAAATGCACGGAAGAGAAAAATTTTCTATTCCGTGGTCTAAATGTATAAATAACTAATTAATTCAAACAATACATTTTTTAGTGGACCGAATTGTGAATCTAATGCCCGATTCACACGTATTAAGAAGTTAACTTACTTTTAACTTAATTTTAAGTGATTAATTGCGTGTAAACAGACAATTTAGTAGCAAGTCGCAAGTTAAAATTAATCACTTAACTACTAAATTAGAATTTTTTCTATTTTTCGATTAAAGAGGGGGGCGGGGCTTTTAAATTGACCTCTATTTCAATTGTTTTTGTAAAGACGTGAGCTTATTAATTGCTATTATTGATGTCGAAGTGGACGAATATAACTCAGAAATGGAACTCAGTTTGTAGAAGAGTATTTAAAGAAGGAATGCTTATGGAATGTAAGAAGCGCGAATTTTAGAAATAAACAAGCCAAACAATGAGCGACGCTTGATATAGCGTCAGCTATGGCGATTACTAATTTTGACGCGAAGGAAGTCGAACTAAAAATTAAAAGTATTCGCTTGACATACTCACAAGAGCAAAAAAATTAAAGTTCAATAAAATCGGGCTCAGACACCGATGACATTTACAAACCAAATATTAAACGATTTGCTATAATGCACCAAATGATGTGTGTGAACTAAAGAGCTTAACTACTTATCTACTTAAATACGTTTGGACAGCTACATAAATATAAGTCACTTAAAATTAAGTTAAAAGTAAGTCAACTACTTAATACGTATAAATCGGGCATAAGCCATTCTCGAATTCACTCGAACTCACAAAACATTTCATCAAAATCAGTCCAGTCGTTTAGGAGGAGTTCAGTTTTTTCTAGGTTAACCGAAGATTTAAAAATGCTATGTGTTGTTAAATAAATAATTTTTAACAAAAAATAAAAACCGACTTCAAAACTATACAAACCTAAACTAAAAAGTATAAAATAATTCTTTTAATTATGTAGATCATTTTGGAGTCGGTGCCAGCCAGGACGGACGGTTTTATCTTGCCTTTGCAATGAACTTTCGAACGGTATTTTGATTATGTTTACAAATTGAATCGAATAGGTATCTATTTAAGGTTATTTTACTTTGTTACCTCCTACTCCCTTAGGTTAAGGTTAAACCGTCAGATTAGCAAAGACACTTTTTAGTTTGTAATTAACCTCTCTTATCTTAATCAGACGCGCTCGAGTATAATCAGACGTTCAATTTTTTTTACCAATTTGGTGTAAAAAAATTGAACGTCTGACGTTAGGCGTACCCACCAATATTGAGGGTTGATACTAGTTGTAGGTACTTGTCTATATGTAAGGCCTAATATTAATCTGACGCTCTCGAATAAATCCCGAGTTTCTATTTTAGGCTTCCCTATCGAGATTAGTCCACGTCCATTTTTCCACCTAACTCCCAGATGTTAATGAATATTAAAAAAAAATGTGTGTGTACTTATATACACGCGTTAGAAGTTATACTTCTTTGGCGTAACAAGATAAAAATCTTTTTAAAAATTTCTACTTTCGCCTTATTCTACGTTTGTAGAAAAAACGACACTAACAATAGAAAATAAGAATGTGAAAAATTATTTTAGTTTATGATGTAAATAAATAGTACATACGGTAAACTAACCCCAAATTGTACAAACGTACTCAAAGTAAAAACCATGGAGATTAGAGACCAGGAGGACCATCGCTTCATACTAAAGCATTACCCGGCTGTCCCTGAAAATTTGTAGAATTTACAACGCGCTGTCGTCGGTAAGTAGTATTTGTGAAGTTAGCTGTTTATGAGTATTGTCACCATGGAGATTAGAAACCAGGAGAACCATCGCTTCATACTAAAGCATTACCCGCCTGTCTCTGAAAATGTGTAGAATTTACAACGCGCTGCCGTCGGTAAGTAGTATCTGTGAAGTTAGCTATTTATGAGTACTGTCACTATTGTGACAACGTGAAGTTAGGCATTGAGACAACATAGCGATCGCAGCGCCTCCTTGGTTTGACAATATTTCTGAGACACTACATTCTAGGGCCTTGGTCCTCCTGGTCTCTAATCTCCATGATTGTCACTATTGTGACAACGTGAAGTTAGGCATTGAGACAACATAGCGATCGCAGCGCCTCCGTAGTTTGACAATATTTCTGTGACACTACATTCTAGGGCGAAGGTCCTCCTGGTCTCTAACCTCCATGGTAAAAACAATTATTATCACTTATAATCACAGTTAATTATTATAATTTATTATAACATATTATAATATTATTTGAGAAAATATATATTTATGTATATTTGTATATATTTTATTCGGACTGATACAAAATACGTGTGGTAGGTTCAGAAAGACTTCAATAAATAAATATCGTGAATACGTCATGTCGCGTCGTGAGTACGTCGTGAGTTGTCAGTTCTCACGCAACATACGTAGATGTCCTTACTTTTACTTTGTTGGACAGTGTGCGCGCGCATCGTAAAAATTAACACTCATCATTTTTCCCTAACGCGCCAAAAGAAGTATAACTTCAAAAATTACATTCTATAATCATGTAAACCTAATAGCCTGAAAGAATAAAACTATCGGTCTATAAGTGCGTATAATATTGAAAAAAAATCTTTGAAGTCCTAACCATTTAGGAGTTGTACCTTCTATCATCAGCTCATTAACATGATAACGAGGTTACGGTAGGTAACTCAAATATCCGGATAGCCTATAGAAGATTCGGCCGAGTATCGTTAATTTGCTCCTAAGAATTGAAGAGTTCCGTTACTTTGTCATGGATTCCAAATCAGACCCTAAACAAACTCTCATCAAAGTACCCTTGAAAAACAACATTTCCAATAAAAAAATAACCGTGGAAATCGGTTGGCGTGTTATTGAGTTATTCGTCTATTTGTCGTGCACATACCTAATGCAAATTTAAGATATATGTTATAAATGAAACTTGCAAATTTAAGATATATGTTATAAATGTTATAAATGAACCTTTTCAAATTTACAAAACTTTTAAAAATTGTGGGTAGGCACTGTCTGTAACAAGTATATAAATCTATGAGACGTCAAATATCTTAGTCTCTCCCGTGACCATGATTGCTATAAAGCATTCGAAACGTCGGGAACTAAAAATCTAAATAAATCCGCGACAAAATCCGAAAAGGTAGTTTCATTTATAATGTAGAATATTCGCGTAAGAAAGTATTAAGACATATGGTTTTCTCACGGATGCTATTGTCAAAACTGGACGAAATTGAAATGGTACCACACGGGAAGCACCAAATAAAAAAAGAATCATCAAATTGTACAGTGTGGTCGTAACCATTTATCAACTTAATCTTAAATAGTTGCGTTCGACATAATAAATGTAACTATCTTCTTGGATATTGTAGCTGATTTTTGGTTCGAGTCGTCGGGAACCAAAGTCTAGGCCCGTCTTATTTATTATTATTTTATATTATTTCTTATTTATTATTATTTTAGGTATTGTATTTATATAAAGTAATTTGTATTTTATATATAATTTATCTTTTAGAAAGATGTGGAAACTGCTAGTTCAGCGTATGAAGAGGCAAGAATGATTATGGATATTGAGTTGTTAAGAGATAGAAAAGTCGTGGCAATGACTACTAGTGGGGCTGCCAGGTTGAGCAAATTACTTCGGGCTTTGGCCCCTCCTATTGGTAAAGATAATAATTATATACTTTAACTAAAATCTGACAAGTGGCTCTGATTTTGATTTCATCAAAAAACTGCCAGTGATTTTCTCCACTAAATGCAAATTAATCATTATTTCCATTTAATGCAAATATAATTAAGAATGACTTTAAAGAGAGTTTATAAAATTACAGTTATCGTGGAAGAAGCTGCAGAAGTGTTAGAACAGCACATTGTTACATCTCTGACAAAAAGCTGTCGACATTTAATTCTAATAGGTAAGTCTTAACGCAAATATTTTTTAATAGGGGTTGGGGACAAATGGTTTTCTTATAGGTTTAATTATATAATATACCAAAATAAACTAAACCTCTCCATTGACCAAAATCGTCCAGTCCATTTTAGTTTTTGCTAACAAAACTTAATACATAAAATTCTAATGATTATGTATTTATATTTTCAAAAATGTAAACAGAATAGAGTTAAAATACATACTATAATATATTAGTTTATTAAATAATAAATGATTATGATTCATTGTCTTGTAATTGCGATGGTTTTTCATTAATTGCTCACAAGTGGCTTGATGACGCCATCAATTATTTTCGATGCTAAGCCTACGTTTAAAAATTTAAGGGGATCATCAGCAGCTCAGACCGTCGGCGGCATACATGCGTTTAGCAAAGGCTTACAATATAGAGGTATCGTTGTTCGAGCGTATGATAATGAACTCGGTGCACAGCCGGCGCCTCGCGGTGCAGCACCGCATGCGCCCCGAGATCGCGGCGCTGATCTCGCCACACATTTACACGGACTTGATCAATCACCCGTCGGTGAACAATTTCCCCGACGTACGCGGCGTCACAGCTAATCTTTTCTTTTTCACTCACACTTACAAAGAAGAGGTATGTCTAATATTCATCTTTATATACTTGTATCTATAAAATTCTAACCGAGTCCAATCTGTACATCTAATATTCTTTGGAAAATATTATTGAAATAGTCATAATTATCGATAAATCTATAGTTTTAATGTATAACCCTATTTAGATAATTTTGTTACACAACTATACAAATCAACAATAATTATTTAATTAACTTATAAATCATGAACTTATATCTGAACTAGTTGCTCACTCTCGCTCGGTCCGGGTTCGTTTATTACTACGGGATAGGATAACTGTTAGCATAGATTACTCCAAAATTAAATATTTCCCTGCAGTAAAAAGTATTTTATATGTTGACCGGATAACCAGCGACTATCACACCTATATCAAACATTTTATGATGAAGACACACAAAAATTCGAAAAACTATATTCGACTATATTCTATATTCTGTATTATTAATAATGACTATTTCAATAAGATTTTGCAAAAAATATTTAATGTATCAAATGTAAAAAACAAGTTAAATCTAATTCAAATTAGAGTAAATGTCATGAATATACGAGATGAAGTTAATTTATTTTCTATAGTATGTAGAAGACGGGTCTAGTAGAACTAATCAAAAAGAAGGAGATTTCATTCTTCGTTTGGCAAACTACATAATGCAGCAAGATTACCAACCTGAAGATGTCACAATTTTAGCAGCCTATTCTGGTCAAATGTTTTATATGAGAAAAGTAAGTGAACACAATACAATATTACGATACGACATGTTTGACTGTGTACACTGTACTTCCTTTACATGTTCGTGGGTCCAAAGTATGAACTCTACTCTCAAGTTGCTTGGCTTAATATTTTAATTACAATTAAATCGATGTTCCAGGACTATTATATTTTTAGACTTTAGTAAATAGCCCGTACCTACTTTGTTCTCTTGAACGGTTTCGGCTTCGGCGGTTGATCTCATTAATGAGACTCATCTGTGCAAGAGATATTACAATGAAGCTTGCACGTGCACAAAATAACAATTTATGTTAACACGCTCCTCATAAGTCTGCAGAATTTTGCCCTGACTTTAAAGTATAAATACATATAATTAAACGTCCTCCGAAGGTCCCTAAGAGGAACAAATAATGTTCCCGCAGTGAACGTTATCTGTTTTGCATATTCATCTTCTCCAAAACTTCATCCTCAACTTCACTTCGTTAATGCGAACGAATTTTGAATTAAATTATGAATATTTAATTTAATAAAGACAGACAACATAATTCATACTTATCCACTACTAATTGTACCTAGTGAAACAAAATTTATATTATTTAACGAAAGATATAAGGTATTTAAATAAATACGAGTAAAGAAAGGTATTTAATTAAGGCAAGTGACGGTCGGGAATTGTTAGATAAAGGGATTCATCTGTCTAAAAGAAAATGTTACGTATGTGGATTGTCACATTGTGCGTATGAAAGTTTTAGCATTAACTCTTCATGTTTTTGTTGATTAATATAATAATATATTCCTTTTCAGGAAAGGTCGAAGTACGCCTTTTTATCAAAAGTAAAAATTACGGTAGTTGACAACTATCAGGGAGAAGAGTCAAAAATAATATTACTATCCCTTGTGAGAAATAACGATCACGATAAAATAGGATTTTTGGGGACGCCAAATCGTATCTGCGTCGCACTATCCAGAGCTCGAGAAGGTTTGAATTTTTAACATTTTTTTGCGTGATGACCTAAATAAATAAATGCTTTAGTATGTATACAAAAGTGGGAAGCGGGCCCTCCCTGCGCGCTTCTTGTATTCGCGTCTGGCCGGATTGCCGGACGCTACTGAGTCCCCCCCTCCCCCCACTATGATAGGGAGAGCGGCAACGACACACCGACACTCCTCTTTCCCTGCAGCCCCACCGCGCCGCCATCTGACGGTGACGACCCCGTGAGGCCGCGGAAGGTAGGGAGAACGGCGCATCGCTTTACCGACACTCCTCTCCCTCTGCGTTCAATCAGTGGTCATAAAAATGATAATACTAAAAAAAGTAGTACTTTACGTAATTTAAAAGTAAATTATTTTTTTGTAATACACACATTCTTAATTGTTACAATACATTCTTTATTGTTTTTTAGGGTTTTATATATTTGGTAACATCGATTTGTTAAAGAAAAACTCTGAGCTGTGGACTAAAATCGCGGGTACCTTAGAGAACCAAGGAGCTCTAGGATCAAGTATACGACTCAAATGTGAAAACCATGCTTGTCAAATAACAAATGTAAGTTACAATAGATTCATATTAGTACAAGTGTAAGTGTATCACTAGTAAGTAATCGCGTCGTACGTGAGAACTATATACTATATAGTACTCGCGTCTGAACCTCGCCTCATCTCTCGATTTTAACGGTTAGTATGCATGGATATAGACCATAATGTATTATTATACTAGCAAGAAAGTGAGCTTTGTGAGAACTCGCGTAGTTTTTCTAACGGGTAATAATGTTACAGCGATGTTAACTCTTTCGTTTTCTTACAGATGGCGTTAGTAGTTCAATAACATTCTATACAATGCAGACAAAATTATTAATGTTCTTTTTTAAAGGTTTATAAAATTATTATTATTTTTTTTTGACTGATAACACATCCAGATATGAAGTTAAATTACTATGTTGAAGCAAAAATCTATAGGCGTGATAGTTTTTCAGTAAAGTGTACCATAAAATACTCAGGTTGTAGGATAGTGTTCGGTCTCGCTTCACCCGCCCTTATTATATACATATACTTACATGGATATGATGAGTTTTATATCATTTACTTAAGAAAAGATTGATTCCCCATACAAAATTTCCATTCTACTACGAGAATTATTTCTAGGGTAAAGAAAGTAACCTTTCCAGGGTCTCAATTTTATATAACTCCATACTCGTTATTTTCGCATTTATAAAATTAGTATAAAATCACATAACTTTCGTTCTATCTTTTTTTAAGTATAAATATAATATTGTATGTATATGTATTACTATTACTTGGTTATAACAGATTTCATCGGCAGTAGACTTTGAGAAAGTGCCCGAAGGTGGCTGTCTTTTAAAATGTAACTACACCCTACCATGTCTCCACCCGTGCCCGCTTGTATGTCACGGATACGACAGAGGGCATTCCAAAAGTACATGTACATTCAAATGTGAGAGGTAAGAACTAAAACTAACTTTGATGAATTGCTATTTGCTACATTACACTTTAACTCATATAGGTACATACATATAAAAGAAAGTATTAGAAAGATTCTCCAGTGGTTTAATTTTATTTTTTAGTTCCCTACAAAACGAATACTACTTCTTGTGATCCTTTTTTTATGTTGAGAAATGCATTTACACGTACCACCTGTAGGTAACAGGTGGTTATGTAGAGCTCACCGGCTAGAAAATCCAGTACTACTCATCAAAACCTCCCCATCTTATTGGGGCGTTGTAAGATTGCTTACATATTCGACCACGACGCTCCGATGGCCCGAGGTTTGCCGCAAGCAGACCACACAGCCAAGGAGTCGCCCCACAGTCCTCTCTGCTATCAGTGAAGTACCAGGAGAAACCTGCATGACACACCGCCCACCGATGTGGGCCATTTGCATGTGCGTTTCTTGGCTTCGCGCCTAGATGAATTGCCGGAGCTAACGAGACCCCGACGACTTAAACTTCTTAATACCATGTTTGAATAATGTGGATATAAGATTTAATTATATATAATATGTATTAATAGTACCAGATTTTTTTTCAGAATAAATTATGAAACTTTTGAATCACCTGAACTTCGATATTATTTCAGAATTATCTGTGAACTTTCTCATGTGTGTCCACTAATGTGCCATGAAACGTGTAAGCCATGTGTGCGATTGGTGGAGAAAAAATTGCCTTGTAACCACCAAAAGAATGTGTTTTGTCATCTGGACCCCGCTTCTCCAACAATTAAGTGCCTAGCCATGGTTTCAACTAAGCTGCCAAGTTGTGGACATGAGGTTTTCACTATTTATTAAAAGATATAAGCTTTTAAAATATAACAAATAGACCGTTGTTCGGCATTTCTTTTCGTATTTTAAAATATAAAAATAAGTATTATCATAAGTTGGTCATCATCGTTATCGGTAAATCATAAGACCACTTCACAAGTCCATTAAATTTTGTTTGAAGTAAAATGTAAAGTACCTAAGTAAAGGGAGACCTGAGTTTGCAAGAAAGTTCCGAAAACAATCTTGAAGCCTAACATGACACTGATTTTATTTAAAAATTAAATCGACCGTTACATTTTCATTTAAATATTTTTTTCACTTTTACACTTTTACATAATAAACATTTTAATTTATCATCATAATGTACTTATACATTATACATAATGTCGGTCTATTTCAAAATAAAATGTTAATAAATTCAGAAAATATATAAATATCACTTATTTGTACCTGATTACGGCAGTCGGAAAAGAAAATATCGAGATAAATGTACATAGAACATAGGTTTCTTAATTATTAAACAGTTAAACCGATTTTAATAATTTATACGCCTTGATTATTAATGATTCGCAAGTGCGCAACAACAAATAACAATTTGTGTATTCAATTGTATTCTTAACCTATCGGAGGCAGTAGCAACATGAATGTTTTAAAGCGATGATTATGAAAATATGTACAATATGCAACTTTTATGATTAATAATAATTTAAAGTACCAAATTCTTAAGCAAAACTACAAGACAACTATCCAAAACTAAAACTGTCGTTTGCTATAGATGAAGAAACCCTGTTACTTGGACTTGAACAAAGTAATGTGCCCTGTGCCGTGCAAGGTACGCGTGGAGCGCTGCGGACACATGTGCGTGCTTAAATGTCATGTCAATGACGACCCCGATCATAAAAAGGTAACCACTTAGCTTAAATAAATTTAAATTTATACTTTTTTTTTTTTTATGGGACAAAGGTGGCAAACGGGCAGGAGGCTCACCTGATGGTAAGTGATCACCTCCGCCCATGGACATCTGCAACACCACAGGGCTTGCAGATGCGTTGCCGGCCTTTCAGGAAAGGGAGGGAGGGAAGGAGGAGTGAGAAGGACGGGAGGAGGGATGGGGAGTGGGCCTCCCGGACGGACACTACAATAGGTTATGTTTAATCACGCTTGGTTTTAGTTTATTAAGTTTAAATGTTACTTTTAAAGAAATCGTTGAAAGATTAACTTGAATAATTCTTCATCAGCCCTTTTTCACTCTCTCAGTACGAGGGGGATCAGGCCGTAGTCCACCGCGCTGGCCTAGTGCGTGTTGGCGGACTTCACATGTCTTACGAAAACTTCTCTCTCAGACATGCAGGTTTCCTCACGATGTTTTCCTTCACCGTAAGACAAGTGGTAATCATGATAGATATGATTCGCACATGAAAATATCAGAGGTGCGAGACCCGGATTTGAACTCGCATCACTCGGGTATTCAAGCGACGCGTTACCGCTGGGCTACCACTGCCTATATATAGCCTAATAATTCTTATACATATATAAAAAAAAAACATTTGTCCCCTTTCCGGTCACGAGCCTCCCTTTAATACGAACGGGATCAGGACATGATCCACCACGCTGGTTAAGTGCCCGTAAGACAAGTGGTAATCATGTTAGCAATGACTAACGTATTCGCACATGAAAATATTAGAGGTGCCAGACCCAGATTCGAAACTGCATCACTCGGTTATCCAAGCGGTTACTAGTGGTTACCATATATTTTTTAGTTACATACATTTTGTTTTAAATTATTTTCCCTTATAATAACTGTTTAACACTATTTTAGTATGTATGCCAAAAACCCTGCGTAAAACGTAAAAACAAATGCACTGCGAACGTGGAAGAGGAACTCGGGAATCACCAGTGCAACAAAAAATGTTATGAAGCATGTGATGACTGCAATGTTGAAGTAAGTTAACTAAGTTTTAAAAAGGATTATTTTAAACTATCCAAATTAAAACGTTACGGTCCTTGAAACAAAAATAAAAAATACCATTTATAAAAATGAAACTCGTACACATTCTTTTCTCACTTTGAACAAATTGACTAAAAATAACTTCCATAACATGAAAGTTATGTTCTTGAATTATTTATGTTCCTTAAAAAACTAAAACTTTTGATTGATATTTTTTAGTTATTTATTATAATATAACTAGCGGCTCACCCTCGCTTCGCTCAGGTTCGTCTCTAGGTACCCCCTTGAACATAAAATTTTTACAAACTTTGAATGTCTTACTTATTGATATATAATCAAAAGCCTAAAAAATAAATTTTAAGCTTCTAGCTTTATAAATGACGTAATTTCCATACAAACTTTCATCCCCTATTTCAACCCTTTACAGCCCTTTTTTCGCCTTTTTATTCGTTACATACAAAAATACAAATCTTTCCTCTTTATAATATTAGTATAGATATGTTCGTTTTCATTTAAGATTTTTCTAGAGTGCTGTACCCAATATCTTATAGTTGGTAAGGCTTTTTGCATACCTACCCTTGTATAATGTTATAGGCACAAATAAATATTTATTATATTACTTATGAACTGTATTTTACTGTTTTTAATAGGTTATAAAAAAAAGAGAATCATGTAAACACAAAGAGCGCGTGGCGTGTTCGCAAAATCCAGATGAGAATCCTTGTCTTAAGAAATGCGCGAGGAAGATGCCTAAGTGTGACCATTTCTGCAAGAAAATATGCTCCGAACCATGTGGAGATTGCAAACAAGAGGTCCGTTATATACCTTGAGTCTCTTAATACTTCACTACGTTCGCGTTATGATAATCAATATTATTGTTTATTTTGTCATGAAAACCGTGTTGTTAGTAATAAAGATTGGTATTACCAGTACCCAGTGATAATTTTAAAATGACCGGATCTTATATCCTTATAACATGACTATTTACCAGTGGAAGCTCCGTCAAGCTCGGTCCAGCCGTTTCGGATAATAACCGGAACAGACAGACATTTTATAAATTTTGCTCTTGATGTTCTTTTACTTAGTATTGTTATTTAAACATTACAAACATACACTTTTTTTATTTGTCTGTATGTATAGACTATGTACTGCTTTAGTCATCCTTTTTAATGTGTAAAAGGGTATCGGGTCTAATAGTTCATCACGCTAGTCAAATGCGGGTTGGCGGAGTTCGACACCGCGAAGACGTCGTTAACATGTTGAAAATAGTGTAGAATAAGATTCATAAGCTTTGAATCCACTCCAATCAGTTTTCCAAGGAAGCACGTTATCACTAGGCTACCACTGCCTATTTTATGAAAATAATTTGTTTTAATTTGAATGCAGACTGGAGAATTTGTTACATTTTAGGTAGTTAAAAAGATCCCAGAATGTGGACATGAAATCAAAGTGGAGTGCGGAATTCAAGCTACCCGCGCGCTTTGTGTAAAAATGTGTGAGCAAAAACTGCCGTGCGGCCACCCCTGCCGCCAGCCTTGTAATCAACCTTGCGATGTGAACAAATGCACAGTAGTAATTCCTAAGCTTTTTGATTCTCTATGTGGCCATAAAATCGAACTACCATGTCATGCTTATTCTGCGAATTCTCTGAGTGAGTATAAAATTTTCATTATAGTTTACCTATATAGTTTTGTACTAGTTTTTACCCATTTAGATTCAACTGTCATTTTTATTTATTTTAATTATTTCTTAAATAATGTTTAAACATGTGTTATGTTTTATACAATATGGTATATGTTTTGACATCATCAAATGTTAAATATTTTAGTTGTATAATATTATACATATTATTATTATAATTTTATAATATTTCAGTGTTTTAACAACTATTTACTGTGGTCCACTTCAGAAATGAATGGCCGCAATTATTATAATGATTATCATCTGTATGAAATATAATTATACTTATAAGTACGTACACTAGCAATAGGGTATTTCACTCCATATGAAAAACAATCAAAAATATATTATTAAGACAGCTTAGGCAAAAAGCACTCCGAAAATGTTGGTTTCAGTTCATAAAATAATAAAATAAATTTTAAAATTAAGTTCAAAGTTTTCAGTTTTTTTAATCTGTTTTTAAACACCACAAAATAGTAGACACCACTTTATTACGTCATACCATGTAAACAATAATAAATTGTATGGAGGGTAGAGATAAGGAGGACCAACTCGTACACGAACAAGTGGCAGTAAAAACGCGGTAAATTAGGGTGGCGCCACATTGCTAATGGATCAATTTTAAAATCTTATTCGTGGTGGCGCCACGGTGCAAGTGGGCAAAACACACTTCACTCAGTTTACCGCTGCTATGTTCATATTGAAACTATTCGTACGGCAGCGCTATTGTGGTAGGTAATGGAAACTTTATTTTCAGTACACAGCTGGACACGTTTCCAACTTTCCCCCCATATGAGTCGGTTCTCCTTATCTCTACCCTCCATAATAAATTGACACAGAGTAATAATGGCGTCCACTGCGTTTAGCGTTCATGACCAATGAGGCGCGAAATTTGAAAATGTAAAATTTACACATTTTTATAACACTTAGATTGAATAAAATAGGGGAATAAAAAATAGCCTACAACCTATTCTCAGACTTATCAAATAAATGTACACAAAAAAACTTCTTACAGATGGGTCAAGCGCTTCGGAGGAGTTCGATAGCAAATACGAGATTTATAAGTGTTAAAATTTTTATAAATCATAATAGCTTTTGTGTTTTTTAACGAGATTTTTATATATACAAGGATATAAATATAACGAAGCTTGTTTGCCTGCGTGTGTGAAGGAGCGTTGTCGCCGGCGGAGGTGATGCAGCACTGCCGCGCGGCGTGCGGCGCGGCGCTGGCGTGCGGCCACGCGTGCGCCGGCGACTGCGCGCGCTGCCGCCGCGGCCGCCTGCACGCGCCCTGCACGCGACGCTGCGGACAGATCAACATCTGCGGGCACGAGTGAGTACAACCAACTTCTACGTAATTACACTAGTCTTATAGACAACTAGTAACTAGTGATTCATCGTTTCTTAGGTACGTTTTAAAGATTTCTCAGCAATGATATTATAAGTAAAAAGGTAGGTGCAATGATATTATAAGTAAAAAGATAAAGGTAGGTAGGTAGATACGTTACCTAAACGACATTCTACCTTCAAAAACGGCACACTAACGCACACATGAATAACTAAAAATATTGCAATAACACACTACATTACGATTAGTCGTCAAAATAGGATGGCATGATTCAAGTATCGCCAGTGAAAAACAGACAAATATAATTCTCGACAGTGCGTCGTCAACGCGTGACTATGTTCAGGTGGGCCAATTAGCCTAGTTTTGGTGTGCCGCTTTTTGAGCGCGTATGACTTATCTACACCTTTTTTCCTAGTATATCGATGTTTCTCAGAGATTAAATATTTTCCCGCATTAAAAAGTATCGTATATGTTGATCCGGATAATAAACTATCATCATACCAAGTTTCATCAAAATCTACCCAGTGGTTTTCTCGTGATTCGGTCACATAAAGACACATTGTCGGATAAAACTTCTATAATCTGTAAATTCGGCGATAATCATGAGTATTTCCATAAGAATTTTCGATGACCACTATATTTTTCTTGCGGCTTATCTTATTTTCTTCTCCGGGTTTAATATTTCGTTTTTTTTTTAATCTTTAGTAATATTTCAACTCTTTCGTTAGTTTAGCGATTATTGAAATTTGTAATCGTATGTGGAATAATAAAAATATTGATATGTTTATAGCTGTGAAGAGCCATGCAGCCAGGTGTGTCCACCTTGCAAAAAGAAGTGCGAGGTTACGTGCGAACACTCGAACTGTCCACGCAGCTGTGGCGAGCCCTGTGTCCAGTGTCAGGTGACTGACAATATTATTTAATAAAGAAAATATTATTCGTGTATTTATATACACTTAAAATACTTATAGTATAAACTTAAAAAGATAAAAAGAAAATATAATACACGAATAATATTTTCTTTTTATCTTTTTAAGTTTATTGTTATTTACATTTCATTATTACTGTACAAGTGATGTCTGCATGGAATAGTGGCAAGAATGCTAGCCGCATTCCCCCATTGAATGGCAATGCCGATTTTTAAGGCGAAAAATGAAGCCAGCTCTCCCGTCACCAGTACAGGCGATAAAACAAGGTGTTATTTCTTTTAAGAAGTGCTTAGCACCTTGACTCCATGGGCAAAGAGTTTCTACAGCTAAAGGTATAAAAATATAATTTTTACTAAGGCATATTTACGTAAGTTCAGACTTTTCTGACGCGGCCCCAAAGGACGTATGAAGCGTCCCACAATATGGCCTTTCCCAAGGAACCAGCGATAGACCATCAGGTCTCTTGCCATCATCTCTACTTATTCCAGAAGGCTCAATAGAGCAGATATGTCAATGGTGGCATGAGGCCTTTTGATGGTATTGTTTAGGGAACCGTGACGAAAATAGTCTACCTGATCTTTTAAGCTAAGTTTAATTTATTTAAATGTTTATTATGATTTAACTGCCTCGGTGGTGTAGCCGCTAGTATGTAAGGTAGCGTACTCACGCACACTCGAAACCAGGACTAGAAGCCAGAAGGTCCTTGGGTCGAGTTCCGGGTCAGGCCAAGTTTAGTTATTTAAGTCTTTCTGTTTATCAAACTTAAAACCCCGGATTTGGGATGTTGGCGGTGTGTCACCCCCGTGTCTTTAAGCGCACGTAAATCCGTCGGTTACACCTTAACTCTCTCTGATGTATCGAGTAGTCGTCCCATCGGAATATGAGAGTGATAAGAACAGAGCACTTGTGCTCATTAAGATTGGCCGCCGTGGCCGAAATCGGTCTGCGGGACATCACGACGGTAGCAGCTACTTGGCTGTCTGTCGTATAACTCGGTGTACATGGCAGGAGCCGTGCGCGCGCGCCTGCCCGCACGGGCGCTGCGCGCGGCGCTGCGGGCAGGCGTGCTCGCGGCCGGCGTGCCGCGCGCCGTGCGCCGCGCGCCTCGCCTGCGGGCACGCCTGCCGCGGCCTGTGCGGCGAGCGCTGCCCCGACGTGTGCCGCCACTGCCGCCCCGACACCTTCCCCAGAGACTTCCTCGGCGACGAGTACGACGACGACGCGAGGTACGCTTTTGTTTTGCAAGTAGCACTCACTGTATTTGAGGACACTTCTATTACTTCATCACGAAGTCCTCTTCACCTTTCTTGTGTATCATGTTTTGTGAGACCGACGTAAAGTGACCATCTTGTAGATAAGGAAATGACCATCAAAATCTGATCTCAGAGAGCGGAAAGACACGATTGCTCCCGTTTTTGCTCGTTTTGGCGAAAGTATCCCTACAAACAAATAAATTATACAGAGTCTCGTCCATATCAATTGTAAAGTACTTCACGTGTTTCGATTTTATTTTATGATTTCGCCGGCTACTATTATAAACCTGGGCTACCGCTACTTTCATATTAATAACAGACATGATAATAGATTTTAAAAAACTATAGAAAAATGTTCAGAATTGAATTGAAAAGTGACATTTTAGTTTGATTTAAAATTCGCACTAAAACGCTTGTTTCTATCATGGCGTCACTAGTGACGTCACGTTTTAGTAAACGAGACATAAACACTAGGGAAAAAAGTAAATACCTATCACTTATTTTGGCTGTTTAAATATAAATTCCTCTGTATATAAATCGTATGCGGGTCATCCCCAGTGCGTAAATATGAATCATCGCATCATATCAATCTCGTCTTCAATATGAAAATAAAATATAAAATACTTTTTCAGATTTATTAATCTTATCTCATTAGATGAACACTTTGTTTTAATACTTAACTAGCGACTCGCCCTCGCGTCGCTCGGGTTCGTCCCTAAATTTAGCGCGAGCAAAAAGCCGCGTGTTCCCGAGAACCACTATCCATTCGTGAAACTGCATGAAAATCGGTGCAGTGGTTTTAAAGTATTAGTAGCGAACAGACAGACAGACGCAGCGGATGACTTTGTAAAACAAATTCAGTGTCGGTAGTCAATATTATGTAGTGATTCTTAGTTACTGTCATGATGCGGTTGATACCTATTAATATTAGTAATATTGCAACAAGAAAACGTTTATTTTTTATATTTTCAGATTTGTCGTCTTAAAGGACTGTGGTCACGTAATGGAATTCGAAACTTTAGAAGCTCTGATGAATAGCGAAAGTGAATCTATTTCACTCCGCGCTTGTCCTATTTGTCGCAAACCAATTATTAATACCCATCGATACAAAGACAAAGTCAACAAACAATTTAAGACTGAAATAAATCCAATTAAGGAACGTGTTTACGGAACTCAAAAAGAAATTGAAGCCACTACGATACAGCTCATGGAAAAATGGTCCTCTCTCGGCATAAAAACTTTACCCATAGGTAGAAATGGCTTGTTTACTTGTCATTACTATTTAATATGTATATGTATGTACGCTAGAAATATTATTACGAAACATTTTTTTTCTTCCTAAAGATGTCTTTTTCGACTTTAAAATAATTTAAAGGAAAATAATTTATTTTTAATTTAATCTAATTGCTTATTTGTTTCTTATATTTTTATTTTCTTGAGAGTACATTTTTTATGATACTCTTTTAATAACGTTTAAATTTTTTTCAGGTGTTTTTTTCGTGGATTGGCAAAAAGCTTACAAAAAAATATACAACTATATACATACGAGAAAGAAACAATCACTATTGCAACTAAACATGTACTTCGTATATCTTGATATACTTGAATTGTTATCTGATGTTTATAAAAAATTTACTTCCAACTCAAACAAACTGCAGACCGAGCTTGTCGAACAAAATGCCTTCATATGCGACGTTCTTATCAATAATGTGAAAAAGTTAGGTCAACAGCAACAGGCAGACATATCTAATGAAATAAAACGTATGAACTCAACTGTCCAATTTTCTAAAATTCTTAGCCACCCTACTTATATATCTAACAAGACTAATGCCGATGTACAAAAGGCTACGCAAAACGCGCAAGAAGCCATTTTGGGGTGGGGCAAATTCAATGAAGATATTGCTATTACATCTTTAAAGAATATTCAACAGGTTGTAAAAGTCACCGGTATCATTACGAAACAAGAAAGAGATTTAATTGTTAGAGCAATTGGAGCAAAAGCGGGGTCATGGTATAAGTGCCCGAACGGCCATTTTTATAACATTGGTCAATGTGGAGGAGCGATGGAAGTAAGCAGATGTATTGAATGTAAGTCGCCTATTGGAGGACAAAGTCATAGACTACTGCCAAATAACAGGCATGCGCCTGAAATAGATAATTCGAGATATTCAGCTTGGTCTGAAGAAGCTAACAATATGGCGAATTTTGAACTAGATTTTCTTTAAAACAGTTTTAAAACACCCATTATTTCTACACGTCATTCATTAAAATCATATATTATCTGTTAAAAGTAATAACATCAACCTATTTGCATAGCATGCTGTATAAAATTTATTTTCGATTAAGATTTAATTATCGTTGTTCCTTAAGTGTTTTCTTTAAATAGTCGGGAATTTAATATTGTTTTTCGTATTCAAAGATTGGAAAAGCTTAAACTTAACAAAGCAAAATATATGGTTGATATTTTACGTATAAATCGATGCAAAATATAAAAATTGAGATGACCACGTTTAGCTTTTCATACTGAGTGGTGACTTTATTTTTATTTAGAGTACGTAAACTCTTAAAGAGACTTAAGAAAACATATTAAGTAAATAAGAATGATTTTAATTTTAGTTACCTTGCTTCTTTAACAAAAATATGTATTAATCATTTTTTTAAAAAAAATAATAATTCAATTTATATTATGACATATTTTTATTGATGTTAGTAATAAGTATTATGTGTTTATCCTTTTGTCACTAAACTTTATCACAATATTTTTTTTAGATTTACAATTAATTGAATGTTTTATTTAAAATGTGTTAAAAAGTTTTTTTTAATTGTCATATTTTTAGAAGATCCGATACACACTTGCCAGATTTAAGTGTGGTAAAGTGTGCCAGGTCATAAATATTCATGTTGCAAAATATATGGACACAGGACAAGTATGCTCTTAATAAAAGTATAAGTAGATGGGCGGCGGCAAATTATTTCCAGGGGGATGCATCTGTTTATTCACATTAAATTACTAATTTTTAAATGATTAAGAATTAAAAGTATAATTTTTATTCATATCTTTTTATCGTTATTTCTTTAAATTTAAATTTATACAAAGATTTGACATCATTATTTCTTCACTCATATCTTTTCTTAACTTTTCTATATATTTTCTTTCATGACAAGCATCCTAGCACCTTTCTGCCGGTGCCCAAGTTCATAGAAGTTTAAAATTTAAAAAAATTTAAATTTTAATAAAACACTTCAACTGGCATTCTGTTTTGGTTCGGATCTATATACTAAATGATTATATACATAAATATAATGCTAAGTAATTCTAAAGATTAAAATCGACTGAACAATCTACAGAAGCTGAGACATAAGCATCCTAAGTATTTCTCATTATTTCGAGTAATTGCTATAAGGGCTAATATTATAACGATTTTAATCTTTAAAAAAAATATCATCTCTATTTACTAAGAATCAAATATTAAAGATGTTGAAAATAAAATGTGTTTTTTATTTGATTCTATCTTATCATTTTATGATAATAGGACTTTGAGTTATGAACGTGATGGGAAATGTTAAAAGGTAGGTAATTTATAGGTTTTTAACCCATTCGCGTCCACCGCACTACATTGCAACTCAAACGTCATGCCGCCATACATATTACTAGTGAACCCGCTAGCGGGGTCTTCGGCATGGGGTGTGCGCTCTGCATATAACTATTCCTTTAAAAACGATTTGACGAGTTTATTTACAAAACAAAGTAACTAAAACTATTAAACAACAAAATAAAGTTTGTTTTGGGACTGTTCACTAACAAGTCTTGCGGACAAACCGATATATTTTTATTCTTTATAACATAAAACGAACAAATCAAGCTATGAACATAATTCACTTACCAGATTTCTTATATATTTTATGAATATAAATTCTTTTTAATAATTGTTTTTGATATTCGTGCTGATATTTGGCGAATATGAATATTCGGTAAATCCCTTCTATTCGTATTCGTTGCATCACTACCTAATGATAATATTTTATTGCATGTGTGTGTAAGTATTAGTCTAAGAGCTAGCGAACTACTTATTAGAATAACTTTTTGTAACTAAAGTTACAATGCTAAGAAAATTTATTTGATGTTTTATTTTTTATTGGAGAGCGTTGGCCTGAGGATCAGTCGAACGAACTCAGAACATCTGTTCTGTGACTTGCTGGGCCACCAAAGTCTCACTACACTACTTTTTAATTATTTTTATTTTATTATGATGTAACTAAGGCTTGGATATCCGAGTAATGCGGCACCTCTGATATGTACATGTTCGAATCATTTACTATCATGATTATCACTTCTCTTACGGCGAAGGAAAACATCGTGAGGAAACCTACATGTCTGTGAAAAACCTAGCAAATTTTCAAAAGACATGTGAAGTCCGCTAACTCACACTAGGCCAGAGTGGTGGACTATGGCCTGATTATGAAGGACATGTGAAGTCCGCCAACCCGCACTTGACCAGCGTGGTGGACTATGGTCTAATCCCCTCGTAGTGAGGGAGGCCCGTGCCCATGCCATCATTGGGACGTTAAAAGGGTTGAAGATGAGATGATAATGTAACTATTATTTTTCACTTAGTAAACTGTAAAATCAATCGTAATATGAATACTAATCTAATAATATAATCGTAATATGGATACTAAAATAATAAAAAAATTATTAACATTATAGTCAATAAACGTACAATATCACCTAGTTTACTTGACTCAAGACTAAAAGTTTATTCTCATTAAAATGAAGTAATGCTGTAAGTAAGTAATTAATCATACTGGTCCTAACCCACATAGCGTGGGGTGGTAGAAGAAGAAGTAGATTATCGGTAAATTGAGGAGCGTTATCGTTCTGGTTCAAAAAATAAAGAATTTTTAATCTACTCCCACAAGGGAGTAGATTAAAAATTCTTTATTTAATTTGTTGTTTTAATATGTAGTAATTTTCATATGTTGAAATGTTAAAAAAAGACAACCTATTTTTAGGGTGCAAATATGTAGGTACCAGACTAGTAAAGTTGACCTCGGGATTGTTGCTAGCAATAGTAATGCTCCCAAGGCTCACAAGGCTAACGTTTTGATGTTCTTTCATATTTTTTTTAAAGTATATGCAAGCAGTCTGAATATTCTAGTACTTGCACGAGTCTGCCACACGAGGATGTATTGGGCATCACGCTTGAGAGCGAGCGCAACAGACTTCTACGGGTCTTAACGTTAGAAAGAAAGGATAAATTTAATTGATAATATATGATTAAGGATTACTGAAATTCAACATAAACTGGGTTATATATAAAGCAATTTTATTTTATTATTACAGTATTTTATTTTTGGGAAACGCTAGCTCTCCTACTATATTACTGTCATTGTTTGTCATCTTTAATTATATACAGTATGTTTCATTTTATTGAAGAACCTATATTTAGGTACGTTACCTATATTTAGGTAACGTGAGTATTTGTTTTTTTTTTCTGAATATTTTTAGCAAACTAAGTTTTAAGGTATACTGTACTACTGTTTACTTATAGGTATATTGTCAATAAGTATAGTGAACAAAAGGTAAGACAGTAAAATAATAAAAATACCTTGCAATTATGTAGATACTTTGAATCCGTACCTATATTTTATATTATGTTAAAACGTATTGGTATGTTTTTCTTTCACGTTAAAACGGGACAAAAGATTGGCAATGACCTAGGCTAATTTTTACCTCGGCAGATTATCTTGTTCCCAAGGTAAACACATTATAATACATATCATTAAAAATGTTGATGGAATATCCTCCTTAAAATTTGCTTTCCAATGACGATTTACAAATTTTGAGGTCAGTTGTTCAAAGAAGCAGGTATAGACTTAAAAAAGATTATTTCTTACATTGACCTCTAGCAGAACTCAGGATCAGACGATCAGAGATATACGAGTATACAAAGAAGTTCTTAATTAAATTTTAATATTTCCTATTCGCGACTTTTTGTGTAGTCTAAGTGAATCGATGAATAACATAAATGATAAATTTAAGCAATTGTCTAAGACCGCGCGTATGCAGTCACGGGCAAACTGCTTTACAAAGTAAAAATGGCACTTAAAAGTAATTTAAAGAAAGGGAAAGAAAGGAGACTAAGTATCAGGTGTACATAACATTGTAGTTTCAAAATAACATAATTTTAGCTTGTATGTTGGCTAACAGCCTATATTAGCAGAGTCTTAGCCGAACATGATTCTTAGTCGTAAACATGCGACATGTGTCCACATGCGTAAACCGAAATGCGACCTAAGTGAACCCACATCGTGGGTCACTGGCACTGAATGGACGATTGACTGAGGAGAGTGAAAGAAAAAGACATGTTGTGCCCACGCCACATAGCGTGGAATAAGGGCAGGAAGAATAAGATGATTATCTTTAAATTCCGTTCTGGCAGGCATTTTTTAAAACGTAAAAAAAATTACCTACTCCCACAAGGATTCAATTTTAATAACTGGATATTTTGAGTTGTAAGTACGTTAACTAAAATGATTTTCATAACACTTTACGAAGCGAAGATATTTTTTTAATGTTTAAATTATGTACCTACTGCGAAAACAAATATATTATTAAAATAAAGCCCGAGCTTTTTTATAGTATTAGAGACAATAACTGTCCAACAACATTTTATTTATTTATTTAATATCAAACTACTGCGTAAATTTAGAACACTCTGTAGCAAGCTATGGTATGACAGCCGTGACAGAGTAGCGGCCATATTCATTTCTATCTATGTGTGCGTATAGTGTTGGCTATGTTCATTTTTATCTAAATTTTCAGCAAAATACAAGTGATCACCACGACTCGATACTATTGAATAAAAAATGTGTATAATATAGAAATTACAGTTTCTTTGTTTATCCTGATCTTAGTAACAAGAAATGAAATCGATATTTATAATAATTATTATAAACAGCGGTTTTTCACGTCTGAAACACGATCTACGACGTATGTTTAATTTTACTAAAAAATAAAATTCTGAATCTTGAAACCAATGGATATACTAAAAGGAACTTGTTAAAATAAATAGTTCACTTTATTTTGTAATCGTATAGTAACGTATTTACAAAGAATGAGCTACATTTATAAAGAGCCCACCACGCGGGCTCTCGGCACCGCAATAGCGACATACGTGAACCGGCGCCGTGGGTCACTGGCACAGAATGGGTTAAGTAAAGGAGTTGTAAGAGGTTTATACACTGACCTCTATAATACTGTTAGATTGTGTGTATATATATTTATATATATCCCCCATAATATTATGATCCTTTTATACTCTGTGTGACATATCTAGTTTATACTATGTTTATTCTATTGTCTTTGACTCGATCACTTCTCTGTCATGACTCCGTACCGTGAACACTGTGTAACGATTCGCTCTCGACGTTTGTTTTGGTTAACACACGTGTTAGTGAGATCGGTGTTCCTATTTAGTTATTATTTATATTTTCTGTATATTTCACTTGTCGTAATAGTTGTAATCCTTGTAATTGTGTTTTGTTGTGGTGATTGGTTAATATATCTACATATTTGTGTGTGTCCTTAGAGGTAAGGTAGGTTATTTTAAGTATGGATGGTGATCCACCTCCTGAGCCGCCGGATCCCGGAGGGCTGGTGGTGGTAAATAATTTAGGTGGCTCTCGTAAACGCCAAAGTGATAATTTATCATCTGACCCTAATACGGCAAATATTGTTAAAAAAACCATATATAATCCCGATACTGCGACCCCATCTATCCAAAATATATATACCCACCCCTCCCTTTCTGATGGTCCCTCTTCCTACAATGACAACGACAAAGGTCCCTTTATTGTATATGTTTCTAGAGAGACTCCCGACCCAGCAGCTGGAACCACTTTAAGAGCCATTAAGTTTGGTCAATTCTTGCATAACAATAAAATACCTAATATTGTTAATGATGGTGTGAAAAATGTTGGACGCAATAAAATTGCTGTCCAATTCTCTTCTGCTGATGCTGCTAATACTTTCTTAAAAAACCCAGTTTTAAGTATGTGCAAGTATGTTGCGTCTATCCCCACTTTTAATATTACGAGAATGGGCTTAGTTAAAGGGGTTCCAGTTGACTGGGCGATGGATGAATTTGTCGAGTCATTGGAACTTCCTCCTGGTTGTGGTAAAGTTATGAAAGCGAGACGTCTAAATCGAAAGAATGTGAGTGAGGGTGTTATTACCTGGGTGCCAACGCAGTCAGTTGTAATAACATTCAGAGGACAAATGCTGCCTGAGAAAGTGTATTCTTACCACACTTCCCTTCCCGTTGAAACCTATAAATTACCCACAATTCAGTGCCTCAATTGCTGTCGTTTTGGCCATATTAAATCGCAGTGCAGGTCTAAGCCTAGGTGTTTCAGGTGTTCCCAATCACACACTGGGGATGCATGTGAAGTTACCAGGGAAAACTCATCTTGTCTTTATTGTACAAGTAAGCATTTTGCTACAGATAAGGAATGCCCAGAATTTGTAAGACAACAGTCTATTAAAATGGTTATGTCGCAAGAAAATGTTTCTTACATGGAAGCATCAACACGTTTTCCTCCTGTACAGCGGTCTTATGCTGATGTCGCTAAAGAGTTGTTTTCTATCCCTGCCTATACCAACATTCCCACTAGCCCCACCCGCTCTCCAGCTTCACCCACGAGATCCTATCGCCAAACAGTTCTCCGTTCTCCACGTCCCCAAGCTCCTCTAGCGAAGGGATATGACAGACAAGCCCATCAAGCAATTGTTGGTAATTGCTCTTCCTCTTTGCCTAATGGTTGTGCTCTCAATAATGCTGACCCCCTTCCCAGTCCTAAAAATGATCTCCTATTAGCTTTAATTGAAACCCTCATTTCTCTTATATCCTCCTGTGATGATGTCCCCTTACCGTCCAACGTTGCCCAAAAATTAATGCAAATTTTCTCCATTGTTAAAAATGGCCCCACTGAACTTCCTTCAGTGGAATTGTAAAAGTATTCATTCTAAGAAACATGAATTAATTCATCTTATTTCCTCATACAACCCTGTCATTATTGCCCTCTCGGAGACATGGCTAATCCCTGGTTCCCGTTTTCGGGTGCCAGGCTTTTCCTGTTTAAGGGAGGACAGAAATGATGGGTATGCTGGTTGTGCCATCCTTATCCGGCACTCCACTCCCTATTCCCTCATCCCAATCCCATTTCACAGTTATCAGATTAATGCTGTAGCTGTAAGGGCCTTTAATATCTCATTCCTATCTATCTATATTCCTCATCCTTCTTCCTCAGTTTTTTCTGAGCTTCTTTCTATCATCTCTTCGCTTCCGGGTCCAGTCTTGATCATGGGAGATTTTAACACCCATCACACATTGTGGGGGTGCTATTTTTGTGATAGATTCTCTCCTCAGTTAGTAGACATGATTGATGATACTAATCTTTGTATCCTCAATGATGGCTCACCTACTAGAAGGGTCTATCCCAATCAAAATCCCAGCTCAGCAGTAGACCTGTCTCTTTCTTCTCCTTCACTTGCTTCCCAATTATCATGGAATGTCCTTCCCTCTACCTATGGTAGTGATCACTTTCCTATTCTCCTCTGCCATATAAATAGACATATTCCTTCTTGTAACTCCAACTCTCTACTTAGATATAATGTTAAGAAAGCCAACTGGCATGACTATGCTTGTTCTACTGATTACATGATGGACTCTCTTCCTGAATCTATTGATAGTGAGAATGTCATTTTTTGCTATGACCGGTTTATCCAGGCTATTATCTCATCTGCAGATCTCCATATTCCAAAGAAGATCTCCGCACAGAATCACTTGCCTTCCAATCCCTGGTGGGATCAGGAATGCACTGATTTTGTTAATCGGCGTAAACTCGCCGAGACGTCATACGCAGCCTCTATGACAGTGGAGAATTTTTATAATTATCAGCGTAATGATGCAAAGTTTAGGAGATTGGCTCGTAAAAAGAAAAAACTTAGTTGGATTAGCTTTTGTGAATCCCTTGATCCTCGGTCACCCTCTTCTTTAGTCTGGAGAAATGTTAAGAGATTTCGCAGATCTCTTAACGCTGACCCCAGCCCTAATTCTAACAACCCCTCCGATTGGCTAAACGACTTTGCTGACAAACTAGCTCCTCCATTTGTCCCTCCTCATGACTCCTATCCAAATTCTTTGCTGCCTTCAGCGGCCCATGAAATGGACAGCCCTTTCACACTTGACGAACTTGAGAGCTCCTTAACGGATTTAAGGGATACTAGCCCTGGTGAGGATGGCATTCCTTACTCTTTTATTAAAAAGCTTAACAATAGACCCAAACAATATTTCTTGAGTTTAATAAATGTTATGTTTGAGTCGGGTATTGTTCCAGACTCATGGAAATCACAAATCGTAATTCCTGTTCTCAAACCTGGAAAATGTCCTTCTGATCCTAATTCTTTTAGACCCATTGCTCTAGCATCTACGTTAGCGAAAATTACCGAACGAATTTTAAAAAATCGTCTTGAATGGATAGTGGAAAGCAGGAATATCTTAGCACCCTCTCAGTTTGGCTTTAGAAAGGGTCTGAGTACAATAGATAGTCTTAGCATTTTTACTACAGACATTCGACTAGCCTTCGCTCAAGGAGAGTATTTGGTTGGTGTTTTTCTAGATATAGCTTCTGCTTATGATAATGTTCTTCTTCCGATGCTCAGGCAAAAAATGCATCATCTGAACATTCCACCGAGGTTGACACATTTCATAAGTCATCTGCTGACCGGTAGAGCCATATCTGTTAAACATCAATTACTTACTGTACCACCCAGACTCGTCTGGAAAGGTCTCCCCCAAGGCTCGGTCCTCAGCCCTCTTTTGTATAATATATATACCCACGACCTCGAATCGTCTGTAAATAGTTTCTGTAAAGTCCTTCAGTATGCTGACGACATCGTCCTATATTACAGCTCAAAATCTGTAGTGGACATCAATTACCGTATAAATGCTGCTTTGCACTATCTAGGTCAATGGCTTTCTGATAATGGTCTGTCATTATCAGTGCCTAAATGTCAGGCAGTTGTGTTCACTAGGAAAAGGTCAGTCCCAAATTTTCAATTTTGTTATGAGGGCCAATCCATCAATATAGTAGAAAAATCAAAATTTTTAGGTGTCATACTCGATAAAAGACTGAACGGAATTGCGCATACTGAATTTGTTATTAATAGATGTGAAAAGGGCATCAACGCTTTGCGTGCGGTGTCCGGTGTGTGGTGGGGTGCACACCCATATACTCAAAAATTACTGTACAATTCGCTTGTACGTAGTCATATTGACTATGGTACGTTTGTTCTAGACCCCTTTAATAAAGTTCCCACTGAGAAATTAAACAGAATACAACATAAATGCCTAAGAATAGTTCTAGGTGCAATGAGGTCTACACCTACCAACGCCCTTCAAGTTGAATGTGTTGACCCTCCGTTTCCTTTACGACGCCAATACCTATGTGATCGGTTTGTTGGTAAGGCGTTGCAGCTTTCATCCCATCCTTTATGGCCCAGGCTGAGTAGACTAGCTGATTTTAATTCTCCTCAAAAACCTATATCCTATCTTTTAGAAAGTTTCCTTAAGTTTACTAGACTGCCTCATCCCTTATCTCGATTTCCCTCTAACCCTCTGTTTTGCTCTCCTTATAATGCGTTGACTTTTTCGCCCATCATTATTACGAATCTTGGTCTGGCCAGGGAAGCTCCTGACACCAACACAAAATTTCAATCCTTAATTCATCAAAATTGGTCGGAACACCTCCTCATCTTTACTGATGCATCTAAGCTGTCTCCTGATGGCTGTGTAGGTGCAGCGTGTTGGGTCCCTAAATTCAAAATTGCTTTACAGTTTAAGTGTCCTCCAGAAACATCGGTGTTTACAGGCGAGGCTGTTGCTTTGCTGGAAGCAATCCTGTTCACCCTCTCCCACAACTTCAAACAGACAGTTATACTGACAGACTCTCTCAGTTGTCTAATGGCAATAAAGGAGAATCCGTTACGTAGCAAATTAAGATCTTCTATTATTTTAAGGATTCGTGAAGCTCTGTACACATGCCATCAAAAGAGCTTGTCAGTCTCTTTGGTTTGGATCCCAGGTCATTCGGGTATTGCGGGTAATGAAACTGCAGATTCCTGCGCTAAATCTGCTATTCACTGTGGGACCCTGGAACACTTTCGTAACTTATCCCATGATCTGTTGCCCCTTGCTAAAAAACATCTTGAGAAAGCTTGGAATAATCACTGGAATCTGTCAAAATCTTTTAAAGGTAAGCATTATGCAGCTCTTCAAGCTGAGATCCCAAGGCGCCCTTGGTTTCATCGCCTTAAACTAGCTGAACGGTGGGTAATCACTACAATTTGTCGCCTGCGCCTTGGGCATGCATCTACACCTGCTCACCTAGCTAAGATCAGGGTCAGGGACCATTCACTGTGTGAATGTGGCCTTGACGAAGGTACTCCTTCTCATATTCTTTTTAACTGTCCTAGACTCCTCCATCCTCTATATGATGTCCTTCCTTTAAAGGTTCCCCGTCCCATTAATGTTAACTGTTTGTTGATGTTTGTGTTCAGTCCTTTGTGTAAATTTTTATGTAAATATATTAAGAATAATAAAATTAAATTATAAGACTAACATTTTGTATAATATAACTAATATTTTCTAACCATTTTTTTTCTATTTAAGGTTTATGTGTAAATACTAACTGTGCTGTCTTTTGTTGTAGGTTTAGTAAGGATTTACTCCCCCTATTCAATAAAACTTAAATAATATAAACTTATTGACTCTATATTACCGACCAATCTCCTTCGTGTCTTCTCCATTCTACGTGACATTGGCGAAGTAATCTGTGCTCAACTGGCACGCTTTTAAGCCATTAAACAAGAGAATTGAACACTGTGTAACTTTAATAATGTAATTAATATAAATTCAGCATCAATAAATAAGTTGATAAAGTAGTGAAAGTGTTATTATTTTTATGCTCATCACTTCTAGATAACAAATTACGCTCACAGCGAACTCTTAAAAATCTCAATAAATACCACTGGACTGGCTGTTCCCAGCGTTTGACAGCAATTTTTTTGTGTCCATTTGAAGCGCCACTAGCGAGAGTCTCGAGAACTAATTTTGACGTATATTGCAAATGACAGCGAGAAGTGTTTGTTTACTGTAAAGTAATTTTGCATTTTCGTTGTTAATATAACATAAGTAGTAATTATGATGATACGGTTATTGATTAATAAAAATAAAAAAATAAAAATCTTTATATCGACATCATTAGTTTTAGTACCACGAACTCTCGCTACGTCCGACAGCGGCGTACAGCGCCAAAATGTGGAATATCAAGCAGCCACAAAAGCACGTTGACAACAGCCAGTCCAGTGGTATTATAGAGGTCAGTGCCTACAACAGATGCGCAAACTAACCACTCTATAGGGAACGTGCACGAACTATAGGTGGCAGCACTAAATCGACAAAAGAGACACTATGCGGACCATGGAGGTTAGATACAGGAGAACCAACGCTTCATACTAAAGCATTACCCGCCTGTCTCTGAAAATTTGTAGAGTTTATAGCGCGCTGCCGTCAATAAGTAGTATTGGGACCGTGCACGACGACAGCGCCGCGTGACAGGTGGCCATTATGGACAATATTGTCGTAGCTGTCAAGCGAGAAGTAAGTAAATATTGTGGAAAAATTAATAAAATCTTGTGTTATTTTACTATATTAGACAATTTTGGACGATGATGAGTCAGTAACATAATTGCCAATAACATTAAAATTGTTCTTTTAATTAAGTGAGAAATGAGCCTACTGGTGAGTAAAACGGGGTTTCGTGCCATCACGCACGAAATCATTTTGCAACCGGAGAAGATGAATAAATTGGAAGAATATAAATTTAAAAAAAAAACTGTAGATAGAGATTATTGACATAAGTACGGGTAACAAAAGTATTGCTAAATGCCAATAAGAATAGTCAACCTTTAGATTTTGTTATTATGTTTATGTATTTAAATATGTACCTATGTGTTAAAATGAATATCACATGTTTATGTTGTTGATGATTGTTAATACGTATTTAATTAAATGTCTCATTTTCTTTAGTTGTAAGTAAATAAAAATATTTATTATTTTTACCCGACTATTATTTATACGACAATTATTGTAGGAACATAAATATATAGGGGCAATGGGCTTATGAAACTAATGATCAGTTCACTGCTATGTCATTTTCATAAATTCATATTATAAATATTATCATTTACAGGGTTCATTGGTTAAATAAAAAAAAACTGAAATACTAAATTATAATAACTTTAAATAATATACATTACAAAAACTTGTTTCATTTCCTCGAAAATATTGGAGGTTGAAGACTTGCCAGAACACAAAAAATATGTAATATATCATCAATGTGATGAAATAAGTTCTAAGGAATTTTATTTAAAATGTGATGTGATAAACCTTCAGTCACTGCATTATTCGCTCAACATGGATTCTGACTCTAGCTATATTATATGTGGCATCTGTTTCTTCTCTTGTAAATTCTCCTTTATTTTAACACATCTTAATAGGACCATATTAAATTTATCTCAAAAACGATTAGAAAATGTTTACTCCAATATTGATTTGACAGCTGAGTAAATTGTCAATTTTAGCCGTAGCGAGCAGCTACCCTACCCCAGCCTGCAAATTTATGATATTCGCAATAAAAAAAATACTAATCGATAGATTTTTAATAGCTCAATTCAACTACGTAGCCCTTCCAAATTGCTCACCATTAATTATAAAATTAAAAATCAATAAAGTCCTTGAAAAAAAATTCATTTATCCGTATATTCAAATTTCTATATCTTTTGATATATACAATATTTTAAATTGCTCAAAGTTCTAAAATACTGCTCAAGTTGCATTTGTAATTGCTCAAGTAGAGTTCTCACCAGCTCCACTTTCCTTAATTATTAAATAAATATAAATAGTTTAAATAAATTTAACGTATAGATAGGTGAGTGCTGCGCATGCGCGCAAACAGTAACGCGAGTCGCAAGGCAAAAAAAATCAAGTGTTTCATAACCTCATCATAGTGAAATGAAACTGTAATACTCCAAGCACAACATCATCTATTATCAGGTATTTTTATTATTTATATTATAACCTACGTTACATTTGTTACAACTATACTTTTAATTATTTAATAATCAGCGAAAGTGGAGCTGGTAAAAACTTTACTTGAGCAATTACAAATGCAACTTGAGCAGTGTTTTAGAACTTTGAGCAATTTGAAATATTGTATACATCAAAAGATATAGGAGTTTGAATATACAGATAAATTAATTTTTTTTCAAAGACTTTATTGATTTTTAATTAAATAATTAAAGGTGAGCAATTTGAAAGGGCTACGTAGTTAAATTGAGCTATTGAAAATCTATCGATTAGTATTTTTTTCATTGCAAATATCATAAATTTGCAGGCTGGGGTAGGGTAGCTGTAGCGAGCGCTGACATCGTTTCGCCTACTCCCTCCACCCGCTTTGCACCCTTCCAATCTGTGAAGTTAGCTATTTATGAGTACTGTCACTATTGTGACAACGTGAAGTTAGGCATTGAGACAACATAGCGATCGCAGCGCCTCCTTGGTTTGACAATATTTCTGAGACACTACATTCTAGGGCCTTGGTTCTCCTGGTTTCTAATCCCGGACAGTAAAGGAAACTTATCACACCCTGTCATCGTGCTTTCAATTATTTAAACAAAATTATCCCATGAATAATATTAATTTTGAATACGATAAAAGTTTTAAAATATAGCTTCCGGTCTATCAATAATGATCGTCAGCTTTACCAAAATACCAAAGGTCAAAAGCTCATCGAGGCCCGCCATGTATAATTGGAGGTTGAAGAGATAGTAAATTAAGAAAATGAGGCGGTGGTAACGGGCAAAATTGTCGCACAAATTAAAATATACCATGTTTACGACGTGAAAATAATGGGAAATAATTTTTTGAATTATTGCGTTTATCATTTTTTGTGTTTTTCACATAACCAAGGCACGAGAGTACTATTATGTGGAAAGTAATGCTATTTGATTTATTTTCGTTTTTAGTGGATGTATCGGTCATCCTACTACATCCAGAAATCCTACTAATAATATAAACACGAAAGTTTTTAAGTATGGATGGATGGATGTTTGTTACTCTTTCACGTAAAAACTACTGAATGGATTTTAATGAAACTTTACAATAATATAGCTTATACATCAGAATAACACATGGGCTACAATTTATAAAGATATTGTGTGAATTGTACAAAATCCAAAATATGAAATAAGTAAGACATTAAAAGTTTGTATGCTAAAGGGGGTACCTAGGGACGAACCCGAGCGAAGCGAGGGTGAATCGCTAGTGCAACAATACATTATGATTAGCTAGAATAATAATTTTCACTCATAAAATTACTCGTTTACTTGTTATAAATGTCGATGACAACTATTAATACAGTACAAGATTCGTATTGGCGACGCCAGTCGGTAGCACCTTCGTTGTGCACGTTCCCTATACGTTGGCGGACGCGTCCGAAGATGACGTCTGCAGATACATCTGCAAGTGTGTAGAGGGGCATAGGTCTTATAAATAAGTTTCGTCTATTAAGCCTACTCCTGAGCAAGACAAAAAATTAGTATGTATATATTAATAACTAGAGAGGAAACGGTTATCCGGTATCCGGCCTTGTTTTAACTAACCGGAAATAATATCCGGATACCGGATAGTAAGTAAGTATCCGGCCGGGCCGGATACCGGATAGTAAAGTTTAAAAAAAGCTCATTATTTTACACAAGGATTATCATACCAGAATAGGTTTTGGACACCGTTTATTTTTGTAATCGCACGTCAAAAATGTTTGTTTTATTAATCGGTTTAATACTCAAAATTAACAAGTGGCAAGTTGTGATGAATGAATCCGGTAAGAGGCGACTCCGCTTGACTTCATCTAACAGTAAAAAAAATTAAATGGATAATATAAAATAAAAACTATAGAGACCAATACTGACCTAACGATAAAGAATGTAGAAATATTTATTTATTTATTTATTTATTTATTTATTTGGTAATCAAACAGCGTTACAGTATTATTTAAGATTGCACATTGTGCACAAAGGAGAGTTACAATGAGGCCAAAATTACATTACTCTAAAAATACAATAATAATGAACAACAGGCATTAAAACGGTAAAGCAAAATTTAGACATTTAAAATATTATCTATTATGTTGTTACATACGTATGATATATAAAGGCGTGTGTGTGTGTGTGTGTGTGTGTGAGTGTGTGTGAATGCTCAAATCTTGAACAAGAATTAATTCAAGTAAAGAAAAGTAAATGACTGCTCATATCATATCATAAGGTAAACAAAAGTAAATGACTGCTCATGTATTATGACTTAATGGCGAAACCCTTTTTTTAATCTCTTTTTTGATACCTATTTCAGATAAATTAAATAAATCCAAGTCAGAATAATGTTCATTATACGTTTTAACTGATCGTGTTAATATGGTATTTTTGGCATATTGGGTTTTAGTAGGAGGTACGTATAGCAAAGGTGTATGGCGCGTTCTCTGCTTTGGAACCTGAAGGGATATGTTTGATAGCAGTTCAGGGCAATCAGTCTTATTGTTTAATATTGAGTGAAGTAGTTTTATATCACTTTGTGTACGTCTGCTTTCGAGTGTTTCTATATGATAATATTCATATGCATCACTATCTGTATCAAAAACTTTGTAATTTTTAAATTGTAAGTATTTTACAAACACATTTTGAATTTTTTCAATTTTCTGTATATCTGTTTTATGGTAAGGTGACCAAATGCTGCTGGCATATTCTAATAAACTTCGTATATACGCAAAATAAAGCATTTTGATACATTCGATATTTTTAAAATTAAAGGTTGCGCGTTTAATAAACCCGAGTTGTTTGTAAGCCTTGTTAATTATAATTTCATAATGTTCGCTAAATGTTAATTTTTGGTCTAATGTGATACCTAAATCCTTCACTGATGAGACTTTGCTAATTGTTGTTCCGTTAATATTGTAAGTGTGGTCAATAGGTTTAATTTTCCGGGTAAACGTTATATGATGGCATTTTTTAACATTTATCGTTATTCTATTTGACTTATAGTAGGTCGCTAGCCTGTCTAAGTCGGCTTGCATTCTCTTACAATCTTCAATAGTACGTATTATGAGGAATATTTTCTTGTCATCAGCAAACATCAGGAAACGAGAGTGCTTAAAGCAGCTACTTATGTCATATAAGTATGCATTATATAAAAAAGGTCCCAAGATCGAGCCTTGAGGTACGCCCGATGATATGGTTAAGAAGTTACTTCTAGCACTTCCCATTTTAACTGCCTGCATTCTATTTTTAACATATGATGAAAACCATCTTAGCAGATTTCCATGTATACCCAAAAGGTCAAGTTTACGCAATAATATTACATGATCAACTCGATCGAAAGCTTTTTCGAAATCAGTGTAAATTACGTCAACTTGATCCTTATCGTCCATGACTTTTAGAACGTAATCAGTGAAAACTCCTAAATTCGTTACTGTAGAGCGTCTTTGCATGAATCCGTGTTGTTCAATAGGAATATATTTTTTAATATTAAAACTAATCTTATCATATATAATTTTCTCAAATATTTTACTCATAACATTTAATATGGAAATAGGTCGATAATTTTTTATTAAGGTTTTTGATCCACTTTTATGAATTGGAACTACTAATGCTTCTTTCCATTTTGTAGGAAAGCAACCAAAAGTATTTATAGATAAATTAAAAATAATTGTAAGGGGTGTAGCTAAGCTTTTTGCACATCTTTGAAAAAATATCGGTGGTATGTTATCACTTCCAGGGCCTTTACTCACATTAAGCATTGTTAATTGTTTCAAGACGGTATTTTCAGTTATGATGAATCCAGTAATAGAATCATTTAAGTTATTCATTTGAAGATCTAAGTTTTTATACGTTGCAGCAGGTTTCATAAAAACGCTGTCAAAATGCCTACTAAATCCATTACAAGCTTCGGTCTCCTCGGTATAAATATTATCTTCGTAGGTAAGAGTATTAGGATAGCTACTTTTGTTGTGTTTTAATGAGTTCAAATAAGTAAAAACAAGTTTAGGTTCTTTCTTAATATATTCTTGCATTTGTGATGTATATTTATCAAAACATTCTATTTGTTTTGATTTCTGTCTTGTTCTAAGCAAAGCAAATTCATCGTAATCTCGAGGGTTATTATAGGTTTTCCAACGTTTATGAGTTCTTTTTTTATCCCTGATTATATGAATTAATGCTTTTGTATACCACGGTGGAAATTTATAAGAGTTAATATTTTTATTAGGTATATATTCGGAGATTAATTTGTATAGTATAGTGTAAAAAGTATCCATCACGTCATCTATTGTCTGCGCTTGTAGGGCTAGGTTCCAATTAATATTTAGCAAATGATCATTAATTTTCTCGTAATCACCTTTATAAAAGTTCGGTTTGCTAAAGGGTTTGTGGCGAAAATTACGTATATTTAGATTTGGTAAGCTTATTTCTAGACATGGGTAATGTGCATCTTCCATCACGAGGGGAGTCTGGGAATGAGATACATTAATATGTATGTTCGCGAAAATAAGGTCGAGTATTTTATTGTTTGAATTCAGTATATTATTATATTGAGTGAGTCCATTTAAATTGCACATATCTAAAAAGTCCGTGGCCGCATTCAATAAGGAAACTGAACTGTAGTTTGTATGTATAGGTCCATTTTCAGTCCATCTGGTATTAGATAGATTGAAATCGCCTGCTATAAAAAAGTGATCGTGAGGGTGGGTTAATATTACTTGGGCAATGCAAGCAGTTATCGCTTCCAACCTACTGGGCAACAGTTTGTCTGGTGGAGCATAGAACAAGCCAACATGAAGATTTTTATTTTCGTAGATATCCACCTTATTAAGGGGTAATGTTATCCATAATGACTCTACGCCATTACAGGTCCAATCTTGTTTATGTTGTACTTGAAAATTTTTTAATGCACATATCATAACTCCTCCACCTGTTTCTTTCAGGGATGTACCCTTGTGTCGATCACATCTAAAGATATCATATCTATCATCGCATATTTCACCATTATAAAAACTTTCACATAGCCAGGTTTCTGTAATTAATATTAAATCAAATTTATTATTTAGGATGTTTAGTTTAAATTATTTAAAAATATTAATCAGTATCCGTTTAAATGAGGTTCTAAGTTGCAATTTTTTTTTCGCAAAATTATAAAAATTATTCATTAAAAACTACAGCTGGTGACGTAACGAAAATGATAGTGGACCTATACAGACGGAACGTTGACCTATCGAATATCGATTAAGGCCATTTTGATTTTAAAAATCCTTCGATGGGGTGCTAAATTTATGCAGCTCGCAACCAGCGCATAACGTCACCAACGAAATCCTCAATACCACCCATCCTATTTTGACAGACGCGTTTATTATTATAGAATAGTTTAGTTAAGTTTTGTAAAATCAAATACCTATAAGATACGGAAAATACGATGTTATAACTATTGTTGAATTAAAAAAGTTGACATTAAATAATTTGACATAAACTACATAGGTATAGTACCCGGCAATCACTGACCTCTATAATACAACTGGACTGGCTGTTTCAAGCGTTTGACAGTAATTTTTTTGTGTCCATTTGAAGCGCCACTAGCGAGAGTCCCGAGAACTAATTTTGACGTATATTGCAAATGACAATGAGAAGTGTTTGTTTACTGTAAAGTAATTTTGCATTTTCGTTGTTAATATAACATAAGTAGTAATTATGAATGATACGGTTATTGATTAATAAAAATAAAAAAATAAAAATCTTTATATCGACATCATTAGTTTTAGTACCACAAACTCTCGCTACGTCCGACAGCGGCGGACAGCGCCAAAATGGCGAATATCAAGCAGCCACAAAAGCGCGTTGACAACAGCCAGTCCAGTGGGCAGTGGTATTATAGAGGTCAGTGCCGGCAATAAATATTACACATCGATCTTTGGAAAGAAACCATCGGCCTATTTCGGTTTTGTAGAGCGTTATCTCTGTCTTACAATATTAATGTGACGTTTGTCCTGAAAATTCCAATCTTTATTTTTCATCTATGATTCCAATTTCCAGCCCATGTGACAACTGACATTGCCAATCACGTAGTGTTTATATCCTCTTTGTTGCCAATCACTGATTAGTGTTTAATGTTTATTTATTTAATTAAAATATTTAAATTTAATATTCAATAAGTCAATCTATACATACTGCCGTTAAAATTATATTATTGATATTTTTGTTGTGATAATTTTATCTTAATTCATAAAAACTTTAAATAATTTAAAGGTTAATTTTTATTTAATTATGTTGAAACCTCACATAAATAAATTAATATGGAAACCAAACGGTCTAAGAATGTTTTCTATAAGTCCTTATCCTGATATTGATATTAACTATTATTGTAATACAAAAAATATATTAGAAATAACAAATAATATTAAAAATAGAAAAGGTATTGGTGATATAAATAGAGTTCACGAAATGTACAATTTATATAAAGAGACACCAACCAGTAATATTGCTTTCCATACTATTAAAGATAATTTATATAAGGAACTAGTGAATTTACCTAATAAAACTCATCCTCTTGTTCAATCATATAACAATACTCCTAAAATAGTGCATAAATTAAATACAATAAGAGACTTTGGCCATTATAAACCCTTAGATTTTAGTGAAATAACACAACATTTAAACTTGATGCGTACTCAAAAGTTAGGATACACTTGTGGCAATAAAAGTTATTATTACTTAAGTGAATTAGCAGAATTAGAAGAAGCATTAATAAAATATACTGTTTCTACACTACTTAGAAAAAGCTTTTGCTTAGTATCTGTACCAGACATATTATCCAGTAACATCTTAACAAGCTGTGGAATGATGATAAATAATGATCGTACACAAGTATATTTTCATTTCAATTTTATTTTCTACATACTTGATATTGTGATTATTAATTTATACTATTCTTTATTATAGATTTATTCACTGGATTCAATACATCATGGACCAGATTTATATTTATCGGGTACAGCTGAGATGTCTTTAGCTGGTCTTTTGACAAATTCATTACATTCAAAGGAAAATTTACCATTAAAATTAGCAGCTGTAAGTAGATGTTTTAGGGCTGAGACATCAAATGTCTTAGAAGAAAGAGGCACATACAGGTATTTAAAAAAAAGTAATAATATATAGCTTTATCATAAAATTACTGTATTATAATGAACAACAATTTTTCCAGAGTTCATCAATTTACTAAAGTGGAAATGTTTGCTGTTACCTTACCGGAAGATTCTGATGAAATGTTAGAGTATTTAAGAAAAACTCAAGAAGAGTTGTTTACACCATTAGATTTACATATGCAAGTTTTGGATATGCCAGCACATGAACTTGGAGCTCCTGCTTACAGGTATTTGAGTTATAAAATACAGCAAGCAGGTAAAATATTGTATAATATTTTTAGATGCACAAAGTTATAAAAAATGTTTGCCGCAAAATAAAAGGTTTTTTGAGTTTGTCTTTTTAAGTTTGCTAAATTTAAACTACAAAAAAACAGCCCAAGAATATTATTTAAGTAGAACATCTACAAATTTTCACTTGTTGTGGCCCCTAAAGATGTCACGAATTTGGGTCTCAAAATAAAAAATGAAATAATAATATGAAAAAAATCAACTGTAATGTTTTTTTTTAGAAAATACGATATTGAAGCTTGGATGCCTGGGCGTAAAAGTTATGGTGAAATTTCGAGTTGCAGTAACTGTACTGATTATCAATCTAGAAGACTTAATATAAAATATACTGATGGTAATATTGTCAGTTATGTTCATACACTAAATGGTACAGCTTGTGCAATACCAAGAATGCTTATCACTTTACTTGAATCACTTCAAGATCCAAAAGGAAAAATTAATATTCCTCATGTGTTACAATCATTTATGAATGGGAAAAAAGTTATTGGTAAAAATTCTGATGTACCTAAATTAAAACTAATGAAGACATTAAAAAAATAGATGAAATGTCTCTCACTTATTTCTCTCTGATCAAAAGATAAATGAAGAATTATTTTTGTATTAATTAATATTGAACACAAGCAATTTCTGATAGAATATGATCCCTATAGAATTAGTCAAAGTTAAGTAAAGTCAATAATGTCATCAGTCATATTTTCTAAGAGGTTTGATATTAAATTTTGTGTTCCTGGAAGCCATTAAAGGAAATAATTGAATTAAATTTTGTGTTATTTTTTCTATATAATACCACAACACGTTATAACAATATCATGCTTCATCCCATATAGACATTAGACAATTTGGTCTATTTTTATATGCTGACTAGATAATAGATGTTTATTTGCAAATAGTAGTTTTATTTAAGTTTAATAAATAAATTGCACCTTACTTATGTATTAGTTGGTGCTGATTGACCAGGCCTGTTCTTATATTTTACTGGATTACATAACTATTATTTATATGCAATATATAATCTGTTTAAAAATTTTCAACTTTAGTACATGCCTCATAGCATATGTGTGATGAATTGGCTTGACTGACTGCAGAATATATACACAACTACTATACCTAATTCTTAAAAGATCAATGGTAGTCATTTTCCTTGGTCACATGGCACATGAATGGCTGGACCAATTTCTCTTCTTTTTTGTTGTGTTTGTTATTATCAGGTATTATTGTATTTAAACCTTCTGGTATAAATGAAAGAAGTAATAAAGAAAGTTGTGCAAATTTAAAAAAAATAATGGCATTTGATGTATCTTGTTATGACCCTTGCCATGGTGCTTGCAATGGTCAATCACAAAACAGCAAATATATACTAGGCGGTGCAAAGTAAATATATACAACACATACCTAGAGACGAACCCGAGCAAAATGAGGGTGAGCCCCTTGTACCATTGTAAAAGCTTTTAACAATAATTTATTTAACCTCTTACCTCAGATGCTACTATGACTAATATACTCATGGAGAGGTACTAAAAGTCTTGTGATTTTGCTTTTCATTTTATATTTAATTAAATAATAACAATTATTTTATTTTATGTCTAGATAATTTCTTCATTTTTGCTTTAAATTTATTAATATCTATTGAAGGTTCTTGGGAGGAATCAGATTTGTTAGAAAGCTTCTCTTGAGGAGGAATATAATCCTTCTTACGTTGTTCTTCTCTTGCTTTCTTAACTTGCTCTTGTTGTTCTTCTTTTTCATGACGTCGCTTAGCTCGCTTTTGTTCATCTTTAAGGAAATATTCACCAGAAGCCAATTCTTTGTCAATTTTGCTTTCAGGTTGAGGTGGTGGGAAGGGTGTATAAGGTTTCTTTTTAATTTTAGTTTTAGGTTGCTTTCTTGGGACATTTTTACTCTTAAATTTAGGTAAAAAACGTTCCCAATTCTCATTTTTTAGTTTGGGATCTTTCATTAGTTCTCTTTTTATCATAAGACTTTTAATATTATACATTGGATGAATATTTTTCATTGTATCTTCAATAATGCGTCTAACTTGTACTAATCCTTTATATGGTCCAACAGCTGATACTGTGTTACCTTGCACAAGAACATAGCACTCTGTTAGCAGTTCAATTGACTTAAGTGTTACACCATTGGGCCCTATTAGTCTCTGGCGACGTTTTAGAAATGTTTCTTTCTTTCTCACAAATGAGTTAATTTTTATAATATCACAACCTATTTCATCTTCCAAAACTCTAACAGCTTGTTCAAATGGGACGCTCCTAGAAAGAAGTTTCATAAAATCACGGGCTTTTATAATAATATATGGATCCCACGTTTTCCTAGTTGTCTTTACCGTTAAACTTCCTTCTATTAAATCTAGCTCTGCTATAATTTGATGTTCTTTTAACACTTTTTGAACAAGAGGCCAACATTCCTTTAAATATTGTTCCCGATATTTCGGAAACAAAGTGGCAAACTTGCTTTCTTCTAATAAACCATGTGGATTATCATCTTGAGTGAACTTAGGAATTTTCATAGCCCAAGCATTTTCCACTGGCTCGCTTAAAGCATTATCTGCTATACTTTCTTTGTCTTCCATGTTGAAATAATTATGTTTTTAGAATTAGATTCACATAATAAGGTTAATCTTCTGTGTCAGAATTCAGATTTCAGACGTTTGAACTTTGAACACATTTCAATTTTGTAGTTTGTACAATTTACAGACGATGTCAAATGTCAATTCATAATTGTCAAGTTGACAGTTGATTTCATGGAGGTTAGAGACCAGGAGGACCATCGCCCTAGAATATAGTGTCTCAGAAATATTGTCAAACTAAGGAGGCACTGCGATCGCTATGTTTTCTTAATGCCTAACTCACGTCACAATAGTGGCAATCGGAGTGCTAGCTACATTGGCATATTATGACTTGTAAACGGGTGCAATCAATTTAGCAACTTCGCCATAGGAAATACACTTTCAGCCATAACAGTCTTAATTTCTTTTTGACGCAAAAATTCAGGACATAATTTAGAAGTAGCGAAATGATTACCAAAACAATGTCAGCAAGATATATTTTCTTCTTCAACATCACAAGTGTCACCAGTATGTTCCTAATCACACTTGTACAACCTAACATTTAGGTTTGGACCTACACTGAATTTTTGTATGTCCAAAGCGACAGTAATTGTTGCATTGGATAGCGGGATACACATACAGCTGTTCTACAGGTAATGAGTTGTAACACATGAATATACGTGTAGGAAGAACCTGACCATCAAGCGTAATCACAATGCTCTGCGTTGCTTTCCAAACAGGTGACCCTTCTACAATAGTTTTATAATTTATCCTCCTAACTTAAAGAATTTTCCCACAGTTCCCAGGCACTGGAGCATTTTCAATTATTTCTTCAGGCGACCAATCAGATGGAACGCCACGTACAAGACCCATTCGTGTTATTTGAAAAGTCGGTATTAATGCTTTTTAATTACTTTTTGACAACTCAGTATTGGAAATAAATGAATTAGCATCGCGAAAGTCTGAGAACGCTAAAGAAATTCTATTTCTGCATATCCTCTTAACAGATCCGTCTACAATGTTGCGAATGGCATTACTCTTGAGAAACTTACCAAACGTGATCGGGTGTAAGGTGGTATTATCATCAGGGGATATAACCTCTTTTTGAATGTGAACAATAAACTGATGTCAGTGACCTCATACTTGTTCCTAGCAACACCAGATACTGAACCCTGGGGGCCTGGACCACCGTCCACCACTCGGTGTGACCGTGTTATCTAAATTACTTACAACAGGATTTAAAGTAGGGGTAGAATCACTATTTTCACTATCTGCACTAGCACAACCACAACCTGTGCTACCATCAACAGCCTGACTGTGCTTCCTTTTTTTTGTTGCATACTTTGCATATTTTATGTATCCTGGTTCTTTTATGTCTACGATAGGCATTGCAACTATATCCGTCTCCATTCCAGATTCATTAGATAAAACTGATGAAGCAACTGATACAAAATTAGCAGCCGGGGGTACAAAGACCCCCGGGTCCACCAAGTCAGGCGGCTCGTTCATATAAAAATATCAAAAATTTTACCGAATCCGGCAAATTATACACTAAAACTAATATATGTACATTAAATATAAATCATATTTACAATATAATACAAAACTGATCCTTAAATATCAAAAATTAAAATTGAAAATTTTATCAAGAAAAAATGCACCGGTCCGCTCGAAGTTTCCCGTGCTTTTTCAATAATAAACGTTGATATATTATGTAATGTAAAGGTGCACACGCACTAGGCGTATTTGCACTGCAGTGGAGCGACGCGACACGGCATTTAGTCTCCACTCTCCTTAATCTGTGGCAGCGGCACTGCAAAAACATCTATACCGCACTAGCGCGGCAGAACGCTGCAAATTTTACTCATCAGTCATTCGGTAACTTTTGATCACGATGTAAGAAACTAACCTATTTACTTGTGTTTTTCACACAAGTAACACTAATATCGTTTTATATTTATAAACCAATCATGTGTTCGTCAAAAATTATTATTGGTTCGATTAATATTTCTTTTTAAAAAATAAACAATTTTTTTTTCGCAAGTTAGCGTATTATGTCTCGTGTGTATTTTTTTATTCGATACATTATTTTTTTAATATTGGTTGTGAGTATGTGAGAATGAGTAGGTTAAAATGTCCCAACGTAATATTTATTATTTATTATTCAAAAGGTTCAAGGAACTTGATTGGCGTGCAGTGTCACGTCGCTTGCTATACCGCACTAGCGGTAGCGGAACTGCACGACGCGGCATTTTTGGCGAGTTGGTCAACTTTGCCGTGCAGTGCCACGTTGCGTGGTTCCGCTGCCGCGTAGTGCGATTTACCTCATACTATTTCATACCAAGAATATTTTGCAGTGCCATGTTGCGTCGTTGCAGTGCAGTGCAGCTACGCCTAGTGCGGACTTACCTTTATTATCACTCTTACCAACCGCACAGATTAATAATAGTTGGTTTTTGATCAATTTATATTTTATCGTGTAATTTTGTCGCTAGGTGTAGAAACTTTTGAAAACAACCGCTAAAAGTTATTTGTGTCTTCCTCACAATGTGTGCTGCTATGTAGAGTTTAATCAAAAAAACGTTGATTAAATTCTACATAGCAGGGGGCATGGGCTAAGGCTTAGACAGAGAATCTAGTAGATGAGCTATAAAACTAAAGAATTGTAAGGGAACGAGATCTATGTCAAATGTAATTAGACAAAGGAAGACTATGAATAACATAAAATTCCATCTCTTTCGGTGTATCACAATGATTGTTGCTTATCCTTGTGTTGGGGCACAACAACAAATTGACGTTTTAGGTATTTTGTTGTTTTTTAAAGTAATATTTAATAATTTGCTAGTAAATATTATAATTTTGTAAAATAAAGTTAAAAGATGGTTCCCTGCAGTATTTAGGATGGTAAAGCGATCACAAAACTGAAAAATATGACGTAGCTTAATTTGCCGTAATTTAGTCGTAATAAATATTAAAGTACCATAGATTGATTTGTGTTTTTTAAATGTTATGGTACATTCCCAAAGCTTTTTAGCTTTTAGGTGTCAGTATGAGTATCTCGACCGTAGTAATAGTATCAGCTGTTAGCATTTCTGAGGTTATAAGGTCGAGCCCAGGAGCTTTGCCTTTCTTAAAGGAAAGTAAAGCACTTTCAACTTCCTCTCTGGTCGGTGGAGCTGTATCAATATCCAGGAGTTGGGTCGTCGAGGTGTTGTGCGGAGTGTGAGTCGAGGTTGGGGTGTTCTCGCCATCTTTTGAGTCGCTTCTCTGATGTTGTAATCATTCTTCCCTGCTTGTCCCATAGAGGCTTTTTCTTGTAGCCACGTTTCTCAGCTAAGGTCTTCGTAGCATCATATTCCTTAGGTTGCCAGTGTTAGCAGCTAGTTGAGCGCGATCGGCTACATCGTCAGCCCATTGTCGCCTATCTTTTCTGGTGCTACGATAAATATGTTTGCGCATTTGCCTATATTGTGTTCTAGGGTTGGCCCTTTCAGTATCGCTACGTGGTTCCAAGATTTTTAAGTGGAGAGCTCTACGTGCCTCGATAAGGTCCCAGGTTGCCTGCGATATCCACTCTTCGCGCGTTTTCGATTTGTAACCTAAGACATCGGAGCAGGTTTCATGATAGACCATTTTAATGCGGCTCCACTCCGAGTCTATAGTGTCTTCTACTTTGAGAGCGGAGAAACGGTTCCGTAATTCGAGCGCGATCTTCTGACGTATATTCGGCTGGTCTAGTATGCCTACGTTATACCTTTGTCCCACCTTGCCACTGCTCGATGTTCTCAGTGCAGTTGCTACTTTAAGTCGCAGTTCAGCGACTACCAACATATGGTCACTGTCAATATCGGCTCTCCGCCTGTTACGAAAGCCTAACAATGACGTCCGCCATTTGCAACTAATAGCAATGTGGTCAATCTGGTTTCGGGTCACGCCATCGTGTGATGCCTAGGTGTACCTATCTATGCCAGGTGTGGTGTGTGTAGGTGTAAATATCTTTATGCAAGAAAAGCGATCCTCCGATGACGAGGTTCTTGTTTTGGCAAAATTCAAGAAATTCCGTTATCGTTGCTAGTTCCAAGACCGTATTTACCCAGGTATTTTTCACAGCCAGTGTTTTACTACCCACTTTGGCATTGGAACGCCCATTACGATTATGATGTCTTGTTTGCGTATATTTTTCAAGGTATTTTGCAATGCACTGTAGAAGACATCTTTGTCCCCTTCGGAGGAAGTATTAGTGGGTGCGTAGCACTGTACTATGGTAATCTTACGTGCCTTAGAGTTAAAGCGGGCGGTTATGATGCGGTCTAAGATCGGTTTCCAATCCAGCAGGCTCTTTCTTGCAACGTTCGAAAGGAGAAATCCCATGCCGTATTCACGAGCGTCGTCTATATTTTCCTTGTGAAAGTTAAGCCGTTGGATGTTCTCTGCTCACCAAATCCATTTCTTCGCACTTCGCTTAGGACGAGGATATGCAGTTTGTACTTTAGCATTTCTTTCTCTACTTGCGCTAGTCTGCTGTCGTCAGATAACGTCCGCACATTCCAAAAAGCTAATCGTGTCCGAGTTTTCATGCCAAAGGTCGTCGGTAAATGATCGGTCTGGTTTTGTACAGTTTCGGTTTCGTTAATCGTTTATTTTCGGATAAGTAGGTGATTAGCCCACTGTGTCCTAGTCCGCTGGTGGGGCTGCCACCTGCGGCTGCCGAGTTTTATGAATTTTAATATAGAACATTATATAGAGTAATGACTTTTATAGGCAACATTTTAAAACTTTGGGTTAAATTTTATGTACGGATCTCTAATTTTTTTGAAAATATAATATAGCCCATGTTACTGAGGAAAGATGAATTTTTTTTAATGGTGAAAGAATTTTTAAAATCAGTCCAGTAGTTTTTGAGTTTATTCGTTACAAATAGAAATACAAATCTTTCCTCTTTATAATATTATAGTTTATAGTATAGAAGTAAAGATATAGATTATTTTCTCGTCGAAAATATTGTATATTTTAGTTTGTGCGACAATTCTGCCAGTTATCAGTCTTATTATCTTTATTTATTATCTCTTCAACCTCCAATACATGGCCGGCTTCGAAGAGCTTTTGACCTTTTAATATTTTGGCCACGCTGAAAATTATTATTGATGGACCGGAACCCATATTTTATAACTTTTATCATATTCAAAAATAATACAGTTGAAGAGATAATTTTGTTTACATAATTGAAAGCACGATGACAGGTTTTATAAGTTTCCTTTACTGTCCTGGACTGGCTGCTTGATATTCGCCATTTTGGCGCTGTTCGCCGCTGTCGGACGTAGCGAGAGTTCGTGGTACTAAAACTAATGATGTCAATATAAAGAATTTTATTTTTTTATTTTTATTAATCAATAACCGTATCATCATAATTACTACTTATGTTATATTAACAACGAAAATGCAAAATTACTTTACAGTAAACAAACACTTCTCGCTGTCATTAGCAATATACGTCAAAAGTAGTTCTCGGGACTCTCGCTAGTGGCGCTTCAAATGGACACAAAAAAATTGCTGTCAAACGCTTGGAACAGCCAGTCCAGTATTATAGAGGTCAGTGCCGCACTCCGTATAGTGTCTCTTTTGTCGATTTAGTGCTGTCACCTAAAGTTCGTGCATGTTTCTTTTAACCCGTTTGCTACCGTTGCGCTACCACGAATAAGATTTTAAAATTTACCCGGATGCTAATGTGGCGACATCCTAATTTAACGCATTTCGACGGACAAACTTGTTAGTCAGAAAGATTTCTCCTTGTCTCTACCCTTCATAATAAAAATTAAAAATCGGTCTACTCTTTAACACTTGACAGTAACAGTATGGTTTGTCATTGTATTGTAATAATTTCGCGCGCTTTTTGATAAGTTAGCAAATGGCATAATATTATGTATATGACAAAAACGGGATGATAACAAACACTTTAAGTTATGTTTTTATTAAATATTTCGAAATACTGACTGCAAATGCCATCTTCAATTATTAATATGGATTATATACCAGAAAATCATACAAATGTAATTGAACCTTGTAATGACCATGACAATAATAATTCAGAGTCTTCCCTACGCAAGTAAGTACATAGCCAGTTTAAATACATAAAAAAATACCTTTTTGAAGTAAACCTTATTTACTTTCTTTTTTATTACTAGATCTTCTCGGCGATCGATGGCTAAGGGTCAAATGAAAATTACCAGTATGTTTTCAACTAAACGTAGTAGAAGTCCAGATGAACAATTGGAGATTACTAAATTAGTAAGTTTATAAACAGATTAAAACACAACGTTTCCTCTTTTAGTTTTTAATTCATTTATTACAATTATTTTAAATTATATTTATGAAATAAATTAATTGTATTTTAGAAAAAAGTCAAAGTGGATGATCACACAACGAAAACCTCAAATTTTAATAACTCCAATGGAGTGCAAAAAGAGCACAAAGAAGTTATAAGCTCTTATAAAACTTCAACAGAAAGCAAACTATGTAATATAAATGTGGATAAATGTGATAGTGTTATATGTAAAGATAATCATGAAAATGAAAAATTATGTAAGGCGTATTGTAATCAAATAAATGTAAAGAAAGAATCACAAGAAGAAGATGTTATAATGAAACAAAAAAATAATATACCAGACTTAGAAAAATGCGATATTTGTGGACAATTTCTCAATAATTCAGACATTTTATTCTATCAAGGACATCCTCAAGATGCAATAGAAGAATTCATAGCACTCACTAATGAAAAATTGGTTCTAGCTTCAGGTGCATATATTAGTTTATTTGGTTTTGGTTTTTATAATTTTCTAAGAAAATAAAAGTAGCCTAAGTTACTCCTTATAACACTAGCTATCTGTGAGTGAAAGTCCCGTCAAAATTGGTCCACCCTTTTCATAGATCTGCCCAGAGCAAACCGACCAACAAAAAGTTTAAAAATCGTTTTATTTTTATGTATGTACTGTATATGGTATGGGAGCTAGCAACGTCGAGAAAACAAGAATTTCAGTAAGGCCAGTTTTTAGATATGCTATCTTTCCCACTCTCCCGGAAATAATTCACGCTATCTGGCTGGCGGTAGTGGTTGTGTTCATCAGTGCGCATCGTACTTGGATAGCTTAATATAATATCAGTTTTTCAAAGAATTTTAAGAAGGTTCCTTTTGTTTTAATTATGTTAATTGAACTCTTTGTAACATGAATTTATTATTGCCAGACTGTTCGATTGTTGTTTAAACGGTGCCAGATGCTAATTTTAAATATATTTTTTGTTAAGGCTCAATTTCAAAAGGCAATTTGCATAAACCAGTAATTGCTTAGTCTATATAATACAATATAATAATCCAATCATACCATTTAAGTACACCCTGGTAGGTTTTTTAAATGTATTATGAAAACTTGAAAGTAAATTAGTGGTAAATATTTTGGAAATGATTGGCAGATAAAACTTAAGGTGCAAGACACAAGTTTCTGCTTCAATTAGTTTTCCAAGAGACTATTAAACATACCGATTCACGATTTTTGAATCTTTTTATAAATAGTTCATTACAGTCTAATAACTAGCGGGCCTGACGGACAATGTTCTGTGCACACATCTTAAAAATATCTAACTTTTGAATAAGCTTTAAATTAATCTGGATTGTTTTGATAGAAATTTTTATAAAAAAAGTTAGTACGATGATTCCTGATGTCATCATGTATACAGTTAACATTATTCTACCTGTCAGTTGTGTGAGTTGTTTTAATTTAAATATTTTTTAATCACAGCGTTAGCGAAATTTCTTTCAGACCCTGTTTTCAATACTTACAAGACAACATTTTTAATTTAAAATTTTTTTAGGTGAAGATGGAGACATCATGGAAAGGCCACAAACAAATATTACAGGCTTTTCTATATTTGATGAACAAGGTCACTTATGCCCTATTGATGGTGGCCTTGTGGAGAGTGATGTAAGGATATACATGTCAGGGTACCTCAAATCAATATGTTCTGAATCTCCTGAAATTGATGAAGAATCTATACCAGTTAAAGATGTTGGACCCATCATAGAATGGTAAATTTAAAAGGCTTTAAATAATCTAGGACATAGTAAAAAATATAAAACTACATTAGCAAAATGCGTTTTACTGCACTAAATCAAAGCATAATAAAGAATAAAGATGTTGCTTTATTAGAAAACTAAAAATTCTAATGTATTGTTCAATTCTTATAATTCTATTCTCTGTATTTTTCTAAGTATAAAAAAATATACAATTTGACTGCTTACTGTCTGCGCCAGCGGTCGCGGGTTCGAGTCCCGCTGGGGGATTTCATTTGTTGAACATGAATGTTTGTACTCCAGTCATGGGTGTTAATATTTATAATATGTATGTATTTAAAAATGTGTAGTATATCAACTATCTGGTATCCGTAACACAAGCACGTAATGTAGCTTACCACGGAACTAGATGGCGCTGTTGTAATAATGTCTCAACATATTTAAAAATATTTAAATTCTAATGACACATATATTTTATACAGGTTTATACATGGCTTTGATGGTGGAACAAGAAATTGTATAACATTATCTACAGAATTTGGTGAATACAATCTACTAAAACCAAGCACAGAATACACACCACTTATGAATAATTTATATGAAAAAATATGGCTTACCAAAGTAGTAGTGGAGTATTTAGAAGAATGTCACTATCTACAACCAACATATGAAGACTTGCTGGAAGTAGTGCGAGAGCATTCGATACCCGATCTAGACAATATTAAGATGACTGAAGAAATGTTGCACAAACACGCTCAGTTCGTTTGCGATCAGGTCGTGAGCTTAGAGAACGATGAGGATGACGAGCCTTTGATCACGTTGCCATGTATGAGGGAACTCATCAAATTGATGGGTATTAGATTTGGCAAACAGAAAGTCCGTGCTAAAATACAGTACAAAAAAGTCGATAAGAAAGCGTGGACGAAAGCCACTACTACTCCTTTAGTTAGAAAAACTTTCGAAAGCTTTTTCACTAACCAGTTAGACAAGACCAACCAAGAATTAGTTCTGAGGAGAAAACGGTGTGGAATATGCGAGGCTTGCCAGTTGCCGGACTGCGGGGAGTGCAATGCGTGCCGCGCCATGCCTAAGTTCGGGGGACACGGCCGTACCAAGAAGGCCTGCGTGCGGCGCCTCTGCCCCAACATGGCTGTGCAGCAAGCCGATGACTCCGACCTCGATGATGATGAAGACACGCCTGCCGAAAAGCGCCTCCTCGACAAGATCGACGATACCGTCCCAGTAAAATTGACGGGAACCAATAATAAGACAGTAAAATGGCTCGGTGATCCCATTAAAGCGGACGCCACTAAGGTCTACTACGAGAGTGTCGAGATAGACGGGGCAGAACTAAAAGTAGGAGATTACGTCATGGTGGAAACATCGCAGCCAAATATACCGGCGCTGGTTGCGAGAGTTACGTATATGTGGAAGGATGTTATCAATACCAGATCCGGGTACTTTCATGCGGAAGTGTTTATACGTTCTTCGGACACTGTTCTAGGAGAGGTCGGTGACCCGCGCGAAGTATATTTAGGTGATAGATGCTGTCATGGGGCTCCTTTGTCTTCCATCTTAAGAAAAGCGTGCGTGGAGAAAAGGGAACCGCCAAAAGACTGGTTCAGACTAGGCGGTAAAGAAGTGATCGATGATTTTTTCGAAGACGATGGCAAAACATACTTTTATCAAAAATACTATGAGAGATTTACGGCTCGCTTCGAGGACATTCCGCCGGATCCCAGGTGTCCAAATGAATTAAGAAAGCACAGATTTTGTCCTTCATGTGAACGAAAAATTAAACGTGATTTCAATGATATTCCAAAAGTTTTGAGCAAAATATTGGATAAATCGTCGATTGTAGACGCGAATAGAACGGAATGGACGTCGGTTAGGTGGAGAGATTTCGATTATAAGAAAGGTTGTGGAGTATTCCTAAGGCCGGGTACGTTTAAACTGAAGAACAGTCTGACTAATTATAGTGATAATGGAAAAATTAAACTTGAAAAGGTTGATGAAGATATTTATCCGGAATACTACAGAAAAAGTGATAATTATTTACGAGGTTCTAATATAGACACCGGCGAGCCATTTTGTGTCGGTTACATAGCAGCCGTCACTGCCGCAGGAGGAGGCCCTCTAATAGCCCCTCAAGACATTTACTTAAAAGTGAATGTTTTATACAGACCTGAAAATACTACCAGTAGATTTCCTCATCACGAAGATCTTAACGTCGTTTATTGGAGCGACGAATTAAAGGAAGTATCCTTTTCTTCTGTCATGGGGCCGTGTCATTTGTTCTACGTAGATAACATTCCACAGCAGGACCACATTCAGGATTGGCTGGAAATGGATCCGAATAGATTCTACTTCCGAATGGCGTTTAACAAATCTAGCGGTCAATTCGAAGACGTTCCGCAACATGCAAGGTGTGTAGGACGAATAGACAAAGGAAAAGGTAAAGGCAAAGGAAAATCTAGTAAAGCGGTGGAATCGAGTACAAAGATTGAAGAAGTAAAAATCAGGCCACTGAGAACCTTAGACGTGTTCGCCGGCTGCGGCGGGCTGTCCGACGGACTGCACCAGGCCGGCGTGGCGGAGTGCCGCTGGGCCGTGGAGAACGTGGAGGCGGCGGCGCACGCCTACGCGCTCAACAACCGTGACTGCACCGTGTTCAACGAGGACTGCAACGCGCTGCTGCGCGACGCCATGGCGGGCGCCTCGCACAGCGCCGCCGGCCTGCGCCTGCCCGTGCAGGGCGAGGTCGAGCTGCTGTGCGGCGGCCCGCCCTGCCAGGGCTTCTCTGGCATGAACAGGTTCAACTCCAGGGAGTACTCCAACTTCAAGAACTCTCTCGTCGCGTCCTTTCTGTCCTTTTGTGACTTCTATCGCCCGAAATACTTCATCCTCGAGAACGTGAGGAACTTCGTTGCCTTCAAAAAGGGCATGGTGTTGAAGCTGACGTTGCGAGCGCTGCTGGACATGGGCTACCAGTGCACGTTCGGCGTGCTGCAGGCCGGCAACTACGGCGTGCCGCAGACGCGGCGGCGGCTGGTGGTGCTGGCGGCGGCGCCGGGCCGCGCGCTGCCCGCCTACCCCGAGCCCACGCACGTGTTCAGCCGGCGCGCCTGCTCGCTGGCCGTCAGCGTGGACGGCAAGCGCTTCGCGACCAACGCGCGCTGGGAGGCGTCCGCGCCGCGCCGCACGTGCACGGTGCGCGACGCCATGGGCGACCTGCCGTGCGTGCCCAACGGTGCCAGCCGCGCCGACCTGGACTACGGCGGCATGCCGGCCACGCACTGCCAGCGCCGCGCGCGCGCACGCGACGACGCGGCGCGCCTGCGCGACCACGTGTGCAAGCACATGGCGCCGCTCATACAGGCGCGCATCGCGCGCGTGCCCACCGCGCCCGGCTCCGACTGGCGCGACCTGCCCAACCTCTCCGTCACGCTCTCCGATGGCACCAAGTGCAAGGTCATTCATTAGTATAGACTTCTCATAAACTTACTACATAATATGAAAAAAATAAGGACTTATATTAATGCCTGCACTGCAATACATTACCATGTCTAGACCTAGACCATAAATTAGTAAAAAAGTATATTTCTTGACTGAGCGAATAAATAGCAACGATTGTAATTCCAGGTGCTGCAGTACCGGTACGACGACAAGAAGAACGGTCGGTCGAGCAGCGGCGCGCTGCGCGGCGTGTGCGCGTGCGCGGCCGGCCTGCCCTGCGCGCCCGCCGCCCGCCAGGAGAACACGCTCATCCCCTGGTGCCTGCCGCACACCGCCAACCGCCACAACAACTGGGCAGGCCTCTATGGTACGCTGTGCCCTACTTACTAACTAAATGAACGATGAATTTAAATACTAGTTCTGGTTTAATTTTATTCTCTATGCATAATATATTAGTGGAAATTATTGAAGACTATTTTGTCATCAGGACGTATTTCGTGGGACGGCTACTTCAGCACGACGGTGACGGACCCCGAGCCGATGGGCAAGCAGGGCCGCGTGCTGCACCCCGACCAGCACCGCGTGGTGTCGGTGCGCGAGTGCGCGCGCTCGCAGGGCTTCCGCGACTCCTACCTCTTTGCTGGCTCCGTACTCGACAAGTATCGACAGGTCTGCTATACTTATTAGATCATGGCCATGCCAATGCCGTGGAAATTGAAATGCCGCCGTTTGATAATTTTCAGTAGCGCTTTGTGGGTAAAACTTATAAGGCGAAAATGAAATCTTTATAATTTTTAGTTCATATGTCAGTCTTGTCTTCAGCCCTTTTTAACGTCCCACTGCTGGGCATAGGCCTCTCCCAGTACGAGGGGGATCAGGTCACCACGCTGGCTAAGTGCGGGTTGACGGACTTAATGTCTTTCGTAAACTTGCTAGCTTTTCTCAGGCATGCCGTTTTCCTCACGATGCTTGTGGTGAGGGATCACCGTAAGACATGTGGTAATCATGTTAGAAAAGATTAGCACATGTGAATATCAGAGGTGCGAGACCCGGATTTGAACCCACGTCACTCTGTTATCCAAGCGAGCGCGTTTCAACTGGGCTTCCATTGCCTACCCTTCATTCATATATCACAGTGATATACTCAGTAATTATATAGAAACTTTATTGCTGAAAGGTAGATATATCATTGTAATTGCTAGACAATTCTGCTAAATACCTAAAAAAGGAAATCTCCTTTAGGAAATTTTATTATTTTCAGCTCAAAATGCCGCCTTTATATTTGTACCGCCTCTGTGCATCATAAGCACATAGCGTATAGTTTTTTCAACTACTTTTTATAAAAGAAAGCTTTTGCGTGTGTGTAGGATTTATTAATAATAATCGTTGACTTTGTTATTTCATTTTATTCTATGAAAGCATTGATATACTAGGAAAAAAGATGTAGATAAGTCATACGCGCTCAAAAAGCGGCACACCAAAACTAGGCTAATTGGCCCACCTGAACATAGTCACGCGTTGACGACGCACTGTTATATTTGTCTCTTTTTCACTGGCGATACTTGAATCATGCCATCCTATTTAGACAACTAATCGTAATGTAGTGTGTTCAGTGTTATTGCAATATTTTTAGTTATTCATGTGTGCGTTAGTGTGCCGTTTTTGAAGGCAGAATGTCGTTTAGGTAACGTATCTACACCTTTTTACTTATAATATCATTGTATGAAAGATATAATATAGAAAGTTAATTTTCTTTTAATGAGATTTTATGTATTTTTCCAGATCGGAAACGCCGTCCCTCCACCTCTAGGAGCAGCGTTGGGCAGAGAAATTAGGAAAGCATTAATTGCATCTTGATTAACAATATCTTATTTTAGATCTTAAAATAATATACCTCAGTTATCTCCTGACCGAATTCTATTTTTATATAATTATCTATATATATATTTCGTTAATTTAATAATAAATTGTTAGGTTTTTCTGCGCCTGAATTAAAATCTTAAACTTTAATGTATTTTTTGTGAAATATACTGTCAATTATCATCATCTTATGTTTAGAATCATTGTAAGCTTTGACAATAATAAGTATATATTGTGTATTAAAAAATAATTATTAATTAGTTTGCCTCTTCTACTGTTATCTGTAACAAGCATTGTTTATAGCAACATGTGTAAACATTTCATTGTGTTATACTTATTATACTGTGACTATAATATTTCAACGAGTTTTATTTTATTCTAGTTATTTTGTGAAAAAAAACTATGAAACGAGCTACAAATGATCATAAATAAAATATATAATTTTTTAGTAGTTTTTTTTGATAAGATAAAAAGTTTTGAAAGTTAGAAGCCTCATGATAGTTAATTGATTACTCGCATATCCGCTTATATGCAAATCACTTACAACATGATTCCATCGTGATGGACCTGCTTGAGATAACCTAGCAAGCTTTGAAAAAGCCAGGCGTTGATGATACTCCATAGGGTTAACTGCGTGTGCAAGCAAGTGAAGTAGTCATAATTCCCCAATAGAAAAAATATTTGGGATTCCAAAATATCTCACAACTTATCAAAACTATTTTGTAAAATAGGGTTAACATTAAAAAATTCTATTATTATAAATGGTAAGTAAAACATAATTTAGTAATTATTTATTTAATACATGTTTTGTTTTCCTTTTTAAATTCTTTACTAAAACATTCAGTTCTGTATCTTCTTTTGATTTTTTTGAGATGACCTCCATTTCAAGGTTATCTGCCGGCCTCCTCTTTAGTTTTTCTTGTATTAGTCGTTCCATATTCTTGGTTTTCTTGAAGTTGGGGTCAGTGGGATCGATGTTGAAATGATGCGAGTCATATAATGCAGCAAATCTTTGATCGTTTAAGTTTATTTCAAAGTCTGGAACGGCCGATTTTTGTTCCTTCATCTTCTCTTTAAGTTTTCTTTTTCTCTTTGATTTCTTTGAAATGTTTTCGGCTTCTTGTATTTTTTTGAGGCTGAAGTGTTCTTTGCCGTCATCATCATCTAAGAGTAATTCTAATTCTGCTTTCTTTTTCTCTTCCACGTCTGAATCATCACTCTCTTTTAATTTAGACATCTTTTTATCTTTAGTTTTATTTTTAAACTCTGGCTTATTCAATTCTTCTGCAAAATATGGGTCATTCATGTCAATATCTGAAGGTACTTCATCGGAAGAATCCTCATTTGACTCAGTATTTTCATTTGCCTTGAGCTCTTTCATTTTTAATTTCCTTTGCTTTTTCTTCTCTTTTTTCTTTTGTATTAATTTTTCAAAAGGTGTGAGGTTTTTGTCATCTGAAAAATATTTACAAATTAATAGCATGTAATCTAGCGTCTGAGGTAGGTATGTAAGTAAACCAATTGTTTTTATTAATCAATCAAAATATTATTATATTATACAAAAGCTACACATGCAAATTATTGACACTTTAGGTTACATTATTTTAATTTTCGTGGGGATCTATTTTTTAATACTAACACATACTAAAACAACTAAAAAAAGCATTGTTCCCATGATTAAATTACCTTCATTCATTTTCTTTTTCACTAACTCTTCCGCTCTGTCTTTGACGCCCAAACCCCACGTGATTTCCATTTCCATATCTTTATTTTCTTTTTTCTGTTCTTTTTTTTCTATATCTTCCAGCAACCTTTTATATTTTTGAATTGGATCGTCGTCTTCGTTATCAGATTTCACTTCTTGTTCTTCTACACTTTCATCTAAAAATTTTTTTTTAAATAAAAATAAACTAAAAAGAAAAGCTATTTCCTTATTGTTGTAATTGACATGCTATTTAATTGCACATAACTGTTACTATACTTTTCAAATAGAAAAAGGTCTTTTTTAGCAGACATATATTATAATATATATAGAACATTTTGAACTGAAGCTTCTTCAAAGAAAAAAGTTCTGAGGAAACAAAAAAAATTTCAGTTGATATGAGGACATCCTCCTTTTTTGAAGTCAGATAAAAATGTATGTATAAATTATGTAGAACATTTTTAAAAGCTTGACATACCTTCGCTACTAGAAGCAAGATATTCTTTCAATTCCAAGTCATCAATTTTACCATCAAGGGCACTCTTTATAAGTTCAGCTCTATTGGGATTTGTAGCGTCCCAAGTAAGATCCACCTTGGCCTGTTGCAGAGCTGTTGTCGTGAACAAGCGTGGTTTGTATTTTGTCAAATCTGGTAGTTTGTTGCAGACTTCACGCGGTTCCTGATAATTTAAAATAAACATCAATTTTTTTGCAATTTCATAATGTAATAATTATTCATAGATACTATTTGTACATATATAGGAGATATTATAATGCACATATAGTGTGTGCACAGACAAAGTACACTTTCTATTTCTGTCACTCGCATACTCCGGTGGGTCAACTACTCAAACTAACCAGTAAGATATAAGATACATGTTGACTGTCTGTAAAGGAAGCCTAGGCATATCAGATAAGTAGTCACAGAGATTAAGCTCTATATACAAAATATGTAACCTCTTTATAATGTGTACATTTTATTTATAATATTTATAATGTTATGATTAAGCATTAACTTTAGCGTGTGTGTTTTATTTATCATTACAAAAGCAAATAGGAAATTACTTGGTCAAATGTCACATCATCTGGGATAAAGCGCATATCTAGCTTTGTAGCGCTGCTCTCGTACTCCATGCCGTCACATTCACTATACAACTTGTCTGCAGTGGTCACAGAATCACATTCCACTACAGCATAGTAGTACTTTAGTCTATTCAGCTGATATCGTCGAAGTTTTTCCATGTGATATGAGGAACCTACACAATTTATAATATAATAAAAAAAACCTATATAAAAAAAATCTAGTGTATTTTTAACTAAATCCTTCATTACCTTCTTCATTTCCACCATCATCTGAAAGTGATTCTTCAGCTTTTGCTTCCGTCAACTCTATGGGGCCTTTTATTTCCTCTTCTTGCATTCTCTTTAAGCCATATTCTGAAGGATATATCTGAGACCAATTAAAATATACTTAATGTATATTGTTACTTTTAAAAAATATATAATAAGTTCCCTATTTATTATTTCTTAAGAACTAGTGACTAAATTGTATATAAATAATGTGAAGTACTTACAGTTACATTATATATAACACCACCAGGAGGTAAAAAGGAGTTGAGGAGCACCATAAGATCTGTTGCTTTTATGTTATCCCAATCCATGTTACAGATTGCTATCCTATAACGTGAGACAAAAGGTAAGGGATACAATGATTTCAAATTATTTCAAGTTTTACAATGTAAAAATATATATTATAAGTGTATATTTTAATATTGGATTTTTTTACTAATAGGTGAATAGAAACATAGATAATAATTATACAGAAATGGAGAAAAATTGATTTACATAAATATTATTTTATGTATTAATATTGATGTGTATCTAAAATTGCTAAAAGGATATATAGGAGTGCTAAATAGATAACAAAAAATGTACTTTAAAACAACTGTTCCTATACATATACCCCATCCAATAAGAACTTTGTATTTAATAACAAAATAGATTTTTAATTTTTTTACCATCTCACAATCTTAAGAGGTGTATAATTGAAAATATATTCACCTTCGAGTTGACTCGTCTGTGGTGTCAGCATCAGCATCCAATTCACCCCATTCATGTTCTAACTCACTATCTTCATCTTCTGCACTACTCTCTTCGTCACTGGATGAATCGGTCATTATCGTACCTAAAATATTATGATTTGTAGAAGATATTAATTAGACTTTTAAAAATTACATTTATACACTCTTGATCAGATTCTTTCATAAGTCTGCTGGATTATATTTGAAGAATAAACATGACATTTACAAAATATGAAAAAAAGATCAAGAACCTTTGAATAATAATTGTGTCAACAATTTTTAAGCATCTAGTTAAATAAACTGAGATGTTCATAAATATATACCTTCACCACGTGCGTAATCAATATCTAGATCGAATAATCGATTCTTGACTTTTTTATCCAAACTTCCACGAACTAATTTATCATTTTCAAATTTCACGGGATCTTGAGGTTTTTTCTTCTGGTTATCATCATCTACGCTAGGTAGTCTTTTAACAAAACGACCAGCGGTTTTTTCGTCGTTACTATTTGTTTTAACATTTTCACTTTCATACTCGTCTTCGTTCTTTGATTGAACGTCATCATCATCTGAATCCTCATCTGTCTCATCCAATTCATAATATTTCCGTAAATTTTCTGTTGATGTTTCATTTACTGGTCGTCCTCTTTTATCAATCGTGTACTTTACTTTAAACTTTTCATCATTAAACATAGACTGAAATCTTTTATCAATTTTCACTTTCCGTTCATGTTTAGGTATCTGCCTGTAACGTGGATCATTAAGATATTTAGCAAATCGGCTGTCTTTAAGTATATCACTCATATTTTTTTTAATAACCACAACTATTTTTTAAAAGCCCTATTTAACATAACACAGAAACTAGAACCACCGACTAGTAACAAAAACCAGAAACAGTAACAAACAGTTCAGTCAATACTCATTTAGCTCAATATTCAACAAAGAGTAAAGTAATTTAAAAATTAATATAGGATATTCATTATTCAATAACCATATGACATAACCTAAAATGAAGTAAAAATGTCATTGTCATAAATGTCATTTTCGACACGGCATATGTTGCCATGAAAATATTAAAACATGTATTTTAAACCTTACAAAAATTTAAAAGGGTCTAGCTGAATTAGTATATTTATTTCTTATATGTTGACGAACACGTAAGGGAATAAAAGTGGTAATCATAATAAATATTCAGGTTCAAAATGGAATCTGATCGCGATATGTACAATGTACATAAATTGTATTTGTACAACAAGTTACTTACTTATATTAACATTATAAATGCGAAAATATATAACTCTGTCTATCTGTCGCGCTTTCACGACAAAACTAGTGATTACTGAATCGATTTAAATAAAATTTGGTACACAGGTAGTCTAGTACCTAAGAAAGAACATAGGTTACTATTGAAGATGAAATAAAGGCTGTAAGGGGTTTAAATAGGAGATGAAAGTTTCTCAATATAATATAAAAGTATTTGTAATGATGAAGATTGTCTCGTAAAAACTAATTTTTATATTAATTAATGTATAAAATAAATATCATACAAGGTAATATAAGAAGTGGATATTTTGAAGAAGTGACACCCTTTTTTACCAAGGTTTGTTGTATTGCATTGTGTTTGCAAACCATAATACCGAATAATAAAAGTACGAACATCAAGTACAAGCAGCAAAAATAATCAAATTAGTTGGTGTTTTGTCATAAGTACTTCCGTAAACGCGTATTTATTCCGTCGTTATATTATCTATACTCTTTGGATACGCGTGTACTGACGCTGCTTGTACACGCTAAAAAAAGTCGCCCGGTCTACGCAAGAATTCGTTACGTTACGCAAGCTCTGGCGATAAGCAAGAAAAAAATATTGTCTGCGCTAGACACGACACGCCCTGTGTTGAAAGGAGCAAGGTAAGCGAGCTGCTGGGTGGTTCAGCTATATTCCGGGAGGTAGCGTTGCAATTTTGAATTTGTTGAATGAATTTTACTTCAAACAGTTGTTTAATGTTCGGAAATCAGTAGAGTGAGCGTCAGTTGCCGCGTAGCAATATACTCTATGGTTGCCGCACTAGTGGTGGAGCTAAAGGAGACAGCATGACAAAGTCATTGGAAAAAATCTGCTCCGATGAATTTTATACCAAGCGAAACTGTATTAAATTATTGTTTTAATGATATTTTTTCAAAAAATCATCGTCAGCTGTATTGACAAGGGGGGGGGGGTTCAATGTCAGTCACGTGCATAACCTCATTTAAAATTTGACAAATTAATTTATTTTATACTTTATGAAATTTATATATCTCAATTTTTATAATTTTAAAATAATAAAGAAAATTGTCATCAGTACTTTGGACGGGGGTAACACCGTCAGTCAGTTTAGTTTTTTTGCTATTGTAGTTTGAGCAAAGTGAATAAAACATAAAGTGAGCCAACGGACGTGTCTTGACAGAGCAATCGTGCGGGGTTTGCGGAGGGGGTAGCCGTACCGAGCTGCGATACATTCCGCTCGGTACGCGTTAGCTAGGGTTAACGCTTTTTAATTAGATTATTCTAAGTGTTTCGTTTGACTTGTACTTATCTATAATAATGGTTCGTACTACATGTACTGCGGGAGACTGCATGTCATTATCTCGTTTAGATAAGAATTTAAAATTTCATCAGTTTCCACACACTGAAGAAAGGTAAAAAATCTAGATAGTAAAAATCGACTGTGATTTTAAGTAAACCTCTATACTTAATATCGCTAAAACTAAAAGAAAGAACTTGACCAATGAACATGTTGAATATCTTCTTTTGGTTTCTTGTTGATATATATCCTGTCAAGGGTAATTTAGGTATAAAATATATATTATAGGGAAAACAAAAAGAAATCAAATCCATAAGTCCAGAACTGCTAATTTTATATTGCCATACTAACTGTAAAAAAAATATTTAACCAATAATATAAAAAATAACCAAAATATACTAATTATACGTTACTTTAATTTTCCTTCTAATGTGAACCTCAGCTATCATAAATAATACCTTCTTTATGCATATTATTGTTTACTCGATTTTGGTCTTTTCTTAGAATGGTTTTCGGGCCGATTACGAATATGACAATATATTTCAAAGTTCAAGATGGCGGACGCGAATTTTTTCATAAAATCAATATGGGTATCGTTTTCATGGTTTTTGGTGGTGCCGATTACGAATATGACATATTACTAGATTTTGCCTAGATTCAAGATGGCGGACGCAAATTTTTTCATAAAATCAATATGGGTATCGTTTCCATGGTTTTTGGGGGTGCTGATTACGAATATGACATATTACTAGATCTTTGTACCGATTCAATATGATGGACGTGAAATTTTTTGTAAAATCGATATGATTATATTTCCATTTTTTTTATGTTTGGAAATGCATTGACGCATACCACGAGTGGTCATGTGGGACTCAAAACTATGCGCCTCCCGTCTGTCTTTTTATTAAAATTTTGTATTTATATATTGTATTTATATAATATTTTGTAGTATGAGAATTTACTATATCGTCAAATTTAACAATCGCAATCTGAAAACTCGTAAATCCAAATATTGAAAATAACATTCAGTTTCGCATTTGTGGATTTTAATTGAATCAGTATCTCAGTATTTTTCTTACTAACCTAGCTAACTAATTTGTTTTATATTTGTTTATAATAAAACTCGTCATATAATATTATATATATTTGTTTATTTATATATTGTGACAACCCTGCAGCAAAAACAAATGCCTACACGAAATTTCGCATTTCGCGTGATTTCAAAGGCGTTGGATCACTGGGTCTATTCTTTACACTGTGGTTTGAGTATGTCTTATGCGTGGACATGTAGCAATATACTCCATGGTGGACATTGACATTTACATTGTATAGTTGTTCCAACAATTTATTATTTTTAGCTCTGAGCAATATTGCTCCGAGATTTTAGTTACCTATAGGTATGGACTATGGAGGGTAGAGATAAGGAGAACCGACTCATAGGGGGGGGGGGGGGGGGGGGGTAGTTGAAAACGTGTCCAGCTGTATACTGAAAATAAAGTTTCCATTACCTACCACAATAGCGCTGGCGTTCGAATAGTTTCAATATGAACATAGCTGTTATAAATGAAGTGAAGTTAGCTGAGTTCAAATATTTAAAAATTTTAATGACTCAAGTAGTTAGTAAAATGCTAGTATACAAAACCTCAACTATTTACGTAGTCTTAAAAATGTTTTGGTAAATATAAACAAAATACTGTACAATAAATAAATAATAACCACTTTCTAAAAAGCTACGGATAAAGCTTACCACTAGAAAGTGTTCGAAAAATTATAACATTACTACATAACATACACACTATACTTTTTAAAAATAATTATTTCATACGAGAAAACTTTGTTTAAAATGCAAGAAGAGTTCAAACGAAATCTACCTGTATTATTCAGAGACATGTATCATGTCTTTGGTATTATTTAAGAGCTTACCGTGCAATATAAGATTCGAATCATGAGATCCCTTGTGTTTTATTAACTTTGGTATCATAATTGGTGCATTTCCTAAATACACAGGATGGCATTTTTTTAATTTTGTAGCAGCGTACCACTCGTCGCCATGCGGTGACACAGACTAAAGGCAATACGTCCTAATTAGGATGTTTTCGAGTTTTCACGATTGCGCGCTCATAACATATCTATAGTTAAAATATCATTGTTCGAATCAATTTCATTGATTTAATCAAGAAATTGATTCGCACAATCGAACTGATTCGAATTGTAAATAATAAAAATCATTCGAATCAACTCGACAATTTGAATCAACATAAAATCTCACTCGAATAGGATTTTTACGTCATCATTCGAAAATCGAATCAAATCACAAATGAGTAATGACAAATGTCATTCGAGTCCATCATTATTCATATGCTCAAAGAGAATGTAAAGTAGTGTAAAGCAGTAAGCAGTAAAGGGTATTACACCTTCCTAAATTTAGTGTTCTAAATGATTTAGTTACTAAATTCAGGAAAGTGTAATCGCATTTAGCAAGTTAGAATAACCTAATTAGGAAGAAGTATGGTTGCTAAATTCAGTCGACCTTAATAATCTGTGGACAGCAAGTATTTTTGGTTTATTATTTCTATGATTTTTGTTCTGGACTGACCAAAGAGAGTACATTTATTATTGTTATAATAAACGTGACGACTGCGTAGTGCGTGTGCACATGTTATTAAATTTTTTTAAAAATTAAATGTTATTTTGTTAAAGTGCAATGAGTTTAATGGCAAAGGAAAGAGAGATCCTAATTAATATTATTCAATTATATAAAGATATGCCATATCTTTTGAATAAAAACGATAAAAACATATCTTTGGAATAAAATCGATAAAAAATATTATTATAGTTAATGAAAACGTTATATAATATAGTAATATACTCTATGGTTGCACTCGTAGAAACTTATACTTAATCTGTAAATTCGTCTATGGTTACTACATTTAGGATAGTGTAATCAGAAACATCATTTTGCTTTCCTTTCCTAAATCCTAATTAGAACGACTAAATTTAGGAAGGTGTAATAAGCATAGATGAAAAATAAAGGTAATAAGGCCTTAAGTAGGGATGTGACTTCGATTCAGAAAAATCGATTACTCAATAATCGATTTTTTTCGTTTAGAGATAAATCGATTTGTGGAAAATCGATTTCTTTTTAAAAAAATAATCGATTTCACCCTTAAGTTGGACACCCTTACTAGATATCTTTATTTTTATCGCTCAGAATAATTAATTTTGATCAATTATCGTTTGTTCGACGACTATTGGTGATTGTTCCATCATAAAAACAATTAAATTCCCAATTATTAATTATTTTATATCTAATAAGCAAACCATCACTTCACGCCTACACTGCGCATGCGCCGGTTTTGTCTGTCAGCTGGCAATGGCTAGTCCATGGAGGTTAGAGACCAGGAGAACCATCGCTTCATACTAAAGCAGTACCCGCCTGTCCCTGAAAATTTGTAGAATTTATAACGCGCTGTCGTCGGTAAGTAGTATTTGTGAAGTTAGCTGTATATGAGTATTGTCACTATTGTGACAACGTGAAGTTAGGCATTGAGACAACATAGCGATCGCAGCGCCTCCTTAGTTTGACAATATATTTTCTGAGACACTACATTCTAGGGCAATGGTCAAAGAGTATAGATAACATACTGGGGCAATGGTCCTCCTGGTCTCTAATCTCCATGATACCTACCATATACCTACTAAGTTACCCGTCAGCTGTCAATTTTAATTTTTTTTATCACAAATAAATTACATACTACAGTAAAAAAAAGTTTTTAATTTTTTATTAATTTTCAGGCAGTAAATACGGCCATTGCCAGCTGAAGGACAAAATCGGCGCATGCGCAATGTAGGGGTGAAGTGATGGTTTGCTTATTAGATATAAAATAATTAATAATTGGGAATTTAATTGTTTTTATGATCGAACAATCACCAATAGTCGTCGAACAAATGATAATTGATCAAAATTAATTAATCTGAGCGATAAAAATAAAGATATCTAGTAAGGGTGTCCAACTTAAGGGTGAACCTTTGTTTAATTAATTACAAATAAATAAAAGACGCACAAACAATTTTTACATTCGAACATTAACGGACAAATGACGAACAAATAATTAAAAATAAAACAAAACCGAAAATCAAAAAAAGTGCGGCCAAATTCAGTGAGCCTAATTTTCACATGTGAAATTTTTTAAATAATTTAATGGGGAAGATTTTGTGATCAGAGGGCGCCACGCGTATGATCTATTTACATTCTGTAGTTCGAAGCGGTTCATACGAAATATTTTCGAGAATTTTATTATTAACTAATATCTTTTTGTACTTAGAGTTATTTCAAATAAATATTTATCTAAATACTATGTAGGAATAATAAAACCTTGATTATTTTTGCCAAGTGTACTTATTCAAATTTAAAAACAATTCTATTTCTAAAATTACAAATAGACCAGTTCCAATCCTATTTGAGGGAGTAAATCTTAACAGTATTAACGAGTGGTTGGAAAATTTAGATCATGATGTAAATAACGAAGAAAAAATAGTCCAGACTCTTGGATGGGGGGTGGAGGTGGTCATATATATGTTTTAGGGATCTGCACTCGTTTTGTGTGATTTGCGGCTAAGCTATGCATCTTATCGAAAAAAGTTGAATGTAAAATTTGTAGATAATAAAGAAATCTAAAACTTTTTTCTCATACGTTGCCCAAAACCTATGGTATCGCATTCTTCTTTAAATTGTTACCTGCAATATAATCATGCATGTTACTGTATATAACATCTGTGAAAGATTAATCATTTTCTGTAAAAAGACGTCCACATAGTCGTAGTCTAAAGATTGCGATTTCGCCAATTCTGACCGTATTATTGCCCACAACCTTTATCTATTTTGATTAGATTTAATAAAAAGTCAAAAAGATCTAAAATATAGCAGTGCACAGATAGGCATGCGGATCATAGGAATAGCGACAACTGGCGGGATAAAATGGCAAAAATATTCCCCATTGCCACCAAACCAAACTTTATGAAAATTTTTATCTGTCAACTTCAGTGTCATATTTTTTCATCCATCGCACAGAGAGCTCTCTTAAGTTGGCGGCGGAAAATGAATTTTTAATTTTTTTTTTTTGCTAATTCGTTTGTCCGTCGTTAGTTCGTGATTGTCCGATCAAATTTATTGTTTGTTTGATGTTCGTTTTTTATAAATAATTACCAAAAATTTAATTTGAACCTAGCGCCGACAATTATAGTAACTAACCTTTTTTTTTCTTTTTCAATCAATCTAAGCTAGTTATCGTTTGTCCGATTAATCATAATAGTAATAATATACAGTTGCTTCGTGAAACCCATCCTGGTATAGTAAGGACAAGTCAGCGACTAAGGTTGTTCGACAGTATCGACACTCATACCTTCACCACTGTAGTAAAGTTTTATAATTATTATTATTACTATTATGATTAATATCATTAACATATTTAATATCATAAACATTATTATTATTGTTGTTGTTGTTGGGTGACCGTAAGATTAAAATAGCCCGCGCAGGAGTTGAGAGTTCGCGCATGCGCAGTAGTTTTTATTTGAACTTAATAATATCCAAGGTGGGTGTAATGATATTAATAAAAAAATCATTATCAGCGTAAATAAAATCGAACAAACTTTTGTTTTTGGTCGGACAAACGATAACTAGCTTAGATTGATTGAAAAAGAAAAAAAAAGGTTAGTTACTATAAGCCAACTTAAGAGAGCTCGCATAAAGCACAATTCACAAAAATCGATTTAAATTGTGTAATTCTTATAATCGATTTAATAAAAATCGATGTTTACCATCAATAAAATCGATATAAGAAATCGACAATGAAAAAATAATAATCGATTAAATAATAATCGATTATTTATTCACATCCCTAGCCTTAAGCACTCGCTTAACTCTTTGACGTTTTGGATTTTTTGGTTATCAAAAACCAAAATATATAATATAAACCTATATTTTGTCGATTTACCATTCATTAAAACGACCCATTTACTCGCAATTGTCGCAAATATCGTACCTATTCTGTATCTTTATTGTTGTAATTAAATAATAATCACCACCATATTAAAATGAATAGTATAGGCGAAGAGTGTACAGAACTAAAGAAAAAATATGATGATTGTTTTAACTCCTGGTTTTCGGATCGTTTTTTGAAGGGTGATCATGATGATTCCATGTGTGCGGGAATTTTTAAGATTTATCAAGAATGTGTAAAGGTAAATTAACATTTTTTATTTCATCTTTTACATAATTATTTCATCATACCTATTATTTGTGTATGTATATGTTGTGTTTAACTTGTACAAATAATGTAACGTTTTTAAAATAAATAAATATTTATGAAATCATTAATTTCAGAAAGCAATGAAGCTACAAAATATTGACTTCAAAGAGATTGATAAGGATGTTTTGGGGACTGATAGTGAGTTCAAAGTTCCACCTGAGTCCAGTAGTTGACAGGCAGAGACATGCAGTCTTCTTTGTGCTTTTAATCCGATTATAATATGGAATGTATTCAATGTTGGCATTTCTAATTCACATATGAAATCAGCCATAACAGATGATATTTAACATTGATTATTTAACTGATTGAATAAGTTAATTGATTATTAAATCAACTGTTTAAATTAAAAAGTTATTTCTCAAAATATTTCCATGCATTCTACAGCAATTATTGTATTAATTCTGTAATGAATTGAAAATGGATACATTGGCATATCTTATAGCTTCTTTAGTCAGACATAACAAATAATTTTTAAACATACTCTATTGTATCATGTAGATTAAAATCATTATCTTAACTTGTTACTATGTTTTTATTTGAATATTATTTAGATATTAGTAGATAAGTATAATTAAATTATATTAAATAGTGCATTTAATTTTATTAGTAAGTACAATTGTATAAAATAAAGAATTATGCTGTGGAATATATTTTGCAGTTTTATTACCAAATTGTTGCTAAACCAAAGTTCAACCCTACATTCTCCTTGTAAATAAATAAATATGTTGGGACATTAACACAGCATAATCTAATTCCATGGTGAGCTACAAGATTGTTATGGATACCATCATACCAGTTACTAGTTAGTTGATAAACTGCACATATAAAATTTAATTTGTCTTAGTCATGGCATAATAATCATTAAACATATTATCATTTAAATCAAAATGACAAAAAAGTTACAAATTAATATATAAAGTTATATAAATAAAAACCTGCCAGTGTATAACTAAAATTATAAGAATTATATAAAATACAAAGTCTTTTAAAGATTTACTTGTATTGTATATACATTTAACAGGTTGTTTTTGTATTTTCTATTTTATTCATACTGACAATAATTAAGTAGCATGTAGAAATAAAATTTGTTAAAATATGACCTGAGCTTAGAAGAAATTTATTGAATTTCAGCAACACAAAACAGAAATAAATCATGTTAATAGGAGAGAGAACTATGTTTTAGGTGTATTATAAGATGGAAGATTGAACTAATAGTTTTAGTTAGTGTTTTTATTACATATCATAGCTATATATTATACAGATATATTATTTTTAGTTGACATGTCATGATGTCAACATTGAAAATTATAAATTTTAAATATAAATGATACATTTTAAATATATAAATTATAATTACAAACATTGAAAACGATAACTGATATGGTCATTTGGGAGAAATCTGAAGCTCACATATAATTGGTGCACCGATGATTAGCAACTACATCGTTTTCAATAAAGACAAAATTCTACAGTTTCTACAAGTATTAAATATTAATATACAACGATGTTATTATGTTCCTATGTCACCCTTTTAAAATTGGATATAATGTTGCTACCATGTTTTTGAGATTTAATGAATATATTCAAATTACATGGAGGTTACAGCAGATATATAGAAAGGAGCCAGCAGTTACATTTTTAAGATAGTAATAATATTATTGATAAATAAATAGCATTCCCAAAGAGGGTTAACATCAGGCAGGCGGCCGGTTGTAAAATTTCTTGCCAAACCAATTACAAAATGTTTAAGAGTGTCAAAGAATGACAGAGGAGAGTGGAAGAAAAAAACATGTTGTGCCGACCCCACATAGCGTGGGATAAGGACAGGAAGAAGAAGAGGTAAAAAATAAAACTAAATAAGTATTATATAACATAAAAATGACATGTATTTCTTCATCTTTGGCTAGTGTCTCTTGGTCTGTAAGCTATACCACGGCTTTTCATTTCTCTTATAACTCCTGCCGGCAGGCGTCCAGATACTGATATAGCATACACTCCTTTACAAAACCTACCTGTAACATAAATTTGAAAGTTATTCAAAAGGTGGTAAAACATTTAAAGTAATTTTATTATTCGGGGGGTATAAAGCTGTTCGCGTCCGCAGGCTTGACCATCTTAGCCCTCTGCACTACCACCCTGCACGTACCCCCTGGGTGGTGCTAAATGAACAGCAACGCCGAACCACGGGCGGCGGTCAAGTAACCCGTCTATGGCTACCACTGGCCCTATGGAATTAAATACCCATAAAAAAACGTGGACATAGTACCTTGGGAAAGTGCTATGATTATATCTCCCAACCCCTTGAAAATATGGAAAAGTCAGTTAACGAATGTGCTCTGTCATGCGATCCGGCTAACCCCCGGCGCTCTCCGGTACCCGGGCCGGAGAGTGTGAAATTGGCTACCGAAGACTCCACAGGAGTGGGCAACCAGGCTCCTGTGACAGTAAATACTACTGGAAATAAGAAGTTAATGCAGCAAGCATTCCATCCGAGTCTGTTTTTTAATAGACCCAGAAGTGCGTCTCTGGGGAGGATTTCTGCACATGGTGATGTTAACCTCCAAGAAATCAAAACCAAAGTCACTGAGCAAACGACTACCACAACATGCGCAAACGGGACCACCAAGCCTCCCCCATGGCAACGAGTTCCCACTATGAGAAACCCAAAACGTAGAAAAATGTCTAACACACCATCTCCTGAACAAATACCTACATCCAACAGATTCAGTGACCTACCAATAGACTTAACTGAAGATAATGACACTGAACCAAAAGGCAAAAAACCCTACAAACCCCCGCCCATTGTTCTTTATGGTATAGATGAAGTGAGCAAATTAACCGAACTCCTGGAAACAGTAGTAGATAAAGGTCAGTTCACCTACAAAATTATGAACAGAAACCAACTTAGAATAAATAGTTTGGATATGGACGTACACAAGAAACTAATTGCTGTTGTGAGAGAGCATGGCCTCATAGGTCATACTTTTAACAGAAAAGATGAGCGACCCTTCAGAATTGTCATCAGAAACCTCCATCCAACAACCCCATTTGAGGCTATAAAAGAAGCAATAGAGGATACAGGCAACAAAGTGATTGGTGAAATAATTAATGCCAAATATGGCCCAGACAAGAAACCAACCTCAACATTTTTTGTAAATATGCTGCCAGGGCCCTACAATAAAGCAGCAAAAAACATTAAAATCATAGACTGCCAAGTAGTTGTGATTGAAGACCCCAAAAAGAAAAAATCTATAGTCCAATGCCAGAGGTGCCAGCAGTATGGACACTCTAAAAACTATTGCATGAGACCATACCGCTGTGTTAAATGCTCACAACAGCACAAGACCTCGGAGTGCCCCAAGATCGATCGTTCCACCCCTGCACTCTGTGCTCTTTGCCATGGTCCTCACCCAGCCAACTACAAAGGATGTGAGGTGTATAAAGAAATTCTAGCTAGAAGAACAGCAAAACAAAGAAAGCCACAGTTCACGCCAACCACTGAAGCATTCCAGAAAGAGAAAATAGCCGAATTCACACAACCCTCTCATAACACCTCTGATCCAGAGAAGAAGTCATATGCTGCAACCCTTAAAGCACCTCCAGATAACCGCACAACACATAGCACACTAGAACTCATGTTAATTAGGCAGTCGGAAAAATTCGACCTCATCTTACAACAAATGAGTGTTCTTATGGGCCTCATGACTAAACTTGTTGACAAACTTATTAAATGACGACCCTCAACATAGCAACCTGGAACATTAATGGGCTAGCATCCAATACCCACGAAATTGAGATCCTTCTCAAAGAGCATAACTTGGATATTGCTTTGATTTCTGAATCACACTGCACCACTGCTACTAACATTAATATCCATGGATACACCACATACCTTACTGGTCACCCAGATGGGACTGCTCATGCTGGCACTGCGATAATAGTTAAAAAATCAATAAAACATTACCTTATGCATGCCTTCCAAACTGATTATCTACAGGCTACTACAATTGCGATCGAAACACAGTGCGGACGAATAGTAGCATCAGCAGTCTACTGTCCACCCAAACATAAAATTACAGAACCTATGTTTACAGGCTATCTTCGAACACTAGGCAACCGTTTCGTGGCAGGAGGAGATTGGAACTCCAAACACAACTTTTGGGGTTCCAGACTAACAACGACGAGAGGCAGACAGCTAAAGATGGCACTGGAAAACAACTGCCTTACTACAATCTCAACATCAGAACCGACATATTGGCCTACAGATACGAATAAAATACCAGACCTGCTCGACTTTTTTATTGTCAAAGGGCTATCAAAAGAATACTTCAAGGCCAGATCCTGCTATGATAGCGCCTCTGATCATACCCCTGTACTACTCGAAATTAGCACATTGCCGACTGAATATGATGAGTCTGAGAAACTTTACAACTGCCTAACAGATTGGCAATGCTTCCGAGAATTTCTGGAAGAGAATATAGATCTTAAAGTTTCTCTAAAAACCCCCGAGGACGTAGAGAATGCCACTAAGTATATTACTACGCTCATTCAACATGCTTGCTGGATAAACACACCAACTTTAAGTGCGAGAAAAACACCTCACAGCTATCCAAAGCAAATAAGACAGGAAGTGCTCGAAAAACGGAGGCTACGCAGAGTCTGGCACCTTAGTAGACTCAGAGAGGACAAAGTGGCTCTAAATGCGGCTGCCTTAAAACTAAAACTTACAATAAAGGAATGGCATAATACTACCCTTGAATCTAAACTAGAATCCCTCGCACCAACACCGTCTACCAACTACTCATTGTGGAAGGTCACAAAGTCATACAATAGACCACAGGAAACAAAACCTCCTATAAAGAATAACGATAATGGTTGGGCTCGATCACCACAAGAAAAAGCTGACACCTTTGCTACCCACTTGGTCAAAGTCTTCAATATACATAACATCATTGATCATAGCATAGAAAGCGAGATAGAACAAAATCTAAACTACGATTTCCAACTATCGCCGCCTCCTATACCAGTTGCGCCGCGGGAAGTCTGCAGAACAATACGAGAGCTCAAAGATAAAAAAGCGCCTGGTTTCGATCTAATCACCAAGGAGATCCTAATGCAGTTACCAAAAAAGGCTATTGTGTTCCTCACAATACTGTTCAATGGTGTTCTGAGAGTTCAATATTTTCCTTACCTGTGGAAAGTTTCACAAATCTTAATGATATGTAAACCAGGAAAACCACCGAATGATATTGAATCATATAGACCGATTAGCTTACTGCCAATTCTCTCTAAACTCTTTGAGAAGCTGCTGCTTAGAAGACTGCTACCGATTCTCAAAGAAAACAAAACTATACCTGACCACCAATTTGGCTTTCGCGAGCAACATTCTACAGTAGAGCAGGTCCATCGAGTATGCAACAAAATACGAAGTTCACTCGAAGACAAAGAATATTGTTCTGCAGTATTCCTGGATGTGCAGCAGGCTTTCGATAGGGTATGGCACCGTGGACTACTGTACAAAATCAAGGCAACCCTACCACATAGCTACTACCTAGTGCTACAATCCTACCTCGGAGAGAGGCTGTTTCAGGTGAAAGAGGCTGGAGCAACGTCCACATTCCATGAAATCAAGGCAGGGGTTCCGCAAGGCTCTGTATTGGGTCCCTTTCTGTACATCCTCTATACTGCGGACCTCCCTCGGATTGATAATGTCACTGTAGCTACCTTTGCTGATGACACAGCTATCCTAGCTAGCCACAAAGACCCACAGAAAGCTACAGATGCTCTACAAAATGGCCTGGACTTGGTAACCAAGTGGCTACACAGATGGAAATTAAAAGCAAGTGCCAGTAAATCCGTACAGGTCACTTTCACCTTGAGGAAGGAAAACTGTCCACCCGTAAAATTAGAAAATGTTACTCTACCACACAAGGACACAGTTAAATATCTTGGCTTACATCTTGATCGGAGATTGACATGGAAGCAACACATAAAAGCAAAAAGAGAAGAACTTAATATAAGATATAAAGGACTATACTGGCTGATGGGAAGGAACAGCAAGCTCTCAACTGACAATAAGTTATTAATTTACAATGCGGTGCTCAAGCCAGTATGGACATATGGAATACAGCTCTGGGGTAGTGCTAGTAATTCCAACATCACAATACTGCAACGGACGCAGAACATGATTCTTCGGTCAATATCCCAAGTACCACGGCTAATCACAAACAATGAAATACATCAATATCTTAAAATAAGCACTGTTAAAGAGGAAATTGTAAATGCATCTAAAAGATACGAGGCACGGCTGAGAAACCACCCTAATACACTGGCAGCCGAACTAACTCAACAAAAATATACCAAGAGACTGAAAAGAAAGGACATATTTCAATTACACACACCAAACTGACCCAATAATGTCCTGAGTAGATGTCTTCACTGGAGGGCACACTCGACATGACTGAATAGCACACAAAACATCTGCTCATAGTATAAGCACTGATTGCAGATAACGAGAACAAGAAAAAAAAAAAAAAAAAAAAAAATTATTATTATATTCCTACACTAATGACATTTTAGATACAGATATATATATATATATATATGTATAGTATATAAAGCCAATTATTGTTTGTTGCTAAATATATAATTCAGATATATAGCAGTGCTCTTAGCAGTGTTCCCTTGTTAATTATGGAGTAAGCATAACACGATTTTTTTAATATACACTCAATATTCATAAATGATAATTGAATTGAATAAGAAAGGAATAATCATTAAATTCTCTAAAATCTGTCAAGAATCAAGATTATACTTACTAATTCTTTGCCATTTGCAAACCCAACTATCTTCAGGACTCATAACTGCAATCATTCTAAAAAAGAAAGATGAATTATTGATTTTGTACAAATCTTGTATTATAAGTTATTAAGGAAAATACAAACCCATCAAAATTATTACTAGTGCAATCATATACATTATCTTTATTATTCTTCATACGAAGAAATTCGTCACAATTATCGCAGCCATCATACTCGAACTGATCGAATGTCTAGAAAAGATTTTTTAAAGGTTAAGGTAGTTATTATAAAAAAAGAAAATATCGTTCTATAAATAAATATATAAGGTAACCTTTATCAAAGAACACACTAAACAAGCTCTCAAGCCTCGTAAATCTTTAGGAACCGTATCTAAAGCCATTTTATTATTTGTATTGAAATGTGAGAGAAGTTCAAAGAGTCAAGTTAATTAAATGTTTTATTATAAATTTGATGTTGTATAGATTTATTATATTGAATTACTAAGTATATATCTTATTTCTCAACTATATAACAATATTGGGTGAATGATAAACACAATTTATAAACATTAAACACTAAAATCATTCATTTTCGTATATGTTATGACTTGACACTTGTATATGTAATTGTATTATGTACATTGTACTCTATGGTTGTGACTTATGACATAGGCCATGACATTCATCTATGACATGAATCACTTGAATGTAACAGATTATATAGATTATAGAGTAAAGATTAAAAGAAATGCTACGTAAAGTCTTTACTAAATATTACTCATCTATGGTCTTTAGTCTAAATCATAGATGATTAATAAAGTCTAAATCACTAATAATACGCTAATATTACAAAAGAACAAGAGGTTAGACTTATAGCAAATTAGTACTAACAGTTAATTCAGAAGGTTTCTTGTAACTTGTAGATAGAGTATAAGTAGACGCGCTATAAGCGTACATCTGAGCAAGACAAAAAATATGTATACAGTAATAACTACCTATAGTAAACTACCTCATACATACATCTAGGGTTGACAGACATTTAATATACTAATGGTTATAAAATTATATATTTTTTACAGATAACACATCTAGATATTAAATTACTATATTAAAGTACACATGTAAAATGCTCAGGTTGTGGGATAGTGTTAGTTATGTTAATGATACTTTTTCCCATGAAGATCCTGTTTGTATTGTAGAAAAATAATTTTATTAGTCACGTATGATTATAGTCAATGATATATCATTGATTATAGTCCAATGCTATTAATTATATATAAATATTTATAAATAAAAAGACTGTTAAATTCTTAGTCTCCACAAAAAATACGACTATCGGTATTTTTAAATATTTGCTTTAAGAAAATAAATACTGTTATAGTTTTTGAAATTGTTGACACAAAATTTATGAAAGTACAAAACTTTTTAATAATTAAATTTGAAAATAGCTGAAATTTAAAATTATATAGGTATTTAAATAACGCAACTATGTTCTTTTAATTTTGTAATCTAACTAAGCTGTATAAAAAACTTCAGAAAAGCACCAATATGAAGATAATTGACATTTTTAGCTTTCCGTAACCACTAATTCTCATCATCATCAGCCCTTTTTTTTTTCGTCCCACTGCTGGGCACGGGCCTCCCTCAGTACGAGGGGGATCAGGCCATAGTCCACCGCGCTGGCCCAGTGCGTGTTGGCGGACTTCACATGTCTTTCGAAAACTTGCTAGGTTTTCTCAGCATGCAGGTTTCCTCACGATGTTTTCCTTCACCGTAAGACAAGTGGTAATCATGATAGAAATGATTCGCACATGAAAATATCAGAGGTGCGAGACCCGGATTTGAACCCGCATCACTCGGTTATACAAGCGACGCGTTACCGCTGGGACAATGAAGTAATTAGTTGGCTTCTACCTAGATCGACTCGCAGCTTAAATCCAGCGATATCTCAACAAAAATCAATCTAAGGCTTTTTTTTATGCGACAAAGGGGACAAACGGGCAGGAGGCTCACCTGATGGGAAGTGATCACCTCCGCCCATGGACATCTGCAAGACTGCAGGGCTTGCAGATGCGTGCAGTCTTGCAGATGCCTTGCCGGCCTTTTAGGAAAGGGAGGGAGGGAGGAGGGAAAAGGACGGGAGGAGAGAGAAGGACTGGAAGAGGGATGGGTAGTGGGCCTCCCGGACTCTCACTTACCGGACGAAACGCGACAGCATAGTTGCCACTTCACGCCGGTCTTCTGTGAGAGAGTGGTAGTATACGAGGCGTGCCGGCCCATTCGGCTGCTACCCGAAGGTAACAAGCATGGCACTACCACTTGTAATCTAGACTTTTAGTCACGTTACGAATAACCAAATTACCATGAAAGATGGAAAATCATTTTTTCTTATTACTGGCAACATTAAAACTCATTACAACTGATATTAATGTTATGCACATTGTTTGAATGCGACTGCAATATCAAAAGCGGCCTTCTAAATTTATCCGGCTTATAGTTGTTTAGCATCAACCATGATGATGACAAACAATACTAATTTTGTGTACGCAGAAACCGATGGAACATAATAATATTGTTCTACTAAAACTTAAAAGTAAAGCCTTAGCCACTTACATATTATGCCTAATGCCTATTTCGTTCCTTTACAATGCTTCAGTGTTATGGTTGATCAACTTCCTACATAAGTATTAATGTTAATTTAATAATGAGATAGTATTTTACGCTGATGACACTTCACTTATTTTTGAAGGAAGCGTAATTTACTTATATAACGATGTAAACGATGATCTCTCAAAGGTTTATTAATTTGATTTAAATTATGTATTATTGAATAATAAAATACAGTATAATAAAATTCTCAACATCTTGATGCGGGTGACCGAAAATATACAGACAAAAATTCTAAAAACAATGGATTCGACCTCTATATCTATAATAATGCCTATTTCAATTAGATTTTCTAAAAAATATAGGTATAATGTACAGATTGGACTCAGAATTTTATTATATGTATAGATAATAAATATAGATTGTAGACTGAAGTTAAAATTTTTTTTTATGGGACAAAGGGGGCAAGCGGGCAGGAGGCTCACCTGATGGTAAGTGATCACCGCCGCCCATGGACAACTGCAACACCACAGGGCTTGCAGATGCGTTGCCGGCCTTTCAAGAAAGAATACGCTCTCTTCTTAAAGGTTGCCAGGTCGTAACGGTTCGAAAAGACCGCAGGCGACAGCTGGTTCCACAGAGTGGTTGTGCGGGGAAAAAAATTTCTTAGAAATCGCACTGTTGTGGAACGCTGGACATCGAGGTGGTGAGGATGGAATTTTCGGTTTTGGCGCGATGTCCGATGATGAAATTCTGCGGCCGGGATCAGTCCGAACAATTCCTCAGAACACTCCCCGTGATAAATGCGGTAGAAGATGCAGAGTGATCCAACATCTCTACGCAGAGCTAAAGGATCAAGCCGATCGGAAAGAGCTTGATCGTTGATAATTCGAACCGCCCTATGTTGAATGCGGTCAAATGGAAGTAGCTGGTACTGGGGAGCTCCCGCCCAGAGATGAGAACAGTATTCCATGTGGGGCCAGATTTGCGCCTTATAGAGATTAAGACGCTGACCCGACGTGAAGTACTGTCTCGCCTTACTGAGCACACCAAGCTTCTTAGAGGCCCATTTGGCCTTACCTTCCAAGTGACCACGAAACTGGACGTTGCTCGAAATATCGACGCCAAGTATCCCGATACTGGCTGTGGCAGACAGGGGAGTGCCCGCAAATTGAGGAGTTACGACAAACGGCGACTTTTTAGCGGTCAACGCGCAAACTTGTGTCTTTTTGGGGTTAAATTGGCTAAGTTTAGTCGACCCCAATTCGAGACTTTGGTTAACAAGGTTTCGACTTCAGACACAAGTTTGTTCCGGCACTCGTCGACGTACTCCCGAGAAATATTAGCGCGGCCAGTGTACAGTGCATCTACAGTGCTATCATATGCATAGCAATGAATGTTGCTGATTTGCAGCATGTCATTGATATCCAGAAGGAACAGAGTAGGAGACAGTACACAGCCTTGTGGAACACCAGCGTTGACATATTTAGGATCAGAGCAGGCACCGTCGACAACGACCTTGATGCTCCGATCTGCCAAAAAGCTGGTGATCCAGTTGCACAATTTCTCGGGAAGCCCATAGGAGGGCAGCTTCGAAAGAAGCGCTTTGTGCCATACCCGATCAAAGGCCTTCGCTATGTCCAGACTGGCCGCAAGCGTCCCCAAGGCCTCCCCCTTGGTCTCAACTGCTTCTGCCCATCTATGTGTCAGGTAAACTAGAAGATCACCGGCTGAGCGACCTCGACGAAAGCCGTACTGGCGGTCACTAATCAGCCGGTGCTCCTCTAGGTACCGCAGGAGCTGGCAGTTGATAATGGACTCCATTATCTTGGAGAACAAGGAGGTAATTGCTATAGGCCTGTAATTGGACGGATCCGAGCGGTTGCCTTTTTTTGGGATCGGGTGCACTAAAGCGGCCTTCCAGGATTTCGGGACTACGCCTGATGAATAAGAGTGCCGGAAAAGACGCGTTAAGACCGGTGCCAACTCCGGAGCACATGTCTTCAACACGATCGTAGGGATGCCATCGGGCCCATTCGACTTATGAATGTCCAAGGAAAGGAGTGCTTTGCGAACTGCACTTTGCCGGAACTGAACTTCCGGCATCGTAGTATCACACCGCGGGATTGTCGGTGGTGAGTTTCCTTGGTCATCCAGAGTCGAATTGGACGCGAAAAGAGAGCCCAGTAGATCGGCTTTCTCTTTCGCGGCATGGGCCAGCGAGTCACCCTCCGTGTGTAGAGGTGGAAAAGAAGGCTGACAGAAATTCCCTAAGACAGCCTTGGCGAGAGACCAATACGCACGTGTTCCTGAAGGGAGACGCGCTAATCGCTCGCCAATTCTGCCAATGTGCTTCGACTTCGCATCAGCAATAACTCTTTTGAAGGATCTGGAGGCAAAATTATACTCCTTTTTAAAAACGCTGGTATTTACATCACTAGACGCCGACGCGACAGCCCAGGCTCGGTAGCATTCCAGCTTTCAGCGAGATGCCGTCTTACAGGAGCGACCAAACCAAGGCTGGGATTTGCCCCCAATGGGCACCTCAGAGAACGGAATAAACAGTTCCATACCCTGAAGTACCACATCGGTGACAGTGTCAGCAACGACGCCAGGATCATCCGGCGAGAAGCAAATCTGCCCCCATGGGTAGGACGACCTGTAGTGCCATACGCGGCGGCAGCCCGCGAAGCGAGGTTGTGATGAGCGCGTAACTGGCACTGTACTCCAGACAAGACAGTGGTCCGACGAGCCAAGAGGAGGATCGACGGAAACCAGGTAGCCGTCTGGAATAGAGGTCAACAGAAGGTCCAACAGGGAAGGTGTATGATCATCCACATCAGGGATTCGCGTTGGCAAGGTGACCAGTTGTGTCAGATCATATGCTAATGCGAAATCGTGAACAGATCTTCCCGCATGATCGGTGGTGCGTGATCCAAGCCATTCGGCGTGATGGGCGTAAAAGTCGCCGAGGATCACGATCTCTGCGGATGGGATCTGCTGCAGCACGGAATCTGTAGCCATTTGCATGTGCTCAACGAGTCGGTCAGTTTCGGCATTACCGCTATGGGACCTATACAGGCACGCGTAGATTCGCGGATGGTCGTCGCAGTCTACACGTAGCCAGAGGATGGATAGGTCCCGTCCTTCAAGGCTGTCGAGGCGACGAGAGCAGATATCATCTCTGACGTACACACATACCCCAGCCCGTGGTATAAAGGAATGCTCCAATTTATACCCCGGGTAAGAGAGAAAAGAGATGTCAGCCGGAGAAGATATCTGCGTCTCAGTAAGGAAGAGCAAGGCCGGCTTCGCCGTCTCAAGGTGGAAGTGGACGTCGTTCAAGTTGGTATTTAGCCCCCTTATTTATACTGATAACTGAATGTCGTGATGTAAGTAACATGATGACTGAAGCTCGAGGTATGAAACATGAATCATCATCATCACTACATAGTATAAAGTAAAGTCGACTCGGTCTGTCTGTAAATAGATAGAGTGATTCAACAGGAATTTTGTTATGTATAATACATGCATAATATAGTAGAGAAACATTGATAATTTTAGAGGTTTTTAATGTGATGTCTTAAATAAACACATATTTTTGCGCTTACATTGCAAACGCTGGCAAAACTCTACGAGATAGATCAAAATAATGTACTACAGTCAATGATATTATAAGTAAAAAGGTGTAGATACGTTACCTAAACGACATTCTACCTTCAAAAACGGCACACTAACACACACATGAATAACTAAAAGTATTGCAGTAACACACTACATTATGATTAGTCGTCAAAATAGGATGGCATGATTCAAGTATCGCCAGTAAAAAAGAGACAAATATAATTCTCGACAGTGCGTCGTCAAGTGTACTAGAAGAAAAGAAATTGTTTTTGCACTCTTTCTTTTCTGATGCCATATTTTAGAAACGTTATGTTTGTTTTGTGAAAATATTAAGATAAATACTATACTTACGAATGATATGTGATTCCTTGACTTTTAAAAGTTTTGCTTGTATAATTTGTACAATATCTCATGACACACGACGGCATTTTTGAATGATTCTACTTAAAAGTTAAAAATTACACGTGCGAACACGACGACGACGCCTACGACGCGTGACTAAGTTCAGCCTAGCCAATTAGCCTAGTTTTAGTGTGCCACTTTTTGAGCGCGTATGACTTATCTACACCTTTTTTCCTAGTATATCAATGACTACAGTATTGTACACCTTAAAAAACGTTACAAAAAAGTCCGCGATGGAATATGTCTACCTCTTAAGGATGGCCCAGTGCCCACAATAACCATTTTTTATCCTTTACGTTTTACGAGAAATAATGGCTTATTTACGGAGCGATTTTAAGTAATACAGCATTAATCCTTATCCAATTAAGTACCTTTAATAGATTGTGCATTTAATGGATATCAATATGGCCCTTACAGCAGTCAGCATGTAATTTAAATGAATATTTTTGGAGATATTACAGATTTAAAATGTAGGAATATAGCGGTTGCGGCGGTGTCGGCCGGGGGACTTTCACTCGCAGAAAGCTAATGTTATAAGGGGTAACTTAGGGTACTTTTATTTCATTAAAAAATTATAGAAACCGTTTAATTTATTTAAACTTACGCCCAGCGAAGCGGGCCGGGATTGTTAGTGTTAATTATGACGAATCATCCTCAATTAAAACAATTTAATAATATGTTGAGCTAAGTAGGTATATTATAGTATTAAGAAAGTACAAAAATGTTTAACATCAGAAAAGACTGTCGTTGACATGTTAATAATAATATTAGTGATATTAGTACTGTACTCAATCCAATCGAGTGACTTTAGTCATCCTCCAATACTTTGGTAATTACTTAACGTAAAATGGTTATACTTTGCCTTTCTCCGCGAAACAGTTGCATCAGCCTCTTGCTCAGTGCTCACTGCTCGTAGGTACTGACCTACCAGAGAGTATCTACTATGTTTATCATGAATTATTATTGCAATTTAATTTACGACACAGACACACACACACACACACACACACACGCGCGCGCGCACACACGCGCGCACACACACACACGCGCGCACACACACACACACACACACACACACACACACACACACACACACACACACACACACACACACACACACACACACACACACACACAGCTATATAATATGTACCCAACGGACGTGTCTAGGCAGAGCAATCTTGCGGGGTTTGCGGAGGAGGTAGCCGTACCGAGCTGCTATACATTCCGCTCGGTACGCGTTAGCTAGGGTTGATACTTTTTAATTTGATTGTTCTAAGTGTCTTTTGATTGTTTTAATGTGATTGTTAGAGACTGCATGTCATTATCACGTTTAGATAAGAATTTTAAATTTCATCAGTTTCCACATCAGCTCAGCAATATTAGGCTAAATTATGCATTGTTTACTAGATATGTATTTGTCTTTTCTTAGAAAAGTTTTTGGGCCGATTACGAATATGACAATATATTTCAAAGTTCAAGATGGCGGACGCGAATTTCTTCATAAAATCAATATGGGTATCATTTTCATGGTTTTTGGGGGTGCCGATTACGAATATGACATATTACTAGATTTTTGTCTAGATTCAAGATGGTGGACGCGAATTTTTTTCATAAAATCAATATGGGTATTGATAATACGTTATGGAATTATTATTATATTATATATATAATATCATCAGTTCTATATTTGTATATTCGTAGTAGGAGTATATAAAAGGGTACCAGGAATAAAATGAAAAAATATTAAATGGCGAAATATATACAGTCTCCCACAGTACATGTAGTACGAACCGTTATAGATAAGGACAAGTCAAACGAAACACTTAGAACAATCAAATTAAAAAGCGTCAACCCTAGCTAACGCGTACCGAGCGGAATGTATAGCAGCTCGGTACGGCTACCTCCTCCGCAAACCCCGCTTGCTCTGCCTAGACACATCCGTTGGGTACATATTATATAGCTGTGTGTGTGTGTGTAGTGCTGTGTGTACCTACTCTGTGTCGTAAATTAAATCGCAATAATAATTCATGGTAAACATAGTAGATACTCTCTGGTAGGTCAGTACCTACGAGCAGTGAGCACTGAGCAAGAGGCTGATGCAACTGTTTCGCGGAGGAAGGCAAAGTGTAACAATTTTACGTTAAGTAATTACCAATGTATTGGAGGATGACTAAAGTCACTCGATTGGATTGAGTATAGTACTAATCTATACAAAACTGTAGAAAAGTCGTTTTTGTACATCAAAAAAAAATACAAAAAAAATAGCCAGGATGTTAAAGGACAACCAATAGAACCCATTTCCAGCGTTTTTAGAATTTTTTTCTGTTTGTCTGTTTGTCTGTTTGTCGGTTTGTCGGTTTGTCTGTTTATTTATCCGGGCATCACGTAAAATGTACGAAAGCAATGTAGATTACTTTTATACACAACGATTGAACGTAACTTTAAGTAACATTTAGTTTTTGTTTCATTGCAATCGGTTCAGTCTATCAAAAGATATTTGAGTTTAAAGTGAAGAAGTAGAGAAATTCCAGAAGTAAAATTAGGGCTATGTGCATTTGATCTCACAACTTCAAGTAACTTTTATACACAACAATATGTGCGTAAATTGAAGTAACATTATGTTTTTTGTTTCATAGTAATCAGTTCACACCTTATAAAAAATGTAAATTAATAAAATTATAATAGTGTTTCCGAAGTAAAATATTAAAACAGCGCCATCTACGAGTATTCGAACTAGAGATCAACTGCGTGCAGTATTGTTCGATAGATGGCGTTGTGCGTGTGAAGTCATTTTCTGAATCGCGGTGTTAAGATTTTCCTTGAAAGAATGACCTTCGCCCATGTCTGCCGGCAATCTTTGAGTTTTCAACCGACTTCCAAAAGGAGGAGGTTATCAATTCGTCTGTATTTTTTTTTAATGTTTGTTAGCTCATAACTTTGAACTGGGTGAACCGATTTTGATGATTCTTTTTTTATTTGAAAGGTAGTGCTTCCCGTTTATACCATTTTAATATTTTCCAGTTCTGACAATGGCATCCATGAGAAAACCATAAAAGTCTCAAATTTGCATTAAGTATTTGCGCGACAAATGGACGAATAACTCAATATCACGCCAACCGATTTCGATGATTCTTTTTTTAATGGAAAGGATATACTTCAAGGGTAGTTTGATGAGCGTTTGGTAAGGTTCTGATGATGGGATCCATGACAAAGTATCGGAACTCTTCAATTCTTAGGAGCAAATTAACGATGCTCGGCCGAATCTTTTATAGGCTATATGGATATTTGAGTCACGTACCGTAACTGATGATGGAAGGTACAACTCCTCAACGGTTAGCAGCTTAAGGAATTTTTTTTCAATATTATGGACCGATAGTTGTATACTTTCAGGCTATAAGGTTTACCTCATAATAGAAGGTAAATTTTTATAGTAATTAACACAATTCGTATCTACTTTCCGCTAAAAATTTAAAAATAAATTATTTTTAACAGAAAACAAAAACCGACTTCCAAACTTAATAAATCTAAACTAAAAAGTAGAAAATAATACTTTTAAGGACTTTGTTAATTTTGAAGTCGGTGCCAGCCAAAGCAAAATAACCCTAAATAGATACATATTTGATTAATCTATCAATTTGTAAACATAATCAAAATACCTGGCTGGCGCCGACTCCAAAATTAACAAAGTCCTTAAAAGTATTATTTTCTACTTTTTAGTTTAGATTTATTAAGTTTGGAAGTCGGTTTTTGTTTTGTAGGAGTCATTAAAGTTCTGTCTTTAAAGAGGTTTGTCTATGTAAAGGTCTTGAATTAAATTGATAGTATCGTAAATCGTTCGTTCGTTAATTCATTATTTCGTTTTATCTTTCAAAAAATTTTGGTTAGTTAGATTCGGTCTTAATTTCGTAGTGCGAAGTAAATAATAACTTGCAATTTGAGTCAAGTAGTTTTATTTACTTCGTAGTTTGAAATTTTATTAGTCTTCATTCTCATTTTGAAAGTTTGTGTTGTTGTAAATTGTTGATTTATTTGGTTCAATATTTTATTTGTTTGGTTCAGTTTTTATTTTGAAAATGACTTCTAGAAAAAAACAAATCTTTCGCAGCGTAGCCGAGATGCGAAAAGGAAGAGACTAAGTAGGTCCCAGGAATCAGAAGAAGATCGTGTAGTGAGGCAACAGCAATTCGATTATCCGTTGCGGGGGTGGACCTAAGTATTGGATGCTTTTCTCATGGTCAACTATACGTAGCTCTTTCCCGCGTAAACAACCCCAATAACCTTTTTGTGTACGCTCCAGATGGTTCCACAGCTAATGTTGTTTATAAAGAAGCACTAGCATAAATAAAAAAAAAAGATTTGTATCGGTATCCTCCAACAGCGCTTCGCACTAAAAAATACATTGTTAAGTTCCGACATCCACGCGAACGAAGTCGCGGGCACAGCTAGTATCACTAATATTATTATTAACATGTCAACGACAGTCTTTTCTGATGTTAAACATTTTTATACTTTCTTCTGAATTCTTTTGATAATATACCTACTTAGCTCAACATATTATTAAATTAGCTCAACATATTGTTTTAATTGAGGATGATTCGTCATAATTAAATGACGGGTTATTCGTTGACTTTAAAGTTAAAAATTAATTCTCGTGCATGGCTTTTCATTATTTACATTCGATAACCTTACAGATAATTGTAGGAGTAAGTAAGAAATCTATGAATGAATAAGTGAAAGGTCAGAGAGCCCTGTTGACGTAGCGCGGGTATCGGGCAGCTGCGTGAGGGCATACGCCGCCCTGTTTCAAAGAAATAATTCATTACTGCGTAGTTTGTTTAATAAGTACATATTAAGAGTTCAATATTAAGTTTTAATGAGCTTTATACGCAGTAAGTATTTAGGTATTTACTCGTATTACAACATCATTATTTCGGGTTTTTCTACACCTTATCTAAATAACACCTACCTACTTATTATTCTTACTTGTTTTTCTAAGTTATTGTTTTTCGGTAAAACGAAAACATGATACGTAAGTATTTACATATTTTGAAACTAGCAACTGAGCCTCGCTTCGCTCGGATTGCATCGTTAGCTACATTTTAAATAAATAAAATACCAGGTACGTTTCGGGCTATGATTATTGATTACCCATTTTTTTGTATATTTTAAATGTTTCATTTACGTATATTACTATTTAGGTTCGTCCCTAGGTACACCTTTAGCATACAATTTTTACAAACTTTGAATGTCTTATTTATATTTAATCAAAAGACTAAATAATTAATTTCCAGCTTGTACCTTTAAAAATGACGTAATTTCCATACAAACTTTCATCCCCTATTTCAACCCCTTACATCCCTTTTTCCGCCTTTAAAAGCAGCCTATGTCCTTTCTCAGGCTCTAGAGTCTAGACTATCAATGTACCAAATTTCATTAAAATCGGTTCAGTAGTTTTTGAGTATATTCTTTACATACAGAAATTCAAATCTATCCTCTTTATAATATTAATAATAATAATTAATAATATTAAAATATTATATATTAGTATAGATCAATGTTTTACTGTTTTACACAACCTACAACGGTGGGTACTTAGAATAATAACACCTATAATTTAAGGTTGGCTATATATGAAGGGTCTCACCCTCGTTGCGCTCGAGTTCGTCACTAGTTACATTTTCACGATTACTTAGTATAGATTTCTAAGACAGCATAACGCGAAAACACAGATTTTGATGAAATTTCGAACGATGATATATGATAAGTAGTTATCCGGGTATAAAGGATAGGGGCAAATAACGAAATTATCTTGAATAATCTACAGACTACACCAACCGTAGCTAGGAAATGCATCCTAGCGCAGGGGTTATGACTTATGAGTTACAAGTACTAAAATGAAAGTACCTAACTAACCCTAACTTTCTCTTTATAACATCAGTATCTGACAGTGAAAAACTGTTAAGCAGACCGCTAGACAAAAAAATAATCATTCAGTTTTACTTGCATGCAAATAATTCTTTGCAATTTAGTAAAATGTACTCGTAAATGTTTTGACATTATAAAGTACAAACAGATAATCTAACTATCTCCACGCCAATCTGTTTCTCTGTCTTTACATGAAATATGGACAAATACAATCTGTTCCTAGTAGAGTGTATAATATTATCTAAGAGTTCGTACCTATCCCATAAAAAGTAGGCAATGATGATTGCCATGACGTTGTTTATTATATACAGCTGACTTCTGAAATCAGTGTTATTTTAAAGTGTAGATAAGCTAGTGAGAAATTATGTGAATAAAGAGAAATACCTACAAAACGAATAAGTAAGTGTAAACATTTGAAGGGTACAGGGGCAAAACAAGGAATGTCACATAAAATTAAAAAAGTTGAAAAGTATGGGAACAATGTACTCGTATTATAGATTGCAATGTTAATTAAAAAAATAATAATTTTGTGACATTCCTTGTTTTGCCCCTGTGCCCTTCATTTTATCTTAGATTTAGTATTTTTCTATATAATTTTAGCATTTCGCAAGTATGCTGACGAGAAAGGTATGATAGCGGAGCGAGGGTGATTGTCTGTCTAGTCACATATTATAAGTTGTCACCTCTGTTATAGCAAAATGCGTAATATTAAAGAAGTAGCAGATACGATTTCGCTTAAAAACGTCTTTGATGTAGGTAAGCGAAATCGTAATACGTCGAAATCCTATAAGAAAATTTTTTATTCAGTAACTCTAATATAAATAAGTACTCCCTTTCTTAGTTAGGCGCATTGTCATAATATCTAGCCCTATCTCGTAGCTTTTCCAATAAATAACAGCAAAACTAGGAACAAAGAGACAGACAGACGAAAACTTTAAAGATTGATTTTTTCATGTAAATACCTTGTATATTTTCATATGCATTTAGTGAAAAGCTGCTAATTTGAAATTAAAAACAGACACTTAAAACTCGTATGTACAGGACATGCGTACAAAATGACATGTATCGTTTTATATTCGGGTCATTATTCTTTAGGAAATCACAGCAATGTTATTTTTTACACTAATGACTAATCATCTTTGGTTATTTATCTATAAAATTTAAGAAACATGAAAAAGCTAAACATACAATATTTTACTACTGAAATCATTCGAAACTCTTTTTGATTTTTGAAAAAAATTAAGTTCCGCTTGCAAAAATTGCAAAAGTTATTAACAAGACAACAAAATTTAAAATCAATATTTCTAATTTTCCCACAGGGCTGAAAATCCGTCGATGGTCAAAATTACCTTTTCTCCAATAGATTATTTATTCATTTATACAACGTTTATTTAGGCAACGTTTTCGTTAAAAGCTCCCAGATGGCTTATTTTTTTCCAACACCTCCAACAGATATCATTACATTTAAGCCAATGTAAACTTTACAAAAAAAATACTTAAACCTTCCTGGAGAACCATTCTATCCATTGGTGAAACCTGCATGAAAATCGGTGCAGTAGTTTTTGAGCTTATCGCGAACAAACAGACAGGCAGACGGACGCGGTGATGGACTTTGTTTTATAATATGTATAGATGATTAAAAAAAATATTTTTAACTTGTCAGATTATCTACCTATAGCCCTCAAAATATTCGTCAGATTTTTACTCGAATTCGCCAGAAGGAGGGTTATGTTTTTCGAGAGCATGTATGTATGTTATTGATAACATACTTACAAATTGTAAACCATATTCTAAAGCTATTATTAATAAATTAAGCTCAGACCATTGTGGCCAGTTAGCTTCTTTTTTCTTTACTAAATGCCAACAAAAATATTTCAAAAAAGACTTTTGTACCTATAAATACTACACGTATGGAGAAGTTTAGAGGTAGTATTGTGGCAAAATCCGTATTTATCCTACATTAATGATCCCAACTACTTATATAACTCAAGTAAGTGCCTACTCAAAAATGTTTAGATGAGTATGTTCCATGGCAAAATCCTTGTATATTAAAGACAAAATAAGAAATTCGCAAAATAAAATCTAAATGACATGGGACATAATTGCTTGTGAAAGTGGAAGAGTCACAGATCGCAGCTTCGATTTTAAGTTAAATATTAATGATAATTTTATTACCTCAGAACGAGAAGTTGCATCTGCGTTTGAAAGATTTTTCGATCGCATCCATGTGAGTTAGTCCATTGGCACGCATGTTACGACGTCAAGCCAGCACTTCTTGGGCCTGCCCCTCTTTCGAGGTCCCGGCGGGGGTGCCATGGCAAGACATCTGTTACCCACGTAGCTTGCCGGTCTACGCGTTACGTGGCCGTACCAACGTAAGCGACATTCCTGCAATTTGTCTGCTATGTCACGGACGTGAAGGCTACCACGGATGCGGGAATTACACACGCGGTCTTTCCGCGTGGCCCCACACATCCATCGCAACATCTTCATCTATCTATAACTTTACTGTGTTTCATTAGATCAGGAAACACACCATGTTCTATACAGTCATTAAATATAGTAACTAAAAGAGGTGCAACAACATCAATTACCGAACTAACAACTTTTACAGATATACCCCATAGATCAGCTGTTTTCTTGACGTCCAGGCTTCTGAAGGCTACCATTATATCTTTGGGGTTTACAGATTTAAATTTAAATATTTCATTACATTCTTTAATGTTTTCCTTTAGCAATGTCGGGAGATGAATTAAGTGATTGCGTTGTTGCATCTGAGTTTGAAAAATTTTCAAACTCAGTTAAAAAAATTAGACTTCTTACTGACGAAGATACAGCTCGCATAGTATACTTTAGTTATTTTCATAGTATTATGTCATATGGAATCTTATTATGGGGAAATGCAGCTACCTTTAATAGAATTTTTGTCCTGCAGAAAAGAACTATTCGTGCAATTTATAGTTTAGGTCCTAAAATATCATTATGAGATAAGTTTAAAGAAATAAAAATATTGACTATTGCTTCTCAATACGTGTACGAAAATGTTATGTATGTCCATAAAAATATACACGAATTTCCCAGAAATTGCGACATGCATAACCATTAATACTAGGAGTAAACATAAACTTGTAATGCATGTGACTCGTTTACGCCGAGTTCATTGATATACTAGGAAAATTTACTTATAATATCATTGGCCGAGTTAGTAATTCTTTCTATGGACAATGTATACGCTTATACAACAGGATCCCAGAAAACGTTCAAAAAGCTCCTATTGCCAAATTTAATAAATTATTTTTAACAAAAAAACAAAAACCGACTTCCAAACTTAATAAATCTAAACTAAAAAGTAGAAAATAATACTTTTAAGGACTTTGTTAATTTTGGAGTCGGTGCCAGCCAGGTATTTTGATTATGTTTACAAATTGATAGATTAATCAAATATGTATCTATTTAGGGTTATTTTGCTTTGGCTGGCACCGACTTCAAAATTAACAAAGTCTTTAAAAGTATTATTTTCTACTTTTTAGTTTAGATTTATTAAGTTTGGAAGTCGGTTTTTGTTTTTTTGTTAAAAATAATTTATTTTTAAATTTTTAGCGGAAAGTAGATACGTATTGTGTTAATGACTATAAAAATTTACCTTCTATTATGAGGTAAACCTTATAGCCTGAAAGTATACAACTATCGGTCCATAATTGCGTATTATATTGAAAAAAAATTCTTTAAACTGCTAACCGTTGAGGAGTTGTACCTTCCATCATCAGTTACGATACGTGACTCAAATATCCATATAGCCCATAAAAGATTCGGCCGAGCATCGTTAATTTGCTCCTAAAAATTGAAGAGTTCCGATACTTTGTCATGGATTCCATCATCAGAACCTTACCAAACTCTCATCAAACTACCCTTGAAGTATACCCTTTCCATTAAAAAAAGAATCATTGAAATCGGTTGGCGTGATATTGAGTTATTCGTCCATTTGTCGCGCAAATACTTAATGCAAATTAAAGACTTTTATGGTTTTCTCATGGATGCCATTGTCAGAACTGGAAAATATTAAAATGGGACCACATGGGAAGCACTACCTTTCAAATAAAAAAAGAATCATCAAAATCGGTTCACCCAGTTCAAAGTTATGAGCTAACAAACATAAAAAAAAAAAAAATACAGACGAATTGATAACCTCCTCCTTTTGGAAGTCGGTTGAAAAAAATTGTGAAAGAACGTTTGTGTAGTAAAGGATATTATTCGATTAACGATTTTTTAGAAGACAGTACGCCTTGGGAATGATGTGATCGCCTCCAGGCTATTTCAACCCATAGAATTATTGTTCATTTCAATTTTAATTAAAAAAAAATTTAAAACAGACAAAAAAAATATATTAGTCCCGCTGAGTTTCTTTCGCCAGTTCTTCTCAGGTCAGTGGCTTCTTCTTTCCGAACTGGTAGTAGACTCATGACGTTCAGTAAAAAATTGTAATAATTTTATGCTGAATAAAATATTTTGAATTTGAATTTAAATTTGTTAATGTATAATTGTTTGGCACACTCTGCGGCTCGAACGGCTCGATGGATTTTAATTTGAGAGGTGTCGTTAGATTCTATTTACTGTCGGAGTGACACTGGATATATCAAAATAAAAATAAACAAAATGGCGGATTTATGGCGCCGAATTCAAATCTTTGGGACGCTCTGCAGCTTGAACGGCTCGATGGATTTTAGCTTCAAAGGTTCGTTCTTCTTTAGATTCTTATTAATTATGAAAGAGAAACCGGGTATGAATTTTCGATCAGAACACAAAATATTTTAGGGTATTTTCATTTCCAAATTATACAGAAACGCAGTCGGGTTTTTTAGTTTTTTAATTACACTGACTTGTTAGTCAATATGGCTGGGACTATATGGCTCCAAATCGCTAGTTTAAGAAATGGAAGCATCTATAGGGTTCAATTATCACCCCCTTTAAAAATTTGACGCGTTGGAGGAAATGATTTTTTTTTATATTTTTCAGCCCTCCCGCATGATCACCCGTACCTCGCAAATCGGCAGATTATTATTAAATATTTCATATGTACATGTTGGTGCATAAAAAATATCAATATCTGACACCCTTGAGCTTAGAATAATGAAGCAAAGAAGGTGAGTAGGCCCAATCGAATTGTAGCCATTTCAAGTCGGCCTAAAGGCAACTTACGTCTTACGTTTCCCGTCTTGATAAAGTCTTGTTACAATAAGCTCACACCATTTTATTTAAAAATGAATTGCTGAGCAGTAAAAGGGTGTCATAACGCGTCTCATAATAAAAATTAGTACAGTGTGGTTTAACTTGCGAGGCAGAGGTAGTGATAAGTTATTACTCGGGTCTCATAACTTAGGATACTTTTTATTGTAACTTAGCGAATCGATGTGTACATTCATCCGTGGTAGCCTTCATGTCCGTGACATAGCAGACAAATTGCAGGAATGTCGCTTACGTTGGTACGGCCACGTAACGCGTAGACTGGCAAGCTACGTGGGTAACAGATGTGTTAGAATAGAACGGCTGGACAATTTTGAATTTTTTGGTCTTGAATTTGTGGAAGTCCAGAGAAGTTAATATGAAAAAAAAAAGTTTAGGTCTTTTATTTATCGATTGAGGCAGTACGAAGTCTGCCGGGTCAGCTAGTTAGTAAAATATGGTAATTTGTAAACTAGACATTTTGCAATTTTGCTACATGTTCCGGATAGATATCCGCAGAAGAAGGGGAATAACCAATGAAATAACTACTATAGTGATCAGGTAAACAGATTGTTTTTTTTTAATTATGCCATATGGTATCATCAGCATAAACGGGCTGGTAAAGTTAATTGCGGTCCCATAAAGTCGAAGGCGTTAAAAACCCGAATAAAAGTTCGGTAAATTAGTTTGCGATGCATTTAATTATTCGAATGAGTCATATAGCAGTTACCTTGGGGTGTGGAATGCCTAATTGAGACCAATTTAGACAAAATTTTACAACTTCAAATTCAGAGGAAGGTTGAGCTAAGGACAGACGTTTTCGTGAGCAGATGCCCTTCTTACAACCTTCAGTAATAAGTTAAGTAACCAAAGTGACCTCTAAAAGGAGAGCTTCAATTTTAAAAATTAAAAGTCAATATGCATTTGCATTCGATATTTATTGCTTATTGAGTTTCATAATTCATATCATACTGTACCTACCTATAGAAATTGTAACTTCAGTTTGAATATTCAATTAACTAAAATATGTAAATAACTAACTGCAAAAAATAAACAGTCTTAATTCGCGTATCATTTTTTTCCTTAAAAGAAAATGACATCTTATGCTTTGTGTTGAATGATAAATAGATCTACCTAGTTCCTACTTAAAATACTTTCTTAGGTTTTCGCGAATATTCTTCTGGTTTCCGACGTTTACAAATGCTTTACAGCAATTATGGTCACGGGAGAGTCCCTCCAAAAATCAAAATCATCAAAAGCCGCGACAAAATCCGAAAAGATGGTTTCATTTATAAAATAGATCTATGTCAAAAAAGTCTGCAAAAATTATTTAAAAACTAGCTGGCCCGGCAGACTTCGTACTGCCTCAATCGATTAATAAAAGACCTACACTTTTTTTTTCATATTTATTCACCTTTTAAACCTTCTCTGGACTTCCACAAATCATTCAAGACCAAAATTAGCCAAATCGGTCCAGCCGTTCTCGAGTTTTAGCGAGACTAACGAACAGCAATTCATTTTTATATATATAGATAAATAGAAAATGTTTTTTTTTTAGTTTTACATTGGTAAATGTATTAAAAGAATCGAAAATTACTGCGTTGTGGTCTGTGGATGGATGTAGAAAATTATTTGAAAATTGACTGTGCCAATGAAAATGTTCAAAGATGTTCATTTAACGACTCGTTTGGCTCAGTTGGTAGTGACCCTACTTTCTGCGCCAGCGGTCGCGGGTTCGAGTCCCGCTGGGGGCATTCATTTGAGCACGAATGTTTGTACTCCAGTCATGGGTGTTTATATTTATAATATTATGTATGTATTTAAAATTTATATATGTAGTAATCAACTATCTGGTATATAACGCTGTTGTAATAATGTCCCAACATATAACATATAAAGAAATATTTGATACAAATTATGATAAAGTTGAATGGGGTTTTACAGCAATATTTGAAAAGTGTCTCGATTACATTTTGTAGTACTTCTAAAAAGAAAACAAATTTTTTATTCATTCGATAAGTGTTATAAAAATGCACTTAAATTTTTACATTTTCAAATTTCGCGCCTCATTGGTCGAAAACGCTGAATTTAGTTGACGCCATTATTACTCTATGTGTCAGTACATCAGTGGATTTTGTAAATAAATACACTGAAGATTTGTATGAAATTGTTAATTGTTTATGTTGTATCCAAGAATACTTGTGTAAAAACACCGAACAAATTATTTATTTTTATGTACACGGCGCGGCGGTATGACGTAATAAAGTGGCGTCTACTTTTTTGTGGTGTTATAAAACAGATTAAAAAAACTGAAAACTTTGAATTTAATTTTAAAATTTATTTTGTTATTTTATCAACTAAAACCAACATTTTCCGAATGTTTTTGCCTAAGCTATCTTAATAATATTATGTTTTTAGATTGGTTTTCATATGGAGAAAACCCTATTGCGCTCAATGTGTGCTCATAATGGATTGACAGAAGCTACTGATTTATATGGCTACTGATTAATTTACAAAAGCGGATAAAGCTCATATTCGTTAACTTATGACTTATAAAATTTTAAGTGTGGAGCGCTTAGCATAGGTGGGTGTGGTCGTCTGGGTGTCGTGTTTGGGTGTCGTAGAAGTCATCTTGAGTTTCATACTCAATGGCGCGCTATCAACCGCATTATCAAAGTGGATTGACGTATATCTATATAAAACACCTATTACTTATTGATTAATGAAAATGTTTTAAAAACTAATAGATAGTTACGTTAATAATAAATATTAAAGATGGTATACCAATACCAAGGTTTTGAGATTAGGCGTGAAAGCGTTACTTCCATATGAACTTTCATCACCTTTCCTTACACATGTCAAAATTTTAATAACGCTAAAACAAACATTTATTTCTTATCAAGTGTTTAAATACAAAGTTTTATGGTTTAACCTTTGACTATGACAAACTTTCATCCCCTATTTCAAACCCTTCAAGTCTTTTTTCGCTATTAAAGATTGCCTATGTCTTTTCCTAGGCCAATCCTTTCCAAATTTCATTAAAATCGGTTCAGTGGTTTAGATGTGAAAGCGTAACAGATAGACAGAAAGACAGACATGTGCACACAGAGTTATTTTATATATTAGTAGGGCTTAAATATCGATTACAAACGTGAAACTTTTTGCTGCCACTTTGTATAATAAGTCATCACTGCACTGTTGACGCTAGATGAAGTAAGTATACTTACGTAGAATACAACGGTATATCGATGCGGTTGTGGTCGCCTGCGCCGCGCCGCGCCGCCGCGCCCTGCTGTCTGCGATCGTTTTACAAAGGACACGTGACCGCTAGATATGCTTGCCAATTGCCACACGATTCATATTTAATTCGTTTTAAATTATTAATTAAATGTCAGTGCTACTTGATATATGACACGTACAATATATTTTAAAGGTTTTTAAAACGGCAAAAGTTTCACAAAAAGTGTTCTGCATGAGCTTTATAAACTTTACTTGAAGGTACTCGTAATTACGTAAGATTTCCTTGATATACCTTAGGGGGCGTCCATAAATTACGTGAGGTGTTTTTTCAAATTATCTGTACCTCCCTCCCCCTGGTGAGATGTCGTGAGATTTTATTCAACCCCCTACCCCATCCCCCAATCTCACGTGAGAAATTTCTAAATGTGGGTTTCTTACGTAAGCGCGTTGGATTGTTATTGTAAAAAGAAAAAAAATTACTTCGTACCTTTTTTTCACATAACCTCAAAATTTATGCGAAAAATTCAAATAACCAAGTTTTTGGTTTATTATTACTATCTTTTTTGTTTTTCACGAAATTTGGTGAAAACTTACCCTTTTATGTCACAAATACACTGTATTTATATCGAAATCTTAAAATCGAAAAAGCACCCATCAATCGAAAATGCTTACAAAATATCTGCTTTTTTAAAAAAATCGGTAGGTGTTTTCTTCTTTCCGATGGTGTAAAAATATGTACATTACCATGTCAAATTTTCTCAGGATAGCTGCTACGAGATAACAGGTTAAGGCAGACCCTCCCGTTTTGAAAAAGTTGTAGAATCTTCTTTAAATTATATGCGTAAATATGCCTATTTATGTTTTTTTTATGTTTGTTACCTAAGAACTTTCGACTGGGTGAACGGATTTTGATGATTTTTTTATCTGAAAGGTAGTGCTTCCCGTGTGGTCCCATTTTAATATTCTCCAGTTCTGACAATTCACGCAAACCGATTTTGATGATTCTTTTTTTTATTGGAAAAGGATGTATTTCATGGGTAGTTCGATAAGAATTTGAATGAATGAATGAATGAATTAGGTTCTGATCATGAGATCCATGACAAAGAAACGGAACTCTTCAATTCTTATAGAGCAAATTAACAATACTCAGCGGAATTTTTTATAGGCTATCCGTACATTTGAGTTATCTACTCTAACGTCGTTATCATGTCAATGAGTTGATGATGGACATGAAAGATACAACTCCACAACGGTTAGAAGTTGAAAGAAAATTCATTCAATATTATACGCACTTATGGACCGATAGTTGTATTCCTTCAGGCTATTAGGTTTACCTGATAATAGAAGGTAATTTTTTATAATCATTAACGTTTGGGAATTAGGCGAAAAACTGGACATGGACAAATCTCGGTTGCCTAATAACGTTTATTCCGAAACCTCATTGACGCGTTAGCAGTGGTTTAGTTGGCCTACCCTATACCCATTTTATAGTTAAACAAAATACTTATCTACTTTCCGCAAAAAAATTTATAGTACTTAAATTGTTTTTAAGTCGAGCCACTTTCGAGTTTTGAGCTTAGCAACATTCATTTTTATTACATATTTATATAAATATAGACTATATAGATAATCTTCTTCTGTCTATTTTCCTAATAAGTAAAATTCAATTGCCGAATATATGTAAGCGTATCACTTGAGAACAGCCAGGTTGATAAGGCTGATTATTTTTTCGTTGTATTCGTTATTATCAGGATTCAGGACATTGTTTTCTATGATGTATTTTTTGTAAGAACTACTGAAAGAGATAATTTTGATTATAGGAAAATCTCAGACTAATTCAATACTCTTGTTAATAGCCTCCTAACCGTTGAGGAGTTGTATCATCCATCATTAATAGCTTCAAAGTGTCGAATTACTGATTACTTTGCCAGTGTCACGTAGAATGGATATGGAGATGGCACGAAGGATCTATCTAAAGAATGTGACATTTAATTTGATAGTCTTAAGCTTAACTTAACACTAACACGTAGGGAACATCCCGAGCGAAGCGAGGGTATGTCGTTACTCGTTAGTCACTACATCATATAAAACATAGTCCTCCGCCCCGTCTGCCTGTCTGTCTGTTCGCGATAAACTCAAAAACTACTTTTTTACACCTCCTCTTGTCCTCAGTAATGGATAGAGTGATTTTATTTTCGAGGAAGGTTTTATTTTATATAATTTGTCAAGTTTTTGTTTACATTTACCAGCCGAACCCGCGGCTTTGCTCGCGCTAAGTCTCGGGACGTTCCCGAACGGAGCGAGGGCGAATCGCTAGTATTATACAAGTTACCTTATATTATATTCATGGCTGTTGATTTTCCGTTAGAAATAGAAATGAGAACAGCGATATTACATATACATGTAAAAGGCCGTCACATTTTCTAAGCGAATGGAGCCTTTTTAAAATAGCATATTTCGTGTTTGAGTTGAAAATAATGTATAAGCTAATAATACTTTGATACATTAGTTAGGGCAGTGAACTGCATGCAGTTTGAGCCAACTCATCTAGGTCACCTGCTCGTATGAGACGCCCAGGGACGCTTGTCAGACAGCCGTGAAAAGATCGTCAGGTGTTTGGGTTTAGTGGCTAAAATTATAAGCAATTGAACGATGTTTGGGTGTTGCGTAATGTTGTTGGATCAAAAACATTGTATCTACGTATTTTTTGTAATAGATATCTTCACGAAGATATATAAATTTACCTATTTATTTCTTTATTGGCATTTGGCATTGACATTGAAAGCCTAAAATATTCGTATAAATTCGTTATTAAGTTTCAAACGTTAAATTAAAAAAAGCTGCCTAATGTGTTCTAGTTATACTTAGGTACTCGTACCGCTTAGCACCGCTTTTCACAGTTTCACGAGTGACACTCGGGACTAAGTATAATAAGTATATCTCGGTCAATTTATTTTCAGTGTATTTGATGTTTCTTAACAGACCCCTGTCGCTGGGCAAAATACAAAAAAACTCATACGCGTAACTACAGCCATGCTCGTAGACTTTGTAACTATCATATTAACACTAAAATGACAATTATTTTTATAACCGCTACCTGATTTTATTAAATAGGTAAACTCTTCAGTTTCTTACGCCTCTTGATTTCTTTTGAATTAAAAAAACTGAATTCATACGTCAGTTTTATTCAAAAGCTTAACGTTGCATCGAGATATTTTTAAAATTCCCTAGAAAGGATGTTTTGTAAATATTTTCTTAACATTCTAAAAAGTTCGTAACTGAACGCTTGAACTGATTTTAGGAAGGGCTTATAAAAATATACTTTGAATAAATATTATAAAACTCATTTTCCTTAATACAAAGAAAATTTATTGAGCTGTTAGGTATTTTACTCAACTTTTCGGTAATGTTAATTGTTTTTTGAATATTTATTTTTTTTAACGTCAGAAGAATATGTAATCAGAACAAAAAATAAGGAGGAATTACTTATAATTTTAAGCTACTCCATATATAAAAATAATAAAATATTTACTTATAGCAAGTATCTAACACATAATTTCTGATGCCAACACAAAAATTAAAACGTATCACACCTTTCAGTCAAGTATGATGTTACCGAATATCAGTGTCTGGGCTATTTACTTTGTCAAATGGCAAGATATCCTTAGGTATTCCTTTTATAGTTACAGTATCAGAAAAAAACGATGAAATCTGTGCTTGTGCGAGTATCATTGATAAGTCTATGGTCTTTAGGAACAGGTCACCATCAAAATGATGGGTTTCTGTCCTGGGATATCCACCTCCACCTCAATGACATTAAACTTTTTAGATTAAAAGATAAATAAAACATAATACGTAGGTACAACGAGTTTTATTTCATTTAATAAACTATCATACAGTCTTGTACTTTATTTATTATTTATTTAGGTTGTAGGTGTAACTTTTTTAAGGTTTGTCTCTCAAATCAAAAACCAAACTACGTGTATAGGTAGGTACATCATACAATATAGTCTCGCTAAATAGTTACTACCGTATGATTTTTTTTCCTTATTTTTTGCCCTACTAGATGTAATAAGTGATAAGTATGTACTGCTTTCAATCCTTGATACACAAAGATTTAATAAAATGTTGCAAATTGCACCAGAATAGTAGAGCCAACTGTAATATTATAGGCTGCGCTTTCAATGAACAATCCAATATGAATAAAGCTCTAGTACTCTAGATTTTTGTCTTGAAAAGTTCAATTTCATAGTTATAATATTTATATTATCTTTATATTAAGTCACCTTACAGTTTGAAAGCAAAGCGCTTAGTAACAGCAGAGGAATAACATAGTGCCAACAGCCGTATACTACACATAATACGAATATGAAACGAGTATGTAAATCAAGCCTACACCCTCGCTTATTTTATGGCTTTCGTAATTTACGACTCCGTTTGTCACCTTTGTTACTGGGCCTCAATTTAAAAACCAATCGCTTTGTAAAGCATTGTAATAAGCAACCATTTTCGGTACAAATTTTGCAACAAAAGTTTAAAAAAAGGAAAAGATCATTCAAAAATGCGAGCGCCTTATTTGTGATTCTTACTTACATATACCCCTCATATCAATAGTTCTTCTTCATCCTGGCCTACTTAGCCTACTCCTGCACTTTGCAAGATGTTACATCATCCTGGGCAAGTCCGTTGGCTTTCATGTCTTTCTTTACGTTAGCCAGCCATCGCTTCCAGAAAGTCTAGCTCCAAGAAGAGACATCTGATGACACTTTCTTCCGACATAGTCCTTAGACCGGCGCGCGACATGGCCATACCACCTCAAATGAAGCTCTTGGAGTTCGCATTACGCCACACATCCACCTCAGCATCTCCATCTCCCTAAAGCGAAGCTCCTGAGTGTGCCGAGATAGTGCTGGCCAACACTCGCCTCTGTATAAATGGGCTGGTCGGATGATGACAGATCACACTTGTGACCTCTCGCCATTTGGTCCAAGCAGCGCTAATACGGGCTTGAATGTCGTGATTAATGCCACCTGACTCGGGCAGGATGGATCCAAGCCCTATGTCATATGTGGAAGGGTCAAGAGTCCTCTTATTTTGTTACATTTGTCTTATTTTGTTACATTTGTCTTAATGTCGTGAATATATATTCTTATAAATAAAACATAAAACACTTAAAAAAATAATTTTAATAAGTAACTGAAAATAATTACAGTGAAATAAAGTTTTACTGAATTTAACAAAAAGCACGGAAATCTATTTGGACAGAGCGCAATGTTGCTTTCTCGATGTCTGAAGGGGAAAAATAGGCCGTCTCCACTCCGCTGTATCCTATTTATAGGTGTGGCCGTACTATGGATGACTAGCTAGTGTTGCCATCTAACACGGCCTCTCCTGACAAGGCAGCGTCCTCGCGGCCCTCGTCAGTCCTGGTCGGCGGACCAGCTTCAACATCTCCATGGCTGGACAATGGCTCTTGATCTTCCTCGCAACCTGGTGTAACAAAACAATGCGTTAGGCTCAAACGTTAGAAGTTAGTTATACTTAATAGCAAGGGGTCTAAATTCAAGTGGGTAGCAATTGCCTATGTATCAAACATCACAAACAATTTCACATGTATCTCAAAGACAACAGCAGGATTTACTCGGGTCATATTCCCACGTCGAATACCTTGCGCGCATAAGGATTTACATCGGTTACAGCAGGTCAACCACGAGACCTACTTCAGGATTTACACTCGGTCTATAGTCAGCATGGGCCCCACCGACCAAAACCTTGTTACCTTCACAACACAGCGCGAGCCCGACTCAATAGTACAAGCTCACTGTCCACCTGTGTCGAGGTCACCCCAAGACCACGTGCACTCAGGATTTACATGGGTCTATTCCAAGAACACTACACAAAACAAAACAATCTGTGATTATTTGATACATAGACAGTGTGAAACGTAAGCAAAGACTAGGTGTACACAGTAAAATAATTAAAAAAGGCTAACGAAAGCTCTCAACTAACTTTCAAAGAAGCCAGCACACGTGTCGGGCGTCCATTCACCACGCCACAACACCATGAACCCAGCAGCTACTTGGCTGGTTTTGCCATACGAACCAGCTAACAATCTTAGTTCGTACCTATCGTTAGGTAGAACACTAGTGACCTTATATGGGCCTCGCATACCACAATCTAACTTGCCGACACTCTGGGATCTCTTAATGACAAAGACCAAGTCATTAACATTGAATTTTTTTGGAGGGTTTCTATTTTTATTTACATAAGCGTCTTGCTTAGCTTTATTTATATTTATCAACTCGTCTGCGCGTTGTCTACGAAGCTCGCGAATTGCCTCGCGGTTAGGATTTGAGCCTTCAAGTGCAACATCCCTTATTAAGGAATTTATCACTGGCGTAGTAGATTCCGTGCCAATCAATAGGTTTAACGCAGAATACTGTGTAGTCTTATGTTTGGTGATATTTAATACTAGTTGCAATTTCCACAATACCTTCGACCATTCATTTTCGTTATTATTAACCTCGATTCTAACCATATTTAACACAGTTCGGCAATATCGTTCCACTTGACCGTTTTCCTGATGCATCTCAGGCGTAATGAAGTGTATTTCCACACCATAGTCGGCTAACCAACGTATAAAATGGCGGTTATCAAACATTCGGCTGCGATCGCATATGAACCGCTTGAAGGTACCAAACAAAGATATAGTCTGAGTTATTACACGTCTCAACTCGTCACTTTCCTGTCTGCACAGGCCAAATAATAAGCAATATTTTGTATATGCATCAACTATTATGAGTACATACTTAAAACCATTACTTTCCCTTAAAGGACCGAGTACATCAGCATGTACTGTATCGAACGGCACAGGGCTCTTTTGCCATGAAGATATTGGCTGTAAGGGTGCACGGGGTACTTGTTTGTGCGATATACATATGACGCAGTGTGTTATATACTTGGTAACAAATCGTCTCAATCCAGGGAACCAAAAGTGCTTAAGAATCAAATCAATAGTTTTGTCTATACCCAAGTGTTCATGTTCATCGTGGAATACACGTAACAAGCTTAAACGAAACGCCTTAGGGACATAACATAGGTAACGCTCTTGCTCGCCCTCACTGTTATATTTAAAATACAAAAGATCGTTACGTTTTACATAGCGATTTGAATCTAGTTCACCATTATTTAATTTTTCTAAAAGCGTCAAGGTCTCTTCGTCACCTGCTTGAGCAACTTGCGCCCAGTTCAGAGGTTTTTTAACAGCATTAACAACATTAACCGGATTTCTACTTAAATAATCTACGTGCGACATCAAACAGCCCTTGCGATATTCTAAGGAAAAATCAAAATCTTGCATATAAATCCACCAACGAGCTACCCTGGGTTGGAGATCTTTCTTGCGTTGAGTCAGTTTTAATGCATTACAGTCTGTCACTACCGTAAAATGTTTGCCAATGAGATATTGACGAAAGTGTTGTAACGACTTTACAACGGCTAAGGTCTCGAGTTCGTAACTATGGTACCTTGATTCCGCACCTACTGTTAGTTTACTGAAATATGCGACTACGCGCTTACGACCGTCTTTATGTATTTGCATTAATATGCCGCCATAACCTATTGCGCTTGCGTCAGTATGTAGTTGCGTAGGTAAGTCTGGGTCGAATATCGTTAGTATAGGCTCGTTAGTCAGATATGAAATAATGTCCTGCCTAGCCTTTTCTTGTTCATCACCCCAATTGAAAACGACGCCTTTACGAGTTAGCGCGGCCATACAGGCAGTTTTAATTGCGTAACTAGGGATGTACCGCCGAAAATAACCAGCCAGGCCTAGGAATTGGCGAACTTGCTTAACATTACTCGGTCGCGGTGACTTAACCAAGGCATCTACTTTATACTTACTCGGTCTTACCTGACCCTGACTGATTAATCTACCCAAATACTCTACCTCGTTAGTAAGAAAATTACACTTCTTTAAATTTATAGAAAATCCAGACTCTGTTAAGGTTTTTAGTAAAGCGAGATTTTCATTCATCGAGTCGCTTATTAGAAGCACATCATCGATGTAGACAAGGACTTTATTTGATTCAATAAAGGATTTTAAAGTTTTACTGATGGTTTTCTGATAAACAACAGGAGCGTTAGCAAGACCGTAGGGCATCTTACAGTATTCATAGTGGCCTTCAGGCGTGACAAACGCAGTCTTATGTATGGACTCCTCACTAACACGCAACTGATGGAAGCCTGAAACCATATCTAGCGAACTAAACCACTTAGCTTTACCTAGCATATCTATATGGTCGTTAATTAGCGGAAGCGGATGCCTAATTTTCACCGTAATCTGATTTAGAGCTCTATAATCAACTACCATCCTGTCTGAACCGTCTTTCTTTTTCACAAGTAAGATAGGGCTAGCGTACTCCGACTCAGATTCGCGAATTATACCTTTTTCTAATAAATCTTTGACTATAGCGCGAACACGTTTTTTTTCGTCATGAGATAATTTATATGGTCGGTAATATATTGGAACGTCACTAGTTAATTTAATCTGCATTTCACTATCTCTGACTGTAGTGGTAGCAATACCGGTTAAAAAGTAATCAGAATATTTACTCAACACTTTTAACAATTGTTCCTTAATCTTTCCAGTAACGGGGGTCGTCACATTCTCTAAAACCGGAAACGAATTTACATGTGTAATATTATTTACATAAGAGCTACCGTGAACGATACGCTGTGTGTTGCCGGTACGAATATATGCTACACCTTTTCTATTTAAAACGTCGGTACCAATAATTACCGGCACATTTATATGACTTTTATCCACAATATAAAAATCTACTTCTAACGTAATATTATTTAACTGTATTGGTAGAGTAACCATAGACGTTGCTATAATCTCCATACCACCTAAGCCTCGTAATAATTGCTGAGCCGGCTTTATTCGACATGAAAAATATTTAATTAAATCGGATACTATAAGAGAAACACTCGAACCGCTATCTATAAGTACATCGACGGGTATGTCTAATATGACAGCCGTAACTACATCAGGATTTTTATGTTCACCCTCATTTTCGCGGCAAAAATTGACGGTGTTATTATTTCTAGCGCGTTCCTTAGCGAAACAATGACTTTCCGTGTGACCTAATTTTTTACAAAAACCACACTTGTCAAGTCGAGGTTTTGTTGAAGAACTAGGCCCTATGCTATCAGAATTTTTGTTCTGAGTATCTGGCCTAGGTCGCTTGGGACAAAAATCACGTTTATGACCTACTTCATTACACTGATAGCAACGGATTTTAAACGTGTCAGATGATTTGCGTTTTAACTGGCTATTACAGTTATGACTCGAAGCGCTATGACGACCGATTTTCTTATTAAAATTAGACCCACTACACTTAACAAAGCTTGACAAGTATTCTACTATACTTTCAGGTGTTAATTTAGCGTTCATGGCGGACGCACGAATTTGTGGGTCAGTAATGCCCCGAATAATTATTGCAGTTAGTAATTCACTACTTAACCCTTTGACAATGCGTAATTTTAGTAATGATTTACGAGCATATTCAGCGTAGGTAGAATACTTGTCAGACTCAGTACACATTACATTGTATAGAATGTTCGCAATATCGACAGACCGTGGACACAACGCTTTTAACTCTAATTTAAAGTTAGACCAAGTGCGCGTAGTGCTCGTCCAATCGCTAAGCCAAGTGCGGGCTTCACCCTTTAGACAACGACCTATGCGAGCAAGGCATTCACTATCCTCCCAATGATTAATAGATTGAGCTTTATCAACTTCATTGCACCACGTGTCGACATCATGAACACTCGGATCAAAATCTGAGACAAAATATTGATTCGATCTCACCGGGAATTGGACGATAGCGTCAAGGAATCGTTCAGCGACGCTTCTGGCGTCGTTCGCCGCTGAGGACGGCGTGGCAGCGACGTCTCGCGCAGAAGCTCGGGTTGCGGAGTCAGGTGTTGTGGCGGGCCCCAAGGCTGATGGGGGCGTGCTCGGCATGGCCATGGCTCGGCAGGGATCCGGGGCCACCACCGAAGCGGTTAGAGTCTCGCTCCCACGTGCCCGTTCCTCCAGATTCTGTAACCTCCTAAAAATCTCGTTTAACGTGTTAGAAGGCGAGGGAGTCCGCGCACGGCGACTCCCTTTTCCTCTATTGTCAGCAGGCATTGCGTCTCTGCCCGATTTAATCTAAAAAAAATCAAATATTTGACTGAGTATAAAAACTTTTAGAAACTAGAACTACCCACTATGTCAAATTTATAAAATCAGTTGGATTCTCGGGCGGATAAGGCCTTCGAATCCCACTTCTGATCTTATAAATAAAACATAAAACACTTAAAAAAATAATTTTAATAAGTAACTGAAAATAATTACAGTGAAATAAAGTTTTACTGAATTTAACAAAAAGCACGGAAATCTATTTGGACAGAGCGCAATGTTGCTTTCTCGATGTCTGAAGGGGAAAAATAGGCCGTCTCCACTCCGCTGTATCCTATTTATAGGTGTGGCCGTACTATGGATGACTAGCTAGTGTTGCCATCTAACAATATAGACATAGTTAGAGCACCTATATATAGACATAGTTAAAAATCAATACGATGGACCTTAGGGGCAAATAAATATGTCGTGAATTTCTATAGTCGGAATGAATCGAGTTGTTGTTTAAGAATGGTTAAAACTTAAAAGTTAAATACAATAAACTATAAATCTGTAAATAAAGAAATGAATTACCAAAATAAAAATAATGAAATAATGTTAAAGACGACTAGTAAGAATATGTATGTTTCTAATATTTTGTACTTAGCACCTAATACATTACAATAATTAACTTATTCATATAGTATTAGTACTAGGATATTAGAATTTATCCCGGTTCATGATTTAATGCTTTTGAGCTATTCCACCATTTCATTACGCTAACACTTAATAATAATTAATCACATCCTATAAATAATATGTAATATTATATGATAAATAAAAGTAATAAATAATAATAAAAGAAAACTAAATGTAAAACTGTAAAACTATCTAATAATAACATCATATTATTTCTGAAAAAAACATTGCGCTGACTCAATGACCGACTCACATTAGTCAGCCTTCTGTAGACACACAACAGACAGAAGTTTAAAAATACAGTAATTACTGTCTCGTTGTTATTTGTGAAACCAGACGGTATCGTGAGTTTTTTTTATGTCCTAAAACCTGAAATCTTGGGTAAAAGATTGCAACGTAGGTTAGAAACTTGGCAATAATCCAACACGTATCATGCTGTCACCTGACTATAATAGGAATTGATGGCAAGCCAACCTGTCATTTCAAAGATTTCCGTTACTTTAACAATACTAGTTAAAATTTAAAGAAGCTATAACTTATCCAAAGTCTAGCAGAGATGGAATTATGTATTGTTTACTACTTAATTAGAGTATTTCTCTCTAATTAAGTAAATTTTTTGACTACATTCTGGAGACTGAGTTGTAAAAAACATGAGTCATGTTTAAATATTTTAGTTATATTTAATATTGCTTCTTTAAAATTAACAGAATAGAATATTTGTCGTTCTATTACATGGTCCCAGTTCAGTGCTTTCTACCTGAGTAGTAACATTTCGTTTACTTTTAAATTGAATACACGCTTATTGTAATCTTCGTTGTCAGTATAAGTAGGTATATAGATGATAGAAGATTTTTATTATATACCTACTAGACAGCAAACCCGGCCCGATCCGCTGGGTATAAGTGAAAATGAATTAAAGAGTTTTTAATTTTCTTTTAAAATAGAAGTAGCCTTAGTTACTCATGATAACATAAGCTATCGGCGAGTGAAAGTTTCGTTAAAATCGGTTCAGCCGTTTCAGAGACTAGCCGTAACAAACAGACTGATAGACAAACTGACAGAGAAAATTTTAAAAAATGGTTTTTTTTAATATGCAATTAGGGAAAACAAACACTTCAATTTTATTTATATGTACTCTACTGACTATTTTTCTATAATTATTAATAGTGAAGATATTTTTCGTTTTAAAATAACGTTACTTTCTTTCAAAAAATATTCTTTGTTACTGCCGCATAGGTATGAAAAGTTTACCTACAACTGGTAGGTACGATTTGAAGTTATTAACACACACAAAGAAAATTGAACTGAATGACAAGTCAAAAAAATTACTTAATAAAGCTTCAAAGGCGAATAAACCGCGTAGTCTTAAATTCTAATAAAGTTCTTAAAATTCAAATAAATGATTTTTTTACATATTTTAATAGTCTCGTCAGAATATGAATCCTAAACCCTTAAAATGGAAATTATTTACAGCAATTTATAGTGTCGCTATGGCATATGCAATTCAGTGCACTCGATTACATCAACTGGCATCTGAATGCATTAGCTATTCTTGGAATAGAGTCTCCGGATCCTTCATTTTCCACGGCCATGAGCACTTCCAAGGTCTTCTATTTTATACTGCTGTTTGCTTTGCCTAAAAATTAAAATATCTTAGTTAGATAGACTTTACAGATTCAGGTTTCATAAGTCGTTCACAGCTAAGCATTTTGTTTTAAATTTCTTTTTGGTGAAACAAGATATTCTAAGTACTATTCTTTATTGTACTTTAAAATAAACAGTAATTTTAAGATTAAGCGTTAGTGTAAAATGCTATGCACACAATCTGCCAAAATATTGGTATCATCCGCTGAAAATGTACAGTGACTCGACGAGCTCCTAAAAGGCTATGTTTACGACTTTTTTTTAACATTTCTCCGATTAATTATTACCGCCTTGGGGCGGCCCGACCCAGAGTCATCTTTTGTGGTCACGTTTATCGGCGTATAAAAATGCAACTGCAGAATATGGTGGACGCTTTGCTCCTGTAAATATTAAATATATAGGTATACTAGTTCATTCCGTAGCTACATTTTCAAGCTCAGGTAATACCTAACCGCGCGCAATTCAGTTTTATTCTATTTTCGACACCACACTAAATAAGACTTTAAACAAAAGACTTCCATTTAAAAAAAAAGAAAAGATATTCCTTTCTCAAGTCCAATATTAACTATCAGTTCCAGACTTCGTACTTCGTTCTCACTTTACGAAGAACGCCATACCTATCCTATACCTATATACGAGTATTATTTACTGTACATATTGTACCCTTATGTAGTTTACTTAGTATGAAATAAGTTCATTTAACTGAAAAATTACACTAACTCCAAAATCGCTTTAAAATTAAGTATTATTATTATCAAATCCTGTTACGATATACCAGTGTAAAATTCCTTACTGTACCTAGTACCTACCTATACACGCTCTCATGTAACAAGGGTAAAGTCATAACTCATATTATTATTTATTATGTATGAAATAAGTAAAATAATTTGATTAGAAAAATTACATTTTTTTGTAGTTTTTTTTATTTTTAACTAAACTATGTATGTTTAAGCTCTACAAGATTCGGCGAAAGCTTTAAAGCTTTACAGCCTACTTAGACTTAGGTAAAATTAGGTTACTTTACTATTATAAAATATTAAAATATTATATAAATATTGGTTACAGAAGCGTCGTTATGAATATTATGTGTAACAAAATATAATTTTATGATACTTTTGATGGATGATGCAATTCTAATTGTGAACGCGTCGTCAGGCACGCGTTATTTGAGGGCGGGCGCGCTTTACTAAGCTTACTAATATTAGGACTATTATATTTTTCAGTTACTTACATAATTTTTGGAAAACATGTTATAAATAATAGCAGTATATGATTAAACTTATAAACGATAGATAATAATAATAAATTAAAAAATAATTGTTAATAATAATAATAATAACAACGTACTATATTCCTAGATTCAAGTTCTATAGCCTGACATTTGCTATAAAATAAATTTATTCCCTATAATATAATAGTATTTGTGTATTCTAGTAAATACTTGTTATTTGTAGATATATCTAGTACAATTATTAGTTATTGTATGTAACTAGTCAATTCAAGATCATCGATCGTAGTATTTGAGTAAAATAACAACATTTTATGTTTATTGATCGCTCGCGTGCGCATCATCTGTTATCGTAAGTGTACTCATATAATATGATCGTTCATTCATGTCATTTAAGTCGCAACAATAATTTATGATAATTTGTTAAGATAAATAGTCGTGATTTTGTTTATGAAATGGAAAAATATTTCTGCACTAGTTGTACTCGTAATATTAAATATCAGTTCAATATACTTTAAGTCAGGCAATACTAAATCATTAATTTGCATCTCATTGAAATTGTGATGCCCTCAACTAGCGCCTCTTACGAGAGTGTAACCTCTCCATTAGGAAAATTTGGTACGGCACGCTGCGACGGTGGGGCCACTCCGAGCTACTTATAAGCGGGCGCCCGCCCGCCGCCGGCACTCCATCACGATCCGCCACCGCGCGCACCGTACTTTTGTTAGTTAAACTTCAAATTTCGTTCATTTTGACTACCACCATTTGTGGTTCTATCAAATCTGGTGAAAATGAATCGAGACCTGTTCATTCTGTTGGCACTGTGCACCCTTACGGCTGCCTTGGTCCCGAGACATAGGGTAAGTGCCTTTATGCTCCATGAACTTTAGTTAGATTTTGCTATACAATACAATTTTTGTAAACAAAAACTTATAATATATCGAATTACTTTCGCAGTTTTCTCATATTAAATAAGAACTTTCAAAGTATGAGATTTTTATTTATTGAATGTAAATTATAATTTAATAACTTCATTTCACATTTTATTTCTACTTAAATTCTTTTAACAGTAAGCAGGTTAATAAAATATGCAAAGCTCTAAAATATTTAGTTGTAGTCTAAGTATAAAAAATGGTTGGAACTTTAATTATTGGTCGAAATATTATGTGTAACAATAATCTACTATTTTCTAAAAACAAGATATTCTTACATTTGTTTACAAAATAAGTTAGAAACATTTTATAGCGTTCAGCGTGAATAATGAATTTCTCATAATATGAAATAGATACATTTTATGAATATTTTAAAATAATATTGAATGGAAGAAGGTATTATTATAAAAAAATATTAGTACATACATGCACCTCAGTACTACGTCATTGGTTGATGGTGCGACATAACTGACCTATGCTAATATCGAAACAGTCTATGAACTAGTTGACAATTGCAAATGAACAGCAAATCAGAAGCAGTTACAGAATTCAGTTGAGATGCTTATACATTTACAATATCCCACCTCATTGTAGTAGTATCTAAACGGAATGTGTGATAATAAAAAAAGCATAAAATTAAACATTTTAATTCATTTTTGTTGTACAAGTAATGTTTCTTGTGAGGAAGTAAGCAATAGTTTTTATTTTAATATTTTTTTAATTTCCGTCTTACTTATTTTGGCACGGAACTCTTTTAAATGTAGAGAAATTGATTGATGACGGGATGCTGCCCAGTGTCGTGACAGACATCACGTATCTCACAGTTCCGACTTATCTCACCTACATAACAAATCAAAATATGTAATTACAATTAGATACTATAAGTAAGCATACCATAGCTTAGGCAATCTATTTTATATATTGATATAGAGCAACCGCTTCACAAAAATATAGATTAGGTTCTTTAAAAAATAACACAACAACATAACACAGATAAGACTATAGGTAGGTAATACTCTTGTTGTCTTCAGATTTATTTCTCAACAAACCTAAAAGTAGATTAAACAGTACAAATTGTACAATACTTTTATTAAGAACAAGCGTCTTAACCTCGCTTCGCTTCAGGAAAGCTCAAGGATAAATTTTAATTTCTGTGAGCCGAATCTTAATTCTTTATCAAAAATAACAGTCATCTCGTAATGAAAGTCCCGACAAAATCGGTCCAGCCGTTTCGGAGAATGGTCGGAACAAACCGACACACAAATTTTCAAAAATGGGGGTTTTATTATACTGCATTACTTATATACTTTCATCCTGCTTATAGTCAAAAGGTATTGTTTAATTAACAATTAACAGTTTGTAGTTAAAAAACAAATACAAACAGACACTTCAATTTAATTTATCAGTATACATATTATGTAGTTAATTTCGGTTTGCTGTAATATACTACACGATTTTATTTAATAACAGTAAATATTACCTACTTACTTTCTGTTTATTAGCTAATGGTTAAAATTATAAACGATAAGAATGAAATAACATTTAAAAACATAACAAAGTCTTCAATTTATTTAAAGTAGGTATCTAGCTACTAAAAATATTGGCACTTTCTTTAAAACATATATATTTAACCTAGGTACATGTAGGTGAAAACAACACACAAAAAATACTTACATTCGTAATTTGTTTATTTGCGAGTTTATGAGAAAACGTATTTTCATACATAGGTACCTACCTGAATAGGTATATTGTCTCCTTGTTAGTCAATTTGTATTTTCTGATTTAATTTTTGTATTGGTTTCTTACTTTAGTATAATTGAAGAGATTTCAAATTGAAGATTCATTCAACAATAAAATAATGTGTTTATCACTTGACTTCATGTTGTAGGTAGGTAACATACCTACTTATACATTGTAGGACAAATAAATACTCGACAAAACTTATGCATAGGCCTGTTTATTATGTTATTGCTATGATTGTTGCAATTATTTTTGCTGTTTATTTTACTAAATAATACAATTTATTTAGTAACTTAGTTTATCTTAAACATCACAGATAACATTTCTGCATTCCATTATTACTGTCATGTCTGTTATACAACGACGTAACGGTAAAGTGTACGGAGGTTTGAACTTGTAATAAGCTGTTTAGTTTTTGTTTAGCATTAGAACGATTAGATGCTCATAATCACATGTGACTCACTTGGAAAACTTTGATGTCATAATTTACGTATTTGAGAGCAAAAAATAATGGTCAACGACCTGCTTACCGTATACGCAGCACAACTTCCTGTTTACATGTTATAATATGACGCTTCCATGCGACGGTGTGTTTGATTTCGCCATTCATTCTTTGATTCGGCACATACGTCTACGGCTACAATGTTGTTTATTTTTAATATCATTATATTGCACAATAAATTAGATTATTTGGGTTACAAATTAGTTAATCATAATCATTAATATTATTGATCGTTAAATTAGCTATTATTAGAAAAGGAAAATCTTGATTGCTTAAATAGAAATTGTCCACCCTTGTTCGCTTGTCAACCTTTGATAAAATAAATTATGTTGAGTGACATTTACTAGAAGTGATAAAACCACATGTTCAAGGCATGCTGTCTTATCTATGCTAGTACTATTACAATAATAAATGAATTATTCTTAATTCTTTACTTATTTAATATGTATTAGGGGAATTTTTAAAAGTAACAATAGTCATTTAAAAGTTGAGATAAATATTAAATATGAATGTGCCTATGGATGTGTATATGCCACGCCCCTTGCAATCGATGCAGCGATCGATCTCACATGTGCACGCGTCCTAACATCGAACCAAGCGTGGCGTGAGGCGCGCCGGATACGCTCAAGGGCGCAACGTACGACGTCGTACGGTGACATCATCCATACTAACTTATAGGGGTACTGCTACGGAAGTAACAAATACTAAACTTTTAAAAAACTTAACACAATAAATAAGTAGAATACAATGCTAGTTACATTTTTGTATGAATTGCTTATAGATAACAAACAGGAAAAGATTTCCCAGTAAAGCATGTTGATAAGCAATACAGACGTCATTATAGGATAACGGTGGAAGAAATTTATATATTTGTATATTTATATAAATTGTACATAGCCTTAATAAGTAAGTAGGTAGGTACGCTTACTTCTTATTGTGTTTTATCGTTCACAACAATTTTATTAGAGTTTATCATAAAATCCATTCGAAAACATCATATTTATTACAATATTATGATTTATGATATAGCAAAGTATATAATATTAAACTAAACATTGGCTATGAAATTAAGTTAACAATGACGCATTAATTCGAACTTATGTATTCAGTATTTACTTACAATTTAACAATTTTAGTGAGTATGCCAGGGATAAATGAAACTGTGTACATTGTCTGTATTACTTAGTATCACATAATTTAGACTTTCCCTAGCCCTAAGAATTTCAAGTGTAATCATCGTGTAAGGTAATCTGGAGATAGAAAAAAATATATAATTAACTGTAGTAAAAAAATAAATATTTTACAGCGAGCAATCAACACTGAAGATGAACACAGTACAACGACAAGGAAGCCCACTGAAATATGCGCCCCTCGGACTCCGTGTGGCTGGTCCATCTATAGACCTGGCGTCAAACTGATTGAAGAAAACATCACAAATACTTAGTAAGTTACTTTTATAATACAGGTAAATGAGCGTTTTCCCGCAGCCTCGCACGGGTATTATAATTATTTATTGCTAAATGAAAGTGCTAAGTGGTAGTGCCATGCTTGTTACCTTTGGGTAGCAGCCGAATGGGCCGGCACGCCCCGTATAGTACCACTCTCTCACAGGAGACCGGCGTGAAGTGGCAGCTATGCTGTCGCGTTTCGTCCGGTAAGTGAGAGTCCGGGAGGCCCACTCCCCATCCCTCCTCCCGTCCTTCTCCCTCCTCCCTCCCTCCCTTTCCTGAAAGGCCGGCAACGCATCTGCAAGCCCTGTGGTGTTGCAGATGTCCATGGGCGGAGGTGATCACTTACCATCAGGTGAGCCTCCTGCCCGTTTGCCCCCTTTGTCCCGTAAAAAAAAAAAAAAAAAGTTCAAATCCCAGTCTCGCACCTCTGATATTTTCATATGCGATTCATTTCTAACATGATTACCACTAATCTTACGGTAAAAAAAAACATTGTAAGGAAACCTGAATGTCTAAGGGAACCTAGCGAGTTTTCAAAATTACATGTGAAGTGCCAACCGGCACTTGCCTGCCTTGCCTTGTGGCCTGATCCCACTCGTATTGAAGGGACGCCCGTGCCCAGCAGTGGGACAGTAAAAAGCTGAATACATCTCTTTAAAAATTATAACCTATGGGTCACTCTGATGATGTGGAAAAAAATACATTTATTTTAAGGTTCATTATACGTGAAAGACTTTTACGTGAAAGAGTAACAAACATACATCCTCAAAAACTTTCGCGCTTATGATATTGGTAGGATTCGCCTTTTATTATTTCACTTAAGTTACGTACAATTACTAATTTTGTAAAAACACTATAACTGGCGCACCGGAAACACGATGAATTCGAGAAACTAGCTGATAAGAAACTAGCTGATACGTTTATCAGATACAATAGAATGCTTTTTTTGTTATAAGCAACATAATAACACAAGACCTCTGACATGTGAAGTCAGTTCAGAATACCAGAGTTATTTGTTTTCTTACTTTGTTTTTATATGTGCGGTATGAAACAAAATGTAAATATTTCTCTAGCGACATGATTGGTAATAAATTAATATTTATCACTATTCTTGATAAGTTCTTGACGTAATGGACTTTGTTTATTGAAAGTTTTTCATAATCTTCACTTTGCCTCTCTTTATTTAATATTAGCTGACCCGCGAACGTTGTTCTGCCAAACAGTCAACGATAGAGCAGATATTTTTTTTATTATAAAAAATAATACAAAATGATTAAGTTAAATTCTTTATTATAACATACAGCAGATGTAAACCAGATATAAATTAAAAAACAAATCAAGTATTTTAACGACATGCTAGCAAGACATTTTCTTTATTGGCCATGTACTTTGTTTGTACTGCACTCTTCAGTGAAGCACCTTGTTATACACGAAATTTTTGTCTTGTTATCGGCTGCAGGCACAAGTTAACCATAACATGGTTTTGTTAATCGTCATGGCAAATGCTGATCGTACATGCTAGCAACTACACCAGCGAGGCAGTTATTGTTATTATTATATATAGTATATTATAATAGTATAATATTTTATATTATAATAGTATAATATCGACACAATAAGATTTATTATAACAATGCTCGTAGACAAACACATCAACCTGTCAACTTGAATTTCAATGTTTTGCGTTATTTTCAAACAAAACAAACCATGAACAACATGACGTGTGTCAGTCGTGTTTTCTTAATTAACGGCTAGATTATTGTTTTGATTTATATATTTTTATTGATAAATAATATATTATACTACTCCGGACTAAAAGAATTCAAAAAAATTAAATATCATACAAATTGGTCCAGCCGTTCTTGAGTTATAAATGGTGTAACAAACATGACTTTGTTTTATATATCTAGTATATAAATAATATATAGATATAAATAAGCTTGTATATTACTTATTAAATAAGTAATACCCAGCTTGCCAGCACTCGCAGTTTAGAGTTCCGCTAGGCGATTTCAAATATGTGATGAACACGAATGTTTGTCATGGGTGATGTTGTTTAAATTTATTGATAATATGTATGTATTTAAAAAAAGTTGTAGGTATATCTGGTATCCTCAACACAATTCGAGTAGTTCACCATGGATTTAGATAGTTCTGTGTGTTAATGTCATAAAACATATTAAGTACTCGTATAGGGTTCATAGTGCTCTACACACGGGTGCTGTAACAAGAGCATACAAAATTTATTTTAAATTGTAATATTTGATATACTTAATTATTATTATATTCATTAATATTTTTATTAATTTGTGTATAATTTATAGTAATTTGTAATATTATTTGCAGTTGTACATGTAAAGTTGGACAAACTTGTACAGACGGTGTTGATGATGAGACCATTAGCGCCGTAGTGTACTACTGCTCCACGAATGGAGACACTATTGATACGCCGGAGAGCTAGCAAGCACTCTACTAGAATAATGCCCTTCGCTGACGTCGCTTATTCACATCTGAACTGTTTGTAATTACAATATAATATTTTAATCATTAGTTTTATTCGTGAACACTAATAAGTTCTTGTATAATAAGCGATATTATTAGTGGATTTGATGCCGTTTTTTAGTTATTGTGCACGATAAGTTTTTTTAACAAACATTTTTGTACCTGTAAGTGCATATTGTCAGCGTTATTATATAGAGGGTTTTAATTATGTCTCGTAATTTTTACTAATAGGTATTGTTCAATTTAAAATTAACGTATATATCTAGTGATTTTAGAGATATACCAACTGCAGTCGACACTTCATAGTCATTGTTGTTTTAATTACCCATTAATTTCTCTATAAACAAATAATTTATAATAATATGAAGATTGCAATGAAAATGTAATAATGGCAACAATAGTAATCATCAAACGCACACTCTCTCTCACTTTCAAAACAGTTCGTAGACCCATAGAGTATATTGCTACATATAAAAAACCGCAATACGGGTATTTTGTTAAGCAATATGCGAAGCTTTTTTTATTCCTAATAATCCGCCTTGCTATTTTATTAATTTTACTTTGGTACTGAATGTCAAAAGTACTTACTTATTAGATTGTATGATTTAATTAGTGTTTTCTTAACGATTTCAGTAAAATGAATAAGCACGTCATATTAAAGTTCCTACTTTAAATATTTAATCTTTACACTCTCTAAAGTATTTTTACTTACTATAAACAAGTAGTTAATGTTAGTTGTTACTTCTGTGACATAATACATAATATGTATTATAATTAGTTTAGGTGTCACTTGTCTTAAGCAATTGGTGTAGTACCTATTTGATTTCAATAAATACAATTTGAAATTTAAATGTGTTTTACTGCAAATCCCTATAAGTTTCATCTATACATATAATAAAACTGTAGAAAAGTCGTTTTTGTACATCAAAAAAAAATTACAAAAAAATAGCCAGGGTGTTAAAGGACAACCAATAGAACCCATTTCCAGCATTTTTAGAATTTTTGTCTGTTTGTCTGTTTGTCGGTTTGTCTGTTTATTTATCCGGGCATCACGTAAAATGTACGAAAGCAATGTAGATAACTTTTATACACAACGATTGAACGTAACTTGAAGTAACATTTAGTTTTTGTTTCATTGCAATCGGTACAGTCTATCAAAAGATATTTGAGTTTAAAGTGAAGAAGTAGAGAAATTCCAGAAGTAAAATTAGGGTAATGTGAATTCTCTGAAAGGTCTCACTCATCTACACACCTGAGTGTAAATATGCGTGCACAGTTAGGAGGCTGCGAAAATGCACAGGAGTTTTCCAATTTATTGTTACAAATAGGCGATGGCATATACCCCGTACAAGAAGATGGAAAAGTTATTTTGATTGATAATGATTTGAATTGATGGTTCCACAGCTAATGTTGTTTATAAAGAAGCACTAGCATAAATAAAAAAAAATGATTTGTAACGGTATCCTCCAACAGCGCTTCGCACTAAAAAATACATTGTTAAGTTCCAACATCCACGCGAACGCTCCGCTAGGAGTAATTGTGTTCTGTGCGCGAACGAAGTCGCGGGCACAGCTAGTATAAATATATATCTTATTATAGTAAATAAACGGTATTTACGTACTAACCCTACCGTAGCTATAAATATGGCGGCGATTTTAAGTGCCGCCATTCTACATCTAAAAGTATTTTTTTGCGCCATTTTTTAGCTTTCTTTCTTAAATAAAGTGTTTGATTTTTAATAGTGTTTTATTTTATGATAGTTTTCGGCCATGGTACTCGCCGGCCGTTAACGCGGTACGCTCGCTACGATCGCTCGGCTCGTGCGATGTGGTCATATATCTAACCTAACCTAACCTAGAAAGAAATATTCTTAAAATAAATTATTTTTAACAAAAAACAAAAACCGACTTCAAAACTAAACAAATCTAAACTAAAAAGTAGAAAATAATACTTTTAAGAACTTCGTTAATTTTGAAGTCGGTGCCAGCCAAGACGGATAGACTTATCTTGCCTTTGCAAGGAACTTTCGAACGGTATTTTGATTATGTTTACAAATATTATAGATATAGATTAATCGAATATGTGTCTATTTAAGGTTATTTTGCTTTGGCTGGCACCGACTTCTAAATTAACGAAGTTTTTAAAAGTATTATTTTCTACTTTTTAGTTTAGATTTGTTTAGTTTTGAAGTCGGTTTTTGTTTTTTGTTAAAAATAATTTATTTTCAAATTTTTAACGGAATGTGGATACTTATTTTATTTATGTACAAAAAAGAATTTTCCAAATCTTCGAGTAATGGGGAACATACATAAAAAAAGTCCCCAACGAATTGAGAACCTCCTCCTATTTTTGGAGTCGGTTAATAAGAGCCTAAAAGAATTTAACTATCGGTCTATAATTACGTATAATATTGAAAGAATTTTCTTTTAACTCCTAACCGTTGAGGAGTTGTACCTTCCATCATTAGCTCAACCACAGGAGATGATGATTATCAAACGCAAATACTTGAACAGCTTTAGAAAATATATGAAAAACGTAATAAGTGCCTATAAAATTTGAGAGTTGTCTTCGATTTCCCTGGGATCCCATCATCAGATCGTGACTTGGTGACTATGGGACCAACTAGAAACTATACCCTTTCAAACAAAAAAAGAATTTTCCAAATCGGTCCAGCCATCGTCGAGTAATCGGGGAACATACATAGAAAAAAAAAAAAAAAAAAGTCCCCGACGAATTGAGAACCTACTCCTTTTTTGAAGTCGGTTAATTAACCTTACGAACCTATTATACCCAAACCCAAAGAAAAAAGTTATTTACGATATAAGCATATTCACACAAATCTATAGAAAAACGAAAGTGCCGTGGCGTTAGTACATAAGTACCAATAAACGTTTAAGACCTTATATTATGTATATTGTAATGATTTATTGTTAGATCTATATTAAAAAAAATAGATAATTTTCCCTTAAATACTTTATAAGTAAGTACCTACCTAGTGCCTTATAAAATGCGTGTTTTGGTATAGTTTAGTAAGACCACTAACAATTATTACCTATTAAACATTAACGTTAAGGAATCTACCTGATATTATCGTCGGCGTGGCGACGACGCCTAGCCGTGGAGGATTAAACTAAATCGCGATTTACCTACTTATTGATTTTTCCTCCAATTTATTGACATTAAGTCGAAAAAAATATACAACTTATTTTATACAAATAATTTAAAACATAACTGATCACAAATCATAGTTATATTGATGTATTTTTCCTTATACTGTTGAATTAGTTTCAACATATTTTTTTCCAAAAATGCCTGTATTTCTATATGACAATGTTTTTTTAGCCTAAATTATGAGCCATATTTTAGGTGTTACGAAACTACGTTAACGTTCGTTGTAAGAATATTTCCATAACGCATTATAAGTTATAACATCCATATAAGGGTTTATAAAACGGGTAAAAGAAATAGCCCTGTGGAACAACAGACTAATAACGCAATAACAAAGAACAACGCGTTATTTTGATAAACCTGCTCTAATGAAATGAAATATATATATCAAATGTACCTAATAATATCCTATAATGTAATATATTGTATATTAGAATATTATAATATGCTTAAGCTATTGAAATAATGATAATTAATAACTCGCTTACCTCGGGTACGTTCCTACGTGTGTAAGTACAATTTGTCTCTGTGATTTACCTATATTATGTTGACCCGTATAACAAGCTATCTTCATCAGCATCATTCATCATTCATTTATCAAAATCTGTCCTGTGGTTTTCTCGTGAAGCAGAAAGGTCACAGACAGACAAAGGTTCTATATACTAAGGTACCTGAGGCAAATAACGCCCAGTATTTAATAACGCCCAAACTACAAAAAACATTGTTTTATTCGAAGAAGCTATCATGTCCCGCGTACACGTACATCACACCAATAGATACACGCCTAGCGTGAGCGCAAGTCTCGGGATCCGTTATCTTACCAGAGACGAGCTGTGTTTCAACCACTTCGGCCTTTCGCTATTATAAAACCTGCTCTGCCGAAGTTGTAAGTTTTAAGTGTTATTTTGATATGATTCTTATATAATTTTACATTTTTACTATTGTGTTGTTAACTACCCTTCATGTTTCGTTAAATTTTTTAAGTCTATTTACGTCATTTTGTGAAAAACATTTATAATGACAGTAACGTCCACTTCGGACAACAACGCCCAGTCATTATGACCGTTGGGCGCTATTGACTAATACACGGGCGTTATTAACGTAGGCGTTTCTATACCATAGTAAAAATAAAACAATACTTAAATTATTGTGAATTCTAATAGCTCACGTTCTCTTTAAGTAAAACTGTTTAATACTTATTGTTATATTTACTAAGTAAGAATTATAAGTTTCTTGTTAGAACAAAGCTGTTGTCATCAATGGGCGTTATTCCACTATCTCAGGGCGCCATTATTTTTTATTGTTTAATATCGCCCAATGTATGGTTTAGATTTAATCTTATTTTTATGCAAACACAGCCACCATGTTATTTCTTTTTATTAATATTTATGTTTAAACTAAAAAATTTTAGTAAAAAATGATTATAACAAAAGTTTCAGGTTAATATTTGCTTGGGTAGATTTTTTTTATGTTAATTGTGGATTTTTTACATTCCAAAAATAATTATAAATTATTTTTATAAAGAAATTTATATATGACTGCTATGTTTTACTAAATATATACGTATACCTCCTAATAATGTTTTTTTTGCGTATGGCAAAAAACGGGCGGTATTAAGCATAGTATGTTTAATAACGCCAAAAAAAAAGGTTTTAAAAACATGTTGTTAGCACGGAAATCATAAAGGGTGACACATCTTATCTATTACGAGTATATTGCGATTTAAAAGACTATGTCGAATCTCTTAATCTAGTTACTCGTTCCATTTAAATAACAATTATAGAAAAAATATTTTTTTTGTTAGGTGGGCGTTATTACCTTCATGTACCTTATTTCTCTTATCCACACAAGACTTTATTTTATTATTTAGGTTTGATATTAAAATATCATTAAAGGCCAAGGTACATCAATAAGTTCTTTTGTTAATTGTAATGTATTTATTTATTTATTTAAACTTCTGTAGGTAGGTACTAATTTTGTTAGGGTTCTGTACCTCAAAAGGAAAAAAAGCCCTATCGTATCGTATCGAGTAGAAATTAAAATCAAATACTCAGATCTACAGTTCCTTCAAGCTGTGAAAACAATCACGTCATATTCTAATTTAACGAAAAAAATATACGGTCGCTTATGCCGCAAAAAACGTAAATTTCGGGGAACTTAATTAATATTTTCTGATGAACTATAGTCTATAACCAACTATGAAATTTAGCAAGTAATATCATCTTATACTACAAGTATGTATAGGGAAAAATATTAAAACTATGCATTTTTCATTATATAGTAAAAAATATCGTTTTTATTAAAGTACGTAATTAATCATCGAGGTTAAGGAACGGGGCAATGCGCAGTTCTTTGATTAAGTATATAATATGTTACAGTTAAAACCCGTTCTCAGTAACAAAGCATTTTAACTAGTCAAAACTAGTTTCATCAAAACGCCTTAGTGAAAACTAGAATTGATTAGAAGATTGGAACAAAATATGGTCTTCTTGACAATTTTTTTAGTAAATACTTAAAATCTCAGTTACTTTTTATGTATTATCAGTTATTTACATTTATTTTAGGTATTTAAATAAGCTAATTTATTATGTTTCTTCAGGTCAGAATTCAACAAGCCCCAAGAAAAATTCTTGCAAGTTGATGATGTAACAAAGACAAATTTACCTTTAAGAGCTGTTGCTTAGTCTAACTGTAATAAGGAAAAGTATGTAGGCTATTTAGAACTTGCTGTCTATCCGTGTTCATACCTACTATACAATTAATCGTCAATTACATTTTTATTCCAATTTTCTAATCAATTCTAGTTTTCACTAAGGCGTTTCGTGTTACTAGTTTTCACTAGTAAAACGCGTTGTAACTGAGAACGGTTTTTAACTGCAACATATATAGTAGGTTCGGGTAATAAGGCCTGGCGGCTAATAAGGCCTACAAAATTTTACTGTAGCCCTTATTATCCTCCCTTTTTTATTTATTAACCCCCGATAAAAAACGATGGGGTGTTATAGTTTGAGGTGTCTGTGTATGTGTATGTTTGTCTGTGGCATCGTAGCGCTCGAGCGGATGAACCGATTTAGATTTTGTTTTTTTTTGTTTGAAAGATGAATTAGTCGGGATTGTTCTTAGTCTGAAGAAAATCGATCTAAGATAGCCGCCGCTACAAAACGGAAGATTACATTTTTTTACATTTCCCGCAATATTGGGTATCAAATTAAAGGGCTTAATTAGTAGAATACTATTTATATCATTTTATGTCGTTTTTTTTAATTTTACAGCGTTAGTATCTTTTTTTAAATGCTAAGAGTGTTATAATAAATGATGAAAATTGTACACTTATTGTTTATTAGCACAATAACCCCCAAACGAGCAGAATATTATAAGCAGCTTCAAGGTAACTGACTTGCACCATCTTAACTGATAGTAGCAATAGCACACCTCTATCTGACGATATTAAGAAAGAAAATTCACCACATCTCGTTTCCCTTAAACCATCAGCATCAAAACTATCGGAATCAGAAATTGGAGAAGGCGAAATTGGTCGAACCTAAACAAACATCCTGGAAAGTTTTACCGTATGGTTTACGATAGTTCTAGTACGGACGATGATGCAGATTATTTGCCACTCGCTGAAATAAAAATAACGGTATTTGAGCAGCTTATGTTAGGTGTACCTTCTAAAATACTGAAGAAAAACAGCAATCGTTAGGAGAAAAGCCTAAAATTGCAGGTGAAGTCCAGTCACTAAAGACCTGTTTGACAAAAACAAAAAAGAGAAGAAATGATAAAGACATCGAATCTCAAAGGTAGAAGTGGTACTAAGGAGAAACAAGAGAGTTCGTACTGTCATGGTTGTGAAGAGGATATGATGCCAGACATGAGGCAATGTGCTAAATCCGGAAAGTGGTATCACGAAGAATGCGTCGGTCTGTCAGCAGATGATACATTTGATTATTTATGTATGTTAAAGTGTTAGGCCTTATTACCCGACCATAGTATAATAATTAATAAGGCCTATAGACAAGGTTTTAAAAAATGTTCTATATTTTTTTGTTTACGGCTAAAGTTAGATTTTTTTCTTCATAATTAATATTATAGATTCTATATGATTACTTGGCATTAAAATTGGCTGATTTCAATGTATAGTTTTTTTTTTATTTGAAATCTCCCTTATTACCCACACTTACCTTACTTGTTATAATAATTGTATGGCTGCTTTTACCACACTTTTATTAATTTGTACTATTTACTAAGAGAAAAATCTGAAAGCCGTATATTTTTCCAACCCTCGCGTCGCGTCGGTGGGTGAGTCCGGCTCGCACTTTTCGAAATGTATTTACTTTCTTTTGTAGGTTACAGTTTCATAGATTTATTTTATTAGTTTGTAAAATTTGATGATTAAAAATAAACATTTCTATCAGACATACCTATAAGAAATATACAGGAATATTGTGTTTATTTAAATGTATAGTCATTTTAGTCCCATATTTGTTTGAACGCCATTGACAGAAAAGCTCAATACTATTACTTATATTATATATAATGTTAGTATAGGTAGATGTTATTATGTAAATTGTAAAGTCACCATCGTCCGTTAGGACTGATGTTATTGGTGCTTTCTATGAATTAAATGTATAATGTGAATTAAAGGCATGTACCTACATGCCTACCTACAAGTGTCAACAAATTTGCAAGTAGATATTTACTTTTAAAATATTTCTGCGTAATGTATCTTCATATCAGTTGACAGTTATCTATAAGTATGTATACATTAACAACTAGCAAGCCGGGCCCGCTTCGCTGGGCGTAAGTTTAAATATATTAAACGGTTTTTATAATTTTATGATAAAATAAAAGTAGCTGAGTGTTTTTCACAAAAAATGACCATAAAGAAATCGGCCTGTCCCACAACTTCAAATATTTTTATTTATATTTTTTATATACCACATGTGAAAAATGAAATTTTATATGAGTAAGGTAAATATTTTAGCATCGAATTAAATTAAAAATGTCCATAAAAAGCGAACAGTTATTTTTATATTAAAATAAAAGTAAAATAGGAGGTGAAGATTTCGTGTGTCCCATGGTGCTCTCGGAGATTTCAAATACATCTCATTTGATAAATATTAGTCTTTGAGTATGCATAAGTGTTTGAACATAGTCTCTGTATATCTAAAAGTGTCTTTTCAGTCTTTATGTTATATATTTATAGTTATTTTGAAAAATATCATTATTTTAATGTTGTCCTACGAAAATCATAGTACCGGAAAATCCAGTTGCGTCACGGTAAATTTGATGTCTTACAGAAGACAAAATCTACAATTTGTATTTTTTTTGCCTTCCTGACAACATTATCATCGTTAAATGATACCGCCTTTATTGTTTTAAACGTCGATTGCGACAATAATTGAGACGAAAGTGTTGGTGTCTTCGGCGTACAAAAAAAGTTTTCTGGATAGTGACAGTATTTAAAAGGTAAATAAACTCGTTGTCTTTACGTATCATATTATATTTTAAACATATACTAACCTATATTAGATTAGTAAAGCTAAACACAAGGTATTTTAACTAAATATTCGTTATTTTTAATTTTAAAAGTTCCCTGGGATGAAAACGTCACGTCCTTTGCGTCATGTGACATACTATCGGAACAAAATCGTGACGAACTTGAATTGTAAAGCTTAACGTATAACGAAATATATTTTAATTTTGTTTTAATTTTGTTAAATTAATTAATTAAATAATTTTATTTTAATTTTGTTAAACTAATTGTGATAATTTGGTATTGTAAAGAGGTAAAATTTGTATTGTTTGTTTGTACGTAGATAATCTGCGCAACTATCATCATTGATTTAAAAAAAAGAGTATTGTACATGTTTTCTAATAACTGCGTGGTGTGCATAATATTAAAATTCCATTTTCCATTTAATAAGATATAGCCATGATACCTTTTTTGTTCCAGGTCAAAATTTACAATATAAAATTATAAAAACAAAATTTTAATATATTTTGATTTAAATCAATGTTAAAAGCGATATCAGAAAATTACTGCAGTGCTACTTATTTTGGTTCTCTTTGCATGCATTGGATTTACGAACATTTTCTTCAGGATGAGTGTGAGATCTATGTGGGAGGAAGTAGTTATTTGAAATAGTAATTATTTCGTTCGTTTCGTCGAAGAAGAAAATGGCGCTTACCGCAGCAGAAAGGGCAAGGAAATATCGCGAAAAATTTAGGCAAAATCCTGAAAAATTTCAAGTTTAGCTCCAAAAACAGTTGGCAAGACTTAAAAAGAATCGAAAAAAGATTACAGATCTAACTTTATATTTTTTAATACTTATATGTATAAAATAGGTATGATAAATCTAAAAGGTCTCATTAATAATATTAAGTTTACGCTTTTTTCTTTATGATTGTGTTTGAACCGGCAATGTGGACGCTGCTCAAATTATTCCTATTCGTCACGCAATTTTCGTAATAGTCACTGTCCCATATTCTGAATGGTACAAAAATGGTTTTAAAATATTTATTTTTCGTTTTATAGTATTTATGTTGTCATTATCAGTAATTTGTTATTGCCAAAAACTTTTCACTTTGCTTGATTTTTGAATTTGTAACGTGTATCATTAGTAATGACAACTTTTCAAGTGCGACGTGTCCGAGGAGTGACGAACATGAAACTATTTCGCAGATTATTTTTTAATTTGAAAGAATTAAACTACCTTTTTTTTATTTTTGGATAGATTTTAGGTATATCTTTATGCTAATATAAGTTTATTTTGTTTCAATACCTGGTTGTTTTATTTCTGATCGATTATATGTTGTGACTTACAGGAATACTTTGCATCATATGCTGACAGAAAAACTTGAATATTTCTTATTATAATGGTTTAATTTTAATTTAAATAGCATATTTAGCTAGTTAATAATCTATTCTTTAATACCAGAGTAAATATAAACAAATTAATGTAATGCCAAAATTATATTTCCTGATCGTCACAGGGTCATTTTTTCTGAAAAACACTCAGCTGAAGTTACTCCTTATAACATTAGCTATCTGCTGCCGTAAAATCGCTCCAGCCGTTTCAGTGATTACCCGGAACAAACAGTTAACAGACAGACGGACAAAAACTTTTAAAAGTAGATTTTTTGATAAAGTACCGTATATTCTTTCATGTGCATTTAGTGAAAAGCTGTTAATTTAGAATTACAAACAGACACATCAATTTAATTTATATGTACTGATATACTGATTAATGTTAAGAAAGTAAATAAAAGTGTAAAAAAACTTTATAATATTGTAACTGGTAAAGGCATTGGGACCAGAGTAACGCGATATGTACCATAAGTTAATGAAGTAAATGCAATTTATTTTAAAGCAATTCTATCAATCTTTAATGAATAAATAGCAATTTACTTTTTTACCCAACGGCGGCGAAGCTCAAAGGAGGGTTATCTGTTTGACCTGTATGAATGAAATTCGGATCCTATGTTGCCCTCGTAAGTCGTAAAATTACTAAACGAGCTTAACCGATTTCGATGATTCATACGTCGTTCAATTCGTTTTGATAACGCGAGTGCCAAAGGTTACCTAAATAGATATCAACAAAAATCAAAATGAGTACCGCGGACCTGAGACGCTAACTTGTGTCTTTTTTTTCGTTTGAATCAATCCAGTGAGGTACAGAAAAGAAGCTGTATCTCGTTCTTCCACTCGACTAAAAAGCTTTTTCTGCTTAAAAACTGCCGACTGCATAAAAAGTGAATTAAATAGTTTAGAACAAGTCGACGAAAGGTACCTACATGATATTATGCAGTCGCGTCGGAGACAGGCTATTTTCAACCGACTTCCAAAAAGGAGGAGGTTCTCAATTCGTCTGTATTTTTTTTCTTTTTTTTTTATGTTTGTTACCTCAGAACTTTCGACTGGATGAACGGATTTGGATGATTTTTTTTTATCGGAAAGGTGGAGCCTTCAGGTCCCATTTTAATATTTTCCAGTTCTGACAATGGCTTCCATTAGAAAACTATATAAGCCTTAAATTTGCATTAAGTATGTGCGCGACAGATGGACGAATAACTCATTACCACGTTAACCGATTTTGATTATTCTTTTTTTTATTAGAAAGGACTAGCTGACCCGGCAGATTTCGTACTGCCTCATCGATAAATAAAATACCTACACTTATTTTTTCATATTTATTCACCTTTTAAACCTTCTCTGGACTTCCATAAATAATTTAAGACCAAAATAAAACCAAGCCAAATCAGTCCAGCCGTTCTCGAGTTTTAGCGAGACTAACGAACAGCAATTCATTTTTATATATATAGATGTACTTCAATGGTAGTTCGATAAGATTTTGGTTAGGTTTTGATCATGATATCCATGACAAAGTAACGGAACTCTTCAATTCTTAGGAGCAAATTAAGGATACTCGGCGGAATATTTTATAGGCTATCCGGATATTTGAGTCACGTACCGTTACTGATGATGGAAGGTACAACTCCTCAACAGTTTGGAGTTTAAAGAGAATTCTTTCAATATAATATACACATTTATGGACCGATAGTTGTATACTTTCAGGCTATTAGGTTAACCTGATAATAGATTTTTATAATCATTAACGTCTGTGAGTTAGGTGGAAAAATGGACGTAAATAAATCTCGATTGCCTAATAACTTTAACTCCGAAACCTCGCTGACTCATTATAGCAGTGGTTTAGTTGGCCTACCCAATACCTTATTAATTATTATATTTAAATAGTTAAATTTGAAGTCGGTGCCAGCCAAAGCCAAATAACCTTAAATAGATACCTACAATCTACATATTCGATTAATCTATCAATTTGTAAACATAATCGAAATACCGTTCGAATAAAACTATGTTCCTTCGTTAACTTGTTCTTACTTTTTAGGTCGCTTTTTATCTTCGTAAATTAATTTTTAGATACAAAACAAGTATATAAATTATATGTTTAATATTTTTAAAAGCTTTGCTCTTAGCAACAATGTAGACATTTTTTTTGTGAGGGTAGGTAGACAATTTTTTGCAATATGAAATAATATTATACAAATTATACATACTTATTACACGAAACTATTATATTGTTAACTTTTAAATATATTATACTTTTTGTTTTATATTAATGACTTGCATACTTTCTTAGAGAAAGTATTATACCTAATTATTATAAGTTACGTGCGTAATTGAAGGTCCTCTTGGATACCTTGTCAGGTCGACAATCGACATAGGTAATATTTCTGAATTCGATCATTTTATATCATATAATCATATGATTTTAGCATATGACTGCAAAAAAAATAATAGTAAGCTTGCGATAAAAATAGAAAATATAAAGTTATGCATAAAAAAACTTAGATACCTATGTCACGCTTACTCTTTGGAGTGAGTACTTGCATATTATATAGAAGTATATAATTATTAAAAATAAAAGCTTTTTTAACGATTACCTATGATTTCTATATATTATATAATATTACAATATTTCAGTACTTTAGATGAAGTGGATATTGATGAATCAGTCAAATCCTTTAAAAAAATACTTATTAGATGAAATCTATAAGATAAGTATTTTATAAAGGATCTTTTCTGAGTTTATCATTCACAAATCTTTTTTTTTATTTATTACAGATTTATTTAAAAAGGAATATTAAATGATAATATTATGTTATAATAATATTATGGTTTGGTTTTACGCGTTACTACTACTACGTTACGAAAGTTAATATTTTTAGGGTAGTTGCTAAATTGTCAGTTCCTTTGTGAGTGACATATAGATATACATTGTTATGTGAATATTATTAGTAGGTATATATTGTGCTTGTAAGCCTGGAAAGTTCTTTATGTCGAGAGACGCGTAACATTACACGTTCTAGTATTTTTTTTACATTTGCGATTTTCCCATATATAGTGTTATGGAGTCTTTGCAATTTAATTATAATATGGACGAGGGCAAACCTATTTTTACAACAGCGAGTGATAGTCAAGCGACAACAACTATTGTAAGTACAATATGTTTTTTTATTGTTATAGATATTATCTACCGCCATTGTTAGATACATATTCTTACTGATTTCGCAACGATAGGAACATCTACGTTCATTTAATATTATGATCAATGGTTAATACATAATACTCAATATTTTGATTTTGCATACAACCATTTTTGAATAAGTCGTAGCTGAGTACTTTTATGAAGGCAATTGTTACATAATATAAAATTTTTAATGGCGTATATCAATAATTTTATATATTTTTTTAATGCTGTATACTTACGATATAAATGATCTTAATATAAAAACACTTACATTGAAAAGAATGAAATAACTTAATTTAAGCATGTGTGAAAGCCAAAAAAAACCATTACATACCATTAATTAATGAATTTGTGACCTAACCTAACCCACCTACGGTTGTTTAGTGGGATTTTTCCAAAAAACAACGTTTAGTACCTACCTACTACTTTTGAGAAATAATTGATGTACCTATATGAAATAATATGGTCAATGGTCATTGTTAATAATTAACCGTAAAGTACTCAAAAGTTTCATTGAATATAATATATCAATGAATTATATTATACCTATATAAAATTCAAATAGTAAAGTCTTAGGAACAATCCCTTTTAGCAGGATAGTTTTGCATCATCGGACAACGGGAACGGTGGTAATAGACAGGAAAGTGGATTTTCTCCCTTAGCCGCCCCTTTCCAAAGCCGTATGGATAATGAGTTATTGTCGCTTATGACGCAGCAAGAGCCTAGACCAGCTGATACAGGTGATCTTTAAATCTTTTAAGCAAAATTAATACAATGTTCTCCGATCGATTCTGGCCATGATGGCCTATCTCATTGAGACTAGTCAACTGCGCTGGAGATATTATAGTGCACCAGTGTACGTGCACTCTATATTCTTATGACTCTCATACTCCGGTGGGACAACACTCGACACGACCAGTGAGGGCTAAGGCGCACCGCTAACTTCCCAACTCCGAGCTATTATTGAGGCTTACTAAACGGAAAGACTCGATAACTAAATTTGGCCCGATCTGGGACTCGAACCCACGACCTCTCGGTATGTGGCCCTACATGCTAGCCACTACACCACTGAGGCAAATATATCTTGTAAGAATAAAAAATATTTCATGAGTAAAATTATTTTCATCAGGTTCGTATATAAAATAGTATTAACCAACCATGCGATGCCATAACCAACTTTTGATGCACTAATCTTTACATTCTTATTTTTCAAAGCTCCGTCAGCTGCGGAACTCGACGAAGTTCTGATGAATCTTCATATCAATAACTCAGACTTATTGTTTGATGACATCGAACCAAACTCGCACAATTATTATATGGGTAAGAAAAAAAAATCAATCACGACTTATAAAAAATATTATGCTTCTCGCTCGTACCTATACTTTTAATATTTATTTTATGATCTATGTGATCTCTTACTGGCTTAAGTCCAAATATTATACTTGCTTTTAATTTTGTTTTTAAAAAACTTTAGCAACTAAAATATATCACCGTCTCTAGAATTTACGGGCGTGTCACTACATAATTCATTTTTATAAGTTTTCTTTTTTACGTTTTTAGGAAGTCGAGCAGATCCAGTGTCTGCTTCTCATTCAAATATTTGGTCGGAAGGCTCTGGTCAAGGAGCCAGAAACGGCGAAATGATAGATACCTTCGACTTTCTTGTGAAAAGTAAGTTAAAATAAAATTCTTACTGAATCTTAAGAATGAACTTATGAAATCTTCATTTCATCTTAAATTAGTCTCTTCAATGGTTGTTTAAAGATCAAATTTGTTGGTTAATCTCTTTCTCTTACATCAGTACAGTGCAACGGCTCAACGTGGTTTTTATTATAAAGCAGTCTTAATAGTATGTTATGTCACATCGCATATTTTCTGCTAAATACTTTTTTTTAAATAGTATCTATACTACCATATATAAATAATAATATTTGTCATATTGTTACGAGTATTATAATTGAATCTATTCAAAATCAATTCAGAAATTCGGCCTTTAGTTACTAGGTAATAAGCTAATAAGCCAAATGTGTATTTTTTTTAAGTAAAATTGAAATTAGGTATAATCGGACTATCTTTTATGTTTAAATCTCTTTAATAGTAATAAATACCACCAGGTTTGTCGTCGGCTAACAATTACGTGTCTATGTTGACGCGAGAGCAGCTGTCCGTGCTGCGCTCGATCCGCCCAAGTTTGCTCTACGAGTTCCTACAGGAGGTTGCCAAAGTACGCAGCGATAAACGTATGCGACGTGCTCTCCCAAACGTATGTTACTATATTATGTATTGATTGAAATTTTATAAATGAAGTTACATATTATTACCGTTAGAACTTAACATTTGCAGCGACAAATTAATTGTACGAGAAAGCGTCCTATAATATTTTTTCCTGCAATGTAGACACAGAAGAATAAACAAAATCGTCTAATGTTTAGTCTATACTTATTATTTCGCTTTCATTTTAGTGGCTATTTAATTTTAACATAGAGTACCTATATAAATAGTGATCAAACTAATTGTGTTCATGTTACACAGTACTATATAAATTCATTATTTTTTGTCACAGGAATGCGCTTTCTGTAAAAATAACGGCGAAAATGAAGAAAACTATTCATCGCACGCTCTAAAAGACTGGCGCGGGCGCGTGCTATGTCCGGTGCTGCGCGCCTTCCGCTGCCCGCGCTGCGGCGCCACCGGCGACCGCGCGCATACCATTAAGTACTGCCCTGAGAACGCTGATACAGGTGGGTAGTTCACTAGCATTGATTTGATATTGATTTATTTAATGTTAATACTAAAAATTCCGGCGGCTCTGCCCGCGTTCTAATCACTCTTAAGGAATAGGGATCGGTGATAGAAGGATGATGAAAGGGTTTTGAGTATTTTTTGATGCCAAATATTAATAAAAATAAAATATAGTCTAAAAATAAAAAATTAAAATCTGCCTTTATTACGTAGGGGAATAAAAAATTGCCTTCGACCTGTTCTCAGACATACCAATTACCAATTACAAAATATGTATACACAAAAAAATCATAAAAATTGGTTAAGCCGTTTTCGAGGAGTTCGATAACTAACCCACCCTGTGACACGAGATTTTTATATGATAGATATAATCTCCAACTAAAGATTCACACTTTACGTTTATAAACATAAAATGATAATTACATTTTATAGTATGTGTTCTTTCTTTCTTGCAATCTATCTATATCTAGAACAAAGCTCAAAAAATCCAAACAGATCTAGCGCTTGCTAGTATTGCTAGATATCGCATGGCAAATGACATCTTTAAGGGAACGTGCACCATATAGATGTAATTTCGTCCTGAACTGATTTGTTCGAGACCATATTTTTATTTAAATTTACATACTCAACAACAAGGCACTTCACGTCTCGATATTGAAACGTAAATAAAGGCTTAGTTTTACCCTGAACTTGGATTCAGCTGGGGATTAATTTAAAAACGATCATCATCAGGATTCAATTTTATTTAGTATTAGCATAACAGTAGTTATAAAATTTTCATACATTAATCCTTTGTATACCAGTGAAAGCTCTTGCTCTTTTAAATATAGCGTAGTGTTTTAACGTCCCTCTACAGTGAGCACTGCAGGCCTCTCTTCAATACAAAGAGGATCAGGCAATAGTCCACCACGCTGGCCGAATGCGTTTTAGCGGACTTCTCATGTCTTTCGAGAACCTAACAAAGGTTCTTTCGTACATGCAGGTCTCATAGAGATGGTTTCTTCCAACATCGTAAGACAAGTGGTAATCACGTTAGATTAACACATGAAAATATCAAGGGTACGAGGCACGGATTTGAACCCACTTCACTCGCTTTCCCAAGCAAACTCGTCACTGTCTAGTTTCATATTGTGTATGAAATCCAAATGCATAAATATACCATAAGAGACTATATTATTAATCACAATGCTGATTTTAATGGTGCGAATGTTGACGTCTGATTGTTTCTTAAAACATTTAGTAGGTACATGCCTTAACTGACACCCTTTATTATTTATCTCCCTTTTGCCAGTGTTAATAAAACATGTGAATCATTTTTGTCGAAGCTTATTTTAAATTAAAATAAGTTCAATTTTTTAACCTAATGTATGCGTATAGGATTTCGAGAAGGTTTATGTTTTATTAATGATATCGGTTTAAGAATAAATGTTTCGTTCAGTAGCAACTTCGGAAAATGTCCCCACTTATAAGGCTAGTAGGTACGTTCGCGTTCGTTCACTCGGACATGACATGGCATGATATGAGCAGGCTGGCAGTTTTAGAGACTTTGTTCGTTAGATCTAAAACACCATCAGGTGTGCTTCTAATAGTGCTTTGGCATCCAGTACACAATGGGGTATAAAAGTTTTTTAGTATCGAAATGGGCGATTAGAATTGAAAAACTGTTAAAGTACCTAGTGCTTTACACGTTATCCAAAGCGGCAGAAAAATGGAGCGTTCAAACGGGTCTTAATCACTGTTTATATATTTTAAAAATTAATTTATACACTTTAATTTATTTATATTTTTACAACGTTTTAAAATTAATGCATGTGTTATGCTAAGGTGTGGAGCGTTCGGGTCTCCTGGCGCGGCGTCGCATGCAGGCCGGCTCGCTGATGCTAGGAGCGCGCGCGTGTGCTGCGCCCGCCACGCCGGCACCCTCCCCTTCCGTCACCTCTAACATTAATAATCACTCGATGTGGTCTAGCTTCGGCATGAATTAGCTCTGGTTATACGGTATACAAATTATTTAAAAGGTTTTCTACAGATGTAGATACAAAATGTCAATCAATTAAAACATAAACAAACATCGATACTTTTTATACATCGGGATGCTCAGTTACATTCACATAGGTACATAGGTACATTTAATATATGCGGAAAATTAATGTCAAAAATTATCATATCACTGTTTTAAAAACACGGCCACTTACGAGGGGCATTGACATGGAGCGCAACTACTTTGAATTGATTTGTTGAATGTTATATTATAATGTTATAATTATGATTTTGAATATCTTGAAAAGGAAATGTATAAGTTAAGGCAACTTACAATGCTATAAATTGTATATACCTACGTGGGTATGTAATGAATAAAATGAATTGTAGGTACCTACTTAGTTAACTGAAAAGGTTACTACCTATTTAAAATGTATAGTTATCGATTATTGTTATTTTTTTGGTTTAAGCGGATTTCGCGCAGACCACTTTGTACTCTTACTTATATTTATATTATTTATAATTTTATGTATATATATTTATAATATTATATGTATATAATAATGTATATTTTGTACAACATTTGGGTCGCCCTTTAAGTGCTGCAGATGTTCATTTTACTATTTCTATGGTAGAAAAGTGAACAAGTAAGCAAACTAAAATGTTGATCGCTACAGATTCTTATAAAAGTATGCAGGTCATACTTTATTTGAAACAGTATTTTATAAATCAACAAGTTGGGACGACACAATTGTTTTATATATCAAATGTATTTTTCATTGGGATTCAAATTACCTATTGGCCTTCATTGTTCTGCTTTTAATAATTATTTTATAACATCATTTCATTATAAAGAATTACAATTCAATCATTGCAATCCTAAATTTTCAATGAATTTATTGTTATTTTGATGATTCTATTAATTTTATATTTTCTGAAGATCGCCTATAACAATGCAACGCGCTTTTATCTTTGGTAAATTACTTATAATACAATTTTACAGACATATTCTTAGCTTCACCAATGAAAAATTTTCTTTCTTATAGTTCCTAAAGGTGTGGGTTTATAATTTTTGGGTTTTAAATAAAATATTAAGCATTATTACGGCTATTATTTCAGATTTTCCTTTGCAATAAGATTATTTAGCAATAAGAATATTTCAAAAAAATAAACTTCAAAAACAAACTTAGAAGAAATATAGAAGACTACTCTCAAAAGTAAAAAAATAAGTCAAATCACTAATCGGCTACTTTGAAGAGTCGGTGCCAGCCACTGATAATTAGTTTAAAAATATTATGTACCTATATCAGTTTGTGATTACATCATCGTCATAAGCATATTAGGTATATATAACTTTTCTCTATGGTTATAAGATTTGCTTTGTGTCGGATGTCACCAGATTTCGAAAATATAATTTTCGTTATACTCTGATTTCTAATTCGACGGAATTACGACAGATGCCATTCTTTGACAATAATTCATATATCATAAACCTTTTTTGCTTTGAATTATTTTTATATATTTATTTATTGTAAATAGTTTTTGTTTTGTGCATTAAATGCTCACTAACTAGAATTTCTATATTTTTTACCTAAATTAAAAAGCAGATTAGAACAACATATATCTTGAATGAATAAGTAAGTACATAGTATCCCGTATATTATCTATACTCTTTGGTAGTATCTGTGAAGTTAGCTATTTATGATATACTATTGTGACAACGTAGCGATCGCAGCGCCGCCTTGGTTTGACAATATTTCTGAGACACTTCATTCTAGGGCCTTGGTCCTCCTGGTCTCTAATCTCCATGATTTATATCGTCATTGTCGTCCACCAATGGATGATAAAGAAATCAAACACACTATCAGATCATGAGGCAGGGCACAATTTATCCTCTTCCTTAAATAATATGGTTTAATCATACATGCCATATATTTATGCTCTCTGATATCAATTAGCTATATATATTGTAAATATTTTTGTTATATTGGCTCTAACAAAAAAGATTAACGAAGATTTTACAAAAAAAGTTTTCCTAAAAAATGTTTGCAGTCAATGAATAATTTGACAGCGATTCCTGTAATAGAGAAATATTTTTCCTAACAATTATTGTAACTGCAATAATATGATGATAAAAAATGTAATTACTATTTTACACTTATTACTAACTAGCGGTGCCCGCGGCTTCGCTCGCGCTAAGAGTGAATAAAATAAACATTTTTGCTTATATACTGTTACTTATAATGTACCAAGGACTGATTCCCCATTTAAAGTTCTGGCCCTCTTAATTTGTATTGCAGAGCATTATTTCAGTGTCACGCAAAATATTTCAATAGAATTAAATTTCCCATACAAACTTAGCCACCCCCTTTAACCCCCAATGCGGGTGAATTTCGAAAAACCCTGAAATACGTGTTTCATCATTTGTACTAAAAAGCATTAATTCAAAGTTTCATGCAAAAATGTACAATAAAAATATTTTTCTCATACAAACTTTGCCACCCCTTTTTACCCTTTTAGGGGTTGAATTTCCAAAAAATAATATGCCTATTTCCTTCTCATGAATGCAAACTATCTACATACCAAATTTCAGCAAAATCGGTTGGGTGGTTTAGGCGTGAAAAGGTAACAGACAGACAGACAGACAGAGTTACTTTCGCATTTATAATATTAGTATGGATTTTTTAAGTCTTAGTTTTTCTCATTGAAATTAAATTCCAGAAAGGTTTATTATTGACAATGTTTGAATTTTGACAACACTTCTGAAATATCAGAATTAAATAACCTCCTCCTTTTGGAAGTCGGTTGAAAATCAGAGTATAGTTATCTATAGTAACTAAAAACTACCCAACGGTTCATCTTTCCTTTTTTTTCTGAGCTTTATGTACTCTTTTTTTAATTTCTAGATGGTAAAAAAAAATTTTATTCCGAACTTAGCATCGCGTGACTTCGATGACCCTACTTTCTGCGTCAGCGGTCGCTGGTTCGAGTCCCGCTCGGGGCATTCATTTGTTGAGCACGCATTTTTGTACTCCAGTCATGGGTGTTAATATTTATAATATGTATGTATTTAAAATGTATGTGTAGTATATCAACTATCTGGTATCCGTAACAAAAGCACGTAACGTAGCTTACCACGGAACTTGATGGCGCTGTTGTAATAATGTCATTAAAAAATAATGGCCAGATGCTACAGCATTGCGTCGCCTAGAAGTAATACTCAATTCTTTACTTAAATACTACTACAAATATAATATAGCTTTTAATATGCTCATTGGAATGGCTAAATAGGTTATTTTGATGGCTTAATTTCTAGTACATATAAAATAATATATTGTGGCTCAGTGGTACTTACTAGTATAATCTGTGGTAATAATAATAAAAACTGATTAAGTTTAAATACTTTATTCAAAATACAACTAACAATAGTAATAAAGATTAATACATCAACAGCATAACGGAGTATTGTATAGATTGATAGACATGGTTATAATATAACAAATACCTATGCATAAAACTACCTACATATTCCAGTACCTTTTCAATTCCTTCAATGGCACATTCTTATTCAAACTCTATATTCTATGTCATCCACATGGGACTTCATTTATTATTATATATTTCAACTGGTATAAGTTTAAAGTTTGATATTGTGCTTGGGTTATTGTATGTTGCATAATAAACTTTTACATACATGTATGGTTAACACAGTGTTTTAAAATCTTTCTCTTTTACATCACTATTTTAGTCTACAAATAATAATGTAAAGTAAATAAGGTTTTTTTAATATTAAATATTGATTGCATTGATTATTATAATTTAATAGATTCATCGAAACTAATTTTCTTACCAAAATGTATAACAACTGTGGTGGTAACATCAATATAATAAAATACAAATTCAGAATATTACATGAATACTTTGTTTTTAAAATAGAACATGATACAACTAAAATAAATATATAAAATACATAAAAACATATAATAAGATACAAATAAAAATTGTTAGAACAGGAATTTTCTTAGGAAAAAATTAGTTGTGGTCAATATCATAAAAAAATTGATTGAAATTATTATTACGAAACAAACAATACTGTTCTTACAACATTATTAAGTATTTCGTTTAGCCACCCTAAAATTTTACTTTTATTTTAGCCATCCCGCTCTGGGTGAACTCAAAACGGATTCCGCTTTTTTTTGAGGTTGGCTATTTTAAGATGGCTTAGCAGAATAGCAGCATAATTGGACATAGTTATGCAAACCAGAACCAACCCACAGAATTACAGTTTTGAGATATGATCGATTTTGGTTTGAGATATGATCGATTTTGTTTTGAGTCTTCGAGTCGAGTAGAGTCGAGTCGTCGAGTGTTCTGAGTTCTGGTCTGCATAACTATGTCCAATTATAAAACCAGTTTTTCTCTTTAAAAATAAAATAAAATTTTATTTACTAATTATAAGGCTGTTCATTCAAAACCATAACCATTTTAACATCAAATGTAAATAACCTAACCCTAAATAGTAAATTCATCAAAACATTGATTATGAAGGAAGAATTACCAGAACTATTAAAATTATTCGTTTTTGAACAAATACAAAATATTTTATTACATTTACGCGAATAATTTAAATAAACAATTTAAACAACGTTTTTTTTTTAGTTTTTTTTTTGCTGGTTTATTTTGATTTTATGTACCCGATTCCTCAAATGAGAATGCATGCTTGCATGCTCTTCTCTCAATCGGAGAGTCTTTCCCGTGTCCATCAATGCTGTTTTATTTAAAATGCATTTATATTTAATTTTTTTCTTTAAAAGACGTCCATAACATAACTGTTTTAAAATGTTTATTTTTGATGTTTCATAATTAAATCCATTTTAATTATTATGTCATGCTGGTCCGCTCTAAGATAACACTCTAAATCTTACATCAGTATAATAATTTTGCTAACAATTCTTCAGCAAAGTAATAAAACGCATGTTAACAAATGGCAAGCAAATCCACAACAAAGAGGCGAATAGTTTATGTATCGTAACAATAACAACTACAGTAAATAATAAAATATTATGATCACTAATTAAAATGAGATTCATAATGATATAAATAGAGAAATTTTGCCGTTTTGGAAGTTATTTTGGAATGATTAATTAAAAAAAAACATTCAAAGCTAGAAGGAATGTGGATCATAAAATTGTACATTTTTTAATATTCAAGCAAATGCACCAGATTTATTAAAATTAAAAATTTAAAAAAATATATTACTAACTACTAAACTACTAAATAAATGTTTTTAGGTAATCAGAAATCGTATCCACGAATTTGAAATGTAATATTTAAGAAACGCTTTTAATATAAGGAAAAAAGTAATAACTATTTACCAAGTCCTTGTTGTTCAATTCAATTATTTTAAAGGAATAATTGAATTAAATTGAACAACAAGAGCTTGTTAAATAATTGCATGAACTGGAATGCATTTAATATACCATATTATAGTTAATACTTCAAATAGAAAATTGACAAAATGTTTAATATAATGTTTATATTCAATAAAAATATTACTTTTTGTAAAGTAAGATTCATAAATTATTTTTACATGATTCTTAAAACTTTACTTCTCTAAGCTCATATATAGACAAATCTAGAAATCTTTGGTTTAATGCACATTAGCACATCACATTTATTTATTTAATTTTATTTTTTGAAAATATGGGAAGATATGGTGTTTAAGTCTTTTTTTTAGGAATTTGGCAGCAGTAGTGTTCCAAACAACTTATTAAAGCCTCAAAAATCTTTAGAGATCATTTCCAATATATAATCATAGGGTTACCACTCACATTGTTAAACAACACGAAAAAAGCTCAAGCCGTGAACTGTAATATATTTTTACATACAATTAATTAATGTAAACTAAGTAAATGATTAAAAATTTTATAATTTCATATTAAAAAAGTTAAAGTAAGTAATAGTAATTTTTCATTATTTAAGCATATTAAAGTGGCAGCCCTATATTTGATATTATTTATATATAATTTCATATAGCCATAGTAAGTTTGCATCTAGCACAATTCTACAACTAATCATCTTATACTAATTCGTTATTATCGTGAACTATTCACTTCTTATTAGCAATACATCGACAGTAACAATATAAAAAAAAAAACTATTTTAAGATCTTGAAAAAAGCATAAACATTTTTTATTATATATAATAAAAATTGTATAATCACGATTTATATAATCTGTACTCACAAATAGGATGTTCGTAATAAAATTATTTTAATATTTGTAAAGGGAATATATAAACAAGCACTTGGCGTAGTCACCACTGTTAGTATCACTCGTCTCGCCACCACAGATGTAGTCGTCGAAACTTTTTCTCTATTCGTCATTCACTGGCTTGTTCACCTGAAAATATAGAAAAATATTAAATAAATGCTACTCAATCTATATTATAATTTTAAATGATCGTAAGAAAATTCCCATATTTATTTAAATAGTATTCAAGCATCCATTTTAAAATTAATAAATATGAAAAATTATTATAATAATATCAGTAAAGAAATATAATTTCATAAAAAAACAAATATAATTTTATTTTACTATGTCATAATACCAATAATATTTTGTATTATTTCTTTTAATTTTATCGATATAAAAGTCTATCATAGAACGGTATAAAATTACGTGATCTGTGAGTCAAGAGGAACGATTGCAAAACAATGAGTTTTTGTTCCCAGACACTAGATGCCGCTGATCGTTTTTAAAACGCGCTATCGTTACGTTCACGCGAAATCATAAAGAGACTGGACGCGAAGTTTTCAAGTAACCACGCTGGCCAAAGTGCGGGTTTATTATTTTTGACATACAGAACCTATGTTATATATGGTTCTGTATAAAAGACATACATTGTAATTTGTGAATAATTTAATGAATCACAGACACAATCTAATTAGACCAGTGCCAAATGCCAATCCTGTTTGAGAAAAAAAATCTAAGCAGAATACGAGGGGTCGGAAAATTTAGTGGATGATGTAAAATGTAAAACACGAAGGAAAAATAATCCAGACTCGGGAAAAGTTGTAGAAGGGGGGTATCAAAATATACGTTTTAGGGGTTTGTACTCGTTTTTTGTGATTTGCGGCTAAACTATGCATCCTATCGTTGTATAATTAAGAAATGAAACCCTTTTTTTCATACATTATTACCAAAATTGAGAAAATGGCAAAAAAACGTGTTTTCGGTTTTTAATTTATAACTCTGGCAATATTTTTTTCGTTTTCATGAAAATTGGTGAAAATAGTCTTTTATGTGAATCAAACAAGCCCAAACTTTTTCAAACCTATTTTATGATGAAAATACAAAAAAAAATATACTCTAATTTGAATCGAAAAATTTGGTTAGCAAATTTTAGATAAATGGCCTGTACCAATGCTCATTTTAAATTCATTAAAGTCAAGAGATGTGGTTACGCCTGGTTGGAACATTCTTTCACTGTTTGCCCCAACTCATAAATGAGATCACAATAATTGGCTATTTGTTAATTTTGTACCTTTTACTTGTTCTTTTTCTCAAAAAAGCGTTATTTATCCGGAAAACAAAATATTTTTCTTCCTTAGTAATTTGGTTTTGCGCGAAAACAGCACGTCACGTGACATTTCTGGCTGTGACGACAAATCTGAATAACCTAAGTAAAATTAACTATGATGCACCAACTCCTAAACATATTTTTAGTAAAAAGTTTGCAGCTTTTTGACTGGAGATAAAATCGTCGGCTGAGCAAAAGTCAGAATTACATGCAAAGAAATTTGCAACCATAAATTAATCGATTTTTGGTAAATTTGCACTATCAGCTTTTGTATAGCCTAGCACCATTTCGTTAAACTTCTCACAAGCACAAATTAAATTATATTAGAGTGATCTTCTCAGCAAACTGCAAACAATAAAACACGCGATCTTTTGTTTTGTGAGATGTGACATCACACGCTGCTCAAACATGGCAGCCCGCGTTTCAGTTTTTGTAATCCATAAAAAAACTCAAATTAATTTAATTTAATTTATTTAATTTTTCAAAAATTAAATATTTACAATTTATTTTAATGCAAAAAGTATATTGTATGATTATTGTGTACCTATAAGCTACTATGTAACATTAAATATTCTCGTCGGACTCGTCGTTCGTATCCCACCTGAAGTAGACGTGTTATCCATGTTATAAGTAAAACTCCTTAATAAGTAACTCTCAATAACGACCCTTTTATTTCCTTATATAAAGTTCAATTTCCGTTTCTCTTTATGTTTCAACTTTAAACTGTGAGTAATAAGGCATTGCTATAGTGAGCTGCGCGCGAGTGTCACCAGAAGCTCTCCTCACCCCCTCGGGGGACACGAACAGACTGTTATTTTTCAACTCGCTCATACACCGCGTCGAGTACGCTACGCCGTATCATCAAACTATACAATATTGCTAGTGATACATTGCTGCTTTTTGCCGCGATACGAAATACCTCGGTTAACGCTTGCAAGCAGTGGACTTTGACGCATTAAGTAAGTACCTTCAATGAGTTTATTACGCTCACCAACAAACACTGTAACAGGCGGTGGATCGCAACCGGACTTATCCAAGCTAACTAATATGGAGACGGACCCTGCAATAACTTTTCGAAAACGGAAAAAACCACTTGAGCATGATTGTAAGTGTAGCGATGAATTAAAGGAATTGCGTTTCGAATTAAGCCGCATTACTTTACTGTTGGAAAAATATTCTGAATCTAATGAAAAAATAATGACAAATATGAAAGATAGTATCACAGAGGTCAAATCTCAAATGTCCGAGATGAAAGCTGCTTCCGAAAAATCAAGCAGCTTAATCAGTGAGAGTATCACCGAAATTAAGGAACAGATAAGTGAAATAAAAACATCAGCGCTAACTATTACTATAGAACAAAGTAAAATCAAGGAGCAGGTAGCTTTACTGGAGACCAAGGTAACAGCGAGCGAAAATAAAATTAAAACTATAGAATCTAACATTAACAAGCCCTCAGCAGCACAATCTGGCAGAAATATATCCGAGCCGCAGCTGAATGAAGAGCTGATACGTGAAATTCAGGAGCGCAACGAGAGGGAACGAAATATAATAATTGTAGGTCTTCCTGAACAAACTTCAGGAAGCGCCACAGAGCGAGCATCTAAGGACGTAGCTGATGTAATCCAAGTTACACGCTCAATAGTATTCGATACCCCCCACCCAGTAAAAGTCTTACGCATTGGGAAATACAACGGTTCTAAAACCAGAAGAGTCAAAGTCTGTTATGAAAACAAACACGCCGCAAAACAGCTTCTGCGCAGTAGGAACGAATTACAAGAACCCATAAAAATTTACTCAGACCAAACCCCAGCGCAGCAAAAGTACTTACAGAATTTAAAAAAAGAGATGGCCCGTCGTGTGAGTGATGGGGAAGCAAACTTGACCATAAAATATATAAACGGAATACCTAATATTGTAAAAGCGGAATCAAAAAACTCTCAATAACTACGGCTACGAACATAACAGAAAATAATATAAATTCATTCCAACTACTCAACAACTACGGTGACTTGAAATGTGCTAAATGCCGTCTAACATTTTTCTATTTAAACGCTAGAAGTATACGTAAAAAAGGTAAGTTTGATGAGCTTAAATGCATACTAAAAGCTCTGCCTACCAAAGTTCATGTTATTCTACTTACCGAAACATGGATTAGTAACGAAACACAAGCAATAGAGCTACAGTTACCTAACTATACACATTACTATAATTACAGAATAGACACAATAGGAGGAGGAGTCTCTACTTATGTACACAATAACCTAAGACATTCCCTAACTGAATCTAAATACCTAAACGGAATTAACTACCTGTGGGTACGAATAGAACATTACTCTTTAGATATTGGCATTATATACAACCCAGGTCACACAAATCAGCAAAACTTTTTTGAAACTTTTAACAATCAATTAATGAAGAGAAGTAGGGCGATAGTATTCGGAGATTTTAATATAGACCTACTAACAAATGATAAGAAAACAAAACAATATAAATCACTATTAAGGGAGGTCGGTTTTACAATATTAAACAAGATTACAAAAAAATACAGCACAAGAGACTCCATATCACGGAAATCGATATTGGATCACGTAAGTACCAATCTTAAAAATGATAATTTTCACATGGCAATTATCGAATCACCCATGTCGGACCATAAGCAAATTTGTATCGAATTAAAAAAAACACAAACAACTACCAAAAGCCTATTATAAATATGAAGCAATTGACTACAAAAAGTTATACTCTACGGTCAAGGAATTTGGATTAAGTAACTGTGAAGATGACTACACTCTACTTGAAAAATCTATTAAACATCATATAAACATGAGTAAAGTTGTGAAAACTAAAATACTAAACTCACCCCAAAAAGACTGGATATGTAAGAACATCATTGAAGAAATTAATCAAAGGAACCTGCTTTGGAGAGACTTAAAAAATAATCCTAACAATAAAATACTGGAAGAAGACTTTAAAATAAAAAGAAATAACTTAACTAGACTAATCCATGATACTAAAGATAAATTTTATTATAATAAATTTACTCAATTTACCAGAAAACCTCAAAAGATGTGGGAATTAGTTAACACACTGGCTTGTAATAAAATTAAAGAAAGCTGTGCACCTGCAAAACTCATTATTAATACAAAACAAATAACTAATACGAAAGAAATTTGTGAAGAATTTAATAAATATTTCGCATCAATCGGATCTCTCTTAGCAAACGAAATACCTAAACATTACCACGATAATTACAAATTAGCCTTACCTGAAACCGTTGCTAAATCAAAATTAATTACTTTGCAACCATGCAGTTCCGAGGAAGTCCTCAAAATTATCAATAATTTAGATTCAAACTCCAGCGCTGGCCTTGACGGAATTAACACTAAATCAATTAAGTGTATAAAAAATTTCATTTGTGATAGCTTGACCATTTGTTTCAATAAATTATTAGAACAAGGGAAATTCCCAGATTCCTTGAAAATTGCTAAGGTTACGCCAATTTTTAAGACAGGTGCGAAAACTGATCCAGGTAATTACAGGCCAATATCCGTTTTACCTACGATCTCCAAAATTCTCGAAAAAATTTTATATAATCGCTTAGAACAATATCTTAATAGTATCAATTTTATATTTGAACGTCAATATGGATTCAGACCTAGAAGCAACACCCTGACGGCATCAATTGATCTTACAACCAAAATTAGATCTCATATAGACAACAAAAACATAGTTCTTGGCATATTTGTCGATTTAAAAAAAGCTTTCGACACAGTCAGTCACAGTTTGCTCATAAATAAATTAAAACATATTGGTATCGGTGGTACTGCGCTTCAAATGTTCCACTCATATCTCACTAATAGATTTCAAATAGTTAAAATTAATGGCACTCAAAGTTCACGGCGTCTTATTACGTGTGGAATTCCCCAGGGCTCCATAACAGGGCCTTTGCTGTTCTTAGTGTACATCAATAACATTCATGAATTAGGCTTACACGGTCATATATCTTTATATGCGGATGACACATGTTTGTTCTATTTCGGCTCCAATATACAACAAATAATAACAAATGCTCAAGAAGATTTAAACAAATTATTTTCTTGGTTTCAGTATAACCTCCTCACAATTAATATATCTAAAACATGCTACGTTATTTTTAAATCCAAAAACAAAATTATTCCCCCTCATAACCCATTAAAAATAAATAATATTATCTTACAGCAGAAAAATTGTGAAAAATATCTAGGACTAAGAATGGATAGCTGTTTGACATGGAATACTCAGATCGAATACATACGTAATAAATTATCATCTCTCACCGGCTCCCTTCGACGAATTATTCGGTGTATTCCACGCCAGTTACGCTATACCATCTATAATTCTCTTATAAAACCGCATTTACTTTATATGATAGAAGTATGGGGCAACGCGACCAAAACCAAGCTAAACGCTCTTCAAATATTACAAAATAAAATTATTAAAATATTATTTAATTATAACTTTCTGACCCCAACCTCACAAATATTTGAAGAAACTAAATTAATGACGGTTAAACAATTATACATATACAATACGTGCATTTTAGTTCGAAAAATATTAAATAACTCACTCCATACTAACTTATCCTTCATTAAATTAAAAGAAACAGCTAAACGTTCCATGCGCTTGCGTCGTGCAAGTTTATTGGTTTTACCTAAAATTAGAACAAAATTCGGAAAAAAAATGTTTACATACGAGGGTGCACAGTTTTATAACGAATTACCATTTACATTAAAAAATGTAAGCTCATTTAATGTTTTTAAGACTAAGCTATCGGAATATATTTTTCAAAATTACCCACCTTAAATACATTAAATGAGTAACAACAAATATTAATGTTAATACTTAGCTTTACATTACGAACGACACATAATATGTTAAACTTCATTTATGTTTCCATGTAAGTGACATTTGTCTTTGTTTTATGGAAATAAATATCTTTAAACTGAAATATTGTATCGTTAGAATTGTCAAATAGCCAATTGTCACATGTACGAGAATTGCGCCGCCTATTGAGCTATTTCTTTACTTTTTAAATTTGTGGTGTGCATGTTGATGATGATGATTTGAATATCATCAACATTAAGTAACTTTCTGTTGAGTTTTGTGGGCAAAACTAGATTCTCAATCCGGCGAGTTCCACACACCCACCTGTATACAGATATGCGTAAATGCATTTCCCAATCAACAAAAGGTAAAATTTATAGTTTGTTTTTAACTACTGCATCAGTCCTTATCATACATCTTTATATATAAAAATCTTCTGTGCGTGTGTATGGAATGGAACTTTCCTATGCGGCTAGACTGAATTTGATGAAATGTTTTGTGTGTGTTCGAGTGGATTCGAGAATGGTTAGATTTACAATTTGGTCCACTAGAAAATTATTATTTTTATTAATTAGTTCTTCATACATTTAGACATGACGTGACATTTATGTCATATTTAATTATAAATAAGTCGTTGCTAGACAACTCATGCATACAAAAACATTTCACCGGGAGCAAAAGTTTATAAAAATTTTCTGTATACAAAAACAACGTCTTTCGGGTATGTTAGTAATTATATATATTGTAAATTTAAAAATGTTTCCAATAAAATTTTGATTTTTTCCTACTGACCGTCGTTGTTGTTGTGGCGGGCGCGCACGAGGCGCTCGGGGTGCGAGTGCGCCAGCTGCGTGTAGTCGCGGAACACCTCGTTGTACGTGTCGTCGTTGGACGACATCTCGCTCTCACGCATCTCTTCGTTCAGCTTCGTTAGCCTCAACCTGTTTAAAATATAAATAATTTTTGTTTGACAAAAATAACTTTTTTGTTTTTATAGCACAGTAAACGAAAAAAGATGTTTGTTTTAATTTACAATACTATCAGTTAGACGTATTTAATGGTTTTTTAACTATCATATTGTAATTTTTGCAAACATTACCATATTACTTTTAATATTTTATTAGTTTATCAGGCACACATGTGAAGAAAGTGATGTTTTGGTAAATCTTGAGGTTTTTTGTTGTGTGAATGTCGACTTAGTTTGAACTTCATAATTTTACTTTGACTTTTATACATTCATGTAATTAAAAAATTAAATTTAATTATAAAAATATTATGTGGTTTTCTCCTTTAATGTATTCAGTTCTTTTTAATCTCCCACAGCTGGGCACAAGTCTCCCTTCAATACGAAGGGGATCAGGCCACAGTCCACCACGCTGGTCAAATTGTAATATATTTTAAATAAGCTAGTAAAATTCAATGACGTACAACGTGACGATGTCGGCGTTGGCGTGCGCCACGGCGATGTCGAGCGGCGTGCGGCCCGCGTGGTCCGTGAGCGACTGGTCCGCGCGGTAGCGCAGCAGGAGACACACCTTGCAAATAAAAGTACGTTTTTAAAAAAAAAATATGTATATTGTTATATTGGACAATTATTACTTATCTCTATAGATAAATAAAATTGAAGTGGCTGTTTGTAATCAATTACAGCTTTTTACTAAATGCATAATTTGAAATTATATAAGGTATGATAATTATAAGGTAAACAATACTTTAAAAATTTGTCTCGATTTTTTTCGGCTAATCACTGGTTGAATTTAATTTTGACGGGACTTTCACCAGCAGATAGCTGATGTAATAGGGAGATACTTAGGCTAAAATGTTTAAAAATTTCGTTAAAATAAAATATTCAATCAATTCAAACAACAAATCTTATGTGATTAGCACAAATTTGTACTCCAGACATGGGTATTTACTATTTATTATATGTACATAATATGTTGGGACATTATTGCAACAGCGCCATCTAGTTACATGGTAAGCTATGAGGCTTGTGAGGCAATGTTTGTTATATGTATGAATTTATATATTATGTATAGTGTATCAACTATCTGGTATTCATAACACAAGGCATGTACATGAAACTAGATGGCGTTGTGTATAATGTCTTAAAAGAAAAAAATATATAACAAACATAAATATAACTAATACACGCCATACCTGCCCAGTGTGACCAGCCTCCGTGGCGAGGTGCAGCGGCGTCATTCCATCTTCATCTTGAGCGTTCAATTTACTACCGTTGAGTAATAAAAATGAGCAAGCCATTACTGAACCCTAAAAAATTAATAAATTAATTTAGCTTCGTTCTTACTAATCATAATTATTAAACATCACGTCATAAATTATATAATACTAGTTTGTTTCTTGATTGTGTTTTCAATTACGTTGGTTACATAATCTTGTTAAGTTATGTTTCCTTAAATAAAATTGGCAGACAAACTTCTGAGATGTTTATTCCTCCTATTGATTATAATTTTTAAACACATAATACATACCTCGACGCGTTGATAAAGATAGGTTAAATTTAGAAAATATTAAAATAATCTAGTAGATTGTCGACGTACGCTGAGCACGGCGGCGTGCAGCGGCGTGCGCGCGCGCGCGCCGGCGGCGCACACGTCGGCGCCGGCCGCCAGCGCCGCGCGCATCACGCACACGTTGTGCGCGCGCGCCGCTCGCGCCAGCACCGCCTCCGCCGACAGTACGCACATCTCCTCCGCACCTGCGCGTGTTACCGGAACGTATTTTTAAAACATGTTGTATGTATGTTAAATAATTTACTATATACATCTTTTCCTATAAATAAAATTGAAGTGTCTGTTTTTAATTTCAAATTAACACTTTTCACTAAATGGATATGAAAATTATATACGGTACTGGCATCAAAAAAATCAATTTTAAAAATTTATATCTGTCTGTCTGTTTATTGCAGCTAATCTCTGAAACGGTTGAACCGATTTTTATGGGACTTCACTAGCAAACAGCTAATGTTCACCATCATGTTAAGGAGTAAGGCTTCGTAGGCGCTAAATCTAGGGACGAACCTGAGCGAAGCGAGAGTGAGTCGTATACCATAAGTTCGTTTTCCATATAAATATTTGCTATAGAACTCCAATTAAAGAATTAAGTAGCTTACCTTTTTTGAATAACCATCGAGTGTAAATTACATGCAAAATAAGAATAAAAACATATATACTACCCAAATCATCCTCCTCTCCCTCTGTGGAGTCGTGATCGGAGGGCAGGCTGAGGTCGACGGGGCGCTCGCCGGACAGCTCCGTGCCGATCAGCAGCACCGGGCTGCCCTCGGACTTTGAAGAGCTCTCGCTCACTATATACATATTATAATTATTATTATTACACGTTTTTACTGACAATTTTATAGGTAATTTTGTTGCTTGATGAAAGTGTATTATAAATTATTTAAAAATATAAATAACAATAGTTATATCTTATTTTTCATTATACCAACGCTTTTATGTATTGTTTTTTTATTTCTAAAAAAAGTTGAAATTGCTGGATGTATTTGTATAAAAAGTATGCAAGAAATGCACTAAGCCAAAGTGACACAAATTAATGCTACCGTTTGGCATCCGAGGCGCATTCAAGCTATACAAAGGAAGTTAGTATATAAGTAAAAAAAAAAGTCGCCCTGGTAACCATTTTTTTAATTTACCTTAAAGCCGTTGAACAATGAATATTATTGTTACATTACATTAATATATATTTCCAAATCGGGAAAAAATAAAAAGTAGTAGTTAATTACTAATTGTAAATAAACATACCACTTGTGTTACTGTTGTCGTCACTTTTCTCGTCTTTGATTGTCTCTGGTACAGATGGTGGAACACGAACTCTGAAAAATATGTATTTAAATGTTACTACAGTCATGTATTGAAAATAAATACAGAGGTTTGTTAAAAATATATAATAATCATGTCCTCGTGACTGATTTTGCCCACGGCAACCAATCTCACTGAAATAAATAGATATAAACTAGCATTTCCCGCGGCTCCGCTCGCATTTTAAAGACCGGAAACCAAATTCTTAGATTATGATTTTATATATTATTACGGGAGAATAGGTTTTAATTGTACGTTTAGATTTCTCAGAAATTAGATATTTTCCTGCAATAAAAAGTATCATATATTGTTGATACAGATCGGTCCGTGTCAGTGGTTGATGCGGTCACAGACAGACAGACAAATATTCTAACAACTACACATTCGGCATCTGTATCGTAACAATGACTAGTTCAATAACAATTTTCAAAAAATATTTATTCTACAGATTTGACTCTGTGAAATTTTATTATATTATGTAAATGTAATACTAGCGACTCGCCCTCGCTTTGCTGGGCCCATCCCTAGCGCGAGCGAAGCCGCGGGTTCCGCTAGTAAATGTAGTACAAAAGATTGACAAATTATACTTATACCAAAATTTCCTCAAGAACGACTCTTTCCATTTGTGAAAATAGCATGAAAATCGGTACACGGTTTTTGATATTATCGCGAACAGGCATACTGGCACGGCGGAGGACTTTGTTTTATAATATGAGGTGTTGTATAGATAATAATAATTAAACTTTGCACGAATCAGAAATTCAACCCAAGACCTCTTAATCTGCAGCCGAAAATGCTAGCCACTAGACCAAAAAGTAATATATAGGCTAATGTATAATATAAGCTAATATAAGTAAGAAAGTACCTCCGCCTGGCGCGGCGCACCGACCAACGCCTACCGTTCCTCAGGGGCGACTCCTGTATGGAGTCTGCCATATTGCTGACAATGTTCTTAACAAACTCCAACTTCACATACTTTGCCCTTATCCACGCCTCACGCACTGATCTGCAAGTGTAGAAGAGAAAACATATCTAATCTAAACCTCAAATTATACATATAAAAAAGATAACGTGTGGTGTCGTGGGACACCGGATAGGTGCGAAGTTCCTTATTATAAATATATATATATTAATTTTAAGTTCTATTCGAGGTATAAAGAAAATAATTATTCGGGTATATATTTTTTATTATGATTTTTTTTAAGAAAAAAAAATTCTTTACAAAGTTATCAACTTTATTTTATTAACAAACCAGATGGTGTAATTATCGAATGATATAATAATAATAACCGTCATCACGTAGACTATACATTACACACTGTATAGCCATCATACAAAGACTATACATAAATAATAAAAATCTCACGTTATGGACGTTTTTCCCCGGTTAGGGTAACCCTCCGAATCGTCCCATAAGGAACTTCGTTCCAATAATTTGTTTGGGATATGTAGTTCTGTGGTAAGCTATGAGACTAGTGTTACGGATACCAGATAGTTGATACAATACAGTCTACAAATATATATGTATAACTTTTAAATACATACATATAATAAATAGAAACACCCATAACTGAAGTACAAACAAACATTCGTGCTCACAAAGCAGGGTAGGAAACTACAAACTGACCCAAACCTGTCATCAAAAATATAAACTATTAAAACTAAATGTATAAAATCTTCATAAGATATTATATTATGGCTATTATAAAATAGCCATAATATCTTAAAACGTTTTTTTTAATATATTTTAATAATATAAACTTCTGATTTTAATGCCTAATAAGTTCTCTAGTACTTGAGAGTCTCTAAGGTAAACTAAAGATAAACGGACGGACGAACATGGCGGAACTGAGGAGGAGGCTTATTGGTGACCCTACGCTAGTAAAAGCCAACTTACAAAGCCTCGATCACCGACGTAGGGTTGCCAGCCTTTGTGTATTCTATAGGTTACATTTCGGAGTGTGCGCAGACACGACCTAATTCCCCTATCCCTTTCTATCATCCGGTGACCCGATCTGCTAGTCTCCATCGTTATGTCGTAGGATAAGGATCGGAACAGCCTGCCTGCGTCAGTGTTTCCGTCCGATTACAATATGGGAGTCTTCAAGGCAAGAGTGAATAGGTGGCTACTGAATTAGTGCGACTCCATCTAGGACTGCGTTACCACTTACCATCAGGTGGAACGTAGTCAAGCACTAATTCTGAATTGAATAAAAAAAAAACTATAAGAATTCTTTGTTGACTACAGAACCCTAAAAAGCTAATAATTAAAACTACTCCAGTAACATTTCCTTATCTACCTCAAAACCCTTATATGTGATTTAGTTTCAGAAATTAAAATGAATAACTTACGTTTCACAATCTGGGGTGGCCCTTGTAATGGTAGTGCCTTCTGTATTAGCTTCATATATTAAATTGACTATTTTGTTACCCAATTCTGCCATTACCTGTAAAAGTTTAATTATAGCTGCATTATACTTTCTTAGATTTACGCGAATATTCGACATTATAAATGAAACTACCTTTTCGGATTTTGTCGCGGATTTATTTTGATTTTTAGTTCCCGACGTTTCGAATGCTTTACAGCAATCATGGTCACGGGAGAGACTAAGGTATTTGACGTCTCATAGGTTTATATACTTGTTACAGACAGTGCCTACCCACAATTTACAAAAATTTTGAAAATGGCATCAGAGTACCTTATAAAATTTTAATTCTAAACATTTATATTTAAATTTAAATAATTTAAAAATAATTCATAATTATGGCAATATTATTAACTTATTTTTAGCTAGTATTATTACAATTATTATAATTTTTATTTTAATATTAGTTATTCAAAAGTATTATGTAGTGTTGCTATTCTAATAATTATGTATATTTTCTTACCTATAAATTGTTTATGCTAATTGCTAAGTTGCATTTTATTATTTAAATTAAGTATTAATATGATATAAGAAAATTAAGTTAAAATATAAATTGAATTTTGATTATTTTAAAGTATTAAGCACCACTACTGCAAATTAAAAATAATTTAATCAAATCAAAATATGCTTAGATTTGACAGATTCTTTTGAATTATAATTTTTAAAAATTTTTTGAATTTAGATTGAAAGAAAGCTACTGCACGGTTCGGAAGGCAGTTTGTGCAGAGAAGAACCGGCAAGAAACTCTACACTTGCTCTTTTTAAAAAAATATTTTAACAATATTGTAATACATACAATAATTATATATTATAATATTAAATTTGACTACTTGTATCAAGATCTACACAGTATGAGCTAACTACATCCGACTGTCTATTATGATTACTTTTATTATTATTAGATTTTATTATATTAATTACAGGATCCCAAGAAGGTGGTAATACCCAACCGTCCTCTCTATTAAAGTTAGGATGTTTTTTAATTTCAATTGCCTCGCGAATCATTCTAGGTCGATAACGAGTCTCTTCCGCGAGTATTTGAGGGTTATCAAAGCGAATATAGTGGCTGGGGCGATCCAGACAATGTTTACAGACAGCGGATGTAGTATTGCGACGGTGCTTCACATCAGCTATGTGTTCTTTGATCCTAGTTCTAATAGATCTCTTTGTTTGTCCGATATAAGAGAGCCCACAGTCACAATCAAGTTTGTATACTCCTGCATCTTGGAGAGGGATATGGCACTTGACTGATGGTAGAAACTGACTGATTTTCTTAGGCGGCTTGAAATATGTTTTGATAGAAGCACGCTTTAGGATGCTTTCTTATTCCTATTCCATCATGTGCAAAACCACCTAAACTATATGGTCTTCCGAGAATACATAAGGCGAACGCCCCCCTACGTCCAATTGTGAGCCAAATCGACTCGCCGACTTACAAATTGGCCAAACTAGTAGGAAAAGTACTCTCACCACTCAGAGGTCAAACAAGTGCGTTCACAAGAGACTCTTACCAGTTTGTCAATGAAGTTAAACATCTAAAACTCATGGACAATGAAACAATGGTTAGTTTTGATGTACAGTCTTTGTTTACCAGCCTACCAGTAGAAGACTGTATTGAAATAATATCTAAGGAACTTATGGCTTACAACATGCCGATTGAATACACAGAACTTTTAAAACACTGCCTTACATCTGGCTATCTACTGTGGAATGATGAATTCTACAAGCAAGTGGATGGAGTGGCCATGGGTTCGCCAGTCTCCCCTGTTGTCGCCGACATCTTCATGGAGGACTTCGAGGAGACTGCCCTAAACACATCACCTGTGACCCCTCGGTTCTACAAGCGGTACGTAGATGACACTTTCACAATATTACCAACTGACAAAATAACTGTATTCCTAGAACATCTTAATTCCATAAATCCTAAAATACAATTCACAATGGAATTAGAATCGGACAATACATTAGCTTTCTTAGATGTATTTATTTATTTATTTATTTTATTAGACCACCAACAAAGTACTTACTAAACACAAGAAAAATAAAATTGTACATCGAAAAGAAAATATGAAGAGTAGTACCTTAATTATAGGTGATAACGACATTACACATAGTAGGTAAAACAAAATTTTAACTTCATCATTTAATTATAAAAAAACTTAAATAATAATAACATTTTACGAGAAATAAAAGAAAAAATAAATGCTGTATCTGTATAGGTGTTTACAATTATATTTTAGCTATAGAGGTACTGATCTTTTTTTTAAAATTAAAAAGTTTATCATTAAATATATCTACAAGTATGTCCTTATTCTTGTTAATTAAATTGTATGTTTTAATAATTCTATTAAGAGGGGAGTTATAGCCTAAATTAGAGTTAGCAGCATTGGTTATGAAGAAAGCTCGTTTATCTAAGCGTAAACTCTTAGAAGGCGCTGATATTGGAACTTGGGCAAGTAGTTGTGGGCAGTCAAGATTACCGTTAACTAATTTGTGTAAGAACAGAGTGTCGAGCATACGTCTCCGATTAGTCAACGTGGTCATTCCGAAATGTGATAAACGGTCTTCATAAAGTGGTAATTTTTTTACTTGGCCAAATTTGAATGATAGGTGCCACAAGAAACGTTTTTGAACGCTTTCCAATCTCTTTATGTAAACATCGTAGTAAGGGTTCCACACTACACTGCAATACTCTAGAACACTGCGCACAAGAGCATTATATAAGCATATTAAGGTTTGTGGATTTCGAAAGTCATTGCAGTATCTCAAAATGAAGCCCAAGTTCTTAAAAGCCTTTCGGCAGATTTCATCGATATGAATATGAAAGCGTAATTTTGTATCAAGGAAAACACCGAGGTCACGGACTACGTCGATAAACTCTAGTGAAATATTACATATTTTATAACTACTGCAGAATTTTCTTTTTAGTCTATTGAAACTTACTACATGACACTTTTTTATATTTAAGTTCATCGCATTGTTATTGCACCAAGTAATTAGTCTATCTAAGTTAGTATTATATCAGTCTATTAATTAAATGTAATCCAGATAACACCTTGAGTCATACTGTGTATAGAAAGAAGACCCATACTGATAGGTACCTGAATGGTGAATCTCACCACCACCCTTCACAGTTAGCTACCGTGGGAAAATCTTTGTTTCAGAGAGCTCGAGGGATCTGTGACGAGCAACACCTGGCGGGAGAGCTGCAACATGTCAAGCAGGTTCTGCAAGACAACAAGCTACAAGTGCCGCGCCCTCGTCACAGTGAACGAGTGAAACCAGCCACAGTCGAGCGCGTACCTGCAATTCTGCCCTATGTGAGAGGAGTCACTGACAAGATTGGCTACATCCTAAAGCGTGCTTCTATCAAAACATATTTCAAGCCGCCTAAGAAAATCAGTCAGTTTCTACCATCAGTCAAGTGCCATATCCCTCTCCAAGATGCAGGAGTATACAAACTTGATTGTGACTGTGGGCTCTCTTATATCGGACAAACAAAGAGATCTATTAGAACTAGGATCAAAGAACACATAGCTGATGTGAAGCACCGTCGCAATACTACATCCGCTGTCTGTAAACATTGTCTGGATCGCCCCAGCCACTATATTCGCTTTGATAACCCTCAAATACTCGCGGAAGAGACTCGTTATCGACCTAGAATGATTCGCGAGGCAATTGAAATTAAAAAACATCCTAACTTTAATAGAGAGGACGGTTGGGTATTACCACCTTCTTGGGATCCTGTAATTAATATAATAAAATCTAATAATAATAAAAGTAATCATAATAGACAGTCGGATGTAGTTAGCTCATACTGTGTAGATCTTGATACAAGTAGTCAAATTTAATATTATAATATATAATTATTGTATGTATTACAATATTGTTAAAATATTTTTTTAAAAAGAGCAAGTGTAGAGTTTCTTGCCGGTTCTTCTCTGCACAAACTGCCTTCCGAACCGTGCAGTAGCTTTCTTTCAATCTAAATTCAAAAAATTTTTAAAAATTATAATTCAAAAGAATCTGTCAAATCTAAGCATATTTTGATTTGATTAAATTATTTTTAATTTGCAGTAGTGGTGCTTAATACTTTAAAATAATCAAAATTCAATTTATATTTTAACTTAATTTTCTTATATCATATTAATACTTAATTTAAATAATAAAATGCAACTTAGCAATTAGCATAAACAATTTATAGGTAAGAAAATATACATAATTATTAGAATAGCAACACTACATAATACTTTTGAATAACTAATATTAAAATAAAAATTATAATAATTGTAATAATACTAGCTAAAAATAAGTTAATAATATTGTCATAATTATGAATTATTTTTAAATTATTTAAATTTAAATATAAATGTTTAGAATTAAAATTTTATAAGGTACTCTGATGCCATTTTCAAAATTTTTGTAAATTGTGGGTAGGCACTGTCTGTAACAAGTATATAAACCTATGAGACGTCAAATACCTTAGTCTCTCCCGTGACCATGATTGCTGTAAAGCATTCGAAACGTCGGGAACTAAAAATCAAAATAAATCTGCGACAAAATCCGAAAAGGTAGTTTCATTTATAATATAGCTGCATTAAGTAAAATCATATAAAGTATTGATTAGTTAATTTTACAAGTATTATATAGTTCAGATTTTCTAAATGATGGAATAAATTTTCACAAAAACATCATAAGAAAATGTTGCTGAGTGAAGCCCGTTAAAATTTCGGGTCTCACACCTCTGATATTTTCAATTGCGAATCATTTCCAATATTATTACCACTTGTTTTACTGTTAATACTTGCCGTGTTGTTAGGAAACCTGCCTGTCTGATATAACCTAGCAAATTTACGAAAGGAATGTGTAATCCATCAAATGTGGTGGACTATGGCTGGCTCGAGCCGAGACTCATGCCCAGCAGTGGGACGTTAATTATTGTATTGTATTATGCAATAAATATATATCACCTTTATAATATCTGGCTCCCAATCGTCTAACGTAAGTGACCTCACTTTACTGACGTGAACGCCCAACGAGCGGTGAATACCCGAACAGTCTAAGAAAAATACAAATTATTTAATTGAGCAACAAAATATTGAGTTGAGATTTCAATTCTGAGGGTTTTATGTACGAATTATTGTTGATGTGATTACGTCTTGCTATTTATGTCTCGTGTCTTTATTTACTTACTTTTGTATGTCACATTCGACAAAAAAATCGTTATTGCTCATATAAGTAGGGGTCGATTAAAAACATTTTAGGTGAAACACTACCCTTAAGTTTGAAGAGAAAAATTATGAGTGAAACTTTCATCTTTTAGAAAATAATAAAATACCAAGAAAAAAAAAGAAAAATAAAAATCATTTTTCATAATTTAAGAAATATTTAAAATCATTTTATTCAAATTGAAGAAAGCTCTTTAAACATGATAAACTTACATGTGTCACGAGTCTCTAAAGAATGTCGTGTACACAAAAAGAGCTTTTATTTTTACTATCTGAAGACAGAGGAGCTTTTAGAAAATTTACTCATCATGGTTGCAAAAACAAATTAACTGAAAATTACGTTAGCTTAAAGCAAACTCTGAATAGTAATAATAAAGATATTTTTACTATAATAAAAAGAACGCACTTTTATTACGAAACAACAAATCAAAAAGAAAAGTCTATCTCATGGGTATCATACTTTTTATATGGTACGGATGGAAAAACAAAAATTTCGCTTTTAAAAACTAAAATAAATTGTAAGCTTAGATATTGTTTTCAGATTATATTATCATAATTATAATAAATACTAGCGGACCCGACAGACGTTGTTCTGTCCACATATAAATTTTTTAGAAACTTTTCCTCCCGGTGAAATGTTTTATTACGCATTCGCAAAACAACATTTACTTCGCACCTCCCAGTATGTATTCGCTGATTTAATTACCATCGCACGCACCATGGCAACGATAATAACATGATACGTCAAACGCCATTAATGTTATAAAGATTTTTTTTTAATTTCCTTTTTTTTCGCACAACTTTCATATTTATTCACCTTTAAAACCTTCCCTGGACTTCCACAAATAATTCAAGACCAAAATTAGCCAAATCGGTCAAGCCGTTTTGATGCTATGTCGTGACAACGGAAAACGGGTTTCATTTTTATATATATATAGAGATAGAGATAAGATAAACGAACCTATACACAATGTTATTCCCAGGTTAATACTCGCCCAGCGCGGGTTGGGGCTGCCACAGTCGCAGCAGTAATTGTTCCCCGGTATACTGAGCAGTTGCTCCCATATCCTGAAACATTAAAAAACTCACATGGTAGGTACCAGCTAACTTTTTAAATTTTATTTAACTCCAAATATTACACGATAATGACTAAATATAGTTTGACGACTCGTTTGGCTCAGTTGGTGGTGACCCTACTTTCTGCGCCAGCGGTCGCGGGTTCGAGTCCCGCTGGGGGCATTCATTTGCTAATCACGAATGTTTGTACTCCAGTCATGGGTGTTAATATTTATAATATGTATGTATTTAAAATTTATATATGTGTAGTATATCAACTATCTGGTATCCGTAACACAAGCTTCGTACGCTTACCACGGAACTAGATGGCGCTGTTGTAATAATGTCCCAACATATTTATAGTGTTACGACGCTTATTTCTTGAGGAAATATTTCCTATAGGAAAATCATACCACCTGATCCTATCAAGTCATCTTTAGAAATTGATTTAGCTTTTAGGGTTTAGTTAAGAGATACATTAAAACTGTGTACCTTTTTAGATTAAAAAATTGTAGATCTTAAAAAGATCTATAGAAAGTCCGCAATTGAATATAACTATGTTATTTATTTAAACGTACCGCTATGCTAAAGCAAACACTTGAGTGAACCAAGGTTCCGTCCGCTAGTGTATAGTAGAGGATATTTACCTGATTTTCTTCATAGCTGGTGTGGCAACACTGTGCCTGCTACTGGCGGTGCGGGTGTCATCCGGCACAAGGACTATTTGCGAATCGGAATTGTCCCTACTCTGCCCCTGCTGTATGGCCGCCCTTATCCCATTCTGGAGAGCTGTTATCCACGAATTGAGCATTTCCTCGGAATCCGCTTGGAGCATGTGACTTCTATGTATAAAAGAAACGTTATAAATACAGTGTAAACTCTATATAACGACACTAAAGGGACCGTGTCTATTTTGACGTTATAGAGAATTGTCGTTAAATAGAGAGCAGGAAAATCTGTATAAAAATGAAAATCTGAAAAAGAAAATGCTTATTTCAGACTAGTGTTAGTAATTACATACATAAAAACAATTCTTATTAAAACGCTATTGTGTACAGTTTGTTATTTTCGTCTGACGTCTTTTTCTGCACCAGTAATTTAGATGTATTTTTTAATTATTTTATTCATATTCCGCGATATTGCTATGGCGATATTGAGGCATCTTGGTGATAAAGAAAGTACCTTGCCCAATGATATTATAAGTAAAAAGGTGTAGATACGTTACCTAAACGACATTCTATCTTCAAAAACGGCACACTAACGCACACATGAATACAGAATAACAAAAAATATTGCAATAACACACTACATTACGATTAGTCGTCAAAATAGGATGGCATGATTCAAGTATCGCAAGTGAAAAAGAGACAAATATAATTCTCGACAGGGCGTCGTCAACGCGTTGGTAGGCCAATAGCCTAGTTTTAGTGTGCCACTTTTTGAGCGCGTATGACTTATCTACACCTTTTTTCCTAGTATATCAATGACCTTGCCAATCATTTTGCTGTTTCCAGAGCTTCTTTAATGCACGGCGGAATTTTTACTAATTTTGACAACTTAAAAAGTACTATTTATTATTTATTGTTGTCGTTTTATCGTTATTAAGAGTGGGTGTAATGTTAAATAGATTGTATCATTGTATGGAAACTAACCAAAGCGAAGTGATTTTAACGCTTTAGGGAGTTTGTCGTTAAATCGAGTTACGTTACATGGAGTTTACACTGTAACAACAAATAATTTAACTATCGAAGATATAATACTTGTTTTAAGTATGAATTATTTTTATTGTTTATTCTATACTAAAGTTCGAGGTTAACCATATATGTATATGAGTATGACTAATCAAAACATGTTTGGAGAACATTGTACAGTTCTCTGAAACGATTAGAAAAAAAAAACTTTTTATGATTCGATATAGTGATAAACATTATCTTACAAGATAAACTGAAAACATAGTGCCATCTAATTACAATATATTTCTTACTTTGATGGTGACAAAACTTCAAAACAAAATCTCCTCTCGCCATCGTGCACTGGTTTCACTGTACACAGCCTTAAGTCCTCCTCCATGACTGTAACATTTAATTCGCCTGTTCTTTTCCTAAAAAGCAACACTGATTTTATAAACAACTAAAACTAAAACAAAAGTAACAAAGTTTCATCACTTTTAATGTCTCTTGACTTAAAATCTACTTGATGTTTCATTTAAAATTATTAAAACCAATACTTCTCGTATGAAATACATATATAAATTAACTAGTTTGTTTTTGATTTACTTCACCTATACTCTTATTTACGGATGAACAATGTGCGATGAACCCCTAAATAAGTCTTGTATTTATATTAAACATTTTTTTTTTACTATAGTAGACAATGACTATAGAACTCCATCACATAATCGCTGTGTACAAAAATTCATCAAAATCCATCCAGCCATTTCACCGTACACACATACAAACTTTTATAATACATTTATAATAAGTATTAAGTTATGAGTAAATTATAATTCAAAATATTTTAAGCTAAACTGCGCATATTATTCAATTTCATAGACCCTGACCACCACTTGCGTCCCACTTATGCAGCCTTCAAGCTCTAGCGTGTCGAGCGTAAAGTGTAAACTGTTAACAGACTTACCTATACACAAGGCGATTGTCGTACAAATAGAACCAACGCCGATTCCACGATTTAAACGCATTTGAAGTCCTTTTGAACAAATATCCCTGCATTCGAGGCGTATTTTTTAAACAAGGCGTGCTCATTAAGCCGTCTTTGCTATCCCTTTCGCTGGCGACGGATTTACAACTTGGTAAAACCGTATCCTTACTGTTGACTATTGTATGCCGATTTTCCATCTCTTTGTCGAGTATTTTTGTATCGTTACGCATCGTTGCAATCTGTAATGCACTCATTAGTCAATAGCTGGCTTTAAATTACTAACAATCAATACTTTCATAATTGTTCCGTGATATCAATTAGGATTTTAGCGTTTTTTCAAGAAATTTTAATTGTGTTTAGATATTTTAAATAGTTTTCAAATAAAGAACTGGTATGTGATTAAGCATGCAACTCGGATTATAAACATTTTAATTCATTTGTTACAATGGGTAATTATCTCCTCAATGATTGTAGTTTTCTACAAACCAGCTTATATATTACAATTTCTTAATAGATTACGATAATAATACAATTATTTTTCCCTTAAGGAAAACGGTACATGTCTTCGTAAGATAAACAAACATTAAATAAAAAATGAACATTAATATGATTATGTATTATATATTTTACATATGGTTATGTCACGTTCAAATGACCACACTTCCTTTCCTAACATAATGATAAGACTACGTCCATCAAACTCTATTGCGTCTGTTTAAGGCCTAACATTACATATTCATGTATGAATGTGCCTAATATAATTTATTATAGAACAAATTGTAATACTACTTAGTTTGAATTTAGTTAACTTTCACTTAATATCAAATACTTAATGCCTACGTCTACGTATAGTCTAATAGAAAAAAAATATATTTTTGAGTTTTTCTTGAACTTTCTAATAAAAAACTGAAATAAAACAATTTAGTAGAATCGTATGAATCACTCACCTCGTCTGCGATTGATTTCAGAAATGGTTCTAAGTCTTCAGATAAATCAGCACCTTGATGGTGGTATGTGCAGCACGCTTGCAAATATGACAGGAACTGAAAGTATATAATAATTATCTTTACGATTGTCACTAGAACTATGTTGCTTATCTTTCTGTACTACTTCACTTTTAAAAATATTATATATATAGGACCGTAAAAAATATGTATAGGAATTTAGATAAATAGTTTTACGAGTCTTATATTATGTAATTCGATACAATCACGTCGTAAAAAAATAAAAATATATTTATATAAAAATAAAAATATATGAAAATGAAAAAAAATATATATTTAGATAGAGTTTAAATTCTCAATTTATTTATTTAAATATTTAAGAATGACGCACCGCTGTTATATTTTCATTTGCACACCATATAAAAAATGATTGAGTAAATCAACGTCTATATAACATATCACTAAAGTAACACTAAAAATCACAAAATGTTTAACATAAATGATTTAACGAAACAAATTTATAAACCAAAAAAAAAACAACATTTGACAAAACTGCCTGTACAAGATGCCGTAATCAGATTGCGCGGCACATTACTCACTTGTGTACAACCTTGCAAGTTGCGTGGTACGAAATCTATTAAGCACCGATTCGTACTATCAGTGACTAATTGACGATACTGTCATATAATATCGATTAACTAATAAAATATATATGTTTTTATCGTTCTATTACACTAATACTAAATCATATTTCATTAAAGAAAAACCTAAAGTTAATTTTGTCTCAGGACATTTAATTTAAGATGAGACAATACATAATCTTATACTATATCTTTTTACCAGTCTTTGTATTTTTATCTTGAGTCTGACACATCGTGTTGTGTTAACATATTAAAAATAATATAGGTGTGTTTATTTAAATTACAACTTGCTGCACGTACATCGTAATTAATAGGTATCTATTTTTTAAGTAATGAATGACTAACTTCGCCGTATCGTCTTTTACTGTTTCTTAAATAAAGTTGTGAATTCTCAAAATAAATAGAATAAATTTGGTTTAAATATAATAGCATATAAATGCTCATTAAGCCTTGTTTATACGAAGAGCATCGCTGGCTTGGAATTGGCCTTGTATAAACAGATTTTCATGCCAAGCCAGCGCAGATGCAGGCTGACTGACTTCATCAAAACAACACGAGCCAAGCCAGCGTTGGCTTGTCTGTAGAACTGGCACCAGCGTACTGGATTCTTATAAACCAGGCCTTAGAATTTAAAAGGAGTAAAGTGAAAGTATTCAAAATGTTTCTACACGTTTATATGGATTAATACTCGCAGTCATAACCAACTGTTAGTGTAATAAAAAATTATTATACATTATCAAAAATCTAAAATTACGATTACGACATCAACTAATAAAATAATGCTACAATCTTATCTTTTTAATAAGCATTAATCGCATGTGTTTATAATATAACACAATATCAGTAACATTTCATACTAGGATAGTGAACAGTGGACATTGGAACATCCTGAATATATTACTTGAAAATTATATTATTTGCAATAAAACTAGTTTAGTGGAACCTTTTGTAACAATTCTGAATTGCCGAAACATAAAATAGTCAACATATCACGATTATTGATCAACGTTGATCATGATTTGTTATGATGTACCTACTAACTAAAAGATAACAAATTATACGCTTATTGGTTGAACATGTTTTAAGAACTTTTCGATTTTTAACTGCCTTATTCGTTACTCGGGTACGGCCACAGTTCTGGAGGTCCAGGGTTCGAGTTCCAGCTTCGGACTAAGGAAGCTATTTCTGTTAAGAAATTCTTAGTAAATTCCAAATAAGAATCTGGGTGGTCCTACGCCTGATCTCATTGTATCATTTTTATATATCAAATACCAAGGGTTGTGAGTGTAAAGTCAAACCCATTTTCATAAAGTATGCAATATAGAACATTTTAATACATATAGCCTCTAAATTCATGAATCAGGTCAGGATTCGCCTTAAACACTATTTGTAAATAGTACACAACACCTAACAATAGCATATTACATTTAAAATTATAAGTATTTTTCTGACTTTGTGGTAGGCACACAAGGAAATCGTGCATAAAAAGTTATAATACACTTCAAAATTAAATAAAACCTCCATATAAAAGAACAAACAGACTGCTTTTACAATTAAGCTGTCAAAATATGAAAAAAATACATAATCGGAACATGGAATTCGGAACACAGTGAGATAGTTGCGTAGCTAATAATTAAAGCTATTCATTGTTGTGCCGCTGAGTCACGCGTTTCCGTCTAATTCATACTATGATTTGCGTAACATACACCTGTATCGTAGATTTATGGACTTAATTATTTTTATTTCCTTAAGTGTATTAAATTATATGTATTTTTATTTAATGTTTGTATTGTTGGATATGTAAATATTATCCGAATAATGAGAAAGGCAGTGGCATTACGTCAGGGCGTCGCGGTTGTATGCGAAAGCGATCCCGTGGCGTCCCATACATGAAGGCAGGGGTTTGGGAGTTGGGTTTTAGTGGGTATGCCGGATGCGTCCGGAGAGTCACCACATAACCCCCCAGGGGAAGTCGGGGGTACCCGAAATAGGGTTTCCCAACTTTAAAAAAAAAAAAAAAAGGCAGTGGTAGGTATTACAGTGGTAGCGCGCGCGTTTAGGAAACCGAGGGAAGAGGGATCAAATCTCTTGTCTCGCACCTCCTACATATTCAAATTCGATTCATTTTCTTTACATTCTACATTCTTGTATGTTACCAATCGTCTTACGGTGGAAGAAAAACAGCGTGATGGACTATGGTCTGATCCCCCTCGTATTGAAGGGATTCGTGACAGCAGTGGGATGTTAAAAAGGACAGAATACAAGGAGAAAAATATGATTTTGTCTGTTGATTAATTTTTTTTTTGTAATTAATAGCAAATAAGTTCCATACATCTATTAATACATTAAATATGATTAAAAGATTAGTAAGGTACTATATATAAAAAGATAAAACAGATTAGTGCGTGAATACAGTTAATTAAGTTTATGTTCGAGATAGCTCAAATTTCAGTAATATGTATTGGATAATCATATTAGCTGATTCTATTATAAAAAGTCTAAGACAGTGGTATTAATTTTGTGTAACATTGAGTTTTATGTACAAGTTCCGGCTGACGTCCCAGTTTTCTTAACAATTACATAAATCAACAATTTGTTATACTTCACTATCCTATACTTCAACAAATATCTTCTTACACAAATTTCTCCAAATTAAGGCCTTGACATTTCACTTGCTATTGCTAATTGCATAATTCATTTTGAGGACTTGCAATTGTTGATCTTTGTTTTTAAAATTATGAAAATCTTGGCCTATCATATTTTTATCATGAACACTTAGACTCGACGTTGTCAGTATATTTGGGTACTAAAATTGATTACAATTTGTCTTAAGTTTGGAAGCGAAGCAGAAAGAATTTCGAACATTAACCTATTATTACCCGTCTCTATCACTTGCACAGATACAATGACCACCATCCTCAGGGATCGTAAGCTTTTTACCAAAAATCAAAATAAATCCACCACAAAATCAGAAAAGATAGTTTCATTTATAATGTCAAATATTCGCATAAACATAAGAAAGTATTAAAAGAAACTTACTGTTGCAAGTATTTCATGTCGGCGTCTGACTTGAAGCATAGTAATTTTCTGAACATGATCTAAGGCAGTATGTCGAAAACAGGAACGCGTTGCTAATAAGAGATTCACTACCTCCTCAACATCCATAGGTTTATGACGTGACACCTGATAAAGAAAAGAAATGTATGAACAATTATGTCTTTAGGCTATGTACTAGCTGTCATCAAAAAAAAACAAATTTAAGAGTCAGTTTTTATTAATGTCCATTCTACATGACATTGGCGAAGTAATCTGTGCTCAAGTGGCACGCTTGAAGCCATTAACAAGAGAAGTGAATTTATTAATGTCAAAATAACAGCTTTTGTACTAAATGCATATGGTATATGACTATATATGATATGTATATAACTATATATACAGTACATATAGAATAAACACAATTTTTTAAGTTTTTATCCATCTATCTGTTTGTTTCAGCTAATCTCCAAAACAGTGTGACTGATTAGTCTATTTAGGCTACATTTACTTTAGAAAAAGAATTAGAGTTCACTCAAAAATTAACAGTTTAACTTTTACTTTATTTAAATTAAGGAAGCACCTGAGGAAATGAGCATAAATAGCTAGTTGTAAATAATATCATTATACTATTTGACACATAATTAGTGAAAAGTTTTTATTTTTATTTTAAATTCAATATAAAATTTAGATTTACCTGAGAGTTTCTATTTAAAGCTATGTCAAGATCATTGGAGATTTTATCAAAATGATGTTTGCTTTCTTTCACACCTTTGATATCTCTGAAATAAAAAAATCTATTATAATTTTATTACAAAGAGGAAACACATTTATACACAAACACTATCAATGAATGTCATGAGTCAGTGTAGATAAAATGAAAACTACAAAACCATATTATTTCCAATCATATTTTTTATGTTGTAGAAAGTATGATGAGTATAATATGATGTTATTTTTAACTAGAGCACAATTTTTATTTCTCTAGTGAATGAACTTTACATAAGCAAAGTTTTGTACTGCTCATAAATCTAAATTTAAGCATATTTGATTGTAAATCTAAAAAAAGTTTTATAGAGGATTAATAAAAAGTTATTCAAAACTAATGATTTCTACATAGTTTTATATTCAATATAACTAAATAAAATGGAAACAGTTATTCATTTGAAGAATTTCAAAAAACATACACTTTAATAAAGGCAGAGAGATTCTTCAGTACAGTTCTAGAAGCCTGATCAAGTAGTATGGAATGAAACTTAGTCATTTCTTGTAAAGCATGGATCATGCGGTTCAAGGCTGCTTGGACAGTTGCATCTTCGGAGAAACTGCTTGTTAAGTCCCACAGTGCATTTGTAAATGTGCTGTAGAATAATAAGAATAATCTTTAAAACTCTATAATTAAATTTATTTAAAAATGCTGCATTTCCTAAAACATATCAAATAGAATACTAGCTATCAAATAAATACAACAAAGAAGTAGTAGTGTAAAAGAAGTTAATTTACTAGAAAACTCACCTTCTTTGAGTCATATAAATTTTACCCGACTCGATCATAACAGAACAAGACTTTAGAACTTTGTCGAGCTTTTGTTCTAAAGCTTCGATGCTAGCTTCTTCAGTCTCCAGCTGTTCCCTACAGGTAAAAGTTTTTTCAATTTAATGATTTAGTAAACATAACACGTACGAAATTTCACTTTCAATCAACACAAAACTTTCATTAGCCTACCTAAATTTTGGGGAATCTCTGAGGCACTCATCAAAATCTATTAAGGGCTTCATCTTTTAAGTGTTGTAATAATTATCCAACTATAATATTATTTAGGACAAAATGTTCATGTTCTAAACTATAAATCTTATATCCTAATCTAAAATCAAGAAAACCTTTATTCACGAACAAATCTAAACGAACATACGACAGTCCACAGATTGTATAACATTTGCGTTCAAAAGTCAATTGACTCAAACCCAAACATAATTTTGCATACAATATGGATGTCAAACTCAAATGGAAAGGAGAAAGTAGGGATGTACTTAGATACACCCTGTTTTCCAATTACAGAGCATAATGCGACTCAGTGGCGCACAATGCCGATTTGTGCTGATGCTAATTGGAACGTGAATATAACGATTCGATTATATATTTCTGCAAAATAAATATGTTTATAGTTTTGAATTCTAAAATAAAATTGTATTCACATTATAAACGTGGAATATAAAAAAAGTCAATGTTATTACTCTTGTAACCTTCATCGATAAGAGTATAGAACTAATAAAATATCACCTTCACTCTTTTTGACTTTTTTATTCATCTATGGCTTTTGACTTCACTAAATTCACTTCACCATGTCCTGTGTCCATTGTCCATCAGATCCATAGAGTATATTGCTATCAGGATCATTCATCTCCAAAGAGTATACAACTAATAAGTAATAAATGGAAAGTCATCACTCATCAGTCATTGGCACTGACCTCAATTCAATTCTCTTGTTAATGGCTTCAAGCGTGCCAGTTGAGACTGACCTCTATAATACCACTGGCAATTTTTTTATTTCCATTTAAAGCGTCACTAGCGAATGTCCAGAGAAATAATTTGGCGTATATTGTAAATGACTAGGGTTGATACCATTGAGGTATCGATACTTTTACTCGATACTGTATCGGTCGTCAAGTATCGTACGCGTTATCAATTGAAAAGTATCGATATTAACTCGTATCGAATAGTTAGTAGTGAAAAAAGTCTGCTTGTAATGCTTCCCAAAAATATTAATTTGTCCAAATGTTTGCATGCTAGGCGATTTATGGAAGCAGTGAATGTTGCGCCAGCTTTGGAAAACAACCTTTCGTAAGGTACAGAGATACCTACTACGTTCAAATATATGCATGCTTGCTTATATAACACTGAAAATACGGGCTTGAAATTCTCCCATTCCTCTAATGAGTTGGATTTTAAGTCGCAGACTGGATTAGCCAAGTAAATTGACACTTCATCGGCTTTAGAGGAAGTGCGCTTTCGCTTTTGGCCAAGTGCGAGTTGTTTGCGACGTGACCAAAAATCAAAATCTTCGTTTCGGTTTCGTCTTTAGACCACTGGTTGACAATGTCGCTTAAAATGAAATAGTAATATTGGCATACTGATATGAGTACTTTTGACCGGTACCTACTCGATACTTAATTTCAAAGTACCGATACTAAAAGTACTTGGTATCGGAGAAAAGTATCGAGTATGTATTTGTATTTACTCGTATCGTTTCATCGCTACAAATGACTGCGAGAGATGTGTTTGTTTACCGTAAAGTAATTTTATCGATATTTGTTCGCTGATATTAACATCACTAGTACCACAGGCACTCGGTACTTCCGACAGCGCCAAAATGGCGAATATCAAACAGGCACGAAAGCACTTTGTGCCAGTCTAGTGGTCTCTATGCCAGTGGTATTGATAGAGGTCAGTGGTCATTGGTGCTACTCAATATACTCTATGGTGCTACTGCTAAAAACATGTAGGTAGCAATATACTCTATGTGCTAAAAAATAAAAAGTTGACATTTGACAATTGACATATTTTGACAACATATTTTTCTAAGTTTTTAATTAAATTTCAAATTTACATTTTAAAACAATAATAAATAAAAAGATATCTTATATATCAATCTAGTGATGGGTAACTAGCCAAAATCTCAATAACTTAGCTAGCCGGTTATTTGTGGTTAAATAACTAGCTATATAACCAGCTATTCAGCTATTTGGCTATTTGGGCAACTCACTAACCGACTGATAGTACGTTAGCTCCGCAGCCGCGACAACGTTCGAATCCCGCTACGGAACATATTATTATCGTTTTTTATTTTTTTATTTTATTTTATTTTATACTTCCTTGTAAAGTAATGAATTTCTATTATACGTATTATTAAATTATTTTATTAAAAACTGTCAATCTAAAATCAATCTATCTTTAATCTACAGCGCCATCTATATTATATATGGGTAACGTCAGACCTAAACAACACACACCAGTACAAGTAAACTAAAAGTTTAACCATAGATGTCGCGCTACTTCATTTTTTTATTTCTAATGACGCAAAAAATAATTATTCCACCCTCAAATATTCTACTGACCCTTTTTTTTATTACAATATTGCTATTAATTTTTAATATAATAATAAAAAATATATAAATAAATTATATAAATAAAATTTTAGAATCTGTGTATAATACTAGAGGGCGCTGTTCGTAAAAAAACAAATACTTTGTGTCGATGTTTTTTTATTCGTTTTCCTAATAAGGCAATAAATAAAAATAAATATATTTATATATTTATTATTATATTAAATTAATGGTAATGTCATAATAAAAGAAAGGGTCAGCAGAATATTTGAGGGTGGAAAATTCTTTTTCATATATCGCAATGAAATTAAAACAAATCAATAATAATAATTAAATAAGGCTGATTTCAATCATGTTTCTATAGAATATCTTAGACGAAAAGAATGTAATATTATTATATATTTGTCAGAAAATAGCAAAGCACAAAAGAAATCCAAAAATAGAAAGTATGAAGGCATAAAAAAATAATGATAATACATATAAGTAAAGAAAACACAAAAATCAAAACAATAAATTAAAAACAAATCAAAAATAATAATAATATTAAATAACTATAGACTATACAATACATATTATATGACATAAAAATGTACAGCCAAAATACAAGAAGCTAATGCTCAAAAGGTAACATAAATGAGATGTCAAATGACTTATGACATTGTCAATGTCAATTATTTATAATTGTTAATAAAAAAAATTAAATGGATAATATAAAAGCAAAAACTATAGAGATCGATACTGACCTAACGATAAAGAATGTAGAAATATAAAGATTAATCAGTTTCCGTTTCAATGAGGTGCTAAATTTTTTTTAAAGTAATAGAAAATTTAAAAAATTATTTATTAAAAAACCACAGGTGACCTACCAAAAATGATAAGAGACCTATACAGACCGAACGTAGACCTATCCATTCAGATCATTTTGATTTCAAAAATCCTTCGATGGGGTGCTAAAATTGTGCAGCTTACTTTTTGACTAGTATACATGGACGTAATATAGTATATAATAGTAATCTGTGAACTGTGCTCCATTTCGAATATCATCACAGAGTACATACTACATTGGTATTTGGTACACAAAAAAATAATTAATAATTGGGAATTTAATTGTTTTTATAATCGAACAATCACCAATAGTCGTCGAACAAACGATAATTGATCAAAATTAATTAATCTGAGCGATAAAAATAAAGATATCTAGTAAGGGTGTCCAACTTAAGGGTGAACATTTGTTTAATTAATTATATATAAATAAAAGACGAACTAACAATTTTTACATTCGAACATTGACGAACAAATGACGAACAGACAATTAAAAATAAAAAAAAATCCGAAAATCAAAACAAGTTGGGTCAACTTCAGTGAGCCCTACTCGCTAGGCTAAATAGCTATTAGCTACGTCCGTCGCGTTGGCTATAGAGACGCTACGGCTACCTACCGGCTACTCGCTAGCTATAGCTACTAGCTACTAGACTAGTATAGTATTATGTTATCTATGCTACTAGCTAGTCAGCTATGCCTGCATGGAACGGCTGCATAACGTAGTGTTTATATGTAATCTGTGGCAGCTGTCCGCTATAGCTATTTGTATTTATCAGTATATTATCTATACTCTTTGAGACTTTGGCTATTTAGCTAAATAGCTAGTTATCGTATTGACGAATATCATAGCCGTGGCTATTTTGAGAATAGCCGCTATTTAGCTAGTTAGTTAAATAGCTACCCATCTCTATATCAATCTGTTATACTCTGGACTCTGGTACTACAAGACATATTAATGGCAAACCATTTTACGTAGTTTTTATTTAATTCATAGAAGAAAATTAATATTTTTTGAAACGTGAATGAAATTATATTCAATTTATATACTTATATATTATAATCACGAAAGATATTAATTCCAAAAATGGCAAAAAATAATGAAAACATGGCTAACGACAATAAAGCGTATCAAAATAATCATTTATGTACCTTACTTTTGATCACAATTGCTATACCGTTATCGATGTCTATGTGGATTGTAAATTTAATTTATTCTAAAATGATTAAGAATACCGACGAGCTAGGTATGTAACTAGTTTAAATAATTATTAAGATGCTATATTATATAAATATAAACTGAAATGTCATTTTATTGTTTTTAGAATCTTTATTAATTTCACCTGCAAGATGGTTGGCTTCATGCTTAATACCAATTCCATTAGCAATATATGGATATAGAAAGAAAAGTGTTAACATGAGTGGAGCTTTATTAGGAACGCTGTTAACATTTATATTGACTTTGTCCAATTATTGTTTTTTAGCCGACTTATTAGTGTTTTTCTTTACCTCTTCGAAAGCTACTAAATACAGGCCTCACTTAAAAAGAAAATTTGAAGAAGATTTCAAGGAAGGTATATATAATTGTATTTTCTTGAAAATAGAGACAAGTATGGTCATTTTTCAAAATGTTGTAATGTAATGTGTAATGTCAATTTTAAACTATTCCACTGAGAACATTTTAAAATTTTATTGTATCTTTATGAACACATATTTATTATATGGAAAATATTCACAGGTGGTCAAAGAAATTGGGTTCAAGTACTTTGTAATGGAGGAATGGCTACTCAATTAGCCCTTTTGTACTTATTAGATGTTGGTGCTTCTGAAAAACCAATAGATTTTGAAAAGAATTATAGATCATCTTGGCTCAGCATAGGAGTCTTAAGTAAGTCCTTGCTTAAATATTATTAAAATCATAGCTAACATCAATAATTTATGGCTCAATAAAATTGTAGGATGCCTATTAAAATGCCTATAAAAATTGTACACTAATATCTATCATATAAATCTAGGGTTATTTTTTCTTTGCCAGGATTAAACACTGTCAAATTCTAATTAAAATAGGAAATAAAGAATAACTATTTTTAACTCTATAACTTATAAAAATAAATATTGTTCTACAATTTTCATGAGGCCTTATCATGAAACAACTCATTTTAAATTTTTGTTTTAGCACCTAACATCAGTGCCCATCTAGAACTTTTAAAATTTTACATACATTTAAACTATGTAATATTATTATTTATATATATATATATATATATATATATATATATATATATATATATATATATATATATAACTATTTTAATTATTTTTTTATCATATTATACATTCAATTTTCTCGTTAATAGCTACAAAGCATGCCAGTTGAGCACAGATTACTTCTCCAATGTCAAATAGATTATAGAATGGAAAGAACACAAGGAGACCAACTGATATTTTTTTGAAATTACTCTATACAACATGTATGATGTACCATTTAAATAATTTTTATTGCATCAACAATCTTATAAGGGATGCAATTTATTATGGTGCACATTAAAGTTGACACTAGCTTTTTATTAGTATATCTAATTGTATAAGGCAATTTGCTATATAAAAAGAATTAATTTAATCATTATTCATATCCAACTATGCAAACTGCTAGGCCAATAGATATCGTGAATATGCTCACTAGTAAAACATAGCTGTCAAAAGAACTGTGGTACTTCATACCTTATAAATTAAACAAATTTGCAGGACAAGCAGATTTTGGTAAAAAACAAAACAGCCTAAAAATCCACAAATTGGGTCTTGTAATTTACTTATGAGGGATAGGGTACTTATCTGTCAAATTATCTAATCTTAGCTCTTTCTGTTAAAGGTGTTTTTGCATGCTGTAATGGCGATACATGGGCCTCTGAATTAGGAACTGTTTTAAGTAATTCTGACCCATTTCTTGTTACATCATGGAAACGAGTGCCCAAAGGAACAAATGGAGGAGTAAGCCTTGTGGGAACAATATGTAGTACTGTTGGAGGGTTTCTTGTTGGACTTTCACACTATTTGGCTATCTTATACTTTTCTGATAGTAACTTATTTATGTATGCCCCTCCACAGTGGCCCATCATTCTATATGGAGGGTTTGCAGGGTTTATTGGTAGCCTTATAGACTCTGTATTGGGTGCAACATTGCAGTACTCTGGTAAGTAGGCCTAATGACAGTAGTGAGTATCATAGCCATACATCAAAAAAAGTGGGTGCATACAGAGTAGTCGCTGAGTGCCTGGTACTTGTACTTGTACTCGTTTATATTTTATACTAATCTAAATCTTTAGATTTCCGAGACTTAAAACCTTAAGATTGCGTTAAACGTTTAACGCAACCTGTTTGGAAGTCGCATAAGAAGTTTCACTTCAATAAAATTTGCAAGTAATGGATTAATTATATTTCACATAATAATATAATAATGTAAATTATTTAATTCATTTCAGGGTTGGACAAGGATGGCAAAATAGTTTCGCATTCAAGTACCAGTGTGAAGCACATAAGTGGAAGAAATATACTGGATAATCACAGTGTGAATCTCCTTTCTACAATAATTATGGGACTCTTAATGCCCACCGTAATTAAAAACTTTTAGATAATTTTTTCTACATATGAAGGTAATATATAATTATTTTTATATTATAACATAAATTTTGATTTATTGTTTTCATCACTCATTAATAAGGTATAATGGTAACATTATATAGCTATTACTGTTTATATAAAAATTATAAAAATGTACTTAAAAGATTGTTGTTTCTTTTTTGATCAGTCTTAACACCCTACTGCTGTCATAGAGCACCCTGCCCACCCCAAGTCCGTTTCTTGGCTTCGCGCCCAGCTGAATTGCCGGATGCTAATAAACCTTCCCTCGACAACAACATGATCGCACATTTGGAGTGTATATAGTATATATATATATATATATATATATATATATATATATATATATATATATATATATATATATATATATATATATATATATATATATATATATATATTGAAAGTATATACGGTACTAACATCAAAAATATATATTTTTAAATTTTTGTCTGTGTCATTCAAATTCAAAATATTTTATTTAGCATAAAATTATTACAATTTTTTACTGAACGTCATGAGTCTACTACCAGTTCGGAAAGAAGAAGCCACTGACCTGAGAAGAACTGGCGAAAGAAACTCAGCGGGACTAATTTTTTTTTGTCTGTTTTAATATTTTTTTAATGAAAATCGAAATGAACAATAATTCTATGGGTTGAAATAGCCTGGAGGCGATCACATCATTCCCAAGGCGTACTGTTTTCTAAAAAATCGTTAATCGAATAATATCCTTTACTACACAAACGTTCTTTAACCATTTTTTTAAATTTAGCAATAGGAGCTTTTTGAACGCTTTCTGGGATCCTGTTGTATAAGCGTAATACATTGTCCATAAAAAGAATTACTGACTCGGCGTAAACGAGTCACAGGCATTACAAGTTTATGTTTACTCCTAGTATTAATGGTATGCATGTCGCAATTCCTGGGAAATTCGTGTATATTTTTATGAACATACATAACATTTTCGTACACGTATTGAGAAGCAACAGTCAATATTTTTATTTCTTTAAACTTATCTCTTAATGATATTCTAGGACCTAAACTATAAATTGCACGAATAGCTCTTTTCTGCAGGACAAAAATTGTATTAACGGTAGCTGCATTTCCCCATAATAAGATTCCATATGACATAATACTATGAAAATAACTAAAGTATACTATGCGAGCTGTATCTACGTCAGTAAGAAGTCTAATTTTTTTAACCGCGAACGCTGCAGAGCTAAGCCTATTCGCTAGCTCCTCAATATGGAGATCCCACCGCAATTTCGAATCTATGATAATACCTAGGAATTTAGTAGACTGTACCGGTTTTAATATTTCCCCGCCTAATACTACACCATTATCAATAAGTTTAACATTAGGTGTTGTGAATTTTATTAATTTTGTTTTTTTGTTATTTAATAATAAATTATTTGAATCAAACCAATAGACAACCTTTGAGAGAGCATCGTTTACATCGTCATACACAAGTAAATTACGTTTTACCTTAAAAATAAGTGAAGTGTCATCAGCGAACAATACTATCTCATGTTTGTCCTGCACAAAAAATGGCAAATCATTTATGTAAACTAGAAAGAGAAATGGACCAAGAATAGAGCCTTGTGGAACCCCCATATCTAACGGAGCCCCAGGAGATCTCTTACCATTTACATCAACCCTCTGTATTCTATTACTCAGATAAGAATTCAGAAGGTTGAGTGCCTTATTTCTAATCCCATAATGATGCAGTTTCCTGATCAACGTCACGTGATGCACACAATCAAAGGCCTTGGATAAGTCACAGAATATCCCAAGAGCATCCTGCGACCTCTCCCATGCCTCAAAAATATTTTTAACTAGCTCAACACCAGCATCTGCTGTGGAGCGACCTATTGTGAAGCCAAACTGTTTCTTATGAAGTAGATTGTGTGCATTAAAATGCGATAACATTTGCCCGAGTATGATTTTTTCAAAAATTTTACTAAATGTTGGGAGTACTAAAATTGGTCTAATGTTATAAGGAGAAACTTGCACTACTTTTACTAGAAAATTATAAAAACCGTTTAATTTTAACTAGCGGCCAGCAAAGCGTCGGGTTTGCTTATTGCTTGCTAGATGCTACTATTAAATATTTTTTGGAAGGTTAAATTGAAATATTCATGAACTACGATACAAAGACCGAACCTATTTCTTTTATCTATCGGGGAATGTCTCGAGATTCGATAAAATACTAGCAATTCCCACGGCTTCGCCCGCGTTCTTATACCGGTGGTAGACGAATAAAAATTTAGGGTTATAAGTATTTTTTGACGACAAATCAGAAAAAAAATAGAAATTGGTCTGAAAATTTCCAGATGTTAATTTTCAGACCAATTTTAAATTTTTCATAGGCCAGCCTTATCACCTAGCGGATTAAAAAATAACTTAAGAGTCTTACCTACCGAATGTATACAAAAAAATATCATAATAATCGGTCAAGCTGTTTCGGAGGAGTTCGATAACAAACACTGTGACACGAAATTTTTATAAATTATTTATATGTACAATATTGTACATATAACATAATCTAATTTAAAAGATTTTGATCTGTATTCTGTGACATTAACTCATTAAAGAAATTATTTAAAATTTAAATAATTTTAAACGAAGTATAACCTATTACCTATATAAGCAAATAAGCAAATATGATTTTATATTTATTTTTTAATGTTATCATTTATTATACAGAACCATATATTACATAGGTTCTGTATGTCAAAAATAATAAACCCGCACTTTGGCCAGCGTGGTTACTTAAAAACTTCGCGTCCAGACTCTTTATGATTTCGCGTGAACGTAACGATAGCGCGTTTTAAAAACGATCAGCGGCATCTAGTGTCTGGGAACAAAAACTCATTGTTTTACCATGGAGGTTAGAGACCGTAGACTTTTCATCTATGCCGTAGACCAAAGAGTGTAGATAATATACTGGAGACAGAGAATACTTCTCTGTCTACGTTAGAGACCAATCTCCATGGAGGTTAGATACAGGAGAACCAAGGCCCTAGAATGTAGTGTCTCAGAAATATTGTCAAACCAAGGAGGCGCTGCGATCGCTATGTTGTCTCAATGCCTAACTTCACGTTGTCACAATAGTGACAGTACTCATAAATAGCTAACCTCCATGCCAATCTCCATGGTTTTACAATCTTTGTAGATTCACAGATTACATAATTTTATACCGTTATACGGTAGACTATAAATGGATAAAATTAAAAGAATTATAAATGGATAAAGTTTATGCTATTATGGCATAGTCAATTTATAAAATTTATTTATGTAATTTATGATATTATATTTCTACAACGAATAGCTGATGTTGTAAGTTGAAATAAAAAAAAATACTACTGCGATAGCTAGGTACCTAAAAGGTTGATAAAGTGAATAAACAAGATAATAAAGGTCAGCTGATTATAAGAGCAACTTGATATTGAGTCATTGAAATTATTAATGCTTATACCATGCACTTTGCGAAGATAATTTACAAAACTTTAAATATAAAAATATATAGAAAACGTTATATAAATATATGTTTTATTCAATATTGCCGCTAAGAAATATTTATTGCTTCTTGTTTGTTCAAAAATGTGAAAAACTAAATAGGTTATTTTCTCATTCATTCTAGTAGGCGAGTCCAAGAGGGTATTTTTAGTTTTGGTCAAAGTTCAATACTCAAGGGGGTAAACCTTGTAATATTTTGAGTACCTCCACCAAAATCTATACCACGGACTATTTCTATACCTATGTGGTGTAGTGGCTAGCACGTACGGTCATACATCGAGAGTTCTTGAGTTCGAGTCCCACAAATTTAAAAATTGAGTTTTTCTATTTAGTAAGTCTCACCCCCGTGCCTCGGAGAGCACGAAAAGCCGTCGGTCCTGCGCCTAGCTCTGAATTCTGGTGGGTACTCCGAGTATGAGAGTGATAGGAACAGAGAGTGCACTTTTGCACTATAGATACGCGCGTACACTTGTGCAGTATAAATTCTTCTGCGCAGTTGGCCAGTCTCAATAAGATTGGCTTGGCCGCCATGGCTGCAATCGCTTGGAGAACATTACTATAGATATTCTTTAAGGGATATGTATACTAGCAATTCGTGTGGCTCCACCCGCGTTCTAATTACTATTAAAAGTAAGTATTTGCTGATTGGCAAATCATAAAAAAAATAAAAAAAAATATTAAAAATAAAAAATATAAAATCTGGAGAGGGCCATCTTTCTCAACTAGTAGTGGAATAAAAAATACCCTACGATCTATTCTCGAACCTACCAAATGTACAAAAAAAAGTTATAAAAATCGGTCAAGTCGTTTCGATAGCAAACACTGTGACACGAGATTTTTGGAACGAAGTTCCTTACAGAAACATGTTGTTGTAAGTATCATGTCTCTGGTTCCTTATTGGACGATGCGGAGGGGTACCCTAACCGGGAAAAAACGTCCGTAACGTGAGATTTTTATTATTTATGTATAGTCTTTGTAAGATGGCTATACAGTGTGTAATGTATAGTTTACGTGATGACGGTTATTATTATTATATCATTCGACAATACACCGTCTGGTTTGTAAATAAAATAAAGTTGATAACTTTGTAAAGTGTTTTTTTTTATAAATAAAAAAATCATAATAAAAAATGTATACCCGAATAATTATTTTCTTTATACCTCGAATAGAACTTAAAATTAATATTTTTATAATAAGGAACTTCGTTCCTATCCGGTGTCCCACGACACCACATTTCTTTTTTTTGTATAATACGAGTATTACAGATTATACGCTAATAGCATGTCTATAGATACTCTGTATACGATTCCAATCATCAATGTGACTTTGACGTTGACAATTGACATTTGACATATTATTGGTTGAAAAGTTGAGAGCGAAGTTTTTCAGTTTTCTTTGTTTACGAATAAACTGTTAAAATTGTTAAGATGAGTCACCTATAAGGTTTTTTCTTTCAATTGAAATATTAAATAATTCTAGTTAAAAATATTAAATTTAAGAGTAAGAGTCTTTAATATCGGGGCATGGTGCTACTTTAATTAAGCATGTCAATACCAGTGGAAGAGAGTTCTATGATAAATGCTGACATAGAAAATGATGTCACGAGTAGTCGCAGGAGTCTGGTTGAAACTGGGCGAGGTATACAAATTACAAAAATAAAAAACACAAATATTATTGTGTCAATTTCGTAGCATTTTGTTTTGTTTATACTTTTTTGAAGTAATTACAAGAAAGGAATTAAAATTCGTTGTTGTTCATCATGTTCTTACTTATCAACTGAGGAATATTAAATGCTATTATTTTTTTAAATAGTTGAGGAGACAACAGGATGGATCAAGAGTCGAACAGTGCTTGGTATCATGGGCTTCCTTGGGTTTGCCAATGTTTATGCCATGCGTGTAAACCTCTCAGTGGCTATAGTAGCTATGGTAAACTCAACTGCACCAGTGCCGTCTAATGATACGACTTTAGATGTTTGTCCAGTACCTCCACCAAGCAATAGCTCTGTTCCTATTGTAAGTGATATCATAAATAACTATTAATATTATTTAAAAAAATCTGTCAATAAAGTTTCTTATAATGTGGATTATTGGATCCATAGTTCTATGAATTATGTAATATGTATTAAATTTCAGAGGCCAGGTGACTTTAACTGGACAGCAGAACAACAAAGTATTATTCTAGGATCCTTCTTTTATGGTTATGTTTTAACTCAGGTACATTATACACTGAATATTTAAGTAGAATTCTAAACCTAACAATTATTTGAAACACTAACATCTTCCTACAATTGTAAAACTCAATTAACCATTGTAAAATACAAAAAAAGTGTTAAGCCTTGAGTCAGTGCTAGCTTCCTAGTTAACTAAATTATTCATCCAAAGAATTGTATTTTGGCATATGTTCAATTATTTGTTTGTATGTAATCAGAACATATTTTTTTTTATTTAGCTATTTAAAGTTTTATTATTCATTTTACACAATATATGTTTTTATTATAGTTCCTACTACAACTACTAACTACTCCTCTAATTATATTTGATTCTTTATTACTAATATTACAGATTAATTAGATGGAAAAAATATGTTGAATATGCATAGTTTAAAAATATTTAAAAACTTTGTTTGATTATTTCAGATACCAGGTGGACGGATTGCTGAAATCTTTGGTGGTAAACTAGTGTATGGGATCGGTGTATTATTAACAGCAATATTCACAATACTCAGCCCTATTGCAGCTTTTGTGGATTTTAAATTCTTCATTGTAGTAAGAGTCTTAGAAGGATTAGGAGAGGGAGTTACTTATCCTGCCATGCATGCTATGTTAGCAAGATGGATCCCACCTATGGAAAGATCAAAATTTGCTGCATATGTGTATGCCGGTAAGTCAATTCAATTGAACTCATATTTCAAATTCACGATTCATTAAATTTTATGTAATTTTAAAGTACAAATTGTTAAAAGTTATTATAATAATATATTCTATAACAATAAAGCAATACATAAGTTGAAACATAATATTAAAATAAATTATTGTTTAATGTGACAAATTGCAGTTTATTATCATTTCATGACATATGGCTTGATAATAACAATTAATATTTAATTAATTATTGTAAAAAGTAGATATATGTTGGCACTTATATTTTATGGAATAAAAAAATGAAAATGAATAACTTGTTATAACTTTACTTAGTAATTTAATATAATAAGACTTTAATGAATGAGGATTCCATATATTATATTATAATGGGTTAGCATACCACCGGTCATTTTCAACCTTCTACATTATAATTAGGAGGTTCATGATTGATTGAGGAATGTATGCATTTTTATTTATTAATTGATATCTTACATTATTGTGAGAGTGGTGTAATAATTTTTAAATAAAATTTGTTATGTTAAAATTCATACATTATAAACATTTGTTTATTTTATTAGATTACCAAAGTTTACAAGCTTGTTAACGATTGGGTTTATTTTCTAGGTTCTAATATAGGTACTGTGATTTCTCTACCTATATCAGGGTGGTTATGTACCCTTGGTTTTGGGGGTGGATGGCCCTTATGCTTTTATCTCTTCGGTGGCCTCGGAGTTCTATGGTTTATAGCTTGGATGTTCCTTATTTATGATTCACCAGAGAAGCACCCCAGAATATGCCCTAAGGAGATAGAATATATTACAGAGTCTATTGGAGTTCAGGTAAATAAATTGCCTATTGTTTTAGTCAAGTAATAATAGTAATAGTATCATGGGTAATTCATGTATGAGTTAGTAATTAAGTGTATAAATATAAGTAATTAAACATTTGATATTAATTATTTTTTTCTCTACCAATCTTTAAACTATACTCTTCATTAAACACGGTTTTAAGTTTATATTGATTCGCGTGCACTTTTATCGCATAATGTAGGTCGCAATGACTCACGCCTTTCGGTTTCAGGTCGCTGGTTTTATCTCTTTAGTAAGTCATTGTTTATTCATTGATTATGTATGTATATTATATTAAATATTACTTTTAAACTTACTCTACTGTTTGTGATTCTGTCTGTATTTAATTTGGTCCATAACCCCCACTTTATATGGTGGCTTGTAGAATGCTTAGTTTCTTTTAGTATTGTAATATAAAAAGTAAATAATTAGTGTTTAAGTATATACGTAGGTCTTTTTTATTTGTTCATTTTAATTCTGATTATTATTCATAAAAAAATATTGTAAATTCTGTTATAAATTAAGCATTATCATGTAATATTAACAAAAAAATTAAAACCGACTTCGAAACTATACAAACCTAAACAAAAAGTAAAAAAATAATATGTACTTTTAATTACTTAGTTAATTTTGGAGTGCCAGGAAGGACAGTTTTATCTTATACTAGCGACTCACCCTCGCTTCGCTCGGGTTCGACCCCAGGTGTAACCTCTTTAGTATAGTTTTAAAATGACGTAATTTCCATATATAATCGCGTAAGAAACGCTTTCATTCGACCGTTTTTTCTCCGATTCACTTTGCAAAAGGGACTACCACGTAAAAGCCTTTTTATTTTTCGTTTTTTTATTTAACCTATGACACTCAGCAATAATGTGGGTTTCTATTGGTGAAAGAATTTTTTAAATCGGTTCAGTAGATCCCGAGATTACCCCTTACAATTTAACAAATATACAAACACACAAACTTTACTTCTTTATAATATTAGTATAGATTTGCAATGAACTTTTGAACGGTATTTTGATTATGTATACAAATCGATAGATTAATCGAATAGGTATCTATTTAAGGTTTCTTTGGCTTTTTCCTTTGAAAAAGGATGACATCTAGCGCGCTCTAGTTGTAATTAAATTTGAAAAGCCGTATTTGATAGCGATAACAGTTTAGTAATTTGTGTCCGAGCTGCTGCTGTGCAAAGAAAGATCTCACAGGGCCACTATGGCAACAATTTACATTTATAATATTTCAGTATTAGACTTGCCCGGATTCGTCTCTAGCAACGTTTCTTAGTTTATGACGACTCGTTTGGCTCAGTTGATAGGCTCATTTGGTAGTGACCCTACTTTCAGAGCCAGCGGTCGCGGATTGGAGTCCCGCTGGGGGCATTCATTTGCTAATCACGAATGTTTGTACTCCAGTCATGGGTGTTTATATTTATAATATGTGTGTATTTAAAATTTATATGTGTAGTATATCAACTATCTGGTATCCGCAACACAAGCACGTTACGTAGCTTATTGCAGAACTAGATGACGCTGTTATAATAATGTCCCAACATATTAAATTAGTGATTCCATGCAAAATTAACTTTTTGATTTTCTAGCTGTATTTGTATTCCCTATTTTTTATACTTAAACTACCTTTAACCCCAACAAAACAAAAACTGAATTATTGAAGCGATACTAACGATTAGCAATTTATTTTTTATACACATACAAAAATATTTTTTTATTATTTGCAGGAGCATGAAGGACCTAAGTCAATACCGTGGTGTAAATTCCTAACTTGCCTCCCTCTTTGGGCTATCCTCATCGCCCAATGCGGGCAATCTTGGCTTTTCTACACGCAACTGACTGAGTTACCATCTTATATGAACAATATTTTGCACTTAAGCCTCGAAAAGGTAAGTATTTACTATTTTGATATTTGATATTCTAGTACATATAAATGATTATAAATATATATTTTATTTTTTAATAAATATTTTTTTTCTGGCAAAATATTTTTATTAAAACAGAAAGAAATCATGACAAAACATACAATAATGGCTTTAATTTTTTTTTTCGATCAGCTAATTCTTAGTAGCAGCTTTGAGTTGTGAAATAAAGTCTACGTCTAATCTTGGGACTATACGAGTAACAGAAATAGAGTGTACTTACGAGATATGCGTTCAAACTTCGATTGCATTATAGTGTTTACGTCATTCTACTAATGCAAACAGTCATCTAACGATGACATCTTAACTGGAAGGCGCATCTGTCACATGAACTTTTATAATACAGTCGGGGTACTGACCCCAACTAAAACAAAAAGTAACTAACGTCTGACTTTAAAACTTTAACAGTTTTTGTTTTAAAAATTGAATTATTAATAATTTTACCTGTTAAAAATAAAGTAGCTTACCGAATACTGTAGGGATTATTTTAAAATGATTACACTAAGTATACGTCATCTTATTTCCTCTATTGACTAAGTTTTTTTACGCAATCGTGACTTTTTTTACTGTAAAAAAGATGGTAAAAAAAGTGTATAATATAAACTATTTCAGAATGCATGGTTTTCCGCGGTACCGTACCTCACGGCGTGGGTGGCGGGCATCTTGATCAGTATCTTCGCAGACTGGTTACTAGTCAAAGGTTGGATCTCGAGGCTTAATAGCATGAAACTTTGGAACACCGTCGGTAATTACTTTCGCCTTATTTATCTACAAAACTGATTTCGATGTAATAATCTACTAGATGTTCAGATATGAAATATTCTATACAGCTAATGAAATTGAAAATCCTAGCAACAAGTTGAAAAGGACTAAGTAAATGCTTTGAAACCAGCTGCACTTCCACCTTTTTACTCCGTCTGTTTTATGTCTTTCTTAGTATATTTTACACATAATATTATTGGTGAGAACGGAGAAATTTAAAAACATTAAAATATGATGAAAAAAATTGTAATTTAGTAAGTATAATATCTATAAGGATGAAGAAATTGTAATTTAGTATGTTAGAGTAGATCTGACGTTCGATTCGGGCAATAGATCGTGGATCTCAGTGGCTACGAATAAACTCCTCGGGTTTGTGCTCATTTTGGTTCGTTTTAACATTTCCAATGTATTATTTGTCAAAAGCATGTTTTAAGTTCAGAATACATATTAAAATGAAATATAAACCTACGAGTAAGCTTAAACTACGACAAAAATGGCGACATAAATTTCAGACATTAATTTCTCTATTATTCACACTTTTACGAAGTTTTACTCTTCTTAGTATTTGAGTAGTGCCCATTTTGTGTTGGTGCTCTTGCTTTTTCCTCCAACTGACTATTTTTAAGTGTAATTTTATACGTGATTTATTGAAAATGTTGCTGGCAGAAATTTTGACGGACGCTACTGAGTCCCCCCACCACAACATTGTAAACCCTAGGGGGGGGGGCATGTATGTAAGTGTAAGCCAGGCTTAACGTTATAACTTGGTGACAGCGTCGTTCGTCCCGGCGTTCGGTCTGCTGGGCATCGCGTGGGCGGGCTGCGACACCGTGGCCGTCATGTTGTTGCTCAGCTTCACGTCGGCCTTCGGCGGCGCCACTTATGCGGGTTCGTATCCATTTATAACATCTATTGCTTGAGCTTTCTTCGTTGTTTAAGAGATATTGTAGAAGCAATCTGTGCTTTGAAATAATTAACAAGAGAATATAATAGAAAAATTGAAGAGTTTTTAATTGTTTGTAATTTTTTATGTCATACTGACTGAATATTGGTTCTATTGGATATTGAATTTTATTAATATAAGTTTCACTGAGCACCCTATAACTGCATTATACCTATAAATGTAAAAATGATTTCACAGGCAATCAAATGAACCATATCGATCTGTCGCCGCAGTTTGCAGGCACTATGTATGGCATCACCAACGCAGCGAGCAACATTTGTGGCTTTATGGCGCCCTACGTTATCGGCCTCATAATCAGTGACACACAGGTTTGTACGACAGAGAAGTGTAATATGCGAGGGAGAAAGAGGGAGAAAACAGATATGTACTTACTGTGGAGTAGTATTTGGCAGAATAAGTTTTTATAGAATAGTCACGGTAAAAAAACTGTCCATACCATAAAACTATGGAGGGTGCACATATAATGAGTACAATTTCATTTGAGGCGAATTTCATTTCATCGTTGCCTAGAGACTATATAGCTTATAAGCATCGTTGCTTGCGAACATTAATGCTACGTTTCCTATTTCCCAATTTATACTGTATATTACACTGTTTTAACTTAACCATAGTGTATTGTGTGTGTTCTAAAATGAATTGTAAGTTAAAATAACTTCTAAAACATTGAGTATGTCTTCGTCATTATTATGCCAAACATCTAGTTTGACAATTATTGACGGTTACATATAAGTGTTTAAAAGTCGCAGTAGACGAAAATATTTTGCTAACGACCACTATTCGAGTGGAACACAAAATATTTCATAAAAATCGGTCCAGCCGTTTAGGAGCAGTTCAATTACATACACGCATAGAAGATTTTTATATGTAAAGATTTCGGTGTGAATAAGTTTCTAGAAAAATTATAAATTTTAATAATTACTTTTCATGTGTCAAGTCGTAAGCAGATACACATAAAAGCTTTTACGTAATATAAAAAAAAATTTAAATTAAATTAAGTTATTTTTAGAAAACTTGACAAAAAGTAAATTAATTCTGTTGTGTCTATTTCCAGCAAACATTAGGCCAGTGGAGGGAGGTGTTCTACTTAGCAGCCGCCATAGATTTAGGCGCGAATCTGTTTTATTTATTCTTTGCGAGTACGGAGGAGCAGGTAATTATTATATTTATTATTCTTATTATTTAATAATATCCATTGTTATGTCACGTTTTATATAAAAAACGTAAACTACTAACTTTTTTTAAAATAAATATTTAGAAAATTAAAAAGAGGGTAAAAGTATTATTAAACCTTATAATAATTTTAATTTACAGCGTTGTGCGCAGTCTTACTTATAATTAAAAACGGCGTTAAATATTTATTGCATTTTAACTTTTTTTATACTTTTTTTTAAAGTAAAAATAGCCTAAGCTATTAGTGTACTTGGAACGCTTTTTTTGCTTAGGAAACTAAGTGAATCCGCTTTTAAATCTAATAACTTTGTTAAAATAATTTGATTAATTGATTAATTAACGTATGTTTATTATATTTGCAGGACTGGTCCCGTCCAGAAATCGACGACATGACTGTCTCGGCGCCGGTCGAGAGCATCATGTACTCCGAGTCATAGGGCTCGCTACTGGGGGCCGACACCGCCCTATAAATATTATTATATACAAGTAACCAAATTATATTTTAATACTAATTATTATAAATGCAAATGGACAATTAATATAACTTAGAAAATCCAAATTATAAGGTATTATTAGAATGGTATTAACAATGATGCTAATGTGAGATGCGGATATTGTAGATCAATAATTGTAATGAAAAAATTTTGAAAATTACTAGATAATTTATTTTGTTGTAAAATTCGTTTCTTCATCAATTTTTATGCGTACGCGTCCTATATGAAACAACAATAATTAGGGATTTTAACGTCGAGTAAAATGGTTGCGTCGAGTAAAATAAGCACAAATGCATGACAAAGTAAAAATATTATACAAGATCCGTATTGTGTATTCTAATGTGTACGCTATGACATATAGTATATGTTATAGTTACTACAATTGTATCATTGTATACATAAAGACAATATTTTAAGCAAATGCTTATATTAGTTAAGTAAATTAGTAGTTATTGAATTTGTTAGTAGATATTATCTACTAACAAATTAAAAATGTCTATCGGAATTTAATAACATTAAAATACCTTCCAATAATTTACCAAAATAAGTAAAAACATATCAGTTCTATCATTCTAAATAAATTATTAATATTTTTACAATTTCAAATATGATATGATCATAATATGCTCTAAATATATATCTCTACTTATTGTATACACAAATTGTGCGATGCATTATTAAACAACATAATTATTTTATATTGTCATATATTTATTATTTATGATTACTATTCTTTATGAAACTATTCTAGACTATACTAGTATAGTGTTGCCATTTTTTCACCCATATTAAAAAAAAACTTGCTCAATACTACGATTATATTAAAAATTAGAAAATTATGAATTCCCAGTTAAAATTAAAAAAATAAAAATACTTAATCACAAAATTTGACTGTGATTAATACCATGAAGCTCTTCGCTCTACATTTTATATTTTGTTTTTTATTTCTTTAAAAATCATTTATACATTTATTTAAATATATGTATATTCGTATTTAATATGCCCTTCAATAACTAATATCATGATATTATTATGTTATGTTAGAATCTTAACATATTTCTATATTAAAATTAATTTTAAATTTCAATCAATTTGTAAAAAATATATAAAACTCAGTTATAATTATTATTTGTATTAATTTGATAAGTTCAAAAATAAACCGTTAGCATAAATTGCAATAATATGAAAAAATATTAATAAACATAATACTCGTTTGGCTCAGTTGGTAGTGACCCTACTTTCTCCGCCAGCTGTCGCGGGTTTGAATCCTGCTGGGGGCATTCATTTGGTGAGCACGAATGCTTGTACTCCAGTCATGGGTGTTTATATTTATAATATGTATGTATTTAAGATTTATATGTGTAGTATATCAGCTATCTGGTATCCGCAACACAAGCACGTAACGTAGCTTACTGCGGAACTAGATGGCGCTGTTGTAATAATGTCCCACAATATTTATTTATTTATTTATTAGTATCAAATTTTGTAGTGTCTACTTTGTCTAATTTTGTAATATTAGGTAGTAACACTTGATTATTATTATTAGACCCTTAGAATAAATAATGCTTAGACAGTGAGCAGGCTCAAGCGAATTGAAGCCAATTCACTTTGGCCATAAGGCTTGACTTGCTGTGCAGTTAAAGGTCATCGCGTCAAATAATAAAAATAAAACACATTTCACTCGTATGTTTTATTTGGCAACTTATAACAAACAACACACTTATCAACACAGAAAAATAATTTGTCAACAAATAAGAATTATAATAAAAATGACGGCTATAAAAAATATATATTTTATTTGTATATAATATAGATTTTTTTTTGTTTATTTTTTATAAATTACAAATTCTTATTTAAATATTATTATACGACGACTTGTTAAATCAGAATACAATTTACATAATATTTCTTCACAAATAACAAATTCACATGAATTAAATGTAAACAAATATATTTCATACTCCATATTCAACAAATGGCAAAATTGGAAAAGCATACCAATTTTTTTGGGCATACCAAAATGTTTGTATTCACTTACATTATTTTGCTGTATGTGTGCGTGCCTTCGGTTGCAATTACGTGACACTTACGCACACATTCATTCTAATGTTGCTTCAATATTGAGCCGCATTATGCATGAAACTATCGTTCTAAGCGTTATTATTCTAAGGTTAGATCTATCAATAATTTAAGTCTATCTATTATTCAGTATTTATAACAGACGTCGTAACTTTGACTTTTACTTTATTTTCAGCATAATTTCTAAAATTTATTATATTTAATATAACTTCTAAGATTTCAATATCAATATCATTTTTAGAAGCTGCTTTTATTTCTTAAATACCTAACTGTGAAATATCAAATTGTACTACCGTTTGACTCTAATTAAACATATGTTTAACATTTAAACATCTCTCTTGTTTTTTCTATTAAATTCATTAAAATTTAAGTGGTATTGACTTTTAAATGTTTTTCTTTTTAAATTTCAATCTTAAGAATTTTGGTCCAAGTCAATCTGCATAGCGTGTTATCTAACCTAGCAATATCCATGATACTTATAAAACATATTTGAAATATGTATGGCTTTATAAAACACAAGTGTTAGTAATTATAATTTGACATGATGGATTAATTAATAGAAAAACAAAGTTACGAAGTCTAATAATAATAATTATGGAACTCTCAAATGACGAAAATAAATTAAAAATAATTTTAAAAGTTTATTAAATATAAATAATTTTAAAGTATTCAATTCTCTTGTTAATGGCTTCAAGCGTGCCAGTTGAGCACAGATAAAGTATTTATATCGATTTGCAAACGACTTAAAAAATAACCTTTAAATACTTAAATCTAAAATGATTGAGGATCACTATGAATACGAATACGTACGTTACCACTCAGAATGTTTTGCGAAAATACATAAAGTGTTTTATAGGCAAATATTTTTTAAATATAAATGTTTTCAAAGTTCTCTCCACCAGCTACTATAAAAAGTTTCATGCGTCTGAACCAGTTTTCGGAACACGCTAGTACGTAGTCTTCCGTATCAGCCGTCAAAGGTTGGCCATTTCTTTCTTCCAAAGTTAGTCGACCGCGCTTGAATTCGTTATATCAAGTACCAACAATACACGGTTGCCTTGAAAGGGCCTTCTTCCATTTATGTCATTTGTAGTCAGTCTACCGTACGATTCAATCGGTTTCAGGCAACACTTGAAATCGTAAAAAAATCATAGCCCGAAAGTGAAAATGAAATGAAATTCAATGAAACATGATGTGGAGGAGAATTTTGAAATGGAAACGTTATTTTTACTTATAAATAATATCATATTTTCCAAATTCCTATATTATAACTAAACTACCTTTTACTTAAAAACTTTTTTCGCAATACTTTTTGAGTGGCCTGGGAACATATGCATCTATGTAAGCTGTACTTTAATAAATTAATGGTATGTACTTTAGGAAAATGTTAAAACATAATATTGTATGTGTAACGTACTTCAGGTGCTTTCTCTACTGGTGCAGCCAAATCGTAAAAGGGCCAAAGATTTATAAATTATATTTTTGTCCCTGTCTGAGGAAATATTTTTACTTTTTTGTTGTTATTTTTTACACAATGTGGTGACGCACTTGTCGCATCAAAAGCTGTTTGTATGATTGTACAAATAGAATTGTTGCCATTAAAATAATAATTAATATTGTCAATATTGTCTGAACTATTTAAATAGTATTTAATCTACTTGAAAATAACATTTTCTTATTCAATAGGTATATAGAAAATTGACGCCATTAAACTCATCGATAGTCGTCAAAAGTAATTAAAAGTTTCATTTTTACAGAAATATTTCGTCTGTGCGCAAAAAATTTCGTACTTAAGTTGGATACCTTTTTTTCCTTATAAGTCATTACCTTATTATCAAACACGTTGTAAGAACGTTACCACAATAAGTGTATGTGTGACTAGTGAAGTGTAATGCACCAGTGATATATTTATATTAATTTTCATATCTAATTAGGTGTCTTTTATTTAGTGAATTTAATATGGCGTGTTATCGATAAAATATAATTACTGTATGGTTATGTAATACTCGCTCAAAATCGATATTACGTACAAAGGAATTAAACAAATATATTCGTCTTAATTTGAACCCTATTATAGTTTACTTTAAGTAAAAATGAGCTGAACTCTTTAATTTCACAGTTTGATAATTAATAGTTACAAATAAATGTATTTCCAATAAATATAATTTTATCATAAAACTGTCGGTGTAGTATTTGAGATCTATAAAAGGCCAAAGACTAAGGACCACTAACATATATAAGCATTCCGTTAGTTTTAATTGTTTGCTTAAGACTGGATTGTTGATTTTTAAAGATCCTTCTCTCCCTTTCACTCTCTCCCTCTATCTCAACTTACCCCGTCACTTATTATAGTGTGTTTTTAAGTATGCTTACTTATAGAACGATGTGTGCAGCAGTAGCACCGCTAAAGCAATTCTCGGGGTCCGGTCGTTATCACTGTTTTTAGCTAATTTTTATTAGCATTCATATATTTTTAATTTTTAAGTTGTCAATGTTATTGGATTGCTTTAATTGACTTATGTATTGATTCATTTAACGAGTACCAAGTTTATTCCAGGCTCCGGTATCATGGACACCGTAGCAAAACATAATTATAGCAACTTAATAAATACAAATGTTATCTAGAATCTCTCTTAATACTGTGTTCTTATAAAAATACATTATATTTACAAAATTATTTTTGCACAATAATTGCCAATTTCTGTATGAAAATATTATTTTTGATTTTCTTATAAATGTTTTAGTATGAAATCATTAAAAAAATTGTAGTATTTTGTATAAAATTGCTTAATTCGTATGTAATAAATTGCTGTGATTAATATTAAACGGTTAAAAATGACTTTGGAATGTAAAACTGAGAATTTGTATGATTATAAAATTAATAATGTGTATAAAATTGTATTTTTGTAGGAGTCATATGAAAATAAATTTTCATCAAAATGAGTGTAATTTTATTCTCACCTGATGCATGTACAGATTACAAATTCAGTTTGCAACACGCCAAAGGTGTTTTGTAATGGCATGTTAGTTTTTTGTGCCTCCTAACATCGCATCTCGCTTTAAGAAAATTATAAGTTACAGGTAAAATAAGGGATTGAACGAATTTCGGCGGCAATCTTTACACTATTGCCGACGCTTCGCCTTTGCCCTGCGGCGCAATGTGTTTATACGTACGTGTGAACGACCGCGAAAATACTAATATTTGTTTTCGACCCCGGTTTAATATTTTTTCTCGCTTCAAACTTCTATCACCTTCAATCTGTACTATATAATTATGTCCCACTTTGATTTTCGTATGATTACTTAACAGCAGGTGTCACATTCTAAAATTAGACGATAAATAGCTAACAACCAATATTTTAGTTTGTTTTTGCTTGTGATTATGTTTCATCTTGTTAAACGATGATGTCGAAACTCGGCGGATCCAATGAATATTTTAAATTTATATTGCAAAAGAAAATAAATAAATTTGTAATATTATGTTTATTGCATGAGTGATCTGCCCCAGCTTCACCCGTATGCGGTATGCGTCTTTTAATATGATGCATCTTGAATTTACTGAACAGTGTTTAATATTTTTTATGCCAATTGCCAGTTATTTAGTTTTTAGTCAATTTGGTCAGGCACTTTAACCTCATAATTTCCTTTGTAAGTACTTACGTGTTAAACTTTAATAAATTTCTCTTTTGTTAATAATTCTTCTTCTAAAATACCTACTCGCAAAAGTAGCCTGAATTACTCCTTATACATCAGCTATATGCCAGTTAAAGTACCGTCAAAATCTGTTCGTGATATTTGGATGATATTAGCGGGAATATACAGACAAAGAAAAATGTAAGAATTGAGTCTTTCGTTTTCGTTTATGATTTTATATGCAAAAAAATATGTAAAAATCTGCTTTGTTCATTTAACCACAGATACCACAATACTATACTAGATATAATCAAGAAACACTTCACTTTCATAAAAAATAGTTTATTTCTACGTGATATTAGAGAATTTACAAGCAAACCGTAAGCGCGGGTAAGGCAGTTAAAATTTTACATATTTACTCCATCATTGATAGTCAAGTATATAACTTTCATATATATATATATATATATATATATATATATATATATATATATATATATATATATATATATATATATATATATATATATATAAACACTCTAAAAAGTTAAAGAAAGCGACAAATATAATCAACTTTTATTGCAACATTAACGCAATGCAACATTAAAAAAAATAAAATTAAAACTCTTAAAAATAAACTTTAAAATAAAAAAGTTAAAGAAAATAAAAATCATTGTCGTTCTTATTTACCCGATACCGTATGGGGTAATTGAGATCAGTCTGCGGGGAAAATAGGAACGATATGGGGTAATTGTGAACGACATAACAAAATCTATATAAGTATTACAATAACTTTGTTTGGCAAAAATCGCAGCCGTAATCTTTACTGGATTGACCGGAGGTACATTTATCATGTGCAGTTGTTACATAATGCACATAATCCAATCTTCTATAGATGGAGATTCATATTTTTCACTGCAGAATACACAGTAATACTCTTCTTCATTTTCATTTACTTCTAACATTCTCTTCAAATTTCTGACTCCCGTATCCTTAGTATAAGTGGTCTTTATCTTTTGAACTTTCTCTTTTATTTTCCTCTCCGCTTGTCTTTTCTGATGTTTTGTTTGCCAGGATTGTGAACCATATAGAGTATGCAATCTCGATTGTATGCAGTTTTCAGTAAACAAAAGAAAGTCAAGTCTAGTGGCTGCATTTTATGTGATGCATGAGGTGGCAAGGATAGAACACGCATGTTATGTGCTCTAAGAAGTTTGTATGTGCCCAGGCTAATGTGGCTTTCGTGATTATCTAATATTATCATGACTGGTTGGGTTGGTTTTACAAAAGAAATGAAATGTTGCAGATAATCAAAGAATGTGGACTCATTTATCCAACCGGAATCAGAAACCGTAGCAATCATGTCACTAATACTGGCTTTTAGCAACAGTTCGCTCATTCTCTTACTTTTAAAGATAAACATTGGATGAATCAATTCGTGGGGGTAATTAGGAACGTTCACATTTACCCTCCTGACACTATTCCTAATTACACGAAATAGGCAACTCAAATTAAAATGGCCGTTTCTCGAAATATTATCTTCGATAAACTTAAAGCTACAATAAAATATATAAACATATATTACATGTAATTTATTAACAATATGTGACGTCTTTAAGTTCAAAAAGATGCTTATTACATTGATTTCAACATGGGACCAAAATTGTAAGGAAAATGCCTAATAATGTTTTCTGATCGCCGTGACAGGATGCGCAGGTCTTCTCACTCACACTTCTGCAGGTGAACTAAGGGACACCAAGCGCGTCTACTTAAACGTATGTGGGTGGTGCAGTGCGGGGGGAAGTATTTGATATTCAACTGTTCCTAATTTCCCACCGTTCTCAATTACCCCACCTTCCCCTATATATATATATACATATACATGCGATAGATTTTCACAGTACCATGCAAGTTTTGGAAATCCCGCCCTCAGATTATAATTTTTATTGGTGTTCGGTACCTAAAAGGCAAAAACGAAACGCTTTTCATTTGTCCGTCCGTTCATATGTCACAGTAGGTAATACTAGGTATATTACTATATTGTTGAAAAGGTACAGGTTAAAAGTAAATACTCGTATATCGTGTCAATTTTTAGACAATTCTGTCTAATTACGAGAAAAGTTTAAAATGCTTATACTGAAAAAATTGATTGCCGCCCCGATTTTTTGCACACTGAGAAGGCCGCACAGCCCTTCATATTATATTTAAGTACTTAGTACGTAAGAGTTTTATTAAGTACACATTTTATTTATTTATAAACGATTATTTTATTACTTTAGTCGCTGGCTATTACAGTAATGTTAGAAGAGATTTATTACGCATTTTGTTACAAAATAAACAAAAAAAAGTTTTGCGCGAAAAGTATTAAACTTTTAACTCTATGTTTTAAACCTTTATGTGGAGTCATAAAATTAGTGAAACAAGAAATTTTAACAAAGGGCATTATTGGGAACCCTTGCATTTCTCCGCAAACAATGTCTTTCGCCGAGTCCAGCGCGTGTTGGCAAATATTTTGAGTTAAAATTGTCCTTTTGTTGATTTGCCTTCAACCCGTCAATTTTACTGTAAAATTTAGAGGCGAAATTTTACCGATGGGCTTGTGAAAAAGTTTATGAGCCGCCAAAGGCTACTAACAAAGGTTAACGATCGGTCTGTTTATGACTGCTTTTAACAACATGTTTCTGTCTGTGCGTTGCGACTTGCGTCCCCATTGTGCTTAATCTTTGCGCAAAAAATAACAGTTATATTTTGGCCAAAGAAGATTATATTTGTTTTGCTTGCGTACGAGCCCCCTACTTAAAGAAATAGTTGGCCATTTTTTATATTTTAAATTTAATTTATAATTCTATTATTAAAAAGAGATTTTAATTATGTAAATATGTTTAAAGCCTTATCAAAGGAGAGCCCGACACGTAACTGGCATAATACGTTCTATAGATTTACATTGATAAATAATTTATGTTTCACAACATCGACATTTTAATGTTATTTATACAGTACAATTGTTTCCCGCGGTGTTTTAAAGGCGCTTTTTTCCGAGTCAGTGTCAGCTCTGGATTCCTGCTAATGAGACTTCGTTGCATTGTATACAGCGACAAGCAATTCGCTTTGGATTTTAACACTACCTACCTCACGGACACGGTGACCATTTTCTTCTGTCAATATTCAATTAGTGTGGTTCTGTGGTATTTCTAAGAATGTCGATGTAAACCCTTTTGTTAGTGTTATATTGCTACCGCGACCAAAGTTTTGTCATTCTATAGTCTGAAAGGTTTTAAGAATTAACAATTGTTAGGTACTCTTTGAAGCTCATTCCCGCAACCCACAGAATAAGTTATCACTTTAGTTACGCTGTCTTCACTAACTACAACTCTATGTTATGATGTTGTCTTGTGCAAAATCATACTTATAAATTAGGTATTCGTAATAAATTATCTAGAAAAAATATCTAAAAAACGGTTTAGCGCGTTACTTATTAAAAAACCATTTGCTCGGAGTAGGTATAAGATATTTTTGTATATCTGATGACTGAGGCTGACTGAGGCTGTCTGATGACTGAGGCTGACTGAGGCTGTCTGATGACTGAGGACAATATGCTAGGAATTTTGGTTTTATAAACTTTAACCGTTACCTTATTGGTTATTATTTTCAAGAGCTAAAAACGTTATAATAAAAAAAGAAGCAAATGACATAAAAAAACTGTAACGTCCCGAAAATAAAAATACAGTTGTATGGCCATTCAAGAGACCTTTCAACAGTGTCTGCTCTATTTATAGATCGTAAAAATATTTAAAATAGAGTAATTTTATTGTTCAGGGCGGCATGACAGCAATAAAAGCGTTCATAATGTGAGGTAGAAAATATCAGTTCCGTTAAATTGTAACAGTTCTATTTTTGTTGATAAGGAAATATTTTGCATATCACAATGTTGTTATGTTGGTCACGTTAGAGATTATTATAAAAAGTTTAATTATTTCATAATCAATGTGTCTCTAGCTCTACTAAAACGCAACCTAGTGATAACGCACGAAACCACATAATACCTATTACCTAGACTGTAAGTAGTAAAATCGGTTGGTTTTAATGACTGTCGTGACACGTGATTTTCTGTCGTATCCGCACAGAGGTACCTATTTGTAATTGTAGACTATGTAGAGAGAACTAGACTACATACTTATACTCGTAACATTGGATTTCTAAAGAAAATGGTTTTTTAAAGCGAAATTATAAACATATTTAAAATAGAGCAGCCTTATTGTTGAAAACCGAAACGGCTTTATTTTTGTTACTGGGTGTTTGTGTTTTAGAACAATACTCTGAATATGATAAAAAACATGGCATTTAGTCCGTTAAATTGTAACAGTCTTTTTAAACGTAACGGTGGCAAATTTTCTGAGAATTAGCGGTCTATCTATATCCTGCCTATAGCGCCAAAAGTTTTAATAGATTTAGATTTTTTTCTAAGCAACAATTGTATTTTTTTTGTGGCTGTAATATGTTGATTTTTACTATTTCTTCTCATTGTATCATAACATTACTAAAATTATCTACGCTTATTGCTCCTTATAATTTGCACCTTAATTGTAAGGTTTTACTATCACTCAGTTATATGTTTTGAATTTTGTATAGTATAGGTACTTCAAATTATATGAGTGCATTTGTATATCTCTCTAATATATAAAAATCTCGTGTCACAGTGTTTGTTATCGAGCTCCTCGGAAACGGCTTGACCGATTTTTACGAATTTCTTTGTAGGTCTGAGAATAGGTCGTAGGCTATTTTTTATTCCCCTAGGTGATAAAGGTGGCCATTTCCAGATTATTTTAAAACTCTAAACCAAATTTTTATTTTTTTATGATTTGGCATCATAAAATACTTATTACCCTAAATTTTTATACTTCGGGCGCGGGCTGAGCCGCGGGAGTTGCTAGTACTATATAAATGCACTTAAATACAACTGTCTCACAGCAATTTAATTGATGTACACAGTGCAATCTCATTACTTGTGGCATTCAATGTACAGTAGCGCTAAAATACTTACTTTTTCAATGTTAAAGAAGTAGGTACCTATACTCTACTTTTAGATAGAATTACCAAATTGGAATCACTATCCGATGTGATATATGTAAAATATGTGTGTATTTAATGTTATATATACATATGTAGTGAATCAACTGTCTGGTATCCATCACACAAGCCTCGTAGCGTAGGTACCTATGAAAAAAGATAGAGCTCTATGTTAGCGCCCTAATGTATTTTATGCATTTATATATTTTAAAATATAATTAAAGAGTAGACTCCTCTATTTTTTTATAAAACTATATTTTATAAATTTTTGCGGATTGAAAACATGAAAATAAATCCGCGGAAAAATTAGAAAAGCTAGTTTTAATTTGAAATATTCGCTTAAATCTAAGGAAGTATTCTGTACTTTTTGAAGTTCCATAAGAACGGCTTATGTTTCTAAGTAGCCTGTAAAAGCAATTTGGTTACGAAAATTTAAATATCCCAGGCGTGGCAGATAATGGGCTGTGTCTGAGCAACGTTTGCATATGCAAATAATATATGGCTTTGATGTTCGCCGCGCGGGTAAGGGACATAATACCTTAGGTAGAATGATGGCGGTGAAGGATGTTATGATATATAAGCATTTAGATATTAAAATAACTTAAAATTATATGTTAACACTACTATCAGCGTACACTAAACAATATAGAGAGTCTGCTCCGTCTCTTGAAATTATACACAGTGGTTTCTAAGTTTCATTGTGGACGTACATACTACCATATGCCAAGAGTCCAGGACGCCATTCACAACTGAAAATTTAGTTGAAAAATCTACATTATTGTTTTTGTAAAATGTCGAATGAAGTTTTCGAGATAGCTGACGCTATACAAATCCCGACTGACGGAATTTTTCTTAATTTACATGATATTCTGAATATCAAAAAGCTTTGTGCAAGGTTTCAGCCATGATACCGTACTGCAATCCGTGTCTGATTTCATGATTTTTTTGCTGGCAAAAGGTGCACTTTGTAACGTGAATATACCATTATACGCCATACTCCAGAGAGGAACGACATTGAAAGCTGTGTACCTTTTCGAAGAACGTACGCCAAAGAAAATAAAAACCGTTTCTTTAGCGGCCAATGTGAGGCCACGCGACGCGTGTGGAAATGGCAGGATAACCGGAGCTTAAGCTGTAAAAAGGAAGTTGCAAAGTGCAGTGGTCACGCGCTCACATTACACATAGGAAACCAAGTAAAACGGGTACAAATCCCGGGTCTCACACCTCTGATATTTATTGTTTGTTTAGATATATGTGCGAAAAAACATGTTGGAATATCGTTGGCCTAAATGTTTATAGATTTAGTTTATACATTTTGTAAAAAATATCTTTTCTATTCAAAATCACAGATTTATTTTAAACTAAAACATGATAAATTATGAAATATGCTGAATTTTTTTAAATAAAGTAAATACATATTTTAGGATGTTAAAAACGAGTGTAAAAATACGGGAAACGCTGTAGAAATCATTTACATAATAAAAATAAGCTACATTTTGAAATACAAAAGATAATATAAGGCTTTGATGTTCACCGCATGAGTCACAAGAAATTATCTATCCTGCAACCTTAGAAGCATCGGTGGCGTCGTGTGATGTCAGCGTTTGGATATATTATATTTGAATAAGGTCTTCTACATACAAGACGTGAATTTATATAATATTTGTAATTTAACTTCTGTATTCAGAGAGAGAGAGAGAGAGAGAGAGAGCGGAGAGGAGACAGGGTATTAGGAATATAAAATTATATTAGTTATAATAGTTGCTTATTAATTTTAAATGTTACACGGTTCGTAGCCATTTTTGTATTACAAACCAAAATTTTATAGGAATAAGGCAAACACTTCTTGTGAACTTTTGATCGTTATTATAATATGCTCCTTTATATCCAAAGCAGAAAGCTTAATTCCAAAGTCCAAATATTTACGCTTACGCGTTGAGTATGACTCTAAAAATTGATTTCTTTGCCCGTTTTCATGACGTATATTTTTGTCGAGACAAATATTGAGTATACAAGTTATTGTATATTATGTTCTATGTATATTTAACTGAACAAGCTAGATAAAAAGGCTGAGTGTTGTCCTTTATTCATAAAAATATTAATTAATAAAACCACATTACCACTTTATTATACACATAAAAAAATCCAATAACATCACGCACACGCACGGTATTCGGGCCGCCTAGCGAGGCACGCGACGGCGGCAGGGCGGACGCGTGCCTTTGCCTCACGACCAACTAGCTAGTAGCCTGTAGCGAGCTGCAAGGCGCTCGCCAGTCGTGCGACGACCGGTGCGAAAGTCGCACGCGTCAGGCGACATGCTGTGACAGCTTACGCGTGTTTTGTGTATCGTGATGGTGACCGGCATCGGGAGCCCCCAGCAAGGGGTCTCCAACGTGGCTATGAGTGCTGACGTGCAGAAGAAGGGAGATAACAGACGGGTAAGTTCATTTGAAGCTTTAATATAAATAATTAATTATTATATATTTAATTACTTTCTTACAATAACAGAAAACGATAGGAACGACTTCAACGCGTAAAGTTATAATTTTTTTTTTATTACCAACATCTATATCGACGAAAATTATTGAATAATTTAAAGATATATCATTATCAGTGTAAGTGTACTTTGTATAATATGAAAATAATTAAGATAATAACCATTTTATACTCCTAAAGTAGACAAACTCTATGGTAGAGTCATTAGATCATTTGTAATATTTTATCAAAATTTCTTTTGTTAATTTATTTCAAAATAATGGTTTACTTGTTTTGAGGAATTTATTGTTGAATATATTATATTCTACATATCCATGAGAAGTCTAAACAAAAATATATAATATATATTTTTTCGATATTTCGTTTCTTAGGTTGTATCTATTACAATATAATATTCCGATTTTTAACAAATTTAATATTACTGGAAAATTACACGATTACACAAAAACGTAAATTGAAATAATTTTTCTTAACGTTATTTTATAAGTCGTTTCACATAATATGAGATATATTAAACATAATATAATATGTTAACACACCATGACATATACTTACACGATAGGTATTAGTATCTATAGGTTTTTGGTTAGCACGACTACGCAAAGTGCGCCAAGAGGAATATGACCTTTGAGGATATTGAATTGTGTAGAGATAAACTATTGATATTGGTGGAAATGTTTTTCCTTTTTTAAACCGAATTATTCGAAATTTTAACTGTAACTATGTTTTCGGTTTTTGTCACGGATTGATTATGATTTTTGTTCCCCGAAATCCCGTGCCGAATGCTTTACAGCAGTGAGCAGTCATGGTCACGGTAGAGACTAAAGGGTAGGTCTCAAAGTCATTATAAAGCTGTTAAAGACAATCTACCAACAAAATTTGCACAACGAATTAAAAATACCAGAATGGCACAAAAGTACCTAGTTAATTTTAATTTAAACATTTATATAAAATACTAGCGACTCACCCTCGCTTCGCTCGGGTTCGTCCCCAGTATAATCTCTTTAGTATAGTTTAAAAATGACGTAATTTCCATATATAATCACGTAAGAAACGCTTTCATTCGACCGTTTTTTCTCCGATTCACTTTGCAAAACGGACTACCACGTAAAAGCCTTTTTATTTTTCGGTTTTTTTATAACCTATGACACTCAGCAATAATGTGGCTTTCTATTGGTGAAAGAATTTTTAAAATCGGTTCAGTAGATCCCGAGATTACCCCTTACAATTTAACAAACACACAAACTTTACTTCTTTATAATATTAGTATAGATTTAAAAATAAAATTATACATATTAGATATGTATTTTACAATTTTTTACTGTGACATGACGAAATTATAGACTCCGTTTTTTAATTTTGCCTACCTAAATAAAAATTACCTACGGGCTTTTCAAGCTTTTCCACCATATTGAAAAGAATTACCGCAGCTCTGAGGAAAAGTTTCGAGTCCCAAGGGATGGGACATCCCAGAGGATATAACGACTGGTCCTATCGAGTCGTCTTTAGAAAAGGAGTACGAGTAGTAAGAAAGATAGTTTAGTATTTTAAAATATATCCCATTTTATTTATTTTAAAAAAAACGTTATCCTACTTTTTATACATTGTTCTTATATGTAGTATGTACGTAGGTGGGCACGAACCTCCCTTTTTATTATAAAAATTAATTTGAGGGAGATCAGACCATAATCTACCACGCTGGCCAAGTGCGGGTTCGCGACCTTCACAATGGCTTTCGAAAACTTGCTAGGTTTTCTCAGACACATAGAGGTTTCCTCACGATGTTTTCCTTCACCGAAAGATTAGTAATCATGTTAGTAATTATACGCACATGAAAATATCAGAGGTGCGAAACCCTCATTATTTATTTGAACCCCCTTCTTTCGGTTACCTAAGGGAGCGTTTTACCACTGGGCTATCACTGCGCCCTAGTATATTCAGATAAATGGGCTTGTAAACTAACCCGAGTGAGGTGAGGGGGAGCCGCTAGTTATTTATTATAAATATATACATAATAGAATTAATTACGCGCCGTGATTTGATTTGCATTAACTTAGGTATCGCCTTTTCAATTTGAAATTCATTATTAAGTTTTTGAATATTTTCATTTAGTTTTTTTATATTTTGGACTTAGTTACAATAGTCTTAAAGAGATCTATACGACGAAGGGGCATTATGACTCAGCGTATGTGGGTGGCGTGGGCATCCGTGGGCTAATTGCCGTGGGAATACTCCCCACGCACAGTACCCATCGTTTGTACTAAATAATGTATAAGTGCATGTATCTACATGAATACTCGTATAAGTGTCTGAGTGCGCTGCTGCTGACATTGAATGATATCCGTACATGTGTATAATGATTGATTATTTTGATAAATGGCAAGTTCAAACGAATTGACATTTGCTTATTTCAATATATTTACTTTTTGGTACAACTCTATCTGTTACATATTAAGTCAAAATTCCAAAGCGCAGAAATGAAAAGTTCTCACTATAATCTTTAACGGAAGCGGACATACAGTATGTGTGTAACTATAATAAAATAGAAATACAATCACCGCGGGATACATGTAAATCAAGAATGTTCCGTCACGAACAATACCTATATAATGTATGGGGCTGTAATAACTAATAAGCGGGCGGCGACTAAGCGAGTCGTAAACAAGGCGCGTGTAGGAAGCTATTAGGAGTAGGCGAACGATCCATCATCGCGCGATAAACATCATCGTAGCGAGATTAGACGGCGGGCGATGCGTCTGCGCCTACGCGTCACACGCTCGCGGCGCGCCTGCCGCCTACGTTGAACAAATGACCACAGATTAAATTAAACACTGCCACTTATGAATAACTAGTACAGAGTGGGTCTTAATCGTTTTATTTCGTTTAATACACACCTATTATAGATTCTATCTATTAATTATTCAGATGTTTTACATCTTCAACATTATGTTAAATCATTTTCAATTTACTCTGTTTTGTAAACATAGGAGGTTCAGAGAATCTATTAGGAAAGTGTAGTAAAACTGTAGCACTATAAAATAATGATAAATTAATATAGCATGGTTATTTATTATTGTCGATGGCTATTAGAATTTATTGTCGCGTCTACACGTAGCACTCGAACGCGTGCCGGAAGCGGCGTCCACTCCCACGCCTTGGCACGCGCCCGGCCTTTGCATGCCAGCGCCGGCCAGTGCATGCCAGCGCCGACTCACCACCCGCCACTGCCAAATAATGCGGGCGTTGATATTTTGGGCCTTACACATGAGACATGAGACATGGAGGTAGATGAATGAGAGATTTAGCTTTCAAAAAAAAAGTAAATGATTATTAACTAGTCGTGTATGAAAGTTGGTAAAATAATCATGAAGCCTATCTCGGTAGCTTGTTTGGTTTTTCACATATACTTTATCATTGTCAATATTTTGATCTGATATAAGTATGATAAGCCGCACAATGAAAAGAATTTCGAGTATGTATTTATATAACCTACCTAATTATTTAAATATTTTTTACCCCAACAGTAACATATTTAGTAATTCAAGTACTGAAATAATAACAAAAAAATAGTGGAAGTAGTCAAAAAGTTAAGTAGATGTATTATGAATATGTCTAAATATGTATCTATATATAGGTAATCGAATTAGTTTGAGGTGGTTAAAGTGTAAAAAAAACAGCTGAAAAACTGAAAAGTTCACAGTTGTTTATTTTGTGGGAAAATCTCTAACCGCTAAAAGTACGGACTAAATCGAGCAAAGTATAGGTGAGTCGCTAGTCCATTTATAATAATTGAAATAGCATTGAGATATGTGTAATCATTTCAATGACTAAAGGAAAATGTGTCAGCTTATAGAACACGCGCTAGACGCACGTGTGTCAGTGAGTGACGCAGCGGCCGCGGCGCCTCAGACTAATTCAGTGCCACTGCGAATCGCGACGTTACATAAAAGCTCACGTTCCCGTCTGGGACTGCGACTCTATGTATCCCAATAACAAACATACGTGATTTATTTTTATCCGGCTTAATAAATCTACTATGTAAATGTGTATATTTATTTTATATATACAGAGACTGTAGATTGTAGAGCATAACTTATCAAATAATAAAATATTTAAGAATTCATTAGTGAAATTTTGGATTTTGACAAATTTCAACAATGAAATTAAAGTTTTGAATTTAAAGCTCTACGGAAATAATGTCGTATCATTGACACATGTAAGGGATATGAGACAGTGTAGGTCGGGTAAGGAAGTAGATAATAAAACAAAGGAGACATTCGATAGTGCGGGCGTGTACCTTCGCCTCCGTATCGGGCGACGCGGGCGCCACGTGCCGCCTCCACAGCCGACCTCCATAATGGAAAACAACCGCCACTTGTCTATCTGTGAAATCCGCATTGAGAAATATAAGCTTATTCAATGAATAATCAGTTATACAAAATAATCATAAATAAAATATACGTAATAATTATTAATTTTCTTATTAATAATTATTACGTATATTTTATTTATGATTATTTATATTAATTGATAAGGAAATAAATATTTCTTTTAGTTTAATATTATGTAATGTGATTATTTGAGCATAGAATTAATGTATCATTTTAACCGAGAATATTTTATTATTGTTTAGAACTTAAATGTGTTTGTTATATTGGATAGATAGTATTTTTGGTCTGTACAATAGTAAAATTAAGGCGCCGCATTTTGCTTTTGCTTATTGTATTCAAAACAGTATTGTTCTGTCAGGTACAAACACAAACATGACAGTGGAGATAATAACGTGTACTAGACATATAAAGTGATAGCTAGTCCATATCTGTTCTACTTAAAAGCTTAACATAAAATATGCGGGTTGATTTTTTTAAGAGAACAACATTTAAACATAATATTGTATATATACATACTACTACAATTCTTTCCTATTCTATTAACGTGCAATGAGTTTTATTGAGCTCATACAACCGGCCATTTCTTGTATTATTAAAAATAAATAAACAAACACCTAGGTTCTCATACCACCTCAGAAGTAATTCCAAACTCTTGAGACTACGACATGACTGTTGGTTATAATTATATCCCTCGGCAAAATTAAGATAAACGTGTCGCATTCAAAGTCATTGAAGCATCACTGATAACATACCTGACATTAATAAATAACGAATAAAACGTGATCGCCGGCGCATTGGAGGTCGCTACCAATGTTATCTGCAACTCTGTCGTCTTTTTATGATACGTCATTTGTTATTTTCAATGGCAGTCTTGCGTGCTACTTAAAAAATTAATAAAATTTAATCAGATATTAATAACGAAGTTAAATTCCATATGTCATTTTTATTTCTTTTTAATTTTAAATGTCGCAAAGGATTATTCGAATACCAACTGACTGAGAAACTTATATTAGTAGCTATGGATCGTTCATTATATTATGTCGGAAGGAACAGTGCTGGCAACCTTAATAAATATTCAAAATACTTCTATAAAGAAAATAAAAAGAAACATGATTGTAATGTATTGAACATTAGTTAAAAAGATATCAAATTAAACATGGATAATACGTAGTACCTAATAAGAAAAATTAGAACAGGTTATTTTTTAATATCGTTTGGAAGTCTTTTTCTTTGCTATTTCACGCCGGATTAAAAAGAGAAAGAAAGATTATTATTAAAATTTTTCGTTTACTACTAAGTCAAAAGATTTTTCCTATGTAGAGTTCGTCATCGCAATACACAAACAATGCCTGTTACATATTTCCTTTTCAAGCAACTTCTACATTCTGCATGCTGACTTGTAACACGAGACTAATAATTATTAATTACGATTTTGAAAATAAATAATTAAATCTCTATTCTGCTTTAACATTTGTTGTTTAGACCCTGGACGTGAGACTGAGTATCTACTGCCTACATACATAATATGTACTATATATATTATTTTTAATCATGCGACTACTAAATATATGCCTCACTTCTAGCTTTGATCTACAGAAACGTGTTAAATTAAAAATCATTGAATATAAAATAATTTTAATTAGATAAATAAGCAAAATTAGTGATCAATTATTTTATTTAAGATGAAGAAAAATTAAATTATAAACAAATATTCAAAACAATTACAATAAATACATTTTTATAACAATACCATGCGAAATCGGCTACTAAGACACGCTTAGCTTTAATCACGTGTCGCGCGTGACGTGGCGTCACGTCCGACTACACGCCAATCACGGCCTTCACCTTGAAAAACGCACGCGCTTGTTATCGCATGTTAATGGATAGTTTTGTCACACGTTTTTCAGACAACCACTTCAGTTTGCTATTGAATTAAATCAATATTTGATAATATAATTGAAAACCAAACATAGTTAATTATTTTTACCGCGAATCTAACTTTTTGTAGAGGAACAATTTTATTACTAGACTACAAATACGGCAACTAGAGTTAGTACGAGTATCATTTAGATTACATACAAGACTGGGATATTGTTATGTAATTAAATTATGAACACTGATAAAAAAACATTACCTAGAAAGTTTTTATATTTAAAAATATAGCTATATAATTATTATGACTTCCAACCATGTTTAAAATACTTCATTGATTTTAATATGAATGTTTTTTTTTCTTTGTTATAGAGTAACAAGCCTATAATGGAAAAAAGGCGTCGAGCACGCATCAATAACTGCTTAAACGAATTAAAAGCTCTTATCCTTGATGCGATGAAAAAAGACGTAAGTATTCACGTAAATAAATAATAAATATGATCATAAATTATGTCCATTTAATATTAACCTTCTCCTGTATGTATTTATACATTGATATTGCTTATAAGATAGAGGTATTTAAAAGTTAAAATAACATTTATGTGTTTATTAAGTAAATGTAATTATGACATTTTGTTACAGCCAGCCCGTCATTCAAAGCTCGAGAAAGCCGATATATTAGAAATGACAGTAAAACATCTAGAAGGGCTGCGGTCGGAAGGAACTTCACCGGACAGATTTAAGGCGGGCTACAGACATTGTTTGTCTGAAGTAGCAAAATTTCCAGGATTAGAATCTGGTTTAAAACGACGGCTAGTCCGCCATTTAGAAGGCTGCGTTAACACACCTGGCTCAAGACCGTTTGCAGCACCAACACCTCCATCGGATGCTGAAGACGCAGTAGTTCCTCCACAACACTCTACCATTTTTATCTCCGGTAAATATTTGCATAACGCGTTATTTTTTTAATATCTTAAGCTTTTTTGCAGTAAACAAAAATCTAACAACAGTTTTTTTAGCAGGTCCAGGTTCTGGAGTTCGGCTAGTTCCAACAAGATTATCCAATGGTGATATTGCTCTGGTGTTGCCAGCAGGAGTAAATGCGAGCACACTAGGATCCGTACCGACTCTTGTACCTTTATCTCCTAGAGACATTTCATCGACGTCATCAGAACCGAGATGTTTTTCACCTGCCAGTTCTGGGTGGGGAACTCCCCCTCCTCCTATTGAAGAACCTGCTCCCCTGGCTTTAGTGACCAGGAAACCGCCAGAAGAAAAACCTTGGCGGCCTTGGTGACATTTAAATTCACAATAATTTAAAGCATGTCTTGTGTGTGTAAATGTGTGTACATTGATATTTTAGTCATGCTTTAATATAGTAAACTGTTTAAAGCCGTTACCTTGCCTGTTTTGTTGGCGCAAGGATATGACTGAGTTGGTGCGTGAAATGTGAAGTAAAATATGCTCTCAAAATTATTTAAGTAGAATTTTGAGCAACAATTAGATTTTTAAGAAAATCTGTGATATTCGTTTGTAGGTATTTAATGTAAGAACAATTATATTTACTCATGAATATGAATATGCCTTGACATTTTGTCTAAGCTACTAATATTTAAAGTTTTAGAAAGTGTAATGTACAGTAGGAAGTTACTTATTTCCTTAATTTAAAGGGATTAAATAATGCACCGTAAAGACATGTCCATAAATAATTTTGACGTCGATATTTAGATAGTCGAGTGATAGATAATAAAGTTCCTAACCTGTACAGAAAAATAGTTTTTATTTTGTTTGGTCAGTACTTGTTCTGTGTTATTAAGGTTTTTAAAGTATATTATGCTAATTAAATATATAATCTTTTCTAGTTATAGTCTTCCGTTAATTTAGTTTAAAATTAGATACGATTGTAAATTTTCGAATGACATCTAAGGCAGTATTTCATGAATAGGGACGAACGTCCATTATATTAACACAAATAAATATATTTAATATTTCCATGTATGCACTTAGTGCCATTTAATACATGTATGCTATATCGTTTCACATAATCCTTATAAACTAAATTGTAAACGCTTATTTTTATAGACAGTATTGAATCTACTTTCTTTTGTATAAAAAATAAGTAAAAATGTTGATATAAATTAATAAATAAAACAATATGTTGGGACATTTCTATCACAGTCACAGTTATAGAAAGCCATAGAGTCGGCCGTAAGAATATAGTTCGTATTAATGACCGTTTTCGATTTATATGCAAATGGTGTAATAGTTTGCAAGTCGCCATACGCTGATTATTCTAAGGATCATTGTAATTAAAAAGCTGTTATTGAAAACAAAATAATATCTAAAACAGACTTTTGCCTCTATTGCTTACAATACCTATGTATATGTGTAATTATAAGCATGTCTCTCGCAACTACAGAAATCTAAATAATAGTCTTATTATTTAGATTTCTGTGCTCGCAACATATGCGATATAAACAATTCTGGGTAGATTCGTAGACGAAGTCTAGATATTTTAGAAAATTTAAAAAAAGTTTGGGTATTTGAGCGTCGTCAAGTCGTCTTAATATGAAATTTTTATATGCTTTACAGTTTTTTAATTAAAAGTAACTCAAAAACATCTGTAACTTAAGCCTCTTGCAGATTATTTATATCAGTAGAGTATTAATGTCCTAGAATTCTTCGTGCCTTATACAGCAAAATCGTATAGTCTTCCAATTTAGTTGTAAGTAAATATTTAAGATCGTAATTGTATTTATATAAAATATTAAATTAAAAATTAAACATTGAAAATACAGAATATAATATGATTTTAAAATAAATAATCAACCTGTTACCATACTTTGTAGTCTTCGTTTGCCAGTTACCAGTCTTTGGTCAGTAAAAAGGTTTTCTTTATATCCAAAATGTTTTAATTACGTCAACGAATTACTGTAAAATACTGTACAAAATATAACGCTAGTATGAATGTTGTGAGGCAAAATTACAAAATCAAAATGAATACTGATAGTTGTGTCATTTTTAATACTTGTAGTTTGTACGATTGCAAAATGTGTATAATTGTGATCTCTTGCACACAGCGTTTGAACAAAATAATTTTAAATTAAAATCTTAATTTTCTAGTTTTAGTTGTGCCCTGTAAATATTTGTAAGCAGAGATCTAAATGTAAAAGTTTAATGAAGTGATATTATTATTTAAGACAAATTAAATTTATGTACCTACCTAAAAGACATAATGCCATTTTAATACAAATAAATCATATAAAAATGTGTATTTTTTTCTTTATTTTATTTTTCCGTTAAAGCTTCCATAAATCAAACCATCTGTGAAAATATACCTACTTCCTAAAACAAAAAGATTAAGATAAAACATTAATCTACGCATGAACGTGTATTTTAGGTTTTTGCACAAAACATATACTGGTACTTAGACTTACGAGTACTAACGTCAAACGTTGTTATGTGTTATAAACACTTGTTTTAAAGCGAAGGAAAAACTGCTCAAGTGCTTGTCCGGCTAACGCTAAGAGGTTCAACGGCTATTTAATATAAGTACAAATTATTTATTTTTTCAAAGACATATTGCTATGAATAAAAAGTTCTTTATCCGATTCTAAGTTGATTTTGCACTTGAGTTGATATTTGTCTCTATTAATTGACTGTATCTTTATATACCTTTTCTATACAGTTCCGTGTGAGATATACATACTTATACATAAGGATTTCTTAATTCCACTCTTGTAATATTTTTTGCATTTATAAATACGATGTTAATCTCTATGAATTTCTTCCGATAACTAATCAATTTTTTATTTAAATCGGACCAGTACGTACGATTTGCGTAAAATACGAACACACAAACAGTCATACAGACTTTAATAATATTTCTATAAAAATAATTCATGTACGGATTTCGCTATGTTACTGTTTAGTGTTTACTATAATATGTAAATTTAGGCTTATGCATAGATCTAGGCTTACACATATGTTCTGAACGGCCAGGTGATTTTATCAATATTTAGTTATTTGAAGAGTTTTGTGATGATAACAATCGCTTGGCGGCCTAAGCTCGGGTGGTCGTACTTATTCATGAAAATATATTTGATTATATCTGTTTGTTTGCACTGTTCTGACGCTAATAGCAGGCTATTGAGGAATTATTGCGGGAGGAGCAATTTACTATAAGCGTTGCCTGGCTGCCTACTGCCTGCCTCGCTACGTTATCATGCAATCGTGCCACCCTGGTTGCTAAAAATCCAAAAAGAAACCTTTAAAATCTGTATTTGGAAGCGAAATGTTCCACACTGATTGCTAATAATTGTTGGTATTACATAAAGTTCCCACTGGACGTACAAATTACATAGAAATTATAAAAAACTCGGGTTTTCGATTCATTACATACCTACAGAAGTTTTTGTCAGGAATAATATAAAGATTTCATCAATTCTGTGGTTATTACACACTCAATTAGTATTACACACTCAACATTGAAAAGGAATAGCGTACCTATATGATAATGTAGGATATTTCGATTTCATTTCCAATTCATAATTGCGGATCGTGTAAACAAAAGTTAATGGAACGTACTTAAAAAAAGCTAGGATAAGTAGGTAATTTACAAAACATTCCAGCGGTATCTAATAAAAATTAGTACTACTCTGTAGTACCCATATGTTGAACCGTATTACCAGCTATCATTATACCGTGCAGATTCCACTCAGAATTTTATTATATTAATAGATAAGTATGAAGTTCGATAAATTACTATTACAAGCCTACGACTTTTTAGTTTTTCATAAGTGTTTTTATCAATTTTAATCTTATATTGTTCTGGATAGATTTATCCGTAATTTGGCGATAATTTAATTCAATTTTTTAAGTAGTCGTAGTTCACACACGCAAAAACTTGAGCAGCAGCCAGTATAAATTTTATAATATTGCGCAATATTTAAATTAGTTAAAGGATTGAGTTATTAATAAAAGCTCGCTGCAATTACTTGTCATATGAGTTTATCTAATTACACGCTTATTACGTTGTCCATTTAAATTCATAAAACGTGTAATGAATATTAAATTTCTCTAACAACCGGACACATAATTGAAATATACATATATTTTTTATAACTTTTGGGAACATCTGTCGAACCACCCAAGTGGTCGCTACGGGCGCCTCGCGAAAATTTACTGTTTTTGCAAACAATTTTAATACTCGTAATTCCCTATAATGATATATCATTTAAACATATTAATTGTTCGAATTATACGTCTCAAGAAGCAAGCAGCCCCACAGGGTATCGGGAGAATGTTTTTCAATCATGTTTTAAAAGGCGTTTTTTTCGGGTCACTATAATTTGAAAAGCTATTAGTACCATGACTTTATTACTGAATATTGGAACGGGAATGCGCGTAGCCATCGACCATTGAGTTGCATATAAATTGAAGTTGTCAAGCGGATCGGCGGCCCTCATGCGGCTCTGAGTGACGGCTCCTCGTTATGAAAGGTCATTGCTTGATTCGTGTCATTCTCTTTTCTTTGTACAAATCGGTGATGGAGGCCAATTAATCAGTTTTATGACGCGTGACATAAAGTAATGAGCGTACGGCCGATCATTACAAGGATAACAAATTATTGTAGTCCTTACTAGGATTGAAAACATAAATTGTCTATTTTTGATTTTTAATTTATATCTATTATATAAACTATAGATTATTGAAAAGTAGGGATATTTGCATAATAATGATATTTATACTGTATAGGTATTAGGTACCTATATTTCTTTCTGTAATATTTATTTCTATTAAAAAGAAAGAAGACAAGACCATAAGAAAATGTAATAAAACTTATTATATGAGTAAATAACTATTTCACTTTTTGGATCCGTAACCATGTAGACCGATTCAGTTGCAAATAGATTTGATTTATCATTAGTACAAGGATTTAATACATATTTATGCTTATAAGTGAGGTATTCGTATGTCTTGTTCAAGAGGTGGTCCGAATTTCTACGTTCCAAGTTTTTGTTCTAGACCTCCTTGCTTGTTAGGATAACTATCTAGGTGGTCAGCGGTAGGTGGTCAGTGTGGTCAACAATCAAATTTTATCGTTTGGCCACCTTAGAGAAATTGAGCGCAATATTTACACATTACCAACATGAAGGTCGTTTCTGGGCGTGCTTTTTTACCTTGAAAAATGTTAAACTGTTATAAAATTATAAAAAATAAAATATATTTCATTCATTTGATGCTATAAAAATAGCGATTATTACAATTATCCTGCAATGTTATAATTTAGATGTACTTTTTAGTTATACTTCAGATATTTATAATGTAGGTACCTGTCTTACGTGGCAAATTTTGCATATCTCACCCTGTCAATTTATTTTTGTATTAAGTATTTGTTTTTTGCAATAAAGTCAAGTGAAATATTTATAATGTAATAAGGTTGTACCATAAAACCGAAACAGTTTTGTTTACATGGCGATCACGTGTCAGCTTAGAAAAGAAAAAAAAAACAACAGACGATTCACCACCCACGAGGCGCTGGCTGTCTGAGCTGCACGTGCGGAGCTTGACGTGCCTCATCTCGGGTTGCCGAGTCTTACACTGATTTTTTATCACCATACGTGCAAGAGCAATAAAAGATATATTATTAAAATTTCCCATCTCACGCCATAGCGTATGCAAATTACTCTTATACTTTACAAAAAACTAATCTATTTAATCATTATATAGGTAGGTACATATTACTTCATGTGAAAATTCCTTTAAAGCTCTAATATGCGAGATATTTGTTTCCCTCAAAGATTCATTAACGATTTTATCTCTATTCTGCAAAGCGTAGGTAGTTAAGTCCGAGCCCGATTCATTCCAAACATGCCTTCAATATGTCCGCTGTCGATACAAAGAAAGAATCGATTCTTCAGAGCGTGCATTAATCGTTCCAATTACGGTTGCGTTCCGTCGACGGAAGGTAAGCTATCCTTTCAAATTAACTGAATTGATAAACCAATTGATTTAGCGCAATTTAGTTTTTGTTCGCGTTTCTTATGAGACAAGTGGTAGCGACGCACAGTGGATCCATATTGAAAATTAGTGGACATAGGCAACAAAGTTCCAATATCGATTCGATATTTTTTTATGTGATTCTTCATGATATTCCAGACAACTTTTACTCTTGTAAAATTTCTTCTAAAGTTGATCTTTTGTCTGAAAAAAAATAAATTAGATTTTTTTGTATGGAGCGAATCACGTTTATTTTTTTTTCTTCAATTGTACGAATATGTTGGGTGTATGGCGTGAGTATATGATAGCTAGGGTCATTCTCTATCCACGAAAAAATATATCAGCGCCGGCCATCCGCGGCCGCGCGAGTAATCATTCGGTAAAAAAACAATATTGAAAAGTAGTGGACATAGGCAACAAAGTTCCAATATTGATTCGATATTTTTTTATGTGATTCTTCATGATATTCCAGACAACTTTTACTCTTGTGAAATTTCTTCTAAAGTTGATCTTTTGTCTGAAAAAAAATAAATTAGATTTTTTTGTATGGAGCGAATCACGTTTATTTTTTTTTCTTCAATTGTACGAATATGTTGGGTGTATGGCGTGAGTATATGATAGCTAGGGTCATTCTCTATCCACGAAAAAATATATCAGCGCCGGCCATCCGCGGCCGCGCGAGTAATCATTCGGTAAAAAAACAATATTTTCTATGAAATTTTTTGCCTTTTAAAATCAATTCAAAGTATATTTTCTGTCTCACTTGGCTGTTTTCACCTTCTTTTTAGTTAAATATATAGTTTTAATAGCACATAGGTACTCATAACTAGTAATTCTGGCACAGGTTTAGTTATTATTGCATGTTATCGGTGGCATCTGCATTGTGATTGATGACTCATTTGTTTGTGCGCTCGGCTAAGTGTATAACAAACAAGTCACTGAAAAATAATTGTCTCTGATTAGTTGTATACTTTATACATCACTTGCGCTCTCGAGATGGAAGTACTTAGCTCTTCGACAATTTCTGAAAGAAGAAAACTGTGCTGCCTTTCCATCTTATCCAAAGCTCGTAAATGCCAAGAAAAGATGTCATCCACCACAAGAGAGTATGGAGATTACCGAAAAAGGAGCTCAAATAAAATTGCAAGCGCTATTGGACCACACTGTGGAGAGAATTTTACTAGATGTGAATTCTGTTGATAGGTCTCAAAATGAAGAACTCAAGTTGACCTGGAAATGGGGGCTTGATGGTTCTTCGTCGCAGAGTAACTATAAACAGAAAACTTCAAACACAACTACAGAGTTCGGTGATTCATCAGTATTCATGATAAGTATCGTCCCTCTTCGGCTAGTGTCTGGCTCATCATCTGGGAATGAAAATATAGTTTGGGAGAACCCCACACCTTGCTCAACTCTGTACTGTCGACCAGTGAAGTTCACTTTCACTTCGGAGACAGCTGATTTTATAAAGTCTGAAGAGTCGGAGATGAAAAAACAAATTGATGAACGGATATCTACACAGTGTGGAAATATTATTGTATCACATGAATTGCATATGACCATGATTGATGGAAAAGTGGCCAATATTATTGCTGAAGTACCATCATTTGCAACGTGCCCCATTTGCTTGGCAAAACCAAGCGAGATGAATAATTTAGACGCTTTGACTTCCAGACCACTTCGTGAAGAATTTTACAAACAAGGAATTTCTTCACTGCATATGAAGATTCGGTGTATGTATCTTCTCCATATATCTTATAATCTGGATTTTCAACGATGGACAGCTCGAGGCGAACATAAGGCTTTGAAACAAGCTAAAAAAAATACCACGCAACAAGAGTTTCGTGAGCAAACTGGAATGCTGATTGATATAGTCAAACAGGTATGTATTTAGTTAGTCGATCTTTTTTATGTTTTTTGTGTATTATATATGTGTCGTATATTACAGTCTTTTTTCCACATTTCAGGGTTTTGGAACTACAAATGACGGGAATACTTCGAGGCGCTTTTTTCCAAGATTACAAAACATCATCCAGAATAACAGAAATTGACGAAAATCTAATTTTCAGATTTTCCGTTATTCTACAAGCCATATCATCAGACAAAAACATTGACTGTGAAAAATTTAGAAGATACTGTAGAGAAACAGCTGATGTATACGTGCAACACTATTCGTGGTACTACATGCCAGTTAGTGTACATAAACTTCTAATGCACGGTGCAGACATCTGTAACCACTTTGGTGTTTTGCCAATCGGTAAGTAAAAAATAAATAGAGTTTGATGTATAATTTGACTCGATTGCTTTTTGAAATTAAAATGCATGTACTTATTTCTTTTAAGTATCTTATCAGAACAAGCTTCGGAAGCCCGTAATAAGGACTTCAGAAACGTCAGAGAGAGACACACTCGGAAAACGGACAGAATAGCAACAAACGAAGACATCCTCCATGGACTTCTAACAAGCTCTGATCCCCACATATCCTACATAAGGCCTAAAATAACGAAACAGGTTCATAGTGAGTTGTTGCCTGAAGCAATTCAGTTGTTACAGACTACCGAGCCTCCCTGTGACAGCGAGACTATGGAGGAAGAAGAATGCCTCGTAGCAGTGTCCGAAAATTTGCCGGACCCACTTCTGGAATAAGAAATAAAGTGATCCGGCTCTGGACTATTCCCACAAAAGCCCATCAGGGCTGGGAATATGACAAACAGCCCTTTTCAGGGCTACAATTATTTCACAATTTCCTTTCGATCATACGTACGATAACTTATACTATACTTTACATACGCTTGATTATTTAGATAATGATTATCAATGTCTTGCCAGTAAAAATTCAAACTATTTCCCCTATATTTGACAAAATTAGTATAACCAGAAACTTATTACTGTATTTATTTTACAATAGATAACGTGCAGGTAGTAAAAAAAAATAACAGCCAATCAGAGACAATTATTTTTCGGTGACTCGTTTGTTATACACTTAGCCGAGCGCACAAACAAATGAGTCATCAATCACAATGCAGGTGCCACCGATAACATGCAATAATAACTAAACCTGTGCCAGAGTTACTAGTTGTGAGTACCTATGTCCTATTAAAACTATATATTTAACTAAAAAGAAGGTGAAAACAGCCAAGTGAGACAGAAAATATACTTTGAATTGATTTTAAAAGGCAAAAAATTTCATAGAAAATATTGTTGTTTTACCGAATGATTACTCGCGCGGCCGCGGATGGCCGGCGCTGATATATTTATTCGTGGATAAAGAATGACCCTAGCTATCATATACTCACGCCATACACCCAACATATTCGTACAATTGAAGAAAAAAAAAATAAACGTGATTCGCTCCATACAAAAAAATCTAATTTATTTTTTTTCAGACAAAAGATCAACTTTAGAAGAAATTTCACAAGAGTAAAAGTTGTCTGGAATATCATGAAGAATCACATAAAAAAATATCGAATCAATATTGGAACTTTGTTGCCTATGTCCACTAATTTTCAATATTGTTTTTTTACCGAATGATTACTCGCGCGGCCGCGGATGGCCGGCGCTGATATATTTTTTCGTGGATAGAGAATGACCCTAGCTATCATATACTCACGCCATACACCCAACATATTCGTACAATTGAAGAAAAAAAAATAAACGTGATTCGCTCCATACAAAAAAATCTAATTTATTTTTTTTCAGACAAAAGATCAACTTTAGAAGAAATTTTACAAGAGTAAAAGTTGTTTGGAATATCATGAAGAATCACATAAAAAGATATCGAATCGATAATGGAACTTTGTTGCCTATGTCCACTAATTTTCAATATTGTTTTTTTACCGAATGATTACTCGCGCGGCCGCGGATGGCCGGCGCTGATATATTTTTTCGTGGATAGAGAATGACCCTAGCTATCATATACTCACGCCATACACCCAACATATTCGTACAATTGAAGAAAAAAAAATAAACGTGATTCGCTCCATACAAAAAAATCTAATTTATTTTTTTTCAGACAAAAGATCAACTTTAGAAGAAATTTCACAAGAGTAAAAGTTGTCTGGAATATCATGAAGAATCACATAAAAAAATATCGAATCAATATTGGAACTTTGTTGCCTATGTCCACTAATTTTCAATATTGTTTTTTTACCGAATGATTACTCGCGCGGCCGCGGATGGCCGGCGCTGATATATTTTTTCGTGGATAGAGAATGACCCTAGCTATCATATACTCACGCCATACACCCAACATATTCGTACAATTGAAGAAAAAAAAATAAACGTGATTCGCTCCATACAAAAAAATCTAATTTATTTTTTTTCAGACAAAAGATCAACTTTAGAAGAAATTTTACAAGAGTAAAAGTTGTTTGGAATATCATGAAGAATCACATAAAAAAATATCGAATCGATAATGGAACTTTGTTGCCTATGTCCACTAATTTTCAATATTGTTTTTTTACCGAATGATTACTCGCGCGGCCGCGGATGACCGGCGCTGATATATTTTTTCGTGGATAGAGAATGACCCTAGCTATCATATACTCACGCCATACACCCAACATATTCGTACAATTGAAGAAAAAAAAATAAACGTGATTCGCTCCATACAAAAAAATCTAATTTATTTTTTTTCAGACAAAAGATCAACTTTAGAAGAAATTTTACAAGAGTAAAAGTTGTCTGGAATATCATGAAGAATCACATAAAAAAATATCGAATCGATATTGGAACTTTGTTGCCTATGTCCACTAATTTTCAATATGGATCCACTGTGCGACGTGAGAAATATCACCTCGGATACCTACCAATAGTATAATTAGGATTTTCCTTCGCAATGAATTTAAACTTTTTAGTGCAGAATTGTTTCAACAATTAGGTATGGTTTACATACTTTAATGTACCTCGAATTTTGTGCTTTTGCATTTCCCAGTTATCGGTGTGATCGCGTTAATGTAGCCTGTGTAAAGGCCATTACTTAGGGCGACGCCTCCGTTCAGAAAGGCAGCGACATTTCGATGTTTAATTACCGAGCTGTTAATGCGCGCCTTAAAATAAAATGGCCAGACGGAATTTTATCGAGCGGCGGTGCCTCGACAAGGTTCGCCACCACACTGCCTCTTAAACTACGCGTCATTATTTTTTTACCTAATTTAATTTTTCCGAGCGCTGGACCCTGGATTGTGGGCGGAATGCGGTGATAAAAATTCGAATAAAATTTTGTGTATGAGATAAATGTTTTAATAATAATTTTGTATAAATTAAGTATGGCTAACGAGGTTGTGAATTACGAAAAGCATTTCGATGTTCAATTTTTTGTTCAACTAAGTTTACGTACAGCGCTATGTTATGTTCAACAACTTTTTAATTTTTATTGTACCTATTGTTTTTTTATAATTATAAATGGAATTTAAATGTCTGTCTAGTTTTAATAATAGATTTTCTTTATTAAGCTTATATTCTTATTATATTCTAGATACAAGTGAAAGCAAATCTTGTTATAATATTGATGTGGGCACCTACAATCGTACATAAATCATGCGTGGATGGCATGATAACGGTATTTTTGAAGAAGATAGTAATGCAGACATGCCCTTAGAATATTTTAACTAGTTAGTACAAGACTGATGACCGAGCACGTCGTCTGGTCAGAGGTGAACACGGTGTAATTTTCATTATTCATTACGCGCTGAGAGTAATTTACATGCCAATACATAAGTATGTTATATACAAAATAAGACATTTATTTTCAAAAAAGTCATTGTTACAAAACAATCAAGTTTATAATAAGCTAGCTTATTAACCCTTGATTGATCGGGATCTTCCCTAGGTACAGTTAGTTATCAAACCTAGTTACCTAACCTATTATAGACTGATTTTCATAATATATTTATTATATTGTATATTTATTAGCACGATTTTTTTCTTGTATCTGAATAGGAGGAATATTTACTACAGACTCACGATCTATAAGCATTTATAGCATTAATTTTTCATGCGGCTCAGAGCGGGCGGTGACCGAGAGAGGACGGACTCGTCACGAAGCATACAACTGAAATAATTGTAGACGATGGTATACGGGTACCGTGACTGTATCTTGTATCAATTGAATATATAATTAAACGTCTACATACCTGTAAATTTACTTTTGGAATAAATATTCCGAATAACCTTAATAATATCGAAACCCTTTATTTCAATACAATTGCAGCGAAAGGCCAAACTTGTCACGAGGTATGTGTGTACATTGTTTATACATCGCCGTATGTAAAAAACTGCTCTTGTAGGTAAATATTTGTTTCTAGTTAGAACAATTTAATAATATTATATTTTTTCAATATTTCTTCTTCTTATTATTTTTGTTATTATTCTGTAAAAGTTACTCAGGTTTCAGTCACGGCGGTTAATCTTATTGAATCTAGGTTTCTGTGCAGGATATAATAATAGCGCACAAGTATGCGCGCTAACACTTTTTATACCTTTCAATTTCATACTCAGTGACAACTCGACCTGCGATAGTTACGTCGGTAATAAAACACCGTTAATTTGCAAACTCTTGGCTGTTACTGAGAATTTCTTGACGACTATATTTAGATAGACTGGAGCCGTACTCAAACCCAGGTAGGAACTTCGGATCTGGACTCGTAAGTGCTTACCCCTAGGCTAGTTTGTTTGGGAAGTGACTATAACTTGGAGAGTACTTGTAATAGGTAGGTAGTAGGGTAGTGATAGAATATTTGTACATACATAATAATTATTATTGATTCAATATATATATATAAAAATGGATTAAATATATAAAAGCTATGATAAATAAAGGTACATACAATACGATTGTGCACAGTTACATAGGTTTTTTCATCTCCTTAGTATTTTATTACCAAGGTTTATAAGCCACATAAAACCATTGTTTAGTACACAACAAATCTTATAGATAAGATATACATAAAATTCACTTACTCTTTTTCTCGATGGACATGGTCTATTAAAAAGGTAAGATTTAGATAGTATGGTATCGTAGGTGCTATTTAGCTCTCCGACTTCGTGACTCACCGCTCGCAATAAGAAATAAAACGCCCACGCTTTAAAAATGTTAAAATAAATAAAATGCACACGTCCCGGCTTATCTTGCGCCTGCGCATAGCGAGGACAGGGTAAGGCGCACGTGCACTGGTGTATTTTTTGTTTTACCATTGTTGGACTAGATTATGTAGATACATACATACATGGCTTAAGTAAAGATTTCTTCACAGCATTTAATAGAACAACAATTTATAATTGGTTTTTTTAAATGTTATTCATTTTTAAATTATCAAAACTATTTATTTTTATATTTTACACTAGATTTTGTACGTGCATATTTATTAATTAATTAAAAAATGCTGTACAAATACGTCATACACTATAGATAGATATCGCATAGAATACAGATAAGCTAACAATATATTTATATTATTTTATTTTTTTAAACAGAAAATATTTTTTTAATTCTTTCAGTATGTATCATTGTAATCGATGCCTTACTGGCGTGTGCCCGCGGCAGGTGCTCGCGACCGGTCCGCACATACGCCAATATACCACGTACACCACACGAGACAGCACTAACGAGCTACCATCATTCTGTGCACTATTGTTCTACATGAAATCATAATTTCACTATACATGCCTTAGGCAGAAAACATTTTAATGATACAACATAATTTGCCTTAGTACCAGAATATGTAAGAGCTTTTTAAAGAAAGCTTTTGCTCTACAATTTAATGATAACATATTTTAATTCCCATTAATAGTATTCAAAATTTCGTATGGGATATTTTTTGTAAATAGCCAGAAATATTTATATATTCATAACATAAGTATTCTTAATTTTAAAATTATGTTAGAATTCTATTTGTGTTGTATATGAAATAAAATTAAATTAAATCAAAAAATGGTGTAATTTCAATTCAAATATTATGTTTCTTAAGCATAATATTTTATACTAATTTCCATCTTTTCATTTTTATGAGAGACGTAACCCGATAGCGGCGCGTGCCAAATCTTATGTATCCACTATCCAGTGAGGCATTTTATGCTCTTTTATTCTCTGGACTTACGACAGTCATATTTAGGGACGATGTTATCAGTGAATTTAATACAATATGTATATGTGTTTAGGTTGATTTTTATGCAAACCGTGTAAAATATAAAATACGTGATCACAAATGGCGAATAAGTAGTTACAGCTTTACAAAAATGTTGTATAAAATCGTTAGTTTTCCGTACATCGACTTTGTATAATTTGATACTTTTTAGCAACTCTACGGGTGGGAATGTGTTTTTTCAATAAACAACGGGTTCGATGTGTTCTTAACTACAAAAAATATAATTATAATTATTTTTAACAAAAAACAAAAACCGACTTCAAAACTAAACAAATCTAAACTAAAAAGTAGAAAATAATACTTTTAAGAACTTCGTTAATTTCGAAGTCGGTGCCAGCCAAGACGGATAGACTTATCTCGCCTTTGCAAGGAACTTTCGAACAGTATTTTGATTATGTTTACAAATATTATAGATATAGATTAATCGAATGTGTCTATTTAAGGTTATTTTGCTTTGGCTGGCACCGACTTCTAAATTAACGAAGTTCTTAAAAGTATTATTTTCTACTTTTTAGTTTAGATTTGTTTAGTTTTGAAGTCGGTTTTTGTTTTTTGTTAAAAATAATTTATTTTCAAATTTTTAGCGGAAAGTAGATACTTATTTGGTTTATGTACAAAAAAGAATTTTCCAAATCGGTCCAGCCACTTTCGAGTAATGGGGAACATACATAAAAAAAGTCTCCAACGAATTGAGAACCTCCTCCTTTTTTTAAAGTCGGTTAATAAGAGCCTGAAAGAATTTAACTATCGGTCTATAATTACGTATAATATTGAAAGAATTTTCTTTTAACTCCTAACCGTTGAGGAGTTGTACCTTCCATCATTAGCTCAATCACAGGAGATGATGATAATCAGACGCAAATACTTAAACAGCTTTAGGAAATATATGAAAAACGTGATAAGTGCCTATAAAATTTGAGAGTTGCCTTCGATTTCCCTGGGATCCCATCATCAGATCGTAACTTGGTGACTATGGGACCAACTAGAAACTATACCCTTTCAAACAAAAAAAGAATTTTCCAAATCGGTCCAGCCATCGACGAGTAATCGGGGAACATACATAGAAAAAAAAAAAAAAAGTCCCCGACGAATTGAGAGCCTCCTCCTTTTTTTGAAGTCGGTTAAAAATAGGATGTTTTTTTCTCAAGTTTAAAAGCTTGGTTCTAAGCTGAATAAACTAAATAATAGTTAAGAAAAGGGTTCTTAGTTCTTACAAAATAAAAGTCTTGCAATATACTTAGAGAGCAATTTGGTATTATTAATACAGTAACAAAGCATATATTGATAGAAATAGTTATTCTATTTATCTTTGAATTACTTCACTCACAGGATACAGTTAGCCTGACTAGCCGACTGTTAATAAATTCACATGACAGTGTCGACATACCGACGCTACTTCTTAAAGTAACTTTTGCTGCGCTTACCAATAAGTAATCATACTTTGGTGGACGCAACATATTGCAAATACTTACATCAAAGACCATCAACGCTTGCTTGTCGTGAACATTAACTAAAATATTGTTGTAACTAAATCCTACTAATATTATAAATGCGAAAGTTTGTGAGTATTGATGTTTGTTACTCTTTCACGCAAATACTACTGAACCGATTACGATGAAATTTGGTATGTAGGTAGCTGAAGACCCAGAATAACATATAGGCTACTTTTTATCCCGGAGTTCCCGCGGGATTGACTCCTAATATTTAAAAAATTAACGCGGGCGAAGCCGCGGGTACTGCTAGTGTAAAATATGATCTTATCGTCAATTAGAAGAGAACTAAGATGTGCACAGCACATCTGTTAATATATTTCAAATATATGCATAAGACATTTAAAATTTAAATGATATCAAATTGACGGGAATGTGCTTCAATTTGATTGGTATTGTAGTAATAATAATTATTGAAAAAATAGCGTTATTCTGGTGATTTTTATAATAAGCTACCTTGAAAATTAAATTACATTTGAACATGGTCAATAAAAGTAGTATTCATTATGTAACGAGTACAAAGTATTGGTAGTAATCTCTCTTTTCCCAATTTGCAATCTTATTAGTTTATTGACAGGTGTAATATATAATTTTATATTTATATTTTTACGAAATAATATTGCATATTGAAATTTTCTGTAGTTAAACAAAAACATTCAAATTAATTCAAATGTCATCATAATTATTTAATTGCAATTATGCTGGTACTAACATTTAATTACCTATGGTACGTCATATTATTTTAAAGAGTAAAAAAACAATATTCTTTTAGTTTGATTAGATATATTAGAATTATGTTCCTCTATATTAATTATTTATTTTTCTTACAAGTTATAAATATAGTATATATATACGACATACTTACCTATATCACACATTTTTATTAATCTCACGTATTCTTGTAACGGCCAGTAGGTACTACTAAGAAATCCTAATTGCCACGTTAATAAGAAAAATATCTCATACTTATTTCCGCTATCATCGATCGAACAATCCACGAAATACTGAGTATTTATAACGATTATTATTAACGTCGTGATAAAGGCCCTCATTAAAAATAAATGTGGCATAAAGTGTGCACTAAGACGACGCCGAAGACACTTCAATCTGAATCCGGTTCCGATGAAACGTCGACCTTTGTATTTTTTTTTTTGCAAAACTGTCTTATTTACGTTAATTAAGTGAAGTATAAGTTCGTGACTAGTTGTGTGGGAGAGCTGGCAATATCGAACAGAAACGTGACGCCGTTCTGCTGTTGTTCTGTCAGTCATCCGATCATATTTACTCGTGTATTGTGCGCGGGATGATAAAACCACGGTATAGGATCCATATATTAAGTGAAATCCTTTATGAATTAGGGAATTAATTAAACGTTTCGTTTCATATAGGAACTAAAATATGATAGTGGTAGCCCAAATGAGGAAACCTGCATGTCTGAGAGAACTGCTAGGTTTCCGAAAGACATGTGAAGTCCACCAACTCGCACTTGGCCAGCGTGGCCTATGGCCTGATCTCCCTCGTATTTAAAGGAGCCCGTGCCCAGCAGTGGGACGTTAAAAAGGGCTGATTACATATACTAATGTATATTATTTAAATTAAATTATTATTTTATAAAAATCTCGTCTCACAGCGAGCTCCTCCGAAACGGCTTAACCGATTATAATGATTTTTTTGTGTGTATTTGGTAGGTCTAATAATAGGTCGTAGGCTAATATTAATTTCCCTAGATGATAAGGGATCTCTCCAGATATTTTATGTTCTGTTTTTAGACCAATTTTTAATTTTTACTCTTTTATGATTTGGCATCAAAAAAATGTTATAGCCCTAAATTTACATCCTTCGGGCGCGGGCGGAGCCGCGGTAATTGCTAGTTAATCTATACTATTTATAAAGCTGAAGAGTTTGTTTGTTTGTTTGTTTGTTTGTTTGTTTGCTTGTTTGTTTGAACGCGCTAATCTCAGTAACTACTGGTTCGATTTGAAAAATTCTTTTTGTGTTGGATAGTCTGTTTATCGAGAAAGGCTATAGGCTATATAACATCCCGTTAAGACTTATAGAAGCGGAGCATCAATGAAAAATGTTGCAAAAACGGGAGAAAAATATTCCTTTTGAGAGCTTCCGTTGCAAGCGCTGCGTAACGGTTAAATGTTCCCCTTTAAAAGTTCTAAAAAAAGTCCGTGATAGCATATGGCTAGCTTTTGAGGTTAACTCGCTGTAACCTTTTTTATGGTAATCTAATTTGTTTTGAAACAATGCATTATTTGCGAAGGTGTTTTTATAAACATGATATTAATCCTTACCTAAATTAATAAGTTACTTATAATAAGTGTTTAATTTAGAACAAAATTGCTCTTACCATCATTTGATTTCAATAACATAACTTCGCAACAAAATAACCGCGTGCAAGGCGGGCGGACGGGCGAAAGAATTTGGTTTCCAGACTTTAGAACGCGAGCGAAGCCGCGGGAAAGGCTAGTTTATAATATTCTAGCAACTCATCCTCTCTTCGTTTGGAGTCGTCCTTAGGTAGGTACATTTTAAATATTTTGAACAGAACCCCTATTCTTTTTAAAAAATGAAAGAATCCTAAGGTACTTCTTATAAAACCAGCTATCTACCAGTAAAAGTAGAGTCAAAATCAGTTCACCCGTTTTGGAGATTTTCTTATAAGTACCATAAATAATTTCATCTAGTAAAAAGCTGTTACTTTAACATTACAAATACCTACTTAGACAACTTTTACACATGTATTTCATTATTTTTCATCAGTAGGTAAGGTAACCTTGGTAGTTAGATGTAGGTAAGAAATAAAACCCAAGGCAGTTTAATCAGTATACATACTTTAAGATGCCGAGGAACAGTACATTATTTTAAGATAATAATTTTGGCGGCACATTTCGCAATGAGAATGTATACAGCAATATGTGACTTATGGGCGCTATACGCATTGTTTATTACAGTTATTATAAGCCCGAGGGCCACACGAATTATAGAATAACGCTTCGTGAACGTAAACCTTTTTTATACACTTCGCTTCACCTTAAGGGTAGATCCGCTATTGTTCAGCTCCGCATCTACCAATTACGTATCATATTGAAGTGCAACATAGTACTAATGTCAGATAAAATGTTTCAGTAAATAATTATAATCAAGGCCCCGAGCGCGTAGCCATCGTGGCAGGAGTTCGGACGTTTTATAGTTTACGTCTATTATTATGACTGAAGAAAATTACTATATATATTGTTATGCCTTTATTTCAGTTATATCTTTCCTATTTTATTTTTTCTCTCCAGTTTAAAATGATGAAGAACTGGAATTTCATTTATTTTTTATACTACGCCCACTCTTACTCTGCCCATAAAACTATAAAATCGTTAAAAGTCCATTAAACATAAAATACACATATAATTTATTACGAGCCCGATTTTCACACCTCAAAATATAACAATAATAATTACTATGTAATATATTTAAGTACTTTATGGTGTTTACTTACTGAATACATACCTACTCGTATATAAGCAATAAACTCATCTATTATTTTGGTGAAGATAAGAAGAAGAAGCTTTTAATAAAAAGCTCGGAATTTGTGTTGCTTTTTTGAGTTTCTATTTTACTTTGGTCTTTGATGTATTTTATAAACCATAGACACACATTTGAATTTTGAGTTGTAGATACTCGTAAATGTGTTATTTTGAACAATTCAATTTTAGTTCATAAATTCTAAGAGTAGTCTTGGTTAATATTCAGATTGTCATTAGCACCAATCGCCTTAGTTAAAATACAGTGTATCAGTATGTAAGACCTGTTACTGGACGTATTCATTGTGCTGTATCGGTATAGACTATAGAGTAAAGCCGTATGGTAGACGCAGCGTGAAGACAAGCGTGGCACCGCAGTGAGCGTGACGGAGCGAGCAAACGTCATTCGCATTGGACACGCGTATCTCCACTTGTTTCGCCTTGCAGAGCAAATTAATTTTCATATATTATTCATATGTCTATAAGCTTGTACCTAACTTTAACTTTAAAGTTATTTAAATAGGTATCTATAATGTTTAAAAAAAAGGTAGTGGTTATGGTATGGTTTATATAAAATTGAAATTTACTATTCCTATCAAGGTCTGGAAACGCGTTTCTCGAAGGTTTTATTATAACCTCAGGAATAACAGCTAAGTCTCGACATATCGCAAGTCACTACATGTAACAAGGGCCGACATTATTTACAAGATAATTCTGCAGAATTATTAAGGCTCAATCATAAGATCAAATTTTATAAGTAATAATACGGGACGGAGAGTTGCAATGCATTCGAGTATCTACATGATAATTTTTTATGTGCCTACTTATCCTCATCTTTTTGAAATAACTTCAGATATGTTCGTGTTCAGTATTAATTGACTCGGTAATAATTATGTAAACAATTTTCAATTAAGTGAGCAACGACTTTAACAATAACAGACCTAATTAAAATTTCCTTTGAACGTCAGTAAGATACCTATGAAAATCAAACCCAATTGCTTAACGTAGAGCCAAAGTCGGGCTTAGATTTTATGGTAACCAGTAACCCATCGGTTACCCGAAAAGCAAATGGTGATGCATTACAGTAAAGTTTATACAAACATATCAATCAATATTGTCTGACGTTTTTCATAGCATATTTACCATCGAAATGCTTCTAGTTTATTTGTACTTGAAGCGTGACTGAAGAGTCCTCACGCATCAGCCCACCACACGTGCGATGCTCTTTGTGCCTTTGACCATTTTAAAAAGAGCTGTGTTCTCAAGAATTTAAAGGGTCACCACACACGGTGTTTAGACGCTTGAGTGGTTTTGTTTGTTACACGCTTTGTCCACGAAAGCTGCCTTGTCTTTATATAAGAAACAGTTACCTACGTGCAGAAAGAAGATTGGCATCGAGGATCTATTTCTTTTTTTAACTTAAATATAATTATTAATAGTTAGTTTGTCATGAAATTTATAGCTATCATGATAATTAGTATAGATATAACTTACATATAATTTAAAATAAATTATTAATCAGATAAATGTTAAGCATAGAATAATACGAACCTTTATTATGTATAACCCTTACATTAAAAAATAGCGACTAACCACAAAAACAGATTCGTTATTAAAATCCAGTTTGCGGCCCGCCATCGGTCTATAATACATTTGAAACCAAACACCAAAACCGCAAAACACTCCCGTGTAGCGCTGGCTGGAACACGACTTGTAGATCTAGATATACATCCAGTTCATTGTAAATCGGCTGTGTCGGTGTAAAGGCGGCGTCTAATTCTCCGCTTTGCCGTCACGACTCATCTGCGCCGCGGTAGGCGAGGCGCACACGACTCTGCATAAATTACCTCACGCTCCAAAACAGGATTGCAAAACGTAAAAATGCTCCCCCGTATATACACATATGTCTGGATCAGTTTATTGTCTGTATTCTTAACTATGATTGATAAGATGTAAAGATAATTATAATTATTAGCTTTATCGAAATATAAAGACTCAACCTTCACTCATCAAAGTTAATTGACGTAGGTAATTAAGTCTTGGTAGCTAGTAAAAAAGTAAATACAAAAGGATATGCGTAGTCATTAGTGATGGTTAATCTTTTATATAACATCAAAATCAAAAAATAATATGGACGTGATTCACTGAAGTTAGTTATTATTTAGCTTATTTAATTAATGGCACAGGCACTAACAACGTATGCTCTCTTAAATAAGATAAACCAAGAAACGCGTAGGTAGTACCAGCCGTGTAGGCAACGCGCGTAAAGAGCGAGCTGATATTAATCAATATCCTCGAGTATAAAGGCACAATTCTATTAAAAGCAAATTATAAATCACTTAGAGATAATCTTCATTTGAATAAATGCACGGAGGACGTTTCCATCGCCCGATATTTACGTAGTCCGTAGACAAATGTCAAGATTGTCTTGACTAATGTTTGTGCCGGTCCTAACATTAGTATCATCCCACGATTGAAAGCGGCGCGCGACCGCAACGACCTCGACGACGCGGCTTTTCTGCGTACACCGACAGGAGGTTTTTAACATAAACATTCATTATTTAAAATATCTACTGTCAGAAATTAATGGTATAAATTTATAAAAGTCGTGTGAATTTTTTGTTAATTAACTTACATAACAATAATTGTTATGTAGTGTACTAATTCTTATTTTGCGTAGCATTTTGAACATCGCATTAAAGTCATTAGATGAATAGCATTGTTGATTATATTTTTTACGTTTTGACGCGCGTCGGTGGTTTTTTCTTTTTGTGGAACTATTGAAGGTCGAAACAATATACTATAGGATATTAATTAATCACGCAAAAAAAATTGATTTCTTAGAAAATATTGACGAAACCTTATTTAATATCTTTTTTTAATTATTGACTTTACATTATTATAACACATAGAACAGTTTTGTAGGCTCATATAATTATACCATATAAATATTTCCACTAAATTATTTAGATTTTAAGTAAATGAACGTGGGTAAGTTGATCATCTTGATTGACCTTTAATTAATAGGATTTACACTAACCATCAATCGTTAATTTCTCTCCACAATAAACAGTACCGAGATTTTTGGGTATAAAATTTAACTCATCATGCATATAACTATGAAGCTTTCATTAACTTTAATGGGACTTTTAACTCAGCTACGATAAATTTAATTACCAAAATGATAAAATAATGAAGTATTGGAATTTTAAGTTCATAAGTCACAAGGCTGTTGTGGTGTGCGCGGGCGGCGCGTGCCTGGGAACCGACGGCGCGCGCGCGTTCTCACGGCCCCTCTGACCCGCCTCCCTCCCGTCGCTCTCACCTAACCAACCGACTGTGATTTATACACTCGCTGAATTCCGCCTCAATTAGCGTGGATTAGTCTGAAACGATAGTAGTTTAGAAAGGCCATTGGTAGTCACGCAAGCTATAGAGGAAACTTGTAGACACTTAGAAAGATAATGCCATACAACTATCTCATGAGATATCTCTAGGGCAATACTCGTTAGAGCATCATAAATGTTCACGTGATTAAAGCGACTTTCTTGGCTTTTAAAATTGAGCCGTTTGCCTACTTTTTTGTTTAAATTTTGCAAGAGGTGAAATCTAAGTTTATATCATATTCTTATTACCACCAAAATTCAGTAAAGAGGAAAGTGAAATGCTGAAACAAATGTATGTTCGTTTAAAAAGTATTATTGTAATTAGATACTTTCACATATATACATGCTTATCCTATTCACATTACTTTTTTTCACATTACAACATGTTCACAGGACTTCGGCGTCATTATTGACACAAATACTATTATAATTTACTCTTCCTATATCTAAGGAAAACATTACGGAACAATCACAGTGAGACAATTCTTTCAAAAGTCACACAAGGTACTTACGAGTAGATAAAGGAAAGTTAATTCAAATTTCCTTATTTTGGCCATAATGTTACATATTTCTCCTGATCTTTTACCAGAATAAAAGACTCTATTATGGTTACGTATTACGTTCCAGACATAAGAAGCATATGTCTGTGTTATGTTATACTCGTATTTTATTATCATACATGAACATTTTATAAAAAATATATATAAAAATGGATACGATATTTTATTAACTTTCGACATGAATATCAAAAATAAAATCTTTATTATTATTATCTTTATTATATTATCATTAAGCTATTATAGCTTACTATCGTTAATCAAAGCAATAATCAAATATCTAACTAAGAGGCAGATATGTACATTATACTGTATACATTACGTAGTAATGTAGAGTCAAATGACTCAAAGAAATTATTATCCAAAAAAGTATGGATATTTTGCTTTCAATGTGATTTTTTGTAAAAGTATATTTGCTAAAGTATGTTTAAAATAAAATCAGGTTTTATAAAAGCCTAGTTGAGCATTCTAATTTGAAAACAAAAGTAGATACCTATCGATACAATTATGCAATACCTCTATCACATACATGCTATGATCGATCAGCTACATAGATAAACACCAGTCATGATTTTTTTCCGAAGTTACTATTGGAATTTAATGAAACCAACTGACCAAACCTTTATAAGTCTAAATCCTAATCCTAATGTTTAATATTATGATTTATAGTGATCATTTTATATTATGACTAACATTGTTTATTCGTATAAATTAATCAATTTCATCATTGAGATAGTAAACAAATATATGCATCTCATTATTTGACCCCAGTTTACTACAACACATTAATCTAAATTATGAATTTTGTTAAAATACTTAAAGTAAGTGTAATTAGATATTATTTACTTTTGGTACTTATCTTAAAATGATAAAACCATAAATCTACAAACTATACAATTTGTTTATAAATATAAATATGAGTATTTAAATGTACAAGCTGATCACACAAATGAATGTCCCCAGCAGAACTCGAACCCGTGACCGCTGGCACTTGCAAGTACGTTCAGTGCAAGCTGAGTAAAACGTTTCGCCAATATTTGTATTTATAAAGGAAATCAACGTCGAATTGCCACACATTAATCTAGTCTCATCGCTTCTAGGCTTATAGTGCTGACGTGCGTTTCATACAAATAATACAAGTTAAACTTAAAAATCTTAACAGGCAATATTTTATTTAAAACGATGATTGTAACGCAGTTGTACAGAATATAGGAATATAGATCCTCTAAAAATACTCATAGTTGTCTCTCTGGTTGCCTATTTGCGTGTACGCGTTTCACTTAAAAAGTACCGGACCGACTAAATTTTTAGTTGTGATACCTAATTTAATACGCGAGTCAACATTTAGGATAAGTTTTACTGCAGTAAAATCTTTTCCTTACGGGTTCAAGTCATCCTTAGAAAGTTATTTACTTGGTTAACACTGACTTAACATGTTAGTTTAAATAAGGTTAAACTTAAAAAAGGTCTACAGAAAAATCCACAATATCAAACATGAGTCTATCTTAGGTATAGGTATTAGGTAATATATTTAAGGTACACTCTTAATAACTATAAATTATTATATTTAAAACTCACCTAGTGACGTACCCAAGCGAAGCAAGGGTAATTCGCTAGTACATAATAAGCGAGCTTCTTTTTTCCTAGGGAACACGCATTGCTAGAAAATACATGTGTGGCCTTTATAACATTAGCAACAGAAACCCACAGAGATAAGAGACCTTTTAAGTATTGTCTCAAACAGCGAATGTAGGTTTGTACATTTTAATAAAAATAAATTTGTAACTGGTCAATGTCATACTAATAAAAAAACTATAGTTAATTTTCATACCCTATTCATTAAGGGTTTATAAAATTATTATCGACAAAGCATCTCTATTCTGTATAGACTATAGCTTGCTAACATACCTACCCCATAACTCGACTCAAGATGAAATCAGATTGCTTTACGAAGCGCTCTTCGGCCTTTTATGATTATAACATAAAACACCCACAGAATGCGTATCTCCTGTTATTTTATGTCGATTTCTTACATTGCAACTAAAAGTTACGGTTCACTTTTACATTCTTATCGAGTTTCATTCTTTGCCTTGTTCTGATCTTGCAAAATAAAAGTCTTTATTTTTATTGCAAGTTTTTCAGTAGGTATAGACATTATTTAAAAATTGTACCTTTTTAAAATAGTACTCTTTTTTTATACTTATTTTACAAGCTCCACAGTTTTCGCCAAGTTTAGTCAAGCTTACGAAGCTAACGTGATATTATTCTTATTATTAAAGCACCCTAAAAAATATCATCAGGTCGTCTTAAGTAAGATAACGCTGCAAAAACAAGCTACCTGAGCGTGCCTGTGTGAGGACACGATTTTTGTGCATCTAACAAAAATGATGATCTTGGCGGCGAAGGAGACAGAAATACGGCAAACACTAACGAAAAAATGGAAGAGCAAATTAAATCCTTTCTAAACTAAGGGTTATGTCAAGAGTGGTCGGTAGCCGAAACAAGTTATTTAAATTTGGTTGTGGCCAGGACGCTACACCTACGTGGGACGTGAACGAGCTGAACCTCAGACTCAATATATAATCGAGGACTTTTTTCAAAAAAATCGATATCATTATTGCACTGGAGAATTGAAATTAAAATGCCTGCGAATATTACACAATACGTATCGTGCTAATGTATGCGTGTGACCAATAAAGCAATCATCGGGATGCTCTGGCCAATTACGGCAATGGCGGCTCAGTGGCCGAGATCGAATTTTTATATTTAATTGATAATAACTCGCGTCGTCGTGGCACTCGTGGCGCGCGCTGTCGGTGGCTCACAGCGTTTATGCAAAGGAGATGCTAATTCAATTTGCGCCTGAGATAATTTCATAAACCTCGGCAAGCGTTCATAAAGAAGGTTAACTATTGACAGTAAAATATTCTGACGCGATGTAGGAGGCTTAATTGAAATGGACAAAATATTATTCGAATTGAAAAAAGGTCGTCTCGGTCCATTTGGAGCCTGGCCGTGGATGCAGCAATTTGTTTTGTGCGCCGATGAATGAGTGCCGGCTCAGAGAGGCGCGCTGTGCATACTAATGATTTTCGTTCCCAAAATATTTTTAACAAAGAAATATTCATATATATACCTATTTAGCATAACATTAGTTTTCAAGATTTAGTTTATTTATGTAATATCTTTAATATCTTTATCTTTTTATATTATTCGCTTGGCATTTCATCAGCATCAATAAGAAGGTACTTACTTAGAATGCACGAGGAATATAGAAATAAGAAATCCTATAATTAATAATATTCATTCATATGTTAAAGAAAAAAATAATATTTGTATCATGTACATGATAAAGCTACACAATTTACTCGTTGACTATCGATGTTATTTAATGCGCAGGCACACCCGAGTGAGAGGTGAAAAAATAAGTGCCCCGAGTGCATTTTCGAAAATCGATTAAGGGAGACATGATTGAAGAGGCACGTTTTTGTGCGAGCACTCGCCGGACAACACTTTAACTTAAAATGTTAGCATACGGACCCATAAAGCAATCTGACGGTGAGTAATTACATTAGCGCAGGTTCCTCCCATTGTACTCTGTAACGCCATAATTATTCCCATTCATATCAACTGTCAACTGACATACAACACGCGGATATATTTTGTACGACAATAGCGTGCCGTCAACGTTCCGTAAAATTATGGTTGCATATAATCCCGCATTAAATGTGTGATTAATTATGCGATTTAGTCTGATAGTAATAAATTGGAATCGATGCTGTTATTCGTTTTTTAATCGCAGAAAGTACAACCTTCATACCCGTTGTAAAAAAATACAAGCTTATGATTTTGTATCATCCGTTCTTCTTTATATAATACCTAACAAGAATAAAAAAATTTGCCATTTAGCATGCATTTTGAACTTCAAATTTCTTTCAAACGAATATTCGCCACTTTTTCATCTATGTATTAGGTAAACTGCCATATGGATATTTACGAAAATGTTATTGTTTAGTTTTTATTTCAAAATAGCGACTCGCCCTCCCTCCGCTCGGTCTCATCCCTACATACATTTAGATCCCTACATACATTTCTCAGAAATTAGTTTTTTCTTTTTTTTTAGTATTAAAACCTTCCGTGGACTTTAAGGAACATACAAAAAATAAATTAGCTGAATTGGTCCAGCCATTCTTGAGTTATGCGCTTACCAACATTCATTTTTATTTATATAGAATTACTAGAATAATATCAGACACCGTCGTGAATGTCAATAGTTTAGAAACATTAAGTTTCTACGTAATTTAAGTACACATTAAATACTGAGTCAAGTCTCTACATTCATTATATTTTTAGATTTTTTTATACTTGTTTATTACTATAGATACAGAGGCTGAAATTTAAATTTTTGTCCGCCTGTATGTAACCGCGGGACTGATAATAATATTTGGATAAATTTGGTATGATGATAGCTGGTTATCCGGGTCATTATAAAATAGAATACTTTAGTGCGTGAAAATATGTCATATCTAAAAAATCTATACTAACTTTTAAAATCGAGCTACGTGGTTGGGTTCGGTAATTTTACCTATACCGAAGTCACAATAATACGTATGTATTTAAAATTTATATAATATGTGTAGTATATCAACTATCTGGTAGCCGTAACACAAACCACGTAGCTTACCACGGAACTAGATGGCGCTGTTGTAATAATGTCCCAACATATAAAAAAAATACTTAAAGCCAATATCTCTAAAGAAAAAATAAAATACCAAATATGAAATCAATTAAATTGAGTTGATATTATATATCGAGATATTGACATAAATAAGTCTTTTGACATTGCTTGCCAAATGTGGAGACATCTTTTTAAATGTGTACAATATATATTAATAAACACACCTACGAATTCGATGCGTTTTAATTGCATTTTATTATTCGATTTTCGTTTCGATAGCGCGTCGTTATCGCTGTACGTGCATCGCAACTTTCAATTTTAAGAATAATTAATTGCAGTAAACATGTAAACTATGACTTTAAATTACACTTGATATTAAACTGAGGTGATATTCATTTACAGAAATACATTTAAAAGTATTGTTTATTACAGTAACTACAAATTGGTACATAATGAATGTATAAAGTTAAACCTAACGGTAATAGCGCTACTAAATGATGTAGAAAATTTTTACTGCGTTTAGAATTAACTTATTCTTTCAGATATGTATAATTTTTCACTGTATTGAAGAATAATAAATTAATCAACGGGGGTATCAACTCGGTTTACTTGACTAGTTAAGCGGTCGTGTTTCAAATGAACCAACACTGCCTCAATTATGTTATTTTATTATTTTAGATTATATAATATACTAATATTATAATTAGGTAGAGTTTGTTTGTTTCAACGCGCTAATCTCAGAAACTAATGATCCTACTTGAAAAAATGTTGTTGCATATGATAGCCCGTTTCTTTAAGAAGGCTAAGAAAAATATAGGCTTTATAATATCATCATAATATACATATATTATATGCACTATACATCTATTCCATATTGACCGTTAAAATGTGCCTCGGAGATCCTAGTGGCGAACCCGAGCGAAGCGAGGGTTAGTCGCTTTCATCCAATGTATTACGTTAATAATTATGTAGATACATAATACGTATTTTATATATGTTTGAGAACATCAAGGATAGCGCAATAGAAAACTATTTCAAAGACCTTTGCATTCATTTAGTTACTTTCCTTAATTCAGTTATAATAATAAGAGTTAAATTTGGTTTTAATAATAATTCTTAATAGAAAAAGCAATTTAAAAACATATTTTAAAGTATTTCAATATACTAATTTAATAATTTTATTAACTGTAGCACTTAAGAAAGAATCAAAATTCTATGGATAATAGCCTAAAAGATACTTGTATCAAGTAAAAACCTCGCCCACTTTACGTAAAACAAACAATAATTACCATAATATTTATTTAAGTACGTAATTATCTTCTCGGAGCTACTCAATAGGTACATGTTTCACTTCTTATTTTCCATGCAAAGTAACTGTTTCGCGACTATTACTGCACTTGTGATGACAAAAAGGCGACCGTTGCCCACTCTGTCATTAAAAACGCATCAGCGCCCGATAAATTATTTTATTAAATGTCGATTCACACCTTTGGCTCTCGCTTCAGCGTATCTAATCGACCGGGGCCTTGGACAAGTTTATGACTGGTTAGTTTGTCGTTGTTATTGTTAGATGTTTGAAAAATAGAGAAAAAGCGGTTCTGGTAAAGCGGTAGGTGACTTTTTATGGCGATATTTGAGACGCCGCGCCGCTACGATTATTATTTATTTGTCATTCTAATTGAGGTAAGGTTTTATATTATTTTAGGATGCAAGATAAGTTAAGTTTTTTAACATAACAATTGTCATTCTTCTCGAAACTTAAAGGGAATATGAGAAATGTACAGCCTTACGTAGGTAAATAATTACTCTATAAAGTATGAAATATTTTATACCCTTTATTTATTTTAATATTTTATTATTTAAAGGGTTATAGTTACTAAGAGGGTTATATGTACATTCTATTCATCTCATTGGATATAAAACTTTGCTCATATTGTTAAACTTTCGGCTACTTTGGTGACAAAAAGCAAGAACCTTGTAGGCGGCAAACATTTTATAAACTTTACAAGCGCTTAGCGCTGTAATGCTGAGCTCACACAAAGACATATTGAGATGTCGACGTAAATCTTGCCACCTGACCTTGATAGTCATGGAAGAGAACTAAAATAGAGTTGTAAAAAGTTAAATTTTACAAGTTTTACTTTTACTTACGTGTAAATACGTTATATTAATGTTGTAGTTGTAAGCATAAAAATTTGGATTTCACTATATAATAACGATTACGTGTCTACTTGTTACTTACATATTATTGTCTATGTTTTAAATTTGATAATTTATCACATCTTTGACCTAAAAACTTTGTAAGTAGGTAAATATTAATGCAGGTATGTATTTATAATACGAAAAATATTCCTTAAATACAGATTAAATACATAGTAAGTTAATAAACTTTTGAACATCGTAGCCTACCACGGAACTCATCTAGTTAGTGCTGTTTATTTATGTCAACAAAAAATTCATATAGACTGGATGGATGGACTATCTATTCCATATCTATTTTCCATACTAACCGTTAAAATGTAACTAGGGATGAAGCTTAACTTAGAGAGGATGAATCAGTATACATCAGTACATATAAATAAAATTTAAATGTCCGGTTTTAATTTCAAATTTCACTAAATACATAAGAAAGTATACACGGTACTTACATCAAAACTCAGTTTTTAAAATTTTTGTCTGTTTGTCTGTCTGTCTGTCGGTCTGTTTGTTCCGTCTAATCTTTGAAACCGCTGAACCGATTTCACTCGGAGATAACTAATGTTATAAGGAGTTACTTCGGCTACTTTTATGTTATTACATAATTATAAAAACCGTTTCATTCATTTTAACTTACGCCCAGCGAAGAAGGTTTGCTAGTCACCAATATAATACATAATAACATAATTTTGAAGTTAATTAAAAGTCCTATCTTTATACTTGCTGTTTTTAGAAACAGTTCGGTTATTACAAAAGATATACCTACACATAGCTACTACTCCACAAACTACATTTTACCTCTTTTTCATAAAATGTAAAAACTCATTAAATTACTTAAATAAAGCTGAACCAATCGCTGGAATTTCATTTGCCGAAGCAATTTGGTAAAGTCGTAACACTACCATGGAAAGCTCATTCGGATGAATAAGCTTTAATTATAAAAGTAATTGCCTCTTAAATGACGTACCTAATTAACGTAAGAAGTGTATTGATGGCAATTATTCAAGAACTTCAATATTTTGAGCTTAAATATAAATGTTTTATTATATCTTTTAAGTTTTATGAAATAATTATCTCTACACATAAAAGTAAATCACTGGCGGCGTCTATCATTGCTCGCTAATGTCGAAAAGTACTAAATGAGTTTTACATTTTAATGCAGTTTTGTATGCTTTTTTACAAGGTGATTACTAAAAATAAGAGTTTATAGAGCCTAACATACATCCAACCTATGATTAAGCTAAAATACTTAGTTGATTACAACTATACGTTTTCTACATGGAATTAATGGTAAAACAAATTAATAATACTCGTAAGGGTAAAACTTAAAAATTAGTAATTTGATTTTAGAGACAATTAAAATAAATCGCGACAGAGCACAAATTTAACTATTAACTACTAACGCAAAGTGGGGGCTATTTATTAATAAATATTGAGCAAGTTTTTTTCACTAACCTAACTAATTAAACTATTCGTTTAATTTAATTTTACATTTGACTGAAGAACAATTCCATTAATATTCTTACTGTATCAGCTTCATAGATTTGTTGAAACTGTTCCAATAAAGATTTTTATTTAAAAATAAGAAAAAACAATGTATTAGACTACGCTGTTTAATCTTGCAAAATCCAAAATTACGAGAAGAAAAAGTAAATATATCATAAGTGTATGCAATATACATGTAATATATTGTACCTTGTATCTTCGATGGGGGCGTTATACGTACTTATCTCGAATTGCGATACGGTCAGCGGTGTTCGGACGCCGAGACAGATTCGATTTGTACCTTCAATGCTAGCTCTAACAATTTGATGTCAGGGGCCAGTTCCATTATATTTCATTTAATCCTAGAAAATTTGAAGTGAATTACTTAGTTGTTCAAGAAGAAGAGTGTTATAGATATAATATATTTCTCGTATTGTGTGTTATGTTATGCGTTATAATTAACACATTTTTCTTGCCTAAATCGTGTTTTATTATTTTTATTTTGAAGTAGTAAAAATTAGTAACCTGTAATTGTCCTAGTTACAAAATTATCCATTTTAAAATTTAAACTCTAATTTAACCTCGGTTACCATTCACAGTATTCATGAGCGTGTAAACAACATACAATCTATCAGTAGCATCGATTCAATTAGCAGTAGAACAATGGAAGTGCTGGAAATACTACGTTATACCGCTCGACCGTATAAAATAGCATAAAAATAATTAAGAAACTGCGTAGAAAAAGTCCATTTTAGTAATGTTTGTTAAAATAATATGATTTAAAGTACACTCAGGGGCGTATTTACCCTAGGGCCAAGGGGGCCATGGCCCGGGGCGGCAGGCTCCGAGGGGCGCCAAAGGCGACACTATTTTTTTATTTTGAATGACATTGAAACATTTACATAAAAAAGCTATGCAATAGCTTAAAAATAAAAAAAACTTAAAAGTGAACAAATTGTTTACAATAGGTACCATACATTTAGCCTTAACGTATACACAAGTGGGTATATGAGACTTATGAGGAGTTTACACGGGTGACTAGAGCCGCACGATTTTTGCCGCGCGGCGTAAATCGACCATCTAAAAGGCAATTCGGCGAAGTCGCAAGTGACTAAAGCTGCAAGCCCCAAAGTTGGGTAGCATCCGACATTGGCCGCGCGGCGACCGGCCGCATGCGACTGGTGACTAAAATCGACCGTGTAAACGATCAGTTGCAGGCGATGAGTTTTTTAAGCAATTGTTGAATAATTGAATAATTAATTATTTCAATTCCGGCACAAACGGCTATTCTGCTCAACATTTTCGATGGAAATGACCGAGCCGCATGCGATTTTAATGTTCTGTGTAAATGGGCTAGCGATGCGGCTTGGTGAGGCAATTTGTGAAGCGACTCGCCGCACGGCGAAAATCTACCCGTGTAAATACCGCTTTATTAACCAGAAAAGCTAGTACTACTTGCTAAAACCCAACAGACCTCAACCGTCATAATGGGACGGCGCTTAATTGCTTGCGCATTCAACCACGATGCCCCGGCGCGTTCAGCAAGTCTGCCAAAGCAGACCACTGAGCCAAAGGTGATACTTCAAAGCCTACTCTCTGAGAAGTACCAGAGGACTGCGGAACAAAGGGCTCGGATTCCAATGAGACTCGGACGTCAACCAGTCTTTGCAGTCCGCATCCATCTAATGCCCGCCACATTTCTTTAGGCATCGGTCCATCGTGCTATAGGGCGTCCTACACTACGCTTGCCAACACGCGGACTTCACTCTAACATGTTTCGGATCCATCGACCATCAGTGCGCACACATGACCGGAACACTTCCACTACAGAGAGCTAATTTTGCACGCGATATCGGTCACTTTAGTTCTATGGCGAATAACTTATTTTCGAATTCTATCTGTCAGAGAAAAACACCAAGCATTGCGCGTTCCATTGCTCGCTGAACCTTGAATTTGTGGATCAGCCTTACGTTTCGGCTCCTTATGTCATTACTTGTAGCATGCATTCGTTAAATACCCTGGTCTTATGGGATTGTGGGATCGATGACTCTAGAAAATGATGTAGCTTCCCAAAAGCTGCGCAGCCCAAGCGTATTCTTTGGTTGGTCTCTTTCTCAAAGTTGTGCCGGCCGAGTTGTATAGTTTAGCCAAGTATATATTTTATTCCTGCACAACTTCAAGAACAGCAGCATTCACGATCACTGGTCTCGAGGATACACGACCATTCAACATGATTTTGGTCGTCCATATCCACTCGTCTTGAAGAATCACTTAGGCTGTTTAGTATTTTTTCCAAATCCAGCAGAGTATCTGCCATGATGACTATGACAGTGGCAAATCGCAGGTGTATTATACTCTCCATTACTTGGATATACCTCTGCATGGATTGTAGAATCTTAAGAAAAGCATAGTTTTACAATTTTTTTTTGTTTTTTTTTATATTAGTTATCATTTAAACGGAACGAATGTATGTAAGTAACTTTAAATTATATATTTTTTTAAGTTTTAGTTACTATTTTTGTGTATATTTACTCTAGTTAGTAAGCCTTATATTTTTTTAAATAAAAAAATAATGATATTTCTCGTAGTCCACAAACGCTAGGCATAGATGCTGATTATGAATGTTACCAAATTTTTGGGCGAGACGATTCGTCGTAATCCTTGAAATCAGCTTATAAACATGGTTCAGACTTCAGAAGAATCACAGGTCAGTAGTTTTTCAATAGGGTTTTATCCCCCTTCTTTAAGAACAATACTACTCTGCTTCTACTCCATGCCTCCGTTGTAGTGCCATTGTGAAGAACAGAATTAAAAAACTTTGAGAGCTCTGATAGAACTTTTGTTCCTGCCGCTCTGAGGAACTCTGCAGTAATTCCGTCCTCACCCGGAGCTTTGTTGTTTCCTTGGTATCCAAAAGCTATCCTAATCTCGCCTACGTCGATGTCGGCAAGCTCAACTGTTCAATGGCGTACCAGTCTGTCTCGGATCCCAATCTGAATCCTCCACGTGGTGGGATTCAGGTGGAAATATATGTGAGGGGTAAAGATCTCCATAAAATCTTTCGACTTCGGCGAGAATGTCTGATTTCGAGGTGACGGTTGTACCTTGCGAGGTTTAAGCTCTGTCAGGTGACAACGGCAGCTGTTACAATTGGCAAAAATCTTTCGAATTTATATTGGGTTCTATAGCATCCTCAATATTTTGGGTATTCGCTTGTCTTAGATTACGCCATATTAGTTTTCTCACGTTCCTTTCGCTTAGACTGTGTGGTATTTACAATCGCGCGTCCCTTGGCCATTCTCGTTCAGAGTCTTACTTGAGACCTTCAACTTTTGTCTATCTCTCGACCGTGTTTTTAGTTTGTATTCTGTAGCCCTAACTTTCGCAGCCAGCTTGTTTCTACATCACTATGTTAGTCTAAGAATAGACTTCATTAGCCACGCACGTTTAATTTTGATGTTCATATTCAGAGCTTCCCTTAAAAGTTGGTGGTCACTGCCGATTTAACCCTGTTAATCACTGAGACATCCCTCAACATGTGGCTATTGTTCTATATAATGATGTCGATTCCGTTGTTTGTAGTATTATTGTGGCGTTTATCAGGTCCACTTCATATAAGGACTTTTCAGGAATAATTAGTTCATCGTAAAAACTAGGGGCTTTTTCCAGGTGTCTCGAGGAAGTTTACTAACATAACCTAACATGTATACTATTTATGTCTAATTATATCTAATTTGCGTTCAAGACTTATTATATTTTTTTTAAATAAGTACTTTATCGTCACTTCATGGGGCGGCAGAGCTAACTGGCCCGGGGCGCCAAATCTGTAAATACGCCTCTGAGTACACTGTAGTATACAAATTTACGTACATAGTTTTTTTTTCAAATGGTAACACGATCGCTTGGGAAATTGAGTGAAGACCTGATATTATTACGTTTACGAATCATTTTCAACATGATTATCACTTACCTTGCGGTGAAGGAAAACATTGTGCGGAAACCTGGATGTCTAAGAGAACATCATTTTCGAAAGACATGTAAAGTCCATAAGTCTGAATATAAACTTTCGCCTGATCCCTAAAGCCTGCTTCTAGCAGCGGCACGTTTAAAAAAAGGGCTAAATTCAATACATAAAAGACTCATATCATAATATATTTTGGATTATTTTATGAACCTATTAATTCATGTGTAGGTAAACTTAAGAAACAGTAAAATATATTTCAATATTTACAGCATCAATAAAATATAATCGCTCTAAATCAATTTGTACCAGAAGAAAGGATATGTGGGCTTAATGATTTTAATTAATCGATGCATCCCAAAATGGTAAGGACGATTTAATACTGCAGAGTGCAGGCTTGTGCGTAGGCGACTCCTGACAGCAGAAACCTAAGGCTGGCTGTTCACTAAGATCATAATGCTCGTAATGAATATCTTGGATGATAATTGGTTATTAGCAAATATAACTTGATTTAAAATATAGAAATTTTTGTCTACACAATAAGTTACTTCTATATATATATTATAAAACAAAGTCCTCTGCCGCGTCTGCCTGTCTGTCTGTTCGCGATAAACTCAAAATCTACTGCACCGATTTACATGCAGGTTTCACCAATGGATAGAATGGTTCTCCAGGAAGGTTTTAGTATATAATTTGTCAAGGTTTTTTATACATTGGCTAAAATATAATGATATATGTTGGAGGTGTCGGAAAAAGATAAACCATCTGGAAGCTTTCAACGAAAACGTTGCCTAAGCCCTTTGAGATATAACAAAATGAGGTATGGTGGAATTGTGTATCTTATATAGGTCTACTAAAAAGTCCGCGATGGCATATGTCCATCTCTTAATGATAACATACTATATCGAAAAAAGTTAGGAAATTTAAAAAAACCATATAAAATTAACGGCGTTTGACGTATCCTGTTATGACCGTTGCCATGGTGCATGCAAGGGTATATTATAGGTCTACTAGGGTATATATAGGTACTATTATAGGTCTTCCGGAATCTCATGGCAAATGGGGAAATTAAAATTTGTTGTGTGCAATACTCGGAAAATTAGATTAAACGATCTTGATACTGTTTATTTTTTATTTATGTCTTTAGTATTAACGAACATGAAGTACCTATTATTTATTGTGGTTGTTGGGTGTGGTGCCGAGGACGGCCCTAGCTACGTCGACCAGTTCTGATCCATTGTAAATAAATATAATAGGTATGTGTATGAAGAATTTTTGTATACGGGTTCTTAATATAGGAAAATATGTTATGAAAATAAATCAATCGTATGTTTCTTTATGTACTATCCAGCGCGCTAGATTTAGCGCGAGTGAATTTGCGGGTTCTGCTGACTGCTAGTTATATATAAGTTAGTTTATATAAAATAGAGAAATCACTTATAAAGTGATGATAAATAGATTTTTATACTACTTAATATAATATTACGAGTATAACTTTTAACTAATTTTATCTCATATCTTTTATTTTTGTTTCTGCATCTGAAGAATAGTTTATAGATAAAAAATAACATTATTAATTGTACTACATTTTTTGTAAAAATTTTAATTAACAATTGTATAAGAATAAAGATGCTATGGCAGTTCTAGTGAAAAAAGAAAGTATACCTATTTAAGCATTAAAGCTTTATACACAGATTAAGTTATTAAATTTTAGAAGATTTAATCTCTACGTTTTTTATATTAAACTGCACATTTATTAAATTTTTACATAATTTTGACTAACTTTGAAAACCTCTTAAATGGAATAATTTTTACATAGATGTCGATGTAAGAAAGCAAAATTTAAAGTACCTATTTTTTATTATCTACATAGTATATCAATAATAAGGTCATACGATTGTATTAAGGTTCTAAGTAATAATAATTATATTTCGACTGCGCTCTTTACAAATGATAATTGAGTTATCCCACTGAGATGTAATGATTGAGAATGATACAATTTGATTAATGAATAGGTATCTAATTACAAAAAGTAATTATCTTTCAGATCTTAAAGAATCACTACTTATATAACCTATTAATAACACTTTTGTTATTTTTGTATAATATATGCATTATGGTTAAATTTTAAATTTAAATAGGTATAATCGCAAAAAAACTAGCCTCCGCCTTTGTATGTAAAATAATATCCTACAATATTTATTCTTTCAGCAAATGAGCACTTTTGTTGCAAAATCGTTTACCTAAAATCTTAAAAGAACAATAAAAAATATTTAAAAAAGATACAACTTGTGTGCGCAGGTATATATACTCAGCTTTATCTAATTATAGAAAAAAATAGCTGTATATTAATTATTAGTACTTTGGTGCATTGGTATATAAAACGAACTTGTAATTTTTGCTAGAATAATTAAGGCCGCCTAGACTGCTACCCGTGCTTCCAATGGTCGTAAATAAAATAAAAAAGATTAAATATCGAACTAATAGGATGCTTTCTCGTGCAATCGTAACTCAGAGTTGAAATAAATTGAGATATTTTAGTGGCCATTAATTAAGAAAAGTACAGCTTAATAAATTACTGCTAATAACAGTTTGCAATCACAGTAATAAAATTAAAATTACTCTTGGTAAGTTTATGAAGTTAATGGTATTATATATGTTGTATGTATGTTATGTTCTGGATGTATAGGTACCTATAATAAGTATTAGTTAACTAAAAATGTTCATGTAAATTGATCTTTTCTTGAACTTTTGAATTGATTCTGTCTATTTATCATCTCTGAGATATGAATACTTATGTATACGTATAACATATATATAGGTACATACGTACGCCCGTATGAGATAGATAATATTAATTAACATAACTTAACATTTCAATTAAGACGATTAAGAAATTAAACGTAATGAGTGAACAGGCGCTGATTATGGATTTCGGCATAACAAAAAGATAACAAGTGGAAGCACTTTGGGCACGAAACCACGTCAAACGTCGTTATAAAGGTCTAACTTTAATAAGACGTTAGTCAATATTCTGTTTTTTTTTCTTTTAAAACATTCAATATAACAAAGTTACGGCTTAATTAGCTATTGAAGCAAGCCTCATGGCCTAATTATATAATTATCGGCACCATAACTCTGACCATCTGTCTAACTATGTCACATTTTTTACAATTATAGCTTCTACAACTGTAACTATTTAAAAGTACTTAATAATAATGTATGTTTAGCAAAAGAAAATATTTGAATTAATATATTTAAATATACATCAAAAGTTTTGTTTATACTTATCTCGCAATCCAAATGTTAGACCCATTACCGCACCTAAAGAAAGTAAAAAGTAGAGTAATCGAACACGTACTTTAATGAGTAATCTTAGTCCGGCTTAACATTTCAATTAAGACGATTAAGAAATTAAACGTAATGAGTGAACAGGCGCTGATTATGGCTTTCGGCATAACAAAAAGATAACAAGTGGAAGCACTTTGGGCACGAAACCACGTCAAACGTCGTTATTTATAAATTATGTGAAACATAAAAAAGTTGATTTAAAAACAATTTCGGTGAGTACTTTTCCTACTAAAATTGTTTTTTTTTAATCTAAGTATACCTAGTAAATAAATAACAATATTAACCTATTATTATGTTACAAAAAGAACACGTTGATGTGAAGCATCCATGAAGCAACTTATTAAAGTGACATGAAAACGAGGTACTTATACGGCATTCGGTAAACGGATAGTTAGCTTGTTATACATTGTTCCAGATGGGGCTTCTTTCCATACATACGAACTGTAATTGGAAGAAGCAATGGTATCTGTATACGGATATTCTCCAAAAACGCACGCAAAAACTGGCGCAAAATGCCTATGCGAATGGGCCGCGGCTTACCATATGAGATGACAGCGTGTCCACGAGGACAACAAAGAATGATACGAGAAATAATTACGCCCATTGATCGAAGCTCATTAAAATCGACCAATGGCCGTGTTCGGAATCGACGTACAAAAGGAATACGCTGGGTAGGCGCAATTTGCTCCGGCGCCGCCGCCTGCCCTTTCTTATTGATATAATTTGACTTAGCTACCGCTAAATTCGATTAGACTATCCGTTACTCAAGAGTTTTTCGATTCAAATTATGTAGGTTTAGATAACCAAAGAAATTTATCTTTAAATTACTCTGAAATTGAAAAGCACGATCAATCATAGCTTAGTGAAAGTATTGAACTATTGAACAGTTTTGGCCTTTTGAAACTCACTTCCACTATTATTTCTTGATGCATGGTAAGTAAGCAACATAAGTATGCAAAATATTCGCTATACGATCAATCTTTTCAAGACTTTTCGTTCAAATTATAAAGTATAATTCTTCATGTATTATTAAAAATATTTTCAACATGGAAGAAACTTGTACATTTCAGCTAACAAAAAGAACATATTTTTTGTTGACATCAATATCTTTTCCTGGATCGTTACACAGACGGTGGCACTTCTGAGCGATATTTTACCTTTTTAATGTGACCGTCACTTATCGCTGCCATCGCTTCATGTGCTCGCTGTAATGAGCCCCTTCATGTCGTTATTAATTTTATACCAGTTTTAACCATGTTTTAGCGCTGCTGGCGCTTCGGTTTGATACCGTCGTTCACTCCCAGCCGGCCGTTTTGGCGGAGTCCTTCGCAGTTAATGTCTCCCATAATATGAAATAATAATAACATGCAAGACGAGCAAGCTGTTAAACGCATACGCTACACAAATTATAATTAAGCAAGCACTAACATTTGTGCTTTAATTGACTTAAATATTAGAGATCGTGTTTTTAAAAATTAAATAGGTACCTAAGTATTCAATCTTCATTTAGTACATATTATGTTCTAGAGCAACGCAATTTATAACGGCGGTAATACGTTTCGTTCTCTGGCAATGGCTTTAATTAAAATATCCAATGATAACTACCGTACTATTTATAAGAGCTTTTTAAATTGCCCTTTTCAATACTTACTTGTAGATTGTCTGACATCAATTACGGGAAAATATTAGGTTACTGTATAATATATCAATTCTCACTTTATAAGAAAAATCATTTATTATTAAAATTGTGCTCTCAAACTTCTATTTGAAGGTACGGCTATTAGCACAAATTAACTTTGAAGCGGAATTAGTATTCCTGTCACTCCACGTCCGGGCAATTGACAGTGCAATTATGGATTCTCATCACCTCGCTAAAACAGAACCGATCACGTCCTTGTCGGAATAAAAAGCGGTAATGTTAGTTAGGATGGATAAGAGGTTGGACAGCTTTTTGCCGGCCCCGTATCAATGGAAAGCTGAATGGAGGCAGCAAAAAGCGGCGTGCCGCGTGTCGCCATTAGTATGTGTAGCCAGGTCTCAGCGTGAGCATTAATTTATTGGCGAAATTGCATTGAATAATGCACGTGAAGCCGCCCGGTTCAATTTCGTGAAGAGCACGCGCTCTCATCCTGTCCACTGCGTCGGAAAAAGAATATATTAAATGACGTCGGTTTGGTTTGTAGAAAGTACTCGAGTATATATAGATTATAAATATTAATAACGTTTTGTTTTATTTTTATTAATTTTTTATACAACACAATTCATGCCAGTGCATATCCCATCTACCATTCATATCAAATCATCAAAATTATGCAACTAATGTTAATATCAAATATATTTCTTAAAAAAGGAACAGCTAGAAAATATATAAACGTATATAATAAAATATAAAGTAAAATATAAATATAAAGTATATAAAATATTTTAAAAACTACAACACAATGTCCAAAAAACCTATACGCCCTAGTATCGTCCTACCTAAAGGACCGGAAGGTCATAGTCAACTATGCTAGAGCATCCAGCGAAAAGGTAACCACGAAAGGATGTGTCCAAGGATCCATCGGAGGACCGACTTTCTGGAACCTAATCTTAGACTCCCTACTCTACAAAATGGCAGAACTAGGGGTATATTGTCAGGCCTTTGCGGATGACGTGGTCCTCATATTCTCTAGTCATCTCACCAGCGACTTACAATCTTCAGCTGAATCCGCCTTAGCTGTCGCGCAAGAATGGGGTGTTACCAACAAATTGAGCTTTGCAGCGCACAAGACAAATGCGATGCTTATCACCAAAAAGCTCAAATATGACACCCCGTCAATTTATATGTCTGGCATTCGGCTGAATCTGGTAACAGAAATTAAGTTGCTGGGTCTCATAATAGACTCCAAACTAACCTTTAACGCACACGTGTCTGCAACATGTAAAAAGGCAGCAAATATTTATAAACAATTAGCGTGTGCCGCAAAGTTGAACTGGGGTCTCAACAGAGAGACAGTGAGGACCATCTACGTGGCGGTAATAGAGCCCATCGTCCTGTACGCTGCAAGCGTATGGTCTCCTGCAGTAGAGAAATTGATGATAAAAAATCAACTAAACTCTCTGCAAAGAGGCTTTGCTCAAAAAATATGCAAGGCCTACAGGACGGTTTCTCTGACATCGGCACTCATTCTATCGGGCCTACTACCCCTTGACCTTCGCGTTCAAGAGGCGGCGATGCTTTTTAAAATAAAAAAAGGGTACTGCGAGGACCTCTTACCACCAGGTCGAGAATTAGAGCGCAGGGTGGGACCTCTACAAAATCCCCACCCCTCACAACTCATAACAACTGAGTACGAGCGCTTAGAGAACCTGGACCCTAAAACCCTCGAAAACCACCAGATAGTCGGTCCCCTCATTTTCACCGACGGCAGCAAAATAGAAGGAAAAGTTGGAGCTGCCCTAACGTGGTGGAACGAGGGAAAGGAGACCAGGTACTCAACATTCCGACTAGAACGACACAACACTGTCTTCCAATCGGAGATGTATGCACTTCTCAGGGCAATCAGGATGGCGAGGAAATCGAAAGTCGGCTCAATCAACATTCTGAGCGACTCAAGATCTTCGCTCGACCTTCTGAAGAGCCCATCGGTTACTCATCATCTAGCCCTAGAGATGAAGCAGTGCATACGAGAAATCAGAGAGGAGGGCAGAATTGTGAGGTTCTTCTGGCTAAGAGCCCACGTAGGTACCCCGGGCAATGAAAGAGCGGACGAGTTAGCTAAAAAAGCAGCCTTAACCAAAAAGACGGCTCCTGACTACGATAAAGTCCCAATATCGTATGTCAGAAGGCAGATACGTGAGGAGACGGTGAGACGGTGGCAGCTGCGCTATGACACCTCTACAACTGGCACGGTCACAAAGGCGTTTATCCCTGATGTAAAGATCGCCAAAAAGATCATTAAAAACACGACATTAACACCAGTCGATGTTCAAATGTTGACCGGCCACGGAGGATTCGCGGCGTATCTACACCGCTTCAACCTTAAGGACAGCCCCTCTTGTGTCTGCGACCCCGAATGTGAGGAAACAATATTCCATATTTTACTGGAATGTCCGAGATTTGGCCAGGAAAGGCTAGAATTAAAAAACAACCTGCAACTGGAATTAGACCAGCCCGCTCTACCCACCATCATGGAAAACGAGGGCACTAGAACACCTTTCCTCACATTCGCAAGAAAAGCCGTCCAAGTGGCAGCTAAAAGGAATGGTTCGACCGCCATACCATCTGCTACAAAAACAATCACTACCATAACCACTTCCACTACCACAACACTAACAACTCCATACATCTCACATACCACAAATACAACCCAATCTACACAAACCACACACATCACAGACACCACACACACAACATCATCGACAAACCCGCTAATAACATCATCACAAACCACTCTGACGCAGCGACTCCGTTCCATTCCAAACACCTTACGGAGTCTGATCATGAGGACAGCCATACCAATTACACCTACACAAACAACTTTCCCTACAACCCTATCCGAGCTATTGCTAGGAATGGGAGAGACTGGAGATCAGGGCATAAGGCTAAAGGGTGTGGCACTCTTTATGAGCTGTGATAAAGAAAGAGTGGGTATAAGCTTCTGTCGCTCAGAAGGCCCGGGCAAAGTGACGGTGTCGCCGGGGCTCGCCCTACTGATAAAGGGGAGCACAACTAAAACGAGCATTAAGTGCACGAAAATCGACGCACTCACAGTGCAGAGGGAGGATAACCAACCCTACCGGCTAGTGTGGGTGCAAAATAAAGCGATCGCACTCTTCGAATGGGGAAGGGAATCAGCCTTCACACTTGCATGCTCGGCTCTCTCAAGACTCAGTGGGGGGAGCGACCGCACACCCTCACAAAAGCTCAGTGTGGACGCCATGAGGGTAGGCTCTATAAGAGGCGATGTGGCTGATCGCTACGGTTGCCTATTGGCCTCATCAAATCATGAGGTCATTGTCTACGAAGACAGAGGGGAAGACCTGACCTTTATGAAAGGAGAGGTAAAACAAAACCCCCCCTCTATGGAGCAACCCCCCATGGGGCCCCCGCTGAGTGGATCTGAACGCCTTCAAAAACGGACAGAGGCACAAAATGAAGCCTCCAGCGCAAAGACCTGTCGGGGGGAATGGCCTAGCCAGGACCCCCGACTAAGGGCAGTAGATAAAGCCATCCACCAAGTGGTCTCTCTTAAACAGCGAACAAACGAGGATAGGCAGGCCATGGCGATAAGGGAATTCTTTAAAGTCAAAAGCTTGGAGAAACCTGAATCGCCGCGCACCAGCCGCACTAGAGCTGATATGGGACAAGTAACACCACCGAAGCTAAGACCAGCATCAAACCCACAGGACCATGCCATTAACGCATTCGTTGAATTCCTGGCAATAATAAAAGGAACCCGAGAGGTTAACCTAGCCACCTGTCAAAAGATCATGCAGGCCTACCAGCGAGGAAGTGAGAAGCTGCTGGAAGTGGAACTCAACAAAGCCGAAGCGGCCATATACGACAACGACACTTCCCAGGTAATACATGGAGAAATGTATGGGTCGTATATGACCGCTTATAATACCACGAATGGCTTCGTGGGACTGGTCGAAGCTGAGGAGTGTAAAGATGAACCCCCAAAATTCCAAACACCTCCAGGAGACCCACTAGTTGTGGTAGCCAAGTGCACGAGGATAATGCTGGACGACAGGATGCTCAAAATGGTTAAAACCATATCGAACGAAGTCGATACCGGCATTATCCTTGCGAACTGGAAACTGCCAAAAATAACGTGGACAAACGGGGTACCCGGATGCGGCAAAACAACTTACATCATCAGGCACTTCGATAAGGATAACGAAGTAGTAGCCACCGCCACAGTCGAGGCAGCAAAGGATCTAAGGGAGAAGCTCGTGGAACGGTTTGGTGACAGAGTCAAATCCAAGGTGCGTACCATGGCCTCCATACTGGCCAACGGTTTCAAAGAGGGCACTAGGTGCAACCGCCTAACGGTCGACGAAGCCCTCATGAACCATTTCGGAGCCATAATCATGGCAGCCCGACTGTCAGGCGCAGAAGAAGTGGCACTTATCGGAGACATAAACCAGCTGACTTATATCGACAGGGAAAACCTGTTCGAGCTGAGATATTGCTGGCCAACTCTGGTGACTAACATCACACGTGAGTTGTCTTGCACGCATAGAAACCCCATGGACGTTGCATATGCCATCAGCGAGGTCTACGGAAATATATACTCATCCAGCAAAATTATCCATTCCTTGAGCATGAAGAAATTTACTGGCGCGCGACTTCCATCGACCCAACAAGGAACTCTATACTTGGTCCACACTCAGGATGAAAAGAAACTCCTGATGGACCAAGGATATGGATCCGGTGAAGGGTCGCGCGTTATGACTATACATGAAGCGCAGGGTCAGATCTGCAGAGAGGTCATTATCGTTCGGACAAAATGCAAGAGGCTCCGCATTCACGACAGTGTACCACATGCGGTTGTAGCGGTAACTAGGCACACCAACACCTGTGTCTACTACTCAGATGACGGTGACGACGCGATCGGCAGGTTTGTTCGTCGAGCGGAAGGGGCCTCAGCGAAAGCCATTCTGGAGCACAGCCTCAAAATTTCCATCTTAAAACGTGACACAAACATCTCCGAGGCTGTGCTTTCCCAACTGCATGAGGGGACAGGGTCCTAATGTCATAGTGTGAATTTAAGACATAAACATAAATGAATACAGAATTAAGGACTAGTATGTAAGATAAAGATAAAATGTGTTATAATTAGAATAAACATAATGTTAAGTATTAAAATGTTAACATAAGTAGGTATAAATTTACAATAGGAAAATATGTACATATTTCATAAGCATGTTATAACATACTATCACATATAAAAAGAAAAAAAAAACATATTATAATAAAGTCGGTGTCTTAAAAACATATTATAATAAATAGTCTATATGTATCGCTAGCTTGTATCGCTAGTTTTAAGTATCAAAAAATTGTAAAACGCCAAACTGTTAATGTTTAAAAAATAACAAAAGGCACGGGCGCTTAATGCCTGTGGAACATTTCATTAATAAAAAAAAAAAAAAAAAAAAAAAAAACTACAACACACGTTTTTACCTCGCTCTTATATCTTTAAACCTCCAGCGCCACTAACCTTCTTATTTTTAAACTTTTCTTTAGAAAATGTAATTACCTACTGCCTACTTAATATTATTTCCTCAGTAGTAATGTTTTTGTAGGTAATATAAATTAAACATATCGTCGTTTACTTGTTTAAAATTAATGTGTCTTCAAAAGGGAGCCGATTGCCACTCGTTTTTCTTGTTAAGGATTGCACATTTTTCTTAATAATACAATACTTGCTGTTTAAATATAATGCACGAAATATGTATGAAATTTAATTTATGTATATCATTGTAATAAAAATATTTATTCTTATAAAATGTATTTTTTTCTAGTATATTGAAACGGTACCTGCTAAAAATAAGCTCTAAGGCTATGTATGTCATGGAAGCTGCCGAAATTCTTATCAATAAACAAAACAGAAAATATATGTTTCCTGCCAGTGCCATTAATTAAAACGCTCGGTCGTTTACAAGGCGCTCTGTGCGGGACATTTGTTATACAGTGCCTTGATAAAAACCGAGATCTTCGAGAGATTTATTAAATAAATTTAAAGCGATAACTCAGATAAGCTAAATCGATGCAAAATATCCATGGATACAACAAGGATACAGATTAATTTGTAATGTCGCAGTGCCTTTAAAACACACAATAACAAATGTTTATTAAGATGAGATTTTTTAATAGCTCTATCAATCAGTATTACTGTGAATTTCCCAAATTAACGTACATAATATTACTAGTTAAATTTAGTTAAATATGTTTCTTGAAATGGCCATGCCACATACATATTATATCACATATAAAATTTTATTTTTTTCGGATATGCGACCAAAATTAGGTAATTGTAATTAACGAGAGAAACAGCTACAGCCTACAGGTGATTAGGTTTAACTGTTTAAGGCAATTTTGGCCCAGGGATAACGCGCTCTTGGATAACCGAGTGATGCGGGTTCAAATCTTTGACTCGCACCTCTGATATTTTCATGTGCGAATCATTTTCTAACATGAGTACCATTTGCCTTACGGTGAAGGAAAATATAGTGAAACTTTGCAAAGTTTTCGAAAGGCATGTGAAGACCGCCAACCCGCACTAGGCCAGTGCGGTGGACTGTGGCTTGATCGCCCTCGTATTGAATAGAGACCCATGCCCAGCATGAACGTTGAAAAAGAGCTGATTACAAGTTTAAATAACTATATAAAGAACTCATGTAAGGACATAAACAATCAGATGACCGCGAACGGTTGCAGTTTGCATACCGACAATTGACAGTCGATTGACAATAAGCTCTCATTAAGTCTTTTTACAAAGTCAATGCGGACGAAATTCTCATTTATTCCATACTTTTTTATTTTTCTTCGTCTTTGTACTGCACTGAAAATATTTTGAGTAACTTTTCGGACTTGTTGCTTGCATAAGAAGCAAGTAAAGTCTCATGGTAAAAAAAATCAATATTATATCTTATTAAGCTAAAATTTTAAAAACAAGCACAAATTAACAATTTTATAATTAATTTTGGTTATGAAAGGCATGAATGTAAGCTGGATGTTGATTATAATTTATAAATAATAAATATATAGAATATTTACTTGCTAGTGTGTACTGGTTGATCTGCTTTTATTTCACGCATTAACCAAAGGATTTTAATTATTTTATTGCATATTTAGCTTATGGGTCTAAAAGTGACATAATATTGATGCTAATTACTTATGAAATATTTGCATATTTTATAAGCTACTTGTGAATTGCTTTAATTATGGCTTACTGATTTTACGAGTAACCTCAAAAAATATAAAAATAAAGTGAAAATGCAGGCATAACACACCTACACGAAATTCTATAGAGTAAATGAAATAATTAGGATAAGATCTATATTGTATAGATCGTGTCGTTATAATAAGGTAGGTATAAAATTTTGTATAAATTATCACGCTCTCGTTCAATCGACACTCACTCGTAACGATAATGATGTTATAGCCAAAAGGAACCATTTTTTGCAGAAAGTTGCAAACAGCGGTCATTTTTTGATATGACGCTGATAAATATGCGCATTACAGACGCGTTCAAGTCTACACCTTAAGTAATGTATGGGCGTTACTTACTATTGAGGTCAAAATATACTTATTAAATATGTTTTATATAAGTATAGGTTTTTTCAAATTATAAAAAATACTTTAATTTACTTTAATAATTTCTAAACTCATTTCTAAAATTAACTATATTACTCTGCCTCCTATAGTTTTGAACGGCTTGATTATACCATTCAGCAAAACAGTTAAAAATTTAGGCATTCTTATGGACCAAAATATGTCATGGGTTCCGCAGGTGAGTGAGGTGAGTAGGAAGATGTTTTCATCGGTTGCATCCCTTCGGCGTTTGCGTAACTTTTTACCTATTTCCACCAAAGTTTTGCTAGCACAATCACTCCTGTTACCAATTCTTGACTATGCTGATATTTGTTACCTTGATATTACTGAGGAGCAATTAAATAAACTTGAGCGGCTTCAAAACCTTTGTATTCGGTTTATATTTGGGTTACGCAAATATGACCATGTTTCTGATTTTCGTAAAAAGCTCAAGTGGCTCCCTGTCCGCTTTCGCAGAAATACTCATATTCTTCACCTTCTTTACTGTGTTCTGTTCGATCCATGTACCCCACCTTACCTCAAAGAGCGCTTTTCATTCCTCGGCCACTCACATTCTCGCTTACTTCGCTCAAATCATAACTTAATTCTAAAAATTCCTTCTCACTCTTCTTCCTTCTATAGTAACTCCTTTTCTGTCACTGCTCCTCGTCTTTGGAACTCCCTTCCCCAAAATATCCGGAATGCAAAATCGCTATTTGTTTTTAAAAAACTTTTAAAGGACTACTTTTTTTACGCTATAACTATTCCCTGGTATATCATTTTACTTTTATGCTTCTTATATCTTAATCTTTTTAATTATAATAAGTATTTGTAAGACTTGCCTTTTATATTGCTATACTTATTACATAGTTATATTTAATTGTTTTAGTTTAAAACCTCATCATAATTTATACAGCTATTTTGTACACTTTAATTAGGTAAATATATATTATATGTATTAATGTATTATTTATTAGTTTATAAGTATTTTATTTATTTATTTATTATTATTATTTTTATATCATATTTAATATTAAATGTATATTTATATAATATTAGTATATGTAAGCATATAGATTAATATACTCTTTTTTCTCCCATTTAAATTGCGCCCCTTCTATCTCAGTACTATTTCCTACACCTTAAGGTTGCCTGGAAGAGATCGCTCTTTTAGCGATAAGGCCGCCTCTTGTGCATTCCAATATGTTTTGTATTATGTATCTCTTCCTTACTGGGTGTACAATAAAGAATATTATTATTATTATTATTACTTCGATAATGTAATGAGGTATATAAACTAATTTCGAAGTCGTAGTCGTCGTAGCAGCTGTATTTATCTTAGTTGTGATTTAATCTGGTAACGAATTATTATATAATTATTATGAGAAATAATAATCAGTAAACAATAGAAAAAATATGACAGCAGCCTTGTAAAGCAGTGGCGAAGGGTAATTACCAAGCGAAGTGAACATACCAACTGCGTCGCTTATGTATATTCAGACAATGAGCGAACTGGAATCCGAGTACCATAGCTTTGCAGCCGGTCGCGAAAAAACCAGACTGCACCCAATGCTGACCAGTTATTTGTCAAAAATAAAAATTATACTTTGATTATTATTTCAAGCGGGAGAGACGCCCGGCATCCGCTGCGGGGCGATACAGGCGATAAAGCGACAATAAAATATATAAATAATTCATACCGGGAACGCGAGTATTGATTCGTAAGAACGTGTCTCAAATGTTTTATTGCCGATGGTATTAATAAATGGGGCAGATGCGCCCCGTTGTTCTTGTGCCACGATTGCGTCCCGCTTGGCAGTTCAATTAATAAAAATCAAATAACTCATCTGCATTCATACAATAAGATTGCCGCAAGAACAAGCTTCTCATTCACGAACAAATGCCAGAGAAGTAATTCGTCCGGACGTTGATAAGTTTTAAAAAATCATTTCCATCTTACTTAAAGCTATAAATTATGTATTTATTTTAATCATAAACGGTAATAAATATTTTTTTTCCATTTAATTAGTTTATTTTAGTCATATTGCATAACATTTTGTTGTCATCCGTTTGTATAGAGCACTTAAAAACACTTGGAATTTTCGATATTTAAATTTTTAAGAATCTAGATGGATATTATATATTTTCACCGCATTTCAGTTCTTTTGATCGTTTTAAAATAGAATAGGAAGTTAAATAAAAAGCATACACACGTAAAACATACACATTTAAAGAAAAGTTTCTCAGATTTGAAGTTATACATAAGCAATTCGTCGGCATTAGATACAGAGGTCAAATACTTACTTTTAAGATTTTTTGTTTGTCTCTCTGTGACCGCATCACGAGAAAACCGCTGGCAGAAAAATATCACACCTCTAAGAAATTTACATTAAACGCATACGAGCGGAGCGAGGGTGAATCACTAGTCTATATTATTATAAATTAGTAGTATAAAAAATATATGTCATTAAAATTTGTAATGTGGGTGACGAAAATTTACATTATTTTTCAATTAGTAGGTGCCTTACTTACTTACATAGTTACAGGTAAAATGAGTTTATAAAATTAGATTTACCTACAATGTGCTATTTTGTGGCATGGAAAAATCTGTAAAACTTTCCGGCAAAATATTAATCTAAGTCATAAAATTAACCTTATTTTGTTTAAATTTTTACTCTACATATTATACCTATTCGATTTTCTCACCCTTAATAAACTTTATATGTAAACTTGAACACTTTTAGAATGCCTCGATATTATGTTAAAATATAAATGGAATAAATATTTATTAAGTTAACATAACAATGATCATAGAATTGATAGTAAGCCTACGTACATCTGTGGCAATAAATAAAAATAATGATTTAAGACCAGCAAAAAGAAGAACTGCGACATGCATTAATTTAATATGGATTAGAGTAAAAAATATAAAAGTATTGCGATATTCAGCGTCAGTACCTACATACTACATGCCAGTTGAATTTCTTGTTGTTGACAGTTGAAAAGCAATGACATATGCAACAAAAATAGTGGCTATCATGCAATCGGCCAATGGGAGGGTGAATTTAAGGTGAACTACCTTTGGAGGCGGTCTGCAATTTTCATATTCTTAAAACAAGTAATCTTTAAACTTTATCAGTATATTTTTAGTTATTTATGATTTTTTAGTTTTCTTTAACTACTAAGTTTACATCTGCTAAATAAAAATTGGGAATCGCGCTACTTTTTTACAATTTTTAAAATCTACTTACTACAGCACTTAATATGGACAATGGACATAATTAATAACCTGTCATTTTTACGATAAGTCTGTAAATTCTAAACCTTGCACAATTTACCTAATTATATTTGTTATATAAATTGTAATTGTTGTTATATTAAAGTTCTTATACGTTAGTCATAATAAACTAATCAATCGGCTAACATAAAGTTACCCAAGGCGTTCTGGGTCAAGCATCTGGCACTAAAAATAGGACAATTAAGCCTATTTACCTACCAGAGTACGCAATTTATAAACGTATGAACATCCATCAAATAAACGATTATACGAGATGAAAGCCGCCGCGGCACGAAGATTTGCTCCACAAAATGTCAACAAGGCTCGCGCCGACAAAGGACGACTCGACGGGGCATGCGCGGCCCGCTACGGTTATTTCGAAATAATCGGTTAATTGCACACCCTTAACGAGTCTGTGGAAAATGATTGCTCATTGCTTGCACTTTTTCCAACAAATTTTATATACAGTTACTTTTTTAACATAAATGTAATATATTAAATAAAGAAGAAAACATTTTTAGTCTTTAGACGGTAAGTTGATATTCCCAGCAATTCGGTTTGCCTCACACTATACCTCAGGCACTTTTTTTAATATATGAAAAAGTTTTGCGATCTACCTCTAGTACTCACCCTCACTACCACGGTAGGGTTACCCGTAGGTTAGGGTGTCCCGTGTCCCGATACATTTTACCCGGTAATACTTATATATTTTATATAAAATTTTATGTTTTTCTCCAAAAGAAATGGTGACCCGGATAGCCACCCAGAAATATCTATTCAATGGTTTTCACTTACAGATAGACAGGCAAAATTTCTTAAAATCGCAGATTCAGCCTCTGTATCGATATTAATACTCGTAATGCGTATGCTAATGTTATTTTAAAGGAGTAAGTAACTCAGACTACCTTATATTTTTTTAGAAAATTATAAAAACCGTTTAATTTATTTCAACTTGCGCCCTCAGATCAAGTAATTTTTATTTGATCTGAGCTTGCGTCCAGCAAAGCGGGTCGGGTTTGCTGATATTTCAGTTTTTGTTTGGTTTTGGTATTCCCTATTGAAAGGGACGCTATCGTAGAGAAACGAAAGGAGAAAGATAAAAGAAATACCTACTGTAGTTCGTACCTACCTATTCAATTATTAAAAACAATACACAGGAGTTCCAGATGTTTTAAATTTTGATACATAAAACAAACGCCATTAAAAAAGAGCGGTGTAAAATGATAAAAATTTCAAGGTAGGTACATAATTGAATTTAATTAGGTTTATACTACTTAAGAACATCGTTAATATAGCATTATCTCTAATTATTATACATTTAAATAAAACATCGACTACTTATGAAAGCGATATGAATATTCAATAATCTGAATATTGCATATCTGAGAAGCAATAAAGGCTCATTCGTTGATAAATATTAAAATTTGCATGCATTTTTAAGTCGGACCACACAAGAAGCGGCACGTTTGAGCTGCTTACGAAACTGGGCGATATTTTTACGGTTTACTGGTCACCTGTGACGACACCCTGCTTTTTTATCTATAGTTTTGCAAAAAAAACTGCATAAGCTAAATAGGTATAATATAGGTACTTCCATAATCTAGAAGACATGTATGTAGGTACGTAACAAGAAACACATTACCTATCTATAAATTAAGTTACATTTTAAATTGAAAAGGTGCTTGTAAAAACGACAAACCTAAATTCTATATAAAAAAAAATTGTGACAGGGCCCGATTAAGGAGGTCTAAGAGTTCTCGCAAGTTTGTATGAAATTCCTTCATTTTGTGCTTCTGGCAGAGAGTACTTAGGGAGGAACCCAAGGGAAATGAGGGTAAGTCGCTAGTAAATAATACAAATTGTTGTGACCAATGATCAATAAATTTAATAATGTTTAACTTGGTTTCATTGACAAATGTATGTAGTTACAATAACATTAATTAAAGTTTGTAGTTAGAGGAACGTAATTACCCCTCAACTTAGCATTTTTAGGTTTCCTATATTCCATACAGTGGCAGTGGCATATAATGAAATCTGTAGAGTGCTCGTAAAACGTAAGCCATAACCTGGGCTATAACAAACTGTAGCGTTGGTTTAATTATCTTTTTTTGATATTATACTGATAAAGGTTTATTAGCCACTAAGATGTGCCAAAAAACATCGTAAACTGCTCGAGATGGCCAGGTTTTATATTAATTACGCAGAGATAAGAATAAACAACAAGATGAAAAATATAGAATACATTTTAACTTAATCATGACCTGACTAAAGTCGTAACTTTTTTTAAAGTTTATTTCTTGTCTTACGCTTATCTTATACAATAAAGTTGTTCCATTATTAAGCTTATTTTAACGATATTTTTATAGAACTGGCTATGATAAGCATAACTACTTAGGCAAGACATAAAACAGGAGTCCATACTAAGTAATAATATTCAGTTAATTGATGAATTAGGTGTACCTATTGTTTTATCGAAAGGTTTTATCAAACAACTCACTCAATATAAAGTGGATAGTTATTAACAAATTTAAAACAAATAGGGTTGTGTAAAAAATAAACCTGGTATGATTCTGAACATATTTTTTATTTGAAGATCTATCAATGCAACAAGTGTATAGGCGTATTGAATTAGTAGACCGTAGACGTCTGTTTCCTTCCCTTATGTCAACCGGAGAATAAATTGAATGACAGGAGCTGCCCACTCTGACCGTGAAAGGTTTCTATTGAAGCTTTCTTACCGTGAGAATATAGTGCGATCACTAATAAATGCGGTCACTTCCATAAAAACCGACTTACAAACACGAGGTTCTGTGTTCGTCTTTGATTTTTTTTTATGTTCTACTTTTTTGAAAACCTTTGCATCAGCTGGCATTTACTTCGAAAAATCTAATAAGGTTTCTATAGTAAATGAAAACCTCGTTAAGAAAACTTTACTTACATATCTAGTAGGAAATAGGAATGATTTAAATAAAAATAAAGTTTACTTCCAAAAAATATAACAAAAACCCGAACTGAATATTTTAACTTTATCAAATCCACACAACTTTTTTCTTGTAAAAATAAGGTTGTCATTACAAAAAATAGAATTGAACTTAATCAATACCATAATGATTAAGCGATTTTCTTATAAACTGTAAAGCAACTTACCGTTCACCCTACTTTAATGCAGCACGGTAACGTTCACTGCGACTTCATTTATCCTCGATGTAATGAATGCAATCATAATTTAATATAATGAGATACATTCAGATATTTTCATAAATTACGTACCATCGATTCCGTATGAGTACGCGAGTGTCTTATTATAGCCTTATTATTTCCTTTACTTTCTGATGTGATGAATATTAAAACTGAGTAGGAATACATTATCCATCTGCATACTACTGGTTCAATTCAACTCTATCCAGAGAAACCTCCAGTTTCGCTGGACCGGGGATCTACATTAATATGTAGAGACTGTAACTGTGTAACTTTGGTTATAAGTAATAAAATTTTTTGGCATAAATGCAGCGTCAAGTTACTATATCGAAAGGGGTAAAGGGTACAAAAAGAGCTTGTAGCGTTATAATAAAGAGACAGCCATGACATGCAAAAATACCTGCTATTAATAAAAAAAGACCTAAGAAAAGAGATATAACATTTTGGCGAATAACTATTGTTAGACCTAATCTACGATTTGCTTAGCGAGTTTTAACCATTAAACATGTATAGACGTAATGATAGCGCATCCAATACTTCACTATAATAATGATAGAGTCATGAATATGCATATTTACACCTTGCACGAAACCCATAATAATAATCGGTTATTGCTTTTTTAACCCTTCACCCTTTTACAAAATAACAAAAGTAAGTGTCAATGAAATTTATGAATATTCAATCTACATCACAACATTATATCAATAGGTACATAATTAAAAAAATCAATAGCCGCACATCCCAATTTCTGTTTAGTCATCTCGCGATATTTTCAATGGCTGTGAGAAAATTTTAACAATAGATCGACTTCAATAGTTAATATCAACGGGTATTGGCACCTGGATAGACTCTAAATTTGCTCTAAATTCATTGAATCATGTTAATGATTAGCTTAAACGAAATGTTAAATTTTGAAAGATAGCGCTAAATACCTTATTATTATTTAGACAAATAACTGCGGCTCTGACCGGACACGGGCCATATAATAAACATCTTTTTAACATAGGTATCACAGACAGTCCCCTGTGCAGAGCTTGCATGGGGACAGAAGAAACGGCTACACATGTACTCTTAAACTGTCGAGGTGTAGCGGCTTACCGGGCACAACATCTTGGCACTCCGAGGGCACTTCCGGAGATATTCAAGAAGCCTAAAAAATTTCTGGAGGAGCTTGGGTGGCAGGAGTGAACAATAAATTCCCACACACGCAAAATAGGCGCTAAGTCGTCGAGTTGCGGAAACCAGCCCGTGTTTACCATACCATACCATACCATACCATACCATACCTTATTATTAAAGAAAATGTTATGAAACAACAATTACTATCGATCAATGGCGGCGAGTTGAATAGCAATGGTTAAGATATTTTTTTTTTGAATTTGCCATAAAAATATTAAATTTAACGGTACATTGTCGAAAACGCCTTGAATTACAGACACACCTAATAACATTCATCTCAATCGGTAGTAAAGATTCAAAGGTATCGTTTCACTCCTCATTTAGAACTTACAGCACTTGCAGATAATGGATATACTTTAAAAATTATAGATATTATACTAATTATGCCTGCATTAGGATTTAAATTATTTTGTTTTTTAGACAGCGCCATCTTTTTACAAAAGAAGTCAAAATGAAATATATAGCTGAGAAGCCATAATAAATTTTCTATGTATTGTTGCAATATAATTCAATCACTTGGTTACGCTTTTAGTATGGTGGAAAAAAATATAGTGATTTATACAATTTTTAAGTGATAAAAATAATGAAGTGCCATCTGTAAATACTAAATATGCACTACAAAGTACAAACCCACCATCTAAATGCTGATATCTTAATCAGAAAATTACGCAAATTTGATTTACAGATGCATTTTTTCCTTTCACTTGACTAAGAACATTTTAAAAAATGTACACCTTTTTTGAGATTTGTGTTTTTATTGTTTGTAAAATACAGGCAACTTTAATAACAAATCGATACATGTAACGCCATCTGCTGACATTTATTTACCATCGAATCAATCATAGATTCTTCCAGCCCCATCATTTCTGACAGTAACGTACAGTTCGAGGGTGCAATTGATGATTACATCCGAGCTAACTATTCTGCTTTAAATCTCGATTGTGAGGTAAGTAGAAAAAAAACCGGCATTACAAGAATAAAAATTTTTTTCAAGATCGAAATTGAGCTTCGCCGTTCGATATTTAAAATTGATGACTATTATACTCACACGAAGACAAGGCTGAATAGCAAAGCGACCTCTTTGGTCATTGGGCTGAATGCATGATGTCTATTGCCAGTATGATGGTTAGATGTACGCGAACTTTTTGAAAGAAAGAAGTGTTTTTTTTTTAATTACTTACCGCCCTAGGGCTTTTCTAGCTACATTATTACCCTAGAGCGCTAATTAGTCACCTACAAACCCCATTTGGAGGTAATAAGAATCTACTTACCGAACATGAGGGATGTAAATAATATTAATATTAGTGCTCCGTGCATCCAGCCAGAAAAGTAACGATATTTAATATTTGGCGCCCTGAGCTTTTGACCACCGGCGGCACTCTATAATACCACTGGACTGGCTGTTGTCAACGTGCTTTTGTGGCTGCTTGATATTCGCCATTTTGGCGCTGTCCGCCGCTGTCGAACGTAGCGAGAGTTTGTGGTACTAAAACTAATGGTGTCGATATAAAGATTTTTATTTTTTTATTTTTATTAATCAATAACCGTATCATCATAATTACTACTTATGTTATATTAACAACGAAAATGCAAAATTACTTTACAGTACACAAAAACTTCTCGCTGTCATTTGCAATATACGTCAAAATTAGTTCTCGGGACTCTCGCTAGTGGCGCTTCAAATGGACACAAAAAATTGCTGTCAATCGCTTGGAACACCAGTGGTATTATAGAGGTCAGTGGTCATAACCAAACATAATTTTGCATACAATATGGATGTCAAACTCAAATGGAAAGGAGAAAGTAGGGATGTACTTAGATACAACCACTTGCCATGTTATCGTTTTTTTGTATTCGATTATTTTTTTATAATGATTTATTCATTTACTTATGCTTTATGATTTTAGACACATTCTATTGTTTATTAAAAAAAATTAATTACAAGCTTTTATTTAACTTGCAATATATTATGTATGTATGTAACTGCGTTTGTTTCAGTGAAATATTGCAACTCAATTTTGAAGCAGATATCTTCAACCGACTGAGTAAAACCGGAGATAAAGTGACGTTACTCTACATCTAATATGGCGGACAAGTTTTTTTAATATAATTTCTATAGAGGGTAGAGATAAGGAGGAATCTCTCTAACTGACAAGATTGTCCGTCGAAATGCGTTAAATTAGGGTAGCGTCACATTAGCATACGGGTAAATTTTAAAATCTTATTCGCGGTGGCGCCACGGTAGCAAATATGCTTAACACACTTCAATACTTTCTTAGGTTTACGCGTTCACTTTAGTCTAACTTTCTTAGGTATACACATGGAGATTAGAAACCAGGAGAACCAAGGCCCTAGAATGTAGTGTCTCAGAAATATTGTCAGACCAAGGAGGCGCTGCGATCGCTATCAAATCGCTATGTTGTCTCAATGCCTAACTTCACGTTGTCACAACAGTGACAGTACTCATAAATAGCTAACTTCACAGATACTACTTACCGCCGGCAGCGCGTTGTAAATTCTACACATTTTCAGAGACAGGCGGGTAATGCTTTAGTATGAAGCGATGGTCCTCCTGGTTTCTAATCTCCATGGGTATACATATCATAGGTGACCGGCGGGGTAAGCCGCCAGAAAGTGTCCATCGTTAAATTAGTGGCGCCACGGTAGCAAATGGGTTTATTTCAAGGTTGAATCGCTGTAACCTTTTTTAAGGTAAGATAATGCATAATTTGCGAAGCTGTTATTAACACTTATCCAAATAAATAAATAAATATGTTGGGACATTATTACAACAGCGCAATCTAGTTCCGTGGTAAGCTACGTGGCTTGTATTACGGATACCAGATACCTAGTTGATATACTACACATATAATTTTTAAATACATACATATTATAAATATAAACACCCATGACTGGAGTACAAAAATTCATGCTCAACAAATGAATGCCCCAGCGGGACTTGAACCCGCGACAGCTGGCGCAGAAAGTAGGATCACTACCAACTGAACCAAACGTGTCGTCATATAAATAAATAAGTTATTCATCACAAGTATTTAATTTTGAACAAAATGCTTTTGGCATCATTTGATTGTAATGAATATCTTACGAGATATCATAGTTTTGACATAACTATGCAAAAAATAATGATCACCGCGTGCAAGACGGGCAGAAGGGCGAAAGAATTCCAACCTTTAGAACGTGAGAAAAGCCGCCGGGAAAGGCTAGTTTAATAATATACTTTTTAATTGAAGCCCACATGAGTACAGAGTATGGTATAATAAGGATGTTTTAAAATATTTTATATTAAATTGGATTCAATTTAGTAGTAATAATTACTATAAGTGAAAAAAGATAATTTCAATATTTTTCAATATTTTATTATAAAAAATGCTGAGAAAATACATTTTTAAGCCTTAAAATAACACATGCTGAGCATGTAAGTCTTGAAGCATTATTATGAGAACATAGGATTAAATCTAGTAAGTAAACGCAAGTATCATGGAAATAATTTAGAGCACCATTAGGTTTGGCACAAATATTAATCTTTTTTCTGTGCAAATTAACATTTCAATTATATTCTTATATAATAACATAAACCTGTAAATATTTTTTCCATAACACTTGGTAAAAAGAAAAATAAAAGTGAAATCTAAAGTCTAGATATCCAGTCTTGAAGAGCTTTAACATCTGTAGGGTTATCATCTTCACCAGTGTTTGCTGAGCTCTCTATGAAATCGACTTTGCAGTTCAGATGAGAGAACTCAAAATCTTTGCCAAGTTTCCCAAGATAAGTAGAATTTTTTGATTGGGACGGATCAACAGATTGTAATTGGCTTGATTTTGTTACACGCACTAGATTGCTGTAAAAATATGTTTTAGTATTAGGATTAAGCACAATCATAATTTATGTTATTATTTTATGTTTATTTCATACAAACTAATAGATTTCTAGATATTGATAAGATGTTATACTTACATTTCCTTTTCAAGTAAGCCTTTGATAACTTGGCTGCCTTTTGCCATAGGTTGATCTTGCTTGTTACATAAAATTAGTAATGGAGGGCAATTGCTTTGGATTACTGGATCCAAGAGTATTGTATATAAGTACCTTGAACATAAAAGTTTCTCGTAATTCTATACTAATTACTAATTAATACAGAGAGAAAATACATGTTTGTTTGTAATAGATAATCTAAAAGATATAATAACATTTAGGTGAAATTAGTATAACAATAGTTTGAGAAATTTGGAAGGACATAGAATGGTTCTTATACCTTTCAGTGTGAAAAACGGGAAAAATTAAAGGAGAATCATTAATTTCTCAGGGACATTAAACATAGTAATTTTATGTGGAAAGAAAGTCTTTAAAAAAATATTAGAAAAAAATGTCCAGTCCATCCTGATTAATAATAATGATTAATATATGAAAATAAATATCTTCCATCCACATCCTATTGAGACTGACTGGCTATTAAAGATGGTAAGGTTTTCCATAGAAAAGTTAGGTTAGGATATTTATTTAAAATCAAAATCATACTACAAAGTAGTTGTTTAAATACTCACTCTGCTACGTCTCTAATTTCTTTTTGAATTGTAACAGAATCTACAACATAAACAATGGCTTTAGCACTATTTTTGTATTGGTCAAAATATTTATTCCTCAAACGTTCTTGCCCTGGTAAATCCACAATTCTCAATGTTTTCTGAAAGAGATTAAAATATTATTGTTTTCATACATATTTTAGCTTAACTTTTATTTTAAATACTTTCAGCTTGTTTTCAATTATTTCTTTCTTGTGTCATAATGAGTATATGAGTGTATTGTGTGTAGCTGATTAGATTTTAAGGTACTTACGTACTAATGATGACACACTTTTATTTTGCTTTTATTTTTAATGTGCTTATATCGTAAAAAACTATTTTCTTTGGGTTTTCATATAATAGGTTCATAAGGTTAATTTTATGACTCGCGAGTACCTACCATAAAAACACTTTTGAAATCAAAAAAATTATTTAAAAACAAAGTAGTTAAGTACTAGTCAATTGAATTATGTGGATGAAAATGGATTGATATTGAATTCAACATAGATTCAATATGACATGTCTATGGCACTCGCCGGCCGCTGCCGCGGCACGCTCGCTGCGCTCGCTCGGCTCGTATATATATTGTGGTCATATATCTAACCTAACCTAACCAACCTAGAAAGAAACATTCTTAAAATTAACGGTACTTACGTACTAACGATGACGCACTTTTATTTTTTCTATAGATTTGTGTGAATGTGCTTATATCGTAAAATCTTAAATCGAAAATTAATAATAGGTTCATAAAGTTAATTTTAAGAATGTTTCTTTCTAGGTTGGTTAGGTTAGGTTAGATATATGACCACAATATCGCCATAGTCAAAAATTAATAATAGGTTCATAAGGTTAATTTTAAGAATTTTAATTTTAATTTATTTTGTCTATGGTACTCGCCGGCCGCTGCCGCGGCACGCTCGCTGCGCTCGCTCGGCTCGTGCGATATTGTGGTCATATATCTAACCTAACCTAACCAACCTAGAAAGAAAGAGTCATAAAATTAACCTTATGAACCTATTATATGAAAACCCAAAGAAAATAGTTTTTTACGATATAAGCACATTCACACAAATCTATAGAAAAATAAAAGTGCGTCATCGTTAGTACGTAAGTACCAAATTAACTTTATGAACCTATTATTAATTTTCAATTTAAGATTTTACGATATAAGCACATTCACACAAATCTATAGAAAAAATAAAAGTGTGTCATCATTAGTACGTAAGTACCGATTTTAATAATAATCAGTACAGAAATAATGTGGAGATATTTTTAAAATCAAGTATGAAAAAATGATCTATTTAAAATATTAAAAACACAAACAAACTCTTATATAAATTATATAAATATAAATTAATTTGATACATTTACTCTACAAAAGTTGTTACATTCTGTTCAAGTATCAACTCACATTAGATGTAATATACTCTTCAATATTCTCTTTCATCGACGTGAAAGTCTGTCTGTATTGTGAATAAGACAATCTAACAAACAATAATGTTTTGCCAGCCTCAGAAAGCCCAGTAATCAGAATAGAACGTCGCAGATGCCGACGACGTGAGAAACACCACCAAAAAACTAAAACAAAAAAGATTAATAATTTATGAACTAATAATTAGAAATTAATAACATAAAAACATATAACATTTAACTTACCGAAAGTAAATAATAACACGATTATGCTTAATAAGGTTATGTATCGAGGGTCATTTAATACCGGCTCTGTGTGAATTTTTTCTTTGATGACATCTGAGTCAGGTTCTAATTTATCCATTATTACTAAGGTTTTCTCGTTTTGAATTTTCCAAAATCTACAAAACAACTAGCAAGCAACGATCGTTCTACGTTTTTAGTTTTTACTTTTTACCTTTTGGCACTTTAATATAACAAATAACATTCACTTCATGACTCAGTGTCTCCATATGTAAATTAAGAATTACTGTGTTGCAAGGGTTAAAAAACGGTGTTTCTAGATAAAATTACGGTAGATTAGCTAAAACAGTACCGTGTAAATTACCGTGTAATTTTTCAAAGAAAAAAAAACCATTAAAAACCCAATCAAGTCCAAACATATTTGCTTTTAAATTTTATTAAAAATAATTATTATAAAAATAAAAAAATTGCAAAATTAAACTTATTATTACTCTGAATCTGACTCTCCTAACATCACAATATCTTTTTCGTAAATAGATTTATTCAATTTAGTCAACATATCGTTCGTAGGCCTAAAATCAACACAGTTTTTGCTATTTCTTTTTATTGATTGCTGGGTGAAAATATTTCCTTTTATTGTTTTGGTTAAAAGTTTGTTTCTTTTTTTCGTTTTTATATCATTGACTTGACTGAAAATGCGCTCGCACTCTGCATTTGAATGCGGCAGCGAAAGCACATTCAGCATGAATTTTGGAAGTTCTTTAAATTTATTATTCCCCTCTATATCCTTGAGTTGAGAAATCTGAAAAAAAAATATTGTTATTACAAATAGCACATAGTAGTGGACGCAATATCAATAACAAACAGTTAAACTAAAATTAACAAACCTTGTGCCAAAATACATCAGCTTTTTCAGTTACATCCTGTATATCTTTTATTTGTGTTGCAATAGTGGGAAAACTTCTCCATTCGTCATCTAGTATTTGTTGCTTTTCCAGTGTTTTAGGAATAACTCGTGGTAATATTTTAAATAACCCCGATAATGTGGGAAGCCTTTTATTATCTGATGCCGACATACACAATGCAGGCTGCAATTTAGACAAAGCAGTTAGCACTGGATCATTAAGACTGTATCTCTTTCTAATACCTACACAAGCAGTGACGATAAATTTTCTGCAGTTAATTTTGAACGCTTGCAAAATATCGTGCTTATCTGACAATTCTGGCAACTCCATCTGTTTATTAACTCCCAGTCCCAGATACATTTCTTCTAAATTCAGGTAATGGGTGGTATTTGTTGGGTCTATTTCGTCGAGTTTTGTTGCTTGCACGTAAGATCGTAGCATGAAGGACGAGAGAAGCTCTCTATAAAGTTGCGCCATCTTGTCGTGCATGTCAATGATTACCGTCGATTCACTTTGAAAGTGTGTATTGATACTTGTGAATTTCGGCAGTATCCATGATAAAAAATAATAGTAAGCTTTCATGACAGGATCCAGCAAACTTTTATGTATGTCTAAACATTCGCTGTCCTCAAGCCATTTGCCATCAAAATAAAGTCGCAGCGCGTCCCATTGCTCTAAGATTCTATTAACTACCGAAGCCAGAGAGAGCCATCGGGTCTGTGCAGGCCTTAATATTTTATGCACTTCCGTGTCCGTAAACAACTGGAAGTCCTTAAACTCTGCCTGACGTTTGCTGCTCAGCTTAAAATAATTATAAATTGCTCGAGCTAGCTTTTCAGTGTCTGGTGGTAATTTCTTTGAGGCATCACTTGCGCATAGATGCAAAGAATGGCAGATGCACTTTAGTACTGTAATACCGGGGCACTTTGCACGAAATAGACTAGATACGGAATTTTTACAACCCATCATGGTATTGCATCCATCTGAACCGAAGCCTATGATATTGTCCAGCGGGACTAAATATTTTTCAAATGACTGAATCACCAAGTTAAATAGATGACTTGCGTTCGCAGAATAATCGTTTTGGCTGGATTCAAAAAGTTGTATTAAGTCCCAGAAGCGGCTTACAATCTTACCTTGGTTGCAATCATGATAACGTACCACTACGCAAATAGTTTTTACCATTCCAATGTCGGTGCTTTCATCTATGAGCACTGAAAACTTAGTATCTTTTATGTCAAGAGCCAATGTATCTTTTTCACTCCTACCAATTACATTGTTTATGACCGCTTGGGCTTTTGTGTGTTTCAGTTTAAATTTTTTTGCAACTTCCGGTTCAGTAAAAGTTACCGATATAAGATCGCATAAATGGTCTGCCACTTGGTGAGATATTTTATGTTCAGCTATGAAAGCTGCAACTTTTATTTCGGCTACCTTACATTTTTCTTCAAGCGTCGTTGGCACCTTTTTAAATGCACTATCTATGCTAGGTTGCACAGTTGACTTTGAAGTGGATCTTAATAACCTCTCTTTTAATTCATGTTTTGAACTACGAGCGTGTCTTTTAAGAACGCTTATTTCCGCACTGATAGTTGAGTCACAAATTGAACAAATCGCTTTATATTCATCTTTGGGATGTTTCTTTATCCATGTAGAAAATTCTTTTAGTTTAAACCATTCAGCTTTAAACTTTTGTTTATAATGCTTCCTTTTTATTCCAATTCTAGCTGTGTTGGTAGAACAACTTGGTCTTGTGTCGCTATCGGAAGTTTCAGTGTCAATCTCCATTGAAACAACTATTAACACACAAAACTAAAACGAACGATAAAACTCTACACCTTAAAATTTATTTAATTAATTTATATATATTTTTGTATCACTTTATAACAAACTAAATATCTAATACTTAAATATGACAATATAATATATGCAGAGCTATTTGTCTAAGACTTGAACTTGAAACAGTAGATTTAAAAGTGTGTGTTGTATTTACAACGCCGACTGCTGAGTAACGCGTAACTAGAAGTAAAACACAACGTCATTCATCCATCACACTTATACTTTTGATAATTACATTTCACTCCTTTCCGTACGTATAAATTAGATCGAAAATAGATTGCTCAGGTTGGGTGTTTTTAAGTGTGTGTGAAGCCTGGAGATCGATGTTTAAATATTCGGGGATTTCAAGCAACAAAGAGCATTGTTGCCATTACGAAATATTTAATATTATGTTGACTGAGATTTGTTTTACGCAGTGTGTGATGAAAATATATTTGTAACGTAATTTATAAATTATAATAGTTAGTGTAATATTACGGTGAAATATGACACGGTAATACCATATTACCTTGACGGTAGATTAAGACCAAATTACGGTGCATCTACGGTAATTACCGTGTATATGGAGACACTGCTTCATGTCAAGTCATCAAGTGTCACGTCACATATTGTTTTTGGATTTTAAGTGACGTGCTAGAAAGTAGAAGCCACGAAGCAACGACGAAGTAAGAAGAAAAAAAGCCATTATGAAAGTATGGTAAAATTAAAATTTATTTTTAACCAACAAATCGGCTAGCTCTATGGTAATTAGAATTAATAAAATGATGCAACGTTATATGTATGTATTTATTTCAAATTTTTAATTTATTATGGGTAACTGGATGAGTCTATTCACTATGAATAACAATCAAATGGCAAAGTTACGTAAAACTATTATAGGGCAAGCGAAGTGAGCCCTAACACCATAGAGCTCTGACCTCTATAATACCACTGGACTGGCTGTTGTCAACGTACATTTGTGGCTGCTTGATATTCGCCATTTTGGCGCTGTCAAACGTAGCGAGACGTAGCGAGAGTTTGTGGTACTAAAACTGATGATGTCAATATCAGCGAGCAAATATCGATAACTTTTAATAATAAGTTTTTACAATCAATAAAACTGTTTCAAATAAAGATTTTCATTTTTATTAATTAATAACCGTATCATCATAATTACCTACTACTTATGTTATATTAACAACGAAAATGCAAAATTACTTTCAAAATTAGTTCTCGGGATTCTCGCTAGTGGCGCTTCAAATGGACACAAAAAAATTGCTGTCAAACGCTTGGAACAGCCTGTCCAGTGGTATTATAGAGGTCAGTGCCATAGAGTATATTCCTAAAGGGCCCCAGAGACGGTCAAACGGTTTGACTCAAACACGTAGATTTTGGTTTGACTCAAACCAATTTGATCGTTTACAAAGGTAGTTTGAACGGTTTGTCAAACATATAATTTTATGAAAATTCATATTTTAGATGTGTTTGACGCGCCGTTTGATCGTGTACCGACGCGCTTGAACAAACTCGACTAAGTCTTGCAAGTTGAATTTTGTAGCGTGAGCTTGTGTGTGACGAAGATGACGGACAAAGATATTGAAATTGAAAGCACGCCGTCGGCGGAGTCGCCAGGACGTCATTCTGATCATGTATTATTCATTCATGTACCATTCTTTGGAACAAATTCTTTTTCATTTCTTATTTTTCTCCTTTTTTTATGCCGGACATTGATGATATAAACATGAGGAAGTCGCGATTCTTGTTCGAGGGAATCTTGCCTGCGTGACAAATCTTATTACGACAGCGTTCCGAACTAAACTGCGCAGTGCTGTTTGACAAACCGTTCAAACCGACATCAAAAGGTTGCATTAAACACGTAAGGCTTGACTCAAACCGTTTGACCGTCTCCGGGGCCCTTAACAGTTATCCCACAACCTGGTACAATTTACTGAAAAACTATTACGCCTATAGATTTGTGCTTTAACATGGTAAATTAACTTTATATTTCGATGTGTTATCTGTCAAAATATATAATTTTATAAACATAAAAAAAAAACATTAAAAATGTTGTGTTCATTGGATAGAATCACTGACCTCTATAATACCACTGGACTGGCTGTTCCAAGCGTTTGACAGCAATTTTTTTGTGTCCATTTGAAGCGCCACTAGCGAGAGGGTCGAGAACTAATTTTGACGTATATCGCAAAAGACAGCGAGAAGTGTTGGTTTACTGTAAAGTAATTTTGCATTTTCGTTGTTAATATAACAAAAGTAGTAACTATGACGATACGGTTATTGATTAATAAAAATAAAAATCTTTATATCCACATCATTAGTTTTAGTACCACGAACTCTCGCTACGTCCGACAGCGGCGGACAGCGCTAAAATGGCGAATATCAAGCAGCCACAAAAGCACGTTGACAACAGCCAGTCCAGTGGTATTATAGAGGTCAGCTGTGGATAGAGTATCATACAGATATCCAAGGTAACCAAATTGACGCTTGCTTTGAGACGATTTGCATTTTGAACAACCTACATCTTTCTCTTTCTAATGCTGTTATGAGTGTGTAAGAAAATAGAGACGACTATATTAGTTAAATTTAGCTTTCTTCTATGCTTTAGTTATTGTTCTGACTTCTGACTTCTGACTTCTGAGGTTTAATGTTTATACCAAGATCAAAGATGAATAATAAACGTTTATCTTTATACTTTTAAGTTTATAGTCACTTAAAACTGATAGAATATAAGAGTAAACACAGATAAGTTTATAAATTATAATTTATTATAGTTTTATCACTGCTTAGATTCTTATCGTAGCACATAGGTAGTATTTTATTACTTACAAGTTACAACTTACAACAGTCTGTAATTAACTATTATAAAAAATAGATCATGGAAACATTTAAAACATTCCCAGTTACAGATTTCGACTGAGCATATAAGTAAGATTTTGGCCGGCCGGTCCAGTAAACACATTTTCTTTAAATTTGATGCATGGGTGTACAAATTTTGAAATTAAGTAAAGTTACCCGTGTCGTGATTTTACGCAATATGAGCATCGATATTGGGGGTATGTCATCATCTTGCTTTATTTTACTTTAGTGTGTACCTAGATATTTTTATTTATAGTTTAAATACTTTTAGGAATGAGAATTAAATACAAGGACAGAAATGATACTTTTTTAGAAAAACATTTAGTGTCAAAAGAACCTTTTGGACAATTTGATACTTGGTTTAAAGAAGCATGTGGAAAAAAAGAAATTTTAGAGCCTAATGCTATGTGTCTTGCTACTTCTACCAAGTATGTAAAAATTTAATTCTTTTAAAATTTAGTTCTTATGCAAAATATAACCTATTTTATTAGATATAATATACATGTATACATTTCTAGTAAGTATATATTTTTTCTAAATATATTTAAGCCTTGTTCATATTTTTTATGTAAGAAATATTTTTCAAGGGATGGATACCCTTCTGCAAGATTCGTACTATTAAAGGGATATGGAAAAGATGGTTTCAAGTTTTTCACAAATTATAATAGCCGAAAAGCTAATGAAATGGTATGCAAGAACTATTTAATAATAAAAAATATGAAGTGTATCTAACTTTGTTGTCCTAATATAATGTTATATTTTAGGCAGAAAATGCAAATGTAGCAGCTACTTTTTATTGGGAAATTCTTAACAGATCAGTAAGAATTGAAGGTCATGTTGAGAAACTGTCCGAAGAGGAATCTACATTATATTTCCATTCTCGTCCAGTACCAAGTCAGATTGCTGCAAGTGCCAGTTTCCAAAGCACACCAATTGAATCAAGAGATGTTCTTTGTGAAAGAGAAAAAGTTTTAGAAGCAGAGTATATGATACCTGGAAAGGAAATCCCTAAGCCAGCTTTCTGGTAATTTTGTGTCTATGAAAATTATAATTTATAATATAATAAAATTCTAACTTACTTGAATCTCTAGCTTTAATATATTTCAAAAATCTTATTGATATAATAATTATATTGATAATAATAGAGCCAAATCTAATATTTGAAGAATTTTTTACTGTCTCGTGAGAGGATCACAAGTAAACCCCTGTGAAATTTATGTAATGATAAATTGTAGTATTTTTGGTAGTTAATAAATAATATGCCATATTAATTTTCCATTTCTAGGGGAGGATATATTATAAAACCTAGAGCAGTTGAATTTTGGCAAGGTCAAAGAGATCGACTTCACGACAGAATTAAATTCAGGAAACCAAAAGAAGGGGAAGTGCCTGATGGTAAACTATTACATGAAGGTGAAGATGGTTGGGTTTTTGAAAGGCTTTCACCATGAAGTTCTTTATACAAATAATGTCTTGATTTTTATTCTTTATTCTTATATCATATAGTGTCTTCCATATTTAGAAAAAATATAATTTATGAGTATGGTTTTAATTTGGGTTATATAAAAAGTAAATCGGAAGTTCATAATCTTTTAATTTTTAAAATTTCCCTCTGGATCCCAATATTTGTTTTCCATACTACTTCACTTGTGAGATCAAATTTATTTAAAGAGTTTTCAAACTGTCTTGTACCACCTCCAACTCCAAAGTAATATGTCTTTGCTGCTACAAAAATAGTACCTGTTTCACTTATCCTATTTTTAAGGACTGAAAGCAGTTTATCATAATTTTCTTGATTGTAAATAGTTTCTGCAGTCACAATAATATCAAATTTTTCAGTTTCACTGAGTAACTTGTCAAATGACTCCCAATCTCCTGAATAAAATTTACATCTTTTTATTTCAACCTCTCTATCTTCTTCATCTATATTGAGTAACACATTAGGAATTGTAGAAATCTCTATGATTTCTTTATTCTGAAAGAAAAAACATTTACATAGTTGATGATTGAAAAATATTCTAGACACATTTTTCTCTAAGGAATATATATGAATATTGGCTAAGGTAAACAATTTGTCTACTCTCTTTTATTTAAGTGATTAATACCAAATGTTTTTTTTCTTACTTACATAATCTTGAAATGTCACAAAGGCTCCTTTTAAAAATGCATATATGCCTAAAATCCCAGCTCCGCATCCTAAGTCTAAGACTTTTAATTTTTGAAAACTTGCAATTTCAGGATTTTCTTCAAAGAACTCTACCAGATCATATGTACACTCCCAAATTTTAAGACCTCCTAATTTTTATTTGAAATTAAAATATAAAAAATAATACATTATTCTTTGTTATAATAATGTTAATAGTAATACCTTATGTTAATATACTTTATTTAAATAAGAGAAATCCTATTACCTTCATATGTTCCAGCAACAAGATCACTATGATTGTTCTCAGCAAGTTCAATTACATTTTCTAATCCTTTACCTTTAATGTAATTCATCATATTACTTGCAACCACATGTCCTATTTCTACATCCCCACATGTAAACATTTTTGCTTGAGTGGCCAAAATATCTAGATCTCGTAATTGATTGCTTAGTAAAATTTCCTCACTTTTAAGCCACTCGATATGCTTACTATCTTTAAAGAAAATATTTTATAATGATATACATTTTCATTTAATTAACAAATATTGTAAATACATATATTATATACTTACCTTTATCAATTGATTCATCAGATGTACTCGAAAAATTAAATTTAAATGAAGTCATTTTGCATCAGAAATCAACTACTTTTTTTATAAATTTACATGAACCGTCAAATCTTCACTTTTTTTAATTTCCCCAAAAATCTTGCCCATTGAGGAGCATCACATAAATCATAATCAAATCAGTATTGTGATTTTTGTAATATCAATAACCAAATTGTAATTTGTAACCAAAGACGATGTAACGTAAATCGTACCTATACTTACTGTCATTGTCAAATGTCAATGTCAACTTAATATAAAATATGTCAAATGTCAACATCATTCATTCACATTTCACATGGACATGGTCATGGAGGTTAAAGACAGCTGCACAATTTTAGCATAAATATTTTTTAAAATTTGCAAAATAAAATTGGAACTTAGCACACCTCATTTAAACGGAAACTGATTAATCTTTATATTTCTACATTCTTTATCGTTAGGTCAGTATTGGTTTCTATAGTTTTTGCGTTTATGACCCTGAAGTTAGCCGACATCCGACATTTTTAAAATTAAAAATTCCCTAACTTTATGAAAAAAAATTTTTTTTGGATTTAAAAATTATACTCGTGTTCATTTTTTCAAAATTAAGACAATTATTTTTTTAGTTTAGTAAAATGATAATTATCTGCGTCATAATTCAAAAATAAAATTTTAAATCTAGGTTCTAAATAATTGTTAATAAAAAATTTAATGGATATTATAAAAGCAAAAACTATAAAGACCAATACTGACCTAACGATAAAGAATGTAGAAATATAAAGATTAATCAGTTTTCGTTTAAATGAGGTGTGCTAAGTTGCAATTTTTTTTTGCAAAATTAAAAAAAATATTTATTAAAAAACTACAGTGGGCCTAGACAAATGCCTTTTCTGTTAGCATTAACGCCAAACGCCAGCTAAAAAATGTATGAAAATGACATTGTCTGCGGACGGACCGTTCCGCAGATAATGTCATTTTCATACATTTTTTAGCTGGCGTTTGGCGTTAATGCTAACAGAAATGGCATTTGTCTAGGCCCTCTGGTGACCTAACAAAAATGATAGTCAAAGAGTAATATAGGTATAGGATGATAGTGGACCTGAGTGTTTTTCACAAAAAATGACCATAAAGAAATCGGCCTGTCCCACAACTTCAAATATTTTTATTTATATTTTTTATACACCACATGTGAAAAATGAAATTTTATATGAGTTAGGTAAATGTTTTAAAATCGAATTAAATTAAAAATGTCCGTAAAAAGCGGACAGTTATTTTTATATTAAAAAAAAATCAAAATAGGAGGTGAAGATTTCGTGTGTCCCATGGTGCTCTCGGAGATTTCAAATACATCTCATTTGATAAATATTAGTCTTTGAGTATGTATAAGTGTTTGAACATAGTCTCTGTATATCTAAAAGTGTCTTTTCAGTCTTTATGTGATATATTTATAGTTATTTTGAAAAATATCATTATTTTAATGTTGTCCTACGAAAATCACAGTACCGGAAAATCCAGTTGCGTCACGGTAAATTTGATATCTTACATAAAACAAAATCTACAATTTGTATTTTTTTTTGCCTTCCTGGCAACATTATCATCGTTTATATCTTTATTTTTCGTCTATGGTTTATATGATACCGCCATTATTGTTTTAAACGTGAATTGCGACAATAATTGAGACGAAAGTGTTGGTGTCTTCGGCGTACAAAAAAAGTTTTCTGGATAGTGACAGTATTTAAAAGGTAAATAAACTCGTTTTCTTTACGTATAATATTATATTTAAAACATATACTAACCTATATTAGATTAGTAAAGCTATACACAAGGTATTTTAACTAAATATTCGTTATTTTTAATTTTAAAAGTTCCCTGGGATGAATACGTCACGTCCTGTGCGTCATGTGACATACTACCGGAACAAAATCGTGACGAACTTGAATTGTAAAGCTTAACGTATAACGAAATATATTTTAATTTTGTTAAATTAATTAAATTAAATAATTTTATTTTAATTTTGTTAAACTAATTGTGATAATTTGGTATTGTAAAGAGGTAAAATTTGTATTGTTTGTTTGTAGGTAGATAATCTCCGCAACTATCATCTTGATTTAATCATGATTTAAAAAAAAAAGAGTGTTGTACATGTTTTCTAATACCTGCGTGGTGTGCATAATATTATAATTCCGTTTTCCATTTAATAAGATATAGCCATGATACCCTTTTTTGTTTCAGGTCAAAGTTCGAATTATGCATACTTACTCGTATGAATGATCACTCAGCATAGAGTATGGTAGTCTATTGGGATGTTGACAAGATTTTAACATATTTTGATTTAAATCAATGTTAAAAGCGATATCAGAAAATTAATGCAGTGCTCCTTATTTTGGTTGTCTTTGCATGCATTAGATTTTCGAACATTTTCTCCAGGATGAGTGTGAGATCTATGTGGGAGGAAGTAGTTATTGGAAATAGTAATTATTTCGTTCGTTTCGTCGAAGAAGATGGCGTTTACCGCAGCAGAAAGGGCAAAGAAATATCGCGAAAAATTTAGGCAAAATCCTGAAAAATTTGAAGTTCAGCTCCAAAAACAGTTGGCAAGACTAAAAAAGAATCTAAAAAAGAATCTAAAAAAGATTACAGATCTAACTTTATATTTTTTAATACTTATATGTTTAAAATAGGTATAATAAATCTAAAAGGTCTCATTAATAATATTAAGTTTACGCTTTTTTCTTTGTGATTGTGTTTGAACCGGCAATGTGGACGCTGCTCAAATTATTCCTATTCGTCACGCAATTTTCGTAATAGTCACTGTCCCATATTCTGAATGGTACAAAAATGGTTTTAAAATATTTATTTTTCGTTTTATAGTATTTATATTTTCATTATCAGTGTTTTGTTATTGCCAAAAACTCCTCACTTTGCTTGATTTATGAAATTGTAACATGTATCATTAGTAATGACAACTTATCAAGTGCGACGTGTCCGAGGAGTGACGAACATGAAACTATTTCGCAGATTATTTTTTAATTTGAAAGAATTAAACTACCTTTTTTTATTTTTGGATAGATTTTAGGTATATCTTTATGCTAATATAAGTTAATTTTGTTTCAATACCTGGTTGTTTTATTTCTGATCGATTATATTTTGTGACTTACAGGAATACTTTGCTTCATATGCTGACAGAAAAACTTGAATATTTCTTATTATAATGGTTTAATTTTAATTTAAATAGCATATTTAGCTAGTTAATAATCTATTCTTTAATACCAGAGTAAATATAAACAAATTAATGTAATTCCAAAATTATATTTCCTGATCGTCACAGGGTCATTTTTTCTGAAAAACACTCACCTATACAGACCGAACGTAGACCTATCGATTCAGGTCATTTTAATTTCAAAAATCCTTCGATGGGGTGCTAAAATTGTGCAGCTGTTAGAGACCAGGAGAAAGGAGGCTCTGCCAGAGGCATGATTGAAGTAACATGCACTGACCTCTATAATACCACTGGACTGGCTGTTCCAAGCGTTTGACAGCAATTTTTTTGTGTCCATTTGAAGCGCCACTAGCGTGAGTCCCGAGAACTATTTTTTACGTATATTGCAAATGACAGCGAGAAGTGTTTGTTTACCGTAAAGTAATTTTGCATTTTCGTTGTTAATATAACATAAGTAGTAATTATGATGATACGCTTATTGATTAATAAAAATAAAAAAATAAAAATCTTTATATCGACATCATTAGTTTTAGTACCACGAACTCTCGCTACGTCCGACAGCGGCGGACAGCGCCAAAATGGCGAATATCAAGCAGCCACAAAAGCACGTTGACAACAGCCAGTCCAGTGGTATTATAGAGGTCAGTGAGTAACATGTCTCTGGGCGCTGCGATATGTTTGCCTCAATGCCTAACTTCACGTTGTCACAATAGTGACAATACTCATAAACAGCAGCTAACTTCACAAATACTACTTACCGACGACAGCACGTTATATATTCTACAAATTTTCAGGGACAGGCGGGTAATGCTTTAGTATGAAGCGATGGTTCTCCTGATCTCTAGCCTCCATGTTCATTCATGTCCATGGAGATTAGAAACCAGGAGGACCATCGCTTCATACTAAAGCATTACCCGCCTGTCTCTGAAAATGTGTAGAATTTACAACGCGCTGCCGGCGGTAAGTAGTATCTGTGAAGTTAGCTATTTATGAGTACTGTCACTGTTGTGACAACGTGAAGTTAGGCATTGAGACAACATAGCGATCGCAGCGCCTCCTTGGTTTGACAATATTTCTGAGACACTACATTCTTGGGCCTTGGTTCTCCTGGCTTCTAATCTCCATGTTCATGTCATTCATCCTCATGACGTTCTTCGTTCCTATCATAGATGAAAAATAAAGGTTCCTATTACTTGTGCATCCGTTCATAAGCATTCATTCATAAACAATTTTGATTAAATATTTAATTATTTAATAATACCATTTAAGTTTACTGTTTTTTTTAATATATTCATGTATCAATCTATCTATCTATCAAATTTGTCTTAATACTATGTGAAAATTGAAGTCATATTTTTCTAAGATTTTTCAAATAATAAGTTAATCTATAATTAGTAATTACAGGTGATAAAATATAGTAACTTTATTTACATATTCATTTGAAAATATAATGTATTACTGTGTATTTAACCCACTGACCTCTATAATACCACTGGACTGGCTGTTGTCAACGTGCTTTTGTGGCTGCTTGATATTCGCCATTTTGGCGCTGTTCGCCGCTGTCGGACTTAGCGAGAGTTTGTGGTACTAAAACTAGTGATATCGATATCAGCGAGCAAATATCGATAACTTTTAATAATAAGTTTTTACAATCAATAAAACTGTTTCAAATAAAGATATATTTTTTTAATTTTTATTAATCAATAACCGTATCATCATAATCATTACTTATGTTATATTAACAACGAAAATGCAAAATTACTTTACAGTAAACAAACACTTCTCACTGTCATTTGCAATATACGTCAAAATTAGTTCTCGGGACTCTCGCTAGTGGCGCATCAAATGGACACAAAAATATTGCCGTCAGGCGCTTGAAACAGCCTGTCCAGTGGTATTATAGAGGTCAGTGATTTAACCTGATAAAAGTTTTATCAAACATCGTTGACGTCATCGTATTCATCGATCAAATCCATAATATTATTCTTTCACAGAATTTTAATTTCAGCTAGTATTTCAATTTCCCAATAACTAATGAAACTAAGTTATTTTTCGGAAAAAGAAAGAATAGTTTGGAACATTTTACTTTAAGTACTACTAAACATAATACTTTAATCCTATAAATAATAATAGTTTCTCTAATGGGAATTGGAAACTTAAGAATAAAGACAATACTTTTGATTGCCTCTAAAAGAATTTTACCATGATACCAAAAGTGAACATCTAAAAAAGTATCAAAGTTATCCCAATTCCCAGTTGATTTTATTACATATCGATTCTAAAAGTTATTAAATAATTGTTTCTAAAATTGTTTTGTTCTAATTGTTCTGTTCGTTCTTGTAATTTATATAAAAAACAAAGATTTTGATAGAAACTGGTCTAAAAAAACAAAATGCCAATTATTAAAATTAAAAAGTATACGATAATGTAATCGATGGTTTATTTACATTATTAAAATATCAAATAATGGAAAGGAACGAAGCTAAATACCCAAACGTAGTAGGAATAAATTGTATTTCATCAATATTTTTTGTTTGAATAAAAATAAAAGCGTAGACAACACAATCGTGAACGCATCATTATGATCTAGCTATTCACAGTTTAATGTTTATGATTTCACTCATTCAATCATTCAATCAAGCACACGAGTCAAACTAAGAGTCAAAAAGTTGTGCGGTTTTGACTGTATCATTGTAATTACTAAATATTTATAAGTCTAAATCGTATATTCCAATAAATAAACAATGACAGACGTTGCAAGGAAGGTAATGCTAATATTATTTGTTCCAATGATCAAATTTGAAAAAAAAGACAATTATACATTTTTGCTTGTTCTATTGTGCTTTCGGCTAAAGTATACTATGTTTTATTTAACATTTTATTCATAACAATTCTATATCTTGGTTTTGTGGCGCGGTTATCAGTTATGCCTTAGAATTTCCTTCTGTTATGAAAGTCAACATAACCTCACTATATAAAGTGCGGCCATGGGGTTGGTGATATTAACAACACGTTTCCCGACACTGATAAGTACGCTTTAAAAGTTAGTTCTTGTTCTAAATAATCCTTTTTTAGGTTCAGGAATACAAAGACTCGCTTAAACTGAAGGCAGAGCACTTAATAATAAAAGGTTTTCCAGAGAAGATAGTAAAGTTGAATGAACTTCTAGAAACGTCAAATTTTCAAAATCGAGATCTATCAGATGTTCACCAGGTATTTATATATATAGTGAAGTACATAGTTTACTTATTTAAATCAAATAATGCAGATGACAATATAGTTTACTCCTATGTTACATGCAAACATAATATGCAATTAGTAAGTCATTGTTTTCTTTTAGGACTTAAACATTCCAGTGCCTCCTCCTGCTCAGACTGCCAATGAACCAAATGCAAAGAGACCTCGTGTGGATGTGTCAGAGATGACTAGTAACTCATCTATTGAGGGTACTAGAGTCTATGCCCTACCTAATGGCACTGTTCCTTGCAATAAGCCGCTAAGTGACCTTATACATCTTGTCAAACCACATATTAGAGAGCTTGTTGAGGACTCAAACTTAGTGAGTATTTACTACTAGCAGTTATTATTTTGAATTAAAGTCACCTATATAACTTGCATTAGACCTAAATACTTTAAAATGTAGGTAATAGGTAAAAATATTGATACTGTAATGTGCTAAAGATAATAGATTAAATGATTGCAATGACTATACTTTTTAGCTCAAAATGTGGATTTCCTTCATGATTCCAAAAATTGAAGATGGTAATAATTTTGGGGTGTCAATACAAGAGGATACATTAGCTGAAATACAGTCTGTTGAATCTGAAGCCGCGGCATTCTTTGATCAAATTTCACGATATTTTATATCAAGAGCAAAAATTGTATCTAAGGTTGCCAAGTATCCACATATTGATGATTACAGGAGAGCTGTTAGAGTGAGTACATATGTATTAATTACAATTTATTTATTGATTATAAAACTTAGAATATTCATTAAAAATGGCACAGTACATTAAAAAATCTGTACCAAAATGTATAAGACCTAACACTAATTCAATTAGAGATTATTATTGGGGTAGGAGGGTATTTGTCATATGTTTCATATCATATATATTAAGCCCCTTAAAGTATTACGAATATGATCCAATCATTAAAAACCTGTTGTTGAGTTCTGAAAAATTGCATATTGTAAGCAAAATGTAATTAATATTCACATATTGTAACAATATGTATAATATGAAAATGTATATTTTAAGCACACACAGCAAACATATTATGGTCATGTTGGACATTTAATTTTTAAAATTACTACAAACAAACTGTCATCTAAAATTTTTCACTTGATTGAGCAACAAATATTACATTAAAATATTTATTAAATTCATAGAATACTAGCATATTGCTGTATATTTTTGTTAAAAGCCATTCTGTAGTCTTCAACCCCAAATAGTTTGCCTATAATATTAGTTACATCAATATTAAAATGGCTAAGAACTTATTTATTTTATTAATTTTGAACTATTGTTTTTCAGGAGCTAGATGAAAAGGAATATCTGTCTTTATGGTTGGTTATGTGTGAAATTCGTAACCGCTACTGTTCCTTACACGACATTGTTATCAAGAATCTAGAGAAAATCAAAAAACCTCGTTCTTCTAATGCAGAATCGTTGTACTAGCCCTTATTTTAATCTCAACTAGTTATCTTAGTGATTCCTTGTGAATTTTAAGGGTACTGTTGTATATCTTGTTTTTTATTCACTACAATATAAAATATAGGCAAAAGATGTGTATTACTGTTATTATATCACAATAAAACAGATTAGCCCCATAATATTTCTCTAATATGTAAATTTATATAATTTTTTGAATAAAATAGATAAATTAATGATGTAAGAATTCATGAACTGGTAAATGCATGTATTGAATATGTAATAGCTATAACCTGAATCTCTTTTTGACTTCAAACTATAACATTAGGATGTTAGCTTATTAATAATTATTTTTATACTACTAGTTAATAGTGAATAAAAAATTAGATATATGCATTGAGGTCTTGTAGCGAGATCTATGTATTATAATGCGAGACTGAAATAAAAAAGTACCTAACAGGTATTACCTTATTTTGTAAAAGTTAATTCCTCTCTAAATTTATATTTTTTCAAAATGAAACACAAACATCCTTTTTGCTGATTTACATCATTGAAGGATATTACTGCTAGTATTGAATTAAGAGGTGTACCAATTTTGTACTATGATAGGATTTATTTGCACATTATGCAATCATATCTTGCTACAAAGCTTCAGTGATTGCTTCCGTACCACCCAGTGAACCCAATTTTAATTCTTAACGACACTAGTTTAAGTGCATAATATCGTATTTACACTATTAAATAATCCGCATAAACAGATATGTTAATTTTAATTTATTACCTCTCGTTAACTTGTGGTCTGGCGTGTTACACTGTACATAGTATAGTATAACACAACATGTAATTGGCTAAACAGATGTTAAGTAAAATTATAATCAATTCAATAAAAATGTTTTTACAAATTAGTTATTAGTTGTTATTTGTAGTTAGTGTATTCCTAGTATATATGTCGCAGCCAACTAGCTTAATTAGGCGTTCAATTAACTGCCTAGCCTCTTTAGCCGTTCATCTAGCGGCTTGAATGATATTCAACTGTAGCGTTTGTTACAACTAAACTGGCTGGCTAATGCTTAGGCCGTTCGTCGATTTTAACAAATATCTAACACTTTTAGGTTTCTGATATAATAAGTGATTTTTAGGTGCAGGATATACCTACTTATGCCAAAAATAAAAAAAAATTAACCTTAACCTACCGAGCTGAAAATTTATTATTTTAAAATCCCACCGAAATTTAAGTTCTCGCAGGCTCTTACGGAACTGGTCGCGGAAGGCAACTTTTTCGTGCGCGCTGCCAGGTTTACCAATTTATAAGACGTTATCACGTCAAAAATGAACAGGCTAGGCAAGTAATTAAATGTCATTAATCCAAGTCATTTGCCTTGCTGTTCAATCAAATGGCTTAATATCATTTAGGCCGCTAGTTGAATGTAAAGAGCCTAGGGCCTAGGCAGTTAATTTAATGGCTAATTAAGCTAGTTGGCTGCGACATATATATATTATTATATAGTTAGAAATGGGCAATGGCGGGTTCGATTTTAACATCGAGCTAATCAACAAATATGGGAAATGGTATTCTAAACTCATAGTTATAAAAACGTTAATAATAATAATAAACTCTTTATTGTACACCCGAAAACAGAAGAAAATAAACAGAAACAAAGAAAAAAAAAAATAGGAAAAAGTACAAGAGGCGGCCTTATCGCTAAAAGAGCGATGGTGTAGGAAAATTATATAAGAAAGAAAGAAAATGTTAGTTGTGTTTTATTTCAATACTAGTGACTCGATCTCGCTTCCTTTGGGTTCGCCCTTTGATTCTTATGCGCGGAACCCTAATAATAATAATAATTCCTTTTTTAAAAACAGTAACTTAATCCTAATAACATAAGCGATCTGTCCAACCTCAGATTTGTGATTGTTCTGTTTCAGAAATTAGTTAAAACAAATAGACAAAAATGTTAAAAATTTTGTTATTCTTATATACTCATTTTATAATTCACGATATAGAATTATTACATAGGCGTTTATTATAAAGCTGTTATGTGTACGTGTATGGATAAAATGGATTACTATATACTATTATAGTAACTTACACTCCTATTCGTCCTTTGGTGCGATATGGTTTGGTAATTCTATACATATAAATAAAATTGAAGTGTCTGTTATTAATTTCAAATTAACAGCTTTTCACTAAATGCATATGAAAATATATTATACGGTACTAACATCAACAAATCAATTTTTAAAATTTTTGTCTGTTTGTTCCGGCTAATCTCTGAAACGGCTGGACTGATTTTGACGGGATTTTCGCTCAATGAGAAAGGCAGATAGTTATATAATATTATAAGGAGTAGAAACTAGACAGACTATAAAATATTATGTCTCATTCTAATATGATAGACGACAATTTTGACTTCAAATTGATTAGGGTATGACAATAAGCATTTTTGAGTCATCTAAACGTACTGGCCATTGCAATAATTATTGTCATTAGTCTTTTACTTTTAAAATGTTTTTGACATTTTTCGAAGAATTGTTCCACAAGCTTTAATTTTTATAATTTAATTTCTCAATTTCTGAATAAGATATTTTAGTATGCAATATATTTTTTAACATTATGGGTAGCGACATCGATAGAGGACATTTCGGAGATAGTGCTCGAAATAGGACTAATTATGAAATTAACTTGAAATCGTCCAATCACATATTTGACGGAGCAGGCGAAAATATTCATTACCACAGTGACAATGAATCGGTTGCATCGAGAAAAAGTAAGACTAGATATATAAACCCAGCAATCTGTATTGAAACGATTGAATCCACTCATTCTGTGACGTCACTACATACGGATTCATCTTGTATAGAAGAGTGCACGCCTCACCCTCATAGTACTTACAGAAGCAATTCTACTCCTTTTTTGACTGGGCGGATTTCTAATACTTCGTCCTCGAGCGTAAAAAGAAAGTCTTGTCGGCTTGTGAGTCAGGAGGTAGATGTTGAGACCCCTAGAGATGACCGTACATACCGAGAAGATGGAGCAGATACATTTCGTCTGTCCGTTGCTTCTATTTCAACTACAACTACTGCTAAAGAGGAACGTGAGCGTAATGAAAAGAAAAAACAGGAGGCCTTTCAGCAGTGGTTGGCGAGGAAAGAGCAGGAGGTTAGTTTCTTTTATGTGTATTGATATTAGTATAACTCTATCTATAGAATGTACTCAATATGTACCTTACTGATGCCAATTGCCTAGTGCTTAAGTTTGCCAATGAAATTGCTTTAGTAGCTGTTTATCGTTCACCTTCAACTAAGAATATTGGTAGTTTTCTTGAGTCTCTTGAGGATACTCTTACTTCTCTGAATTCATTTAAGACTGTCGCCCTAGTTGGAGACATCAATATCAATATAATCCCAGGGAGTGGTGATCCTAACGCTGATCCCTATCTCACCCTAGCTGCAGCTAATGCAATGTTGCCTGCACACGTCTTCCCTACCAGAAAAACAAGTTGCTTGGACCACGTGCTTCTTAAAACAAATACTAAAGCTACTACGTTAATCATTGATTCGCCTATTACTGATCATTTGCCTGTAATACTTTGCTGTAACCGAAGAAAAATATTTACCAAAATAGCGCGTAACAAAATCATATTTGACGAATCTACTTGTGTCAAAGAAATTGAGAATAGGGATTTTTCGTTTCTTATGTCCATTACTGATGCTGAAAAAGCTGCATACTTATTTGTTACCACTTTAATAGATATTATGAAGGCTCACTCTAAAACTATTCGTATAAGCAACAAGATGCGAATTATCAAGCCATGGATGACTCCTGGTTTATTACGCTGTGTTAGGAACCGCGATCGACTATATAAATTAAGTAAAAAAGATCCTCACAACTATTTGGCAAAGCTGACATACACGCGCTATAGAAATTTTTGTACAAACTTGCTTAAAAATATTAAACGAGCTTATGAGAGGTTAGAGTTTCAAAAAGCGAAAAATAATCCTAAAGCCACTTGGAAGCTTATTAAAAATATAACAAACCTTGACAATGAATCTTCTACATCTGACAGCCTCTTATCGCTGAGTGAAAACCCAATAGCGGCTGTTAATTTAGTTAATGAATTTTTTAGTGATATCGGGAAAAACCTGGCATCTAAGATCACTAGACAGTCCAATCATATCGCGACACCATTGAATTATTATCAAGTTAATTCTATGGCGTTAATGGAAACTGACAATGAGGAAGTCGAGCGAATTACTATGGGCCTACGAAATTGTGCTGTGGGATGGGATGGCATACCAGCGTCACTGCTTAAGGCGGCGCGCGTCGTTCTTGTACCAATAATGACACATATTTATAATCTTTGTTTGTCATCGGGGACGTTCCCTCGGGTATTCAAGAGAGCTCTTGTCCACCCTATTTATAAGAGTGGAGACAGAGACAATGTGAACAATTACAGGCCTATTTCCGTTTTGACAACACTTTCTAAAATCTTTGAAAAAATTCTAAATTCTCGTTTAATAAAATACCTTGATTCCTATTCGATACTTTCTAACAATCAATTTGGATTTCGTAGCGGGAAATCAACAGAAGATGCTGTACTGGCCCTCACGAATTCAATAATTGACAATTTTAACCGTAAATATAAAACTATTGGCATTTTCCTCGACTTATCCAAAGCTTTTGACACTGTCTCTGTCCCAATCCTCATGGGAAAACTTGAGTGTATTGGAGTGAGAGGAATTGTTTTTGATTTATTCAAAAGCTACTTAAGTGACCGCACGCAGCAGGTTCGCATTGGCAATTATATTAGTAACGAGGTAAGTCTTTCGTTTGGCGTTCCTCAGGGTAGTGTCCTCGGACCAACATTATTCTTAATATACCTGAATGATCTGTGCAATCTACGCCTCGAAAACGTAAAAATTTATGCCTATGCCGATGATACTGCCCTTATCTTACAGGCACCATCGTGGAATGAAGCTCGATTTCTTGCTGAGACCACGCTAAGGATAGTGATGCATTGGTTCTCAACTAATTTATTGACCGTTAATGTGAGAAAGACTACTTACATACCTTTTGCTCCTAAAGCTTTGTCCCTACCCCCGTCTAATTTTACTATTGTCGCCCATACTTGCGACCGCAATGACGACTTATGCTGTTGCACTGAACTAACAAAGTCCTGTCGCGTTAAATATCTCGGCGTATTTATAGATTCGTTAATGACGTGGAATGAGCAGGTTGAGGCGATTGTCAGCCGAATTAGGAAACTAATATATATTTTCAAGACACTTAGAACTGTTACTGATCATCAAACTCTGAAAATAGTTTACTTCTCGCTGGCACAATCTATTTTGACCTACTGCTTACCAGTTTGGGGTGGTACAGGGAAAACCAGATTTCTCCGCTTAGAAAGATCTCAAAGAGCCGTTCTCAAAGTTATGCACGGTAAACCAATCCGTTTTGCTACTTCAGACCTGTATACGATAGCTAATGTTTTATCGGTTCGACAATTATATATTCTAAAAGTAGTACTTCGTAAACACCTTGAGCTACCTCTTGTTAAAAATGTTGTAAAACGACGGGCTGGCCGCATTTGTGATTTAAGACCTACTCGTATAGCCCTTGTCAAATATCATTATGATTATATTTCTGCAAAAATGTACAACAAATTAAATTCATTGATTAACATCCATTCACTATCTTACAGGGAATGCAAAAATAAAGTGACAAAGTTCTTGCAAAACCGTAGTTATGATGATACTGAAAAATTTGTACATGATAACTGATTAACATAATATGTAATTATAGTTATTAGATTATTATTAAGTGTTGAAGATGTATGTATGGGAATATAGAAGATGAACATAGAATCCTAATTGTACTACTCTTATTTTCTGAAGGCATTGTTTTCTATAACCAGATACTTTAATTACTAATATAACCGTAATCTACTTTTAATTTACTTAACTAACATCAACAATGTATTTTATTTTTTGCCGTAGAACATAACCCCTCCTATGTTCCGAGGTGGGCGTAAATAGCTGCGACACAGTTTATACTAATGCAGCTAATTACGAACTAACTGTAATTAATATGTATGTTACTATGTTCAATAAAATCTTTAATCTTTAATCTTTAATATATGCTGCTGCATATCTTGGTTCTGATTTTGGTGTCAAGAGATAGACCAAGAGTAATAATTCGGTTGCTTGTCACAGAAATATTTAGTTGGACCGTGAAGTTGCTGAGCTAACATTGTGTATAGTTATCATCCGGTCTGGTCCAGTCGCGTCGGCTTGCCAACTTTCAAAAGAAAAATTAAGCAATAGTTACTGCAAAATACTACATGTGCTTTCGCCTTTCTCATTTTCTTGAAATGTTATCATTTATCAAGATAACTTAAAGAAAACATTGAATTGATAAAAATCAATAAAAAAAGGATTTCTACTGCTTTACTTAAGTTAATTGTCAAAACTATCTTTATCGTACTAAACTGACTAATTTTCCCTTTCTAGAAGCGAGAAAAAGCGCGTGTAGAGAAAATGAAACGACAAGCGCTACCAGTAACTACGCCTGAACAACGCGAGGAGTCTTTTAGGCGCTGGTTGGAGCACAAGCGTATTCAAAACGAGCGGCGTAAAGCAGAGGAGATCATGAGACAGTTTAGGAACAGCGAACGGCTTGAAGAAGAAAAAAAGAAACGTCAACGGGAAAAAGACGAAAAGCTAGCGGAATGGATACGGAAGAAGGAAGAAGAAATGAAATGTGTGTTTCTGTTGTTTTCTAGAGTTTGTTATGTTGATTTTTCAAAGTTATTTTACATTTTTTTTAAGTAAGTTCAAGATTACTTTTCTAGTTTTCATCAAAATCGGCTTGTGACTCCACATTTCCACATTAGAGCGTTTTCTATATTACTTACCTATACCTAGATTAAAAATTTGCCATCTACAAATTATTAATAAGATCTGTAGATTTTATTCAACATACAATAATTCACTAGCTTATCCTAACCTGGGTTCAATAATCTTTGCAGCAATGAAGACAAAATCCGAGCGTCGAGCAGCTCGCCTGGCTATCGAAGAGGAGCGTCGTCGCGTACAAGGCGAGCGGGCATACAGAGACTGGCTCCGCACCAGCAAGAACAAGCCTTTACCCGTTCCGCTTAACAAGGGAGAGCTTAGTAAGTGTTTTTCAGCCTGCTGTTTGTATTTGTCCTTTTTTGCATTTATATTTCATTATTTTTAACGTCCTACTGTCGTCCTTCTTCCACTGGTCCTCTCTTCAATTTGAGGGATCACCTCATAGCCCACTAATAGGCTGGCGGGCTAGCGAACTGGCGGACTTCACGTTTTCTTACGAAAACATGTGCATGTATGTAATTCACAGAAGTTGAGAGAAAGATTTTCTTGACTATATTATGGGATATTGCAGATATATTAAATTAGCCGTTGAATGATTCAGATATTCTCATTTTTGTAGGTATGCGCGGGTCGGTGTCGGAAATGTATATAAATCCCATCCCGTGGCAGTCTCTCACATAGCGAACGTTCGTATTCAGCTTGCTTTATATATTTTTGAAATATTTTACATTATGGATTGCGACTCTGAAGAAGAAAATTCGGAAATAATATTTCTTGAACTACTTTTATTGGAATGTATTTTTAGCATGTATAAATAAATACCTTTTTATTGATGTTAGCCTCGTAAATTTCATTTTATATTAATATGTTTCCATTGTCTATTGACATTCATTTGAAAATTGATTAGATTTTATAAGAAAATGCAATGGTAGTGAAAAATTTAAATCATGCAAAAATGAATGCTTTCTTTTCGGTTTCGTTATGAGCTTTACGAGGTAAAACAAAACAGATTTTAAACCTTATTATTATGTTTATTTAAATAAATATAACTCATATACTTTGTGATAAATTTATTTTTAGGAAAAAACATGCTAAATTGACAATAATTTACTAAGTTACAATAAAGGGTCCCTAAAAGTATTTCAATATGATTTTCAAATCACAAACTTACGTGTTTTCATTAAAATTGAGTATACCGTGGATATTATCACTAAAAGATTACACAAAGTAAAACTTTCATTGCAAATATTCATTAAAACAAAGAAAGATTTAAAGTAGCAACAAATCGCTATGCTTTCTTTACAATATTAATTCAATTGCTTGTCTATCACAAAGACACAGATAGTATTAGATAGGTATTCGTGCGCTGTGCAGCTTTTTACTTAAATCAATTTCCACTACGTTTCCATTTCCATAAAAACCACGTTACGTATTTCTGAATATAGCTTAAAATATTTTCAAATTTTGATACCTAATTTTCCCATTTCTTTGCTTGTAAATAATGTGTAACCTTACTAATCATACTTTTCATTATTTTAAGGAACGACTACAATAAAATATTCCAGTTTTTGTTGTTAATAGGCTTCTTCCTCCTCTTTAAGACGCAGTATCTCAGATTTGTTCATGAAATAATAAGAAGGCTGGCGTCCTTTCAGATCTTTGAGAACTCGCTTGGCACCAGCTTTAATTAGAAGACGACTCAAGGATTCAATTTTTTCTACTCCCATCGCGTAATGTAGCGCTGTTCTTTCGAGCTAAAAATACATAATATCATAAAGCTGAAGTTTGTTTGGCTAAATGTGCTAACATCTCATTCATTTAGTGTTGGATAGCCCATTTATGGAGGAAGGCTATAGGGCGTTTAACATGAAATGGTAAAAATATGAAAAATAGGCCTATAAAACGCGGGCGGAGCCACAGGAAATGCTACTAATTTCGTAAGAGTTAAGTTAATTAGCAAACTAGAGATCTCCATTACTAATTTCATTGAAAAATGTAAAATACGTTGGCATTTAAGTATAATATAAATGTGATAAACGTAGGCTTAGACTAATAATATATCTATGAACGTAGGTATATTAAGGTATTTTTCGCTTTTTGCCAAACCGTTGGTAATGTAATATACATGATACTAACATTATCACCAAGTCGTAACAATTCGGGATGAGTATTTGCCAAATACTCTACAATGTCTTCGTTTTGCACGAGCACAGCCACGTGTAAAGCGTTGCGCCCGAGACCGTTCTGAGCGCGCGCTAGAGCGCGGCCGCCTTCGGCTGACAGCATTGCTTGTACAGTGGCAAGATCGCCACCTCGAATTGCAGCATGGAGAGACTCCCTAGACTCCTAAGAGTATATTAATTTTTACGTTTAATTTCATTTTCATAAAAGTTTAAGATAGATGAGAAAAAGCGAGTAAGGACTCTGTTCCATGTATAAGACTTGAAGATGTCAATTGTCAATCATACTAAGGTAAATAACGGTAAAATAACGTGGTTTTAAAACAGTTAATGTAACTGAATTAGATAAACTCTTAGTCAACAAAGTTTGGTACTTATTTAAACTGAAGTTAAGCCGATACATTGTGTTAACGGAGCTTTTACTGATGGAAGAAGTGAGGTATAGGTTTTTATCATTATGAAATAGGCCAAGCTCTTACACTTACACTATTTTACTAAAGTATACCTCAAAAGCAGCGATAGAAGTCAGTAAGTTTTTCATGTCCTCATTACCACGTTGAGTCACTACTTCTAATATAAGAGTACCCTCTTCATCGACTACATCTAATATGTGATCATATCCTTGTAGTAGCAACTCCATGATATTGTCAGTTTGTCCTGTAAGCGAATTACACTAATTAATTCCAGTTTAACGTTTTAGCATTAGACTGATAGTATACCTACTTAAAAGCGACTGCAAATCGAATGTTTTTAAGGATTCAGTCTAGTGGCAATTATTACGTAATATATTAATCATACTAGATACAGTTATAGTAATTAGCATTATATGATTTTAAAGTGAAAAATCTATATTGTTTATTTACGTTATTTACCTCTAGCAGCCAATTGCAGAACCCATCTATCAATTTCAGCAGTATTTTCTAAAACGTTCGCTTGGATGGAGACATCGCGCGCTGTTCTATACAATTCATCTCGGTAACCAAGACTAACATCAGATTCTTGTAAAATTTGAAATAATGCGTTATTTGTATGTGTTCGAGCAGCTGCGAAATGTAGCATTGACTGTCCGTGTTCATCCTTTAGAAATTATAAGAAACTTATTATAAAGCAATAGTACAGACTACAATTGTATTAAGAAAAATACTCATCGTGCGATGCCAGAATAAATGTAGGTTCTAGCATTCGTTATAAATTGAATAGGTAAAGCATAACGAGAAATCGATTGAAAGTAACTTTGACTTGTGTCTAAGTTTTTAAATCATTGTCTTTGCTGATAAATCACATCCGTAACTTTCTTTGTAGTAATTTTTCAATGTTGCACTTAGGGTACAAGCAAATGATTGACTTATAAAAAGGAACTACTTATACTAATTACTTTAAATTATAATGAATACGCGTAGTACAAGGAATAATAAATATTTACTAATCCATAAACGCTATTTTTAGTTGCGTTTATGTAAGTCTTACCCTATTAGCACTACTAACTGCACTTTCAGGAGCATCTGGACTGATATCGGATTGTGGTTCCACGGTAATAACATCGATTGGCCTCGGGCGGATAGCCGTTTTCATTCGCTCATTGGTATTTTCTTCGATATGCTCAGTTGCTATGTCTTCAGTTCCTATGTCTTCAAGCGGTATATCGTCAATATTATCCTGATGAGGAAGATGTTCATTTTCAACTTCAGGTGCTTCTTTTGTAACTAGTACGTTTGATTCCTGAAATATAGAATTCAGAATAATACTATTCATCTATACGTAAAAAATAAAAATAATGTTTTTGTGTCATTGTGTACCCTATGATTTCCTATGCTATTCGTTCCTTGGTTCCATTCTCCTTCCTTAACTATCCGAGTAAAACAAGTAGTATATTACAAAAAGATTGCGACATTAAAAGCTATCATCAAAGTTTATACGAGTATTGTTTGAGGTCAACTCGCAGCACTTTTATAGATTATTCATTACTAATAGGTCTTTATAGAAGCTAGAAGAAATCAATACATGTTTTATAGTACACACGCGATAGAAAGGTGTTTGTTTACCTGTGTACCCGGTCGAGGCTTTTCATGTTCAGGAAAATTATGAAGGAAACTAGCGAGGAACGCTACAGGGTCTTTTGGTTTATGATTAGCCACTTCGGTCAGACCTTTAATCAAAGGATCGCCGAGTGCTGCAAAAATATCAGAGTCCAATTCATTTGAGGAATTACTGTGAGCAAATTCGTGATCCATTATAAAAGCAAGAAAATATTATATTAAAATATATGAAGCTTACACTTAGCGAGATATCTGCCTTCTTCCGTGTGGAAGATGGGAATGTCCATATGTCCATTAGCGCCTTGGTTTATACCTGCAAGAATCAATTATTCACTAAGACGGCCTTCAGTATTATTATACAAGGACGTATAATAAAACACCTGTTTGTACACATAAGTAGCCTACGTGAGGGAAAATCGAACGAACAGTGACAAATAGTATATAAAGGCTTTTTAATGGCTCCTTTAACTTTTATTTATAAATTAATAAGCTTGGTCATTTATCGGTAGTGCCAACTTAAAGGTATATAAATATTTTTTTAGAGGTGTTGTTCTATAATATTATTAAAGCCCAATTTGAATTTAGAAAAGAAAACAATATATTGAGCGGTAATATAGCTGGAAAGACAAAAGCTTGTGCTAAAAGTGCTTTAAGGCAAAAGCGAAGTTATTTTATTACTCTAATTTCTACGTGTTGAAGTGATTACTCAGCAAACGCGTCACTCTGTAGAAAATTTCACACGAACACTGTGTTTTGCGAACACGTTACATTTTTACTGACCTAAACTTTTTTGTGTTTTAGCTGCACTTATCCTTAAATTTTCCTTCAGCACACGTTTGTCTTTCCAATATATATTTTAAAATAATATATTAAGGTGCTCATGACTACATCTAAGTGTTGTAAAAAAATGAATGAAAATTATTTTTATTCTTTTATTCTATCTATTGGATCGTGTATATCAGCTAAACTGCTTCTTTTTCTTTTGAATATATTAGTTAGCATGGTAGCAATATGAGCAGAATCTTGCATCGATAAATCTTTCTCTAAATGCAATAAATTAGATGTTGCTGTAGCAAAATCGTTAAAACAATTTGATTCTGTTACATTTAAACATTGATAATTGCTCACTCTAGCAATATCCGCACTCAATGTCTCTCTATATTGCAATCCTCTCATGGCACACAAGTGTTTCATATTATCAGAATCCTTTGACAAGCCTGGAAAACTTACGATGAGGCTAAATCGAATGCCTGCCCCTAAAAATGTCGGTCTACAAGATAAATGACCAAGCTTATGGTTCCAAACAAAATCGAGTTTTTCATGCAAGTACGTCATGATATAGGAGAGTTTACTAAAAGTTAAACCAATTTCTCCAGGTGCATCTGTCGGAGTAGTAGTGAGTACTCGCAAATGATCGTGGACATTAATCCAAATAGTCACAGTTTTATCGTCACTAACGAAAACACCTCGACCATAAGGCCAATGTTTTCCATGAAGACGACTGCTATCATCGATCTCATCACGTTCACAAAGAGGTATTAATAGTCCAGCTGACGCCAATGTAGCAGATATTTCAGAAGGTTTTTCCAATACTTCATTCAAAGTATAGTAGGTTCCCCCTTTTTGGTCTGACTCGGGACTAAGTTGTTCTATTATTCTTGAAAAATCTTCTCGCATCAAAATGGTAGTTATAATTCTTTCTATATATTCTAGTTTACCGATTTTAAGATTTAGTGGGAGTTCAAATCCATCTAAGTTTCTAGAACATTCCATAGTGCCTGATAAAACATAATCGTCGTTGGGATCGATATTTATTTCCACTAAGGGTTCTGAAGAATCTGATAACGGCGTATTTTTTATAAAATCAGAAATAGGATGATCTGGTAAATCATAACTTATATTTATGTTATGTAGATCTTTGATAAGCGGTGTTAAAAATTCTGTAAAAACTTCGTAAACATAATAATCAGGAGCTGTCACTCCTCCTGGAAAATCTTCTTCAACTGTTTGCAAAACATTTCTAGTATCAGGCAACTTTTTAACTGCTGGCCATATAACGTCAAACAGATTATGGTCTAATTTTGTAACTCTGTATTTGATTAATTCAAATATCTGCTTTTTGAGAAATCTCCCGAGCACATGCGGTGGTGTAGCTTTATTAGAAGAAGCAGATAAAGGTGTTCTTGTCGTCCTTGCCGATGCTAAAAGTCTATAGCATCTTTCTAAAGTGTCCAAAGTTTCAGGTATATCTAAAGTACGTCGGGATGAAACACGGTCTTCAGGCACTAAATATACATGAATATTTACATTATTTTACAGACAGTAAAATTGAAATACATACGTACTTAATTATTTATAATTTTTCATAAAAAAACTAAATATTAATATTCTTATAATAATATATTTTATATACATAGTTAGTATAGTTGTTTCAATAATATTTGATTCATCATAATTTACTGCCATAAATAAAATTCGACACTGTGAATAAATAGCTCTATATTAATAAATAGATATAATGACTGAAAATTTACACTAATAAAGCTCAATATATAAAACAATAAAAAAACGCACCTTTATCAGCAAACATTGTCGCAGCAGTCTCTTCACTTATTCCAAAATCTGTTAATAGTTGTTTAAATGAAAATAATGTAGGATTTTTGTAGTAATTCTCAGCCGATCGACCGTTCTGCAAGCGTGTGATGTGCATTGTATTTTTACGTAGATAAAATAAGCATTTTAAAGATACGCAAAAACAATTATTCTTACACTATAAAATTTCTTAATATGTGTACATAATATTACGTTGAATGCTATTTTGTTGTTAATTATATTAATTTGCTCTACGTGGATGTATTAATTAATTAATAAATTGAATATAAGTGCATGTAAATCTTACATCATCCAAATCTTTTGAATTGGCTCCCAATTGTTGCAAAATATTATAATAATGGCCATTGTCTGGTAACACCGCAGCATAGTGCAAAGCTGTTCTACCTTCAAAATCTACTGCTGACAAAGTTTCAGGAAATCTTCAAATTTGAGAAAGAGTACACATAAATCAAGGGCCAATAAAAATTTTACAATAAAATATAAAGTTTTTTTAATCAATAGCATATTTTTGATTACCTTCCTCCTAAATATTTCATTATATTAGTTTTTCCATATACAGTTGCAACGTGTAAAGGAGTAGCCCCGTTGGCTGAAATAGGGTCTCTAGCAATCGCGAATTTTCTACGGTCTAAAGCTGATTGTAAATCTCGTATATTACCTTCCTTTGCAGCTATATGTACTTTGGTAATTTTTTCCTAAAATTATAAATAATAATCAACTAAAATTTAGTTTCCATTAACGTCGTATGATATGAGTTAAAAAATATATTTAACCCGTCAACGCGAACAAACGAGACACAATAGATTTTCAATTGTTATAAATCTATATTGACCGCGTGCCCGTTGATAGGTTAATTAATATGAAGAGATAAAAAAGATTCACATTACCATATAAGTTGGAACATTGTTCAAAAAAGCTTGTAATTCAGTATTTCTTGACTGCCGTCCAATTAACCTTGACCCTTCTCCATTTAAAACTAAAGTGGCTAGCATTTCCATATTTGCTGTGTTTATCAATTCTGTTACTTCTGGATCTATTTCATTGTCCTAAATAATTACAAGTTGATTCAGTACTTTTACTTTATTTGAGTATTACATAGTGTCAGGCTTTCGCAGACTAATCAACATATAACCTAAAAAGCTAGCAAAGTAATCTAATTTGTTTGATATTGTGAGAGTAAAGTGCATCTACTCTAAAACATCACAAATTAATATTTTTCTTATTTATTACCTTTAAGTCATGCCGGATTTTATATCAACATACTTACTACAATTAATATGTCGTTGTGATAGCCATCTCTAATACTTGCGTCTTCTGTTTCAAGTTCAGCTTCACTGCTTATAATACCTTCTATGGGATTTTCGTGAACATTTCTTCCGTTGTTTCCTTAATTAGCAAAAACAATCAAATATATTCTATTATTACTGTCAGGGACCCCGTGTAATATAATGTAATGAATAACTATATATGTGTGAGGCCAGGAGAGGTGTCACCTCTAGTGGCGCTCCCGTTTCTTTGTTTGAATGTATCACTTGTGTGTATGTCGTGTTCGTGAGGGCTTCCTTGTACTTGTACATCATCATCATCTTCACCATTATCATTACCTTCACTGGAAGTCGTTCTGTCCTCGTCCACATTTTGGTCACTTCCCGTGTTTTCACGTTTACTTTTTTCATTGTCATGATCTTTCTTATCATCCTCATCGGAATGGGTCTTATCATCAATACTTTCTTGTTTTTCTACTTGCTCACTATCTAATTGTGAAACTATTTCTAAGCTGTTGGGTGCTTCGTTGACGATCGATTCTTTATTATCATTATCTTCTCTCTCTTCTTCACTTTCCAAATCATTTTCTTCTGCATTTGGATTATTTTTAACTTCATCATTTATAATTTCTTTTGGCTCATAACTACTTTCATTCACATTTTCTGTTGCAATAGTTTCTTCATGAATATTTGTGTCATTAGGTATATCTTGATTTTCTGTATTGATATCATTTCGCTCCAAATCAGATTTTCCTTCATTTTCATTTAAAGTATCAGCTTCAATTTGCTCTGCTTCAATTTCATCTTCTTTTTCATGATTACCATTTATATGTTCATGATCTACTTTTTCTTCATTATCGGCTTCATCAATATTTTCAGTCTCTGTAGGGAGAATTTGTTCTGTTACAGGATTCTCATCTATTTCAGTCTCTTTTTCAGTTTGTACTTTATCAACATCTTCATTAATATCTTCTTCGCCATTACTTTTTGTGTCGTCCTCAATTTGTGTAGTATCCTAAAATAAAAAATATGATTCATGCAAGTAATCGCTTTTAAAAAGCCACGCAAATTAATTGAAATGATCTTTGTGACTGTGTGACATGCGATGCTCACCTTACTTAGTGCATGATTTTCGTTAGGCATATTGTTATCAATGACATTAAGTTTTTCATTATCGTTCAAATCTGGTAAGGCACTAATTAACTCGTGCGTGCTACTATTCTTCATATTACCATTATTTTTTTCTACGCTGTCTGATATAGTAGTGGTATTATTTTTTGATGATATATTTTCACTTGACGCTTTTAAGTTTTTCTTTCTAGATTTTTTAAAATCAGTGTCTAATATTTTCCAATCCCATGAAGAAGGATAAGCACTAGAGGGGGTTCTGGGAGCTTCAGGTAACACTTTAAAAATATTTTTATCAATATCTTGGGCTCTATTTACATAGTATGCTGGCGTTTTATTTTTCTAAAAAAATAGACAGTATTTAATCGTAAATTCAATGGAGGCTTGAATACTTATTATAAATCGGTGTTTATATTTAAATTGTAATGTACTTACATTATCGACTGCGCTTTCATCGGCCCCCGAGCTGAGAAGAGTATTATAAGTATGCTGTTCATCTTTAACTACTGCAGCATAATGTAAGGGTGTTCGTCCGTCGTTATCTACTTCATTTATACCTTGAGGATATCTCTCTATGATGTACTTTAATATACTACCGTGGCCTAAACCGGCAGCCTGAGCAAATTAAAGATTTTTATTAAGATATAAATTATGTTATTGGAAGGTTGAAAAAATATTTCAGGTAGTTTTTAGCTACATAGTCAAATATAATTATTTAGTTGAATTTCAAACATTTACTCTGTTATATTATGCGAATAAAATACTTAGAAAAGGAGCCATACTTTGTGCATAGCTGTCAAGTTGTTGGCATCTCTGCTTGACAAAGCCTGTGGTGGCACGGGGTCTGCTGTCAGTTTCATAAGAGTTTCCAAATCGTTCTGAATAACTGCGTTGTGGATATCACGGATAGTGTTCTGAAAATGTTACTTTAATAGATCCAGATAAAACGTGCAGACAAACAGTAGATTAATGGCGAATTGTAATGGCTATGGTACATCTTTAAAATGTTAAATATAATAAAATTCTTTAATTTATTTATAGCTTTCTATTAAATATTTATTCAAAATGTTGTGTTAGAAAAATATACTTTAATATTCTTTGTCACCAATAATTATAAATGTATGAGTTAAAATAGTGTGTAGTAAAATTTTTTCACTTATTGTGTCTAATTTGCAAGCGAGCTTTGTACAAAGATCTAATATTACACAAATTATTTAATCAACTACAATGATAAAAAATTCATAAAGTACACTCTTGCAATAACTAAGCTATCAGCAAAACAGTCGAAACAGGGAACCAAGTCGTTAAATTTATTCGATAAGTAATTACTTATAGAATAAATTAGTTATTATGTTATAGCAAACTAACTCAATTGAGTTAGTTTGCTATAACATAATACCGATACATCGCTTCTATGTATATTATTTTCTGATACGTGTATACGTAGTGATTTTATTTTACTCATGAATATTTTTATTAACAGAATTGTGGAGTGCCCTAGATCCATTTGCATTTATTTTTACGTACATCGCTACTTTTTTCTTCCGCGAAGATTAATTACTAATCGTACGATTATCGGTTGATTATATCTTTGATAAAGACAGAGTAAAAACCTAAGCTAATGAAAATCGGAAAAATGAGTCACGACCACCGAGAAATATTGAGTCACGAGGAAAGAGGGGAGAGAAGATAATAATTGAATTCTAATTACTAATTTAATTTATTTTTAGGTAACTAGACGTTAGACGTAAGATCATTTTCTCAATTATGCAACAATGGATATGGAGATTGCTGATCGTACCTTATTTTTTAATGTCTGTGCAGTTGTTACATAGCTCTTGATATAAATTGGTCACTTATCAATTGTTGTCCAGTAAAAGGACTATTGCAAGTCCTGTCACAACAACAGATAAATGCATCTTTAAATGCATGAAGTAACAAGTTTTATGTTATATAATTTAACTAAACAGTAGCTTGTAATTTAATTAAAGAAAATTATTTTCAGGAGATAAAATCTTTCCTTGAATAATCACAATAAATAGTTACTTGTATATAAAATATTTTACCATAATATAGGGAACAGCTTCTAGAAACTTCTTGACAATAGGTTGGCTGGAGACCTCGCTGAGGAGTCTTGCTCCCTGGCCCTCCCAGACTACTCTCTGTAGGCGACCCATGTCGCACTCATGACACCATATTCGTATGTTGTGTCGCTTTATGACCAAACCTGCAGATACAAAATCACGTGTAAACTCATACATATTTTCGTAAAACTTTAATATGAACTTAAAGGAATTTAACAAAGACAGCTTGTATTCTAGAGACTGAAAAAATAGAAAAAGGCTTACGCCGTAAGCAACAAAATTTGTAAGAAAAATCTGTAGGTAATACTGCTATACTTTTTATAAAAAAAAAATAATTCATTTTGAAGGGGCTCGCAAATGAAAAACAATTTTCTGGAGGAAACATGATGAAAAACAGGATTGTTATGAATAAATATCATTATAAATGAAACTACCTTTTCCTACCTTACTTTTACCTTACTTACCTTAATCATGGTCACGGGAGAGTCTCTCCCGTGACCATGATTGCTGTAAAGCATTCGAAACGTCGGGAATTAAAAATCAAAATAAATCCGCGACAAAATCCGAAAAGGTAGTTTCATTTATAATGTCGAATATTCGCTCTAAGCTTATATCTAAGAAAGTACTTATTAAATAAATATCATATTTCGATTGCTTAAAATTTTCAGATCAGACACTCTTGTAAAATGAAATTTTCCAAAGCAATCTCTGTGTGGATGTCGATGTGTATAATAAATAAATGACTCAAACAAAATAAAAATGATCATTTTTTATACTCTATTTCATTATAAGTCATAAAAAATTCAAGAAGACCTTTCTTTAACACAAATAATTAAAACTATAATTAAAAATAAGGAATAAATAAAATTTTAAAAGAATGTTTAATCGGTAGAATATTCAACGATTTTAAGAAAAAGAAAAGTCAATTTCAGTGGTTTATACATATCTAAGCACACACTTGGGCGATCCCACGCTGTACATAGTAAAGAAATAAGCTACTACTACTTATATTTATGTTTGATTTCTAGTATTATCAATCGATTTTTAAAGTTCAAGGTGAATTGCCCTTTTATATGGAAACAAGCACACTGATATCAGATTAATATTATCAGATAACATTTTTCTATGAATAAGCAATAACCATACTGCTAATAATAATATAAAATATTTTTAAATACGTAATAGTTACTTTAAGGACTGTCATAAAAAAAACGGCTTTATATATGTATACATATGAGTCCGAAACTTTGGCTGGAGCAATTTTCATGAAATTTTAAGTTTAGTCTAGCGGGCGATCCCAGCTTCGGCTCAGCATAAACGATGGCGAAGCTCCCAGTACTGCTAGTAATCTTAATAACTACTAGGTATTACTTTCTTACAGTCGAATCTAACGTTATTTTACTGTTTAATAGTACCTAACATTAGCTTAAATAATTTAGGAAAGTACAAACTCGAAAAGTACGTAGGTATATATGTACATATTATAATGTACATACTTACTAGGTAGTAGTATCATGACATGGTGGGTAAAAGAATTAAGAAAATCCTTTCTACCTCCTTCATTTAATACGAAAAGCCAAAAGAAATTAACTTTTTTTTAACCGACTTCCAAAAGGAAGGAGGTTATCAATTCGTCTGTATTTTTTTTTATGTTTGTTAGCTCATAACTTTGAACTGGGTGAACCGATTTTGATGATTCTTTTTTTATTTGAAAGGTAGTGCTTTCCATGTGGTCCCATTTTAATATTTTCCAGTTCTGACAATGGCATCCATGAGAAAACCATAAAAGTCTTAAATTTGCATTAAGTATTTGTGCGACAAATGGACGAATAACTCAATATCACGCCAACCGATTTCGATGATTCTTTTTTTAATGGAATACTTCAAGGGTATACTTCAAGGGTAGTTTGATGAGAGTTTGGTAAGGTTCTGATAATGGGATCCATGACAAAGTATCGGAACTCTTCAATTCTTAGGAATGCTCGGCCGAATCTTTTATAGGCTATATGGATATTTGAGTCACGTACCGTAACTGATGATGATGGAAGGTACAACTCCTCAACGGTTAGCAGTTTAAAGAAAATTCTTTCAATATAATACGCAATTATGGACCGATACTTGTATACTTTCAGGCTATTAGGTTTACCTCATAATAGAAGTTAAATTTTTATAGTCATTAATTTTGAACTTTATCCATAGGAATCTTTGATTAATTCGATTCTACAAGATTGAAAGCTTCGCTTCTGATGTAGGTCATTCGAGCCAAATTGTATTACGTGGTTACGTCATTCTTTTTAAGTCACGTGGGTACATCTAATTGAAAAAACGTATATACATTATATTTCTACATAATATGTTTAACAGCATTACATTTAAAAGTTTATTACTATCATTGTTATTATATGGAGTGGTAACTGGTACGTATTAAATACAAACATACAAACAATATATAATATACGTTAAAATAATTGTAATAAAATAGCTTTTGATAAATAAATAGTAAATACAAACATACATACATACGGTTAGTATAAATATAATTCGAGTTAATTTTGAAAACAAGGACAATCGATATCATCAATTTAATGATGTGTCAAACATCACGACGTTCGATTGACGGAAATCAATGGCGTTGGCGGCACCCATGTATAAATATTTTAGTATGTACCTATCAGTATATGTGTTAAACATATGTTTAACAACATTACATTTAAAAGTTTATTACTATCATTGTTATTATATGGAGTGGTAACTGGTACGTACTAATATACTAACAACTACAACGCCATTGATTTCCGTCAATCGAACGTCGTGATGTTTGACACATCATTCAAATTGTCCCATGATATCGATTGTCCTTGTTTTCAAAATTAACTCAAATTATATTTATACTAACCGTATGTATGTATGTTTGTATTTACTATTTATTTATCAAAAGCTATTTTATTACAATTATTTTAACGTATCATAGATTTGAAATTCGAAAATGAACGTCCAAAGGAATTTAACAATTTTCTTTGCGCCAGAAACATTTACAGACATATGCACAATAGTTTCATCACAATCGAATCATTGGCTTAGGAACGTGTAGAGGGCAAACATACGAAAATGCATCTTCATTAAAATATGTAGGTAACAATTGTTTCAATTGCTTCGGCAAATAGTTATGACCTATAACAGGTAATAATCTGTCGGGCTTCATGTAATCGAGTAATAAGCTTACCTTCTGATGCGTAATGCTTGCGATATAGAGCAATGTACAGATTACAAAATAATTTTATGACAGTGCTATGGTCTATGACTTTATTTCTTATTTAGGTTTCAAGTTCAAGTATTTTAGCTGGAGACTTTTCATATTACGAGTATGTAGACAACTAGGTACTCTATAATTTCAATTTGTCTATTATAAATCACATACCAAGTTAATCCTTATTTCTGTCTGTGGCCGCATCACGAGAAAACCATTAGACGGATTGTGATATAATTTGGTGTGATGGTAGCTGGTTATCCGGGTCAACATATAGAATACTTTTTACTCTAGGAAAATATCACATCTCAATCAAAAAATGTACATTAATACGCATCGAGGGCATATGAACCTGAGCCGAGCGAGGGTACCGCTAGTCGTAGTATATAAACATTAAATAACTATAACTGTTTACTTATATAATACATAATAATAGTATTATTACGTTATTGGTAGTACAAATAAAATTTCCTCTTCTCTAAAGACCGAGATTAAAATATCTTCCTTGATTCTCTACAATTTTCAAGAAATTTTTAAGAAGTTTTACTTACTTTCAATCCAACATATTAAAGTTTAATTTTTATTAAGTAGGAATGTAAGTCATGTTGTAAACAATCAATATAAATAGTCAAGGTCATATTCAGGTATTAACATGTACATAGATATGATTCAGACAGACACGTTGTTAATGTTTAATGACGCCGCGTCGATCGATGCTACGTACCTTCCAGAGCCACTAGTACGTATTACCTATTTATCGTTAATCACATAAATATTATAGGTAAATGTGAAACTTTATGATTAAGAATAAAGGTATTTGTTAGATTTACAGATTTCACGGATCACTTACTTTAACGGATTTGAATGAGATTTTAAGTGTAAGGAGCACAGCAACGAGTTAAAACTAATGAAATATGCCTTATTTTTAAACATATAAATGCAAAAGTAAGCGTCACAAAAATGGGGTGACAAAATTATTTTATTATAGGACCAGTGAGTGATATAAGACACTTAAATTTTAATAGATACAAAGTTTTCGAGAGACTTTAGTAACAATACTTAACGAAAGTAGCTTAATCATTAATAGATTTTATATTTTTAATTATAGAAATTTATATGAAAAATATTAACAAAATAAGGTCGTTTTTTAGTTCAAGCTCATTAATATGTTAAGTGCCTGTAAGTTTGTACGAGTATGTAGATTACTAATATGACGGGAAAGAAAACCATATTATAAATGAGTGCAAAGTAAAAGCTCGTAAAAATAGATGTCATAAATTTTATACATGTGTTATTTTTTTTTATTCTTCCATAAATATATTTAATACGTCTGAATATTTTTGTTCAATGAAGCAACAAGTTCGCGTGTTTGAAAACCGAGTCGTTTGAGATTAGCATAACAATAGCTTTCCCAAAACACTCCTAAAGTACGAAACAAATTGAATCTGCTTGTTGATATTAATCGACATTCTTTTAACTTTCAAGGCTGTTTTTATTACAGCCATTAGTATTTTTATTCTGTTAATACTTATGAGAATATGTTACTCCTTATTATTCTGTACCTAATTCCTGCTAATAGTTATTACAAACAGTACAGTCGTACAATTATAACAAAAGATTTAATATTTAATGAATATGAATAGCTTATACCATAAAGGGTTAACCCATTAAAAGTTTAAGTAACAAAGGTCAATACAATCTAGAACTGAAACAGACAGGCGAGCTAGATTTTTTGTTATAATAGGTGTGGCATCAATTTGGTGAAAGGCCATCGTCAAATAATATTCATGACCACGCAACATCAACCCCACCTTTGAAAGCCAAGCCTTTACAGGCTATTCAAATATTCTAAACGGTTGCTACTTTATATGAATAACGATTTTAGCTTCGTGTAGGTAATACTTATTCATATAAAATGTTAATGTTAAAATGTAATTTAACTATGAAATGTTTATTACATAAAATTATATTATTTTTAAAAGTTACTTTAGTTGTTGTTACCTAACCAGTTATCTACTATTGTATGCCTTTTATATTTTCCTTTTGAAAAGATTTTAGAATATATAAAGAAATAATATAGAAAGAAGATTTTTTGAAATAAAAATAAAGCCGTTATTTTTGTTTAGATTATAATAATCATATTATTTTTTCTTAGTATAGTAAATAGCGTGTAACTATAAAACAAAAACAAATGTTATGTAAGCCTTTAATATCCCTGAGTAATATCTACGTTTACTACATATACACTAGCTATATATCCTTTCTTCGCTTAGGCGCGTCTCTAGGGCTCTACGCATAGCGCGTGTAGCAACGTTTAATGAATCTTTTTAGGACGATTAATATCATAATACCTCCTCACAATTTATACAAAGCAGTAATAAATCATAAATTATCTTATTATAGTTATTACCAACCGCCTCATGGAATACCGTAGCTTTCAACAATAATATGAAAAGCACTAATACTAATAATTGTGTGAATTAAAATATATTAACAACTACCAAACCTAACAGACGTACTGCAAATGTTGGCTTATAGTAGGTACGGGTATATCTAATTATTATACAGGAGAATTCTTTTATATATTCAGGCGGGACGATGCTTGTGGGGTCCGATAGAAAAAAAGTATCAGAACTTGAACGAAAGGACACCTCCCCGGTCAATTGTGAATTTATATCACCCACTCAAATAAAAATAAAAAATTTAACACCCGTTTAGGAGGAGTACAATGATATATATACGTACAGAATAATTATAGATACCTACATATAAAAATTATAATATCGATGGACAAACTCCTCAATGTCCGCTGACACATGTTATGATACACGCGCAATGGAACATATATAGTGAACCGGGGCTATTGCGTCTAAAAAGTGCAATTTTTTCGACTAGGGTAGGTTGAAGAAGCTGTATTTCTGCTACTGAATAGTTTACGGGAAAATTGCTTAAATATCTTAAATTGTCATATCCTTAAGATTTATTTTCACTTAATTGTATAAGAAAACACCGAGTATATTCTTGTTAAATTTGGTATGAATTCCAAGGACTGATTTTAGACACAATAGCCCCGTATCGGGGGTTATTGTAACTATCATTCTTAATTTCTAAACTTAAAGAGATATGATGCTTGGAATCACTGATTATGATAAAAAAGGCATTGAAGAAAATGATTTGAGCACTTTATCTATGTAGGAAAGCTAGTTTCTGTTAAAAATACTTTTTTTGGTCAAAGAGGGGTTATTGTAGCTTTTTATTTAAATTTAGTGTTGGGATTATGCCTGATAAGTATTGTATGTCGATTGTCGATAAATTCTATACATATAATCAAACTGTAATTTAAAAAATCTGTACATGAAATATTTTTAAGAACATGACTAACGTAATGTGTATTGAATGAATAAAACCCCAAAACAACAATTATTATAATTTTTGTCTGTTTATATGTTATCGTTTACCCTAAAAAGTACTGGACTGATTTTAATCAAATTTTGTGTAGTGATAACTTATTACTCGTGATGACTTGGGATTCTTTATATTGCAGAAAATGTTTAATTTTCACTGGAAAACAAAATAATTGGTCTAGTCCTGGAAAGCTAGCGGTGGCTAAATCTTAAGATATACGTCAAATCAAAGTCGAAGGAAATTTGAGTCTTAAATAGACCTACAGAAAAGCCTATATCAAAATGTACCTTCTAAGTTACACTTGCAATACCTATTTTTATCAGTAAGCATTAAAAACAATAACTTAGCGAATCGCGCGTCCATGCGTTTACACAAAAAGTACTGAACCAATTTTAACTAAACTTTGTGCAGTAATAGAGTCTTACTAGGGACCGTATTTAGGATATCCTTTACTACAGAAATGAAACAAAAAAAATACTATCACAGGAATGCACAGTAACTGGTTCTATAGAGTAGTTCGTTTCAGCCCAAATACGTCCACTGCTGGACATAGGACTTCCACAAAGTTCCACAAAAAATTTTCACGACAACAGATCATGTAACATCCGCATTCCGCACCCAGTGAGCTCCCACTACTTTAATCAAGACGTCAGTCCACCTTGTGGGAGGCCTGCCCACGCTTCGCCTTTCAGTACGTGGCCGCCACTCGAGAACTTTGCGTCTCCAACGATCGTCTATTCTGCAAAATATGTGCCCCGCCTACTGCCACTTGAGCTTGCCTGTTTGATGGACTATACCAGTGACTTAGGTTCTTCTACGTATCTGAAGTGTTTTTCTGACATGGTGTAGTTGCACTGTAAAATGGTCCCTACCATTTTACACCGGCACCGGCACCGGAAATCCAGCGTCATCAAGAGTTGAATTCGATGCAAAAAGAGAACATAAGATCTGCTTTCTCCTTTCCAGAATGTGCCCGTGTTAAATCCTGGTTGCGCAAAGTTGGTAGAGATGATCGACAGAAATTTCCTTCCTCGGTTTTAGCGAGAGTTCAAAAAGCTCGTGATCCAGATGGCAAGCTTAGAAGTTTCTCGCCTATATGTTTGTCTCTTGACCTGACCATTAACGTTTTGCCGGATCTAGACGCAGCATTAAATTTCTTTTTGAGATAGACTACGTTAGGATTCTTGGCTGCGCGCCAACAATCCAAGCCTCATAGGATTCCTGCTTTTCGCAAAAGGCACTAACTAGCACTGGATGCAACAAAGTAGCGTTCGCGATCGCCAACCCGCATGCCAAGCGTGGCGATTATGGCAAATCCCCCCCAAAATGACTAACAAACAATACCGGCCCCCAGTACCCGGCAGCCTTACTATTCCTGGTCATGGTAGCGGCCTAGATAACGGTAGGGTACGAAGAATCTCCGGGTGCGGTCGGGCTACCATAAACGACGACTGACCTGGCAGCACTAAGCACGCGCACACTGCGAACCGATGGATAAATTTCTGAAATCGAGGAAGAATTGTTTTTGAACTCGAGGAAAAATTGAGTAGGCTACGATGGGATATTATGTGATAATCGGAGGTTCGAAGAAAGGGAAAGAACTCGATAGCACTCAAATCTGGTAACCTGCTTTATTTCCGGGAGGAAAACCAACAGTCCCAGGGTGGTGTCGGGTTTACCGCCCACCAGTCTCACTTGAACAATGTGGTAAATATCGGGAGCGTGCCGACCAGGGTGACGTACCTTGTTCTGCGAATGACAAAACGTTATTCCTTAAAACTAATTCAAGTGTACGCACCGACCTCGATATATCCTGATAAGGAGGTGGAGTCTATGTATGAGGACATTAGTAGAGCCATGTATACCTCTAAAACCCACCTTACCGTTGTCTTGGGAGACTTCAATGCGAAACTAGGCAAGCGAGAAGGCGATGAGCTGACAGTGTGTCAATTTGGATTTGGTTGTCGAAACCATCGGGGACATCTACTTGCGCGTTTTATGAAGAAGGAGGGACTCTGAATAATGAACTCCTTTTTCAAAAAATGAAACCACAGAAAGTGGACTTAGATGAGCCTGATGATGATGAGATAGACTTCATCATGTCAACGAAAAAGCAAATATTCAATGATGTCTCTGTGATCAGTGCGTTTAAAACCGGAAGCGATCACCAGCTTGTGAAGGGCGAATTGAATATCAGTGAAAGGCTCCACAATAAATCCAAAACCCCGAGAGCTTTCAGTTAGAACTCCAAAACCGTTTCGATTTCGATTGCCTAGATAGCGATGTGAACTCCTATAATGATGGGTTTGTAGAAGCTGACCAATCAATTGCGTCTAAATACATGATGCTCTTCTTAAAATAGACCCAAAAAGATCTCTGATCCTACCCTCGAGCTCATGAAGGAAAGGAGAGAGATGGTTTTGCAGTCGTCGGATGACGCGTCTAAATACCGGCAACTTAATTAACAGATCGAAGTCGATTCGATGCTCTTTTTGAAGTAGACACAGACGTAGACATTCAATGTCCAATAAGCGCTGCGTACGCGGACTAACCCGGCTATACGTTGGAATATAATTTCAACTCATGGGCCGGAGTCTATTTGTAGGTGCGAAACTTCTGTTTCCAGCGTCTCCGCCATCTTAAAGACCCCATATTCTCTACGATTTGGGTAATCGTAGTTACAGGAATCGAAAAGATCCTGTATTCCTGTGTCTACCAATTGCACACAGGTGACCAGGAGACAACTCGATTGCTTGAACATCTCAGCGAGGAAAGCTGATATGGCTATACAACGGTAACCCACTGCGCAGCGTGTCTTTCTGGGGGACGCCCATCATGAAGATTGGCTGTTCCCATACCAGAAGACGGACCATGAGAAGCGTGGAAGTATGCGGTGTCACTTGGACTCTCCCAGTTGATTGAGCAAGCAACAAAGGTAGTCGATGTAGACGGCCACACAGCTAATTGTCTGGACTTTCTGCTGACAACTGATCCAGACAGATATAACATCCAGGTTTCATCCCCATTGGGTAACTCTGACAACTGTGTGGTGTAAACTGTATGTCTCTTTATCCACCATTTAACGACTCTATTGGTGTTAGACGAGTATGGCCACACAAGTCAGCAGATTGGGATGAGATGCGACTCTTTTTTGCATCCTTTCCTTGGCGGCAGGTCTGCTTCTTTTCTCCCGATCCGTCTAAATGTGCGGTTGTTATAACTTATGTGGTACAAGTAATAGAATACTTTATCCCATGCACCGATGTATCCGTTGATGGCAAAGCTCGCCCATGGTTTAATTCCGAATGCACCTTTGCTGAAAAGCATAAGCTTTCCTTGCCTGGGTTGATGCTCAAGACCGCAAAGCTCCGGATGTGAGATTCAAGAAGAGAGCCTTTAACTTAGCCACCAAGTCCTACAAAAACACATTAAAAAAGGCTCGTCTTGACCGAATTACACATAATGACGCAAAGCTCTCTGCCCAACCACCTAGCAGCAGAGCTTTTTGGTCCCTTGCCAAAGCGGTCGAGAGTCGAAACGAACATCTGACAACCCTCATAGCCACCGCTGGTAAAACTTGACGGATCCCTGGCTCATGCGGTAAAGTGCTTGCTTCTCTTTTTGCCCAAAATTCATATTTGTCTGGCAACGCTACTCCACCACATCTATCTCACTGCGTATTCTCAATGGCTGAAATCTCCATCCAACTGATAATGAGGTAAAGAGAGTATTGTGTCGTCTAGATGTGAATAAAGCCAGTGGTCCTGATGGTATACCAGAGATAGTGCTTAAAACATGTGCTCCCGAGTTGTCTCCGATACTGACACGTCTATACCGCATTTCTCTTAAGACTGGTATAGTATCAAAATCCTGGAAGCTTGCCAACGTGCAACCAGTGCCCAAGTAAGGTAGCCGTGCCGACCCTGCCAATTATCGTCCGATCTCAATCACCTCCATACTCTGCAAGATTATGGGGCGTTATTGAACACTCGTCTTATGGCATACCTAGAACAGAACGATCTCCTCAGTGATCGACAATATGGGTTTCGTCGGAATCGGTCGACTGGGGACCTTCTAGTGTATGCCAATCACACTTTTGGCGACGCTTTTGAGCGAGGCGGGGAGGCGATTGCCGTTTATCTTGATGTCTCAAAGGCCTATGACAGGGTCTGGCACGCTAGCCTTATAAGCAAGCTTTCAGCCTATAACATATCTCCTGACCTGATTGGCTGGATTAAAGTTTTCCTGAGCGACTACTCATAGTTGTGGTTGAGGGTTGTTCATCACAACTCTTAAAGACCAACTCTGGAGTTCCTCAGGTACCTGTTCTCTCTGCCACTTTGTTCCATTTGCATATTACCGATCTGCTTATACCCGTTATCTATGGGTACGCAGACGACAGCACTGTTGAAGAGAGATACCTACCGAATCCTCGGGCCAGTAGAGATCAAATTCAGTCCGAAGGAGAGGCCATGGTAAAGCGGTTTAATGTCACACTCAGGGCAGTCTCCACTTGGGGCGATGCCAATCTTGTGAGTTTCAACGCCACCAAAACATAGGCGTGCCTGTTCACCACAAAAAGGAGTCCTTTAACCTTGACTCCTACTTTCCGACATATGCCTCTGGAATACACTGACCGTCTGCAGGTACTGGGGATGGACATTACCCCCAACATGAACTACGGGCGGTTCATCGAGTCTAAGGCTAATGTAGCAACGAGGAAAGTTGGCATCCTCGCAAAGGTCTGTCAGTTTTTCACACCGGGACAGCTTATTAATTTATATAAAGCTCAAGTACGGTCTTGCGTGTATTTCATGTAGTCACTGTAGTCACATTTAAGCTGGTGCTGCGGAATGCCATCTGTCCGCCTTGGACTCGATTGAAACGCGTGCGCAGAGGCTTATTGGTAACCCTACGCTGGTAAAAGCCAACTTACAAAGCCTCGATAACCGACGTAGGGTTGCCAGCCCTTGCTTGCTTGCTTGTGTACTCTATAGGTTGCATGTGTACTCTATAGGTTGCATTTCGGTGAGTGTGCGCAGGAACTACACGACCTAATTCCCTTATCCCTTTCTATTATCCGGCGACCCGATCTGCTAGTCTCCATCGTTATGTCGTAGAGATTCCATCCGGCCGGACGAAGCGATTCGTTACGTTATTTATTATACGTGCGGCTAAGGATCGGAACAACCTGCCTGCGTCAGTGTTTCCGTCCGATTAATACATTATGTGCCTTCAAGGCTAGAGTGCATAGGTGGCTACTGAATTAGTGCGACTTACCATCTATGACTGCTATACCACTTACCATCAGGCGGAACGTAGTCAAGCACTTATATAGTATAAAAAAAAATTAATAAATTCCCTAATACGTGACCTTCGCACTTTTAATACTGTGAGTATTATGGACGCTATAGAGCGAAACAAAGGCTCCAAAATTTTTAAAGAGCGATCTGTCTATTGGATAAAGCCGGCTCGTAACGACAGTAAGATCGTTTCATCTAATCCTGAGCTTATGGGCGAGATCGAAAGATTTTATGGACAGCAATTTGCATCAACGCGACAACCCATCAGTCTGGACCGGACTTACCTGACACTATACCGAAGAAATCTCGGACGTTAGCCTGAGCGAGATTAGGATGGCTCTCACACAGCTCAAAAACAACAAAGCAGCGGGTGCAGATGGAATTATGACAGAGTTTCTGAAGGTGAGTGGAAAACCGATCCTTGAGGCCATTCAGAAGCTATTTAATTCTGTCATATTCCAAAGTACGGCCCCACAAGCATGGAGCAGAAGCGCTATGGTACTGTACTTTAAAAAACGCGATTATACCTTGCTAAAGAACTTCCCATAGTGCTTCTTAGCCATGTCTACAAGTTGTTTTCGAGAGTCATCACGAACCGTCTAGATAGCAGGTTTACGACTTCCAGCCTCCCGAAAAGGCTGGCTTCCGTAAAGGCTTCAGTACCGTAGACCACACACATACGCTGCGGTATTATACAAAAGACCGAGGGATGTAACTTGCCTCTTTGCTTGGCGTTTGTGGACTACAAAAAAGCCTTCGATTCGATAGAGACCTGGGCTGTGCTGCAGTCTCTCCAACGGTGGCAGATGGACCACTGGTATATCGAAGTGTTGAAGTGTCTATTTGAAAACGCCCTTATTTCAGTCCGACTTCAGGATCGGAACTCTAGAACCATCCAATTGCAGCAAGGAGTACATTAGGGCGATGTCATCTCGCCGAAATTGTTTACGGCTGCATTGGAAGATGTCTTCAAGGTCCTGGACTGAAACAGACTCGGCATCAATATCAACGCCGAGTACATCACTCACTTCCGATTTGCCGATGACATATAGCTGGTCATGGCTGAGACCGTGGAGGACCTCAGTATTATGCTAAATGATCTCAATAAAGTCCCAGAGCGAGTTGGTCTCAAATAAACATTTTAAAAACGAAAATTATGTCGAATGTCCATGTTTCAACCACTCCAGTTTCTCACGATGGGCCTCATAAGAAAGCTCAAGGCCACACAGAGAGCAATGGAGGGGGCTATGCTCGGAGTTTCCCTGCGTAATCGTATTAGAAACAAGGAGATACGCAGAAAAACCAATGTCACCGATATAGCCCACCGAATATCCAAGCTCAAGTGGCAATGGGCGGGTCACATTGCTTGTACAACGGATGGTCGATGGGGACGCAAAGTTCTAGAGTGGCCGCCACGAACCTGAAAGCGAAGCGTGGGCAGGCCTCCCCCAAGGTGGACCGACGACTTAGTTAAAGTCGCTGGACCCCAATGGATACGGAGGGCGCAAGACCGTTTGTCGTGGGGATCTTTGAGGGAGGCCTATGTCCAGCAGTGGACGTATATGGGCTAAGAAGAGAAAAAGAAGGTGGCTATGGGCACCTTTGAACGTACCAGGCAAGGGTTAGATGGACCCGGGGGGCCCCAACTGATATCTGACAGTTATCCGGGTACGTAGTCAGAAAAAAATCAAGCAAGGAAAATGTATGGTCTTCAATATACGGTACTCTGTTTCGGTACTAATTGTATTAATCAATACGTCAGGGCAAAATCAAAGATGACTTTCCCTGCGTATTCTATGGTTTGAGATCCCAACTACTCTATGAAAAAAATTTACAGATCAAGATTGACAGGTCATTCGCTCAAACGGCTACAAACCCCAGCTTTGGGCAGAAAGACATGCTCCAAGGAGTAACGGGATATTTCAAATAAGATGTATCGCCATGAGAAGATATCTGTGACTTCGTCGAAAAAAGGAAGGAGGAGGAAGGTTTTAATAATAAGCAAAAAAAAAATCAAAGTTTGTAAAAGATACCTAGGGACCTGGGTATACCTAGGGATACCTAGGGAGGAACCCGAACGAAGCGAGGTATGTCACTAGTTACTGAATATTTTCTTCCTTCATCTACATAATGAAGTCTCATTTTAATTGTACCATCAGGGCTTATCCACGTCCACTTCCTGTGGTTTCGTAACTTGAAAAAGGAGTACATCCTTTTCTAAGAGTCCCTCCTTTTCTTCTACCTTCCATAAAATGTGCTAGTAAATACCCCCGATGGTTTCCACATCTAAATTTGAAATTCCAATTTGCCCCGCTTTCAGCTCGTCGCCTTCTCGTTTGTCTAGGTGCATTTTTGAGTCTCCCATGACGTAATGTCGGTTTTGGAGCTATGTATGGCTCTACTAATGTCCTCATACATAGATTTCACCTCATCATACTAATTTTAAGGAATATAGCTTCGTGTGCGCATGTTCAGTGATGCCAGGTCGAGTCGTCATTGACGATTGCATTTAGTTGTACTTGAAAAATTGTACTAGAAAATTCTGCCACCCATCCTCCGTTGTTTATGTCTTAGTCTCCTTTTAAACACCCTCGGCCAGAATTGTGGTGGTGATATTCTATGCCAGCATCTAACGGCGATAGAGCAGTAGTAAAATTAAACTAAACTAAGTGGGAAATCAATCGTTGGTACGTTATGAGATATAGCATAAAACCAAAAATATTTTTTGTAATTTTAAGCGCGAGCGAAGCCGCAGGTCTAGTTTTGAGTAAAACACGTTTTCATATATATTTAACCGACTGCAAAAAAGGAGAAGGTTATATGTTCCACTGTATATATGTTTTTTATGTAGGTATGTCCACCGATTTCCCCACCAACCGTTGGCTGATTTAAATAAATAAAAATGTTAGGTCACTTTTAGGTATATTATTTTATAGGTGAGCATCATCTAAAAAAATCGTACTTAAATAATTATGTAAATATTTTTAAAAAAATTTACCTGTTACCTACCATTTACTTACAAAGTCTGTTTTTCACTTTATCGATAAAAATACGTTGGCATCACTAATTTTAAATTAAAATTTTATTTCCATACTAAAATCAGCGGGGTTATTGTGTCTTTCTTTGTAGACACAATAACCCCGTGTAACAATTTTCGCGGGGTTAATGTATCTTTATAAATAACTCTAGAGAACTACGGCAGAGAAAGAAATTAATTATCAATTAACAAGGACTTATTCATTCTAATTTTTCTTACCAGAAAATTTTATTCAATAAGGCTCGCAGTAAAATTTTATAAAATAAAATACAACAGTAAGTTTCCAGAACACGGAACAAAAAAATGTTTAATGATAAAAATACGCCATCAGTAAAACAGTAGACGCGATAGAAGCACACTCTATAATCCACTTTTTTAAGCATTAGTTTCTCTATCAACTAGTAGTGTAGTTTATCATAAATCGATTTGTGAAGGAAGATAGAATGATTAGACACAATAACCCCGAAGTTGCAATAACCCCGGTTCACTATACTTCATCTGATGTACCTAAGACTCGAGATGATAACAGAAAAGTAACATAATAAAAATGTTGAAATGAGGTGGGTTAAATAACAACCAGGTTTACTGAAAAAGGGCCAAACTGTTGTTAAGTTATTTAAGAAATAAATAATTGTTATAAAAAATAAAACGTAATACATTGTATAATTATGTGTAAGTAATATGAATAACAATGTAGAGCTAAATAAGCTGCGCAGTTCAGGCGTGCTTTAACACTGTAACGTTTACAGAAAATATATGAATATTTATAGCTATATGTGTAACGTAAATGGTAGTGAAGGTTTTAATACTAACACATGTATGCGATCGTGTACATAACATTTTAATAATGTAGGAAAGTGCATGATAGCTACGGCATGATAACGATAATAGTTTAATCGATGTAATATTAAAGCTTTTTACAGGAAACCTTTATTGATTTAAAAGGAAAATTTCAATAGAATAAGCTCATTTATTTTTATAGACAAGTATAGTAGCGCGATAGTTTTATAAGTTTCTCTTTGTCGCGGGATTCTAAGCTTATGACATTTTTGTTGTTTTGAAAAAACTCGACAAAATTAATGTTAAGTGCGTATATTTTCCAATAACACGTAATCAGGCTAAAATATAATATAATTTACGGAGTATAGTAAAAAGATGAAGCGATGATAAGTCGCTAGGCTCAAATTGACGCAACTACTTCACACAATTTCATAATTAAATAAATTAATATTTAAATAAAGTCAGTAGTAAATATTAAAGTTGTATTTTTCACATGTACTTATATCATTGTATTTGATTTAGTTAACAGTTTTATTTTTATTTTTTAGGGTTTTATTCGTATTCTTCTCTATCAATATTATCGAATTGCATAAAAAAAATAGTCCGCCGTGAGAGTGAGAGTCCTCCATATCGGATTTAGAATGTCGTCTTTTAGCTAACCATGCATTGTCATCTAAACGTGTATTGCAAAATTTCAGCGCATACCGTGACGGATAACTGTTTTAAAATTCAGTTGAAAGGTTTGATCCTATTCGTGATCTTTACGAGAATTTTTAATTGTATATTAGTTTATTTAGTGTGCAATACGTTTGTAAAGGTTAGTTATCTTAAGGTAATACAATATAATACTGTAAAAAACCGAAGAGTTTATTTCTTTGAACACGCTAATTTCTAGATTGACTGATACAATTAGGAAAAATATATTTGAATTTTATTACCTAAGTATTTATTGAGAAAGTTTATCAATTCTTTTTAAACCTAATATCAAACTACAACCTATAATAGCGGTGTATTTTTATGAAAAAAGACCGGGCTAGTGCTAACTGCTACGAGAAAAGTTAGAGAAATAAAATAGTTCACACGACACGTTTGGCTCAGTTTGTAGTGTGTACTTGTAGTAGTGTGTACTTGCTGCGCCAGCGGTCGCGGGTTCGAGTCCCGCATTCATTTGTTGAGTACGAATGTTGGTACTCCAGTCATGTGTGTTAATATTTATAATATGTATGTATTTAAAGTTAAATGTGTAGTTTATCTACTATCTGGTATCCGTAACACAAGCCTCGTAGCTTACAACGGAACTAGATGGTGCTGTGTGTAATAATGTCCCAACATATATATATATATATATATACATAGTAATGTAAGTTTTTTATAATTGTGTAAGAATTTTTAAAGTTTATCAAAGAAAGAGTAAAAATGTTTTGTAAACATTGCTTAAGAGTACCAAATATCGTCACTTAATACAAGGTTTTAAGTTCGTACAAAAATAGTATAAAAAAGCACCTTTATTAATATATAATACTTTTTATTTAATTTATATTATACCTTTACTTATATAACACATACATTCACACAACATTATAGTTTTATTAATACATATTTTTATTTAATTTATATGAAATTACTTATATTAATAAAAATAACTTGTTTAAAACTACTTGTAAAGTTTCAATAAGGGCGGGTACTAACCTGCGGGGCGCGGCATGGTCGGGTCGGGCAATGCGAGCAGAGTGCGCTCGGAGCGGTAGTGCGCGAGTGTGTGGCCGGCCGCGTCCCGCGCGCCTCGCGCCGCCCCCGCCCGCTCCAGCACACGCGCCACCAACGCCTCGTCCCGACAGGCTGCTGTGTAGTGCAGTGGTGTGCGACCTTGCTGTATGTGGGTTCATTTTTATCAATATCAATAATTATTAATTCAAGTAATAAAGTTTTTAATTGAAATTCTTTCTACAACAATTGGTATAAAACTATGATTTGCTCCGCAAATTTCAGAACATTGCCCATAAAAAATCCCGGACGATTAATGAAAAAACTTGTTTGATTTAATCGTCCGGAATGGCATCATCTATAGTAATTTGCCTACCTATATACCTAAAAGAAGTCAGTCAGAGTGTCACTCCAGGTTACACTACAGGTCTATCTGTGTACTAAATTTAATCCAAATCTGACAATTCGTTTAAGCCTAATGGAATGACAAACATACATACACTAACTTTCGCAGTTATTGTAGTAGTCCAATACAAATATACTGCATGTGTAAACGGCATGACTCATTGTTTTTGCATGGGATTCGTTGATTTTGAATATATTTAAGAACAAGCGACAGTTTTATAAACAAGATAGGACTTAATTACCTAACTAACGCAAACACGTCATAATTGACATCATTTGCGTCATCGTTGCTCAAGAAAACCTGATGTTGTTAGTAACGGCACCTCGCTTCGACGGTAAGAAATGCTTTATAGGTATAGACAAATGTCAATTTTAATAAGGAGAGAAACACCTCTACACTCTGCTTTTACTCCCCTAAATGGAATCACCTTAGGTGATACATACGTGACGTACGAATAGTCTATGAAATCAAGGGTTGTAACTGTTATTTAGAAATTAAAACAGCAATGTTTAAAGGAGATTTAAAGAAAACAAAAAAAAACAAGGAATTAAAAAAATAAATAAAGTGGCACTGAGTACACTTCAACTCTTATTTGTATATGCATAGTTATTAAACATTAATTTATATTGTCCCGAAAATAACTTACTGAATCTCTCTGATGAATGAGTTGTGGATAGTTGTTGACCAGCCATTCTACGATGTCTGTAAAGTTGTAGAAAACCGCTTTGTGCAACAACCCAACGCCGGCTTCATCTAAGCACATTACGTACTTATGACGATTGTAGTCGCAGTTTAGCAGCTCCTACATATGTAACGTACTCGTATAGCTTTTACAAAAAATACTAACTATTGATATCAAGCATAGCTTTAAACATTTATAGTTATACAACTACCTTCAATTATTATTACACTTGTGTGTAATAGCCATCCAGTGGTAAGCTACGAGGCTTGTGTTATGGATACCAGATAGATTATAGAACAAAGATAATTAATCTTATATTAAATCTGTATGTAACATTTATACCTGTAGTTCCAAGAGGGACCCCTTTTCAACAGCAGCATGCAGTGCGGTGCATTTGTCTATAAGAGTGACTATGTGCCTCGCGAGCGGTAAAGCCTCTGCCTCGGTGAGGAGGCGACGGCCCTGTCCCGCTAGGACCGCGCGCTCCAGCTTACAGTCGACCGCACTGAGGGCCCAATGACGAAGTTGTTCTGAAGACACACCTATCACTAAGAAGATTTAATTATTAGTACTTCTTACTCCTTGACACACATCTTTGTTATATATTATAATTCTTCCATAGCCAATGTTTTACTATAAAATTATATAATTTACAAGTACATTTTAAAAAATATACCAAAAAAGTTATGAAAATAAAAATTATCACGAAAATAATCTTCAATATGAAAATGAAATAAAATGTTTTGAGTTGCTACGAGGAAGCTACGCCGTAGACGCTACAGAGATTGTATATCAGCATTGATAAACAAATTTAGAAGCAATTATTAGGGTAGCATATAGTTAAATATAAATTTAATTTACAAAAGTATACACAGAGTAAACAGTCAGTAAAGTCAGTAGTAGAATGATCAATGGTCTTATACCTCGCACAACCTAGCTCGAATCTGATCGAATTGAGGATATGTCACCCAATGATTAAATCTTAGTACATAAGGTGTGTTATCTTTTTGAAAATTTCTTTTTTTCTGATTTTTATCGACAATAATAATTTAAATAGGTAATGCTTGTAAGTTTATAAAGGTAAAGAATAATATCTAAAACTAATGGTCCAACTGATTCTGTACTATAGGCCATTTATTACTTCGAAACCTTTTTTCGAAGTTTGCTGATGGTTGACATACAGTTTTTTTTGAAGTGAGAACTAAAAGTACTTAAATTACTCAAATAATAAATAATTGGATATTTTAGGTACATATAAAGAGGCTTCCATAGAAGCGACCATTGAAGTTAATTTTATTCAAATATATGACTGTACAGTGTACTGTGTACACGTTTATTATTACTATTATTGCTATAAAAATAATTATTAAAAAAAATCTTATTTTTTATTATATTATAAAATTCGAGTTATATTAAATGTTCCTTCATATATGTATTTCGTTTCACTCAAAGATATTATTTCGAGCAATTTTCCATAAAAAAGTCAACCTGTATTTGAAAATAAAAGTTTGACGCACCCTTTTGATGCTTCATTACAAGATTTATTTCTTAACAGCGTGTAATGGCGCTGCGTTTGACCTTAAGCTGACATACACCTGAACTTGCATTGCCACCCACATACTCGTAATTACGTATCGTTCGTGTCAAACACCTCTTATAGCAGCCGCTTTCCGCAGATTTTTATGCAAATTCAAAAATTCACTTGTACTCTTGTTTTTTTTATTCAAATAAATTTATTTTAACATTTCTAGATATTATGTATACATAGTTTTTTATGCTTTGTGTACGTAATTCAACTTTCATGTCATTAAATGTTGATGTTCCATTTTATCTCATATATAACTGATTGAGTGTTCGAAAAATTATAGGTAGTTACTACTGAAACTAGTTATTTCTGAAAGATGTGATATCTTCCTGCAGTAAAAAATATCCTAAGGGTACACAATATGTTAACACAGGTAATCTGCTATCATCTTACCAAATTACATAAAAAGTAGTTTTCTTGTAATGCGGTCACAGAGAGACAGACAAATAATAATAATAATGACCTTATAAAATCTATAAAATAAAATATAAGACGGAGTCAACACTCAACAGCATAAACTAATTTCATTATTAGCTGCTGTACCTGTAACTAAGTATCGTTTTTGGTCATTAAGATACTGTTTTTGTAATAAAAAAATAGAATGTACGACACACTTTTAAGCTTCAAATTTTATAATTCGTTATAATTTTTAGGGGTTGAAATATTACGCACGATGATTGTATATTTTTGATTGTTTTTGTAGTTCTAACCAGCTCTAATACATAACTATAGAACAAATGTAACGCTAAGTGTAATACATATTCAACAACTTATTTCGGTGCGGGCTTTTTTGTCGTAAAGATAGCAAACACGCGTATGTCGTCATTAATGGCGTCAGTTCTACTTTGAAAAGTGTATTTATTATTTTCATATGTTTTTACTTTAATTAATAAGAGTGGAATATAGTTTAGTGGAAAAAAATCTTTTAATGAATGTTTGAAGTAAAGTTTCTGTAGCAAATATTTTACGTATGAGCTAAATACAATACTTTTTATCCTGAAATACTATTAATAGTTTAATTATTCAAATTTTATAAGATCTAGATGATGACACATCTAAAGTACAAAATATATAAATATGTACACAATCATACCACACATTGTATGATAAATAATATAAAATTCGATTGAAAGCTTTAAAATTACCTACTACCTACTGTAAAATATCCGCTGTCAATAAATTGTGCAGTTTCATAGAATTACACTGTAAAAGGGTAATTGTTATCTATGGCTACGTACGAGTATAATAAAACTGTAACTTAGTCGAGCCTGCTGATATTTTTTGATAAGCCTCTGAACTATATCGATAATAATAATAATTATTATCGATACAGAGGCCGAAAGTATAGTGTTTAGGATTTTTGTGTGTCTGGGCACTGGACGGACTTGATGAAATTAGGTGTTAGCTTTTTATCCGCTCAACATATACGATACGATTACTGCGGGAAAATATATCATCTCTGAGATATCTATACTAATCGTGAAGTTGCTAGTTATATGTATGCTGTATAAATGTAAACGGTTAGTGGTCATCGAACCTTCGTCGATAATGACGAACAAACTAATCTATTATTCGGGTTGCTTCTTTAATTTTAGACCGTATGGCGTATATTATTGAAATTGATTGTTAGCAATAAAATAGAAAACTGGTACAGAATTGTTTATTTTTATAGAAATAAAAAATATATTTATGCAATACAGGTACGCGGAAATCAAATTGTTCTTTTTTATAACATTTTAAGTAACATAAAATGTCTAAAACAAACAAACCTTTTACAATTTCGAAACGTAGCTGCAATTTTCTTAAGTTAGCTTAGCCTCCTTCTTGTGATTTGGATAAACTTTTCATAAAAGCTCGTGTATTTTATGCAATACGCTTTTTACGATCACGCTAAGGTCGCGTTCATAAGCATTCTATGCATAATTCAAATATTAATAATGTTAAATGACCGTGACCAAGGGGTAAAAATAATAATAACAAGTGATAGTTAAGAATTCCATGACTTCATATTTTCACAGTGTATTTACGTAATAAAAATATAAGTTTTCTTCAGTAATTGAATTTACTATTTATATCTAAAGTATCTGCGTACGGTATATAGGTACAGGCATATAAATAGGCAAAGATAAAATAGTTCAGTACATTTTTGTCATGTGTAAGTCAACAATTTTTCTTTTTTTCGTTTGTAGCCAATGATATTTTAACTATAGATATGTTATACGCTCACTAAACAACCGAAAAAAGTGTTCCGCGCTGCACACATACACACTTTTCATTCAAGGTACATGTCAATATGATAGAAAGGGGATAGTCGATAAAATCAATAAGAAAAAAAGAGACAGCTAATGTTGTCAATTGCGCGTCAATGTAAACAAACATTAGTCTAGCGACCGATGACATATCAGAATATTAGGCAAATAATTGAAATATATTAATAAATCGAAGTATACTGCGTTCCTACATGTGGTATGAGATCCCTTGTGATTTATTAACTTTGGTATCATAATTGGTGTCTTCCTAAATACACAGGATGGCATTTTTTTAATTTTGTAGCAGCGTACCACTCGTCGCCATGCGGTGACACAGACTAAAGGCAATACGTCCTAATTAGGATGTTTACGAGTTTTCACGATTGCGCGCTCATAACATATCTATAGTTAAAATATCATTGTTTGTAGCTGTTGACGAGCTACAGTGTTATCAATATAATAAAAAAAAAACAGTTTTTTACCACTGGTCAAACAGTAAAAAATTTAATTTTATTGTTTGAAAATGTTATTGAATTTTATTCTCAAATGTTAATATTTCAATTGGTATTCCTCATCAAATATGTATATTCCTAACATCCACAGTTTGTTGCCTGTTCACATTTCACTATCATTAGGTGCGGGTCATTAAGACCCCTATCGCTTGCTAGTATATTATCAGGAATGTTATAACTCAGAAGTATACAAACTACACTCCATCTTCAATTCTATTGCTCTTATAACTTTCTCACAAACATGTTAGGACACATTTGTAATTGTAATGGATTCTTTGACGTTGGTTTTCAATCTTCTGTTCGCGTGGTTTATTTACATAGCACCTATATTAATTGTTAGATTGTACCTATATAATATATTTGATTTGAATGCAAGGTAGAATATAAGTAATTTACAGAATAAGAGTTTAGAGATCCTCGACACACAAGAAATATTTCTTATATTAAAGACAGAAAAAAATGGCGATTGCTGAAAATATTGAACACCCCTTAAAATAATAAGCCCTCTAATAATATTAAAATTATTAAATTATTAAAAAAAAGACTATCAGTATCTGTCTTGCCTGTTTTTAATGTTTTTGACATTTTTCATGAAATACTATGGTTGTTCGAAATTTGGCTGACATTAATAGGTTTTAAAATTACTTTTTTAACACCATAAGTTAATTGGAATACTATTATTATTAAGACTACAGCTTTGTTACGGCGCACGCTACCGTGCTCACACTCGTGTAAGAGTCGCGTCACACTCAGCACGCGACGTACTTTTTACACAGTCCGATCCTCTAAAATTTTAATAAAAGGCTACTACACAGTTATAAAATTATTCTCGACGGCGATGCTCGGACAATGACAGAAATAATAAATTTATAAAGTTTTTAACTCGGCATCCATTTACGAGGTTATGATGAATGTCTATCTCTATTTATTGTTAATCATAATGGCCAGGGTTATTGGTATTATTTTGTATTTGTAATTTGACTACACCATCTTGTAGCGGTAGCGGCAAATATTTATTTTATCTATCAACTGTTATAACTATAACTTATTTAGTAATAGCACAGATCACATAATACTATACTGTAATAGTATCCAACATGAATAGAAGTTTGGTCGGTACGTCCCAAGACGAAAGAAAAAATTCAACTGATTTTTTATCGTCTTTATCAGCAACTTCGCGCTACTGACTAATTATAGCTCTATTTTTAATGAACGGGTTTTTCATATGAAATCGCTTGAAGAAATGTATACATCATGGTGGCCATATAAAATGATAGATGAACATAACAACATTAAAGAAGAAGAATTCCTGTTGTTTGTTAAACGAATCTGTGAAACTGAAATTAAGTAATATTTTCCCTTACATGTTGGAGGACTATAATGTACGTAGAGTCCATTCTTCTTTCCGTTGCGATTTGCTAAGGCCTTTTTTATAGCTTCCATTTCATTTGTATATTTTTGTATATTTTACATTTTAATTATTACATTATATTTATTAATAATATTTAGAAATAGTTAATATTATTAGTAACTAATAACTATAGTATTACATGTTGGAGGACTATAATGTACGTAGAGTCCATTCTTCTTTCCGTTGCGATTTGCTAAGGCCTTTTTTATAGCTTCCATTTCACTTGTATATTTTTGTATATTTTACATTTTAATTATTACATTATATTTATTAATAATATTTAGAAATAGTTATTATTATTAGTAACTAATAACTATAGTATTATTCGTAACAAAAATTAAATATTTAACGATTTATATTGTTTTGATAATGTATACAAAAATATCTCAACCTATTATTAAATTATAAAAAATACCTGAAGTTTTATTACAATCAATATACTTAGTATCTTATCATTGTAACAAACTTTTCCATAAAAATAAAAACAGAAATACTTTCAGGTTTCAAACCAATTTACGTGGCAATTAGTTGTCTATCTAACATAGAACATGGTCATTTAAAACTATGTAGGCAGGCAATCGATTTTATAGCCGACAGGCACGAACGATCGAAAATGTACCTTATCAAATATTTACGGGTCCGTCCTACTGACACCAGTCACTATCGAATGTTTCTTCGTCACAACAAAAATTACATGTGAACCCTCATGTGAAGTCACTTTTAGAATTTGTGTATTGATGAAATCTTTATTTTTTTAATAAAGTACTTTTAATCTAATCTTATTTTTTTTCTATACGCAAATGATGCTAGAAACAACTATTTCTAAATTATATTGTTTGATAATTATTATTGTTATTATCGTTAATATTGACATTATTATATTTTGCAAATTGTTTTACACGTATATGAGACAAAAGCAACACCGATATACTAAGGCGTAAGAACCGTAGACACGGTGCTACGTGGCGTCTTACTACGGGTATTCTACAATAGGTACATTCTTCCTAATAAGTTTACAATTATATATTTTTTTCAATAATTTATCTGCATAGATTACTGTGATTACTTATGATGTATAGTTATTATAAACGTTTTACATTTTAATAATAAAGTTTATTGAACTTTCACATAAAAACATTTAAATATTTTTGATTTCATAATTTTTAGTTGTAGGTTCCTCACAAACGTACATTCTTAAAATTAATAAGCAATTTTTAAACGAAATAATATACGAGACATTAATATTCTAATTAATTCAGGCTATCCAAAATTTACAGATTAAAAGAATCTATTGCTACCGGCAATTAAATAGGATACCTAATCATATTATGTTATAAATATCGCATTACAACTATTAAGTATTTAGCTGCCTCGGTGGTGTAGTGGCTAGCATGTACGGTCATACATCGAGAGGACCTGGGTTTTAAATAAATTTAGTTATTGAGTCTTTCTGTTTAGTAAGTCTCAGTAATAGCCCGGAGTTGGGAAGTTGGCGATGTGTCACTCCCGTGCCTCGGAGAGCAAGTAAAGCCGTCGGTCCTGCGCCTTAGCTCTCACTGGTTGTGTCGAGTAGTCGTCCCACCGGAGTATGAGAGTGATAAGGAATAGAGAGTGCACTTGTTTCTTATAATACCTAATACTATGGGATGACTGCTCGACTCGACAAGTGAGAGTTAAGGCGCAGGACCGACGGCTTTACGTGCTCTCCGAGGCACGAGGGTAAAACACCGCCAACTTCCCAAATCCGGGCTGTTACTGAGGCTTACGAAACAGAAAGACTCAAAAACGAAACTTGGCCCAACCCGGCACTAGAACCCAGGACCTCTCGGTGTGCGACCGTATATACTAGCTAGTAGCTACTTCACCAACGAGGCAGTTAAAAAGGACTAATACTCCATATTTATTATGTATATTCAATCCTACTTTAAAGTTAAATACATAAAATATATAAATTACCTACTCCAAAACTTTTCACACATATTATGTAACTTAATGGAAGCACTGTGCATGATATTGCAATTTCCTTATAAAAAATGTAGTGAATTGAAGGTATAATATTATTGAGTTGAATTTGCAACGCCTTGACATTAATTAAAGTCTAATTGGCCTTACATTGTGTAAAATACGTATATTGTTTGGCTATAAAATAATATGCTAGCCTCTTGACCTGCCTTGGACCTAGACAAAGTGGCTGACATATTGTAGCTGCAGCAAATCCGCAGATCCGCTTATTTACACAAGTACAAACAAACAATAAAAAGGACAAGTTTAGTCATTAGGTCTTTCTGTTATAAGAAAGTTATGCAGTTAGGTCACTTTATATTATTATTTTTGAATAGCTGTTCCATTTTCGATTTTTGCCTAATTTCAGAAAGATTGACCACCGTAGCGTAAATCGCATCTAATTAGGTCGATATCGTTATAAATATTGAGAATTATCTATATGTCATGAATCGTTCTAAAAAAGGTTATACATTTCTAATTATTTAGCTATTATTACACTTCGCCCTTTTTACCATCTCGCTTCGCCCTCTCTTCGCTGCTAGCATATCGCGCTTTCTTTTTTCATTTTTAATAACACATTCTAATGAGCTAATTTTATCCTCAATAAGTCTTTGTAATAATGAAATTATATACAATTGCAATAAAATCTATGCAATTACTGTTCTAACACTCAAAAAATGTATAAGACTGTAGAGAAAATAGTTTAAGGTATAACACAATAATAATAAACATTATAAATCTTATAGTTTTATTGGCCAGTTTAAATCAACGAAATTGTGAGACTTATTGTTCGCAGTTTCTTTAAAAGTAATATTATTTTTGACTACTATTTCTTAAAAAGATCTCGTTATTTGAATTTGTAACATTTACATTCAAACCGACGGTTCTCTTGTCAGCTCTTGAAGGTGCCTTTTTTGTTTCTACAGTATTATTGCTGTCAGTTTGCGCTAAAATAAAAAAATAAAAAACATAATTATATTGAGTTCATTTATCTGAATTTATGATCTTAAAACAAATTATATTATGATACTTAAACAAATTATGTGTTTATATTTAACTAGATTATATTTAGGTTTAGCGCGAACGAAGCCGAAGTATCCGTTAGTAAATGTATACAAAAACTTGACAAATTATATACTAAATCCACGAGAACCACTCTATCCATTGGTGAAAACAGAATGAAAATCTGTGCAGTAGTTTGTGAGTCTATCGCGAATGGACAGGCAGACGCGGCAGAGAACTTTGTTTTATATTATGTTAGTTTTATAATATAACAACCTAATTTCGGTCTTAGATACACAAACTAAAAAGTTAATTAATAAATAAATCTATTCCAAATATACGTACCTTTATTGCATTGAGCACGAAGTATCCGATGATACAATTCATTAAATTTGTTCTGACGTTTCATGTTAGATGAGGTCTTGATGACTAGAGTAGGTAATAAAATGTAATGCTCAAGATTAGGTTCTTCCTTATTATATTTTCTGCGAGAAGAGTTCTTTTTCGCTAGCAGACGTGGATTTTCTACACGTGCTTTGCTAGTTGTAGTACTCCTTTCACTTGTTATTGATTGAGCTACTGTACCACTTGTAGTACTCGATTTGGGTCTCGGATCTCTTATTTGGTTTTGCGGGCTCAATGTATGATAATAGCATGTGGGATTTTTATGTACTTTTGAACGATGTCTAATATAGCTTGGGCCTGGAGGGCAATCTTCCTCTCTGAAGTGTCTATGAGGTCTTGAATCTGACTGTGGCAGGCGATCACGACTTCTCGATTTCCTTCGAGAGTTAGAATTATTTATATTTCGATTACCTTCTTCCATTTTTATGGACCTATGATCATTCACATCATCATTTCTACCTTCATTACTTGCTTTAGTTTTGTGACTAGCGACAATAATACCTCCAGTTTTACCAACAGCTCGACAGTTTTCGTGACGGTGGTTAAGCTTAACAATTCTGTAATGACGTCGCCGCCTTCTTTCAACGTGGGCTACCCGCTCCCTTAGTAAGCTATCAATTAAACGCTGTAACTCTGGTCTTGTGCCATATCTCTCTGGGTGAGGTACTCGACGTGCAAGCCTTGTATTAGGCCAATGTGTTCGGCAAACATCCTCCCATATGATGTCGCTTAATACAGCTTCTCTAGATGGTGTTAATTTTATTCCGTCATCTCTAGGAGCGAATTCACCTTGCGCTAAATAATGTACAGTGTCCATAAGCCTGTAATCTCGAACAGGGTTTAGTTTGTGCCTAATTTTATGTACTCTATCTGCAGCAATTTTTGAACCATCATCTCGTCTGCATGGAACTGATGCACATTGACGTCTGCCTCTTGCTGTAATGCCATCATAAAGAGTGTAGTCGCGTCCATACTGTTCAGAATTGTGTTCTTTTTGAATAGTAGTAGCTTTGCTAGCAGATAAAGGTGCAGGCTTCTGAGAATATCGTTGAAATGCTGAGGTTTCAGGAATATGACTGTATTCAATGTAGCTACAACCTGGCTGACCAGCATTTGATGTTGATGTCATTGCACGATCCCTTGATTCTTCATCCGATGAAGACATGGGAATCTTTGGATCAGTCGAACCAAATACCATTTCCTGCTTTAAAATTTTACTTTCTAGATAATCTATTCTTTTATTTAAAGTAATAATATTATTAGGAGAAATCAAACTATCTTTAGATTGAGTGTACGTTACAGTGAGAGTTCCAGCATCAATTTTTTTCAGTGTACATTTATTAGTGTCAATTTTATGTACTTTTGGATAAGTCATAGTCAGTTGGGGTTGAATGTAAACATAACATTTTTCTGCAGATCTTCGCTTAGCATTATAAACTGTGGTATATTGTGATGAAATGTCTGTATCCGACCATTTTGTAACCTCTGTAGAACTTTCCAGTCGTTCTCCACAATTACTCGTTGAAGTTCTTTCAGCTATGATTTCGCTACGAGCTCTCTTTTGATATAGGTAAGATGAAGACGTATGAGAACTCACTGTATTAGTTATTTCATCACTTAAATCTAAAATTTATATTTCATTTTAAACAGAATAATTAACTAATTATGTTAGATATTTACATACTTAAGCTCAAGTCTTACGCGTTGTGAAAGATGAGTGGTCGCCTGTATCTAATCGGGAGCGTGACTTCTGAGATTTCTGGTCAAAAATAAATAAAAATAAATATGCGAAACAAATTCAATATATAGTAGTTTTAAGTAAATTGTTTACCTTCTTAGTGTGATAACGACTTTTTTCAGCTACATATAAAGTCTGAATTGCTGGAGTTTTTGGTTTTATCGAAACAACTACTTTTTGTAAAGGGAGTTTTCTAGATTGGTCTTTGTGAAATATTTCTGGAAGAAAATAATATTTAATACATTTAACAATTTTGGTAAAAATATATTTAAGAACTCCTACTTATTTTGTCTGCCTATTAAAAATAAAATCAAATAAAAATCACATAAGAAGTAGCCCTTAAATATGAAGGTAAAGTAAACTCGTGTCACATGTTAAAGACTCACCAAGGAAAATTTTTTTAGGTTGGTGCGATGAATTTTCAGGAACAGTATAGTAATTTACTTCTCGAATTAAGTTTCCTTTTTGCATAGATATTAATTTATTATTTGATGGAGTCTGTTTATGTTCCATCACATTTTATTTTCGTCTTTCCGAACATAATTGTGTTGAGCTTATATTAGTCTATGTAAATCAAGTGAAACAATAATTTTTATGCAAAATAAACGTTTGCTATTTAAACACACATCTTGCTAACCAACTGACTTATGACGTTAGTTGTATTCTTTTTCGTTCTGCGTCTATTTTAATTAAATAAGAAGTTTATATATTTTTGACTTCATTATCTTCTTCGTTCTGTTTTAAATACCAGTGAGTAAAACTCAACCAGATATTAAAATGAATCTTAAAGAATCATACACGCCTCTTTATATACATAGAGTATATGAATGCTTTGAAGTATAATTGAAATTATTGTTGATAATTAGGTATATATTGTATATCGAGAGATTTCGAAAATAGAAGTTAAAAAAAACAAGACATGTACTTGTCAAAATTGCATAGCGTGACGTTTGAACCATTTGTAAATTATAAGCAGATTTTTACAGGTGTTATAAAGAAAGAGTGTTGGGCGTGTATCGGACCTATGAATGTTTGATTAATTTATATAAAAATGTCGGAACAAGAAAAAACCAGTGGTGGTAGTGCCATTAGTAGTTCCACGATCACGGTGGAGAAGACGAATGCTAGTCCCCACAAACAGCTGTTTCGACCCAACGAGCTGCAAGAAGACTCCGAAACTCACCATAAACGTCCAAAGGCACCTTTTGTACCTTGTAATTTATTTTCTTCTCTCTCGCTTTTTTATGCAAGGGTTTTTATTTCATTAACATGACAATTCTGCACTTAGGATACCTACTCTTATTTCGCATTTTGTTATATATTTTTCGGAGTCTTATCATGTAAGTGAAGTAATATAATAATAATGATAATGTCCTCCCGGCCGATTACGGCCACGGCGGCCAATCTCATTGAGACTAGCCAATGGCTCGGGACATATTATAGTGCACGAGTGTACGCGCAGACACAAGTGCACTCTCTGTTCCTTATCACTCTCATATTCCGGTTGGACGAATGCTCGACACGACCAGTGAGAGCTAAGGCGCAGGACCGACGGCTTTACGTGCTCTCCGAGGCACGGGGGTGACACACCGCCAACTTCCCAACTCCGGGCTGTTACTGAGGCTAACGAAACAGAAAGACTCAATAACTAAACTTGGCCCGACCCGGGACTCGAACCCAGGACCTCCCGGTGTGCGACCGTGCATGCTAGCTACTACACCACCGAGGGAGTGAAGTAATGCACTTAGTATTTAAATAGTATCTAAAATATAAGAAAGAGAAAGACTAAAAGAAAAGGGACACATTATTGATTTACTATTAGAGACAAAAAGATAAATACAACAATATTGTTATTACAGTGTACCCATGGATACTGATTTAAACACACACGTGGCCTATATTTTGTTATTATAATAATACATAACTGTTTAGGTAATTAATAATTTCAGCCGTAGAAGAAAAATTAAAAAAATTAATAGAAGATTCCACCCTTTCTGAGAATGCAGAAATCAAGGAGCGAATGGAACGTGAGCATTGTAAGCTTTTTAATCTAGTTTATGAATAAATAAAATGTATTTATTTATTTAATTTTGACAAGTGACAAGTATTTTCAGCAGTTATTGTTGATTCTGACAAACATAAACAAAGCGCTGCAAAAAAGATGTCGTCCAGTATTGAAAGGCGGGAACATTCACCTGAGGCCATTATATTAGCTCCCGTGGAACTGGATAGTAAGGTGAATCATTAAATCGTTACTGTACACAAAACTGTCACGCGACAGTCTAGCTTTAGCCAGTAGGGTAGACCGGGGACAATTAAAACAGTTCATGATTGCAACATCTTCAATTTCTCGAAAACTATGATAAGTAGGTGTGTGATGCTTCGTTTGTTGCTTCGTCGTCCATATTTGGTTTCGTAGTTAAATGCGGCTAGAGCCAGCGAGAGACACAGTCGTGCACAGGTCTCTTCAAAGAATTTTGCGCCAAAAAGTAAGGATTCACTATGCCCTAGTTAATGTTATTTCCTTATTTAAATCTTGTTGTTTAACACTTTTTCTTATTTTGGTGTCTTGCTTAGCTATTTAAGAGTGTTTTTATTAATTTTAATTAATGTTAAAGTTAGTAAAAAAATAAATATTGAGTATTTAAGTAGAAGATATGAGATGGGTACCTTTGAAACAATTTGTATGTGGACGTTTGAAACGTTTCAAACGTCCGTAGATATTTTTCGCATTCTTACCCGGCTGCACAGAAGTAGGATTGTATTTTCTAGAGTGTAAATAGTGTAGTCACTAGGCTATGACTTTAAGAAACATTCAAACTGGGTTTCGAGTTTCTGGAATGTGTCTATATAATAGTCAAATATTCAGTGATTTGGATTTTGCACCCTCTTCTGTCACAGACAGACCAAACCCGAAAATTCAGAGTTTTAGAGATTTCAGAGCCAATTTCTTCTGCTGCAGCTGAACCTCCAGTGCGATTCACTTAGACAAGACAACAAAAGAACAAAGACAACACTAAGCAAGGCTCCACAACTAAATTTTGCGACAGGAATTCAAGTAGTTCCTCCAACTCCTCCGTCATGCTTAGTGAACCTACTACCATACCAGTTTCGTTAATTCAACATGACATAATTAATCAGCCAGAGCCTATCGCAGGGCTTAAAGCGGATGTTTCATCTTCTCCGATATGCTCAGCCACTCCACAGCCAAGTTCCTCTCTAATACCTATGTTAGAAATACTACATGATCCTACCAACTCGACGACCCCACAAAAACTAGAGTCCGCCATTCCATTTACGCAGATACCCCAGAGAAAAAAAACATTAGAATACGAACCGAAGACAGAGTGAGAGAGAAATCTTTGCGAAAGTTCAATATTTAGTAACTCATGATGGCACTAGCTTACTAAGATTTTCCCCATCAACTACTTATGCTTAAATTAAGTAAGTTCGTATTTTTAGTAACGGTTTAGTTCTTAGTGGAGATCAGTCTTTATAGAAACCCTGTCATAATATAGGTATTAATACCCAAAATATTATTTTACTCTTCAATACCAAATAATAACTAAGTTGGTTGATCTTCTCTGAAATAAATTTCACAAGAAGAGTTATATATATCGTTATACTGGTTAGTAATTGATGGTTATGATTGAAACATTGTCATGATTAAAACATTGTTATGATTGGAACGAGCTGTTTTGTATGAAACTGGATTACCTTCTTTTTCTCCCTCATGTAGTGGTATTACAGCATAGTAAGATATTAATTCTGTTAATGATTTGAGATAGTATTCACTAGCACAAATTTGATCACTAAAATTATATAAATAAAAGATATATAGAGTTTTTTGTATTAGGAATCTTTTTGCATTTATAACTTTTAAAATAATAATGTTACGTTGACGGATTTATCAAGATCTCAATAAATAAAGTAATTGTAAGATATATTGTTAAGAATGATAAAAAAACCTTTAGTATTTCCTCGAATATTTTCAGTGTTTCAATTATCCCTACATAGTGTTTCAACCGTCCTTGGGGTGGGGTCAATAGAACCAGTGTGCCCGGTCTTCTTTAATAGGTGATTCCAAATAGAGTTATAGATTATGTTTAATTTAAAAGCTAGATAACTACCCTTTCTGGTATTTAAATATGAAGGATGTGGATACTATAGATACTACACTGCACACGGTTAAAGCAAAATTGTTTCATTTGTCCCCGGTCTACCCTACTATATAAATATATTTACTTGCTCACTGTGTCACTGATAATAAACAAAAAGCTTTATTCTGTATACATAGATTATGATAATAATATATTTTATAGGGACTCAAAAAGAAGGTTTAATAAAACTTAATATCTTTCTTTCTCATTATATTTTAAATTCAGAATCATTAAATTTCAGAAGGGTGCGACTATTTCTCCACCACAACCCATACCAACAAAAGTATCATGCAAATCCGAAATAAAAGAAGCGAATAAGAAATCTGAACCACAATCGGAAGAAGACAGCATCAACGAAGAAATTGCTGAGTTACAAACTCCTGAAATGGCTAATAAACAATCCGAATGGGTAAGCAATATTAAGCATGTCAACTTTCCAATATTAAGAACGCTATTAGTTAATTTTGTGTACTTCTCTATTTTGTCGTAAGCGCATTTAATAATATAATAGGTATATATAATATAATAGGTGAATAGGTAATGTATCCAACATTATCCATTATTAAATTTTTTCTTATTATTCTCAAAATATAAGGCAGCCCGCACGCTTACAATAATTTAATATTTTTTTAGTAGTGGTACATCGACAGACTTAATATGTAGCGTATTAAAGTACCTAATATATTATAGACTATAGTCCTTTTAATTGTCATATATTTGTATAAATATGTACTGAAAATTTTTGCACATCAGGACGTTGCTTGGTTAGAATTTTATTTTTTCACGTTGCTTTTCATTGAAGTATATTTTTATTTTATGATGACACTACATTATTATCGTTGTAGACTGACGATGAAGGAGCGGGCGGGCTGCCGCGTAGCGACTCGCGTGCGTCTCGCGTGTCCCGCATGGTACAACAATTGTTTTGTTGTGGAGTCGCTCATGAAGCACCCTCAGAGGACAACATCTCAACACAACGTGCCTTTGGACAAGGCATATAAGGCCAATATTTTATACAAGACGTTCTTTCTGTAATATAACTTATATTATTGTAATGACCATTTTCGATTTTGATTCAAAATACATTCGATGATAAAGGATATTGTTTAGTCAATTTTTCAAAACGAGTTTCCTATTTAATCTGTACAATCGAATATGATCAGCCAGAAAAGTCAATGGTTGTTAATGTGGTGCATGTAATTTATATTGTAAATAAAATTTTAGGTATTATAAAAGTATTGTTTTCTTCTCATTAATTTAAGCGCCATTTATTTATTTTATTAATATTTTAGTCACCGTTCACACATAGTTAACTGTTGTTAAGCAGTAGTCCTGTTGAATTTAAAGAATTAATATCTTGACTTTTCCTACGCACAATATGTCATTTTACATATATTTTCATAAATTATTTTTTTGATTTGTAATATGTCCGATTTTAATAAGAAGTTAAAATTTAAGGTTGTTAAAATTTTCTTGCAGCACAATCTTTCGTTCACTTCTAAGAAAAAGGAAATATCTTGGAATGATAAGAAATATCACGAAAATATAGCGCCTAAAGTAAGTTTTAAATATCAACGAACTTACCTATACATTTTGTATGTCCAGAGCCTATAATAAATAAATAAAAATAAAATAAATACCATCTATATTTACTGCAGGAAACAACACAAAAAACTATGTTAGACCGACGAGCTTCTATAACACCTTGCTTCAGACAAATAGGGCCAAATGAAGGACCCTCTGGAATTTCTATAAATTTACCAAAGGTAGGTACTTATACTTTATTATTAAATACCTGTATCTATGTATGTACGTTCGGGTCGAATCTTGTAACTGAATTTTAAAGCTGTTTTCAATCAAGTGCAATGTTTTTAATATTAATTCATACATTACTTTTGGGTCTGCCCGTGACCACGGCTGGACCACTTAAAAACACGCGTTGAAGTCCCGTGTTGCCATATGTAGATACCTACATAATTAATTCACATGTTATGTAATTTACAGAAATCTTTGAACTGTGTAAATCAACCTTCAGGAATAAATATCAATATTTCAAGGGTGAGCTTTTGTTTATATTTTATTTATGTTTCGTAGTTTATCAGAAGTGAAAATAATGGTTACATTGCTTTATTATATGGTAACTAACGTTGTGCTATTATTTTTTAAATAGAAGTGCATAGCGAGCAAATCAAACATTACCACTGACGAACATCCAGACGAAGAAACTAATGAAAGTTCAGTGGAGAAATTCGAAAAGGTATTAATATGAAAATATCGTAAACTTATTCATATTATAAACAATACTTATATAAATCAAAACATTACAGATCAAGCGTGACGCTGCCTTTGCAAATTTCGTCGACATTCTTAAAGAAAAGTTTAGTAACATTCAAACTAAAATGAAGAGCATTTTTCAAACTTAATGTACTCTGGTTTTATAAATAAAATTTTAATATTGCTATTTTATATTTTATACGTTGTATATATTTTAAACAATCACAGAAAAATACAAAACAGAATTACAAAAAGTTTACAAATAGGTATTAGGTATAATATATTTTTAAATAGATATAAAAAAATGTCATTTATATTTTCAATTTTAAATGTTGATTTGTTAAAACCGTCAATCCCAAAATTGTTACTAGAAGCAGCATCTTATTTTAATTTTGTTCTCAAAGCCTGATCGATGCGGACACTTTTAGGCACATTACATACGTTACACGAAGGCCCTTTCAAAGGCATTTGATGGGTTAAATTAGCAGCGCGGGCCGCGTTGTAGTCAACCTCGCGAGGTCTCCAGCATAGCTCAGTATTGCCACACTTACAGGTCATCTCGCGGCATATCTAAGCAAAAACATTAGATAGTATTTATTCATAAAGTGTATAATATTAATAGATCTATAATTAATTTTACTTAAAATAATCTACTTTGAACATGAATATTTCTTTCTTTAGTCATAAGTGAGATTAACGCCCGCACTCACAGTCACTTAATGAACCATTTAGACGTTTTTTAGTATGGAGTTTCTCGACTTAATGAACCATTAAGTATCTATGAGTGGATAAATAGGAAATGTACCTATAAATAAACACAGAATAAATTGTTTGGGCTTACCTTAGTTTAATAAATAAATTTAAGAATTATTTTTTGTTCCTAAAATTAAAAACAAAGTATAGTAGGTTCTACACTTACGGATGCGAGATATTCATCTCGGCAAGAATCGGGCCAGTCGCAAATCCATTTAGGAGGCACACAAGGCATACTGGGTGGCGTGAAGCAATTGCATGGATGGGTCACACACGTGGAACAACAGCATTGCTGACACATTGAATATACCTGTATTTGAAATTTTAAATAAAGATAATACTTATTCGGATATTGTGGATTTTTTAATTCCCAAGTTTCGAATGTTTGAGTATAGAATACCGTACTGGTACCTACTATAAAAATAATACTCAATACTCGTGGGAAAAGGAGAGACTAATATTCTGGACATTTCTAAGGTTATTTTTATTATATAGGTAATACCTATATGTATGGAGTTGTTGCAGTCAATAATATCAAAAATCTAATTACTTATTACTTACCAGCCAAATAGCACGACCAATCTCATTTTGAACGCTCGGTAAGCAATTACATAGAAGACAGTTCTCAAACTTGGAAAGCTCTGGTATACCTAAATTCTTTTCTATTCCCGAAGGTCCTAATATCACCTGAGAAAAAAAAAAAAAGAGCAAGCATTTTAATGTGTTTTTTTTTATAAAAAGATTCTTATAGATTTACATTACTCGTATTTAGACTTTTAGTTTTTGCTAAACTTACGCTACCTTTAACCGTGAGATTAAGGTATCTTATTCTAATAGGGAAAATGTTATAAAAAAATTAGGGATTTGATTGATAAAAAATATATCGTCACTTAAAAGATGTCGGAAAGAGGAAATAGGTATGCTTTTGTTTTTTCAAACTTTTTATGTTTCAGTGTCACTGTAAAAGTTGGTTGGTTTGACTTTGAAGAAAATAATGGAGTTCATAAACTTACAGAGAAAATGCTATTCAATATACCAAATACTATTTTATAAAAAAAAATAAGCAACTTACATCACTTGCAAAAAATTGGCAACAAGGCGCGCAAGTACCCAGACTGTCAACGTACGCGCACTGCACGACATTTTTGTGTCCTTGCAAACCTTTCACCACATTGATGGTATTCCTAGCCACAGCATAAGCACCAGCTAAACAAGCAGTATCTGTGCAACAACCTTTAGCTGCACACACTGCTTCATTGCCACTCATTATAGACGATGTTACGCACTCCGTCTAGTATAAGAAATTTAAATCTTGTTTTTATATGTTTCCGATAACTTATACCTTATATTTAATAGACGTCAGTTAATAAACTTAAATTATATTTTTTAGTCAGCCCTTCTTAACGTCCCACTGCTAGGCCTCCTTCCTTCAATATGAGGGGGATCTTGCTGTAACGTATGATGTACAGTTTGAGCTGTATGGTTGTGTGTCTGATTGTGCTGTATGGTTGTGTGTGTTTGACGCAAAAAATACTAAATATTTTTTAAATAAATTTATAATTCTATATTCACATAGTGAAAAAATTTTGCCCTAAAAATTCTTACAGAAAATTTTGCAATAGCATAAATCTTTCACAAGGTACAGTCGCAATAACTATTTAAGGCACCCTAACGAAGTAAAGTAAGAACTGGAGACATACAAAATAGTAAAAAATAATTATTTTTAATACCTGTTCTTGAGTCAATGTACACGGATGGACTGCTGCCGAAAGCACTGGTACCATAGTTTGTGGCGTAGCACCGCCTATGACAGGCACACGTACATTTTCCGGAGGAACCCGCAGAAAATCAGCCAACATAGTATTAGCTCTAACACAGTTTAACTCCACACAACCTAAGAGTAGCCTCGGGTTGTAAACTCCGCGTAATCTTTCAATTTCACTTACAATCGGCACCATACTCTCTACTGGCTCTGTAGCTACTATTGTAAAGGCCTGTTTAAATATTGAAAAGTAAATTTATTGCTTTAAAATGATGATATAAAGTACTGTTTATTATAATTATTTAAAATATACTGTTACAGGTGCTTAGTTCGCATTTTTAGAGATCTTTGACATCAGCATGAGATAGTTGAAAATTTTTGTTGTTTTAGATTTAATAACTGGATATGATTAACTTTATTCTTTTGTTTTAACTTACATATGGGCATGTATTACAAATCTGAAGGGCAATCTCTGTTATGATTGGAGCGTTGTTCTCAAAACTATCACATTCATTCCTTGCAACTATTACGACGACTCTTGCACCCTGTAATTATATGAACATTTATAACAAAGGTACGTATTATAGGTAAAGGTGGCACAGTGGTAAAGCGCTCGCGTGGTTAATCAAGTGAAGCAGGTTCGGGTCTCGCCTTCTGATATTTTCATGCGTGAATCATTTCTAACACGATTACCAGAAAATATCGTTAGGAAACCTGCATGTCCGACAGAATCTACATAGTTTTCTAAGGCATGTGAAGTCCGCTAATTCGCGCTTGGCCAGCGTGGTGGTCAATGCCTCATTCCCTCTGTGACCAGCCGTGGGACATTAAAAAGCGCAGAATACCAGTATTACAAGTATTACATCTAATTTTAACTTGAAGGGTTTTTTTAGTGTTGTGGCCATATTGTTAAAAAAAAATAGTAGCCATTTAGTACCTACCTTTAGAGCGTCACAAAGCATGTGGCGTCCAGAAAAAGATGACACTTTACATTTAGTGTCGACGTGACTGAGTTCCATCCCACACCCACACGTGGCACAAATATCGTATAATGCTATTTCATCCAGTAATGGACATTGTTTTAAAAGTAAGGCTAAAGGTTGACCTAAAATATAAATTCATTCTCATCAATGTCTGATTTCAAACAAAACATACATACGAGTAGAAGTTAAATAAGTCGTGAAAATCTGACAAATATGCCGTAGTTAACCTTGGAAAATAAATTAGTACTATTTCTATTAAATTCAGTTGTTATTTATTAAAAAGGCAACTTTTGCTAATATCATAAATTTCTTTTCTCTGGTCTAGGTTATTAATTAACTTTTCCTACCATTATTTTACATTACCTACATAGTAGAAACGCATATCTCTATAATCTTTAGGAGTAACATATCACTGTTCTTACCTGTACAGCCGGCAGCTCCACAGATAGTCACTTTCATTCCTGTAGGACACGTGCTGTACGTGCATTTAACAAATCTTTTCAAAAAGCTTGAATTAGTTAAATGAGTTAAAGAATGTTGCGCTACACATGGTTTCATAAACCGCAAGGTGCCGTGCCCTGCTTTCCACAAACATTTAGAAAACATATTTTTTACCTTTACCTATGCTTAAGGCTTTGTTGCTATGTTTTTAATTTCTTTTCATTATTTTTACACTGTTTTTATTTATTTTAAGTTATATTATTTTTAGTAATTTAGATTTTTAAAAGTGACAGACGTAAGCCTAAAAGCTAAATTACCTATCTAGTATTTTTTTCTTCTTTATAGCTTTTTTCGAAAAAAGTTTTGATTTATGTCCATTCTGACAAGACGGAAAATCTTCTAAACTGATGGAGTTCCAACCTTTGATTATATACATGTCGTCCCCACAATTGTACTTTGAAGATGGATCATTTTTATACCAGATAATAAGGTTGACTTTTTTTTGGGTTTATAATTTTAAGTTTATTAATTGCATTTTTAACAATAGCAATATAAATTTAGAAAAACTGTTTAGGCTTTAATAAAAGTTACCGAATAAAATCATAAAATCACGCAATGTCGGTCGACATTAGCTAGAAATCCTTATCACAAAATTGTGGGAAAACGGTGTTGACAGAAATTTAATTGCTATACAGTGTCTTTAGACATGACTGAAACATGAATATTTGATTTTATGACGATAGTTTCGTTGTTAGATAACGAAGCAATATTCTAATGTAGTTGCACAACCATATGATTTATAGCATTTTAAGTGACGAGGAGCTTCGACGCACATTCGTTTTTCATAGAAATACTTCAATCGGCCTGCATCAAAGCTATTGAAAAATGTTCAACTTTTGCAAGAAATATTTATTTTCGAAACCAAAAGTCAACGAGTTAATACATATCGAAGGGATAATAAAACCCTTGTATTTACTGACTTCTATGGTAGGATTGCTTCCTTATAGTGTAAAGTTTGATAATTCTAAAAATGTATATAAAATCATGCGTACTTCAATTTATATAAATGCGCTGTGTGGAATATCCATAGTTGTGATTATCTTATCATTTTTAGTTCTACACATACAAGAAATAGTCATGTGTACTGAACACGTTTCAATGATCAAAGCTATTATGACTCAAATGAATTATATCTTAGAATTAATAAATTTAGTTATATTTTGTGTAGTGGCGTATTTCTGTGCTTTTATGAACCGTGTGCAGTACGTCAAAGTGCTAAACATGTTAATCAGTACGTGGTTCGATTTACCGGAGTGCGTGAATAGTAAGAAAATTCTCAGGCGATTACAATTTCAAGTAAAAATTGTAACAATGGTTACTCTATTTATTCTTACTCTTATGCAAGTGTGTATAAATTTTTCCCGAAACAACACATTATGGAAGATGATTCTAGTCACGATAACCTTCAACTTATCGCAAACTATACAGTTTATTACATTAGCACTATATTATGCCTTTGTTATGATGTTGGCCGCAATTTTGACGAATATTAACGAACATTGCTTAGAATTAGCAAAGGTAAAGACGACCCCAGTAAGTGCATTTTTGGAGGTGAAGACAAAATCCTTAACATTGCGACAAATGGAATTAGCGTACATTAAAGCTTTCGAAATCAAAACTTATATAAATGAAGCTTTTCAAGGACCAATTTTGGCTTCTTCTATACAGTGTTTTCACTCAATTGTGAGTGAGTCTTATATAATTTATCATGGACTCGTTACTGGTGGAATTCTCTCATCGCACGATATTGTTAATTGCTCTGTATGGATCATGTATCAATTTTTAAAAGTTTATACTCTAGCTTACGCTGGAAGCTTATTGAAACTTAAGGTAGGTTTATTTAATAAAGATTAATGAAAAAATGTCTATCCCCATTTGTCTATACATTTGTCTATTTGTCAGTCATTTCTAAATCACTCGTAAGATCGTTATAATACTTTGGCAAGATTTTGTTAGCTAACTACTTTTTGTACTTAGTAAATCATTTCTTCATCAAAACCTGCGTTTTGATTTTGACAGAAAAAAATTATGGCACCCTTTTTGGCACCTAAGTCCCGCCCTATCAAGACGAATATAAGTTCGTAGCTTCGTATTATTCAACCATTTAGTAATAACAAGCCTATATTACGTTCCTTAATAACTTTGTCATACTTTTTTTTATTACTCGATCTAATGTTATTTCAATGGTGGATAAAAAAATACAAGAGCTTTTCGAGAAAGTGAAAACATTCCTGCCGAAAAAACTCTAAAATGGATTCGAGTAAGAATAACAAAATATGCCATTTTTTTATACATTTTTTTTCCTATAGGCTACCATAATCGGTCAGACATTGCATATAATTCCAACCGAGAAGCAGGACTTACGGTGGTTATTAGAGGTCGGTAATCATCATAATATAAGTGGTACCTACGTAAGAGAAATTGAATTATGTATTATAACATTTTAATTTTCAGATACAACACTTCTCCTCGCTCATTTCCTACCAGAAAATTGAAATGACTGTTTATGAATATTTTCCTCTGGACGCAACCTTAATTTTCAATGTAAGGGCTAAAAATCTTATTCTTTGTAGGTATAGGTATAAAATTATGCATTTTCGAACCATTTTAAAGTTTTGTCAGATTTACGTATTAAAATCTAGACGGTACCTAAACTTATATTATCGGCTAGAGTTTAATACAAGTAGGTATAATATACTTATAATTTATTATAAATTGTAAGTTGCTCTCGATGTTACAGATTTTTTTTTAATTACAGATGTTGGCGTCCGCAATTATGTACTTAATTATTTTGGTCCAATTCGATAAAAGAGAATAAAGAATTAGGCGTATATATTGTCACGTTTTAGTAATTATGTACTTACTTATTTACATGGACAATACTCGGTTGTTGATATTAACTCGGTTGGAAGGTGTTTTTAAATAGTTTCTTAATTAAGTTTTGGTTTTAAATATTTAAATATTTTTTACCCGACTGCACCAGAGACTGTAGCCTAAACGGTTGGATGAATTTTAGCTCGAAAGGTGTCTTAAGATTCGTCTCAACTGTATGATGTAAGTATATCAAAATTATAATAAATAAAATGGCGGTTTATTTGCGACACATTATATGATTTAATTTTTTTTAAACCTATCAAGTGAGGTATCAAAAAATACTTTTGAATTGTCTTTTTTGCAGTCGCGTTTTCGATTTTTTTTATAATCACTTGTTTAAATAATCAGCCCCACTGAGCATCTTTCGACATTCTTCTCAGGACTTCTGTATCAATTGTAATATAACTACTGGTTAAATTTCCTTTGAGTAAAGTTATTCCTTCATATGCGCAAGCGATCCCGCGACGTCCAAGTGCACTCTCTATTCCCGTACCTCTCATACTCCGGTCTCCGGTGGCACTACTACTCGACGCGACCATTAAGAGTAAAGCGCAGAACCGACGGCTTTACGTGCTCTCCGAGGCCCGTTGGTGCTGAACCCCTAACCCAATTCCGAGCTGTAACTGATGCTTACTTAACAGAAATACTCAATAATTTAGTTATGGTTAGTCCGAACCAGGACTCGCACCTAGGATCAATAGATGTGCAACCGTACATGCTGAATACTACACAGACCGAGGTAGTTAAAATAAAAAAATGAGGTAATTATTTCAATAATATACCCAAAAGAATATTATTAACTATAAAATTATTTTTCTTTCTTTAATATATTTTGATGTCTGTAATACTGTGTAAATATTTATTTTATTCTACTTGGGTGAAAAGAGTAAGTACCTACGTAGGTGTATAAGTATTATAAGTTTTATTCTGTTATATAAATTCTACCACATGAATAACTGTTTTTCTTTGTAATAATCTTCTGATTTTTCTTGACTATTTTTTATTAAATTTCGAGTAAATCAACCCCGAAAACATATTTAAATTTTCGATATAGGTAAATAATGAATATACCTAAATAAAAATTCAAAATCGACATGTACCTAATTGTTTTAAATATACACGTGAACATATTAATTGGTACAATTAAAAAAAAATTATACACTTTTTAGGGTTCCATACACAAAGGTCAAATGTGTACGTCCGTCTGTCTGTCTGTCTGTCCGTCTGTCACTACGCTGTGTCTCACGAAGCGTGATATTTAGAATTTAGAAAGTTGAAATGTTCACAGATGATGTATTTTGTTGCTGCTTCATCATCAAATACTAAAAATTAGAATAAAATAAATATTTAAGGGGGCTCCCATACAACAAACGTCGTTTTTACTCGATATTGTTAATGGCAACAGGTAAACGCTTGAAATATATTATATTTATACTAGCAACTCCCACAGCTCCGCCCGCGCCCGAGAGATGAAAATTCTCAGTCCTATCAAATACACACAAAATATTCATAAAAGTCAGCTGTTTCGGAGGAGTTCAATAAAACACATTCAATAAAACACTGTGACACAAGATTTTTATAAATTAGAAGAAGAAGATTATGGTACAGAATGTTTCGTGCGTGAGACCGACTCGCACCTGGCCGGTTTTCGTATACATGTCTAATAATTTGATAGTAATTATTATGTAAATAATATATTTATAATTTTTACCTTGATAAAAACTTAGATTGCAAATAATATTATAATATGTACCTAATACAAAAAATATTGCCTTGCTCCAATGTAGCCAATATTAAAAATGAAAATTTGTTTCAAGCTGGCAACTTTTAACTTTACATTACATTATACATTCTATTGATGGAAAATGAAAATTGCCAATTGGAATTAATTTGCTGATGTAGCGGTGTTTCGCATTGTGCTTGATTTAAAGTTTTACTTTATTTACTTTTAAATAAATTCTTAGAACATTATATTTAGCCTTCTAGTTTTTATAAAGTTGCAGCTGTGGAGAGATTACACAAAATGGTAAGTTCTTTACAGACAGGAAACGATAAACCGAAAATAATACTTAATATTATATCATGGTTCGATATTTTTATTGTTATTTTACAAAACTTTTATGTTCCAATAGTAATAATGCCGGTAAATGTGTAGCCATTTTGCGGAACTACTCCTATTCTAATGGCCGAGCGCCATGTCATAGCTCAAATCACATGTTTTATTTTTTTCTCTATCATTTATACTAATTTATATAGTAGTAGAATGCGTTTGATGTTATCGGCAAATACAAGTACACTATGTATATTGAAATGCGGCTGTAATTATTTTCATATTACAGAATAATGATAACCTACAATCTGTTAACCGGCGGAATATTTTGTTATCGATTATTATGACTGCATAACCTTACTTTGAAGTTTTAGCCCTAACTGCGATATATAAAACCTATACTATCCTTTAAGGATATTTTCTATTATCCTTACTTATATTTGATTACTATCATTTTATTACGATCAATACTTTATCAATGAACTAGGCACCTACTTATCTATGTAACAAAACAACCAAGTAACAATATCAAAACATTGCATTTTACAATAAAATTTGTAATCATAACCACTTTTCCCTAATCTACAGATTGTATTATAATTTCAAAGATCCTATTTCTTAAAATGTATAAGTGTTTTTTTTTATTTATCATATGAGATTTATTTATAAATTACTCTCTTGTCAAAGGTAAAATTAAAATGTTTTGTTTTCATCAAACTACTTTAGATGTATAATAAATAATAATTTACATTTTATGTTATACACTTATTCTCTATTAAAATAATAACAATATTTATTCCTTAAGAAATAAGCAAGTAAATAATTTATAATTAATATATAAAATTAATATATTTCAAATATTATGATTCATGATTTTATATTGTCATGTCATTGAAAAAAAAACACACTTGTTTTGTATAATTTATGCAATCATGAAGTAAACTAATTTCTTGAATATGCCTTTTTATACATCTTTGATGATAAAGGTTTCAATTATGAATAATGTATTATTTTTCATTTCAACTGGCATGCTTTGGAGCCATTTTAAAAGAATTGAATTATTTTTTGTACAGATGGATGGTGGCATAGTACACCCTCACCCTGGTGTTGTGCACGGGGGTGTACCAGGTGTGGTACATGGGTTGCCCATGCATGGAGCAGGGCCTGATGGAGAGCATGCTACTCATGGACCTCGCCGCCGCTATCAGAATAGAACAAAGCCTCCAAATAATTTAGAACGCTTACCCCTAGATGAAGCTGCTAAGAGGGTGTGAAACTAAACTTATTAATATTCAAGCTCTTTTTTAGTTTGATCAATATTGTATGCTAATATTTTGTCATGAAAGATACATAAAAAAATCCTGAGTTGTAATTTCTTTCTTCGACTAACCTCCTAATGTTATTATCCAGGAAATGGAATCAATGCCAATGAAAACACCAGTGTCAGTACTACAGGAGCTCCTGGCCAGACGTGGTACAGTCCCTAAGTATGAGCTTGTCCAGATAGAGGGGATGATTCACGAGCCTACATTCCGTTATCGTGTAACTGTTGCCGATTTAGTTGGTAAGTATTTAAGTATTGTAATGAAGATAGAAAATCATTATTATATATTGTTGAGTTTGAAAGTTACTTAAGTTCTTTTGGATTGAAATAATATATATTTTTATATTGAATGATATTCTATTTATTATATTTTTATCAAATTCCTCTTGGTTTATTTATTTCTATAAAATATTTAATATATTATTTAAAAAACTAGAATGAGAAAGTAATTAACTAAATATTTGGTTGAAGCATGTATGTACTATAGAAAATAAATTAATTGTTCAATATTTTTAGCAATGGGTACAGGTAGATCGAAGAAGGAAGCAAAGCATTCAGCGGCTAAAGCTCTGCTAGACAAGCTGACTGGTGCTGCCCCCGCTGCTGATCAGTCCACTAATGGAAGTGTACCACCTGAGACGTGAGCATTATCTGCATACATTTATTCATGTTTTTTTTTAATCTTTTGTTTATTTTCACCAGTTTTCTTTTGCCAGTACTCAAGTCTGATGCTTCTTCTTTCTGAACTGGTACTCATGATGTTAGTAAAAAATTGTAATAATTTTATGCTGAATAAGATATTTTGAACTTTTAAATTTAATATTATATTATTTAATGAAATAATTTTTGTACTGTAATTTAATTTTCTTATATGAATGAAAAAATAAGTAAAAAACTAGAGTTAAACCATCATTTGACAGGATAAAGAATACTTAACCTATATTTTTTGTATTTTTTTTTCTATGAATTTTCATTTATGGTCTTATGTCAATTTTATGTTAAACATCTCAGTAGTTTGTCTGAATTATTATTCACTTTTAAATTGATTATGTATCCTTTTTGTTTAAAATTAATTATAATTCATGTGAAAACCTCAGTGATACAATAAGTGTCAACTGTCGTACAATTTCAGTGGGACTGTTGTGTCATCATTTGAAGACAAGTTGATGGGCAATCCCGTGGGATGGCTGCAAGAACTGTGCATGTCACGCTTCTGGCCACCGCCGTCCTACCACGCAGAGAGTGATGATAATGTTGCTAGACGTAAGTTATGACAAATTCTCACTACTACTGTTAAATACGTTAAAGTTTATGTATACATGTGTTAGGTATCTCTTCATAGTGATACAGTTGAATGGAATTGGACGAAATATACACTTAGGCGCAAAACTGTCCCAACCATACATGAAATTCGTATTTTTCGTAAAAAAAAAGAAGTGATAATTATTCAAAACTTCAACTATATTTTAACAATAGCAGACATGACACAAAGTAGGAAAGTGAAAATTAAATTGTTACATCTCTATTATGTATTCATAAACACAAAATAATATTGGGACACTTTTGCACCGCTTTGGAAAAAATAAAAATTCGAATTCTCTCTTCGGCATACTTCTAACAAGTTTTAAGCAATAGTCAAGATAAATTTTATATTGTTCTCGTAATCGTTTCCATAAAATATTGACATTAGTCAACCATCATCAGATGGTGATGAGTCATAAACCCTTAGTAAAGTCCTATTCAAATCTATCCTTAAATTTCCTATGACTTTAAGGTCTGTGCTCAGTGCAGGCTACTGTAGCACTTCAAATTCTTGTTTATTCAACCAATTCGAACCAATTTCCTCGCGAGTGCTTGAGGTCTTTATCATATACTCGACCGGTACTCAACGAGCGATGAGACACCTGACTGCGGGAGAAGCAAAATGGGCCTTAATGCATCAGTACTAGTTCGCAGAGATACTAGTAAAATAGTAAGTAAGTGAATAGAGCAATGGGCTCTATATTCGGCTGGCTTTAGGGCCGTATAGAGAAAAAGAAGAAGCTTTTACTGTCGAAAAAAACTAAAAGCTCGTCTTAAGTTTGTGAAGAAGTATTAGTCGTGGACAGCCGGTGATTCGAGTCGTGTAAAACAAAGATTAACAGATACTCTATAGACGGAAGGCAATGGGATTGGAAGAGAGACGAAGAGAAGAAGAATGTAAAAGATTTCATACAAACAGTTTGTTGAGGCTTCATCTCATTAAATTATTTCATCAATTTAGGTTATAAGTTATTTTTATCAACATACTAATGTATTGCCGTTTATTTCCGTCAGGCGTAATATATTTGTCAAACCAGGCACTGACGGTGATTAAAAAATTATCTTTTGTACTTTTTTCTTAACTAATAAACCATTGAGACTGCGTGCTGCTTGGTCGTTATTTCATTTTTTTTCAATCTTTTATTTAAATCCCAGTCTTTAAAAACCCCCTATACGAACACAGTTAACCATGGAGGTGAAAATGTCAAAATTTTCAGCTGCATAGGTGACAGAACTGGATCTGATAGAATTAAACGATATAATGCAAAAAGAATTGTATCTCAATATTATGGATACAAATTTGACAGAAACTATCGAAAATATGCCGCTACCTTAAAAAATACTTTTTCAACACAGTAAAGACCTCGAGCAGTCGCGAAAAAATTGGTTTGAATTGGTTGAATAAGCCAGAATTTGAAGTGCTACAATAGCCTGCACAGAGCACAAACCTTAAAAGCGATAGGAAATTTGAGGACAAACTTGAACAGGACTTTACTAAGCGATTATGACTCACCACCATCTGATAATGGTTGACTGATGTCAATATTTTATGGAAACGATTACGAGAATAATATAAAATTTCTCTTGACTATTGCTTAAAACTTGTTAGAAGTATGCCGAAGAGATTGGCAGAAGTGATGAGAGCAAAAAGTCTTCGGACTAAACATTACAGCTTCGAATTTTTATTTTTTCCAAAGCGGTGCAAAAGTGTCCCAATATTATTTTGTGTTTATGAATACATAATAGAGATGTAACAATTTAATTTTCACTTTCCTACTTTGTGTCATGTCTGCTATTGTTAAAATATAGTTGAAGTTTTGAATAATTATTTCACTTCTTTTTTTTACGAAAAATACAATTTTCATGTATGGTTGGGACAGTTTTGCACTTAAGAGTATATAGCACAGGGCTGTGAGTTGAAGTATCACATAGGCTTCAGTTGGAACCCCCGATTGCACTCAAGAAAGCAAAAGTTATACATGACTGAAAATTTATATTGTATTTAATTTAATAAAGATGTTTTTTTAATCTAGTGACTCACACTCGTTTCGTCGGGTACGTCCCTGGGTTTCTGCAAAATTTAAAGTTTTTTGTATAAAAAATGAAGGACTTTCAAACTTGTGATAGCACATAGACCTTAATCCTGCCCTGTTACAAAATCTGTTCTTAGCGCATGTCTAATAAATATAAACCTACCTCTCTGCCGACTGCCAAACTTCATCTTTTTATGTTTTCGATATTTCATGATGAGTGACCTTTCGTTTTTATATATTTAAAAGATAAAAGATTTATGTGCAATGTTATAATCCTATCAAATTGTATTTGTAAGTAAAAATATCTGAAATATTATTTATTTATGAATTCTTTATAGGTTTACCACATGAACGTCAGTTCACAATCGTATGCACTCTACTGAAGCGTCGTGAAGTTGGTACAGGCAAGTCTAAAAAGCTCGCCAAGCGCCAGGCCGCATACAAAATGTGGCAAGTGTTGCAGGATAGCCCACCAGAGACCTTCCAGACTGAGGAAGAGGTATGTGCACTATATTGTGGATGTATTCAAAGAAAAAAAGAGAAAAAAAGATTTTTTTTTTGTTAAAGATTAGCACCAATTTTTGTACTTAATTTGTGTAAATTATTAATATTTTTAATTGAATTTAAATTTATTGTTTAGATGTATGCTGTGTTTTGTAATACTATTTAGTGCAGTGTCCTAGTTACTAGGGCATATTAAATAAGATTTGCCTTATTTCATTTTTATAATATAAGCATTTGCATTCACTAATAGGCTTAAAAGTTAAGCCTTGAGGCAGTGTAAGTCTTAGCACTTCACATTTACTACACTGTATTAATTAGTGTTAAGGCAGAATATAATCTAAGACTACACATTTGGCTCAGTTTTTAGTTACCCTACTTGCTGTGGGGTCGTGGGTTCGAGTCCCGCTAGAGGCATTCATCTTAAAACAGATCTAGATGGTGCTGTGTGTAACAATGTCCATACATATTATATTATTAAATATGATATTATTTTATTTACATAATAGATTTGACTAACTGTGATTAACAAGCCACTGTGAGTGGCGCTCGTGTCAATCTTCTGAAAGATTGATAGCACTTGGCCAGGTCCTTACTATCTTTCGGTCGGATAATTAGTGTTGCCAGATATTCAGATCTATAAGGGTTTTTGTCTATACTAATATTGTGGTTTGTTTGTTTGAACTAGCTAATCTCTGGAACCACTAATCCAATATTTTAATTTTCTTTTGAGGAATACTTAATAGTTTATTGTTATTATAATATTTATTATAATATTACTGGCAATTCCCGCGGCTTTGCTCGCGCCCGTAGAATGAACATGTAGGGTTATAATAATTCTTTGATGCCAAATCATAAAAAAGTGATAAATAAGAATTAGTAGTCTTAATAAATATCTGAAGAAGGACACCTTTATTGCCTAGGCCCTAGGGGAATAAAAATTAGCCTATGGACTATTCTCTGACCTACCAAATATGTATTGACAAAAAAATAATTGGTCAAGCCATTTTGGAGGAGCTCAATAACAAACATTGTGACGAGATTTTTATATATTAGATATAATATAAGTAGTCTATTATCATATCTGTTCCATACTGACTGTTATAGACAAACACTAACATATTATCATTTAATTTAAAAAAAATATTTGACAATTCAAATTTTTTTTTATTTAAAATAATATTTTGAAGATAAATGAAGTAAACTATTAGCAATAAAATACAATACCAACTATTACAATTATATTGTATAAAATATAAATCTATACTTCTATACTAATATTATAAAGAAGTAAAGTTTGTGTGTTTGTTAAATTGTAAGGGGTAATCTCGGGATCTACTGAACCGATTTTAAAAATTCTTTCACCAATAGAAAGCCACATTATTGCTAAGTGTCATAGGTTATATAAAAAACCGAAAAATAAAAAGGCTTTAACGTGGTAGTCCGTTTTGCAAAGTGAATCGGAGAAAAAACGGTCGAATGAAAGCGTTTCTTACGAACGGTGCCTTAACTATGAAAGATATATTTTTGAGTTCTAGAGAAAAGATGTGGAGCTTGAAAATGCCTACAAAAAGTCAACGACAGCATATGTCTAACTTTTATATTTAAGTTACAAAAACTAGTTTTTTTAATATTAGTATAGATAATTTAATTTTTAATATTAATAAAATAATTTAAATCGTTAGGTCATATTTATTAGTCATATTACCAAAAATTATGAATCTTTATGAGAATAAGTAAACTCGTCGTCTTAAGTGTGAAGGCCAAAGCAGCGGACGGCGCGCGATGGCTTCGGGTTTAATTCGGTTCGCGTTTAAAACATAACACTCTGTACTAAAAAAAGATTATTAACATTATGCCCAACGAAGTGGGCACGGGTCAGCTAGTACTTGATATAATGAATCTGGCAACACTATCCCAATATCCAGAATCGACGTGTGATTGTTCTAGGGCGCTGTAGCGGCCAGATACGCCGACCTGAAAGATAGTAAAATCTCAACTCTCACAACGAGTCACAGCCACAAGGTATCGCAGTTTCACAAACACCTCAAACAATCAGTGGGCCCCAACCTGGCCAAGTTGCAGGTATGCTTTGATATTATATGCATGGTGCTTGTCTGTGTGTTCGTGTCTATATCACCAATTTCTCAATAGATATATTATGTGATGTGCTACCCTTTTACTTCTTAACTCCTCTTACCGCCGCACTCACAGTCACTTAATGAACTATTAAGTTATTCTTTAGTATGGAGATTTGCGACTTATGGTTCATTAAATGATTCTAAGTGCGGCTGTTAATCAATTATGAGATGAAACGACACTAAAGTAATTAAGACATTAATTTTTAATATTGTTGTTTGTTGTCAATGGTTTGGTTAATTATTATATATTTATATTTTATTATTTTTTAAATAACATTTAAAATTACTTCCTTTCTTACTAGATAGATATACTAAGTTTTGTTACAATAATTTATTTTATTTGACTTTAATTAATTGGAATATTATAATTATTTAATTTGCTATAATTGATAGTGTTGAGTGCATGATATTTGCATACATGTTTGTGAATAGCTTGTATATCTCACAAAATCAAATAGAAGCTATAATCACAAATATTTTTCAGGTCACTCCATTGAATAATAAGGACTTCAACTTCGTCCAGTTCTTGCAAGAGATTGCTTCAGAGCAGGCATTTGAAGTGACCTACGTGGATATAGAAGAAAAGTCAATGACTGGACGTAATCAGTGTCTTGTGCAACTATCAACACTGCCTGTAGCTGTATGCTATGGATCAGGTCTCACCAGCAAGGATGCTCAGTCGTCTGCTGCACAAAATGCTTTGGAGTATCTGAAGATTATGACCAAAAAGTGAAGTGTCAACATCTCGCGACATCAACTGTGACAACCTTAGTGTCCAGCTATGCGACATCGTCCACTAAACGTGATTATGCCCTATTAATATAGTCTAATGTTTATATTTAGACTGCAACAGTGAAATAGATAGTCTAGATATTGTGTTAAATGTCAGAAATGGTGTTGTGTGTGTCATTCGAAATAATTTGAAGTGCCTGTTTAAAATCAATCGTTTTTATATATACTCTGTCTATTTCATTGTTTTTAATACTTAAAACTGTCATAATAATTAAATTTAACTTAACTGTTAATACGTTGGCAATCACGTTCAGATGACGATGTGAATTAAAACAATATGGCCACTGAATTTTAATATAATGAATTCTAAGCGTAGAATGTCACTGGCTCTACGGTTGATGTTGCCGGGTCTCGTCTGTACCACTTACATTTGACCGACTCAAAGTCATAAGTACTTCGGGCTATGCTGTGTATCTGGCATATTTGCAGTGTAATACTTATGTTTACTTATTTATATTAATTAATTTACTATATAGAAGTGGCCTCATTTGTAAAGGCCATAGAGAATCTCGTTTTCTATGGATGATAGTTATGTATTTCGATTGCATGTATGTTCTTAAGCAATGATAATTGATCACTTTATGCATTTAATTTATACATTATTATACAAAAACTAGGCTTATTTTGATGAAACATGAATTGTTACTGAATAAAAAGAGTTATAGTAATCTGACAGCAGTCGCAGATAATATTACAGTATATTTTTTATTTTTTCTATCATTGGGAAACCACTTGGATACAAGTAGCAGAAGACTACACTCAAATTAAATCACAATTTGTAGTACTTCATGATCTATTCTAATATTATAAAGCAGAAGAGTTTGTTTGTTTGAATGCGCTAATCTCAGGAACTATTGGTTCGATTTAAAAAATTCTAAAAAATTCTGAAAAAAAATTTGGTTTTCAGCCTTTAGAACGAGCCGAAAAAGCATTTCAATGAGATACGTTTTTTCAGCAAAGATCTAATTTTTTTATTCAAATGGTAACCCTATCATTTAATATTAAAAAACCAATATCTAACTGATGCTAGTCCTATTAATGTATTTGATTAGATATACTTGCAAAATTAATAATATATCTTTGCATTTTCATAATAAAATATATCTAAAATACTCATTAAGTCTGAAATTTACAATAGATTTATTTATTATTTACATTCAAAGTAATGAAGTATAATAATGTAATAATGTTTTTTTTTTAAATCAATTACATAATTTATCATTCATTCCATTTTGTCTATTGCTTTTCAGACAGGACTAAAAAAGGACTATACGGAATTAAAAAGCTTGTTATTCCAATTCGAGTAATGAAAAATGAATTTATTTTTAATTAATATATACTTAAGAAGGAAATAACACGATTAAGAGATTCAATATGTACAAGCTCTACCTTATTTGTACTATAACTGCTAATATGCGAGAGTAAATAGCATAGCCCGTAAACATAAAGAAACAAAGTATGGAGTGGTCATATTATAACAAATACAAGCTATACTTTGCATAGAATTAGTGTAATTTTCCCAGCGTGGAAATTACTTAATAATAATAATAAAAAAAAATGTAAAAAAAAAATTAAAAAAGCATATGAAAAATAAACAAAAAAAGTGTGGACTATAAATTTCCAGTTTAATATTCAGCATTATTTAGGCATGTTTTTGCATTATATTAAAATGAATTTATTACCTACTTACCCAAAATATTAGCTTTTAATGTATTGTATTATAATGGAATCATGGTGTTTTTGTTGAACGTCACGATTGTTTACTGAATCAAGTTTAGTTCGTCCGGTGTGTTGAGTGTCGACATGCTGAGCATTAAACGGAAAGGATTCTCAGCGGAGATGTCTTGTTTGTTGACGAACTGCCAGCCTTTGCTCGGCTGATGGCAGCGTTTATTTCTATTTATCAATGATCGTATAGGTTTTCTTTTTGTAACATGACGGAAAACTTTGCAGGGAAGCTGAGAACTAGGCGTTAGAGTGAATATATCACTGGAATTAATGGTTGCGATGTTAGGATCCCTTGCCTGTGAAAATGGGCATTATTTTAATGCAAAGTATAGAGGTTGTAACAATTTCTACCGGTGCGGTTTCGTCGCGGTCTCGCGCCGTCGCCGGAGGGCGCGACGAAGCGTCACACGCCCAGTTTCTTTTAAATTGAATGGTGTGAGTTCCACCTTACTTCCTATACGACGTCGCACTGTTCAACTTAGAAAAGACTAATTGGAGTAAAGGAATGGAGTTCTGTTCAACCAAGACCAACTAAATAAAATTATAATGTCCGACCATCGAGACATCGAAGCTCACTTGTTATACTTTTATGTTTAGTCAGTCTTGGTTTTACTTTAATTATAATTGTAATAATAATTAATATTGTAGATATATTGTCACTAGTAAAAAAATATCCCTCGCTTTTAGCCTATCATAGTTACATAAATAAAAAAATTTTTTCGCTACGCGTTTTTCTGCTCTAAATACAATAAAGTTTGGTGTTGCTTATACATGTGTTTTATTTCATTTTAACTACACAAGATATTTCTCTGGTACTAAAATGTAAAAACGTGCGATCATTAGAATTTATCGTCAATGCAATATTCACCTTCAACTTTTATTATTTTGTAACTACTGAGCCTAGTATTTCGTAAAGAATAAGATTTTCATTGCAGAAAAATTGTACAGAAAACTAATTCTTTTGATTCCTGTTTTGCAAACTGATTCTCAACGTAAGTCTAAAATTTATATATTTTTTATATGAAATATGCATCCATAATGTTTTTAATCGTCAGTTATTTCACTTTTTATAGTTCAGAATAATAATCACATAATATAAAAACCGTTTAAAAGGGTCTATTGGTCGATGTAATAAAAATTTTATGCATAATAAATTAACTACACTTTTAACACCGGTCACGAAAAAAAGTTGGTGTGTGATGGTTAGTAATAAAAAATTAATTTAGCTGGTCGCAGATTAATGAAAACATTTAAATATTTTATCATTTTTGAATATTCGGAATTTCTTAGTTTACATATTCTGCAACACACAGGACCCACATAGCCTGTGCTCCCAATGAATGTACCTCTTCTTTCCTCTTCAGTTGTCCCACCATCTCTATATTGTTCCTTAAAATAATATAGAATTAGAGAAATAATTCGTATATTTTTTAAAAGTTGCATTTTTCACTTTGAAATTGTACCGATTATGCAAGTATATAATATGGATAAAAAAATATGTAATAGAAAACTAAGCCTAATAATTCGTCTTTATCCTATTCTTACGAGTATTAAAGGATCCGGTCAACTGCTTTACAAATGAAATTAACAATAATTGTAGTGGAAATTAATAATTATTCGTTAAAAAACCCTCTTTAAGATTGTTCTGATGTCATTTTATTGTAAAATGAGCAGAAAAAAAGTTATAACGCTCGAAAGAAAATGTGTCCAAAATTCTCAGCTATTTTTGTTTATAACTTTTTACTTTCCATTTTACAATATAAAGCAATAATAGCATCAAAGTTACAGTTACAGTAGACATTAATGATACAAATAATGCTCTATATTTTTTGTAGGCTTACTAGTTTATGAGATATAGTGCGAAAACCCTTTGCACCCGTTTTTCCAAATGGCAGCCGTGGGACAAGGGCGAGAACCCCACAAACTTGAAGTTAAGCTTATACTGATCCCCCCTACACATCAAAAAAATAAAACTGCGTCCTCTGAAAAACGCAACCCTAAATGTAAATTTTCAATGGACTAAAATTTCAGATGTTTTTAAAAGATTATTTACCTACGTTTTTAATTATAACTAGTTTCCCGTGGCTCCATCCACGTCCTAAAGACTGGAAACCAAATTCTAAGATTCTTAGTTTTATATATTACTGGGGAATACATTTAAACTGTTAGTACAGCTTCCTTAGAAATGAGATTATTTTCCTGCAGTAGGTAAGTATTATAAATGTTAACTCGGGTAACCAGCTATCATCATTTCAAGATGCGGTCACAGACAGACTAACAGACAAAAATTCAAAAACTATAGATTAAGCTTAGTATTTTAATTTGATTTTCTAAATAAATAAAAAAATATTCAATGTATCCGATTCGACTAAGTTAGAATACTTTATTATTTGTGAAGATAAATAGATAGAGTAGAACAGCAATAAAACTCCAATTAAAAGAAAGAAAAACATTTATTTATCAAACACAGGCTTATTTTCTGAATATGCTCTTACGTTTAAATTTAAATTGAGACAATTTTTCGCGACGTGAATTAAAAAAATGGTGCCTATTATTGGTTTCTGTTACATTTCTTCGCATGACGGTGAAAGATTGGCCTTCAGTAGAATAAATAGAACTGTTTTCATGAGATGGAGACCACGTCTCTACTTCCTTAGATGGAGTTAAATCAAATTCGTTATTTTCATCAAATATATAGTCATCTTCATTAGTATCAGTTTCATCTATATTTTGAGTATTAAAATCTCCATATTCTATTATATCAGTTAATTTATTTTCAGGTGAAGTATTAATCGGTGAATAAGTATCTTCATCGCAAAACTGTGGCGGCGGTGGAATGATTTCATCATCATCTTCACTATTACATTTATCTTCTTTATTTATAGTTTGTAGCAACGCTTGAGGATTGAGCATAGCAGAGTTAACATCAAAATCAGTATTATAATCTGTCAATTCTATAGTTAGATCTGGATATTCTAATTCGGGGTTCAAATCTTCAATATCAACGGTAGGAATATTTCTACTGACTATCTCTGGTTGCATTTCATATTGTATTTCTTCTATGTCCGAATTATTCTCTTTAAATTGTTTTTGTAACTCTCGATTTTTATAATCAGTATATTTCGAATTAGTTGTTTTTTGACTTTCACCAATTAATAATGGCGGCAGTTCTATATCTATGTTATCAATGTCCCTTATTCTCAATTGTCTTTTGTGTCCGATTGCCTTCGTCGTTTTAGTTTCTCCTACTTTCTCCTCTTTTTTCTTGTTAATTTCTGTGTTTACGTTTATTTCTTCTTTCATTTGTCTATAAAAAGAATTGTTTGCCGTTTCGAAACTATATTTATAATATAAAATGAAATTTAAAAATATATATTGAGTTTTAAATACAAAAAGTACTGAGTTTAAAAGATTATTGATGGTGGTCAGCCGTCAGATCCACTATCAGTTGCAAAACGAACCTATTAATTAATATTAAGCCACGATTATAATTAGTCTACGTATAATCGTCCCATTTACACTGGATACTGCTTAGTGCTTATAGGGCTGGCAATCTCGACATAGTTATCGATCGCTAATTTATCGATTCGTGATTATTATGTCCTAATCATTGATCATTACCACTTAGCGCCAAGAAGCGGTAGAGTAGCCATCGTAAACTATGTAGGGACTGCCGGTCCAGAATTAAGTTTTGATAATAGTAATTAAGATAAATAAAATAATTACCGTTGTACATTATTATTGTATTTTTGAAGAATATCTTTAACGCTTATGCTCTCAATATCTTTCTTCTCATTTTGCAAGCTACTATTCATATTAGATTTAAGATTATTTGAATATTCAGTATCGTTTAACAATTTTTTTAACGGCACATTGTCTTTAATAACATCTACGTCTTTTACTTCTATTTCGTCTGCTTCGTTCTGCTTGTTCTTGTTGTTTTCGGTATGAGTTTTATAAGCGATAGCTTTAATTGTGTCCCCAAAATTATAACTCTTATTTATATTTGGATCATTTAAATTTTCTATATCATTACATTCAATAATGTCTGAATAATTATTTATATTTCGTGTATCGCTTTTGTGAACTATTTCGGTAACGTCTAAATCGACTTTTAACTTTCCAATGATTTGAATTTTTTGTTTTTTACTGTTTTCTGATGTTAAGTTTATTAATTTAGTTTGACTTGCGCGATAATTTTTGATATATTCCAAATTCTCTCCGCTAATACTGGTATTATCAATATTTGTTTGCTTATTTCCCATATATGTCTTATGAGTGTCACTACTTAAAATATTTGTACAATTATTCAATTGCTCTATAGAAGGTACAATATTTCGATTAGGATTCGATAATTTATTTGACCCTATATTTTGCAAATTTAAAGGACTACTTGTCAATGTGAGTATGTTTTCTGTAGTGGATTTGTCCATTTGAATGTTATCTCTTCTATTTAAATCATTACTATATAATTCTAAATGCTTGTTACTGGTTATAATATTATCGGCATTTTTGGACAACGTCATACTTATTTCTCCAATCACCTTTTTATTTTCATCACCTGTAAAGTTACACTCGTTATCAGGTTTAAATACACGCAATTGAGATACATCCGTATCATTTTTGAGTTCCTCTCCACAGTCTACAGTTCCATCTTCAGCCTTTTTACAATTGCTTACTTCAACTATTATTTCGTCATTATTCAGGGAACTAATTTGTGTTTTAGTTAAATCCATTGATTCATTGATATCATCATCATTATTTGTTTCGTGATTTTTTATTTTATCGTTGCTTTTGGTCGGTTCTATTAAATCTATGATATCCATTTTATTATTATTATAATTGTAAGCTTTTTGTAAGTATTGTTCAATTTGACCTTTAACGGAATTAGTAAAACCAGTTTCTTGGCAAATATCAGTATTGGCGTCATCATTATTATCTTCCTTATCTAATAAATCTATAAACTTGTAATTGTTTTTCGTAGTTAAAGTTTTGCGTTTTGCATTAATATTCACGCTTTTCTTTTCATCGAAACTGTTTTTGGGACATATATATGGAATTGGCTTGTTATTTAAGGGCATTTCATTTTTGCTTTTAATTTCGTTTTCAATTCCGTTTAAGATATCGCTCACTTGTCTGTCATCTACAAAGTCTTCATCATTGAAATCCTCTGCAAAAGCGTCTTCTATATTTTGATCTAAACTGTTCCCCTTCAAATTATCATATTCTTTATCTATATTGGTTCTATCCTGTTGTGGCGCTAAAGTACTTAAGATTTTATTCGACATTTCTTTCGTTTCATGATGATCTATTTTTATATTTCTTGTAGTTCGTCCGAAAGATTCTTTGAGTTGATTAAATTTTTCAACTAAATTCATGTCGCGCTTCTTTTTTTCATTGCATTGAGATTTATCTGTTTCTTTCGCCTTTCTCTTTCTGTCTTTAAAAACATCTGCTTCATCATCGTGCATATTTATCGGAACTTTATCTGGCAAATTCATTGCCGCTGGTTTATTCGTTGTTGCTATAGGATTTATATCGTTAAATACATATTTATATTGTTCATCTATACCGACTGTAAAAGAAAAAAGTTTATTTATATTCATTACACTGTTATTTTTATTTTATTCATATTATAAGTTTGTATAGTTGGACATTCACCAAAAGTTGAACTAATGCAATGTATATGGAGTTCATGTTTAGAGTTGTGTTTTCTCGTCACTTCGAAAGTCATGCATCCGTCGTAGACGTTTATAAGGTCTGAATCCCTGTAAAACATGTGAACCATATTTATAAATATGTAGGTATATAGAAAAATATCCAATTTGATAGAATTATTACAATGATGTAAATCATATTTAGTGATTGCAAAAAATGTATACCAACTTCACCTCGTGTAGAAATGAATAAATGAATTAAATAACATAATAGTGCAGTCATAATATTTGGTACACTTACAGACTGACATTTTATTTTAATTCTATAAGTATTATTATAATGTAAAAGGGAAGATTCAAAAGTGATTTTAAAAGTGAATAAAGTATATTTTGATTTGACTTACTTAAAAGACGTTAAATAGACTAAATAATTTTCACTATCTCCAACAATAACATAGCTCTTATGACTCGCGCCAGCTGTTAATTGTTCCACATTTTCAGATAAATGGGCGTGATTTAGCAATGATAGGTGAATCTTTACTGTTTTCCCGTCTATGGGGGTAGCCGTAAGGTTATATTTCGGGAGCAAACTAACTTGTCTGCGTATTACATTTCCCGCGGGTGGACCTTTGTTCATTATCTAGAAGATTTTTGGGAATTATTTTACTTACACTTGATATTTACAAGAAGTTTTCTAAATTGTAATGTAATAAAGGTGTTCGTTAAAAGTTAAAACATTGACTATTGTTTGCGTAAAACATATGTGAGTATATAATACCTATATAATTTTTCATACAATCAATGTAATGAAAAAAATTAATTATGTATAGTTATTTAATAAGCAACGGTATGTTTAAGTATAGACACTTACGTCACTATACGTCATACATGTTACGTACATGATACATATATATTTACTATACTCCGGATTAAAAAAATAATAATACATTTTTAAATTGATATTATGAGTTAAATATTTTATTACAAACCCTTTCTAAGTCTCGAGGGTGACTCTCTTCCAACAGCATAAAGTTGACTTTGCCGGCAGATGCGAGTAATGTACTGAATATTTGACCTATTCCTTTTAGTTGCCGACTAACGTAAGGAGAGTTTTCCCATAAACGAGCGTATATACATTTAGCTAATATCAAAGAGTTGAGAATTGTTATGTAGAATTTAGGATTTTGAGATATAAAGTTTGGCCGAGTCACGTAATATACTAAACCTGTGAAAGAAATTACGTATTATATTTTATTTGGACACAATTTTTATTTTTCATATAATATATGGACATATCGAGTTAGAAACACAAATCTAGTTTTTATTTATTAGTTCACTGATTTGCAAGGCACGGCTTTACGAAATTATGTACATGAGATCCTTATGACTTATGAGTACCTACCTTCTTACTACCAGTACTTACTACAAAGGATTTAAAAAAATATAAGTTAGGAATGTTGACATCTAAGATAGAATAATTAGGTATATAGGTAGACTGAGTCCGCTGAAATAAACGTTGAGGTGAAAAATTGTATCGTAATTTGTTGTTTATGCTACTATTCTCAATTTTACCACAGATGGTAAATCGTTCAAATTCTTTAAAGGGGATAGATTAGTTTAATTAAAATAAATACAATAAAAATAACATTAGCATAACACGACTAATAATAATAAAGTGACGATGGTATAAATTAATTCTTGTTAATATGATTATAGTATCAATAATAAATGAATAAAAAATCTTACATTTGCACACTCTATCGGCAATTCTCATAATCTTCAAAGCTTCTTGATTTAATGATGGTTCGGGAATTGGTAAAGAACCGAGTACTGCTTGGATCACACTATTAACGTTAAAATTTAATTAGATATTAATATTTACAGCTACATTGTTACTACAAGACCGATAGGTAGGCATGCCTTTTTGTGAAATCGGACAATAATTATAAGAGAAATTCTTTGAAAATAATCTTCGAAATTCTTAAAAAAAATAAACAATGCGTTAACTGTTAAGTCTTTTAGTTGGAAACGACATACTCTATTAGGAACACACTTTTCAGAATTACTTTTATGATATACCTACAATTCTTGCTAATTATTAAGCTGCTAACATTTTCCGCGATTCAACCTTTATTCTATACCGATATTCTTGAACCTTTTCTAAATCTTAATAAATTATAAACTTATTAAGACGCAAATTTGTTATTTATTGTAAAGTTGTATCTAAATCCGTGTAGCAATTTTTGCGTGTAAGTTTAGCAAAAATACATTCTGAAATGCTCACAAACTTTCGTTTAAAAACATAATAATTAATAACGTAACCTATATATAGGTAAATAGTAAATACTAATAATATAAACACGTTGTATAAAATGGAAGTAATAAAATCAATATTGATTTTGTACAAAGAAGAAATTAATTTCTTTTCAATTATCTTTATCTTTGATTAAAAGATTTTAGCGGGCTCTTGATTTTATCTCATTTAACAAAAATACGTATTTTAACTAACAAATTGAATATGTAAAACTTTGCAAATTACACCCTAAATTAACTTTTTATAAAGTGTCAACCTGTGAGCTATATTTAAGTATTGAATTTATTAATATTAAAGAAACTTGGCAAATTTGCGTTCATCAACAATAACTCTGAAGTAATTGATGCTTTAGCACAAGAGAATATTATCGTACCATTTACTCAGAAAAAGGTGCCGTTAAAAAAATTTACGACACGGAAGCGTTTAAATTTGAATTAACTATATTTCAAGGTGTAACGATTATTGCATGTTTTGACAAGAGATGATAAATAAAAAAAATTTAGTATCAGGAATTCTTATAGGTTTTGTATTGTGTAAGAATATATTATGCGGCTCATCACTATAGTTATTTTGGCTTTTCACCAAAATGTTCGAGATGAAATAGCAGTCATCGTATCTATACATATGATAAAATTCTAACTTAGCCGAATCTGTACATTGATTGTTTTGTTGAAAGATTAAAATTTACATTTTTATTGACACAGAGGACGAATCTATAGAATATTTTAGAATTTTTGTCTGTTGGTGTGCCTGTATTTAGATATGTGACGACATCACTAAAAAACTAGACTGATTTTGATGAGTGTTGTTTGGGTCAATATTTAGGATAGGTCACATCTCTGAGAATTACACACTAACCGTTAAACCATACACACATAATAATTAACCCGAGCGACGCGAGAGTCAGTGGCTAGAATAAGCAAAGCCTATGAAACATATTCGGCCAACGGACGTGACAGCCAGTCCAAGCTGCCATAGACTCACTTGGGACATTAGTGTATGGCAGCTTGGGCTGTCACGTCCGTTGGCCGACTATATGTTTCATAGGCTTTGGTATAAGTATATGAATAAGATTAGTACCTAAGTTGCCATTAATTATAGCTAGATAAACTTTCATGATTAAACCATTGCAAGCATGTCTGGTCCATAGAAACCTAACAAAACTATTTACTAAAACGAAACTATCTAAAATGACCTTTATTCGAGCTTAAAGATGATGTCATTTAGAAGTATTATTGTAAAACAATAAACCTAACGAACGCCACACTAATTTCAAACATTTTTATTATTTGCTCAAGCATCCAAAATTTATGATATCACAAAGCAATTAACTTTTATGTTGCTATATTATTATAAGAATGAAATCTCAAATTGTTGTTAATAAAGTTGTACCTAGCTATATTTTCACAGATTAAGAACTTCGGTTTAATATTATAAAATCATATTCATAATATTATAAAATTATATTATGATTTAGCCTTTTTAAGATACTTTTGACCTTTCCTGTGTTTCTAAAACTGGTACAGTTCTTTCAGGAATGCCGTTTCTCTTACCATCCTTTTCTTATCCTTTCACATTTCATACATCATAACTTCAACAATTTTAAATTAATCTTTTCTGATTATTTCGCAAAATTATTTAGAATTTTGGATTCCGAAGTTTATTTAAAATGATAAATAATCGCATAAATCAACAAAAATATTAAAGGTACATACTTACCAACTTAACTTCATTTGCCTGCTATTAATCTTGCCCTTCATAGGAAAACGTATGGTCGCGGCCGCTGTGTTCCTATTCAGAGAGTTAAGGCATCTGCGCTCGTCAACGCGGAGATGCATATCCGATAGTTCGTGACTTTCGCATATCAGCCATAGCAGGCGTTCTAACGACTCAGATCCATCTAACTGTTTATGTAAATAAAATGGAATGAAGTTCCTGTTTTATAATAACTTAGAAATAATGTAACTCGGAATTTGTTTTTTTTTTTTCTATTGAAATTATTAACTTCGCGGTTAACTAATACATTGTTATTTTTTATGTATATACAAACAGCAATTATTGTCGGTTTAGTCTGTGATGCAAACTTTGCAAAATAAGGTCAATACTAAATGAAGATGGATAGAAAGGTCATGTCTTGGTATCCTGAATCCATGAATGTTAATTCACATAATGCAAATGAAGACAAGATGACATCGCTAACTAGGACCGTGTTTAATTATCTACCGCCTAATACAGTGTAGAGAAAAAAGTAAAATGTACAAGAAACACAAGTAAGGCAAGCACCTTCATAATGAGTTTCATAGTCTCTAAGTCTAGATAATATATAGACATTAGTCGACCAGCTTCTGTTGACGTAATGCAACATGCTTCATCCATCGATATTAGCCCTGCACTAGCTAATTTATTCATTGCTTTCACACACAAATCTGAAAATTATAAGTGTCTTTCGAAATGCGAAAGTATAACTACCTAATACTAAAAAATATGTTTTGATTATATATTTTTTTTATGGTGGGATTATTACATAACACCATATTCAGCAGTTTCGTGGTAAGCTACGAGGCTTGTATTACGGATACTAAATATTTGACACACTACACATATGTAACTTTAAATACATACATAATATAATTAATATAAAACAGAGTACAAACATTTGTGCTCAACAAAAGAATATTCCCAGCGGGATTTGAACCCTCGTGCGCTGGCGCAGCGAGTAGGGTCACTACAAACTGAGCCAAACGTGTCGTCATATCTTCACGTTAAGCGGATGGACGGATTTAGATGAATGGAACAAAGTCTCAGTCAGAATATATGATCTGAAGTATATAGTTAGAGCTTAGCATAGGCTGTTAGACATTAAGGAATGCATTCGAGTAACGCTAGGTTAAATCACTAGCTTACAAGTTAAAATATTATTTAAATTACTGAGCCTTGCTCCTGTAAGTAATTATCATATTTGTCGCGGTCTAAGTGTATGTCCTTTTATAGAGTTTACGCTTCACAAAATTCTTACTCAACATAATGGGATCCGTTAAATGCGTAGCATTTAATATTTTGGTATAATAATTTAAATTAATAAAATAACTGAAATTTCTGCATTAATACATTAAAGAATTGACGAAAGCTATATAGTAATTAATTACTCATTTGCAACAAAAAATATGTTTGACCTTCTACTAATTGTCAGCGAATTCAACGTATTCTAGCGTTTCTATATAAGTAAATAAATAAAAAGATGAGTAGCACATTCGTCATCGCTAGGACGTGATTTTTGCTCCTCAAATGAGCAAGCATTCATTAGTTGCCCGATGACATTTCCAACGTTTATAGGTAAAGGGCATGCCGTAGATATATGTTATACGACGCTATTTTAAAATAAACACACAGCGATTTTATTGTATCTTTACCTAATTAATATTTTTTTAAGGAAAATGTACATACATTTTGAAGATGAAATGGATGGTTTTAGAAGAGGTCGAACTATTATTTGATTAAGTGGGTAAGCAAAGTTAATAAAGGTTATTTTTAACATATAATATGTTATACTTATATATTATTAAAATACAAATATTGCATATTTACCACAGAAATATAATATTACAAACCTACTGTTTGCTTTTCAAATAGGTAAAGCGGTTATATTGCTTTTAGATTAAATTTCAATTCTATTTAAACGTTTTATACTTATACAATAATACCAGCATATTCGTTTTTTATTAAAACAAATACATATTATATATGGAATTCATAACACAAGCCTCGTAGCTAACCATGGAACTAGATGGTCTTGTGTTATTGTCCCAACATTTTAATTTATTTATTTATAATATTATGAAAAAAAGAAACATTTATGTAATAAAAAAACTCTTCAGTTTCTATATTACGCCTTTAAATTGCATATATCTTGCAAGGAGCTAAGTGTGCAAGACTCATCCATCACGATCCGGAACTACCTACTTAGCGAGGCCATAAACGTCATGGTGATGTTCTTACAGGATTTTTATGTTGAACATTGCAATTATTATAAGAATAAACGTTAAATTTTATTACAGCAATCTTTATGTAAATACTGCGCAAAACGTATCAATACATGAGGTGATTTAAATAATATTTTTTTTATCTTTCTATTCAGTTTTAATATAAGATTTTCTTAAATAACATAAATAATTGTATAAAATTAATATAAAATTTTCATTCATTATATCCGAATTATGGCATTAGTATCTAATATCGTATACATATACTTACTATATTAATTTACATAATATTACATCCTAATATTTTAATATAACAAGATATTTAACAGCTAAATATTAACTATGTATAAATTAAGTAATTAAAATTTTAATTATGCAAGCAAACAGCTGTTTGATAGAGTTTGGTTTTTTGTAGGTCCTAAACTAAACTAAGCATAGATAATTATATTTTAAGTATCAGTTATGATAAAGTAAGGCATATCTAAATATCATAAGTTTTAAAAACTAAAAAAGAAATTGCCAAATAAATGGAAAGACAAAGCCAAATATTGTTTGTTTAACAATAAGTGAGCTTGAAGCGTATTTTCGGCAACAAAGCGGCTGTTTAATAAAATGAATGTACGGTAATTAAATTTTATATTTTTAAATACTAAAATAACATCCGTAGATCATTAATTGCTGCCGTAGATTAACTTCAAGTTCATTTGAGATCCATTATTGTATAGGAAAATAGGCTCATCTATTACATTGTTAAATAGTATGTTAGCTTTACGTTCGAAACGCCGATCGAATCGAATCTTAATCTTATTATATTGTATGCAACAAACATAATTCAAGTAAAATATGTAAACTACTGATAAAGATGTACAATGGACATACATATACTATAGATATTAGATAGGTACCGACTTACTTATAAAATATTGTGCTTTTAACTGAGAGAGAAAAATTATATAACATTATAACTCTACATACTTAAGCTTGTGTATGTAGAGTTCATATGAAGGGTACAGGGGCAAAACAAGGAATGTCACATAAAATATAAAACTTTGAGATTGCTGGCTTGGAAGAAGCTAGAAACGCTTTCTTAATTGCATGCCCAGGTCAAAATTTTCCAGTTTCTACAAATTCACAGAGGAGCTGGGACGACATAATTTCTAAATTTTCTTTTGACAATCTTTTAAGCTGTAGTAAAGGTTCGGCGCGTGCCAGGCTTTTGGCCGTGGGTACGCATGAGGCCGGCTACTGGCTTCACGCGTATCCTTCGTCAAATACAGGAACATTTCTTGAGCCTGACACGCTCCGAATCGCAATCTGTCTACGGCTTGGGGTCCCGGTCTGCGCTCCACATAAATGTCCCTGTGGCAGCGATGTCGACAAGCTAGGACATCACGGACTGTCTTGCCAAAAAAGTGCAGGCCGCTTCTCGAGACATGCCGCACTTAACGATATCTTACGCCGGTCCCTTGCCACCATAAATGTGCCAAGTCTACTTGAGCCGACTGGTATAGCAAGAGACGATGGCAAGAGACCGGACGGTATGAGTTTGATTCCATGGAAGATGGGCCGGGTGCTGGTATGGGATGCAACCTGTTCAGACACGCTGGCCCCTTCCCATCTACATGGAACCAACAATAGAGCTGGTGCGGCTTGTGAAGCGGCTGAAAAAGCTAAAGCAGGCAAATACAGGGGTCTAGGCTCCGAATATGATTTTGTTCCATTCGGTGTCGAGACCCTTGGTCCGTGGGGTCCTAGTGCCATGAGGCTTTTTAAGGAAATATCTAAAAGGTTAGTCGACATCACAGGAGACCGAAGAGCTGGCAGCTACCTCGGACAAAGAATTAGTCTAGCAATCCAAAGGGGGAACGCTGCCAGTATCTTCGGAACCTTGCCTAAAGGGACTCCTTTTAATAATATATTTTAGTTATTATAGTATATTTTTTAAGGTTTTTATTTTAGGTTCATTCTTTTAGTATATATTTTTATATTTAATTACAGGTTATGTATATTTAGATATAGTTTTAAATGTATTAAATGGTACATAAAATTAAAAAAGTTGAAAAACATGGGAACATAAAGATTTTGCCACGTATTATTGATTGCAATGTTAATTAAAAAAAAAAATTGTGACATTCCTTATTTTGCCCCTGTACCCTTCATATGGTATTGGAAAGTATTATTCATTATTCAATAAATTATAAATAAAAGATGGCCTATATATAACGTATAATAAAATCAATATTTGAAATCGCAGTGCTAGCACAGTAACAAGAACTTACCTTCTATTTTCTTAGAAATCTGTTGTGGAGGCGCACCGTGCGGGACACCGAGATATCTCCTAGGATCGCGCGCGGCTCGCACGCTGAGGAACGTGGAGTTGAGCCATTGCACACATTGTGCGACGTCGCACACTGTACCCAAAGCTGTTTCACTGTTCAAATTCTCAGCTAAACGTTTGTGCAAGTAACTTTGTAGGGGCTCACTACCCTCTACTAGGGATTGGTATCTTGCCTGCGTAATTAAATATTTTTATTTACAAATTTTTTTATTTTAAGCACAATATTATTTAATTTTTTTTTAACTTATAGGAATTCACCCTTGCTTCGCTCGGTTTCGTCCCTAGGTGCATTTTAACGATTAGTAGAGATTTCTAAGAGATGAGTCATTTTTCCACAGCAAAAAGTACCTATATGTTGACCCGGATTGCCAGCAATCATATTTATTACCTTTGATCAAAATCTAATCTGGTTTCTCGTGATGCTGTGTCCCAGTCCCCAGATAGGCAAAAAATCTATAGATTCTGCCCAATGATATTTTAACTATAGATACGTTATGAGCGCGCAATCGTGAAAACTCGAAAACATCCTAATTAGGACGTATTGCCTTTAGTCTGTGTCACCGCATGGCGACGAGTGGTACGCTGCTACAAAATTAAAAAAATGCCATCCTGTGTATTTAGGAAATGCACCAATTATGATACCAAACAAGGGATCTCATACCACATGTAAGAACGCAGTATACTTCGATTTATTAATATATTTCAATTATTTGCCTAATATTCTGATATGTCATCGGTCGCTAGACTAATGTTTGTTTACATTGACGCGCAATTGACAACATTAGCTGTCTCTTTTTTTCTTATTGATTTTATCGACTATCCCCTTTCTATCATTTTGACATGTACCTTGAATGAAAAGTGTGTATGTGTGCAGCGCGGAACACTTTTTTCGGTTGTTTAGTGAGCGTATAACATATCTATAGTTAAAATATCATTGATTCTGCCTCTGTATAACTATTAATTATTGCAATAGTCATTGTTATACTGTATTACTATAACAATAACTATTGCAATTTTTTTTAAATTAATGTATACTTAATGTTAGTTAGTACAATTTTATCATAATATTATGCATCATGTATGTATAGATTTTACTAAATACTTTTTGAACTTGATGTACGAGTATATAAGATAGTGCAAAATGTCACTGTCAATGTTTCATTTCCAACTATAAGTTGTCAAATCTAAAATACTTTTTTGTTGTGATTTTTATAAATATTAAATATGGGTTTGACTAAAGAAGAAAAAAAGGCGAAAAAAGAAGCTAAACGGCTAGAGAAACTGAGAGCAGAAATCGAAGGGCGAAAGAAATTCAAGCGCAAAGAGCTCGAGCGTGAATTAAAAGCACAAGCACGACATCGTGATGAACTCGATAGAAAATGGCGAGAAAACATGCTTAAAATACATGAACCTGTCTTCAGAAAAGATATTGAAATCATATGGCATACATTTGAAAGAGCATATGACAAAAAGGACTATTTAATTAAATATACAATGCAATTAATGGACGTGGCTGATGACCAATTTCAAAGAACAGTAGCCAGTTTTTGCGATACTATAGATACAATGATTAACAAATTCCTGTCAGAATTAGAAGAATTATCAAAACTGAATGATATACGAACGTCTCGAGTTCTTAAATGTGGAGAAGATGAAGCATTACGTATTGTTTCAGATCATAATGCAGCTGAAATGCATCTACAACTTCTACTTTATCATGGACATACTGCTGCTGATTCTATAGCTTGGGTCACAAGAGGAGAAAATTTAGTTAAAGAAGACGAAGAACGTAGCAAATATGCAAATGAACGGGAAAACTTGAGATCTTTACTTGAAAATAGTTATAGTCTTATGTGGGATGATTATAAATCTGTTTTAAAAACATACATCGCAGGAACAGCTGAGAATCAAAAGCAAGTGCGTAAATTGCGAAGAAAGGAAAATTTGATGGCTGATATTATAGCTTCACAAGCAAAGAAGATTGCCGACAGTAATGGTCTCCTAAAGCGCCTGCGATCAGAATTAGCCGCGTATGAGTCAGGTACGAAACAAGCTGTATTTCGAGATCGTCGTGATCGTTATCGAGCTGCATGTTGGCGTTTAAAGAAAAGACTAAGCAATGGATGCAATACTGATTCAAAACAAATGGCTACTTTAGTAAGAGAATCGGATAATGCCATAGAATGGCTTGAATCTGCTTATAATAAAGGTGAAAAAATACTGCGTATGGCTGCTCTCTGTCGAAAATTTGAAACACAGCGAGAAAAGGTATTGCCGTTCGGTTGTAATATACCACATTCGCCAATACAAAGTAAATCAGGGTTGCGACGCCAACACTCCGATGACTCTTTAGTCGTGAATGCTATTTCTTCTACAAGTGGGTTAACCAGGTTGTGGCAAAAAATAAGTAATGCAGAACTATCAAGAAGGGCACTAGTTCGCGAAAAAGATTTATTGGAGCAGGAAAATGCGATGATCGTACAAAAAATACAAGAATATAAGGAATATAAACTATACCCTGAATCTCGTAAATGTGTTTGCAGTAGTAATAAAAGTGAATCTACTAACCACCCCGTGGCAATCGACGGAACGCTTGAAGTCAAAAAATATCAATAGTTTTACCAAGCAACTTTATTGAAAAAATATCAAATCTTGTAGATTTCGCCTGTTTTTTGCTATTTAGAGTATACATTTACTATGACGTAATTTTATTTTCACTTTTTCCGAGAATTGACAGAAATTTTTAATAAGAACATTTTGTCACATCAGAGCAAGCAGCGTGAGTCGCATGGTGCAATGACATAAGGTTTGTATGAAGAGAGGCGCAAACGCTGGTACTTTGACCTCACCTACTTTATAATTCAAGGAATATAGCATAACAAAGCACTTATAGTTAACAGTTTAAAATGCTTATGAAAAACACAATATTGATTTTACTAAATTTAATAACATAATTACAATAGCAAAAGCTTAAAAGCTCACATTGATAATAGAGCTTATTATGAACACCTGTTCAATAAGTACTCGAAATGTATTTATTAGCAACAGGGAAAATCATACTATTACTAATTGTTAATTCGCGCCCGCTAACTGAGCGATTATTTGTTCGCAAATTAAATAATTTAGAAAAAATATTACTTATTGATTTTTGTTTTTAATTTCCTTCATCTTCCGCTATCCTTTAGAAGATACTAAGTATATAACGCCTTTTCGAATGAATTAATTACCTATTAGTACATACAAATTATTATTTTCCCCTAAAATAACTATTGCTCTTTAACTCAAGAGTTTATTACTTTACAATAGACAAAAAGTATGTACTAACAAATTTTGAATTGAAAAACTACGTATAATTTATGATTTTGCTCGGTTTCTCGTATAAAGAAGCTACAATATAAAATCTAGTTTTCATGTTATCTGGTAAAACAAAGGCCAATTTATTACAAGGATAGTTAAAAGTTAAAACTTAAGACATATTAATATTTTTAGGGTACCGTATCGATATTTGAAATTATATTTTTGTATTATCCCTACTAATATTAATAAAGTAACATAGCAAAATCTGTACATCACTTTAAAAAAAACTGACTGATACGTAGTATGTGTAGAATAGCCATAACCCACAATATAGTTATCGAAGTTTATGTCTGTTTGTTTGTAAATTTATGTCTATTTTACGCAAAAAGTACTGAACCGAATTTATTAACTAAATTATGTCTCGTGTCAGTAAAAACTTGTTCAGCATTGTATGGGAAATAATTAAAGAATGTATAAATCACATTTTTGCCATATTGTTTTTAAACCAGTTCAAATTAGCTTAATTAATCGCTTTATAAAATCCAGTAGCATTGAATTTGAGACTGAAAATTTTTAAGCTTCACCTCGCGTGTTGTAATTATGCCGTCATCATGACAGTCGCACGTCGAATGAATATATTAAATCGTAAACCTTAAATTGAGATGTTATTATGAAAATGACTAGATTATGTCGAATTCAACTTTGAACAATAAAATTACAAACAATCATCGATTGCGCATTGGCTCATCTCGCACAACAAGAATATTAATAATATTATTTATGCTATAGGTATACTACTAACGCTACTTTACTTTCTATTTTTATTGAATTAAAAAAAAACTTCAAGACATAAAGAAGAGATACTGACCCTTATAAAAAATAATAAGTTACATTTTTGATGGAATATACGTAGGTCATGGTATCGCAAAGCTTAAATTATCTTTTGTTTGTTTTTTTTTATATTTTTGCTTCGAGTGTATAAACATTAAAAAGCCTTTTAAATTATTTATCATAATAAATTATGATCATTTTCACGGTTAGTACCTTATATTTTTTAAGAGATAAGAAGCGATATTTTAATCTTATATTATGATGACCCGGATAACCAGCCATAATTATGCTAACTTTGTGTCCAGTAGTTTTCTCATGATGCGTTCCAAATAAAAACAATCACTTTTTTTTAAAACTATAGATTCGGCCTCTGTATCGATAATAAAAAGATTCTCCAAAAAATATTTCATCTACAGATTCGATTTATAAATGACACTATCTTTTCGGATTTTGTCGCGGATTTATAATAGAATTTTATTATATTATGTTACATACGAAAGAGTATATTCGTACGTACCTACTAATCTTTCGTAACTTTACCAAGCATTTAGTTTATTTTAGGTATGGAATTTGTCAAAGACAGATACCACAGTCGTATCTTTATTTAAAAATGATATCTTTACTGTACTTTATTTGATCTGTGTTTTCTGATTAAAACCTTGAACTTAACCTAAGAACAAGGAATCACTTTAACGTATACCTAAATTTAGTAGTTTCCAATTAGCACCTAAGACCACATAAACAAAATACTTACTTTACAATGTAATTCCTAACTAAAGCATTACCAGTATTCATATTTTTCATGATTTTTTCAATAAAAGCCTTAATTAATTATTAGAATATTTTAGCTCTCCAAAACTGTTATTTAAGTACCAATGAATATAATTTTATACCAACGCGTGTAAATATGCTAAAATCAACTTATCTAGCAGGTTTAAAAGTTAAAAAACAAAAAGATATACTATAACGTACTCGTATATACTTTGTACATAGTTAAAGTACGAGTATATAGGTAATACTTTGAGAATGAATCGCTTAGCTTTTACCAGCTTGTAAAGCAGATGCTCTACCTTACAAGGCAGAAAGACGTCGTAGAAAATACAATGAACTATATTATTGTGAACGAACTGGAATGAGAGATTAATTCTCGAGATCTCTTTTAAAGGGGAGGTTTGCGTCACACGCGCGGAAAATTATTAGCTAAAGCACGACTCGCTTTATGATGAGTCTTACAATTATTCTTGATCTAGTAATTTTAACCGTAAATGCGTTGACATCGGATTATGCAAATGCCCTTTCATTATCTAATATTCTGAAACATTATACTCGAACAAGTAATAATATCTACCTATTCGTTCATATAATTTTAAACTAATTTTAAACAGTTATGTAGAAAACAAAATATAAGTGAATAATTTGAAAAATAGCTAAGTATAATCAATAGGCAAATTATTTAATTTGATTTCGCAATATTGCAAAAAAATATGGATAATAAAAAATACCCAGAAATTAAAGCTTGTGCGTCAACAATAGCAATTAACAAAACTTATGTACAAAATAATATCTTATAAGGGCTATCATGATGCTATTTATTTTTATCTAAACTTGTAATATTACAAAAGTGTATTTTTTATATATTAATACAAAAACGATTTAATATATAAGCAATTAGGTAATTATTAAGTTAGTTAACGATTTTCCGACAACGCTTCTATAGACGCAATCGGGCCTAGTAAAGTTCACGGTCATGAAATTGGATAATTACTTTGATTGGTAATCAAAGATATGGATATAGAAAACATTTCGAAATTTATTTATCAACACAATAATGTCAATCACATATGGCAGGGCGTGTCGAAAGCGAGTTTTGCAAAATGTTTACTCATTTGAAGCAGCCTTCACAAAGCCTTTGTAAAGTTCTTTGATGGTAGTAATTCTGAGTAAATAAAAAAGCTAAATATAAGTACATTAGTAGTAAATTATTTCCATTTGACCGTTTATTATTGGAATATGTATTTACAGTCATATTATTTCGAAAATATATAAAAGGCAGGATAAAACTATCCTTCTTGGTTAGCACCGATTTCAAAAGTAACTGATTCTAAATTGTAAATAGGTTGGTAGATAATTATTTTTTCAAAATTTTGAAGTATATAAAATATTAATTAACTTTTTAGTTTATTGAGTCAGTTTTTGTTTATTTTTTTAAATTATTTATTATACAATTGTAAGTGGGAAGTAGGTACCTAGTACCTACTCGTAAGTGTATTCTTTGCTTTTTTTATTGATTTTCTTAAAAAGAGATGACTCATTTTCTCATTAAAATCAATTCATAATTGGCGGAATGATCGCGTAACAGACACAAAAAAAACAACATACGAGTCAAATTGAGAGCCTCCTCTTTTTGAAGTCGGTTGAAAACAATAAATACTAATAGGTCTTATAAAAATTCCTATACACAAATTATAAAATATCGTATTATAAATGGCCATGTAATTACACATTGTCGTATGTTTGTGTTGTTTTTAGTTGCAACTCTGCGTTTTGTTATTGGATTAAATAAGCTCATCAGTAATTATTTTTAAATATATGGAAATATATGATTTCCGTTAAGTCTTATTTATAAATGCAAATAGTTTTAAGTTTACGTGTAACACTTATGTACGTAGAGGAGATAATAGCTTCCCACATATTTATGGAAAATAATTCTAATATGAAGATGATGATGATGAAGAAGAATAAGAATTAACAGAAAAATATAAAATAAAATGGGGTTACTCATTTCAATTAATATTTTTCAGGTTTACATTAACTTCTCAATTTTCAGGTTTACGTTAACTTTTTAAAGCCTTATCGGACTACTATTACAAATATTAAAGTTTGTACTTTGTACAATATGTCTGTTTTTGTTACTTGTTGAATTTTGATACTCATTATATAATATACTAGCGACTCGGCCTCGCTTCGCTCAGGCTCGTCCCTAGGCTTAGCGCGATCGAAGCCGCGGTTTCCGCTAGTAAATGTATACAAAAACTTGACAAATTATATACTAAAACCTTCCTCGATAATAATTCTATCCATTGGTGAAACGACATAAAAATCGGTGCAGTAGTTTTTGAGTTTATCGCGAACAGACAGACCGATAGACAGACGCGGCGGAGGACTTTGTTTTATAATATGTACAGTTGAGTTGGAATGAAACGTATACGGCTCCCGATATTAAAAAAATGCAAAAGTAACTGTCTGTCTATCTGTTACGTTTTCACCCCTAATACAATAATATTTATCGAATCGGAGCTAAATAAGGGTGAGTTATAAATGAGAATGAATATATAATAATAAATGTTATAAATGTGAAAAAAAAACTGTCCGTAACCAATCCACTATTTACACTCAACTTGCTGAACAGATTTCGATAAAATTTGGGAAGGTTTCATTCTAGATCGGACATATTAGATCTTTGTATACGCATTACGATTTAATATCGCATATTACACGGGCAAAACCGCTGGCAAAAATTAGTATACACATGTATTTTAATTAGATGGTTTTAGTTCGTATATTTCTTGTTGTATAAATGAGAGCACATACATAAGCACATTTGATCTATACTTTCCGGAATTCAAATTTAGGTATGTTTATTTGTTTGTAGTTAAGCTATTAGACGTAAAATTAAAAGATCAATCTAGGGCAAGTCGGGTTCTTGTACCTAGTGTTCCACACCTCTACGTATGTACTCACTAATGATATAGTATATCGAGTATTTGATACCCCTTAGGAGCTTAAATTATTAGTGATACCCCCGATATATGATATACCTACATACTTAATACTATTCTAATTATCCATTTTCTCTTTGTTTTTTCTCCTTGAAACTGGAAATGTACGAATAATTCGCAAGATAAGCGTGAAACTGTTAAAGCTTTAAGCTTAAATAAACAAAAAATTATAAACTCTAATATTAGTGGACCTTAACTAATACTATATTTACTACTTAACTAATAGGTACTATACTATATTTTGGAAGAGCACAATGATTAAATAAAAAAAAACGAATTGCTATAATAAACGAACGTCTTTATTAGATAAATGCTTTTCGAGTAATTAAAATATCAATCAAGTGTGAAACCAGCTTTAAACGTACGGAGGTTCTATCACGGGGACATTGCGGCATCTCCGCGCCTGGGAAGTTGCGGGGTGCGTATATATATAAGCGAGGTCGGGGCGCGACATCAGTCGACTGAAGCGCTCTAAGACACCAACGTCTCAGTTTTATATATATATTATTGTGTTGTGTGTGCTAATATAGCAATTCGCGGTAAGTTTTAGAACTTGCGGTTTCCGTATTTACGAGTACGACTGTTATATTTCATGCGACTGTGAAATATTTGAAATCGAGGTACTATAACAAAGTTAATATAATTAGATATGAAATAACAAGAGCTGACCTTGTACTTAACTTAGATTCCCACCAAAAAACATATGTGTGGGAATAGAATTTTTTGCTTTACTGCATCAATTTTATTATAAATACGCGGCTACAAAATTTTATTATTTTATAATTAGATTGTAACGTCAAGCTTGTAAATTATGAACTTAAAATATTTAGAGCCATTCATTTTAATATACGCAATTAATCATGAAGCCTTTATTTACATCTTGTTTTTTTGGATTTATTACGTTATTTAACCTTAGGCATGCTGATATGTAAAATCAATCTGATACATTTTATAAAGTCATTTTCTACGAGTATTCCTAACATACTAATACACATGTAAAAATAGTACGAATACAGTATTAAAATTGTAAAGTATCTGACATGTCCTAATACGCTGTAAATTGAGATACGGACAAGAACACTTGGGCAATATTATCCCGTTTCTAATTTCATGAAGTGAATTTCGTATCCCATTGCCATATAGATAGCTATATATTGCTTAAATACTCAGCCGATTGTTAGTTCCTGCGGTTCTACAAAAAGGTGTGAATGTAGGTCAATATTACGAGATCATTCGTAGCAAATGTGTCATTGAAATGATAAAAACTTTGACACTGAAATTATGCCATCTATTGTTTATTTTTAACTTAATTTAATTACTTCTACATTACACATCTACTATATATTATATATACACATTTTTCTACAAAATACGAGATTTGCGGATATTGCGCAAGTTACTTATTTAAAAAAAATATATATTTATTTATATATCACTATACTAAAAGGTTATATTTTGGAATGTATCGTGAAATAACATAAAATATCACTTTGGTGAATTATTCAGCTTTCCTTCTCTCTATATAAGGTCAAACTACGAATGGGTCTATTCTAAAGCTTTTGCTTATGTTTATTTTTTTTGTATATAAAGATGCAATTTTATACACAAAAATATAATAATATTTGTAAGGTGATAACAATGCCATGATATTAATAGGGGTTAAAGTATGAAATTGCCGATTTGTACTAAAAAATGGAAATATTTACTCGTCATATTTAGTGATTTTTTAGCTTTTACCTAGGTACCAAACATGTAATTTGGCGGTTTTGCAATTAATTACCTATTCATCTGAAGATTTTCTTACTAGTTAAAAACTGAATTTGTCATAAATTTACTATGTTAAAATACATATTATAAATACAAATTATTAATTAGCTATTGCTATTAAGAAAGCCCAGATGAATAAATTACTGGGATCCGCGGGTAATCGTCAGTGATATTTGTATGTAAATGATTCGGCTATTATATCATAATCATGTCAAGGTTAAATTATAAATATAATAAATTATGAGATTAATAAATTTTCTAATTAACGTGTATTTAGCACACCTATTATTACGTTTTTTTTAAATATAAATCACTCACATGATAGAGAATACCTGTGATCTAGTGATCTAAGACGATAACTCTATTAAGTAACATTGCAATTGTATATTGATGTTTATAATTACTAGAGACACAGTAATTTTATTAAAAGTATAAATAAATTTGCCATTTTATCTTTGTATGTTATGACAAGTAATGATTTTCAGTTTATCATTTTGTCGTAAATTACCACTCACGCTTCGCTAAGCAGTAGTTGCCATAAGTACAACTCTACTATTATTTTGACGCGGATTAAGTTTTAGCACACTTTGTAAGCGTTTCATTTTTTGAATAATATTCTTATGCTTATATTTCGTGTTTCAATTCATTACATAGAAGTTTTTACTCTAATTAGAATAGATAGAAAAATTAAATTTTAATAAAAATAAACTTTCGAATTAAAAAAAAATGTCGTATGATTTTTTATCGTCCCTACTATGTTATAAAAAAACCTTTTAAATAAGGAAACATGGCAATTGGTTTTCAGACATATGTATGTATATCAATATATTATATTTTAGTTAATAGACAAACATAATAAAATTTGAACAATATTAGATATGAAGAATTAAAAAAAATTACATCCCGAAATAAATTGTCACAAAAAGTAACTACATATTTAGGTCTTATTTTATAAACGGATTTGTTAATATTTTCCAAATGAAATAAAAGCTTTTATAAACATAACAATTAAAAACAGTTAAGGAAAAAAATCTTAAAAAATGCAGTAAACTTATAAGTACAGCTTTCAAAATTTTAGGGATAGATACTCTTCTACGGTATAGTGTATAGCGGTGCGTGCGCGCAGTGGTATCTAAGTAAAGAAAGAAAACAATGTACCATGTAAAGTAAACTGCAATTTACTATGTCTACAAACTGTTACGGATTTTATAGTTTTTATATAATTTGAGTATATTACCGATAAAAAGTGCCACATAATTAGTATCGCAACGATACAATGATTGAGTCAAAGCGAATTTTCCCGCAGGAATCGATCACGCGAGGTCAAAACGAACTTAATTATTGACATAGTTGATTTCTTGTGCAGCTTGCGACCTCAAATACCAATCATTGTTGTACATTTTCTATAATAATACTCATATTAAGTGGGATTAGGCAAATAGATACAATTTTTATGAGTTTTTACAAAACTTCTCTTAAAAATAATATGATATTGAAATTTAAAATATTAAAGTTAGTTAGTTGTACTGTATTGTGTTAGTTAATATTGTTTTTAAATGGAAATCATGGAATTTATTATATTATAATTAACAGAGTTGGCGAAGTCCTATAGCATAATGTAATACGAGCTCTACCAATATACTCGTATAAAAACATTGTTATCATATCATTACATAAAAATGTTTTCATTATGCTTTAATCACCTAAGAATAAATATCGTGATGACATACTATAAAATAATCACGTAAACGCCTCATTGAATCAATTAAAGGCAGTAATTGACATTTTTTATTTGAGGAAAATTATGAATTAACAATTAACAGGTAGCTAAGAGAAGTCACATACTGTGACAAACGTATTTTTATTCCTCGATATAGGTAAAATTCATAAATTAGTTCACTAAATAAAAAAAATTAAGATATAATTTGCCTAATAAAAATGTAAATAATCTGTATAAATATTAAAAAAATCGACTTTGTCTTTCCACCAGATGTCTGCTGTACAGTGGTTGTTATGTGCTCTCGTATTGGTATGCGTTAGCGTGAATGTAACGCCTGCGCCTGCGCCTCAAGAAGAAAATTACCCGCCAATGCCAGTGAGTATTAATTACCGTTTTGTTTATTTCTTGTATCCACTAGGCATATACGAAATAGGATCCTTGATATCGATATCAAGGATACTATTTCATAGTTTATTTTATTACTGTTTAATTCAATTTATTCTGAACTCAGATTTCTTTAGCAAAGGCCACTTTTACGTAAGATTCTAATCAATATCGTTCTGACGCCTTGTACTTTTTTTTTATATCCAGTAGTATTTTAAAAAACTATTACAATTAGGGTAAGGTGCGATTTTGGCTTAGAAACGTTTGATACATATTTGATTTTCTTTTAACAATTTTTTTTTTATTTCGTTCTTTCGTTTCGTAAGTTTTATTTTCTCAAATATTTAAAAATCTTGAAATAAATATTAAATGTATAATTGACTGAAGTGACTTCCAAAGGAACAATTAAATAGCGTGCCCATTCATAGCGCACTAATTTACACCTCAGCTATCTACACCATCTAAAGGAATAATGCTAACGTCTAACGATGTGAACTAATTAGGCGCAATTGCGTCCAACTGCTTTTGTGCGCGCTCTTTGACCATTTATCTACACTTTATCACAATCGTTACTAACATCAGACAATAAAATGTAATTGAATATCATTGTCTACTGTGACGTGTAAAATAATAATTAATCTCATTTATAATGTGAACACAAAAAATTATTTATTTCAATGTTTATGCGTGTAAATTTAAATACTACATACATATAAACACATTTTGTTTTCGCACTATTATTTCATACTTAGTGATTTACCCTCTCTTCGCTCGGATGCGAACCCTAAATATTTATCTAAAAAAAAAGTAGCCTCAGTTACTCTTTATAACATCAGCTGTCTGAGACTGAAAGTTCCGTTAAAATCTGTCCAGCCGTTTCGGAGATTATCCGGAACAAACAGATATATACAAAAATGTTACAAAATGAGTTATTCTTATAAGTAGCGTGTAAAATTTTATATGCATGTGGTAAAAAGCTTTATTTTTATACTATAAAATACATATGTATTACTTTTACAGGACCGGACGTAGCCATACGAACTAATAACCTAAAGTTTCGAAAGTTACTTTGACAAAACGAACCAAAAATCATCAATTCTTAAACCATTATAAAAATATAAATAATACTCCAATTTTGTTCCACAGTATGAATATAAATACGATGTAGAAGATCAAGAAAAGTTACTCTACTTCGGAGCAAACGAAGCAGGAGATGCACAGGGCAAGGTTGTTGGGGGTTACCGCGTTTTATTGCCCGATGGCCGTCTTATGACCGTTGAATACACCGTAGAAGGCGACAGTGGATTTGTACCGAAAATCAAATTTGAAGAAAATGCCAACCCCTTCGGTAAAAGGAAGTAGGTTTAGCATTATTTAGATAAAAATAATAGTGTGGAAACGACGAATCGATAAGTTATGTCATTAGTCATATGGGTAATAGAGCAATTTAAGTTATGACTTAATAATCTCTTATTTTTTTAATATATTAGTGACGTATGTATAAGCAAATATGTACAAGAAGTTCAGTTTTTTGTAAGATTGTCATTTTTTTACTATTCCCTAGGAGTCTGTGTTCAAATTAATTAGGAATATATTCAGATTTCTGAAACATTATTTAAAGCCTATTAAAACAGCAGCTACCTATCCCCTACCTTTAGATGAATAGCTTATTTATTCGATTTTTTTTTTAGATCTTAGACTACTTAAAAGTACATTTCTGGCCTAAAAATCTCTAAAAGTTAAGTTACCAACACTGTGATTTTATGAATAGTATCAATTTTAACTGTATATTGAATAAGACATGTCTGTTTAACATACAGGATAATTATGGTAGTACATAAATGATCGCTTATGTGATTATAATAAGATCTTTTATACATCTTAGTTTTCATATTATTTTATACGTTTTTAACGATTAAATATTTTTGTATAAATATTTTTGTTTTTCCTAATATACCTGTTACACAAATTTAATAAGCACTCCGGCGTATTTGAAAAGGGACTATAATTCATTAGAAAAGTAAGACTTTTATCTATTTTCAAGTTCGTCTTTAACAAAGTCAAAAATCTATTTTTCGCAAATCTAATTGAAATAGTCTTTATTATTAATACAAATGCCGACCCCAGCTTTTCGAATTTTTATCTGTCTGTCTGTCTGTGACGCCATCACGAGATAATCACTGGACAGATTTTGATGATTTGCTTTGGTATAGTGATAAAACCAGAGCTCCCCCGCTCTGTAGAGTATAAAATGGGAAAAAGTTTTTAGTTAAACGAGAATAGCAAACATTCCTTTCATTTATATACCTAAGTCGAATTTTGGTGTAATTATAATAATCACTTGATAGCATCAGCTATCTGCCAGTATAAGTATCTTCAAAAACAACAACAACAAAAAGGCAGACTACTTACAAAAATAAATTTGATTTTTTCTTATAAGAACGAGCTATTATTTTGAAATTACAAACAGACACTTCAATTTTATTTATTTGTAAAGATTACTATTTCTTACATTCAATGAAACGTGTAAGATCAAATAAGAAAAAAACTATCGACAGAATATCAGATAATAAACGCAATAACGTCGTTAATAATTGCTACAGGTAAATATCTGGGCCTATAGACAACCGGCATTCGTTATGAAGCGATTCGATTTCTACAATCGTCATCGCTTAAACGCAGCGTATGCATCTTGAACTTTAAATCACTAATAATTGAAATGAATGTTCATTGTCTACCATCATCTATTCGTTGACAACAGACCACGTGACATATCTAAGGCATATGTCAAACCCATACATTTTGGACTTTTCTACTATCGCTTTCGCTAATCGATTGTTACATTGTCTAGGCCCTCAGCTTTGGTTTTCCCCTAATTCAATAATATGGTTGTTGCATTATTAAATTGTATTAATGCAACAATCATGTCTATTTAACCTTATTGCAAATATGCGTAAAAATCACAATTTAAATAATTAAATAACATTAAGTTCTGTAATATACCAAGATCCCAGAGCGTTCTGACATAACTTATTTTCACATGGATGAAACCTTCACGACTTAGTAGCGTCTAGTACTACTTTAAATACCTGCCTACTTGTGGAGCTTGCCCTGTGACACCTGGGCAGGTACCAGGTGAGAAAGGTAACTAAAAATATGAGTTATCTTACTTAAATTTGTATGGCTGATTTTTATATATATTTTGTAGAATATTATTCTAAACTAGAATTATAAAGTGTCAGACACTTTTCATGGACCAGAGCTTTTGTCAGACGCTTTAAAGCTCGACAAAAAATTAATGAACTTTACTTATTTTTTCATGTCTGACTTTTAAATATGTTATTCAAGTAACTATTACAAAGTTATATTTCATCAGTCAGACACATTCGAGTGACCAAACATCCCCTAAACACAAAATTATTCAGCCGGGAGTGCGAGCGCGAGAGCACTATGCGCATGCCTCTCATGAGTAAAAAATTGAAATGTATTGAAAATACTTACTAATTTCAATCCAAGATTTTTGCATCCTTATTTCAATAGGATCCCTTATTAAAAAAAAAAGATAAAAAGATTCAACCCATGCAAAATGTATATCTATATATTTGTCAAGTTGAATCTTTTTTTCTTTAAAAAAAATTGTCAGTTTGACTGTGACTGTTTCACAAGAAAACCGATAGACAAATTTTAATGAAATTGAGTATGGTCATAGGGGTATCCAGGTCAATATAAAGGATATTTTTTACTGTAGGATTTGTTCTTTCTGAGAAATCATATCAGTACTGAACAATTATTATGTAAAAAATGTTCTAAAAACACATTCTACAGACCGGAAACCAAATTGTTAGATTGAAATTAAATATATTACTGGATACGTTATAACTCATAGTATATATTTCTGACGACCCGAATAACCAACTATCATTATACCAAATTTCATCATAACGTGTCCAGTGATTTTCTCGTCACAGACAGACAAACAGACAAAAATTCTAAAAACTATATATTTAGCCTCTGTACCTGTATGATAAAAGAATAATATAATAAGATTTTTAATTTAAATATTTAATGTACAGATTCGAATAGATTAGAATTTTATTATAATACTAGCAAATCATCAAAATCGGTCCAGCCATTTCAGATATATATATATATATTCTTTTGATAGATAACACATCTAGATGTAAACTTAGATTACTATGTTAAAGCATAAATCTATAGGCGTGACTGTTTTTCAGTAAAGTGTACCACAAAACGCTCTGGTTGTGGGATAGTGTTTGGTCTCGCTTCGCTCGCCCTAATAAATAAAAGATTGTATGTTTGTTCTTTATGCATTTCTAAACTATATATTCTATCTGATGAAATTTTGGTAAGGTCTTCTAAGGACGCCGGGGGTTATTGCCCAAAAAAAATACTTTGTTTGTATCAAATAAATATAAGAATTTGCACAGGTTTTTTTATTCATTTTATTTTTAATTTACATGTAGTTATTTAATAGCATTGAGGGAATATGTTGGTAGGAATATAGTTTTATAGTAATAGTAACATAGGCGCTAATTTTAAGCTCAAATTTAACTTCCTCCGCTATATTTACACAATGCACATATCAGTAGGTGCTTTACTTTTCGAATATTTTTATTAATTTATATTCTGTAGGTACTTCAGGTGTGTATATATTATTGTGTTTAGGGGATGTTTGGTCACTCGAATGTGTCTGACTGATGAAATATAACTTTGTAATAGTTACTTGAATAACATATTTAAAAGTCAGACATGAAAAAATAAGTAAAGTTCATTAATTTTTTGTCGAGCTTTAAAGCGTCTGACAAAAGCTCTGGTCCATGAAAAGTGTCTGACACTTTATAATTCTAGTTTAGAATAATATTCTACAAAATATATATAAAAATCAGCCATACAAATTTAAGTAAGATAACTCATATTTTTAGTTACCTTTCTCACCTGGTACCTGCCCAGGTGTCACAGGGCAAGCTCCACAAGTAGGCAGGTATTTAAAGTAGTACTAGACGCTACTAAGTCGTGAAGGTTTCATCCATGTGAAAATAAGTTATGTCAGAACGCTCTGGGATCTTAATCTATAACATTAATAAGTAGCAAACCCAGCCCGCTTCGCTGGGCGAAAGTTAAAAATAAACTAAACCCGTCAAAATCGTTCCAGCCGTTTCAGAGATTAGCCGTTGTATTTTGACTAAGAAAAAGTAGTTCTTCTCTCTTCATCGTAGTAGTAGATATATACACAGATCACATAATACTATACAAGGTATATATAAAGAAGTCAAAAGGAAAACTATAAGAGCTAGGTACTTTTTACAAGTATACGAGTAAAGGCGTGTCTCCTGCTTCTAAAAATAACATAACAAACTAACAAAACATGTTAGCAAAACATTTTAGTCATCTGCAACTCTTAAACACTAACATAAAACATCAAACATGTACTCGACATAATGACTGGACGAAGATCAGCTTTATTTTTTTATTCTTCTTCTTGTGATCCGATAATGAAGTATCACAAAATTACAGGGCGCTCGTTTATCAAATCGATGAAAAACAACGTAAGTATTGTCGTTATTCCACGCACACAATACTATTGTATTGTGTGCGTGTTATTAAAGCAGATAAATCAAGAAATACGAAACGCATAACATTAATGTTCGTAAGCAACGATGAAATGAAATTCCCCTCAACACGGGGATGTTTTCCGTCCGCCTCAGATAACGTTTGCTTGCTTTTGCTAACAAAATATTTAGGCCACGCCCATATGTTGTTAGATGTTTGATGTTAGGAGTTAGAAAACCCAAAACAGTGTTGCAGGACATCCGGCTTAATAGTCAACCAACATTAAAAATTAAAATGTATTTGTTACAATCAATTAACGTACAATCAATGAATGTACATAGTTTCAAAAATCAAAAGGAGGTTTTCTCAGTCCGCATTATATTGATGTTGATGGGGAACTACGGAAACCCAAATTGCGCGTGATCTGACACCGTATGTATGTTACAAAAAAATATCACTTTTATTAAACTAACTAAATAAACAATAACAAAGAAAATAAACCTTACCTTATCCTGTATTCTTGTCATAATTACAGCAGTGGCTTCAGTATCATATTGCGGCCTGCCCGCACGTCCCACCATTTGTAATATCGTACTTATACTGTATTCCTGTTAATGATTAATTGTAATTTTATCTTTTGACTGTATTTGAAAAAAACTCGATTTAAATATGTTTCAAAATATTTACTGCTGTTACTAAGTAGTGTATTAAATAGTGACACATTTTGGTCACCGGATGAGGATGTGTCATTAGTTAATCACATTACTGTCATAAATAAAAAAAATATTGTATTTATGTTCGTGTATGTGTGTGTGTGTGTGTTTGTTACACAATTCCGCTGATGTGTACTTATAACGCTAACTTTAAGTTACTATTAGTTACAACGCTGAGACCAACAAAGCTTAGTGAGGATAAGTTGCTTGTTTTTTATAATAAATATAAAACTATATTTATTTAGAAATTATTTTTTAAAGAAAAAAAAGACAAAATAGGCGCTTATATATTCGCCGTATAGGTTAAAACGGAAGTAGATCCTTACATTCCTTTTACTTCTTCCGCTTGTGATGACAACACAATGAGTGTTCAATACTAATATGGTACAAGGATACTAACCTGATAACCACCGTTTACATATTGTTGGGTGTTTTTGATGATCACGAGATGTGCCGGAAGATTTACGCCCATGGCTAAGGGAGAATTTAAAGATAGTTCTTAGTTACACAGTATTTTGTTTTGGGTTTTTTACATACATATACGATATAAAATAACTGACGTCACGTTTGGCTCAGTTTGTAGTTACCCTTCTTGCTGAGCCAGCGGTCGCGGGTTCGAGTCCTGTGATCAAATGTGATGTTCAGTTTGACAGTCCAGTAGCCACATGTTTTCATGATAACAACTATTAGCTTAATTTTTGTCTAACCATATACACCTGTTTATCTTTTTGCTTTTCAGGCGACAAGTACTTAAAGAATTTTAAATTAACACGATAGTGCACCCGAGCAAAGTAAGGGAGTATCGGTAGTATGTAATAATATGAGGAAAAATATATTATTGTAACTTTCTCATTTTAGACAGTGAAAGGCTCTACGTGTTTGGTTTGACGAAATACGGAAGCTTATGAGTAGGTACGATAAAGGAATCTGCAACATTTCCGTTTTACGAATTTGGAGATGTCACGTCGCATTTGCTACTATCTCGAATCAGTGAGATTGTAGGACGAGGGTTAACACTTTAGGTATTATGAATTGTTAAAAATGATCTTAATCTAAAATCTTATAACTGTATATTTTAAATTCAAGGAAAACAAAATCTAAATGCAATAGGATTTTGTATTTTTCTGTAAAAAAATGGAGTGTTGGAAGCTAGTAGTAGAAAACTAAAATTCAAGTGTCTGTTTTTAATTTCAAATTAACAGCTTTTTACTTAATACCTTTGAAACTGTATAGGTATGGTACTTAGGCAAAAAAACAATTTTTAAAATTTTAGTCAGTAGGTATGTCATGTAATCATGAATTTATTAAATTTATACTTAGTTTTTTTTATACTATTCTGAATTATATATTGTTATATTGCGACTCTACAATGAATGGTGTATTTATTTATTCGCGTATGAGGTCGATTACGTGAAGAAATGTTATCCTTTTATTTCTTACGGTATCAAAGATCTTGAGGAACGGGACCTCCATGTCATAACTTAGCCGCGATATACAAAATATAGAAATTATTATTTAAATTTGTAACTTATTTATCTATATCATCTTATATCTACGAGAATCTTTTAGACTAATTTTAAGTTCACGTCAAGGGATTTGGGATCAATAAAAAAATGTAATGAAAAGGTACAAAGGTGCGATATTCTTAATCCATTCACTGTAACCAAATTATTGTTTCTGAATACCAAAATATAATTTTATTTTGAAATAAATATACGACCACACTCACCAAGTGTAGTAGTCGTGATAAGAATGGGTAGATCTCGATTCCGAAAAGCCAATTCGATGTTCATCCTTTCTTCGAAGAGCAGACCGGCGTGGTGACACCCCACCCCACAAAGTATTAAAGACTAAAATAAAATTTGTAGTCATTATTAAAATATATTCAGTATCAAAAAAAAAAACAAAAAACATAAAAAACCAAAAAAAAAATTAGTCCCGCTGAGTTTCTTTCGCCAGTTCTTCTCAGGTCAGCGGCTTCTTCTTTCCGAACTGGTAGTAGACTCGTGATGTTCAGTAAAAATTGTAATAATTTTATGCTGAATAAAATATTTTGAATTTGAATTAGCGACTTGCCTGCGCTTTGCTCGGGTTCGTCCCTAGGCACTTTTATTTTTTAAACTTTACGGGATTTCTCTATCTCTTTTTTAATATATATGTATATCAACGGCGGATCCAGGGGGGGGTCATGGGGGTCATGACCCCCCCCTGGGCTGGGACCACGTGGATCACTAATTAATATTGTTCCAGGACCTAGGTGGATCACTAAGTTAATATTGTTAAAAATATTTTTTTTATGTTTTTTGTCACAATATAAATTTTATGTAAGTACCTTCAATATTTAATTAATTTTATATAATATTATAGTCTATTGAAAAGTTACATTTAGGGTTGCATTTTTCAGAGGCAGCAAAGAAAATTACATATATAATAAAAAACTAAGCATAATACTATTTCGTTTTTATCGTATTCTTGCGAGTATTGAAGAACCCGTTCAAATTCGGGGCGCTGTAAAACCTAGATCAATGAATTAAATTAAAAAAATTATAGTGAAAGTCTGCAAAACATTACAGCTTTCATACCACCCCTTGTGGCCCCGTTTAACTGAATTATCTGAAATTAACGCTCCACGTGGACCTACTTACTACCTTTTGAATAGTTTCCGTAGATTTACCAACCTTCGTAATCCTATCAATTATTTTAACTCCAATCCACTCTTCTCTACCCCCTATCCTGCCTTGACTTATTCCCCATCTATAACAACAGATATTGGTCTAGTAAAGGGTGCTGCTGATACCAACACGAGGTTTAAAGCTCTTTTACATCAAAATTGGTCGAATCACGTCCATATATATACAGACGCCTCTAAGTTGTCTAAAGATGGCTGTGTTGGTTCAGCGTGCTGGATTCCTAAATTTAATATTAGTCTGCAATTCAAATGCCCTCCTCAATCGTCGGTATTCACAGGCGAGGCTGTAGCTATATTGGAAGCAATCTTGTTCGCTCACTCTCATAACATAAACCAGGCGGTCATTTTTAGTGACTCCTTAAGTTGTTTACTGGCTATTTAAGAAAGCCCTTTTCGTAGCAAAACAAGGTATTCCTATATTAAAGATCCGTGAAGCTTACTCTTATGCCTCAATAAGCGTCTTAATGTTCAATTAGCTTGGATCCCAGGTCATTATGGTATTATCGGTAATGAGTCTGCTGACTCTAGCACTAAAGTGGCTACTCAGTGTGGCTCTCTTGAACACTTTAGTAACACTGCTCAAGATGTATTACCCCTTGCTAAAACTCATCTAGACAACTCATGGTTCAGCTACTGGAATTCATCAAAATCTTTTAAGGGAAAGCATTATGCTTCTCTCCGGCGGAGATTCCTAAGCGTCCATGGTTTTTTCATCAGAAACATACTGAACGGTGGGTTATTACTACTATTAGTCGCCTTCGCTTTGGACACGCAAGTACTCCTGTTCATCTGGCTAAGATCAAGGTAAGGGACCACTCATTATGCGAGTGTGGTCTGGATGAAGGCTCAGCTTCCCACATCCTCTTCAATTGCCCCAAACTCCTTCGTACCCTTTATGATGCTCTTCCCTTCAAGGTCCTCCGTCCCCTTAATGTTCAATGTTTGTTGATGTTTGTGTTTAGTCCCCTTTGCACATTTTTATGTAAATATGTTAAATATAATAAAATTAAGCTTTGTAGTAGTTCTCTAACATGTTTTTTTAACCCTTGTGCTGTTTATATGTTTTTAGGTGGAGGTTATATTGTACAAATAAAATCGTACTATTTAATACTGTGAATCCAGTCTTTTTGTAGAATAAGTTAAAATTTCACCGGCCAATCTCGAACGTGACTCCTCCATTCAACGTGACATTGGCGAAATAATTTGTGCTCAACTGGCACGCATTGAAGCCAACAAACCAAAGAATTCAATTGAATTAGATCTAACTTCAATCGAAACAACAAAACTTACGTCATAGTTCAATCAACTGTTATTCATGATAAACGTATTTGCAAAAAAATAACTGGCGCGTAAGGAAATATACGTTCTAAGGTCGACTTGAGTTAATTTAAATGAATATTTTTTGACGTAGTCTGTTTACTTACAATCGTGTAAATTAAAACGCGTAAATTGAATTCTGGCAATATTTAATAAATCGATGAATTCTTGAAAACCGATGTACACGGCCAAACAATAAGAAGTGGTCGGCAATAAAGAGAAGAGGTTTTTTTACTTTTTGAAATTAAATAAAGTTACAAATGTAAAAACCTAATAACGAGTGTCACCTCCTCTTGCCAAATCACAGCTTGGATCCTTCTGGGCATGCTTTCCACGATGTTTTTAATAACATTTTGAGGAATACGTCCTCACATTTCTGCAATGACTCTTTTTAGCTCCCTGATGTTTTGTGGAGCAGGTTGCACTGATCTTACTCGTCTCTTTAGAACATCCCAGACATGCTCAATTAGATTGAGGTCAGGATGTCGAGCTGGCCAATCTAAACGACGGATGCCAACTTCTTGCATGTACGCTTCCACGTCGCCAGAACGGCGCGGGCGAGCATTGTCGTCAATTAAAATGGAATCTTCCCCAAGTGCAGTCACTGCGGGTTGTGCATATGGAATCAGGACTTCCATTATGTACCGGTATGCATTTAGTGTTCCATTTCTATGAAAACTAACTCCGTACGCTCCGTCAAACTCACTGCAGCAAAACATAACGGAGCCTCCACCATGAGGAGTGATTTCTTCGAAACACACTTCCGCATTGCATTCCCATGATCTTTACAGCACTCAACGGCGTCGGTCTTCTCCACACTAAGAGATTCTAGTTTCATCAGTAAGCAATACTTTATTCCAGTCCTCCAGAGTCCATAAAACACAGTTTCGAACAAACTGAAGTCGAGCAACACAGTGCTCACGAAGTATTTTAGGGTCCCGAGCCGGGCGGTAACTCATGATATAGGCAGCCAAAAGCTTCCTCCTAACCGACCACATGCTAACTTCTACTCCTCTTACGATTCCGCATCGCCTGACTCACCAAAAAGCGGTCATCTCTTGGTTCTTTGCATCGTTTTCTTCCCGAACCGGGTCTTCTTTTGACCAAACCGGTCTCTTGATACCAAGTCAACCAAGTCCTCTGGACAATTGAACGACTCACATTTAGCCGTTGAGACACGTAAGTTTGCGAACAACCTTCTTCAAGTAGGACTATAATTTTACCGGCTCTTGTCGCTTTATCACTCCTATCAAAAGTGGTATTTAATGTAAAAAGAAAGATTTGATTGTTTAATTTGCAGAAAATATCCAAGAAAATTAAAATTTTAGTAATCAGCAAAAAATTCGTTTCAGCATTCGCGCCTTTAGTAAAGCAATTTTACAATAATCCACGATAATCAATATTTTTCTTGTGTTAATTTCAAAAGTTAAATTTAGAACGTGAAGAATCATGCCAGGATGCTTCAAATAACATGCCAATACATCGTCAAATTAATAAATCCTCTTTCTTGTTCTTCTTCATTGATGTAAAGAAAAATATCTAAAGTATCCATTTTTTTTGCAAAAGAGTTTATATTATAAAAATTAAATTATAACTTTTTGTGACTTGACCACGACTATGTGACCCCCCCCTGGTACCAAAGCTGGATCCGCCCTTGATGTAGATACTCCTACGTAGAGATACTGTCTGTAGTATGTCGTATATTAGCGCTTCCCACGGGTACATCACTTTCAAGTTCTCAAGAACGATTGTATGAAATATTGCTAACATTATATTTATTCAGTCATTTTGAGTAAAGAATATCACATTTACGCAAAAGCGTGATTCTTGATAAACTATTATGCGTAAATTTAAATAATCAAAACCTTTGAGGCAATATGTTAAATGCCAAAACAAAGGAATATAAAAGTTTATGGCTTATTCTTCCATTGTGATGTTGTCGTGTACTTTTATTTTACTTTTAATCTACTTAATTTATTAATTTAAAATTTTATTCATATGCAATCAATCTTTAATTATTTGATAGTATTGATTTATGATGTTTTGTGTATATATGAGTTAAGTTTACGAGTAAGCAATATAAAATTAAAATACTAAACTATGTATAAGTAAAAATTTATAGATGTGGCGATTGCCTTTATTATAAAATTGGGTATTATTAATTCTATATAAATAAATAAAATTGAATTGTGTCTGTTCTTAATGTTAATATAACTTTTGTCTGTTCTTTGGTCTGGCTAAAGTAAGAACTCTGAAGCAATAGACTGACTTTGACGAGACTTTCACTGATATATAGCTTACGTCATAAGGAGTAGGATAACTTTTTTAGAAAAAAAAAGGATCCGAAAAAAAAAATTAAAACGTACCTATACTTAGAGACGCATCCGGGCCAAGCAAAGGAAATACGCTCATTTATATGTAAGAGTTCTTTCGAAAGATTAATTAATTTACATTATGAATGTACGATGTAATGTATGTGTACACGAATGTAGTATAATATATAATTCTTATGTGCGGATGGACCGATTTTGATAATATTTTTTATGACTGTTCAAGCGGATTCTAGAATGTTTGAGATTCACAATTCGGTCGACTACAAAAAGTTTTTAAGTAAAATAACTTTCTATACTAAATTTCATCAAAGATTGTGTCCAGATTATTGAAACTTACTTAAAAAAAACAACGTTTGTCCGTATAAGTTCATTCCTTTTTTACTTGGAAAAAAAATTATTTAAGTCTATACCTTCAAAAGTTTATGTACTTACTTGAATTTTCTTGTTTTTAATAGTAGAGGCCAAAGCCGTAAGCTTATTTTTTTGTTCCATATTAAAACTAACGGTGATCTCTCGGGAGAGAGCTTCCGCGGTTAACAAAACACTTTTCCTTGTATTGCAAAATATCTATATATAATTTAAAAAAAAAGAATATATAGTAGTATGGAAACCTAACAATATAGGTAAATGAATTATTTCTAATATAAAATTACTGTATTTTATGTCAAAAGTAAAAACGAGTCTGATGACAGAAACTCTTTAAAAACAAAAGTGAAAAGTTGCAAGATCAATCCTTGTATCAATCAATCCCTTACGACGCGACGTGTTCCTTCAGCGTAAGCCAAGGGAAATGATGTTACAAAACAATTCACACGTGAGAAAATAAGAGGTGCAAAAGCTGAATTCAGGAGCTAAGATACCTCCAAATTGAAAAATAATATAAAACTTTACGTAAGTATTACATTTTATACTATTTAAATAAAATTTAAAATAGGTGTATATAAATGATATAATTCTTATAATATTATTCAACTTCTTATAATTACCAATGTAGGTTTGCCATTGTGATATTTTTGTATAATATTCCAGAGTTTGTAATTTAGTACGATGTCGAATTTAAATATGCTAGTGCCGGCAGGACACGGGTAGCCTTCGACTACACGCTTTAGTTTTACCGGACGACATTCATCACCGAACCTTATATAAAACATTACAACATTGTTAATACGTATTACTGAAAAAAGATTTTTAAGATCAACTTCATTTTAATCTAAGGGAAAATTTATCACATATATTCGTTGGAACATTATTACAACAGCGCCATCTAGTTCCGTGATAAGCTACGTTACATCCTTGTGTTACTTATACCAGATAGTTGATATCAACTTTAAACTACACATGTAAATTTTAAATACATACATAGTATAGATATAAACACCCATGACTGGAGTACAAACATTCGTGCTCAACAAATGAATGCCCCCAGCGGGACTCGAACCCGCGACCGCTGGCGCAGAAAGTATGGTCACTACAAACTAAGCCAAACGTGTCGCCAAAAAATAGAGAGAAAGAAGAGAATAAGTAATGGTTTAAATATTTAACTCTCTTATTCCTCTCAGACCAGATATTTACATATTAATTACTGATAAACTTATCTTTTTAAGAAAATAAAGTCTCCTATAGCACTTAAGGCGAGCTTTAATATCTAAGTTGAATAAATTCATTAAATGTAGAGAAATAAGAGCGAATTATTTCTAAAATCGTTTGAAAATATAATAATATTGTCAAAAATACTAACTTATGATAAACGGCAGGTTTATTAGTAGTTCCGAGCCATTCCGCGACATCTTGCGGATTACTGACAGTGGCGGATACCGCTACGAAACGTATTCGTATAGGATTCGCGTTAAGCTCTTCCATTGCACTGGTATTAGGTGTACTGGTCTCTTTATACTGTGCTAATAATTTTTCTATGCGGTTTGTGCATTGAACTGATGTCTATGAACGATTTTATTTGATTAATAATTATATTTTTATTCAGCAATAATATTTTATAGGTTAGTTAAGATACTTATTAGTGATGACGGACCATCTGTTTGTATGTAGCTAATTTCAGAATTGACAGGCTATTGAAATTACAGAAACATCTACCTATTTTACAATACTCATTTGTAAAAAGTTCTACGAATAGCTCTATATTCATTATTTATTCTATACCAGTTGTGTATTTATATTATGAACGTAAAATTTACTCAATAGAACCTCATTTTTATAACAAACCTAAATGTGAAAAATAGGGCTTAAATAATTTTATTTTATTTTTAATTACCCAATACCCATAGAATGTATGATGATGATGATAATGATAAATTATTAATAAAAATTTGCATACAATTACTCGTAAAAGTAAATATAATTTAAAGTAGATACATATATATATAGTTTTACTTACCTCAATTGTTTTCATTCTACTTACAACGGCTTCTAACACGGGGCCCCGTATTTCATCATTGAGTATATGAACCTCATCTATAAGGAATAGTTTGACCACTTCCACCAAACTCTTGTGGTCTTTCCATCTTCGAGTCAACATGTCCCATTTCTCTGGCGTTGTTATTATAATTCTAACAAGTTAAGCATATTTATATATAACCTATTTAGTTTATTATGAAAAAGTTTCGACACACACATTCCATTTATTTTAATTTATTGTTTCTGGTTTAGTTCTCATCTATTTTAAATTATTATCATAATTTTATGGTATATATAATATTTTAAAATTATTCTCTCCTGAATATTTTTTCGTAAATATAGTAATTTCGCTGCTAAATCAAATATTAATAAATAAAACTGATAAAATTACTAACTAGTTAATAATAATAATTTATTAAAGATACAACTAAGTCGTACCTGTAAGGTTTTAGTTGAGGAAATTCAACATCTGTATCACCAGTTACTTCTATACATAAATGACCAAGCTTATTAAACTTTGGGTACCATTCAGTTAATCTTTCCGTACATAAAGCTTTTACTGGGGCCACTAAAATTATGTGTAATGTAGTAAATACGTATTACATATTTGTACGTCTAAATAATATCTAAGGTAAAACTTAATACTTTCTTAGGTTTATGCAAACATTCGATATTATAAATGAAACTACCATTTACGAGACAGTCTCTTCCCTGACCATAATTGCTGTAAAGCATTCGAAACGTCGGGAACTAAAAATCAAAATAAATCCGCGACAAAATCCAAAAAGGTAGTTTCTATAAATATAAATATAAAATTTTTATCTACTATATAAAAATCTCGTGTCACAATTATATTAGTTATCAAACTCCTCCGAAATGGCTAGACCGATTTTTTTGAAATTTTTCATGTCGTAGGCTATTTTTTATTCCCCTAGTTGATAAGAGTGGCCCTCTGCAGATTTTGTATTTTAAGAGCAAATTTTTTTTAATGTTTTTATAAGCTTGACGTATTAAGATGAAATTTGGCTTCCTGCCTGGTTGTTTATAAATTGTAGACGTCCACTAAACACGGATCTTACGACAGGGCCGGATTAAAGAATTACAAACACTCGCAGGTTTGCATAAAAGTTAGGTACGACTTTTTTGTACTAGGTACCGATCCTAAATTTAGCAAGTCAAACGCACCTAGTAAACTGTATGAGCGAAACCGTGGCAAAAAATTAATGCATATTTAAAATAAATATAACCTGGAATATTTTTCCTGATAACAAGACAACTTTAAAAACTTAATATCTATTAATAAATATAAATTATACTAACTATAAATTATTTTAAAATCTCCCGAATATTTTTTGTCTTCAAGCTCCATGAGCAACTGCACTATGGCCATTTCAAATATAACCGTCTTGCCAGAACCGGTCGGTGCACATACCACCATTGATTTATCTATTCCAAAAATAATCAAAACATGCAGACTAAATGATTTATGCATAAAAACTTAAGTTAGACGAAGCGCTTAGAAAGTATGCTAAACTATAGTTGAGGCCGGATCGTGTGTTATACTTTAGATTTTGAAAATAATTTATCCTATTGTCTCCGCTATCGCCTACTTTTTCAGGAAAGAAAGCTTATGATCGCTACCAATATCTAATAAAATTAGGTTCAAATAATTAATATATATGTCTTAGGCCATATTGCATATTATATGCAAAATATAAAAAGATCAACAGCAAATATGTATTTAAAAAAAACTGCCATTGAAAACCTTTTTTAAATCATTTCACCTAACGTTAGAAACGATTTATCTATCTTATTTTTTGATAATTTTCACAAAATTCTTAATTTGATTTAGTTATCTTAATGACTACTAGATTTAAGCGAAGCCGCGGGTGCCGCTAGTTAAAATTTCTAAAATAAAAGTAGCCTAAGTTACTCCTCTCCCTCCCTTATAACATTAGCTATCTTTGAGTGAAAGTTCCGCCAAATCGGTCCAGCCGTTTCAGTGATTAGCCGGAACAAACAGACAGACAAACAAACGTTGAATTTTTGATGTAAGTACCGTATTATATGTATATCGTATGCATTTAGTGAAAAGCTGTTACTTTGAAATTAAAAACAGACACTTCTATTTTATTTATATGTACTGTACTGGCACTTTCTCTAAGATGCTGAAATACGTGAAAATTGAAAACTGAATAAAAATACCCATCGTATTTGAAAGAACGACGAACAACATTTTTTTAATTAAACTAAACTAAGGAATATATATAAAAAACATAAAAACATGAAAATTGAAGCAATTAGGATCTCAATAAAGTCTACAGAAATGACAGTAGGTACGGCCAATCAAAAAATATCATTTGAAATTAAAGAACATGATGAAGTTAGGAACATACCTAATTATAAAGTATATTGTTTAAAAATATATATTTTAATACATATTATTGAAATTACATCTCACCGGAATATAAAGCATCTTCAATAACATGTGATTGAACAAAATTAAAATATGGATACGTGAATACATGTCGATATTTAGGATCTGAAAATATTTTTAATCATAAATCATAGAGCTACGTGATGAATGATTTCAAAAACATGATACTCCGCGATGTTTACCTATTTCTTCTACACTTCGGAAATTTTGCTTTTGGCCTGTAAATTTTGGTGGCCGTTTTAGCTCAAGCGAAGTTACTTGTTCAATGTCAGAATTGTTTGAAGATGGCAATGAAATGGGTTGAGAATCGTATATTTCATCCTGGCTTTGACTATCAGAAATATCGTAAAATAAGTGAACATTGGATTAGGTCCATGTAGATTAAGAAAAGAAAATACTACCTAATAATAGAATTATTAAAATCATTATATATAACTTACTGATCACTCATATTCTTAATATTCTAATTTATAACGTTTATTATTTATCTATGTTTATAACATTCATATTCCATTAGGTATACTTCAAATGAAGTTATAACATCACATTAATAACAAAAGTTTTTGCTACTAAACTAGATTAGACTTTGTCGCGCCAAAATTTAAGTCTGTGTCCAACCTGCTAATTGCTTAATTGCTTTGGGTTTTTTTTTAAATTAAATTGTAATCTGTAGTTTATTGCCTTAGATGCATGTATTTTATTTTTTTAATTGTATAGAATTTAGGTATTTATGAAAAATAACTTAGGTAGGTATATAGGTTCATATAATTAAAATTAAAAAAGGACCCCCTTATAAAGTAATTCTTATATATTTTTTTTTGTTTAAGTTTGAATTCGATTCAATTGAATTGAGCTCCTGAACTTAACTAATATTATAAATGGTCTTTCTTGAGATAAAAAAGTCAAAAATACCAAATGCTAAATGCAAACATTAATTTTATATACTTACTTACTTTGATATACTCGTATTTTGTCAATAATGTCAATCTGATGATTTTTATTAAGAAATTTATACTCCATAGATGGTAAGTGGGTACAATTTATTATGTATAAATGAAATAAAATTGTAACTGAATCAAATTTACAATTAAAATATTTTTGGGAAATCTTTAAAAAACGATAGAATATATATAGGCCATATCAACAGAGGCAAATCTACATTATAAGACGCTTTAATACAGGAAATAATGTGTGTTCAACTGGCACGCATTATAGCCATAAAATCAAAAATTGAATTCATACTTGATAGATCTAATATATAAAAATTTTGTGTCACAGTGTATGTTATCGAGTTCCTCCGAATCGGCTTGACCGATTTCTATGATTTTTTTGTATATATTTGGTAAGTCTGAGAATAGGTCGTACGCTACTTTCCTAGGCATTGCCATTGCAATTTAGATACTGCCATTTTGTCAATATTGCACCTGAGCAGTGAAAGAGGTTTCCGTCTTTAGAACGCGGACGAAGCCGCGGGAACTACTAGTTTTTATGGTTAGACGCCGACTTAGGTTTATATATGTAGCAATATACTCTATGGAATTAGGCAATAGGCTCCTAGAGTATTATTGTTCTGTGGAGTGTGGACTTAGTCCATCTTAGGGTTTACATTCTCTTTGGTCCATCTGCCATCAAACTTCAAAGTCATGATATGAACACAGAAGTCAGAACAAGTAATGTCAAGTGTCAAATAAAATATTACCGTGTTATTTTGTATATTTTTATAGTTTTCCTTATTGTTTTGCAATTATGATTTTCTTAACTTAATCAACTATAAGTGAAATCAAATATATACAAATAGATAGAAGAGTAAAATGTATGTAAAGTTTACTTTGCTTGTACAAAAGAAAAACTTTCAAGATAATTTGTATGAACATTAATCTATTACAGGGACTTTTTACCAGATTACGAAAATGCAGACACCTTAAGTATTGACACATTAGCCTTAGAAGAAGTACTAGAAGAAGAAAGAGCGAAAGAAATATCACAACTGAACACTCTAAGTGCTAAAGTAAACTACCTTCATACGAGTTTATTATATTATAGAAATGCTAAGACGAAAACAGGTGCCACTTGCTACGAAGCATGGAAAACGTTAGTAAAGAAAATAGGCGGTTCACCTAATACTTGGAAAGATCTAGGACATGCTTTAGAATTATCACAAGATGATTTAAATGTAAGTACTATTGTTAAATTAAAAATATTAAATTAAACAATTACGCTGTATGTTATCAAGTTAAAAAACTGTGTATAATATATTTATATGTAGCTATAATTTATCCATATTTTATTCTTTCAGTACATAAGTAATTCAGTGAAAGAAGATCCAGCTGACATAATTTTAAAAGTATTTATGCAAAATGAAACTGCCACACTAGATAAGATTGTAGATGCTTTTATAGAAATGAAGAGATATGATATTTTGAAAGCTATTGAAGAACCATTTTGCAATTTAGCTCAATGTTTCAATAAAGATGATAGTGGTTATCATAGTGCAAGTAAAAGTACAGGCACAAGAGAAATAGTAACCTTCACGAAGAACTTAAAGATTGATTTACCCCCAGCTTTGAATAAAAATTATGTTATTAAAGATAGAAAACAAAGGCAAAATCCATCCTTAAGACCACCAATAAAGACTTTAAGTGATAAAAAAGAAAACGATCATCCAATACTATTCTTGACATATACAGAGGATGGTATTGATACTGCAATAAATATCCAGCATTATGTGCAGAACTGGGAAGACCCAGTAGAAGTTGTTACACTTAGTGGTAGAAGAGAAGAAGTATATCAAAACCCAGAGAAGTTTATTAGGGAGTACTTTGAAAAGGTATGTTTAAAATGAAAAAAAAATACTTTAAAATACACCAAAAATAAAAAAAAGGGATTGGTAATTTTCAAACACAAGCCAAAGATAAAGATATTAGATAAATTCAGAGTCAGTCCCAGCCGCCAGTTATAAATTTATAAGGAATCTTTAGTCATTAAATGAGAACAATTAATCATTATTTTTTAATTTGTAGTGTTTATTTGTAAAATTGGTTTTACAAGTTTTTATTTTCCCATTTTTAATGTAGAAATGTACCAAGATGACAAAGTACCAAGTATTTTAAAAATTCAGTAGTTAAAAATAGAATCATCTATATTTTCTAGTGAGGGTTAGATTTCTTTTGTAAATTAAATGGGATCAACTTCAAGGTACCTACTTTATCCAATCCAATAAAAATATATACATCAAAATCGGACTACAGTGCACTGTAAATAGGTTTGCAAAGTGAAACATTAACATTATTTTCTACACTCAGGGAAAAGTTTATTTAATTTAAAATTTTAAGATAAGTTCTTTTTGAAACCTACAAAAAGTAAATAAAATATTATTTTTTTTGTTACAGGCTGATTTCATAGTACCAATTATAACTACAGGGTACTTACATAGAATAAAAAATTCTTCACCACAAGTACCTAGTACAAATGATAATTTAGATTATAAATATGTGAATTTTATTTATAATTTAGTTATAAACCACTATATACATGCAACAGGCTGTCTCAATGAAAAAGTAAGAAGTGTGCTGCCATTAAACTCGAATGTGGACCTACTCCAGGAAATCGCAATGTATCCTGATTTATTGCCATGGACATATGAATCAAACTTTGATGATTTTTTTAAAGAATTTTTGAAAAAATCTTCATGATTTAAAGAACTGTTGTTAGCATTATCTCTACTATTTTTTACTATTATAGCATGGATTTTTTGTATTCTAAAGTGTACCTATTTGTCTTTTGGCAGTTATAAATGAAAATAAAAGTAAAATCAAACTACATCATGATTATTTTACTAAAACCTTTATTAAATATAATCTAGAATCACTTATTCTATTTTGTAGTTAAGTGCATTTTTATACGAAATATTATCAGTAGGTAGTTATTATTAGGAGAAACTTTTTATATTAATCTGCATTACAAAAATATAAGTAACTCTTAGGGCTCCAATTTTTATACTTTTACTTTAGTAAGCAGCATATACAAATGAGAGCTATTTGTTAGAATATATAAAAAATATAATAATACTATTAACTTAAAGAAAATACATTTATCAAATGAGAAAAGATTTGTAGAAACAGTATAGTAGATCTTTTTTAAGTGCAAAAACAACTAAAAAAATCCTATTCAAAATGCTTATTTCTAATCTTTGGACGAATTTGTATTATTATCATCGTCATGAGCTTCATCTGCAGTGCTCACATCATCCACATCAATTCCTGTGTCATCTTTGCTGCTATTTGCAAGCTCCTCCTAAAAAAGAATAGAAAACCTTCTTAATACATAGCAATTTATATAGGACTAGCATTTCCCATGGTATAAAGACCGGAAACCAAATTCTCAGATTTTATATACCTACAATGTGATGTTTTATAGCCTCTTTATAACGGTTACTTGACATACCTAAAAAATGAGATACTTTCCAGCAGTAAAAAGCATCCTATATCGTGATCTGGGTAACAAGCTATCATCATACCAAATTTCATCAAAATTGGTCCAGTGGTTTTCTCGAGATGCAGTCACAGACAGACAGGCAAAAATTATAAAAACCATAGATTCGGCCTCTGCATAGATAATAATAACTATTTCAATAAGAATTTAAAAAAAATTAATGTACAGATTCAAATAAGTTAACATTTTATTATATTATGTATAGATTGAAGACAACAATTATTAGAAAAAAGCTACTATCTACATTCTACACAATATCTTTAATTGATAAATTTGATTTTACTTTTTACATTATTTTAAACCGAAAAGTCAACTTGACTTTAAAAAGGCCTTTACCTTGATAACTTCTACAAAGCTATTAGCTTCATCCAGCATTTGTTTAAACTGTGAATTCTCTTCTTTTAAATCTTCAATGATTTTTCGTAACTTTTCATTCTCCTCAAGAGCTTCTTGTAAGGCAACTCTAAAAATATTATTTTATTATACATTCATGTAGCTTAAATGAATATGCTAGCAATAGGTGTTTACATTTATAATATGTATGTATTTAAAATTATATACATGTAGTGTATCAACTATCTGGTATCTATAAAACAAACATCATAGCTCACCATGAAACTAGAGGGGACTTTGTGATGTCCCAACATATTTATTTATGTAAAAGTTTACTTACTGTCTCTTCTCTGCTAAAATTTGCCAATATCTTTCAGAAGCCCCATCAGGATTCGTCAAATCGTCAGCACTTATTTTATTCTCAAGATTCACTTGAATTTCTTTAGTGGATATGTTTTTCCTCTTTACCTCTACATGGCTAAAAAATATGTTATTTTAATAAATTATGCCTAAAGTTCAGCTTAATTATTTATACAATACTTACACTGCAGGTTCTCGACTAAGTTGATGTTTTAAACTTTTTGAAGGTCTACCCACTAAATTTTCTGTATCCGTTGCGGTATGTTGTAAAGTTTTGAGAGATTTTCTAGTAGTACGGGGCATTTTCTACAATCAAATATAAAAAATATATAGTTTAATGCACAACAAATGTAATAACCTGTATAACCATCATAGTTTTATATGTTTAGTGAACGTGGATTCTTACAAATTATTGGTGAAATAACTAATTAGTATTATAGTCAAGGTTTATAATCATGATTTCTATACGATAAATAGTAAAACAAAAAAATACTTACTGATTTTGCTAAAATATTTCGACTACAAACTTTCGGATAACGTTCGCCGCCAATGTTTATTTGACGTTTGTTTTTGACTCATGACTGTTGTTAAATTGTCAATTATTGACAAATTCTAGTTTTTCCCGCCAAAATCTTGTTATTTTTTTTAATCTGTGATCAAACTAAATTTCATTTTGTTTTTATTAATCTTAAAAATCGTAGAGAGAGTATAAATAGACGCGACATAAGCGTACACCTGAGCAAGACAAAAAATATGTATATAGTAAAAACTACCTATAATAATCTACCACAAGCAAACATCTAGGGTTGACTGACTGGTCCAAACTATTTCCCCTGAACTGTTTAATATACACATTATATTATGATATTTTCTTAAACTATCTCATGAAGATCCAGTTTGAATTTTAGAAAGATAATTCATTAGCCACGTATGATTATAATAATAGTTCTACAAGTCTCCACGTAAAATACAATTATGGGTATTTTCAAATATTTAGTATAAGAAAATAATATTTTTATGAGAATATAAAACTTTAATTATAATCAAATTTGAAAATGGCTCAAAATAAAAAAAACTGTATTTTCATTACAATAAATTTCCACATATGAAATAGCACCAATCTCTTTTTAACCGACTAAAAAAAAGTGAAGGTTCTTAATTCGACTGTTTTTTTTATAAGTCTACTAATTAGATCGACTAGTAGCTTAAATCCAGCGATTTCTAATAGTTGGCTATTTAGGAAATCTTTAAATAAAATACAAATAAATTTTCAGGCATTACGTTTAAGGACCTAAAAATCAATTGGACGTAGTTATGCAAAATGGATCCATCGCACAAAAATTGTTTTTGACATTGAGTAGGTACATATCATTTTTTTTGGAAGTAGATAACAATACTCAATTTATTTTGCATAACTACGTCCAATTTAAGACTAGGTCACGTTACGAATAACCAAATTATCATGAATTATGGAAAAAAAATATTATCACTGGCAACATTAAAACTCATTATAACTCTGACAAATGTTATGCACATAGTTTGAATGCGACTGCAATATCATAGGCTCACTGAAGTTGACCCAACTTGTTTTGATTTTCGGATTTTTTTTATTTTTAATTGTCTGTTCGTCGTTTGTTCGTCAATGTACGAATGTAAAAATTGTTAGTTCGTCTTTTATTTATTTAAAATTAATTAAACAAATGTTCACCCTTAAGTTGGACACCCTTACTAGATATCTTTATTTTTATCGCTCAGATTAATTAATTTTGATCAATCATCGTTTGTTCGACGATTATTGGTGATTGTTCGATCATAAAAACAATTAAATTCCCAATTATTAATTATTCTTTTAAGTACCAAATACCAATGTAGTATGTACTTTGTGATGATATTCGAAATGGAGCACAGTTCACAGATTACTATATACTAGTCAAATAGTGAAGCATTATTTTACATTATGTAATTTTTTTACATATGCACTATGCATCGCTCATTCGCCATTATACTGCTGTCTGCTGTGCATGCGCAGTGTAGGCGTGAAGTGATGATTTGCTTAAAAATTAGATATAAAATAATCAAAATTTTTTTATTAAATAATATTTTTTTTTCTAACATAATATCATAATATATTATAATTATAATAATTTCCCATTTGAATCGAAAACCTATAAAAGTCTTACCGTACAATGGAGTATGGACATTACTATAAATTTGACACTTGAGACTTGAAATGTGAAATTGTCAATTGACAATTGACATTACAATCTGGACAGACTGGAAAGTGGAAGTCGTTTTTGATAGTTCTACTTTTTATAGTGACTAGTGAAGGTTCAAAGACTGTTATCTTGTTTATCTCTTATCTTTAGTTTTGTGTAAAATCAATTCTATATTATAATATTTAGAATCACCGTTGTAATAATAGTCTATTTCATGACTGCATAAGTGCTATTGATAGTAAAACTATGGATACTTTGAGGTAAGTAAACATATACAAAATAAATAAATAAAACACTAGCGTTTTTTATAAATGTGCAAAGTTTGATAGGTACTCTCTAATGAGAAAAATAAACATGTACTTAATATGACCATTTTTTTTAGAATTTACTTTGTGACCTGGAATGTGGCAACTAGGTCTCCAGGTCAAGATCTTAACTCATTACTGGATTTTCCATCACAGTTTAACAAAAATAAACCCTTACCTGATTTTTATGTTATTGGGTGAGTAGTAATGTGTATTGATTGAATAATTTATTTATTTATGATTTATTTACTTATCGGAAATATACAATTATTTGAATTGAAAATTATGATTTCTTTGGTATGTTTTTATGTATATGATTGCAGTTGTATGACTTAGATTCTTTATTGTTTAAATAATTTTAAGTAAATCAATAATTGGTACTTACGTACTAATGATGACACACTTTTATTTTGCTTTTATTTTTAATGTGCTTATATCGTAAAAAACTATTTTCTTTGGGTTTTCATATAATAGGTTCATAAGGTTAATTTTATGACTCTTTCTTTCTAGGTTGGTTAGGTTAGGTTAGATATATGACCACAATATCGCACGAGCCGAGCGAGCGCAGCGAGCGTGCCGCGGCAGCGGCCGGCGAGTGCCATAGACATGTCATAAATATGGCGGCAATTTCTAAATGCCGCCAATTTGCATCTACATTCCTAACCTAACCAACCTAGAAAGAAAGATTCTTAAAATTAACCTTATGAACCTATTATTAATTTTTGACTATGGCACTCGCCGGCTGCTGCCGCGGCACGCTCGCTGCGCTCGCTCGGCTCGTGCGATATTGTGGTCATATATCTAACCTAACCTAACCAACCTAGAAAGAAACATACTTAAAATTAACTTTATGAACCTATTATTAATTTTCGATTTAAGATTTTACGATATAAGCACATTCACACAAATCTATAGAAAAAATAAAAGTGTGTCATCATTAGTACGTAAGTACCCAATAATTAGATAGAATGATATTAAAGCATTATAAATTAATTTTAGGCTGCAAGAAGTTAAATCACAACCGCAAAACATGCTAATGGACAGTTTATTTACTGACCAATGGACTTCCATGTTTAATAAAATACTATGTAGGCAGGGATTCATTGTCGCCAAGAGTATAAGATTACAAGGCATTATTCTTCTTGTCTATACTCAAATGAAACATATCACACACCTTAGGGACATAGAGGCGCAGTATACAAAAACTGGGCTAGGTGGATTATGGGTGAGTTATTTTTAGTTTTTATATTGTTATGTTATTATACCTAACTTAATTTTGAATAAAAATGTAATTTTATGTTCTTTTATAAGCCTGTGGAAATTTTACTATTTTCTTATTTTATTCTATTCTGTTACTTAGATATTATCTATATTTCATTAGAAAGTGAACTGTCATCAGTTTTAGGGTATTTTTTTTTAATTTACCTACTTGGGATATTTTCAAAAAGCAATTGATTAAATAGTTTAATTCAGTTATTTTAAATGCCTCTAGGAGTGCCTAAATGATAATTATAGTCATCCAAAATTCCAGTGCTGCCAGACTTTACTTACTTTCTCAGTAACCAAATATACGGGATTAAGTAGTTTAAGTATGTAACCAAAATAAAATAAGTGTGTAGCTTAATTAAAAGTACTAGTATAGTATTATGTGAAATGCTAATAGCAATGCACTACCTGTTACTACACTACACTTATACCAGATGTTTTGGTTATTAAAAGGCTTTAAAAGATTGTATTAAAGCCTTATTTAAGTTTTCTCTTCATTATGAGAAAAGGTAATGCTTTATTATTCCTTGGACCTTAATCTAGCTTTATTTGGAAGGTAAAGTCTATAATGGCTTTAAATTAAGTCAAATATTGGATGAATAGTTTGTTGTGCAATTATATTTTTAGCCTAATCAGTGATAATCAGAGCTACTGTAAAATTTTATTGATAAATATTGTGTAATCATCATCATTAGTAAAAACATTAAGAAGTGATATGAACCATTAATCAATTTATATGATTACCAAATTTTTGTTTAGAAAAGATTTGTAATTTAAATTCTTTTGATGGGCAAAGATTCTGAAATCTTAATATTGTATTCAGCCTTAATGTCCCACTGCTGGGCACTCCTTTCAATATGAGGGGAATCAGGCCATAATCCATCACGCTACACCATTAATATAAGCACTACAAGTAATAGTTATATTAGTTCTATTTAAAAATGGCATGATATCTTCGGCAGTTATGTCTTTATTATCCTCAAAAGTAGTACACTATAAATTTTAAAATAAAAACCTACCCCATAGTGAGAACTAGTATTACTTTAGTGATTTTGAAATAGAACTTTCGGTTTTTTAATTTAAATATTTATAATTAATATAATAATATGTTTATGTAATATGTGAACCATTTAAAGATAATATGAAAATATTGAAGGAACACAACAAGAATGAAAGCAAATATTTTGCAAGTGCTGTACGTATAAAAGTACCTACTTGCATTACATAACAAACATGTTTCGTAAGTTTGCAAGATTTCGATTAAAATGACGCAGTATTTCTACTTTACATAAAAAATTGTACTTACTTATCATAATCATGCTAATATTGTCTTCACTATCACTGCATATTATTATAATATAAAGTCTTCCGCCGCGTCTGTCTGTCCGTTTGTTCGCGATAAACTCAAAAACTACATCGATTTTCATGTTGTTTTCACAAATGGATAGAGTGGTTCTTGAGGAAGGTTTTAGTATATAATTTGTCAAGTACTAGTTTAATTTGCTTAGTAGGTATAGGTATACAGTTGCTAAAATGTCGGAAAAAATAAGCCGTCTGGGAGCTTTCAACGAAAACGCTGCTTGACTTTTGAGATATAACAAAATGATATATGGTGGAATTGTGTATCTTATAAAGATCTACAGAAAAGTCCGCGATGGCATACGTCTATCTCTTGAGGATAACATACTAAGTATATCGATTTAAATATTTAAAAAAAATGGGCAATTATAAAGCGGTAATTGGAAAGCTATTTGTACAAATACGCTAGTAATCCTTATCATTTTAAATAAGACTAGCGACTCACCCTCGCTTCGCTCGGGTTCGTCCCTACTTCCCTAGGTACCACCTTTAGCATACAATTTTTACAAACTTTGAATGTCTTACTTATTTATATCTAATCAAAAGCCTAAAAAATAAGTTTCAAGCTTCTAGCTTTAAAAATAACGTAGTTTCCATACAAACTTTCATCCCCTATTTCAACCCCTTACAGCCCTTTTTTCGCCTTTAAAAGTAGGATATGTCCTTTCTCAGGCTTTAGACTATCTGTGCACTAAATTTAATTAAAATCGGTCCAATAGTTTTTGAGTTTATTCGTTATATACAAAAATACAAATCTTTCCTCTTTATAATAGGTATTATACCTAGTATAAAGTGTAGATAGAGGCTTTAAGCATTTCATGCAAATTATTTTACTCTTTTACGCCATGTAGGGTCACTGCGTCGGTTAGCGACCAGTTAGCTGGGCCGCTCACTTCAGATGTGTAAAAGAAAATGTTATCTACACGCAACATAGTATTTGTTAGTGTAAGTTGGTCCCGAGTTTAGTCTAGTTTGGATATAAAACATAAAATATAATACTTTTATCCATAAATTATTTTATAATGCTGAAAAAGTGAAAATATAGCCAAAACGCCGGTAAACGACCACTTTCATCAGTTTATGACCACTCATGAGCTGGTTTACGACCATTATTTTAATATTAAAAATATGCCAATAAAACAATCATAATTGATTGAAATGATATTTTTAATTTTGTCTTTCATTAAACTATATTTCTTTTAATATAGTTTGATAATAAATTGTTAATAAAAATAATATATTATTAAGGTAACCATTGGGTGTAATTTTCTGTCACGAGCGGCGGACGTACTTGGCCACTGGCGTTGAAGATGATCAGAACTATTAAGTTGTCCTTTTCATTTTCGGCTTTTTTTGCCATGGTACAAATTTTGATATCCCTTCGGCGCTAAAACTTTTCCGGTTTTAGAACACAAAGATCCCACTTTCGTCTCCATTAAAGAGGCGCTCTGGGCATTCTAATATGTCTTAATTATTAGTATCTTTCAAGAACTCTTCCAATTCATTGAACCAAACTCTTATGGATTCTTTGGTTACTCTCGCTCTAGCTTTATGAATTCCTTCGGCTGCGCGGCATGATATATCGGTTGGCGTTTTAGGAAATTTAAGTACCAGGTTTGTCCCGGACGATCATTCTTGAAGGGATTCTTCACTCCATGAGCTTTAAAGCTCCCGTAAGCAGCGAACATCGATCGGCTGATAGTTTGGTCGGGTAAGCGCTTACTTTCAACACTATATGACTGCTAATAAACATTTGATTTCAATATGAATTAATCAATCTGAAATGATTATGTTTGCAACGTTACCTCCCGGATTATAAACATGCCATTCAAGGTGTAAAAACTCGAAAAAACTGAAAGTCTGTCCAACTGAACAGTAAGTAGTGTGTACACGTGGAAGCCCGCCGTACTGATTAAGCAGTCGGCTGATAGTTGGCCGACTGTTTAGTTTTCAGGCAATCGTATAGAACATCAAACTTTTTAGTCGGCCGCACCAAATCGTTCTAATGTGCGCACTTCCATACATCTCCATACTGATTAAGCAACCACCTAAACTATTGGCCGATCGAAAGTCCGTAGTTTGCGGGGCTTGTAACAATTTTCTAGACTTTATCCACCAGGTCTTGTTTCTTGACCGAGAATCCACACTTTGGTATGGCCAAAAGCCACTCTTTAACCTGCTTTTCGCCTTCTACTCCTAGTATAGGATATGGTCCCCTTGTCTCGATAGCATCAGATCTCTTTCCACTAAGTCGATCTGGAATTGTGCTTCGAGGGATGTGATACCGTCTACAAGTTTCTCTTATTCCTTTCCCTTCATTTCGAAATCTCATTGAAAGCTTTTTTTAGGGCTTCTTCGACACCGAACAGTGTACTGGACAGTTTCTTTGTGTCCGAACTTTTTGGGAGCTCCATCTAAAAAACCATTAGTTTAAAATATTATTTTGAATTTTATATACAATAATCTTTAGTATTCGTTACATAACAATCACATGGTTGTTAAAATAATTATTCAACAGATATTTCAATAATCAACCAAATTCAAAAAAAATCAGACATGGTCGCATACTCAATAAACTTACGTACTTATTTCGGTTTGCGGCTATTGTTTTCTCATACTAAATTATTGCGGCCGCAAAGTAATGTTTTGTTTCAATTATGTGAGTTAACGACCACCCTACTTAGCACCCAATGTTTTAAGGTAAATTAAACGAAATTCTTTCAAAGAAACTGGTGGTCGCTTACTAAAGAATTGCATTTTAACACTTTTGCGACGTTACACCCTAAATTGTAAGAATCCTATATGATCCTATTAGGATCATACTATAAAAAACAAAATAATGCTGTATGCGTTTGATTGCGACCATGTGGTCGCACTCCAACGTTTTTCAAAAATAAGCACTTCAGTTACCGACCACTAGATTTTATATCTATATTAAGAATAAAATTAGTAAAATACAAGTAAATAGTAAAGAAAACTTAACTATTACACTAATTAATCATCTAATTTATGTGTACAACATAAAATAAGTAATAAAACTTACCTTTGCGAGCAGCGCGCTGTGTTATTTTTTTTTTAAAAACCACACAAATACACACGACTGATTTGTCACGCGCACTGAGATATTTTTTTTCGGCGCTGGGTTATCCGCGTTGTTTTCAAACTGAGTAAATTATTATTTAATAGTAATTTAATAATCGCGTAAGATTTATTTTTTATTCATATTACCTCTAGAAATGCTATTATTTCGATTTAAAGAAACTTAGTCCGTCAAGTGGTCGCCTACTGAAGCTGGTCGCGAAACCGACGCAACGACCCTAATTTTAACGAATATCTAAGGAGTAATCGCAAAAGAATTACGGACGCAAGAATAAAATTTAAGCGCCTTCATTCTTAAAGCGAATTCATGCAGTCCCCCGCATTGTCGCTAGTTACCTATAAAAATCTTATATCATGAAAATTTGTTTTATTCTCTTGAAAGTTATCTTCGCCTAAACAGCAAAAGAATAAGTTTTTTACATGTACGTTTTACAACTACTATTCGGCAGATTAGGGAGGTATATGTAATTATATATTTTTTGTTGATTCAAAAATGGCGCAGGTACTTAATTCGCGAGTATTTTTATCCCATATGTATCGGGTTACCGCGATATTTTCGCCATTTATGATTATTATCACTGATTATTATCATAAACAGTGGTCCAATATTAATTTTAAAAGAAATCTATTCTGTAGCGTGTATAAGTATTTATTAACTTTATAATATATACATTCATTGAAATTACTATATAGCTATACTATTTTAATTAACGAGAAGTGAAAGCGAACTTGATTTGATGACGTGATAGAAAAAACAAAATATGAAGTCTTCAATTAACTCACTGTACTGTGTAACAATAATTATAAAATATGCCATTGTCTCATTAGAGCAAAGTGATATGCTTCCAACTACTCTTTTGATTTGTACCATTGAAGACTTAGATCTTCACATAGGCCATTTGTTATTTGAAAAAGTAGATAGTATTTCTTTAATCCGGTTAATATATAGCAGCTTAGCGTCGGAGTATTATCTAATAGGGTCGTTGCGTCGGTTTCGCGACCAGCTTCAGTAGGCGACCACTTGACGGACTAAGTTTCTTTAAATCGAAATAATAGCATTTCTAGAGGTAATATGAATAAAAAATAAATCTTACGCGATTATTAAATTACTATTAAATAATAATTTACTCAGTTTGAAAACAACGCGGATAACCCAGCGCCGAAAAAAAATATCTCAGTGCGCGTGACAAATCAGTCGTGTGTATTTGTGTGGTTTTTAAAAAAAAAATAACACAGCGCGCTGCTCGCAAAGGTAAGTTTTATTACTTATTTTATGTTGTACACATAAATTAGATGATTAATTAGTGTAATAGTTAAGTTTTCTTTACTATTTACTTGTATTTTACTAATTTTATTCTTAATATAGATATAAAATCTAGTGGTCGGTAACTGAAGTGCTTATTTTTGAAAAACGTTGGAGTGCGACCACATGGTCGCAATCAAACGCATACAGCATTATTTTGTTTTTTATAGTATGATCCTAATAGGATCATATAGGATTCTTACAATTTAGGGTGTAACGTCGCAAAAGTGTTAAAATGCAATTCTTTAGTAAGCGACCACCAGTTTCTTTGAAAGAATTTCGTTTAATTTACCTTAAAACATTGGGTGCTAAGTAGGGTGGTCGTTAACTCACATAATTGAAACAAAACATTACTTTGCGGCCGCAATAATTTAGTATGAGAAAACAATAGCCGCAAACCGAAATAAGTACGTAAGTTTATTGAGTATGCGACCATGTCTGATTTTTTTTGAATTTGGTTGATTATTGAAATATCTGTTGAATAATTATTTTAACAACCATGTGATTGTTATGTAACGAATACTAAAGATTATTGTATATAAAATTCAAAATAATATTTTAAACTAATGGTTTTTTAGATGGAGCTCCCAAAAAGTTCGGACACAAAGAAACTGTCCAGTACACTGTTCGGTGTCGAAGAAGCCCTAAAAAAAGCTTTCAATGAGATTTCGAAATGAAGGGAAAGGAATAAGAGAAACTTGTAGACGGTATCACATCCCTCGAAGCACAATTCCAGATCGACTTAGTGGAAAGAGATCTGATGCTATCGAGACAAGGGGACCATATCCTATACTAGGAGTAGAAGGCGAAAAGCAGGTTAAAGAGTGGCTTTTGGCCATACCAAAGTGTGGATTCTCGGTCAAGAAACAAGACCTGGTGGATAAAGTCTAGAAAATTGTTACAAGCCCCGCAAACTACGGACTTTCGATCGGCCAATAGTTTAGGTGGTTGCTTAATCAGTATGGAGATGTATGGAAGTGCGCACATTAGAACGATTTGGTGCGGCCGACTAAAAAGTTTGATGTTCTATACGATTGCCTGAAAACTAAACAGTCGGCCAACTATCAGCCGACTGCTTAATCAGTACGGCGGGCTTCCACGTGTACACACTACTTACTGTTCAGTTGGACAGACTTTCAGTTTTTTCGAGTTTTTACACCTTGAATGGCATGTTTATAATCCGGGAGGTAACGTTGCAAACATAATCATTTCAGATTGATTAATTCATATTGAAATCAAATGTTTATTAGCAGTCATATAGTGTTGAAAGTAAGCGCTTACCCGACCAAACTATCAGCCGATCGATGTTCGCTGCTTACGGGAGCTTTAAAGCTCATGGAGTGAAGAATCCCTTCAAGAATGATCGTCCGGGACAAACCTGGTACTTAAATTTCCTAAAACGCCAACCGATATATCATGCCGCGCAGCCGAAGGAATTCATAAAGCTAGAGCGAGAGTAACCAAAGAATCCATAAGAGTTTGGTTCAATGAATTGGAAGAGTTCTTGAAAGATACTAATAATTAAGACATATTAGAATGCCCAGAGCGCCTCTTTAATGGAGACGAAAGTGGGATCTTTGTGTTCTAAAACCGGAAAAGTTTTAGCGCCGAAGGGATATCAAAATTTGTACCATGGCAAAAAAAGCCGAAAATGAAAAGGACAACTTAATAGTTCTGATCATCTTCAACGCCAGTGGCCAAGTACGTCCGCCGCTCGTGACAGAAAATTACACCCAATGGTTACCTTAATAATATATTATTTTTATTAACAATTTATTATCAAACTATATTAAAAGAAATATAGTTTAATGAAAGACAAAATTAAAAATATAATTTCAATCAATTATGATTGTTTTATTGGCATATTTTTAATATTAAAATAATGGTCGTAAACCAGCTCATGAGTGGTCATAAACTGATGAAAGTGGTCGTTTACCGGCGTTTTGGCTATATTTTCACTTTTTCAGCATTATAAAATAATTTATGGATAAAAGTATTATATTTTATGTTTTATATCCAAACTAGACTAAACTCGGGACCAACTTACACTAACAAATACTATGTTGCGTGTAGATAACATTTTCTTTTACACATCTGAAGTGAGCGGCCCAGCTAACTGGTCGCTAACCGACGCAGTGACCCTACTTACTATTCTCGGCCACAGTGAACAATGTCAAGACGATAATTTCTTTTTATCGTAAAGAACTTGAACTTAAATGAAACTATCTTTTTGGATTTTGTCGCGGATTTATTTTGATTTTTAGTTCCCGACGTTTCGAATGCTTTACAGCAAAAAAGGAAGTTTCATTTATAATGTCGAATATTCGCGTAAACCTAAGAAAGTATTAACTTGAACCTATTTAAATATAAAAGGTTAAGGTCGAATCGGACTTCTTAAAAATCCAAATATTTGGAAACAGTCCCCAGAAACTACAAATGCTAGTGGAATGAGAATCGAAGCTGCACTAAGCACTTTAAAGTAAAGTTAATCTTATAGGGTAATAAAGGAGCTGTGAGCGTCAGATTCAACATCTATGGTTGTTCGGTGTGTCTTGTGAACTGCCATTTGACCGCCCATGAGCATTTACTTGCGGACCGCATCAACGACTACAACACAATAATTAAGGACCACTCGTATCATATAAGCGAGACCTCCAATATACTTTATCATGAGTGAGTATACATTTTCTATGTGATTATAAAAATAAATGTAGAGTAAGTAGTAATAAAATACGAAAGTTTAAAGTTTTTGCTTCTTTGGTGCCTGTACGGATTTGCGTGAAATTTTTGAACTTAGATAGACAATGAGAATGACGTAGAGTAAAAACAGGTTAGTATCACTCATTAGTACTTAAAATCGACTTTTGTCACACAGTAGAACTACGCATAAAGCCTAAAACCATGCTTGTGTAAAAAAGCCGCAGCTATATTCCTGGGCCTATAGCCAACCGGCATTCGTTATGAAGCGATTCGATTTCTACAATCGTCATCGCTTAAACGCAGCGTATGCATTTTGAACTTTAAATCACTAATAATTGAAATGAATTTACATTGTCTACCATCATCTATTTTATTGGATATTTACCTCTTCCTTGGCTAATCGCATAGTATATGTCACGTAAAAGAAGAATAATTATTTGAGTATTATGTGTCACTTGTCATTCATTGATAGACTTGAAATAAAATGGTTTAACTAATTTCTCGTATTTATTAATGGCGACAATGGAAGAAGATTTAAGTACACTCAAACGTTCAAGAAGTGTTATAAAAGGTCAATTAACAAAACTATCCAACTACTTACAAACCTTGAGAGAAATTTCGGATGTCGAATACAATTCACGACTTACGTCACTTCAGAAAAATGAAGAAAAGTTCGACATTTTGCAAGAGAAAATCGAAATTATCACTCAAAACCCCGAAGAAGAGATTGACCTACACTTTGAGGTAACACAAGAATTCACAAACTTAAAGATATTGTTACACAATCTACGGCCACCAAGAACTTCAACAGCATACACTCATGATTCGGCTTCACTTGCTCCGATAGCGAGCACGAGCACTACAGAGAACAACGCACGGTACCAGGTACCTAAGGTTAACTTTCAACCATTCCAAGAAAAGGAAAGTTTCAAAAATTTCGTGAAACGACTGAAAACGTATTTACAAATGACAAATTGCAATGAGGATCATATGATGACTTGCGTACTACTCAGTTCCTTAAGCCCAGAGTTACATGAACGGGCATGCGACTTATGTGCACCGGATGATCCATCACAAATTAAGTTTCAGATACTAGTAGAATTACTGGAACAATACATAGATCCTAAACCCAGCATATGGGCACGACGTCATAAGTTTATAACGCGTATACAAGCTGAGAATGAAACCGTAACCAATTTTAGTACAGAATTGAAACATCTAGCACAGGATTGTGAGTTCAACTGCGATCATTGCAAAAAGTCGCTAAATGAGAACTTTTTGTCACTACAATTTATCAGAGGCGTCCGAGATGGCGAAATCAGAACGAAAATATTGCAAGACAACAATATAAGTACATTTAAGGAAATAGTACATATGGCGACAGCAACAGAAATAGCTAAGGCTGACAATGACTTTATGATAAACAAACAAGATCCAAACAACGAAGTACCAGTACATTCAGTTCAGAATAAAGGCAAACCCCCGGTCAAACAATTACCAAACCAAATCACTTCATTCAAAGATATGCAAGGAAGATGCTTCCGTTGTGGGGATGCGAATCACAGAGCCAATAAGTGCAGACACGTTAACACCGATTGCATTAAATGTGGAAAGAAAGGACATTTAGCTCGTGTTTGTCTACAGGTATTAAAACAGAATACAGCACACCAGGTGGAAGAACCGAACTCAGCTGACAATGAAAACATTTGCGATATCAATGCCGTCAACTCTATTAGTTCAGACAAGTTTATGGTTGACGTAACTATTGAAGGCAAAAAAGTGCAGATGGAACTAGATACAGGTGCAGCACTTTCATCCATTTCATTGAGAGACTACAGACGCTTCCAATTGAACAAACAGATATTTAAAACAACAGTAAGAATGAGAACGTACACAGGTGAACTTATTACGCCAGTTGGAGTTACATACGTCAAGTGCAACTATGAAAACCAATCTTTCTATGGAAAACTCTTTATTATCAGACAAAACGTCGACGCCATATTCGGAAGAGCTTGGATTAGGGAAATCAATATTAATATAGCGGACATGAAGAAAATATCATTAGAGAAGGCTGACAACTCACGATTGGACAATATTATTTCAAAATTTTCATCAGTCTTTGATGGCAAACTGGGATGCATTCCAAATTACAAAGGGCATTTAACTTTAAAGGAAAACACTACACCAATTTACATAAAGCCCAGACGTATTCCCTACGCATTAAAAGAAAAGGTTGATAAAGAAATAGATCGTCTGTGTCACGAAGGAGTAATAACGAAAATAGATAGCTCGGAATGGGGGACTCCAGTCGTACCGATCGTGAAACCTGACGGAACCATACGTCTATGTGCCGATTATAAAGTCACCCTAAATAAAGTAATTAAAGATGAACAATACCCGATTCCTATCATAGAAGATATCTTTTCAGAGATGAACGGTGGCGAATTTTACTGCACTTTAGACATTTGTCGAGCTTACCTTAATATGCAAATGGATGAAGAAAGCTCTATTCTACAGACACTCAGCACTCACCGGGGCACATTTAAGGTGAATCGTTTGATGTTTGGGGTAAAAGTGGCCCCAAGCTTGTGGCAAAAAATTTATGGATAAAATTCTTCAAGATATACAGGGTGTGAAATGCTTCTTTGATGATATTATTATACAAGGATCGACAGAACTACAATTACAACAAAGATTAGAAACAGTGTTAGGAAGATTACAAGAACACAATCTCAAATTGAATAAAGATAAATGCCATTTCTTCAAAACCAGTATAAATTATTTAGGCCATACAATAGACAAACACGGACTACACAAAAATAAAGATAAAATTCGAGCCATACTTGAAGCAAAGAAACCCAACAATGTAAATGAACTAAGAACATTTTTGGGTATGAGTAATTATTATAACAAATTCATATCTAACCTTGCGACGATTACCAATCCGCTCAACCAATTATTACAGAAAAATACGAAATTTGTGTGGTCAGAAGCCTGTGAAAATAGTTTCAAGAAAATTAAAGAAGAAATAATAAGTGAACGAGTCCTACTGCATTTCGACCAAAAGAAGCCCCTGGTCCTAGCTACAGATGCTTCACCGTGTGGCCTGGGTGCCGTGCTCTCACATCGAATGGCTGATGGGACCGACAGACCAATTGCTTTTGCATCACGTTCATTAACATCTAGCGAAAAGAAGTACAGCCAAATAGATAAAGAGGCAACAGCTATTTACTGGGGAGTGAAGAAGTTCTTTCACTATTGTTACGGACGGAAATTCACACTGATTACGGATCACAAGCCTTTAACGACCATATTCCACCCTCACAAAACCTTACCTGCAATGAGCACGATGCGGTTGTTTCACTATGCACACTTTCTTTCGGGATTCGACTATAACATTGAATATAGAAATTCAGCGAACAACAGTAATGCAGATTATCTCTCAAGATTTCCAGTGGAACGAATTTCGGAACACCATATAGACCAACACAGTATATTTCAGCAGAACCAACTTAATGTATTTACAATTAACCGCAAAGTAATAGCTAAAGAAACAATGAACGATCCAGAATACAAAAATATAATACATAAACTAAAGAATGGACAGACTCTAAAAGCATTGGGCTACGGTGACAATGAAATAACAATTGAAGACGACTGTCTTCTTAAGGGAACTAGGGTTATGATTCCTCAAAATCTCCGACACAATATATTGAAAGAATTACATACAAGCCATACGGGTATACTAAAAATGAAACTTTTAGCGCGGAGCTATGTATATTGGAAAAATATTGACAAAGACATCGAGGAATTGGTCAGCAAATGTCGTGAATGTCGTCTCAAACAAAACGAACCAGAGAAAGCCCCATTACACCACTGGGAAGCACCGACAGCGCCCTGGCAGCGTATACATATTGATTTCGCAGGTCCAGTACGCGGCTATTATCTCTTTATAATAGTTGATGCAATGTCAAAATGGGTAGAAATAATCCCTACTCAAACAACTACAAGTAAGTGGTGTATCTCAAAACTTAGAAATCTATTCATTGATTTTGGCTTACCGTACGTTCTTGTCTCGGACAACGCGAGGCAGTTTACTTCTACAGAATTTTTGACATTTTTACGTGAGAACGGAGTGTCTCACAAAACTTCGGCTCCATATCACCCAGCCACGAACGGTCAAGCTGAACGATTCGTCCAGACAGTAAAGAAAGCTTTACATAGTATGGATAATGAACCTGGCTCAATACACGAGAAAATTTTAAAAATCAAATCCCAACTGCGAAGAACGCCTTCTAGACAAACTGGGGAAAGTCCTTACGAACAAATGTTCGGTGGGCGGTTAGTGAGAACGTTGTTCCACGCCATGTTCCAAAAACCACAGGCGCAGATAGCACAGCCTGTCTCACCCACTAACCAGACCGGACGGGATCTAAGAACATTCCGTGTAGGGCAGAGAGTCCAACTACGAAATTATAGTGGGACGAAGAAATGGGAATTTGGCACAGTGGTCAAACGCTTGGGCCAGCTACATTATGAGGTTTTAACGGATTCTGGTGCGACGTGGAGAAGGCACATTGACCAAATGTTAAGCACCTCAATTAACGGAGCCATAACGCAATAATTAAGGGCGGAGACCTATTGGATATTTACCTCTTCCTTGGCTAATCGCATAGTATATGTCACGTAAAAGAAGAATAATTATTTGAGTATTATGTGTCACTTGTCATTCATTGATAGACTTGAAATAAAATGGTTTAACTAATTTCTCGTATTTATTATATTTGTTGACAACATATCACGTGACATATCTAAGGCATATGTCAAACCCATACATTTTGGACTTTTCTACTAGCGCTTTCGCTAATCGATTGTTACATTGTCTAGGCCCTCTGGGCCTATAGCCAACCGGCATTCGTTATGAAGCGATTCGATTTCTACAATCGTCATCGCTTAAACGCAGCGTATGCATTTTGAACTTTAAATCACTAATAATTGAAATGAATTTACATTGTCTACCATCATCTATTTGTTGACAACATATCACGTGACATATCTAAGGCATATGTCAAACCCATACATTTTGGACTTTTCTACTAGCGCTTTCGCTAATCGATTGTTACATTGTCTAGGCCCTCTGGTGTATCTAAATTCTAAATAATCTCAACAAGATAAGATATTTTATCAAACACTTTTGATAATCTACCTGATATCGTAAACTGCTCAATATTAGTACACTCAATCTATAGATCGATAGCTCAGGCACACCTTTAGGCACAATATCACAGACAATACATATATTGTTTAGACTGTTAAGTTTTTCATAAAAATCATAGTCACATTAATATGTGGGTGCAATAATTTGACTTTCAACAAAAATGTTCATCATTACATAACTACCTTCCTCAAGCATAACACATTCTTAAATATTGCTTTATAAACTTATATAAAACGTATTGCGATAGTAATACTTGTGTACATACTACATATGTATAAATATATAACTGGAAGGGGTATTTATCTTTGAATATCAGTTGCTTATCTATAAGGTGTATCTTTGAACCTATGAGTAAGCGACTATGAAGTTAATATGTACATATATAGCGTACTATACATTTCTAAGTCTTCAATCACACGCGATGTCAATAGAAACGTTAAAGGATAAAAAAATAGTCGTCATTGTGGCGAATGTTACAGTTTACGACGATCTTGACTTAGTTTAAAATACTTTTAATTCTGACAAACTGTTGTGTGAAATCCCAAACATGATTCAGCCGTTTTGAAGTATTCTCTATATAATTATAAATGTATGCCAAACTCATTAAATGCTATTGCTTATTTTCCTTCTACACATAGCTTGCCACTAATTTTTAACTACTAAAGTTTTGTTTGGTAAAGGTATAGACGTTGTTTAGAGGTAGTATCTGTATCGTCCCCCCATTGTGCGTTTACCTTGTCGTGGTGGTGGGTCTCAGTAGCGTCCGGAAATCCGGCCGGGCCCAAAGCCAAGAAACTTAGGGAGGACCCACTTCAGTGGGCGTTGTCTTATGCGGGTTGCTCCTGGTACTTCTTTGACTGTAGAGTGGACTATGGAGTAACCCCTTGGCTGTGTGGTCTGTTTTGGTTGACCTACCGGGCCGTCGCGTCGGGGCGTCGTCGTGATTGAATGCGCAAACGATCCTGCGACGCCTCATCAAGACGGAAGATGGTGCTTGAGTTTTAGCGGGTAGTACTGGTTTGCCGGTGAGCCCAACATAACCACCTGTATTCCATTGGTAGATAAACAGTTTCCGTCGTATAGAAAGTTTAAAAGAACTTGACTTGTATATTGTTATACGTTAATTAGCCAATACTCGAGTCTCATCGAACTCATAATAAATGTTTACCTTAACATAAGGCCAAGTAGCTGTAATGTATTATTAGACTACCGATAAGTTAATTAAAGTAATTGGTAACAGAACTCTCAGTCACAAAACAAAACTTGTTTTTAAAACATATATTTTTAAAGTAATATAGTACATATATATATAGTACATATATATATAGTACATATAATTAACAAAGTACATATAAGTATTATAGGTACATATTACCAACGTCTCACGTTTTTTTAAGGGTTGTTCTCGTATTTTACAACAACTTATTTACGGTTTTTACGATGTTATGGCTTATTTTCTAAATGTGGATGCCATTATTAGAAAATATGAATATATTTTTAAACTGACGTTAATTTAACAGTTTGTTTTAAGATAGTTGTCACACACCTACTTACTTTTGCTGGTAGATATAGGTATAGTAGGTACTAAACGTATTTTATGTTTGTTCTTCTGGACTATGTACAATACAGTTCAATATATTACTTGTACCTGTAACCTTATACATAATTATATTAGGTCTCATTCAAGGACTTTTATTAATAAGATCTAAGACTAGTACTTTGCAAAATGTATCTACAAAATAAATTACTTTCTTATACTGCTAGCAAAAATTGTGGTCATTATATTTTACTAGATCCATCTCCACCCTAAACTTTTCTTGTATACATTAAGCATCTTTATCTTATAGGTAATACATTTTTAAATTGTATACAACACTTTAATTTCCAGCTACGTATTCTGGATCGGTGATCTTAATTTTCGAACCGATCACCCGGCGGGAAGCAGCCCTACTTCAGAAGAAATTGTAGCGGCTTTACAGAAGGTGGAAAAGGACAAATATACTGCTCTACTCAAACATGACCAGTTATTAGCTGTGATGGACAGTGGAGAAGCATTCTCAGAATTTATGGAGCCAGAAATACGATTTCCACCCACATACAAGTTTTTAATGGGCACAGATGATTATGATTTAAAGTAAGTAATCATTTTTTCACATATTATATGTGTTAAATGATATTTTTGTTAAAAAACTATGTAGTATTTATCTCAGTTGTTATTTAAGGTATCAAACACAATGAAGTTTTATGAGATTGATCAAAACGATCTGGAAACTTCTAAATAGAGTCTTTCTTTGTATCATTAAAAACATAGCAATTTTAAGTTCTTCCATAAAATTGCTTGATATTGTTTTTTTTTATAAATTGTAACTTTTTATTTTACACTCTTGCCTCCTTCAAATAAGTAGAATATTGCATTTTTTACCAGCTACGTCCCTAACCCTAAATATTAAGTTAATGAAATAGTTTGTTTTATTAATGAGAAAAAAATATTTCTAGACGGAAACCATCATGGACAGACAGAATATTGTATAAAGTGATAGCCAATAACTATGAAAATATCACATTGAGGGCCGACCTCATATCATACAATCATATGCCGCACTACATGGTCAGTGACCACAAACCAGTGGTCGCTCAGTTCAATATAAAGGTGAGTTATCTTAACAATAAAGATAATAAATGTTTAAATTTACTATTAAAATGTGAGTCTTGCTTATCAAATTAATTAATGCTTGAAATATCGTATATGAAGTTCAATCTTATAGTTGGTAAAAATGTAATTTTTTTAAAATTATGTATAATTATATAACATTTTTGAATATATTTTTGAACTAAGCATGAAGGAAAGAAAATTATTTATTAAAATTAATATAAATATGAAGTTTTAAATAGGTATAAAAATATTACAATGACTATTTGTATACTAAGCGATAAGTAAATAAATGGTATTAAATGTATATGTAGCTACGGATTTTATTAAAATAAAGTAAATTAGTTTAATAACCTAATTAAAAAGAACTAATGCTAAAAACACAATAAAAACTATTAGGTATATTTAATAATTACTTATATTTAATACTAAAATAAATTAATTTAAAGAACATATTTTGTATATGTAAGTTTATAATTACCTCTATTCAAAGTAAAAAATATGGCATATTCGAGATTTGCTATCACGTTTTTCACTTTAACGTTAATTTCGGTCTCTCAGCCCGGTAGCCCAGCGGTAATAAGCTAGCTTGGGTAATCGAGTGATGAGAGTTCAAATTCGGGTCTCGCACCTTTGATGTTTCCATACAGTGCGAATCATTTCTAACATGATTACCATTAGTCTCATGGTGAAGGAAAACATCGTGAGGAATCCTGCATGTCTGAGAAAACCTAGCAAGTTTTCGAAAGACATGTGCAGTCCGCCAACACGCACTTAGCCAACGTGGTGGACTATGGCCGGATCCCACGATTATTGAAGGGAGGCCCGTGCCCAGCAGTGGGACGTTGCTTGAGGAAGGGCTGAGTGCATTGCACAATTACAATTACAAAACAAAAGCCATATATTAGTATTTATTCTTTTTTTTTTGTATTTCTGAGATGCTACATTGATCAATATTTTAGGAGGTTGGTTTTTTAAAAAAGGATACTTTGTGTTATTGTGTATATTATATGAAGAAATATTTGTGATAAAATGTTAATAAATGTAATCTTAGTCGTTAAATTATAAACTGGTCAAATAAAATCCTTATAGTACTTAGTTTTAACACATCTTTGCAACATAGTTACCATATTAATAAATAATATTTTTTAGGTATAAATCATTCTTTTTTATTGTATCTTATGTTACTTACTTATTCGTATTTCTGTTTTACGTTATTATAACGTAGTTATACAATCATGATTAAAAATTCCCTTAGAGGGTGTTTCAATGTCAGAAATACCCAAACATTACGACGTCATTGATTAATCGAGTGAAGCATCAACCTACGTCTTATTATTTTTTTATGAAGAGGTCAAGGTTATTAGCCAGTAGTCGAGAAATATTATTAACAATATACATCAAAGTCTTAATATTTATGACGAATTCCGTGTTTTATTACAACAATTATTAATTATAATGATGGGATATTAACACACAGCACCATTCATTATTATTTATTATTTATTACCGTTTATTTAGATGTCACTCAGTATACAATCTGTTATATCTATACTATTATTAAATATTATTTATTATATAATTATATAATTTTTAAATATTTGTTTGACTTTATGTTTTATTCTATAACCAAAACTTACTATAATATTCCGTAATCTGAGTTTTTTACTCACATTTTAAAACGAATAAGGTTTATACTTTTATGACTTCGATGATAATTATTACTACGAAACTAAAGAATTGGTAATTTTTTTGTAATGGCATATCCTTATTATTAGCAATTTAGTATGCTAATTTGTTGTTTTATTAATGCTTTTTAGTTTATTACATACACAAAACGCTACATGACGTGAGTAAATAAAAAATTAAGCTTACAACGTTTTTATTTTTATGAGAATTTTAATTGCAATCGCTTTTTGTTTGAAAGTTCCATTCGAATTATAAAATTTAATATATATTTATTAAGGAATATTCAAGAAATATTGTCTACATAAAGGCGCGGGCCCATAGCTGCGTGTATTAATTGGTTTGAAAACGTGGGTCAATGTTTCCACTGGAGTACACGAAGACCCACGAATAATGTATAGCGTGGCGTGGCACGGCGCACGGAGGCTACGCACGTTCCACAAGGTGTATGACTGAAAACTGCCCTGCGATAAGCGAGCTGTACATTGTCGTGGGTCATATTCGTGTACTCCCTGTGGAAACGTAGGCCCACGTTGATAGCGTTGAGCTATGTAACCGCCTATTCGAGCAAGCCACGCATGTATCAATAACGTCAATTCATGCGTAGCCTCTTTGTGGGTTACAGTGGACACTACCACATACAATTTCTTACAAAGCGAAGTTTAATACATGTGCGCAGCCTCTCCATGTGCCGCGGTGGGCCCGCGCCTTAATATTTTATTCACGTCATGTACAGAAAATGTATTGTAGTTACGTCACTCATCATAGCTTTTTAATTTACGCTTTTGATTGAATGTTACAGCGCCATGAATTGTTTTTTTTAAACAATTCAAAATCAAGAACTAACTATACATATAATTGAAGTCAAAATGCAGCTTTAATTAAAACTAAATAGTCCTTTGTAAGCAGTTTTGAATCTATAATTCAATATTGTACACATGGCTTTGTTTTTAACCTCCATAAAATATGATAGCAAAATATTTTATGCAATAACATGTTGATATGTATGAAGTGTGCTTGTAAATTATAGCTTACGTTTCATACAATACTTTTTGCATTCATTTTCTATCTATATCCAACTTGTACTAAAGCTTTTTCACTCTATATTATGGCTTATTTAATAGACTTAGGGCTTATTTTTCAATTATTAAATAAAATTCATCAAATATTTAATTACAACTTAACTTTTTTAGTACATACTTATAGATAGATAGATACACAAACATTATTTTGAATCTCTTTTTATGCATTCATTCTTTCATTCACTCATTGACGAAGATTGAAAAATTTGCCCTCACTTTATGCAATTTACATCTAATGCACGCTAGATACGCCAAAGTCCACCGATAGAACCGCCTAAAATCAAGAAAGCACAGATACGCATGCGCTCAGCGATCGTCCAACCGGAGGAGCCTGAGCCTTTTGTGGCGAGCACGTCCATAGTAACTAATGTAGATTCAAATGAGAATGAAGAGGTATGCTTTTTAGTTTTTGGTTTGCGTTGTTGTGTAGATTTTGCAATGTACCGTACCGTAACTGTATTTATTTATACTTATCTAATATAAAATAGATTTTTTTTCGGTTAGGTATTAATCATTAAACTACAATATTTAATTGTAAAATGTTTGTTAAAAAGCCTTGTATTTTAGTTTTTTAGGCTCCACTTTCATATAGCAAAAATTGAGAATTAATGAAGAAGTTTAAAAACGCTTATTCTTAAATATTTAACAGGAGAAAAAAAAAGTAAAGTAAAGTGTAATATGGAATTGTTTTTCGTTACTAAAAATATTATATTTATTCGTATAAATTATGTGGTATAAATTAGATCATTTAAATGTTACATTGCAAAATTTATACGCATTTTATTTTACTAATGGTTTTTGGCTCGATTGCTTAACATTGTACATTGTATTTTATATTCATCTAGTACTAAAATTCATAAAACAAAAGTAGTTTCGAAGACAGAGGAACTCAAAAAATTGCATGGTTTTTAGTTTTTACAACTCTAAATGGCATAACATATGTATGTATAATGTCTATAGTTTTGATGTTTCTGATGAGATAAAATAAATGTGAGAGTAGTTAGTAATGATTAGTAGAATCTTTGCTTAACTTAAAATACTTATTATTCATAACATTACCGAGGTTGAACGTATACACTGTTAAGAAAACAAAAAAAAATCGTGACAGTACTTGACCAAGTGTAACAGCTCGTCTAATAGTCAACAAGTTTATTCTTTGTGATCATTATCTTTATTATAAAAAATGTATCAAGTTGTTTATCCGCAATAAACTCTGAAACTACTTTACTTACTTAGCCGATCTTAAAGAGTTTTTTTTATCCTAGCCGTTTTTTGAATGTAAGAATTAAAGATTTTCACATCGTGAGAGGGATCCTGAGAGAGAACCTGAGAAACGGCTTCTCTAAATAAATACTACTACTTCCTAGCTAAAGAGAGAAAAAAATACGTGTGCTAACGCGTTTTTTAAATTATAGTTGAATTTGATAAAAGTCAAAAACTTCATATACTGAAATTTGTTATGAAATGCCTTAGCACCTATAATATATGATTAATGAAATCATTTTGAATCATCAATATTAACATATCTTTATTTGTAGGCATTCGCAAATTACACAGTTAAAACAGTAGAATTTGCGCCAATATCACGCATATGGTACATCGGTGATGCGGATTTTAGGACACAATGCACACTTTCACCAGATGTTGAAGTTAATCCCAACGACTGGATTGGGATTTATGATGTAAGTATATCTTCCTATGTTCGGTTATCTAGGACTAGTAGCTAGCATATACGTAGAGCCGGTGGCCCTGGGTTTGAATTCCGGCTGGGGCCAAGTATGCCTTTCTCTTTAGACAATTTCAGTAACAGATCAACGTTGGATAGTTGGTGGTTTTACGTCTCTGTATCAAGAAAACTCCTGCGCCTGATCTCTTACTGTAGTCGTATGGCGTAGTTGTCTTACCGGAATGTGAAAGTGATAAAGGAACAGAGAGCGCACTTTTGTTTGTGCTTTTACTTGTGATATTATTGTTACAGACATGTGCATAATGAAATAACGTTTTTCCTCCCAATTAGTACTGATCTAATAGTACTGGAATGATTCTGACATACGCCGAAAAAGAATTCTATAAGTTTGCCATACTCCCGGGGCTTATGATAGGGTTTTACCACTTGATAAACTTTTTCTTTCTTGAAGTTACGTTTCACGAGACTCAAACCCAAAACTTCACAATCTTCAATTCTAAACAAGTTAACCACTAACTAGAGTGAGGAGGCTCTAAAGAATGTTAACTATCATCTAACAAAACGTAGTACCCATCATATATTAATCTCGCGTAATTTTCATGAATTTCGACCTAATTTCTTTTGTTGTGTCGTCACACTACAATAGTAGTGCGAATTTACAAACCTACCTTGTAGCATCTTAGTTGAGTATTAATGCTGCTTTTATTTCACCATATTGCCCGGAAGAGTCCACATAACAATCTGTATAATTGGAAGAGCAGGTGCCATTAAAATATGCGTAAAAAAAGAAAGACAGTGCCAGCATATATATTAGTAAAAGTAAATTAGAATTAAATATAAATAAGTAGATATTCAATATAATTAATAAATTATTTCCAGGCAAACTTCCACAATCTAGACGACTACATAGCATACGAGTATCTTGCCAAAGTGAGTCTACAAACGGCGATGGGTTCGGGCCAGCCTCGAACCATCACTTTGAGCTTCCCAGTGGGCAGCGGCGTGAGGACTCCTGGTTTCTACCGGTTCATATACTTCAGTCAGCCGAACACTGACGTTAGGAGTGTTTTGGGTGAGTTAAATTATTTGAGATTGAATTGAATTGATCTTTATTAAAAAAAATATCTTGGGACATTATTACACACAACGCCATCTAGTTCCGTGGTAAGCTATGCTTGTGTTACGGATACTAGATAGTTGATATACTACACATATAAATTTTAAATACATACATATTATAAATATAAACACCCATGACTGGAGTACTTTCATGCATTCATGCTCAACAAATGAATGCCCCCAGCGGGACTCGAACCCGCGACCGCCGGCGCAGAAAGTAGGGTCTCTACAGACTGAGCCAAACGTGTCATCAAATTATATTAGTATTAGTATAGGTTTGTAATTTTAGTAGTGCTAGTTTGTATGTATTCAGTCCTTTTTAACGTCTCACTGCTGGAAACGGGCTCTCTCTTCAATACGAGGGGATCAAACTATAGTTCACCTCGCTGGCTAAGCACGGGTTGGAGGACTGCACATTCTTTCGAAAACTTGGGTTCTCTCAGACATGCAGGTTTCCTCGCGATGTTTTCCTTCACCGTAAGACAAGTGGTAATCATGTTACGTGTAGACATTATTCGCACATTTAAATACCAGAGGTGTGAGACCGGAATTTATACCCGTATCTCACGGTTATTCAAGCAAGCGCATTACCACTAGCCTACCACTCCCGTTTTAATAACAGTTATTATTCCCTATCACTTCTTATCATACCCTTTTTAAAAATATATAATATATGCATTTATATATTTTATATACAAGTATTTATATTGAATTCTTAAATTAATTGTTCAATTTGCTGGCACATTGTAAACGTATCATAAAGCAATATTTAAAAAACGCAATTTTCAACTTCCATATTTAAAAAAGTTAATATCAGAAAAATCTACTTAATATTTATCATAAAAGGGTAAATTTATTTACCCTTTTAAGAAAAATAAAGATAATCACATCCATTCAATATTGTATAACAGAAAAAAAAACCCTCAACAGGTATATCAGAACCGTTCGAAGTTAGCAGCAAAGAGGACAAGTTGGTATCAATCGACCCCTGCGTGGAAGCGCCCACCAGCGCGTCCCCCGGTAGGTCCAAACCCTCCACCGCTACGTCAGACATATTCACAGACTTCACTGGTCTCGATGTGGCTAAACTGTCCCGCCATTTCTCAAATGATTTGAGTATTGACTGACTAAAAGGGTACCTGCCAGGTTCACCGGCAACACGACGTAAAGATGGCGGTTAGTTAGCTATAGATTCTATTTTAGGCGAAGTACTTTTATTACGGAATAGATATGTTTTTTTTTAAATTTCGTTCATTCATTCCTTCGTTCATTCATTCATTTAGTTCTATAAATAGATCACAAAATTAGTCACTTCAGTTAAATTCAATCGCCTTACAACAGACATACTTGCACATTTTACTGGCCTCTATGTGGCTTAACTATCCCACCATTTCTTTTATAATTTGAGTATGTCTGACTAAAAGGTTATTTGCCTGAGTCATCGACAATATGATGTAAAGATGGCGTCTAATTATACTGTAGGCAAAGTACTAAAGTTATAAATAAATTTATTTTCATATGATTCACTCATTCATTCATTCATTCGATCCTAAGAAAGAAATATTGTTTAGTTATTAAGGGTTTCCTTATACATTATCGGTTACAATACATGTAACTGGCCTTGCCTTTGCTTTGTAAGTTCGAAAGTTTCAAGTCTTATTCATATATTGCAGGCAAAAGTACTTTAAAATCTAGGTATATGTAAATAAAAGAAATGTATTTAAACACCAACAATACAACTTTTTTTTTATCAATTCATTCATCAATTTGTCTTTTGAATGAATGAGTTAATAAATTTTAATTTATGTTTATGTTAATAATTACAATTCCATGTCAAAATTGTAATATTTTATATCATTTTTGCAATTTATGCCACAGATACTTAGCTTTTTGGGTTAAATAATAAATGTTCTTACATTAAGTTTAAAAACATAATGCTCAATATCCAAATTTTAATGTTAAAGCTAGAAGCTGTTACGTAAAAGTTTAATATTTATTCAAAAAACGCACTGTACATTACAAAAATCACGACAACACAATATATCATAAGTTTATCACTTTTTGGCACCATATTGTAACGATATTACAGATCTTGTTATATATGGACGTAATTGATTTAGAAATTTCTTTTATGTTCCTGGCGTATTGCCACAAAGCTTATTTTTCATATAAGTAATGTAAAGTGTATTCAAAAGTTGTCACAAATGGCTATTGTGTAATGTTAGATGTTATATAAAATTTTATGAAATAAAAAATATTTTTCGGTTCCTAAGTAAATAATCATAATTGGATGTATATAAAACATATTTACTGTGAAACTTGAAACAAAATATTTATAATTTCGCATAATAAATTAATATTTTAATTACTCATAAAAAGTGTACTTGAATATTTCTTAGGAACCGTAAAAGTATTTATTAGAACCTAATATTGGGAGAATTTTGGCTAATTTTACACTTTTGGAACTTGAAATTCTGGAATAAATCAGTATTAGATCAAATGGCTTAAGACTCAAACGGTCAAAGTCAAATACGTGAGATTTTTCTATGTGATTTATCATTCCGATATTTATATTATCAAAAGATTGTGAGCTGTATTGCTGTATTATAAAGCATATTTTTGAATGCCATTCAAGTGGTAAGTAGGATAAGTGATTTGGCAAATTAAGCTTTATTGCGAGCAACACCCCATGGCTTAGACAATAAAGGTAATATTTCATTGCCTTTTATGTACAATTTAGTTGAAATATTGTTATTATAATACGAGGTTGTTTAAAGGTGAATTTATTAGACTTACTAACCCAAAACCTAAAATTCTAACTTATGAAAATTTTAGAGATTTATTCATAGCAACTTAGAAAAATCTAGTAATATGAAAAAAGAGGCTCGAGAAAAATTATTTGTTAAATAATTTTAATACATTATTGTCTTTTAAACAACTTCGTATATACTTATTTTTGTGATTTTGTTAGTACAATTTATGTATAGTAATAGTGCAATAGATAGATAAACTAGATTTAGCATATGAATTATTTTATTGTTGTTAAGAATATGACGACACGTCTGCAATGTTGAAATGCTGCTAAAAGCCATTCCTCTTGCATTAAATATACGAATAAGTAACATTATATAATATACATAGCGCCAAATAAACAATCGATGACAAAGAGTTAAAAGAGATTGAAATAGAAATATATACTCGTCTCTTACTATTTTTCCGGTGATACATATCGTCATAGATAATTCTGAGCAAATAAGTTGGACAATTCCGGATTAAACAATAAAAAAGCCACAGTCATTGTCAACCATAGTAACCATATTCTTAGCCTAAAATAACTTTTTATGGCCTAAACCACGATGATCGTTCTAATTTTATACTTTCGGATGAATTATTAGAAACTGTTAGCGAGTTACAAATCTTTATAAAAGAAAAACCAAAACCCGAGTTCACATGACATTGATATAACAGAATAGTAGTAAAATTAAACGATGATCTGTTTCTGGTACTTATATTTCTTGTACCTAATTGTACATAAAGCACGGTAAACTCCTGCGCCTGTAATTGTTTGAGTTATGGAACATAGGGCTGGTAATGATCCAAAATTTCATCATGACGAAGTATTAGACGGGAAGGGAAAATAAATTAAAGGTCTATTAATAATTGTAAATAAATTGATGAGTTAATTTTCACAAAACATACTCGTACAATATTAATGTCGTGATTCAGTAAATATCAAATTAATGATTGAAGTTATCACGAGAATACATTGCTAAGGTATTAAAAAGGTCAAGTTTCCTTGATAAATAAGCTATCCAGCACAAAGTTTTAATTCGAACCAGAACCTACCTTTTTTTTTTAAAGTTAGGGAATCCTATTACGGATACCACCCGACTTCCCCTGGGGTGGTTATGTGGAGACTCTCCGGCTAATGAGTCCGGCCTACCCACTAAAACCCAACTGCCCAACCCCTGCCGCCATATGGGACGCCACGGGATCGCTTTCGCATACAACCGCGACGCCCCGACGGTTGGCCAAAGCCACCACCATGAGGCCACCCCAAGCGGGATAACCCCATTATGGGAAGAAAAACAACCACAAGACATAAACGAACCCCGCCCACCGAAGTGGGCAACCTGTAATAAATAGTATTTAAAAATCCCTCCCACCCAAAATTGGGCACCCACCACAAACGCCCGAAGGCCCACCCAAAAACGGCAGCAGGAGACGAGGATGCGAAAACGCCGACACTCCTCTTCCCCTGCCGCCCCACCACGCCCGCCATCGAGCGGTGACAGCCCCGCTGGGGCCGCGGAGGGCGGGAAGAACTGCTCTTGTTCTTCCCGCCCCACGCGGCCCCCACCCCACCCATCGGGCCTAGGTGGGAGCAGAAGCCCCCCCCCCAACGCACCCCCCAACGAACCCTGGAGGGAAGAGGAAACGCCCCTCAACGAGACCTAAAACCCCACCCCATGGCACCGAAGGGAGGAGGACCCCACGTTTCGGTATTTTCCTGATTACTGTCGTTTTCCATTTTTTTGGGAAATAACCAAGCTGGAGCGCCTTGTTATACACTGCGAGGAATAATTCCTCAGCAGCGCCTATAGCAGCTCGGCATATATCCCCCGTGAATCCATCGTCGCCCGGTGCCTTCTTTGGATGGATTTTGTTGATGGTGACTAGGAGTTCCTGCTGGATGGGGTGTAATTAGAGTCACCGTCTATGTGATATTCGTTCTTGATTTCGTCTATGTAATTGTCAATACTGGCTCGTACGGCCTGGTGTTGCTCTTTGTCCGTGGAGGGGTCATCTTCCGGATAAAAGCGCTCGGCTAGAATATCAGCAGATTTCTGGGGGTCTAGTTGATTCCCGTCATCGGCGGTGAGTAAGCAGTCCGCTCTCCGTGTCTGTGCATTAAGCACCTTGTAGGCACTTTCCCAAAAGGTTGTCTTCTCCTGGTCAGTGCAGAACGCTTTCCAGCTGGACGTTTTGGTGTCTTCAATTAGGGTTTTGTAGTTTTCTTGGGCCTTAAGATAATCGGCCACTAAATAAGGTCTTCTCCTTGAGTTGGCTTTCTTTATTTTGTTTCTGAGTCTGATTGTTTCTTGTTTTACATTTGTTAATTCTTTTGTCCACCATTTAAGTTTGTTAGTCTTGAATGGTTTAATAGGCGGTATAGCTTGATTACACGCGTTGTGTAGAGCAAGGTGTGTTATTTCTACCACATGCTCTAGGTGACTAGGATTATTTATATTGGCGATGTTTTCTGTGTTTACTTCGTTTTCTTCCAGGTGCTTGATGAATTGCTGGCGTAGCTCTTTCCAATCGGCTTTTTTCGTATTAAATTTCCTGGTTGTATTTCTGGGTGCGGTTGTTTCTTCTGGGGATAGTGTGACGGAGAAGGTTATGGCCCTATGATCTGAAGTTGTGATCAAATTAGGGTTAACCCTCCACTCCGAAACGCGAGATAAAAGGTGGGAAGAGCAAGCTGTTACATCAACAATGCTTTCGTAACTTTTACCATCCCTGAAGGCACTAAATGTAGGAATAGAGGAATCGTTCATAACAGAAAACTGAAGTTCCACCCAAGCTTCACCCCTGCTGTCTTCGTCGTTGCACCCCCACAAGTAGCTTTTAGCTTTGATGTCGCCAGCTACTATAATGGAGGGGGTGTTGATGTTTTCGACGATTCTCGTGACCTGTTGCAAATATTCATCCAGCGGTTCTATACCCTCAAAATATACAAAGTCTATGTTTTTACTGAGAGCTATCTGGAGGCATTCAGCGGAAGCTGCCTGACCTCTGCCCAAGTTAATCTGGATTACTTTTAAGCTTTTTACTGGGTTTCGTTTGTTCCCTAGGGTGCCTTTAGCAATAGCTAACAAGGGATCTTGCCAGTCGGTCATATTTCTGCCATTCAGGGCAAGACGCGCTATATGCTGGGTGTTCTCTATCTGTTTTGCAATTTATGCAGTAGGGCCCAGTCTTCCTGGAGCACTGTCTGGTGTCGTGCTCATCAGCACAGTATCCACAGGTCTGTTTGGTTTTGCAATTTCTGGCTTCATTCCCGAAGCCCAAGCAATTGAAACATTGCTTGATGGGCGACTGGTCTACTTCTTTTACCGGTTTGTATCCAATGTTTAGCTGCTGGTCTTTTATTGTGTGCCATATATTGGGGCCTACCTCTAGGTTTACATTTTGAAGTAGGTTATTTCTGTGCTTGGTCCGTTTTATCACCTTTATTGGGTCCTTGTCAAGGTTTCCCAGCTGGATTCCTCTAGTTTTGTTATGGGCGGGTTGTTTCTCATTTCTGATCTAAGGGTTTCAACAGCGGTCCTTACTGGGCTCACCGACCCTGCCATCATCTCGACTGCGTCGCTCAGTTGTGTGCGCATTTGCTGACCCTGTACAGACATCTCCCTGATTATATCGTCTCGTAGTTTGTGGTTCATTTGTTCTACCTCAGTTTTAAGTGTTTTCAAATTTTTAGGCTTCCAGCTTAAGCCGGCCATTTATAAATATATTTTTAAATAGTTATTACCTATCGCCTTTTATTCCTTGAGGCAAACATATTTAAAAAGTGAAGTCAGCGTATTAATAATAATTGCAAAAATAATGTTAACGACTTCTAAGATTCTTTGGATGGCGAAGTAAACGTAAATTAAAGAATCGTCTTGTTTTCACCACATGATTAATAATTTGTTAGCAAATGTATCCATTCATTATTTGACATCATACCTATAGTTAATAACAATCTGGTTTTTTATTATATATACTAGCATTTCACGCGGCTCCCCCCACGTTTGAAAGGCCGTATACCTAGTACTTATATTTTACATATAGTAAAACCTTCACCGAAACACGCTGTATACTAAGAAATTAGTGCCACGTCTATCCATTTTGTAGTTTTTGCAGATAGAGCGAACAAAAAAACATCTTGCCATTTATTAGTATAGATATTCTGCGCTATGTTTAAAAAATCTGCATAAGATCATGCGACGAGGACGCATAGAATTGTTGGTCAAGTTCCTTTATCCAGTCCTACACCGGTCTCATTCCATATCAGTCTTATACTTCACGTCTCACGGTCTCATCTCGCATCGGCATCACCCTAAAACGGCTTTACCCCACACCAGTCTAACTCCATACCGCTGTTTGTTTACATTACCAGCGCTTCTTTATATGACTACATAGAGCGTTAGTTCCAATTTTAATTTAATTGACAATAATTGTATGACAAAGTAATTGATTTCATTCGTTCGCTCTAGGGCGGTAATAACTACTCTACCATTTCTGTTATAGTTTGGTTACATGTATTTCTTTTTTTATATTTAATACTGGATTTTCCGATTATTTTATATTATTTGTTCTCATGAAATTATATTAATTTAAATAATTTCTTACACATCATTTTAAGTTTAACTAATATCTAAAAATGTCGTGTCACAATGTTTGTTATCGAACTCCTCCGAAAAGGCTTGACCGATTTCTGTGTATATTTGGTAGGTCTGAGAATAGTTCGTAGGCTATTTGTTATTCCCCCAGGTAATAAGGGTTGCACCCTCAAGATATTTTATTTTGTGACTGAATCTTTACTTTTACCAAACCATATTTTTAATAGTGATTTGAACGCGGGCGGAGCCGCGGGATTACTAGTAAATCAATAAAATGTACAATATTAGTCACAAAAAACATTTGAATGCTCGATCGAAGTTAACTAACCTTTTACCAAGAAAAGGACGAAATATTCGAAATAAAACAAAAACATGCTTTTTATGGCACTATAGCATTTACTGATAATGTCTTTTCATTATGACCGCGTTTTATCTTTTGACATTAATTGAATTAATTAGGAGAGTAATAGTAGTAGGGGAGCCCACGATGCTAAATGGGGATTTACTCGAGCGTCGTAGAGACCTATTGGGATGCAAAGCTTAGGTGATAAGAAGAAAAAAATGTTATATGATATATACCTTTACATCGGTGGGGGAAGCGGCTATAGATTTTTAAATATGTAAAAAAAAAACTGTTGCATGGACATCCTCGAGCGCGTCAGATATTGATAGTATCAATGCCCTACGTATTTTTAATAATGTACGTATGTTAATCTGATCGTTTGCATGATGCGGATGGCTGTATTTAAGGGTTGAAAATGAAAAAAAAAATTTTTTTATCGAGCGCGTCAGATTTTCTAAGGGAGTGTTAAGTGCACCAAAAAAAAGCTCTCATTCACTAATCTGACGATTTCGATGGGACGCAAACTCGCGGCCATTTTCATAATGTGCAAAAAAAAATCGCCATTTTGAAATACTCAAGCGCGTCAGATTAAGATATATATGGTTCATCTTTATGTTCTAAACGTACTGTCTCATAATCTGACGATTATCTAGAGGGGTTCGCCAAATCTGACAAAAAAAATTAGAAAAACGGTTCACCTTAAAGGCCATCCCTGCAACTTCCCGCTAATTCCATTCCTGGGCGCTTAAAATTGTACTTCATAAGTATTTTGAGCTCAAAATATAATTTATGTGATATTTTGAGCTCGCTGAGTTCAAAGAATTTTCAAACCGCAATTACTTTTGAATGGATCAAGAAATTTTCACGCGGTTGGCGGCATTCGACGCAGTTTTATCATCCTCATAAGTAATTTTGCAATTTTAATTGATCGAACCACAAATTTCGGAGTAATCCCGAAAAAACACTTTTTCGGGTTTCTTTCGTTCACGATATCTCTCGAACGAATCGACTGATTTTGACCAGCTTGGTGGCGATCGACGAGGTTTTTCAAGCTCAAAGGCGGATTAGTTTTTGAAGTTAATCGATAAGGCCGGTTAAAAGTTATTCCAAAAAAAAACACTTTAAAAAAAAATTCTTATTTATTTTGAGAATTTTCAAAATTTCTCAAAATCTGTCGGTTCGAATCGGTTCGAATTCACAGGATTGTCATGTTCCACTACACTTTGATCTTGTAAATACTGAAAGTCTCGCGGTATTTTAATTGCAGTAAATAATTTATAGCACTGTGCGTGATATAAATCATTTAATGATGATTCCATCGACAATTCGAGGTTATCATATGTTCCTCGAGACTTTCGGATAACCGGCTTGCTCCGACGATATTCCAAAATATTTACACATTTTTTTAATGTTTCTACCGTAAATTTAATTGTTTTTTGTAAGGTACTTTCACCACAAAATACACATTTCAAATTAATATCACTCATATTAAATATTTATAAACTCTAATTTACACAAATAATATTAAAATAGCAAAAAAAAATTATTATATAATATAATAACGAAATATTGTTATATAATATTAAAATAGCAAAAAAAAAAATTTCGGCTTGCGGAAATCGTCAGATTATATATTTTTCATTATTCTTGAATTATTTCCTTCAAAATAAAAAAAAATTTAGCTACGCTCGAGAATGTCGAGAAGACGTTTTTTTTTTACAACTTTGTTGCCCTCCCCTTTTTTTTCGTCACTCTCAAATTGTCAGATTAGTGGAATATACACTTTTTAGGATGTAATTAACTCACCCTACCTTAATCTGACGCGCTCGAGAATTTCTGATGGTCAATTTTTTTTTACTAATCTGATCCTGTATCCTTCACGGGCGGCCTTATATATGGGCCTCATGTTTTGTGGAGGTACTTAACCGGGTACAAGGTATCCCCCTGTATATTAATCTGCCGCGCTTTAGTAAATCCCGAAATCCCCGCTTGGGCTCCCCTACTATAGTTATAACGGCGACCGTATAACCGTATATATAGACGATATGACGAAATTTCTTACGACGTTCACTTATAACCTTGGTAATGTAAATCGATAACTTTTTTTTATACAATAAAGCTTCCGAACAAGGTTTTTTAAAGGTCACGAGTACGACACGACAACTTACTTTTTTACTGGCTATTGCGACGTAATTATTTTTTTCATAAATACTCGCGGGAAATCTAATGTTTTTGTATCGAGTTTAACGTACCTACAAATAAATGACGCATTTCGTAACTGTTACTCGCCGTCGGCTTCGTTTAAATTAGTTATTTTTCCCTAGAGAGCGCTTTATTGACTGAAATAAAATACCCTACACGTGTACAATTTTAAGTGTACTTATTAAATTAAAGCTACATGGGTGGTTTTCTAGACACTATGTAAGGCCACTGATCCGGAGGTCCTGAGTTTGAGTTCTGTTGTAGACGAAATAAAGATTTGTTTTTTTTACAAGTAATTCTCGGTTTAGTATGGAGATTAAAAGTTACCTACTTATGCTTTATCCCTTCGGAGAACACATACATATAGTCGACGGTTCTGTGCCCGACATCGCTCTCGCTAGTTTGAATATAAGCCCTATGGTGATGGCTCGCTTGATAACTAATTAAAAAAAATATTTTAAATAAAATAGATTTTGTTTCGATCATTTTGAAGAAAATTGTTTATTTCTTTAAGAGATCATTAATACCAATTGCAATCAACTTGAAACAAATTTAATCTAGATAATTTTAATCGTACGTGAATACAATATAAGGACAGAAACAAAAAGGTTTCCATTCAAACAGAACAATAGTGAATGGGTTTTACGATTTATATCTTAACGGTCTTATTCATAAAAATCTCTTATTATAGGTTTACAATGTTCATTAGCTAAAATGCTCAATAGGCCTATTAAACGTTTCATAACTTTCTTTATTCATAACGGATCAATAAACGTCTCATAACTAAATGCTTGCTATAAGCGGGATTCGTTTTATTGTGTTGTCATTCTGATAAATTCATGGACAAAATGTCAAAAATACTGGTCTCAATGCTCCGTGAATCAGTTTGACATTTGATTTGACTTTTCCGCCAAAAGTAAATTAGTGAACAAAACCATTTTTTAACTATTGAAAACGGAATAAAAGTAGCTAAAAAGAGAGACAGAAGTGCAAATAGGTTAAGCTAATAGCAGGTTAGTACAGAATTTAAACTTCAAGCTACATAAGTGTGTATTTGGTGTACTTCCTTAATCCTTTGTATTTCTACGTGTTTACTTAATATTTTCTCGCGCTTATTTCTTTCCGTAGCATAAATTATTATTGACGGAGTTGGTCAGGGTTGGTTGAGAGGGTTTCCGCCATTGAAAACAAAAATACAGATACCAACACAAACTCTAAAAAGCAGTCAGCATGGGAAGATTTATTCAACAGGTATAGTGTTTTTAAATAAATACAGTGCATTATTAGTGTAAATAAAGATTAAACTGTAATATTGTTCACAGTTTTCACTGCACGTGCAAAGGGAGCAAAAATTGAATATTACGAGATGAAAAATAAAATGCTCTAAAATAAAATATATATTTCTTTCATTAATTTACAATATTATATCATAGGTACTTTTAGAATACAATTTTTACAAACTTTGAATGTCTTATTTATTTATATCTAATCAAAATCCTAAAAAAATTTCAAGCTTCTAGTTTTAAAAATGACAATTTCAATACAAACTTTCATCCCCTATTTCAACCTCTTACATGCCGTTTTTTGCCTTAAAAAGTAGCCTGTGTCCCTTCTCAGGCTTTAGACTATCTGTGTACTTAATTTCATTTAAATCGGTTTAGTAGTTTTTTCGTGAAACCGCGACAGACAGACATTTACTTTCGAATTTATAATATTATATTAATAATTTATTATTTTTTCTATCCATAGTTAAAATGCTCATCAATAAATGCTCGCAGGAAAGTAATGTTTCCTACTCTTCCTCTTTCACTCATATTAGTAGGTGCTGCAAAGCCATTCTCCTGAATAATATGAATGTCATCATCATTTTCTGAAATAAAATAACATTTGTAAAAAATATTGCTTACATAAATAGTAATATACATGTGTTGATGTAAAGTTATGATAATATGATTAAAATTACCTGGAACTGTGTCCTGATGATCTATTGCAATATTATGCAAAACTGCAAGAGCCACATATGTAGGTTTTACGTTACGCATGTGAACGGTGTCTCCATACAACAAGCTTTGAAACCGTTGCTTCCAAACACCAAAGCCAATGGCGGCTATAGTTTGGGGAGCTTGCATTATATCATATATGGTATCTTGGTTTGATACACAGCAAAAAAATAATTTTAAACAATGTTTTACAATTACGCAATGTCACTAGACACCAAATAAAATGATCTCACTTCAAGTTTAATCAAATTATCAGCTGTCACTGATGACAAGACGACCATCTTGTCCTTTATTAAAGGTTTATAGTAGGCTTATAGTAGGCCTCAAGCTACTATAAGTTACAGAGCCGTTATTGAATACTTATAGAGCGTTTTAGCACTATTGAACGTTTATGAATAATGTTTTTGAGAATTTGCTTATTAACAAGCTAATAAAGCTTCTATATTTTTTTATGAATAAGACCGTAAGTCTCCACAATTATTGTGCTTATTGTTTTTTAAAGTCGTAAATTGTAGGAATTTTTGGCTCTTAAAATGTACGCTCATGGCTGACACTGACAATAACTTTAGACGAGACGATTTTTTACTTATATAAATTATTTTATTTTTCGACACATCTTTTTATATATATCTTATATACCTATAATGTAAGCAATATTTTTTTATCAAAACTATTTAAACTTTTGTTATTGGTTACATTTATTTTTAAATAATGGAATACAATAATTATTTTTTTATATTATATAACATTAACAATATGAAAGTAGGATTTTATTTTTTATTGCTTATACAAATATTTTTTTGTGTAAACCGTCTTTTTTTAATGTATTGTATAATTAGGTCTAAAGTAAAGGTTCACCTATATTGTAAGTGGTATTAAGTCTTACAAAGGCTCGTTTTAGCCTCTCCAACCGAGGTTAGCCAATCACGTCTTTAATTAGAGTAAGTATCTGATAGCATGTAAACAGCGCCTTGAAAACTTTGTTTGTTTGTGGGTGGTGGAGTTCAGTGTATGTTATATAGGGCCAGCTAATATAAACATGCTTCTGACTTTGAAAGTGTCTTGGGTACGGAATATATAGAATATATGGAAAATCAGGTGATCTTAACAATAATAATAACGTTTTTTTGGTTTAAATGCTAAATTCTTTAATCATTATTTATTCTTTTCAAATAAAGGTTGGAAAAGAAAATTAAATTCGTTTTGGCATTACTTTAAGCTATATTATCGTAAATATTATATCCACTTGGATGCGAGTAATAATAAATTGTTCATTAATCAAAGTAGTCTACGGAAAATATTCTCTGAATTTTTCAAAAGCAAGACTAAGCAATTTTAAGTTATTTACTTCAAAGTACCTCAGAGTTTTCTTTCACTAAAAACAACGAGTACCTCAGAGTAGTTCGGTAAAGTTTGTAATTATTTACTTTTGAGGCTTCTTGCTCGTTTCGTAGTTACTATTGGATATTTTTCTTTAAAGTTGAATATAGGCCAACCGACTAAGTTTTATTATACTGCCTGAGTACGATTTTTCACAAGATTGGTACGTGATTTGGAAACAATTGCTATGGCTAATTAAAATAATAGATAATTAAAAAAATCACCTACTTATCTTACAAATCTTACATGAACTGCATTGCTTAGTCGCAATATATATTTTTATTTATCAAAAATCGTCATTTTATTTCAAAATAAGTGGTAGGTATATTAAAGTTCAACGTTTACTTAATAAACTTTGTCGAGTTCAATGTTAAGGTTAGTTTCACGATCCACAAAAGTAAATAAAATAGTTTATAGCGCAATATTTTGATAAAACCAACGTAACGTATCGTAAATAACGTGAATACTCGTACAATAATCATCTAAAATTAAGCTAGTGTCATTGCGTAATGCGTATTGATTGAGTGAGCAGACTCGACCGCATTTCTCTATTTATTTGTTGTCAATGACTTTAACTAGTATTTCGAAATTTTTGAAGCCTTTAAAATTAGTTTTAACGATTGACTCAAAAAGCAAATGACAATACGAAATTAAGTCGACATTAATTTCATAGTGCTTAAAACTAGTTTTATAAATACGGCTCTATAAAAATATAATGAATGTTGTCTCATATATGGCTTATATATGTATATTATATAACAAAGTAGAAATAAAAATGCGATAGGAATTTACAAAACTATAAACACTTTGTATGGTGTTGGCTTATTTTGGTGTTTTTATTAAATATGTTATACGGTTTCGGTGTGAAATTATCTTTATGGGCCGTAAGTTGATCGCTTTACTGTAATTTAATCGTTCACTTGATCTAATTAATATAACGATTGTGTTTCGGGGCGTGAAACATGCAAGAATAGGGTACAGCGTTTTTTTTCTTACGACGGTTTCAAATAACTATCTATCTTTGCTAAAATGGCACAATTTTTATGGAGCTTAATAAATTACTATTTGTAGAAGAGAAAAAATCGGAAATAGATACAATGTACATGTTATTGGGATTCGTCACTATTAAGTGAAGATACCACCGATACATTTGTGTACTGTTATATCGGTGTTACAATTTATAATTATAATGTTACTCTAGTAATAATGGTTTGTGAAGTTATGGTCGTTACATAGATTTATTATAGAAATAATTTATTTTGCTCTATTTCGCTATGTTACCTGTACATTTTTTAAATATAATGCTTGCCATGATTTTGTTGAATTGTTGGAACGTTTGACACATCCTATAGAGATGTTTTATGTGGATAGCTTCAAATAAGATTATAGGACACTTGTATGACGATGATAATCTGTAAACTGGTTAGATTAGATAAATGTTGGGAAATTGTTTAGATTTCGGGTTAAAATGCAATAGTTGTAATGGCTTAGTCCTCGCTATGCTCAGAGTTTGTAGCTATTTAGTACAAAGCAATTGTTTTAGTCACAATTTGTCGCTGCAATAAATTGATTTCAACGATCTAATGTGTTTTATTTAATTAAATCTTAAATTCAATAGCCACGTGCGTTGAAGGCTGATAGGAGTAGTGGTTTATCAAACAAATCGAATCGCGATAAGCGCGGCATTACCGTCGATGTTTATCTCGGCTGAGTGAACTGGCGTTGATGTCGAATAGTACGTAGCTCGTAGCGGTGTTATCGGGAAAGCGCGGGAAAAGCCGCTATCAGAGTCCGCTTACTTGCCTCAGTAGGCTCGCGTCCGCCGCTAGAGATGGACGGGTCGTTGCGCGCGGTGTTCCTCGCATTCGCGACTATCGCGATCGCGGTCGCGCGCTCTCACATGCCGCCTGCCTCACATGATAACATACTACGAGTACAACTTTGGGACGCCGAAGGAATGAGTCGGGAACCTATCGATGAAACGCCAACAACAGTTAAAAATCACAAGCTAAAAGTTAATTTGGAAACTTTGTACGATGCGATGATGGGGGATGAATACCATGGTGCAGAAAGGTTTGCGAGACACAAAGTCAGGCACAAAAGAAGAAGACCTAGGCAAAGTGGGACTGACCTTCCTTGGAGGTTCCACTCGGGCACTGGGTTGAGGAACGTCGAGGTGTATAACTACGATGTGCCTTGGGACGTGATAGAGGATAATTATTCAAGCGTGTATACAAGTGCTGTGAGTGATGCCAGTGCCCCAGTGAATGGTGAGAGGGAAGTGTCTCCTCCGATGACGCTGCGGCAGGATGAAGAGGTAAACTTTTCTAGGCTAATAAAATAATGCCAGTCACTACCTTCTTAATAGCTTTTCTTCGAGCCCTCTGTAAGCCGAGTTTTTAGCACCTTTCTGTCCTAATCATGTGTAGATAATAGTAAATACGTCTTGGCCTTTTTTTCGAACTATACTCGTTAAATATTGACTATATCGCGTTTGGACGTAGTTTAAGTAGAATATTTTCAAGAGGATAGTTGCTTATCTAAAGATATCCACTGATCCACTATTACTGATTATCACTAGTGGTTTTATTGTGAATTCTAATCGTACTTTGTTTTGTTATATTATGATGTAATATTTTTCTAAGAATTTTATCTTCCTTAGAAAGATAGACAGATAACGTTATTGAGCAAGTTTTAATTTGATTATTGATATCGATAAACCTATTTTTATGAGTAATAAAGCTAACTAAATAATAAATTTTATAAAAAAAAAATTAAACAAACGAAATACAGGAATTTATTATAATTGCCATTATATCATAATACAACGATAATTGTTAGATTAAAACGGTAAATAACTTAAACACCGGTGTGCTGACTCTGTCATGTCTCCCGATCAAACAGCAGTTCCAACTGATATTAACATCACAAAATGATCACGTTTCGAATCGACGATTAACGAGCAAAGTATTAACTAAAATTAAATTTATTTCAATACCAATTTAATGTAGCTAAATATTTTTCGCGTATTGCTTGTTCATATTTTGTACGACTCTACGTCGCATCGTCCAAAATGTGTATTTCGCATCTTAATGAATTTTACTATAATATATGTTGTATAAATAAATGATATAAGTATATTATTATGTTACATAATATTACTGTTTCATTATTTTAATAATAGTTAATAATTGATCTTTTAAAGAACGTTTTAAAGTTTTCATTTTAATTATAATTTTCTTAACATAAAATTATGATAATCCCGTAATAAAGTTAATAGTAGGATAATAGGATAAACAAGAGATTTGGGTTTCGAACGTTCCATCTATTTCAGTATTACGATGTTTTTTGGCGTTACGAAATGCGAGCTTAAGCTTAAACCTGTAAATTCTTTGTTAATTTTATATAGGTGAAGTTTTAACTTTTAATTTTACTCGTCTTAAATTTATTTATAAAATAGAATTATAATCAATATCCATTTATTATTGATGCACAATAACTAAATGTAGTAAATATAAAATGTTCAGAAAGTCATCTTGTAACTTCGAATAGCCTAGGCGCTAGGTACCAAGGCATGAGCCGGATTTCGAAAAACTTTGCTAAAGTTAGACTATACTGAATAGAAACTTCTTTGAAGGCAACATAAGCTTCCTGATACCATAATTGTTTGTTCTTGTATTTGATTAATGATTAAAATGATTTATTATAAATTATAATATTATGAAAAAAAACGTATTGAAGCTTTTTATTTTACTTTCCTACTATGTACATATACGATAATTTTCAACCGAAATAAGAATAGCGTCTAACTGATGGCTATGTAGCTTTTATAGAAGATATGATTTTGAGTAGCTTTAAAGTAACGAAAAACAAACCAATATTTTTCTTCTTCGCAATGTTAACGTAGATAGATTAATTCCAATCTTCAAATTCATTAAATACAAGTTTATAAAAATATTCCATAGTGAATTTATTTTTCAGTTATTCATTCCCTTATTATAATTGAACGTATAAAAACAACTAAAAGTAATTGATGGTTCATATAGAGAGATGTTCACATTTTTTTTAAATACATTTCAGAATTATCTTATCGGTGCATGGTTCGCAGGTTTTATATTTATTCAATGTAGCCAGCACCATATTTTTCCGGACGTGTTGCGGACCCTTTGCAATTTTTGACATTCGACCTTCACGCAAATTGTTAATCCAATTGATACAAGGGTTACGCATCCCGAATAAATAATGCTACCCATTTTTATTAACTTAGTGGGACTGAAATCATAAATGTATTATCGCGATGACACGTTATTTTAAACGTGCTTCTAGTCTTGAAGTAAGTTAAACTTGTTTCAACTTCTCGTGTAGATTCGTGACTCTTTAAGTTTCGGGTGATAATTTATATCAAGGAAATGATCGGTTAATGAAAGAAAGGGGTTTAAAATCTGTTTAGAGGACAAAAGCGTGATTTTCTAGTCTTTTTTTCATTTGAGATTAACTTTTAGGTAAGTAAATACCAAGTTGGGTAACATCAATTAGTATCAAATATTATTAGATTTTTGAATTAATGGAAATTGGCTGTCCATGTGTCTTTGGCCAACAGTGTTGTGTCTTAAATTATTCCGCCTCAGCTTTTTTTATGTTTGTCTTTGAGTGGCACCTCTTAAGACTATGAGGGTCGGGAAAAAAAATTTATGCTCCTGTTCATAATTCACATTTTAATATTACTGGGATTTACGTTGTTAGTAGATTTTGTATATTGAACTCTATACGAATGCGATCGTCTACTGCTATGAGTACGTTGGTAGCTTGAAGTAATTATATAATTTAATTCTTGACACAACACGTGCTCTCCTCAATTTGCCTTAAAATTGTCTTCTAATTTTTAAACTCAGCTTTATTTTAAGATACTGCTTTTTTAAACCGTTATACTGGATTGTTTTTTTTGTTTGCAGAAATTCAATAACGCTAAAGGCAAATTCTTTCTCAAAATCATTCAAGAGGCGTCTCATAAATATTAAAATTGATAATAAATAAATATTATCGTTGGAACAATGCGCCCTTGGCATTCAAAGGGTATCAAGAAACCCGAGAGAGTGGATTCATTAACTCATAAAAGTAAAGTTGAAGAAGGAACATGATTGATCGAGATAAATAGCACGTTTGTGGCTACCATAATCACATTCATGTTCCCGTGCAGATGAAATCAGTACAGAAAACATTGTTACGCTTCGTTACTTTCATATCGGATGGGAATCGTCATTTATACTTCAAAGACGAAAGGAAAAAATACAAAAAGTCTTCGAGTCACTGGGCACGATATGATCGGGCTGATTGGCAATCGCTATCCAATATGTATGGAGACGTCTGGTGTAATAACTGGTCGGTTCTGACCGCGTCCACGCCCGCCGCCCGCCATAGACGATCAACCGGAAATTAGGCACAAATCAATAATTTCCCCACTACGTTCGCTGCACGTGCCGCGAACTAATAACGTCTGATTGACTCGCTCACCTGTTATGTCCACCATGTAACGAACTTGTTTTCAATTTTGCCGAAATCAAATGCTCCAGTTTACCTAAAATTCAAATAGGTTCGAACAAGAATTATTGTGACTTTTAACTATGCAGTCTGTCATTAATTTGGGCCATTCTATTGTATTAATGGCTATTAGGACACTTCGTTTTCACTTCGTCAAAATCAATGGCAGTCGGCACCTAAGATACATTATGAAGTTACTTCACTACATGGATTATATATCTTTCAATATGTAGGTAGTACTACAAGTATTTTACTATTCTAACTCACATACACATACATACAAAAAAATATTTTTCAGATTTGACTAAATCATCTGTTGAAATGAAAGAGTGATTTTATAATGGTAGTACGTTAAGTTCAAACATAACTCCGTCCCTCCGTTTCCGTAGTATTATGAATATTCAAGCACCGTAAGTCTCTAAACTGCCACAATGGAACTGCTGGCAAAGTTAACGCGTTCTGGAATATTCTTTCAGTTTGCGAAATGGATTTTTAAGTCGCTTAGAAAACACGATTTCTTTTCCAATATCGAAAAAAGTATCTAAAGATAAGTTTGTGAAACGCACTGGGCTTATATTAAAAGCGTAACTTACCAATATTATATTCAGATACGAATTACAAAATTACCAGTTGTAATAATATAAAATACTTAATTAAAAATAATAATAATTTTTGTGATTGAAATATATGAGTTCTCCTCCGAAAGGGCTTGACAGATTTTCATGATTTTTTTGTGTATATTTTTATAATTGAGAATAGATCGTAGGCTATTTTTTATTCCCCAAGGTGATAAAGGTGGCACTCTCCAGAAAGTTTATATTTACTTTTCGACCATTTTCTTATTTTTCACTTTAAAATTCTTAAGCGGAGCCGCGGGAATTGCTAGTAGTATATAAAAAATAATCGATATTTTCGTATTCAAAAGTTCTTTCAGTGTTTCGTTGAATTTCACTGATGTATATTTCTTGCAATAAATACACCTAGCTTAAAAATACACTAAAGGTACGAGATATTATGATTTGACAAGATAAAATCTTTATTATAGTATAGTACATAATTATATAAACAATGCATAAATTAGCTTGTAAAATAATATTTAAAGTAAAATGATACAATCGAGACTGGTAGCCCCGTGATAACATTTTCGCTTGGGAAACCGAGTGAAGCGGGTTCAAATACCGGGCGTACCTCAGATATTTCCATGTGCGAATCATCTCTAATATGATTGCCACTAACGGTGGAAGTAAAAAAAATTTATGAAAACGAGGGAGCCTAGCAAGTTTAAATACAATACAATTTGCAAAATGTACCTACATAATATATCACGAGGTATTATCGTGCATCGATATCTAAATTGCCAGCAACGAACTGAGCAAAAGAAAATGGTTTCTATTCTACAGTACTTTTACACCAAGCCGTACTGACTGAAACACGATTAAAGAAATATTATAAAGATATTTAATATATTTCATATTAATAAAAATAAATTATAAATAAATTTCAAATTAATAAACGAAAGCATGATGAAATATGATTAATTTTTACCAAACAAATAAAGGATTCTACGTATAATATACTTTATTTTCTCTGTTCATTTAAAATTAAACAGACCATTATTGTATAAGTAATTTAAGCTAAAATTACCTATTTAATTTTGGCATTCATGTAATATGATTTTATTTCCATGATAAGTACTTTAATTAGCTGAACATCAGTTTTGTTGTGCTGTATTGTTTATGTAATCAAATACGATACTTACTTTTTAACCGAGAAAGTTAGATTTATAGAAATAACTTGTATGTATGTAATGTATTCAAATCCGGGTCTCGCACCTCTGATATTTTCATGTGCGAATCATTTCTATCATGATTACCACTTGTCTTACGGTGAAGGAAAACATCGTGAGGAAACCTGCATGTCTGAGAAAACCTAGCAAGTTTTCGTAAGACATGTGAAGTCTGCCAACACGCACTGGGCCAGCGCGGTGGACTATGGCCTGATCCCCCTCGTACTGAGGGAGGCCCGTGCCCACCAGTGGGACGTTAAAAAGGGCTGATGATGATGATGATGTAATGTATGTAATCAGCTCTTTTTAACGTCCTACTGCTGGGCTCGCCCTTATTACTAGCGTATAACTTATAAATAATAGAAGTCCTCGAATTGGGAAAACATAAAAAATAATAGGGTTTTTACTTATGTATTATATGTTATAAATATACTCGTACATAATACATTTTCGAACAGTGTATATCTTTAAAGAATCTATGATCTATTCAGTAAAAAACTAAAAAAATCGGTTTAGTACTCTAGTCTACAATATACTAGTAAATATTCTTTACGTATCTGCAAAAAAATAATTCTGTAGCGCGACATAGTTCCTTGTAGTGTTTAGTTATTAGTGAAGATTATGGCGAAGTTGTTATAGAACCTTAAACAGAACATAATATATGTCGTGACTTTATGTAATTTACGTAATTGCACGTACTGCTTCGGTCTGCGTCCACTAAAAATAAACAGGTTATATACCTACATTGTATGCGGTATATAAAATGTTTCTTCAAACCATGTTGATATCTTGTTTAACTAAAAACTGTCTGGATCACAGATTCCATACCATTTAATGTGAACCACGTACGGTTTTTGATGTGTGCCACATAAAAAGTTTATTTCTTAATGTTCTCGTAACATATTTCAGAGAAACGACGCCAAGCGTTGTTAAATAATAAGTTATGCTATAAGTAACTTTTTAGCAATGCAGTACAGAATTTAGAATTCGTTTTCTAATAAAATATTACAATCATTTGACTCGAAAAAACATTTTTCGCGCTATTTTATGGTATGGTTGGCTAAGATTAACTCAGATGGATGATTGATTGGGCAATTTCTACTTAACAAATAAGAAGGGTTGAATACAAATTCAATTATTTTTGTAAGGTGTCAAAAATCTGATAAAAATATTATGTATTGCTTTCTACATTACTTGAGAAAGACATTTACAATTTTTTATGGATTACTTGGTGATTGTTACAAACCACCTGCAGTTATAACACGCGAAAAGCTCGTATAATCAATATTAATAAAATTAACGCACCGGTCTTTAAATAAACTTATTTTTATATTTATTTTACGTAGATCCAAGAATAATACATTACGTTACGTTATTTTAGCAATCGAATATAGAACAAAAGTTTCAAAGTGAGTAAATGTTCAATAATAATACATAATTATTAATTAAGTACGATAAAGATTAAAAAGTTCAATTGCCAAAAGTTTTATGTGGATTCCAGAAAAAAAAAATATTTTATGTTAACAAACTTTTGAGCATTGGTATCGGGAAAAGCATCGCCACCATATTTCTCCTTTATCTCTGTTGCCCAAATTACTTGTACTTTTTGTTCAAAAATTATTATGGTTTTGCGTGATATTAAACTATGAAAAATTAATCGGTTAGAATTTTTATTATACTTCCACTCGTCTTTTATACTCCTTTATATTTAGTTTCCGTGTAAATCGGTTAATTTATGTTACAGACGGTATTTAAATTAAAATATTACTTTACAAGTTAGGGGAGAAACCACGATTAGATTGAAAATACTTTATTTATCTTAACGACCTTTTCCTTTTGAGCTTTTTCACTTTTAAAGTAAGCAATTACCACTTACGGGAATCGAAACCCCGATCGTTTGTAATCTGTGGCAATGCGATACTTATCGTCATGTAAAATAATAACTAAAACCTTACTAATTGTCAGTTTAATGTATAAATATGAACTGTATAGTCGTTCAATATTGAATTTTGATTACAATCGACTCACAAGAATAACAATTTTGAATCGATAATAAGTTAAAAAATATATGTAGAGATTGCCGATAACGAGTGTTCGTCGAATCGCTGATCTCAAGTTCTCGAGTCACGTAAGTAATATTGTACCAACAATTAGTTTTACTTTTATAAATAACTCATATTTAAATCATTTAAAATATATATTTTTTAGTCTTGCTGTTCGCGATAAACTCAAAAACAACTAAACAAAATTTTATGCGGCTATCACAACAGACGGTGTAATTCGGTAAGCTTTCGGTGTACCTATACCTATTTAAATGAAAAATATGAAGACGATTGTTTATCATGTCGGAAAAAACCATGCCGTCATTGAGTTTTAAATAATAAAGTAAAAATTGACTCAACTTAACAACAGATATTTATTTTTATATTTTTAACTGAATGTAGAAATATTGCTTAGCATTTTAAATGTAAATGTACCTACCATTCTTTTTATATTTTCAAGTAAACACAAAGCTACATAATTTAACAAAGGTAAAGCTATTATTGGAAACCTTCGTTTTCTTAACAAATCTAATATAAATTATTTACAAATGATAAGAATAAATTCATATTTATATTAAAATCTCTCCTTATATTATAACTCGTACACAGTAATTATGTTATTAGTTTTACTATAACTTGTATTTAGCCTTTGTTTTTTCTTTAGTCTTTCCGCGTTGAAAAAAAATTTTTTTTATTATAGTGATTTTAATAATATAGTACAGTGTTAGTTTGTGTGATTTCAACGGATTAATTATACCTGGATAAATCTAAATTCATAAGGATTAAATTGAAAGAAGCGTGTAAAGTTAAACGTTATTTGTCGAAACATTTTACTGTACAATAGGTGTACTAAAAACATTTGCTTTAAAACCATCTGTGGACTGTGGGTAAACGTTTCAGTAGAAATCAACTCAATTACCTTCCACCAGCCTCTTAATTACAGTAAGTAATGGACCAAAAAATCTTTGTGGCTTCGAAGTTAAGTGGTTAATTTAGAGAAATAATATCATTATACATTTTAGAAAATTATTTTTTTTTGAAAATTACACCTTATACATCTTATTGTTAGTTAAACCCAGGTAGGTATTTAAATAAGCTTCCCACGAGAACTGCTCGTCATAAAAACTAGTAATATCGATCTTGTATGTAGTTTACAAGATTCTTTATAACAGTCATATAAATTTGTTATTTTATTATTGTGAGGTTCACTTATAAGGTTTTTTTTTTATATTTTTAACCCGCCCGCGTTAGGGTTAGGCCCGGTAAGGTCACCTTTGAACTAGCATTCACTACTTATATTCACTCTCTTTCGCTATTTTTTTTTCATATCATTATATTAACTTTCATTTTATCGTATTAAGTTGAAGGTACCTAAAGTTACTTGATATAAAATTTTTGTTTTAGGTTATAACTATATTATCATCTATCGCGTCCAAAACAAATAATCCTAATTTCAAATACAAAATAAATATAGATTGTCATAATTTTCCCAAAAAATGAAGGATTTTAGTAATAATTACATTTAATTAGTAGCAATTAAATAAGCCTAACTATTTTCGGTCACATAAAAAGTTTGACAACAACAATAATTACTATGCGTGCCCGTAATAAGGGTAATATGTGCTATACGTTTGTAACATGTTAATACAGCTCTGTAAATAACCTTCATTAGTAATAAAGATTACCATCGCATCCCTCGAGTGTAGCCAGTTTAGAAATATTGCAACAAGTATCGCGTAAAAAGATAAAAAGAGATCAACATGAGTTACAGATACCTTTTACAGCTGTGACTTGTAAGACACTGCACGTTTTAATTTATGGACTTAGTCTATTGATATTTGTTTATTACTATCTTGAATGGTACTTATTGGATTTATATTATTTTAATTTTGTTTTAATTAATTTTTTATATTGTAAACTCTACGTTTTGGGCAAGTTTTTGGGTTTTAAGGTTCGTTCCTTATAGGTCATATTCTAAATTTACTAATTTTTATCTAGCCGCTTCAGCATTAAGAAATATTTATTTGTTACATAAATTCCTTGTTTTTATATATTTTACTATCATGAGCATTCCCATCCTAAAACACATACAAAGCTACACTTATATTTTTGCCAAAATTTCAAATAATAATTTACTTATTAAAAACTAGCGACTCATCCTAGCTTCACTCGGGTTCGTCTCCAGGTGCTCCCTGTCAAATTTAAAGTTTGTATCATAAAACATGAAGGACTTTCATACAAACTTGTGTGAGCCCTTAGACCTCCTTGTTCCGGCCCTGTCGCATAACTTTTATACGTATTTATTTATTTACCCTATATTGCACATAATATAAAAGTGGAAAAACAAAGTAAGTATGTAAAAGTACGCGCACAAACGCGGCCGTATCGTAATTAGCGATTTATTGTATGAGCCATACAAATTGTATAGATCAAAATGTGAGTGACTTCACAGGTTATCGTGAAAGCTGTTAGACGTATGATGTTACTAAACCTATAATAACCCACCTATTGATTTATATGTTGGATGACCATTGTACATACATTGTATAGTAAACAATATTATATTTAATAGTGTTGATGTTTTGTAGGCTCTATGTAATTTATTAGCGGTGTAATAAATACTCTGCGGGTGACAAGGTGTTTGTATAAAAGAAATAATTTTGTTTGTTTTCAATATAAGCTTTACTCGTAACTGTAATGATGTCCATTAATTTTGTATGTATAATTTAATTTCTAATTAAGATTTAAATATCACTTTTAAGAGTCATTATAATGAGACAAATGTGACTTTCTTTATTTAAAAAAAAACTAGCGACACTCCCTAGCTCCTCTGAGAATCGTCCCTAGATACGTCTTACTGTTAGTATAGATTTTTCAGAAATTAGATATTTTACCGCAGTAAAAAGAATTCTTTAATATGACTATTGACAAGTATAGCCTCATTTTAAAAATCTAATATAATTATTATGAATGTTGTATGGTTATCCTTCTAAGTATATTTAGATTCGCAAATATGTTTTTAAAATGCTTTAAGCTTAGCTACAGCCAGTTCTTATAGCACCTACATATTTTAATATATTTCTAAGTATCGATATACCTAATGGTAGTTATTACGCGTGATATAATTGAAGGTTACTATATAAAAAGGTTTAGGAGTTTCTATATAAAAAATGACAACTGAATTATAGCTTTTTGAAACTGACCTTGGAGGTCGCTAAATGTATGACTCAATAAAAGATATTGTATCGTAAAAAAAGTAATGCTTTATATAAGTGCCTAATATTAGTACTAAAGTGTTTATATTGTAAGCAATTTTATGGTAATTTTATAGGCCCAAACAACAATAATTTCTAATAGTTCATAAAAGTTATGAATAAAATTAAGAATAATTTATGATTCCATGATAATAATTTGGTACTAACCACATAGTTTAATTTTATAAAATATTGTTATAGATTATTCTTTTTACTTATTACGTAAACCAAGTATATTAGTTAGTGCAATTACGGAAAAAGGTATGATTTACATATAAATTAAATAAAAAATCTATGAACATACATCGAAGCAGTAATTAACTGGAAAGTTAAACGTTTAAAATCAATAAATATTGTCAGAAAAACGCATAAAATTTAATTTTCTACGTTAACAATATTAACGGCACGCCGCAAGGGGCTATAAAATGAAGACTTCTAATACATATAATCGATATCAGTTATCGATATCGACATCTAATTATTTCTATTAAGTTTGAATGGCACATTCATCTTGTGGTGAAAGAAGTTACAATCAGCTGAATTGTGTGTCGGACAATAAATAATCCGAGATGTGGCGAGATGCCTCTAATTAAGTTCTTGTGGGTCCGAACAATACGTAGGCGTAGTACAGCATCTTAACGATCTTTCATGTCACAAGTAAACATACAAGCGATAATAAATCTTATACCCTTCAATATAATGGTCATTTCTTAATATCAAAGGTTCATTAGATTCTGTCGCACACTTGTAACCAGTAGGTATTGCTTATTTTTACATAATTGATAATGCTAATGAAAAGTCAGATATAAAATATATATGTTAATGTTGCGTGTGGACGATAATATACGGGTTGATATCTTTATGAGAGAAATGGGATTATGTTGATTAGCATAAGTTAATAGTAATGGGTCACGGTAGTTTATTTTAAGAATTTGTTTTACACATGCTTTATTGTTTAATTGGATATATAGTAGATAGAAATACCGACTTACTGTATAAATCATAATTCGCATTTTACTGTTATATAAATAAGGACTTAAATAAACAACGTTAGTCTCATTCAATGATAATATTCATTAGTTCATTACATTGAAATAGTGCATTCATTTATTTCTAACGATTTGAGTGTAAAATAAAAGGAAGATTTACCACATAGGTACTTTAATATTTATACCTACTTACATAAACTTTGCTTCACTATTAAACTTCAAATAAAGTTGTTCTGACGTATTGGTCCTAAAACAAACAAATTTATGGCGACCATAAAAACATTATTAAAACAATATTTGAGGGTACAAGGCTAATTTCAACGTAGAAGAAATTAAAAAAGGTATTTTACAACTGGTCGTAAACGTAGAAACAAATTCGAAACGTCATAAACTTGTAACCATTTATAACATGTATTCACGTGATGTGGGACCTCCTACAATTCTGTAGTGTAACGATCTTTAATCATAGTCATTCCTTCAACATAACAAGCTACATGCGAACACAAAGTAAGAGATAGGACCTACTCGCCTATTCCGTGGGACCAAACAATGTGCTCACCGATCAATTTGTCACACGCGTTCGTACGAAGGTATGAAAACACCTGCATTGTATCCTTCGCTCTTATTTTTTAGAAAATAAGGCATAAAATCCTATTTCATTGTCGCATTTTAAAGTGCGAACAGACTCGCCATGGTTTACGACGACAAAGAGATGCGATTAATAGTATGTTCACAAGTCATTGAATGTAAATATGGAAGTTGTATCGTATTTTAGTTTATGTAAATTAAGGACACCTATAGATACCTTATTGGATAAACTGAATTTACTGCTCTGTGCGTTTCACTGAGGGTCTCGTTGGTGTAGTGGCTAGCAAGTACGGCCACTCATTGAGAGGTCCTGGGTTTGATTCCCGGGTCGTCTCAAGTTTAATTATTGAGTCTTGCTATTTTAGTAAGCCTCAGTAACAGCCCGGAGTTGGGAAGTTGGCGGTGTGTCACCCGGCACCCCCGTGCCTCGGAGAGTACGTAAAGCCGTCGGTCCTGCGCCTTAACTCTCACTGGTCGTGTCGAGTAGCCGTTCCACCGGAGTATGAGAGTGATAGGAATAGAGAGTGCACTTGTGTTTGCGCATACACTTGTGCACTATAATGTCTCATGGAGATTCACCGCCATGGCCGAAGTCGGTCGGAGAACAATATAATTACTATTGACATTTTGTAATTCTTATTCTTTTAGAATCGATTAGACGACAGTAGATGAAAAAGTATTAAGATTAATAAATAAATTAAAATTAGCTTCTGTGTATATTAATTCAAGTTGGTAAACATTATTTTTTTTCTTTAAAGGTGTTGATATCATTTCAATATCATAATATTGTCTTTACTATTCAAAGATAGATTGATAATTTTGTAAGATATTCCGTCGCAACGATAAAATAGCTAAACCAGGCTCAAGCTGTTCGACTGTCGTCACTGAACTAACAATTTATGCATGGGCCTAATGGCGCCCGATCGTTGTTTGCCAAGCTTTCTATGAAATTTTATTCGGCAATGTAGCCCCGTCTTGCCTCAATTTCACAATGTCAATATGCCTTATGGTTTAGTAATTTGAGATAACACAAAACAAAAATATTATGCAGTTACGGTTTTTTACTAAGCTTTTATATAAAAATAAAACAAAACATCATTATTAATAAGATATATTCTATTAGATAACTAATTAATATGCGTAAATAATGCTTCGACGATTTTAAAAGAACGACGATGACGAACGAACACACTATTTTTTATTTAAAGTCAAATGTTGTTATTTAAATTATAAAGTCGCTTCAATTTGCAATTCTGTAATTACTGCATATTCAAATTAACAGGTATAACAAGCTTAATAGATTATTCTGGAAATATCAGATACTTTTAAATTGATAACAAAATCTTCGTGCTTAAAAGAAAAATATTCTCGTAAGTAAGCGTACTATGCTGAAGCAAAGCATTTGTCGTGAACATTCGAGGACGCGGAATGCTATAAGTAGAATCCTTTTGCCCTTTATCGGACGTACAAAACGCTAGACTGCTTTTATAAAAACTCAGCGTTACATTACAAATCGGAAGTATCAGGAAAATAGTGAAAGATTTTCTACTGTTCATTCCGTTTTCTTGTTTTCAATAAAACGAAATGTCCCGTGATAAAGTTTTGTAGATATTATCGAGAAGGATAAAAATATTTTACGGTGTGTTTGTGTTTGTTTTAAAAATACTATTACTATATTTTCAAAATTTGGTTTGTGATATATTATAAATTGATTGGCATTTTCTGCTTTTGTTATTTCTGAAGTACACTGGCTTACTATGACTTGCCACTGATATGTTGCCTGTATATAGTAAGTTTTTGTATTAATTTTAATGTGACAAAAATGACTTATTATAACTCAAGCTAATCGTGAACGTTTATTATTCCATTTTATTATGGGATGGGTACATCGAGACATTATTGATTCTTAGTCTTGTCTATATTTACCTTCAGCACTATTCCGAAAATCTTTAGAAGCGAACACTATTTGCTTTTTTACAATGCGCTATTGAATTCATTCTCGATCAGAAAATTAAGAAACTACGGCAGCATATAAGAATGCAATAAACAATGAGTCTTCCTTTAACTGCATGCCTTATAAGGCAACGTCGCTGAAACTAGCCAACAAAACTAGCAGATCACTAATAAAAGTAATAAAAAATTTTTTTGCAGACCGTACCAAATTAATTTTTGTTTCTTATGATTTTATTTCATTTAATGTAAATCTAAATGCCATTTCAGATGATTTCTGTCTTAAGGCATTTATATTAAACATTTTCACCACCTATTATTATTTCTCAACTTTAAAAAAAGATAGTTTTACTTCGTATTTGACTTCGAACCTTGTACTCAATATCTCTGGCCTGCGTCGACTTAGGGCCTTCAAATTGATAAGGGATCTTTGGAACATGTCAAGGAATCCAGAGAAATCGTCAAAATTCTAGCGATGACATATTTTATATAATATTTCTCAACTTCAAAAAAAGATAGTTTTTTTCGTATTTGACTTCGATCCTGATATTCCACAGCTCGTGCCCGCGTCGACTTAGGGACTTGAAATTGACTCGGGATCACCAGCACATATCGAGGAATCCATAGAAATCATCAAAACGCCAGCGACGCCATTTTTTATGTAATATTTCTCAACTTTAAAAAAAGATAGTTTTTCGTATTTGACTTCGATCCTGGTACTCCATAGCTCGTGCCCGCGTTGACTTAGGGACTTGAACTTGACAAGGGATCACCAGCACATGTCAGCGAATCCAGAGAAATCATCAAAATGCCAGCGACGCTATATTTTATGTAATATTTCTCAACTTTAAAAAAAGATAGTTTATCGTATTTGACTTCGATCCTAGTACTCCATAGCTCGTGCCCGCGTCGACTTAGGGACTTGAAATTGACTCGGTTTTACCAGCACATATCAAGGAATCCATAGAAATCATCAAAAGCCCAGCGACGCCAGATTTTTATGTAATATTTCTCAACTTTGAAAAAAGATAGTTTTTCGTATTTGACTTCGACCCTAGTACTCCATAGCTCGTGCCCGCGTCGAATTAGGGACTTGAAATTTACTAGGGATCACCAGCACATGTCAGAGAATCCAGACAAGTCATCAAAAAGCCAGCGACGCCATATTTTATGTAATATTTCTCATCTTCAAAAAAAGATAGTTTTTCGTATTTGAGTTCGATACTGGTACTCCATAGCTCGTGCCCGCGTCGACTTAGGGACTTGAAATTGACTCGGGATCATCAGCATATGTCAGGAAATACAGAGAAATTATCAAAACGCCAGCGACGCCATATTTTATGTAATATTTCTCAACTTCAAAAAAGATAGTTTTTCGTATTTGACTTCGATTCAGGTACTCCATAGCTCGTGCCCGCGTCGACTTAGGGACTTGAAATCGACTAGGTAAGACCAACACATGTCAGGGACTCCAGAAAAATCATCAAAACGCCAGCGACGATATAATTTATGTACTATTTCTTAACTTCAAAAAAGATAGTTTTTCGTATTTGACTTCGATTCTGGTACTCCATAGCTCGTGCCCGCGTTGACTTAGGGACTTGAAATTGACTCGGGATCACCAGCACATATCGAGGAATCCATAGAAATCATCAAAACCCCAGCGAAGACATAATTTATGAACTATTTCTTAACTTCAAAAAAGATGGTTTTTCGTATTTGACTTCGATTCTGGTACTCCATAGCTCGTGCCCGCGTTGACTTAGGGACTTGAAATTGACTCGAGATCACCAGCACATATCGGGGAATCCATAGAAATCATCAAAACCCCAGCGACGACATAATTTATGTACTATTTCTTAACTTCAAAAAAGATAGTTTTTCGTATTTGACTTCGATTCTGGTACTCCATAGCTCGTGCCCGCGTTGACTTAGGGACTTGAAATTGACTCGGGATCACCAGCACATATCGAGAAATCCATAGAAATCATCAAAACGCCAGCGACGCCAGAATTTATGTAATATTTCTCAACTTTAAAAAAAGACAGTTTTTCGTACTTGACTTCGACCCTAGTACTCCAAAGCTCGTTCCCGCGTCGACTTAGGGACTTGAAATTTACTAGGGATCACCAGCACATGTCAACAAATCCACAGAAATCATCAAAACTCCAGCGACGCCATATTTAATGTAATATTTCTCAACTTTAAAAAGAGATAGTTTTTCTATAGTAAAAACTATCTTTTTTTAAAGTTGAGAAATATTACATAAAATCTGGCGTCGCTGGCGTTTTGATAATTTCTCTATATTCCCTGACATGTGCTGGTGATCCCGAGTCAATTTCAAGTCCCTAAGTCGACGCGGGCACGAGCTATGGAGTACCAGTATCGAACTCAAATACGAAAAACTATCTTTTTTGAAGTTGAGAAATATTACATAAAATATGGCGTCGCTGGCGTTTTGATGATTTCTCTGGATTCTCTGACATGTGCTGGTGATCTCTAGTAAATTTCAAGTCCCTAAGTCGACGCGGGCACGAGCTATGGAGTACTAGGATCGAAGTCAAATACGAAAAACTGTCTTCTTTTAAAGTTGAGAAATATTACATAAAATCTGGCGTCGCTGGGCTTTTGATGATTTCTAAAGATTCCTCGATATGTGCTGGTGATCCCGAGTCAACTTCAAGTCCCTAAGTCGACGCGGGCACGAACTATGGAGTACTAGGATCGAAGTCAAATACGAAAAACTATCTTTTTTTAAAGTTGAGAAATATTATATAAAATATGGCGTCGCTGGCTTTTTGATGACTTGTCTGGATTCCCTGACATGTGCTGGTGATCCTTAGTAAATTTCAAGTCCCTAAGTCGACGCGGGCACGAGCTATGGAGTACTAGGGTCGAAGTCAAATACGAAAATCTATTTTTTTTAAAGTTGACAAATATTACATAAAATATGGCGTCGCTGGCGTTTTGATGATTTCTCTGGATTCTCTGACATGTGCTGGTGATCTCTAGTAAATTTCAAGTCCCTAAGTCGACGCGGGCACGAGCTATGGAGTACTAGGATCGAAGTCAAATACGAAAAACTGTCTTCTTTTAAAGTTGAGAAATATTACATAAAATCTGGCGTCGCTGGGCTTTTGATGATTTCTATAGATTCCTCGATATGTGCTGGTAATACCGAGTCAATTTCAAGTCCCTAAGTCAACGCGGGCACGAGCTATGGAGTACCAGAATCGAAGTCAAATAAGAAAAACTATCTTTTTTGAAGTTAAGAAATAGTACATAAATTATGTCGTCGCTGGGGTTTTGATAATTTCTATAGATTCCTCGATATGTGCTGGTGATCCCGAGTCAACTTCAAGTCCCTAAGTCAACGCGGGCACGAGCTATGGAGTACCAGAATCGAAGTCAAATACGGAAAACTATCTTTTTTGAAGTTAAGAAATAGTACATAAATTATATCGTCGCTGGCGTTTTGATGATTTTTCTGGAGTCCCTGACATGTGTTGGTGTTCCCTAGTCGATTTCAAGTCCCTAAATCGACGCGGGCACGAGCTATGGAGTACCAGAATCGAAGTCAAATACGAAAAACTATCTTTTTTGAAGTTGAGAAATATTACATAAAATATGTCGTCGCTGGGGTTTTGATGATTTTTATGAATTCCTCGATATGTGCTGGTGATCCCGAGTCAATTTCAAGTCCCTAAGTCGACGCAGGCACGAGCTATGGAGTACCAGTATCGAACTCAAATACGAAAAACTATCTTTTTTGAAGTTGAGAAATATTACATAAAATATGTCGTCGCTGGGGTTTTGATGATTTTTATGAATTCCTCGATATGTGCTGGTGATCCCGAGTCAATTTCAAGTCCCTAAGTCGACGCAGGCACGAGCTATGGAGTACCAGTATCGAACTCAAATACGAAAAACTATCTTTTTTGAAGTTGAGAAATATTACATAAAATATGGCGTCGCTGGCGTTTTGATGATTTCTCTGGATTTTCTGACATGTGCTGGTGATCTCTAGTAAATTTCAAGTCCCTAAGTCGACGCGGGCACGAGCTATGGAGTACTAGGGTCGAAGTCAAATACGAAAAACTATCTTTTTTTAAAGTTGAGAAATATTATATAAAATCTGGCGTCGCTGGGCTTTTGATGATTTCTATGGATTGCTCGATATTGCTGGTGATTCCTAGTAAATTTCAAGTCCCTAAGTCGACGCGGGCACGAGCTATGGAGTACTAGGGTCGAAGTCAAATACGAAAAACTGTCTTTTTTTAAAGTTGAAAAATATTACATAAAATCTGGCGTCGCTGGGCTTTTGATGATTTCTATGGATTGCTCGATATTTGCTGGTGATTCCTAGTAAATTTCAAGTCCCTAAGTCGACGCGGGCACGAGCTATGGAGTACTAGGGTCGAAGTCAAATACGAAAAACTGTCTTTTTTTAAAGTTGAAAAATATTACATAAAATCTGGCGTCGCTGGGCTTTTGATGATTTCTATAGATTGCTCGATATTTGCTGGTGATTCCTAGTAAATTTCAAGTCCCTAAGTCGACGCGGGCACGAGCTATGGAGTACTAGGGTCGAAGTCAAATACGAAAAACTGTCTTTTTTTAAAGTTGAAAAATATTACATAAAATCTGGCGTCGCTGGGCTTTTGATGATTTCTATAGATTCCTCGATATGTGTTGGTGATCCCGAGTCAATTTCAAGTCCCTTACTCGACGCGGGCACAAGCTATGGAGTACTAGGATCGAAGTCAAATACGAAAAACTATCTTTTTTTAAAGTTGAGAAATATTACATTAAATATGGCGTCGCTGGCTTGTTGATGATTTCTCTGGAGTCCCTGACATGTGTTGGTGTTCCCTAGTCAATTTCAAGTCCCTAAGTCGACGCGGGCACGAGCTATGGAGTACTAGGTTCGAAGTCAAATACGAAAAACTATCTTTTTTTAAAGTTGAGAAATATTACATAAAATCTGGCGTCGCTGGGCTTTTGATGATTTCTATAGATTCCTCGATATGTTCTGGTGATCCCGAGTCAATTTCAAGTCCCTAAGTCGACGCGGGCACGAGCTATGGAGTACCAGAATCGAAGTCAAATACGAAAAACTATCTTTTTTGAAGTTGAGAAATATTACATAAAATATGTCGTCGCTGGGGTTTTGATGATTTCTATGAATTCCTCGATATGTGCTGGTGATCCCGAGTCAATTTCAAGTCCCTAAGTCGACGTGGGCAAAGGATATGAAGTACTAGCCGCGATGTCATATACGAAATAAACTATCTTTTTTGAAGTTGAGAAATATTACATAAAATCTGGCGTCGCTGGCGTTTTCATAATTTCTCTGTATTCCCTGACATGTGCTGGTGATCCCGAGTCAATATCAAGTCCCTAAGTCGACGCGGGCACGAGCTATGGAGTACCAGTATCGAACTCAAATACGAAAAACTATCTTTTTTGAAGTTGAGAAATATTACATAAAATATGGCGTCGCTGGCGTTTTGATGATTTCTCTGGATTCTCTGACAAGTGCTGGTGATCTCTAGTAAATTTCAAGTCCCTAAGTCGACGCGGGCACGAGCTATGGAGTACTAGGGTCGAAGTCAAATACGAAAAACTATCTTTTTTTAAAGTTGAAAAATATTATATAAAATCTGGCGTCGCTGGGCTTTTGATGATTTCTTTGAATTGCTCGATATTTGCTGGTGATTCCTAGTAAATTTCAAGTCCCTTAGTCGACGCGGGCACGAGCTATGGAGTACTAGGGTCGAAGTCAAATACGAAAAACTGTATTTTTTTAAAGTTGAGAAATATTACATAAAATCTGGCGTCGCTGGGCTTTTGATGATTTCTATAGATTCCTCGATATGTGCTGGTGATCCCGAGTCAATTTCAAGTCCCTTAATCGACGCGGGCACAAGCTATGGAGTACTAGGATCGAAGTCAAATACGAAAAACTATCTTTTTTGAAGTTAAGAAATAGTACATAAATTGTATCGTCGCTGGCGTTTTGATGATTTTTCTGGAGTCCCTGACATGTGTTTGTGTTCCCTAGTCGATTTCAAGTCCCTAAGTCGACGCGGGCACGAGCTATGGAGTACCAGAATCGAAGTCAAATACGAAAAACTATCTTTTTTGAAGTTGAGAAATATTACATAAAATATGGCGTCGCTGGCGTTTTGATGATTTTTCTGGATTCTCTGACATGTGCTGGTGATCTCTAGTAAATTTCAAGTCCCTAAGTCGACGCGGGCACGAGCTATGGAGTACTAGGATCGAAGTCAAATACGAAAAACTGTCTTCTTTTAAAGTTGAGAAATATTACATAAAATCTGGCGTCGCTGGGCTTTTGATGATTTCTATAGATTCCTCGATATGTGCTGGTGATCCCGAGTCAACTTCAAGTCCCTAAGTCGACGCGGGCACGAACTATGGAGTACTAGGATCGAAGTCAAATACGAAAAACTATCTTTTTTTAAAGTTGAGAAATATTATATAAAATATGGCGTCGCTGGCTTTTTGATGACTTGTCTGGATTCCCTAACATGTGATGGTGATCCTTAGTAAATTTCAAGTCCCTAAGTCGACGCGGGCACGAGCTATGGAGTACTAGGGTCGAAGTCAAATACGAAAATCTATTTTTTTTAAAGTTGACAAATATTACATAAAATATGGCGTCGCTGGCGTTTTGATGATTTCTCTGGATTCTCTGACATGTGCTGGTGATCTCTAGTAAATTTCAAGTCCCTAAGTCGACGCGGGCACGAGCTATGGAGTACTAGGATCGAAGTCAAATACGAAAAACTGTCTTCTTTTAAAGTTGAGAAATATTACATAAAATCTGGCGTCGCTGGGCTTTTGATGATTTCTATAGATTCCTCGATATGTGCTGGTGATCCCGAGTCAACTTCAAGTCCCTAAGTCGACGCGGGCACGAACTATGGAGTACTAGGATCGAAGTCAAATACGAAAAACTATCTTTTTTTAAAGTTGAGAAATATTATATAAAATCTGGCGTCGCTGGGGTTTTGATGATTTCTATGGATTCCTCGATATGTGCTGGTAATACCGAGTCAATTTCAAGTCCCTAAGTCAACGCGGGCACGAGCTATGGAGTACCAGAATCGAAGTCAAATAAGAAAAACTATCTTTTTTGAAGTTAAGAAATAGTACATAAATTATGTCGTCGCTGGGGTTTTGATAATTTCTATAGATTCCTCAATATGTGCTGGTGATCCCGAGTCAACTTCAAGTCCCTAAGTCAACGCGGGCACGAGCTATGGAGTACCAGAATCGAAGTCAAATACGGAAAACTATCTTTTTTGAAGTTAAGAAATAGTACATAAATTATATCGTCGCTGGCGTTTTGATGATTTTTCTGGAGTCCCTGACATGTGTTGGTGTTCCCTAGTCGATTTCAAGTCCCTAAATCGACGCGGGCACGAGCTATGGAGTACCAGAATCGAAGTCAAATACGAAAAACTATCTTTTTTGAAGTTGAGAAATATTACATAAAATATGTCGTCGCTGGGGTTTTGATGATTTTTATGAATTCCTCGATATGTGCTGGTGATCCCGAGTCAATTTCAAGTCCCTAAGTCGACGCAGGCACGAGCTATGGAGTACCAGTTTCGAACTCAAATACGAAAAACTATCTTTTTTGAAGTTGAGAAATATTACATAAAATATGGCGTCGCTGGCGTTTTGATGATTTCTCTGGATTTTCTGACATGTGCTGGTGATCTCTAGTAAATTTCAAGTCCCTAAGTCGACGCGGGCACGAGCTATGGAGTACTAGGGTCGAAGTCAAATACGAAAAACTATCTTTTTTTAAAGTTGAGAAATATTATATAAAATCTGGCGTCGCTGGGCTTTTGATGGTTTCTATGGATTGCTCGATATTTGCTGGTGATTTCTAGTAAATTTCAAGTCCCTAAGTCGACGCGGGCACGAGCTATGGAGTACTAGGGTCGAAGTCAAATACGAAAAACTGTCTTTTTTTAAAGTTGAAAAATATTACATAAAATCTGGCGTCGCTGGGCTTTTGATGATTTCTATGGATTGCTCGATATTTGCTGGTGATTCCTAGTAAATTTCAAGTCCCTAAGTCGACGCGGGCACGAGCTATGGAGTACTAGGGTCGAAGTCAAATACGAAAAACTGTCTTTTTTTAAAGTTGAAAAATATTACATAAAATCTGGCGTCGCCGGGCTTTTGATGATTTCTATGGATTGCTCGATATTTGCTGGTGATTCCTAGTAAATTTCAAGTCCCTAAGTCGACGCGGGCACGAGCTATGGAGTACTAGGGTCGAAGTCAAATACGAAAAACTGTCTTTTTTTAAAGTTGAAAAATATTACATAAAATCTGGCGTCGCTGGGCTTTTGATGATTTCTATAGATTCCTCGATATGTGCTGGTGATCCCGAGTCAATTTCAAGTCCCTTACTCGACGCGGGCACAAGCTATGGAGTACTAGGATCGAAGTCAAATACGAAAAACTATCTTTTTTTAAAGTTGAGAAATATTACATTAAATATGGCGTCGCTGGCTTGTTGATGATTTCTCTGGAGTCCCTGACATGTGTTGGTGTTCCCTAGTCAATTTCAAGTCCCTAAGTCGACGCGGGCACGAGCTATGGAGTACTAGGTTCGAAGTCAAATACGAAAAACTATCTTTTTTTAAAGTTGAGAAATATTACATAAAATCTGGCGTCGCTGGGCTTTTGATGATTTCTATAGATTCCTCGATATGTTCTGGTGATCCCGAGTCAATTTCAAGTCCCTAAGTCGACGCGGGCACGAGCTATGGAGTACCAGAATCGAAGTCAAATACGAAAAACTATCTTTTTTGAAGTTGAGAAATATTACATAAAATATGTCGTCGCTGGGGTTTTGATGATTTCTATGAATTCCTCGATATGTGCTGGTGATCCCGAGTCAATTTCAAGTCCCTAAGTCGACGTGGGCAAAGGATATGAAGTACTAGCCGCGATGTCATATACGAAATAAACTATCTTTTTTGAAGTTGAGAAATATTATATAAAATCTGGCGTCGCTGGGCTTTTGATGATTTCTTTGAATTGCTCGATATTTGCTGGTGATTCCTAGTAAATTTCAAGTCCCTTAGTCGACGCGGGCACGAGCTATGGAGTACTAGGGTCGAAGTCAAATACGAAAAACTGTATTTTTTTAAAGTTGAGAAATATTACATAAAATCTGGCGTCGCTGGGCTTTTGATGATTTCTATAGATTCCTCGATATGTGCTGGTGATCCCGAGTCAATTTCAAATCCCTTAATCGACGCGGGCACAAGCTATGGAGTACTAGGATCGAAGTCAAATACGAAAAACTATCTTTTTTGAAGTTAAGAAATAGTACATAAATTGTATCGTCGCTGGCGTTTTGATGATTTTTCTGGAGTCCCTGACATGTGTTTGTGTTCCCTAGTCGATTTCAAGTCCCTAAGTCGACGCGGGCACGAGCTATGGAGTACCAGAATCGAAGTCAAATACGAAAAACTATCTTTTTTGAAGTTGAGAAATATTACATAAAATATGGCGTCGCTGGCGTTTTGATGATTTTTCTGGATTCTCTGACATGTGCTGGTGATCTCTAGTAAATTTCAAGTCCCTAAGTCGACGCGGGCACGAGCTATGGAGTACTAGGGTCGAAGTCAAATACGAAAATCTATTTTTTTTTTAAAGTTGAGAAATATTACATAAAATCTGGCGTCGCTGGGCTTTTGATGATTTCTATGAATTGCTCGATATGTGCTGGTGATTCCTAGTAAATATCAAGTCCCTAAGTCGACGCGGGCACGAACTATGGAGTACTAGGATCGAAGTCAAATACGAAAAACTATCTTTTTTTAAAGTTGAGAAATATTACATAAAATATGGCGTCGCTGGCTTTTTGATGACTTGTCTGGATTCCCTGACATGTGCTGGTGATCCCTAGTAAATTTCAAGTCCCTAAGTCTACGCGGGCACGAGCTATGGAGTACTAGGGTCGAAGTCAAATACGAAAATCTATTTTTTTAAAGTTGAGAAATATTACATAAAATCTGGCGTCGCTGGGCTTTTGATGATTTCTATGGATTGCTCGATATGTGCTGGTGATTCCTTGTAAATATCAAGTCCCTAACTCGACGCGGGCACGAACTATGGAGTACTAGGATCGAAGTCAAATACGAAAAACTATCTTTTTTTAAAGTTGAGAAATATTACATAAAAAATGGCGTCGCTGGCGTTTTGATGATTTCTTTGGATTCCTCGATATGTGCTGGTGATCCCGAGTCAATTTCAAGTCCCTAAGTCGACGCGGGCACGAGCTATGGAATATCAGGATCGAAGTCAAATACGAAAAAAACTATCTTTTTTTGAAGTTGAGAAATATTATATAAAATATGTCGTCGCTAGCATTTTGACGATTTCTCTGGATTCCTTGACATGTTCCAAAGATCCCTTATCAATTTGAAGTCCCTAAGTCGACGCAGGCCAGAGATATTGAGTACAAGGTTCAAAGTCAAATACGAAGTAAAACTATCTTTTTTTAATGTTGAGAAATAATAATAGGTGGTGAAAATGTTTAATATAAATGCCTTAAGACAGAAATCATCTGAAATGGCATTTAGATTTACATTAAATGAAATAAAATCATAAGAAACAAAAATTAATTTGGTACGGTCTGCAAAAAAATTTTTTATTACTTTTATTAGTGATATGCTAGTTTTGTTGGCTAGTTTCAGCGACGTTATAAGGCAATGCCTTCGTATATTACAAAAACATAAATTACGTGGATTTTATCGATTTAAAGAATGGCCTTAAGCATTTTGTCATATTTTCAACGATGCGTTTTATCACGCGTGTTCCTCCTACGTATTTCCACGGTTCTTACTAGTATACATACGATTAAGAAATTCAATTTCATCTGCCAAGATATTAAATTATGACGGTGAACGTGAAATTGCTGAGACACGACATACGAGCGATTGTTTTACACAACACTGCAATCCCAGGAGATGGACTAGCTTTGTTCAATAGATTGACCTTCCAGCTTTTGATTTGGTTAGTTGAGCCGTTCTATTGGCCGGATATCTGCTTCTAAACTGCTCTTTGTTAGACTAGCGTATATTTATATCTGAAAGTACCGACCTTATTATTATAAAATATAACCTGTATATTTTATATTTCACTTTATTGCGATAATATATTTTAAAAAATAATGTCGTTAAGGGAAATTGGACCACTAATAATTATAACTATACAACACCGACTTATAGTAAGTTATATTAAAATAACACCTTTTCTGTATAAAAAACCCTAATGTCCACGTAATCATTAACACGGGAAAGCTCATACATTTTTTCCGTTCTAAGAAACATCGTTACAAAAATAACATTAGGCCAGAAGCTAATGTAATTTGTTTCGCAAATGATGTTATACGTTGTAATAAGCTCGACGGCGGCGAGACTGAAAAAACACTGCCTCATAATGTCTGTAATCCTGGTAATATATGTTACTTTAATATAAGGAGCTTACGTGCTTTGCCTAAAACATTCAACACAAATCGGAATATTGTATAAACTATACGGAAAAATACGGTAAATAGGATGTATGATTAGCTTTCTATTGTTTGTACTTACGAAAGTATACCAGCATACTTTGTCAATTTACTTAGGATTTATGAAGTTAGGGAAGTTTTCCTTCTATATATAATTATTTTTAATAATAATGTTTTTTTTTGTTAGTGATAAAATGTACATAATACATGATCAGTAAAAACTTGGAAAATTTTCTTATTTTCTTTTACAGAAATGTTTATAAATATATTATGTATAGACAAACCGAAGCAGAGCGAGGGTGAGTCGCTAGTTTGAATATTTTTTTTGTGTGAGTTACGCGATATCACAATTACTGTGAACCGATTTATATGTAAATATTAACAAGGCCGGGATCAACATTGCTTTGATCATGTCTTATTCAAATCTAGCACTTAATCACACATGTTCCACATTATCCGACTACCAGTTTGACTGTGAATTCACTATTTACCGTTGAATACTTAGAGAATATCGTGGGGTTAGATTAGGCAATATGTTATTATAAAAAGGTCTAAAAAAGAAATTTTAATAAATTTATAGGAATGTTTTTGATCAAAACATGTTGATCCTATTTTTTTAAATCTCTATTCCTAATGATTCTCAGTACATACGATCCATTTAAGTTAATTAGAGCTATTACGTACATACGTGTAAAAATCTGAATCATTAGGCTGGCGTAAGCGTACGCCAAATTTTAAATAATGTGAGTATTATTACTTAACTAAAGTGGTGCCTCTTATATTGTTTTGTAGTTTCAACACAAATAATTTAACCATTTCATAATTAAAGTTACCAAACAATGTTGTTATAGGTGCTAATTAATTAAGATACTGCTTCTTTACGTTTCATCGAATTCTTAAATGGGCAAACCTTAATAAAAATTAGTATATTATTTATACTAGCAACTAACCCATGACTCTCCGGTGGGTCCAGCTACGTTTTATCGTTTCGTAGAATAGACTATGTGTATATAGATACAAAAAACCGATCACCTTCTTTAACTTTGACGACACGTTTGGCTCAGTTTGTAGTGACCACAGAAATCTAAATAATAAGGCATATATTATATAGGAGGCAGTGGTAGCCCAGCGGTAACGCGTTGCTTGTATCACCGAGTGATGCGGGTTCAAATCCGGGTCTCGCACCTCTGATATTTTCATGTGCGAATCATTTCTATCATGATTACCACTTGTCTTACGGTGAAGGAAAACATCGTGAGGAAACCTGCATGTCTGAGAAAACCTAGCAAGTTTTCGCAAGACATGTGAAGTCTGCCAACACGCACTGGGCCAGCGCGGTGGACTATGGCCTGATCCCCCTCGTACTGAGGGAGGCCCGTGCCCAGCAGTGGGACGTTAAAAAGGGCTGATGATGATATTATATAGATTTCTGTGACCCTACTTTCAGCGCCAGCGGTCATGGGTTCGAGTCCCGCTGGGGGCATTCATTTGTTGAGCACGAATGTTTGTACTCCAGTCATGGGTGTTAATATTTATAATATGTATGTATTTAAAAATGTTTATGTGTAGTATATCAACTATCTGGTATCCGTAACACAAGCACGTAACGTCGCTTACCGCTGAACTAGATGGCGCTGTTGTAATAATGTCCCAACATATTTATATTTAAGTTTCATTTGAATTTGAATTTTCATCACAAGTTGATACTTAAAAAGCTTATTGTCCTTCAACATTATCCCATTAATTTGTATCAAAATTTAGGGGTGAAAAAGTAACAGGCAGACAGGCTTACTTTGGAGTTAACAATATTAGTATGGATACTAGAGATGCAACTGTTTCTTCGCTTAGGGATATCCCTAGGTAAATAGAAGCATGACTATGTCACTTTCAGTCCTTCGTCCATTTCAATATAGAAAATTATATTAATCGACATTCCCCCTTTATAGTTTATTATATCGTATTCTCTTGTGTAAATGAAAGTTTTGCATAAAATAGAATTTCTACCCCTTGAAATATCTTTGTAAAACATAAGATCACTTAGATATATTTTGCAAAGGAGATGTTTTTTTACGTTGGTATGTTTACTATGTTACGGGGTAATTTTTTATTACTTACTTTTTATTTTTTCTATTATTATCGATTCTAGTTTTTAAAAATTTAATGCATTACGAGATATCAAAATAATAAATCCATGGACTGAGTATCAACAATCATTAATTCCACATATTGAAATATTACATATTTATAAAATCAATATGCTTTCAAAATTCTTGAGCAGTGCATTATTCAGAAAGATCCAAAGTCACAAATAAATGAATGAATCGTGAACAAGCGGAACTTTTTGCAATCAGTGGGCTGGCAAAGAATCGCCCGTCGGAATGTAGAGCGCTCGAATTAAGCAAATTAACTTTTTATTATAAAGACAGCTTTGTGAAAGACGTTTAATTAATTATCTCTTTCTTTTGTTTTAGGATTAATTTTAATATTTGTCTAATGTACCTCAATATTTACATTCAAGTTTCAATATAATATACCTTGTATGCGTCAGACGAAAGAAGTAGAAGCAGAAAATACTTAAAAGAAAATGAGGTCGGTTTTATTAAAAAGACTAAAGCTGGGTCGAAAATATGGTATTTTTCTAATTGGGCATTTAAAAGATTTTATCATATAAAACACACCTAGTTAATGTATGTAATAGTTGATGACATAATTGAATATTGAAAATTTATAATATACGAGTACAATCTATACATATAATAAAATTCTAACTTGTCGAATCCGTACATTGAATATTTTTTGCAAAATCTTATTGAAATAGTCGTTATTATCGATGCAGAGGCCGAATCTACAGTTTTTAGAATTTTTGTCTGCCTGTCTGTGACCGCATCATGAGAAAACCACTGTTTACCCTAGTTAGGATATAGGATACTTTTACTCCTGGAAAATATCTCAGTTCGGAGAAATATCAGCTAACCATTACAAACCGGCTAAAGACATCACACGGTAGGTATGTGAAATCTAAGAATTTTTTTCCCGTCTTTAGAACCCGGGCAGAGCTGCGGGAAATGCTAGTGCTTAGTAAGCATCTATTGCTGACCGACTTGACTGTTATTTTAAGCTCGAGTCAAAAAATTTAGAATTATAATTTAAAAAAATTAAAGTGATGCAGGTGTTCATAAAAAATCAAGAAAAAGGGGGTATACAACGGGTAAAACGATAATTTTTGTAGTGGATTTTTTCTTAAATTTAAAATCTCGCTTAAACTAAATTTAAACCCTTATACAGACTAAAAACCTATACTACACACTATTACCAATCTAAATAGACCAAAGATATAAGATCTGTAATCATTAACAAATACACAGAAAGACAGAAAGTAATTTGTTATATTAATTATTTTTATAAACTAAGGTTTGCTTTATGGCTCTCAACGCATTTGCAAGCCCTGTGGTGTTGCAGATGTCCATGGGCGGCGGTGATCACTTACCATCAGGTGAGCCTCCTGCCCGTTTGCCCCCTTTGTCCCATAAAAAAAAAAGGCTATACTAATATTAAGCTTTAATAATTATTTAGAGATTGTTTATTTCCTTAATTTTTTTGAACGCGCAAGTGCTAAAATGTCACGGTGCGTCACTGCAACTCTTTAACTTTTTTTTAATTACATTGCTCATTTACCTACTAAAGGAAGTCTGGAAATATTAGGAGCAATGTATCATACATAATTAATAAAGTGCATAAGTGTGAATTGTACGATATACATATTATATATATTTTTTTATTAAGCCAATGTAATATTTACTTCATCATAATAATTAAATTTTATTAACGTTTTATTGATATGAAGTCATTTTATGCAGTTATTGATGAGCAAACACAAATAAAAATAAATATAAGATTTGTTTATTTTGTTATAATGTTCCGTGTAATTGAAAGCTATAACAAATACAATATGCATGTAATTTAATTAGTTCGCTTTGGTGTTAAATTAATTTCAATGCAATTATATTTTACAAAGAAAAGTAATTAATTTACTGTGTTTAACTTCCAACGTAGAATTACTCGAGTCTATTTTAATAGTTACAACCATAGTGTTTCATGCTACTGCACTGTCTACAACGTAGATGGTGCCGGGTTTGATGTTCAGCAGTGAACATTTATGTTAAACTAGGGGGTCGGTGTCATGGTATAATTTAGATATCCAAAATTTTTCTTCCTTAGCAATATAATTTCTATTATTCTACTTGAATAACCGACGGTCTCTATAAACTCGTCGTCTGTACACTGTTAGTATTGTAATTTTTATGAACTCGACGTTTCGAACTTTACATTGGAAATCTGTTATTCATTATAAGCTTTAAGCAATAGTTAAAATTAAAGTTTACATCCATGTTATTCTTAATAGATTAAGATCCCAGAGCGTTCTGACATAACTTATTTTCACATGGATGAAACCCTCACGACTTAGTAGCGTCTAGTATACTTTAAATACCTGCCAACTTGTGAAGCTTGCCCTGTGACACCTGGGCAGCTACCAGGTGAGAAAAGTAACTAAAAATATGAGTTATCTTACTTAAATTTGTATGGCTGATTTTTATATTATATATTTTGTAGAATATTATTCTAAACTAGAATTATAAAGTGTCAGACACTTTTCATGGACCAGAGCTTTTGTCAGACGCTTTAAAGCTCGACAAAAAATTAATGAACTTTACTTATTTTTTCATGTCTGACTTTTAAATATGTTATTCAAGTAACTATTACAAAGTTATATTTCATCAGTCAGACAAATTCGAGTGATCAAACATCCCCTAAACACAAAATTATTCAGTCGGGAGTGCGAGCGCGAGAGCACTATGCGCATGGGTCTCAGACTAAAAAAATTGAAATGTATTGAAAATACTTACTAATTTCAATCCAAGATTTTTGCATTCTTATTTCAATAAGATCCCTTATAAAAAAAAGATTTAAAATGTATATCTATATATTTATCATGTTGAATCTTTTTTTCTTTAAAAAAAATGTCAGTTTGACTGTGACTGTTTCGCAAGAAAACCAATAGACAAATTTCTATGAAATTGAGTATGGTCATAGGGGGTATTAGTACTGCAGGATTTGTTATTTCTGAGAAATCATATCAGTACTCAACAATTATTATGTAAAAAAATGTTCTAAAAACGCATTCTACATACCGGAAACCAAATTCTTAGATTGACATTAAATATATGACTGGATACGTTATAACTCATAGTATATATTTCTGACAACTGAGATATTTACCTGAAGTAACTAGAATCCTATATATTGACCCGAATAACCAACTATGATTATATCAAATTTCATCATAACGTGTCCAGTGATTTTCTCGTCACAGACAGACAAACAGACAAAAATTCTAAAAACTATATATTTGGCCTCTGTATCGATAATAATGACTATTTATTTATTTATTTACTTATTTATGTAATGGATAAAAGAATAATATAATAAGATTTTTAATTTAAATATTTAATGTACAGATTCGAATAAATTAGAATTTTATTATAATACTAGCAAATTATCAAAATCGGTCCAGCCATTTCAGATATATATATTCTTTTGACAGATAACACATCTAGATGTGAACTTAGATTACTATGTTAAAACATAAATCTATAGGCGTGACTGTTTTTCAGTAAAGTGTACCACAAAACGCTCTGGTTGTGGGATAGTGTTTGGTCTCGCTTTGCTCGCCCTAATAAATAAAAGATTGTATTTGTTCTTTATGCATTTCTAAACTATATATTCTATCTGATGAAATTTTGGTAAGGTCTTCTAAGGACGTCGGGGGTTTTTGACCAAAAAAAATTAGCTTTGTGTGTATCAAGTAAATATAAAAATTTGCACAGGTTTTTTAATTTTTTAATTATATTTTTAATTTACATGTAGTTATTTAATAGCATTGAGGGAATATGTTGGTAGGAATATAGTTTTATAGTAATAGTAACATAGGTGTTAATTTTAAGCTAAATTCTAACTTCCTATTCTCTAATCTACTATTGTTTCCGCTATATTTACACAATGCACATATCAGTAGGTGCTTTACTTTACGAATATTTTTATTAATTTATATTCTGTAGGTACTTCAGGTGTGTATATATTTTTGTGTTTAGGGGATGTTTGGTCACTCGAATTTGTCTGACTGATGAAATATAACTTTGTAATAGTTACTTGAATAACATATTTAAAAGTCAGACATGAAAAAATAAGTAAAGTTCATTAATTTTTTGTCGAGCTTTAAAGCGTCTGACAAAAGCTTTGGTCCATGAAAAGTGTCTGACACTTTATAATTCTAGTTTAGAATAATATTCCACAAAATATATATAAAAATCAGCGATACAAATTTAAGTAAGATAACTCATATTTTTAGTTATCTTTCTCACCTGGTAGCTGCCCAGGTGTCACAGGGCAAGCTTCACAAGTTGGCAGGTATTTAAAGTATACTAGACGCTACTAAGTCGTGAAGGTTTCATCCATGTGAAAATAAGTTATGTCAGAACGCTCTGGGATCTTGGTATATAACCATAGTAAAAATGTATAACCGGCTCTGAATTAATACAAACTCTCATCTAACAGCAAAATGGTGTCGAGATAATAAATTAAAACGTTTAATTAAACAAGAAAATGTAACTAATTTAGTTTGCGGTTTGGTAAAATTCAAATCATTCAAAAGCTTCCACATTGAAATGTATTTATTAATCGCTCGAGCGGCTTCATTAAGCGAGTAAATATTTCGCTTTGATATATTAATTCACATAGAAATTATTTAAGCAAAATTTTTAACAATGTCTTTGTTTTCAATACGAGGAAGAGACTATATTCCACCACACTGTTCTCTGTTATTCAGAGCTTTTGACTAAATATGGGTCGATGGGCTTCGGAATTCGGATTACTTTCTAGATTATGAAGTACGAGATCCGCATTTGAATCCGATTCATTTGGTTTTTCTAAGCAAATGCGGTATCAATAGGCTGCCATTGCTACGGAAGTTGAATTAATAAGAGATTTTATTGATTTTTACTTTATTTCGGCCGCTCAAGTACCTATATTATAATCCCTTGGTGGGTCAAGGTCATGTTTAGATGCAATGGACCTTATGGAAATTTAGAACTACGTGAATCAAACAGTGCACTAGTACTATAGTATATAGTTGTGTATGAATTGCAAAAACGATAATAATTCTAATAATGAAACCTAAGTCCTTATTGAAATACGTTCGCGGTTTAACCGAGATATCGAATGACTACAATATCAAATACCTCGATTAACACTGATTACTTTATTATTAAAGGCTCGTTTACACGATGTTGGTTGTCTGTTGCAAACCATATTATTAATTATATAATAATACCTATGATATTAATTATTAAACAATGATGTCAAAAGAAATTAATCGAATTTAACGTTAAAAAATTCGACTGGATTCGAGTAAAAAAGTCGAAAATTCTGAATACGAATAATAAAATATTCGTCACATCTCTAGTCTATAGCTGTATCTTACAATTAAAAGAATCATTATATTATGTACTAGCGACTCACCCTCGCTTCGCTCGGGTTCTTCTCTAGGTACGCCCTTTAGCATAAAATGTTTACAAACTTTGAATACTTATTTATATATAATCAAAAGCCTGAAAATAAGTTTCAAGCTTTTAGCTTTAAAATAATGTAATTTCCATACAAACTTTCATTCACTATTTCAACCCTTTACAGCCGTTTTTTTCTCTTAAAAAGTAGCCTATGTTCTTTCTCTGGCTCTAGATTACATGTGTACCAAATTTCATTAAAATCGGTCCAGTAGTTTTTGAGTTTATTCGTTACATACAAAAATACAAATCTTTTCTCTTTATAATATTAACTATAGATAAACTACAAAATTTAAATTCAATTTCTAAAACTCTCAATTAAACATACCATTTAATCAATTGATTAAATATATAAAAGTATCAATAATATTATAATTTAATGCATACAGTTGTGCCAATTTACGTTAAGAATAATAAACCGTCATCATGTAAATGAACCCTTAAGTTGCGGTGAAATCTTACACTACTTTGTTCAGTCTTAGTAGGTACGTGTAAAAAGTAAGTAAAAAAGTTGCGTTAATTATAAATTAGATTATGTTTTATTAAGAACATTGGTTTAACATTGCTATAGCTAGCCTATTTACTCGTATTTTATTCAAGGCCATAAGCTTCATTTCATTTCGTATAAAGTATAAACCGCTGTTTCAGAAAACACTTAATCTAACAAATATTTTAAAAATAACAAACCAACAAACCGATATATTTTATACGTTCCTAATACCTATCCCTCCGTTCTTTACAATAGGGGAATTCGTTATAGCTATTCCGCCTCATTTGCCATGGCTGTACATTCGCAAATTCCGAAGCCTTCTAAATTATAGAGGGCGATCGATGGGACAATAACTCACGGGTATGAACAGCCATAAGCTCCTCGCTTCATAAATTATAAAGCGGTGACATTCAGATTCGAATAAAGGCATTTAGCTAGGTCGGAAACCCACGGAAATACGAATCAAATTAAGAAGGCATTACCGTTTGTTTGGACCTCTTCATAATGACGAGTAATGAGGGTAAATATTGTTGAGGTATTTGACAAGAGCAATTAAGGAATTTGTATAATATTAGTATTTGAATAATTTATAAAGATTATTTATAAAATTACTTGGTTTTTCTTCTTAGGGTTTCGATGTTTTTCGAGTAGGTACTAAATATTTAAGTTATTTCAGACTTGTACGATGTTTTCGTTCCCAAGATTAGCAAATCATTATCAATATGATAAACAATTGCATAGTTTTCTGTCATGATACCAAAGATAGTCAATATTTAGTCGTTATAGATTAGATAAAAGTAACAATTAATTAAAGCGCCATAAAATGCAGTAGTACAATTTTTTTTAGCCTAGTAAAGGCTTATGGTACGTTACCAGATAGTTGATACCCTATACATATTATATATCTTAATATAAACACCCATGACTGGAGTACAAAGATTCATGTTCAACAAATAAATGCCCCCAGCGGGATTCGAACCCACGATCGCTAGCGCAACCAGTAGGTACGGTCACATTAAGCTGATCCAAACGTGTCGTCAAACAGGGTATTTATGTAGGAATGATACCGGTCAACTTACAAAAAACAGTTCAAACTATGCTCATATAAAACCAAACAAAAAAATCGCGCAGATTGACACCCGATTCCCCAAAAAAACAACTAGCAGTTTCTGACGTTGTATAAATGTAATATTAGTATGATAATTACGGAAGTAAATTACTTTACTAAGATAATATATTCGAGTGAGTTACATTATAATAATCTACATAATGACCAGTCACGTACAGAAATAGAGCTAACGTGCAATATCGACATCAAATGTGACAATTAAGTGTAGGATCATACCAAATTGGAAACCACAAACTGTATCATTACAATAGATTAAAACATTCGATATAAATTTTATATGTTACTATGGTTTTCATTTAATAATATTAATTTAACGTCCCACTGCTGAGCACTTGCCAATTTTTAATACGGGAGGATCAGGACATCATTTACGACACCGGCCAAGTGCGTCTTGGAAGACTGCAAATACCGTTCGAAAACCTGCTAGGTTCCCTCAGACATGCAGGTTTCCTCTCGATGTTTTTTTATTTGATGAACTAATCCACAGGCGTTAAGCGCCCGTGCCTTATATTAATTTTATTTAGTTGTAGAAGGCGTTTACAATTATTATTATTAATAACTCAAGACAAGCGTAAACTACTTTTTAAAAACTACAGAAGGCGTGGCCCGACACTGTTCTTTTTTATTTTTTATTATTTTACTTCATTTCAAACACATAAGTTCTTTTACGAATTCGAGTACGAATCCGAGTCTAGAATGTTTTGTGTTCAGTTTATCGTATAAAATATGCCGTGTCACGTCGAGTTAGGTCCCAATGCCCAGCGGCGTGAACATTGCGTAAGCAGAACCTACTTAGGATTACAGGTTATATTGAAGATGTGCTTAACACTTTAAGTGGATGTAGGGCTCATTTCACCTTAAAATAATGAAATATATCACGTTTCAATTTAAATGTATGATAATTATTGCCTTTGTGGCAAGGCCTGTCCCGATCAATTGTTTTTAATGATAGTATTAACAAAATAGGTATTTTTTTCTTAAGTAAAAGATTACGAAGAATGCCGGTTCTTTAACCACTTGAACAATAGAGATCTATTGTTGCCAAAATATTGTTTTAATCTGAAGAACTGAATTCGGGTTTATTTTGTTGTTGTCTTTTATTATGAGCTTTGTAAAGAAAATTATCGTTATTATAGAGTAATCTAGTTAAAAAGCGGCATGGAACATTTGTAAGCGGTAGTATTCAATATGGTCTATACTTTATAAATAATCCCCATATTTAATAATAGTTATTATTTTAAACACTAATTTTCTGTGGATATTTTAGTCCTAAGATCTAAGTTTTTAATCATACGTTTAAAAGGTTAAGCATGCAAACAAGTTTTTACTTCAAATTATTGCACAAGACGCTTGTTTTTCTTTTTCAATTCATGTCGCATCCCTTACAAAGGCAGTTTCCGTAACTGGACGACCCTTGTTATGAAGACACGTCCTACATTTGTGCGAGTGACCGACTAGATAAAGCTACGAACGTGGATACATAACCAAGTGTAAACCCCATGGAGCTCTTGCGACTGTAAGCTTAGGTACGATATTTGAGCGCGCTTTTCAACCATTTCAGCGCTCAATATTTTATGACATTTGCGGACGCATACTTTCATTTGTTACATCGAGAGTTATGCTAGCACGTTTGTTCCCAATATAAAGTGTACTCGTGCTTTATGATTTTAATTTTTATTGGTTTCCATTATATACCTTTAGACAAAGTTTTCAAATCGTATAATTATGTTCAAATACATATTTTTTGTTTACTCTACTATACGACAGGTTTTAACGATTGGTAAAGATATATTATCTAAATTTTTTTCTATTATAATATGCATGTATTATAAATATAGGCGTTCCTCTTGAATCACTCGTCTATTAAAGAATCGTATGAAAATCCGTTGCGTAGTTTAAAAGATCTAAACATAAAGAAAGAAAATTAACTTAAATGTCTTACTCACATTAAATTACATGAGTTGTAAAGTTGGAAACTTGTGTGTTTTGTAATGAACGTGCACTAGAACTTGCTGAAATGAATACTTTTAGTACTTATTTCGTCAAAATCAATTTCATTATTTCCGCGATTAGACAAACGTCGATATCGGTTCTAATAGAGATAAAAACAAATGGCATGCAAACATCGATAGGATAAAATATTTTAAGCATCACACTAGCTGATATGATAAATTACCTAATACGGTTTTTATCTTTAAATCACAAGGTCCAATTTTGTTTTTGTATTTATGTTCCTTTTTGCGGTGCGGTGCGGTTGCGGTGATGACAAAAGCACTGGATATATACTTAGTATACTTTCTACTGCGGGAAAATATCTTATTGCCGAAAAACCCATACAAACCGCATTAAGACGCAATCAGGGACGAACTCAAGTGGAGTGAGGGTGAGTCGCTAGTAATAGGAGTTAAAGTATGAAATTGCCGTTTTACTGTAATAAGTACTTCGAATTGACATAGAACCTTCATAGTTTGAGATTTTTGAGTAATTTTTTTAATAAATGTCTAGGCCCTAAAATACTTAGTGCGAGAGTATTCTTACCAAACAGTGAACAAAATTCGTCCTTTGAAATGGGTTTTTCTTTAGGACTAGTAAAGTTTTTTTGAACTAGTCTCACTTGTGCTGAATGCATAGTGTTTAAAAGGAAAGGAGGACAAGAGGTGGCAGAACTGGTTCCTTTTCTATCCACTAGTTAGCTCGTCTTTTAAGATAAGAAATGAATGCTATTTCTTTTTTAACCAATATGGGGAAGTAGACCGCGTGTGTATTGTGATTATTAGTTGAAATTTTCTGTTTCTCTTGGGCTGTATAGCTATTATCTTTTAAGTACTGGAGTTTAGCCATCAAAACCTTAATATCTTACTAAAAACTAAAATAAACACAAATGTTATATTACCAATTCACAAATTTGGCCAGTTTTAAAATCTTTATTTCATCTTGTTATATTCTTGTATGTACTTGTTTAAGTTGCAAAGTAAGTTCTTAACTTTTTTATACTTTGAATTCAAAATAACGCGACGTCGCGTGGAGGGAAGAAGAAAGTAAAGGTAAAGTTTGTGTATATTATTTAGTAGAGAAGTTATTGAAGTTTTTGTCACTATATAGGTATTATTTACAATAAGTGTACACATCTCTAAAAGATACTCTAGTAGCATAAGATACAATAATCTTACGCACTGAATATAAATTATTTTTAACAAAAAAACAAAAACCGACTTCCAAACTAAATAAATCTAAACTAAAGTGTAGAAAATAATACTTTTAAGGACTTTGTTAATTTTGGAGTCGGTGCCAGCCAGGTATTTTGATTATGTTTACAAATTGATAGATTAATCGAATATGTATCTATTTAGGGTTATTTTGCTTTGGCTGGCACCGACTTCAAAATTAACAAAGTCCTTAAAAGTATTATTTTCTACTTTTTAGTTTAGATTTATTTAGTTTGGAAGTCGGTTTTTGTTTTTTTATTAAAAATAATTTATTTTTAAATTTTTAGCGGGAAGTAGATACGTATTGTGTTAATGACTATAAAAGTTTACCTTCTATTATGAGGTAAACCTAATAGCCTGAAAGTATATAACTATCGGTCCATAATTGCGTATTATATTGAAAGAATTTTCTTTAAACTGCTAACCGTTGAGGTGTTGTACCTTCCATCATCAGTTACGATACGTGAGTCAAATATCCATATAGCCTACCTCAAACTACCCTTGAAGTATATCCTTTCCATTAAAAAAAGAATCATCGAAATCGGTTGGCGTGATATTGAGTTATTCATCCATTTGTCGCGCAAATGCTTAATGCAAATATTAGACTTTTATGGTTTTCTCATGGATGCCATTGTCAGAACTAGAAAATATTAAAATGGGACCACACGGGAAGCACTACCTTTCGAATAAAAAAAGAATCATCAAAATCGGTTCACCCAGTTCAAAGTTATCAGCTAACAAAAATAAAAAAAAAAAAAAAACAGACGAATTGCTAACCTCCTCCTCCTCCTTTTGGAAGTCGGTTGAAAACTGAAACGCTGACCGCCTGTGATTTTTTTTGCAGAACAATCCCTAATATTATAAAATCTCAAGGCGATTTTTTGATATGTTATCGTCTAAAGAGGTTCAAAACCGCATAGCGACGCAGATTTCATATCGAAGTTAAAAGTATGTAAATTTATTGTTAAGCTTCTGTTTATATTGTTGATGAGAAATCGTATATCCTATTTGTACGATTATTATATAGGTACTGCTAAGTAAATTACTTAATTGACTAAAATAGACAGCGGATGTAAAAATACATTATAATGATAATTAATTAAAATTTTCAGACCTTTTAATTATCATTATTTATAAATATGTATTATGCGTTTGCTTTCTAATAATTTATATAATCATTTCCTTAATATTCTTAACTCTAATTAAAAAGATTATTAATTATTCAAGAAAATATTCTCATATCTTTTAGAACAATAAAGTGCCTTTCGCAAAACCTTTGTGTTAATTTTATTTATGCCAGAAATTAATTAGAGCCCGGTTCTGGTGCTATTGATTTAAGCCCGTGTTTGTGTATTATTTATTGGTTAAGGTAATGAGGTTTTTAATTGTTTTACTTGACAGAGATTTTTCTGATTTACTATCATAATTAAACGTACTTTGAACAATTTAAAAAGTAGATAGTTCTAAAAAAAGATTCCACTTTTAAAGTATCTAATACGTTGGTTTTGATCTCGTAATTTAGATAGAACTACACTTGGGATAGAATCCACTGCAAATAGCTTTACAATTTTTGAAGATAAATCGTAGTATACACAAAAATATATACGAGTATACACTAATCGAGTAGCCTGTTCTTTTATAAATTCGTCTAAAAATATTAAATATTGTTTCAATGAATTTAATAACGACAAACAAATATTAATTCTATAAAAAAATATCTATGGAATTAATACCGTTAGAGGAATATATTACGAGATTCCTGAAAGCTGTTGTGAAATGGCTTGTAGTTTAGATTTTAAATTGAATTGCAATTGTATTACTTTGACTTGAAACAATGTTAGCTTCGTATTCATCGCATACTCTATCTCCTCATTTAGAGTTTAGTATTAAATCCTATAATGAATTCAATCTTGGCTGGTACCCTAAGATCAATTGCCTGATGCAGAGAGATTACATCAAAGTTATATGAAGATTAAGTTAAATTTATGATTATTCCGTATATAGGATATATTGGAATTGTCGAATAACTTAATTTATAGCTGTAATCTAGCGGATTACGATTTAAATATTCGGTTATCTTGCATTACGGATGGTTCGACTAACTGTTGCTCGCGATATAGCTCATGATGAGGTTTTAAGCTACCTTCAAATATTACATAATATTTAGTAGTATGTAGTGTGTACGATACGAAACATATTTTAACTTTTTATTAGTATTACTTGTGAATAACCATAATATAATTGTGAGTTTATATATTGTTTATCCCTTCAAATGCATATATTTCTCTGTGTGTTTGGAAATTACCAAATAGTTAAAATAAAAAAAAAAGAACTTTTAAAACTAAACTTCTAACTAATCATTGAAATAATTAAAAACTCCTTGAAACTACCTATGATGTTTCAAAATCCTGAGTTAAAACTGATAAATGGGGCTTATGCTAATTGAGCAGTGTTAACGCACCATTCATGTTTACGAGTGAGCTGAAATGTTCCTACACTAAGTATGATTTATAGCTTTGACAATGTTACGTAATTTTATCCGTCTTAAGACGGCCATAAAAACCTGGATGTCCTAGTTTTGAGTTTTCATGAGTTTACAAGAGATTGTACGCTCAAATCTAGACTGGCATTTTAGATTTCTAAGCTTTTTAAGTCATATTTCTAGTGCACGATTGTTTTCGGCTCCAGTAGATATTTAAAAATTATGAAAAAAAACCTTTGTAGGAATTTTAAATCTTTTAATTAATAATAGCTGGACCAATTCTAGAAAATACAGGGTTTATACAATGCTTTTGTAGAGCTTGGTTTAAATTGCTATTTATTGTGAATATCGTTTTACTCGTACTTGATCTTTGTTAACAGAATTAATCGGAAAACGCTACTTCTAACAGTATTTAGAGCAGTGTAATGTAATATGAAGCGTACTTTTAGTACGATATAACTATACCTATAAAATATGTTAAGTCGAGTTATCTTTATAAAATATTTTGCGATAAGCATTTTCATAATATTGTAATATAATATTTTTGGTTACCAACGTAGTTAAGGTTTACTTCAAAGAGGAATGATAAAAACACAATTTTATATTCAACTATGAAGGGAAATTCGTGTATTATTTTATGTTATCGGGGAACTTTTATTTAGTTCTCATATTAGTCGTAATTACTTTATACATCCTGTATTGGCTGTCAAAGATATTATTGATAGAACAGATGGTACTCGTTTTGGGCTGAATGTTTTCAATATTCTCACTTTATAGATATAACAAAATATGTATTGTTGCTTTAATTAAAATACTAATATTAAATAAAATGTAGAGGTGGGTGGGTTTTATATCTACACGCTTCTGAATTATTGCTTCTGTTTCGATAAGCTATTCAATGATGTTAACTTTTCGGATTTTCATTAAATGAATCATGTTTGTACGCATAAAATATTTGTTAGTCACTACTGTTACAATAAAGTTAGAAGGCAAAAAATATATATGCTTTATTTTTAGGATTTCATACATCCGATCAAAACTATAACTTTGACAATTACTCATGTCTGTCTGTCCATCTGTCACAGCTTACATCCTCCAAATCTGCTGAATCAAAATAAATGTATATACATAGACTTAGGTGACACAACAATGTACGCAACTTTTTACGCGATCCCTACTCGCAGTCAACGCATATGTAATTTTCACTATTTTCATAGAATAAAGAATACATATAGATTATTATGACACTTATTATGACACAACATTGCACAAAAAGTAAAATTCTAGTACTAGTAATTCCACTTATCTCTTTCTTGACGCAATCAAAACGACGCAAGTCAAATAAAGCATATAACGAGGCGGCCACGCCGTACTCCGTTATCACTAATGACGATGTACGAGCATTGTGGACAGATGAATCACGCAGTTAGCAATCAAATTATAGGTTGTGTATATAAGGTGAAATATTGTTACCTCATTACGGCTATTTTACTTTCCGAAGATCCACATGTCTGAGCTTTGAAGTCATATTTGCTTGTATTTATTAAACATATTTTTTCGATTTCTAAAGTATAAGTATTCTTTTTGGACCAATCTTGCTTTGTAATTCTTGGTCTACCCGTTTTAGGATGAACAGCTTTTAATATAAAGATGTGGCGATTGCGTAATGGGATTTATGTTTGACATATTTTGTATCAAATCAAACATGACTTTGATACTATGACTGATATATGATTAATGTTGTTAGTCTATTTGTAAGTTATAAGTACGTGATTTACTACAAAATAAAATTATCTTGACATACCATGAAAATTATGGAACTGAGTCGTAACTCGATATTCTCTTTCCCATAGGAAAAATATGTTCAAATTATATTTTAAAGACAAAATATTAACTGTTGGTGTTGCTTTGTTATACATCAAATGATTCAAATGCAAATAATAAAACACCCTGATTGTTTATTTCTTTCTGTTCGTATTCTATGGCTTAAAATTAGGCAATCTTGCTCAGCGGGTGAGGTTTGAATGGTCGTCCACAGAGAATTTTGTCACAAAACGTAAAATTTAAAAATAATTGTAAAATAATTTTGAATATTTTATTGGAAATAGTCGGTTTTATGGTTTCTTTCTGAAGTGCTTTTATTAATGATGAATATTGCAGTTAGCCTTATCAAAAGTCGAGTCGAAGTAATTACGAGAGTGTATTTTAAATCAATTACTTTGTATAGTACGTTAAATAACTTATGATATTTATGTTATTAGACTTTTGACTACCAACTTTAATTTTAAATATAAGAAATAAAATATTATATAAACTACATATAAACGGACAAAAACATGTAAGAATTTTACCTCAAACTGGAATCGAATACGTGACCTTATTATATATGTCAATGAAGTAACGTTTATTCGTTTTAACCGTTTTGAGTTGATTAAACATTTAGAGAAATAATTAATTATTTTATAATTAATTTAGTATAGTGATAGTGTTGTTACATAGCTACCTAGAAATTAGTAAAAATCATCTCGTGATAAAACGCTATATATCTCAGTTAGTGGACTTTCTTCGACACTTGTACTTTAATAAACTGTCAATATAATGAGAATGTACTGCTGGTAGCTGCTACCTGGGCGTTCGAGCAGACATTAATCCAACCCTTTAATGGCCGTTTGCTTTGTGCATTTCTATATTTAGTATTGATTAACAAATTCATTTAAATTATTTCTCTTTGATATTATTTTAATTAAATGTAATTTAAATACATACTAAAATAGTTTTGCTAACAGTAATAATGTATGACGTAATATAATAATGTATCAAGACTGGATTAATTAAAATGGGTAAGGTAATGAACTTTATTTTACTATAGATAATATATCAATGCAATTTTAAAAGTGCCTACTAAATATATTTTTTTTAAATGTACATAATATTTCTTCAACTGATGATCTTCAATTTCTGTACTTATAGCCTAGGAAGAGAATCTAAATAGTCTAAAATAGAAAGACATCATGGCAAAGGACTTTGGAACGCGCCAGCCATTTGTATGGATAATACAAAATCCTGACTGAAATGTCTTGTGGCTGGCGTGTGTGACTGACAGGCTAATGCATATTTCCTGGGGTTGACTACACAGTTGCATCAAGTTTACTATCTTGAAATTGTCAATAACATCATGTACGAGTATTTGGGCAGTTTAAGGTGTTCCCCCTGTACCGGTGTCGGTTAAGAAAATAATAATGTTTTTTTAAATATTCACATCTTGAGTATGGGTCTTAGTTGTCTGCCTTTCATCACATCACAGACAATCATTTATAACATTATACTTCGTTTAAGTTTTAAAAAAAACCTTGTTATCATTTATAGCTACAAGTAGATCCTTTTAAATTACTCTACTCCAGATAATTTTAAATGCAAATAAAAAATAAAGGATCATTTTGCTAAAAATGCTTACAAATATATTCATAATATGAAACGATGAAACCCTTAAATTCTCTTCAGTATTTTCCATAAAGGCGAAAATTTTAAAGGCATTTCAAGGTATTTGATATTCTCTCATACGTAAAACCGTCAAGTGAAATGATAAAAGGATCCATTCAGAATAAATTCTCGGACGGAAGAGATTAACCTGTTTGTTGAAACTTAATGTATAGATAGCGAATAACGTTTAGTACAGTTTTTGTGGGATAAATTTTATCTCATTATAAAAAGATTAATTATGATTAATGAGCGTTCATCGTACAAAGCGGGTATTTACCGCCTAATAGATTGGAAGAAAGCGCCTAAATGTTATCGAAAATTGAATTATTACCGAAATAAAAATATTTTGGTTAATATTAGGTAAGTGTTTTCTATATATTTAAAAAAAGAACATCGCTTTAGACTTATGACAATGGAAAGTGCTAGTTAGATTATCTTATAATATAACGTTGGCTATCAAGATAAGTTTAATTTTTTTTCATACTCGTATTTAATTAATTAAAAACAAACAAAAGAGTTGATTAATAATAATTGTATGTGTAAGTAATACATTTAGTTCCGCCCAGTTAGCCGCATTCTTTCGCAGTTAAATTTAATGTTAATCGCAACAGTTATCTTTAGGTAAACCCAACCACGTCAATACGTTTGCGTCAAAGGTACGACTCAGTCCCCACGTTCGTTACTATTTCTTCTGATAAAAATTAACCGACCGGATTTGAAATACAAAGTAAATCTAACTTCTACGATGACCTAATACATAGGTATACAACTTTGCTCCCGCCGTTTTTTTAAAGATGGCGCTAGTGACAATTAATCGTCAAAAACATATATTGTAAACCGCTTGTATACTCTTGAGTATTATGTTAATATAACCTGATAGAACCATTGGATGATTTTGTTTATATAAAATAGTTCTTTCCAATCAAAAATGTCAGCTTATGAGCCGAATTTCCGACATTTGCGGGAAGTATTATTTTATTTTTTTAATATTAAAAAATCTGCGGCTGAGGCTCACCGACTGCTCACAGACGCTTATGGTGAGGCTGCTATGAGTGAAAGAACTTGTCATGAGTGGTTTCAATGCTTCAAGAGTGGTGATTTCCACGTAGGAAACAGGCATAATGGTGGAAGACCAAAAGTATTCGAAAACGATGAATTGGAAAATTTGCTCGAAGAAGACGCGTGTCAAAATCAAGAGGAGTAGGCAGGATCATTGGAAGTGACCCAACAAGCAGGTTCTAAGTTCAAAAATCTGGGATTGATCCAGAAGCAAGGATAATGGTAATGCCAGACGAGTTGAAGCCGAGAGATGTTGAACGGCGTCTCTGCATTTTTAAACAGCTGCTTGAAAGGCTGAAATGGAAAGGATTTTTGCATCGCATTGTGGCTGGTGGTGATGTGAATGATCTTTTATGATAACCCCAAGCGCCGAAAATCATGGGAATATCCCGGATACGCTTGTGCGCCGACGGCTATGGTCATGCTCTGTATTTGGTGGGGCCAGCTCGGTATAGTATATTATGAGCTGTTAAAACCGTCTGAAACAATCACAGGGGATCTTAATCGAACGCAATTAATATGTTTAAGACGAGCATTGAAAGAAAAACGACCACAATACTTGGAAAGACACGATAAAGTTATTTTGCAACATGACAATGCTCGGCCTCATGTTGCAAAAGTTGTCAAAACATACGTACAAACGTTGAAATGGTAAGTTTGCCCCACCCGCCGTATTCCCCAGGTCTTGCTCCCTCTGACTATCATCTATTTCGATCAATGGCAAACAGCCTGGTGGATCAGCACTTCCAGTCTTTCGAACAAGTCCAAATTTGGATCGATTCGTGGATCGCTTCAAAAGATGACCAGTTTTTTTTACGTGGGATGCGATTGTTGCCGGAAAGGTGAACGAAAGCCTTAAAAAACAATGGACAATACTTTGAAACATAAAATGTATAACACATTTTTTACAATAAAACTTTGAATTTTGGAAAAAAAACGGCGGAAGCAAAGTTGTATACCTAATACTGTGCTAGGTGATGAAATTATATTGTAAGTTTTTATGCTACCAGGCCGACCATGCGTACAACACTTATGTTTCTTTCCTTTGGATTAGGGGTAGGATTTGAACCTTGGGGTAGCTGTTACTTAGGTTCTCTCTCCGGATTTCCTTTCAAGTTGTTAAAATATATTTAGAAATAGTCAGGGTTATTAATAATATTCTACACTTTAACTTGGAACAAATGAAATATATTTAAAATAATCGATAACAACGGATGCGTAGTTTCGAAAATAGAGCGCATAAAACATGAAAGATGTAAAGAATTGTAAGGGCATTGCATTACTTTGAATAACCTCCTAACGTAAACGTCACAGACAGAAACTTTTTTTTTGCATTTGTACGAAGTCTGTATTTATTAGGTAATAAAGTTCAATATCTTTACTTTTTGGAATCTGTACTAATCTTCTAGAAAACATCTGAGCCCATTTCGTAAACAGATTAAAAAAAAGAGCTCAAAGGATGAATGAATAATACATTTTCCATAATAGAAAAACCCATTTGTTGTTGCGTTCTTTTAATAGGATTTATGCGATTATGGGGGAAATAAACTAGTTTCGTGTTTTCTAACACAACATCCTTTTATCAAAAAAGTTTTGTTGTTATTATATTCTTAGTAGACAACGTCGATCCTTTTCCTCGTGAGAATATAGATTATATTTATTTGACGACTCGTTTGGCTCAGTTGGTAGTGACCATGAGATGGAGAGAGTACTACTTTCTGCGCCAGCGGTCACGGGTTCGAGTCCCGCTGGGGGCATTCATTTGCTAATCACGAATGTTTGTACTCCAGTCATGGGTGTTTATATTTATAATATGTATGTATTTAAAATTTATATGTGTAGTATATCAACTATCTGGTATCCGCAACACAAGCACGTTACGTAGTTTACTGCGGAACTAGATGGCGCTGTTGTAATAATGTCCCAACATATTTATTTATTTATTTATCTATCTATATCTACATATTATTATAATAAAATTATAACATATGACATTTACTTTCTTTGAATATTTTTATAGAGAAGTTTTTATTATTACTATTTTCAAAATATGTATTGCACTATTTTCAACCGACTTCCAAAAAGGAGGAGGTTCTCAATTCGTCTGCATGTTTTTTTTATTTTTTATACTGGTACTGTAAGTGCTAAAAACTCGTACAATAATTTCTAACATAGATATGTTTTTACTGATAACACATAAGACAAATCTTTTGATAAAAAGACATACCTATGTAATATTATGTAATACTAGTGTATTCTTTTTAATTTATTAACTACATTCGAATGGGAATGGAACATATTTTTGGGCTACTGGAAGCCTATTATATACTCGTATATACAAGACTTAAATCTTTCGTTCTGATGGGGGTCGCGGTTGTTAGGCGGTAAACGCACAGCAAATGTCCTGCAACAGTTCTTAGAATCGTGTGCCTTATAAATTGCTCCGTCCGCCGCAATCGCAAAACTTCCTTTTCTCAATGTATGTGCTAATTTATAACTAAACGTTTATTGTTTCGCTATAAACCTTGAGTTAAGACTCTCCTCTTAGCAGGCTGTATAGAAACGAAAAGATTCCAAAAATGTTGTAGTTTTTTTTCACAACGTCATAAAACGTATGTACCTACATAATATTATGTTCAATTTTTAACTTTACATTTTATATAGGTATCTAAAAATATTTAGAGAGATGCTACGAGAAGTATCTGTAATAAATTTTTAAAACAAAACAAATACATAAAGTCTATTTATATTTTTATTAGTACGAAAGAAAAAGTATTACTCACTAGTGGATAGTTCATGCGTGACTCGTGAGTAACACGTACAATATTTAGTACTGTGAAAAAACACTATTGCATTTTAATCGCATCACATTCCTTCTTAAAAATACTTTTATTTGAAGATTTAAATATTTTATGATCATTCTTCACTTTTATGTGTACTAAAATTCAATACGTTTATAAATATAGTTAGCACTTATAACAATGAAGGTAAAAAAGACAGGAAAAAAGCGTTTTTTACAATTTAAATATAATATTTACTAGGGAACATATAATCCTAGGCGGTACTCATATTTAAAAAGTTACTGCAAGATAAAAATTCAAATTTTTATTTTGGAACACTACCTTATTCAACATGAAATTATTTTGGATCAGCCATAATATAGCATCTATATCATAACAGCATATTTCTTGATTTTCCCTTTGACATGACTCTAAGGACCATTTATGTTATTGAACTTGATATGATAATTGACACTAGAAAGATGAATTGCAATGAAGTCAATATTGCGGGTGTTCTCGGTATGTGTTACTTCAGGGCTGCTTTTGTTAAGAACCTTTAAAACTCCGATATTTATAGCTGTAGTTTATGCACGATTTTGTGCATCAAATGATTTTGTAGTTTGAATTGGAGACTATAATTGTAAATGGAGAGAGATGATTCATATTATTTATTATTATGATATAAATAAAGTGCAATGTATACTTATTTCTTGTAGTCTTCAAAAAGTCGGTTTTCTAAAGATTTAAAAAAAAATAATTAGAAAAAAATGGTTTTAAGCAGTTCACACTTGGTGAATAACTTTTCCTAATATAATACAAAAAAACATACCGTATTTTTTTAAATTAGATTTTCTAAGGTTTACTGGCATCCCAAAGTACGTACCTAATTTAAATATTATATGAAGATAATTGATTTTTTATTACCCTGGCCAAACATCTCATTTTGGGTTGTGTAATTACGATGCGTACAGCATAGCAGCAGGTAACTCTAATGATATACATGTATGCAACTAATTCATGTAACCATTTGCTAATTAAAAAATACTTACCGCCTTTATGATACCATTACAACAGAATATACATTATTACGTACATAAAATGTAAGCACATCGAAGCCGTTCGTGGCTTGTTCAGAAAATTATTTATGTGGTAAGCAGTAATTGTGTATTTAAATTAGTAGACAAACAATATAAATAAATACTTATAAATATATACATACCACGTCTGCTTAATGTTTTATTTTTTTTTATTTTGTTTGCGTCTTTCGCTAGTTCTTCTCAGATCAGCGGCTTCTTCTTTCCGAACTGGTAGTAGACTCGTGACGTTCAGTAAAAAAAAAATTGTAATAATTTTATGCTGAATAAAATTTTTTGAATTTAAATTTAATGGAGGTGGCATCCACGGTAAGAGTGACCACGGCTCTACCTTAACCATTTTTGTACCTATATTTGTAATTGGATGTAATTACAGTACTTGTACTTTCTAAGCAAAGTTTGTAATTAGTAGATAAATATTAAAAATACACAGCAATTCTCATTTTTTTAGTACCAGTGGTCGGATTTATTATAAGCAAATCAAAAATTGTTGAGTTTTTATATAATAATAATGAAATATTTATAAAAAATAAGATAATCGCATAGATAATCTCAAATAGCCAAACCTTATTTAAATACAGAGTTTGATCCAAAGACCCGTTAGAACCCTTTTTAGTAAACATGAAATAAATCAATATACCTATTATTACTAGCGATTCGCCCTCACTTCGTTCGGGCTCATCCATAAATTTAATGCGAGCGAAGCCGGTTCCACTAGAATTAGCTAAACAATAGGTAAGACGGTGCGCTTGAATTAAAATTCAATTAGAAAGACTAAATTCTCGCGCCTTTTCCTCGATTTTTTTGCGATTACTCCTAAGATATTCGTTTAAATTATATGGTATATGGAAAGAGTAAAATAATGAAATGTTTAAAGTCTCTTACTTATTTAAAATGATAAGGATTAATACCCTATTTGTGTAAATAGCTTTCCAATTATCGATTTGTAAATGCCCATTTTTTGAAGTATTAAAATGGATATAGTATATTATCCTTAAGAGATACCTATGCCACACACGTACATATGCCATCGCTAACTTTTCTGTAGACCTATATAAGATGCACAATTCTACTATACATCATTTTCTTAAATCTGAAAGCGTCAAAGTAGCGTTTTCTTTGAAAGCTCCCAGACGGCTTATTTTTTTATGAAAATCGGTGCAGTGGTTTTTGAGTTTATCGCGAACAGACAGACAGAGAAACGCGGCGGAGGACTTTGTTTTATAATAGGTAGTGATTTAGTGATGATATTTACTTACCTAAGTATAAGAATTGGTCATTTAAAATTATAATATAGTAAAGAATTTTTATAAGTCATAACTTCTTCGTATCAAATGAATAGTTTCGTGTAACTATGTAAGTAGTGTATGATTCGAATGCTAGTACTAGGAAGAATCTATTATTTCAAAGCGGGAGTGCCGTGTGACGGGGGACATTACTCAGACTTACGTGTTAACAGAATTCGAGGAAATATTGTTACATAAGGTATAAAAATGAAGGCAATAATATACTACACGACTTTTAATGTACTAACGATGTACCCAAAAGTGCATCCGTAGGCACATTTTGTGTTGATAATTTTAAATATTTAGGTCACCTTGTCACTTTTTCTAAATTTAAGTCTATTTGTCAGTCGAGATTATAGTATATCTAAGTTCTTAAAATCGTGAAAAAGTTTTAGTGTGAAAAAGTAAAATTTTGGAACTAATAAATTACAATGGTAGTGTAATTATTTCTTTCATTTTAAAATATTGTTTGAATATGCTCTATTGTTAATGCCTGCTGTATGTAATGTGTCACTTATTACTTCGTACCAAAACAAGTCTCGCAAGGTAGAGGTTCTCAACATCGTCTTTTGTTTCAACTCGAGTGGGTACATTTGTAAAGGTATTATTATAAACATTCACCGGCGCGGGCATCGAACTCCCGACCTCCGTTTTATTGTAATAATTTGTTTAAGCGTTAAGTGTATAATGACGCAGTCACGAATGCCAGCTATTTCCTATTTTGTACGTTAATAAGGAGGGGAAATCTTAAAAACAAATATAATTATGTACTTAGTAATACGTAAAACTTTTTTTTCGTAAACATATTTTGATAAAATTTGGTATGAGGATAGTAGGGTCAAAGTATAGCATAGTCTACATAAAAACTTTTTTATTCTATTGATTTTGATGAAATTTGAAGAAATCACATAGAACAAACAAGCACTAAGACGACGAGTGACGAGTAAACCTAGCTAATTATATTCTAAGCTAGGTACTGGCCGTTGCTTCGCTCAGGCTCCCCCTAGATTTAGTGCGAGCGAAACCGCGAGTTCCGCTAGTATATTATAAGAGTAAGTAAGATAACATATTATGATGATGTTAGTTTGATCGATTTCGGCCAAGGCACCGAATTTTATAAGACTAACCCACTGCGCAGGAGATAATTTAGTGCATAGATGTATTTGCAGAGACAAGTGCACTCTCTTTTCTTGTTGCTTTCAATTTCCGATAGGATATTTCGACACCACCGGCTAGAGATCAGACGCAGGCCGTTAAATTAATAATAATAAATTGAAATTGATATTATTATAAAAAATAATATATTGAATCCGGAATCTAATTACAAATGTATGTTGATCTGGGCCTATAGCCAACCGGCATTCGTTATGAAGCGATTCGATTTCTACAATCGTCATCGCTTAAACGCAGCGTATGCATTTTGAACTTTAAATCACTAATAATTGAAATGAATTTACATTGTCTACCATCATCAATTCGTTGACAACAGACCACGTGACATATCTAAGGCATATGTCAAACCCATACATTTAGGACTTTTCTACTAGCGCTTTCGCTAATCGATTGTTACATTGTCTAGGCCCTCTGTACATCTGACATAGTATGACAATCATAGTGACAAGTGGACAAATATTATGGGTTGGGCTGTTGTTTTGAACGGTGTCGACGCGCAGAGTAGGTGTTGATATGAGGATGCACACTGCATATATTTAGCTATTTATATACCTACAAGGTAAACTTTAATCTAACTTTTTTTAAATAAAAGTTCTCCAAAAATTTTCAATAAAACTATTTTTGTTATGTAATAACTAATAATAATAATAATAATTAACTTGTTCCTAGTTTGCTTACTCGGTTTTATTTTGATTATAAAATACACATAATATTAAATTTAATAACTTAGAATTAGTTTTGGTAAATTTATTTATTTTAATTAAAAATAAAGTATTTAACCATGACCTTTTGAGATGAATTAGGAGACCCACTACAACTAAAAAAGCTTATTAATATTCGTAACAGTACACAAACGATTATATAACAACAAACGCAATAAAGTTTATAATAAAATGCTCATTTAGATCTAAAAAAGAACTTATTATTGGTGTAATAGAATCAATAAAAACGATGTTTTTGTCGTTTCACTAATCGAAGAAACTTCGAAATCGGGTCGTAAAATAAATAAAATCACTTTTATAATAGCAGAAAATGTTTGCTTTTGCTATTTAAGTTATCAAAGTTTTGTTACAGACAAAAAGCAGATGTGCAACAAAACTTGGATGTCTGAAATAAAGCGGGCTATCATTCAGACTAACAATAGTTTTTAGGTAAACTTTTGCGTGTCCTGCGTTTTGAAGTAAAAACTTATTTTTGTCCGTCATCGTTTTCCTCAAATACCTCCTTTTATTCTGTACTTTGGAAAGATATTTTTGCTTTCTGTTAAAACGAACCACATGTGGGCTTTATTACTTTGTCATATCAAAACGTTCTAAGACGTAAGTATTATAACATTAGTTTTATGTATAGAACATTATTTTTGTACAAATAGTTAGTATTATTTATTCACTGTTCAGAATCTTAACAGGTAGAGTATTTAAAGAGCTTGCGTGGGTATTAGGTATAAGTAAGGCACATTATAAATGTACGTTTTTCAAATAATGCTCTGGTAATATTTAAATTTTCTACAGCTACAATGTTTAATGTAAATTTTATAGTTTTGTGATGAACAATATAAAATGCATATTATATTATTTACATATTCGCTACACCAATATGGAGATTGACGCATATAAACTGCTAAAGTTTGCGCGAATACAATATCTAGAAGTAATTATTTGAGTGTGAAGGAATTTCCAGATGGATCTAATATATTCTATTGACTGCATACAAATTTATTGCTATATAATATACATATAGTACCTATGTACATTAATCGGTTTTAATCAAATAAATAATAAATAAATAAATATGTTCGGATATTGACTTGTGTTACGGATACCAGATAGTTGATATACTACATATATAAATTTTAAATACATACATATTATAAATATTAACACCCATGAATGGAGTACAATCATTCGTGCTCAGCAAATGAATGCCCCCAGCTGGACTCGAACCCGCGACCGCTGGCGCAGAAAGTAGGGTTACTACCAACTGAGCCAAACGTGTCATTAAAACTAATAATAGCTAAATATCTATCTTCTGTGAAAATAAATGCTTTATAAATAAATACAGCTTAGTTTCCTCGCAATACATTTTATTACGGTATCAAAGTTTAAAATATATTCGAGTATCGATTATCGCTTATGCAAGATTTCCTTATTCTCGAAAATGTTATATTATACGCTATTTTGCTCGTCATTTGACATGAATATTTTTAAAAATAAGTTGCTAAGCTTTCATAGTCGCGAACTTTTTTATGATAATGTGAAACGAGATATTTATGGTATTTTTAATACTCATACTTTTATGATAAATATATAAGTGTGTTTGTTTGTAGTTTTCAGGGTAAAATAAAACGATGTGTTTCTGTATGAGGGGAATTGAAAGTCTGTAGCACTAAATACCGCGAGAAATAATTCATTCTAGAACGTGTGTTATAATAAAACTCATAGAGGGAATTTATTGTTAGGTATTTTATTTTGATATCGTTGTCTAGACGGATAAAGATTTGTTTCTGTACAATAGGAAGGAACTGGAACGTCACTAGTATTGAATAGTCTATAAATTATATATTACTAGCAGGATGGGATAAGATAAAATTTAGGGCTATAAGTATTTTTGATGCCAGGTCATAAGAAAAATTAATAATTGGTCTAAAAATAAAAAAAAAAACTAGAGAGGGTACCCTCATCACCCTGAAGAATAAAAATAGCCTGCGGCCTATTCTCCGACTTACCAAATATACACAAAATAAATATATAAAATCGGTATAGCCGTTTCAGAGGAGTTTGATGACAAACACTGTGACATGTGATTTTTATATATTAAGATTTTTATTATTAGTTGACCTACCTAACAGTTTTATATTTAAGTAAGCTTTGTAGCCAAAATATAGGAAAATATAGTCATATTCATATACTAATACACAATGCATTTTTTTTAAATTGCTCAGTTTTAGTATTTGACTATTTGCATACATTTTGTTACCAGTAGTTGATGTCATCTGCGTGATTGGTGTCTATGCGTCATGAATAAATCATTTCGGATCATGACGCGGATGTTTAAATGGCAATGCATCCTACTTTTCATGACAGCTAAAGCACGTTCAATTTATGCTCTTTTGATTATGAACAAAATATGTATTAAATGACTCAGCCGCTAATAGACCCTAAATCGTAGTTTCTTGTTTAATGCCCAATAGAGAAAAAAAAAATTCTGTGTAAAAAAGGACCAAAAACGCCGAGTAAAGTTCGGTCAGATTATTTTTACCAGTCTTATGATTACACAAATATGTTTAAAAGTTCACTTAACTTTAATACCAATTTAACTATTTTAACTTTATATCTTTAACTGTGTAGAGTTAAAAATAAACTATATTTATCTATAAATAAGTTTGTATTAACTATTATTAGAACTACAACTTGTCAATCAAAGCTATTCGTTTTTGTACATTCCGGATTGTTGAGAACACAAAACAAACAATTTGTCTTAAAGGTACATCCCTAATGTATTTTGCTGAAGCAATGATGTATAGCTGAAAGTGCGAGTAAACAGCTCCGGCTAACACAATTAGAGCTAATGGAGCGTCTGTTTGTTCGTTCAGACCTTGTTACGTAATACGTTTTAAACTTCAACCTTTCTAAAACATTTTTCTTTTTTTGTTTGTTTCTTGTTATCGTGACGTGTAGTGCAGTTTTGTTATAAACGGGTCATGGCTATGTTACTTACAAGTGTTCTGCGTATTTTTAATAACATTTTTATTATATTGCGATTAGAATTGTTTGTCTTAGTAAATAAAATACTGCTTACTTACTTAATGTATTGCAAATACAATGCTCTCGTTGAATTATTTTTGTAGTGAAAACTTCTTTAGCGGCGTTAAGCACTTTTGTGGGATGGGTAAAAACTGTGAAACTCGCGTCAGGACACGTGGGCTGATCGAAAATTCGTAAGACTCGTAAGACTCGTAAGATCGAAATCGAATCGATTGTTTTCTTTCGATTTTCGATATTTTTTCAATAATGACATGGGTGTCATTTTCGAGGTTTCTCGGGGTGCTGATTGCGAAAATGAGGTCCATTTTCAAATCCAAGATGGCGAACATCCGGTTTTTTTTTCAATAATGACATGGGTGTCATTTTCGAGGTTTCTCGGGGTGCTGATTGCGAAAATCAGGTCCATTTTCAAATCCAAGATGGTGGACATCCGTTTTTTTTTCAATAATGACATGGGTGTCATTTTCGAGGTCTCTCGGGGTGCTGATTGCGAAAATGAGGTCCATTTTCAAATCCAAGATGGCGGACTTTCGGTTTTTTTTTCAATAATGACATGGGTGTCATTTTCGAGGTTTCTTGGGGTGCTGATTGCGAAAATGAGTTCCATTTTCAAATCCAAGATGGCGGATATTCGGTTTTTTTTCAATAATGACATGGGTGTCATTTTTGAGGTTTTTCGGGGTGCTGATTGCGAAAATGAGGTCCATTTTCAAATCCAAGGTGGCATACATCCGGATATTTTTCAATAATGACATGGGTGTCATTTTCGAGGTTTCTCGGGGTGCTGATTGCGAAAATGAGGTCCATTTTCAAATCCAAGATGGCGGACATCCTGTTTTTTTTTCAATAATGACATGGGTGTCATTTTCGAGGTTTCTCGGGGTGCTGATTGCGAAAATGAGGTCCATTTTCATATCCATGATGGCGGACATCCGGTTTTTTTAAATTAAGCTATTCTCTTGTCTACTTGAGTAAATTTATTGAGTTCCCATGTTTATTTTACGAATTTCTTTACTTTTAAAATTACATTATGCTTTGGAAATTATTTAAGTGTTCATCGGATAAGAAAAGAAAAAAGATGAATTATAGGCCATAGGCGGACCATCTCAATACGATATCTCAGAGGTGGGAGATTTTCGCGCAGTAAAAATCTTCTTCTAAAATGTAAAAATGTTGTGTCACAGTGTTTGTTATCAACTCCTTCGAAACGGCTTGACCGATGTTTATGAAATGTTTTGTGTACATTTGATAGGTCTGAGAATAGGTCGTAGGCTATTTTAATTCCCCTAGGTGATAAGGGTGGCCCTCTCCAGATTTTTCATATTTTATTTTTAGGGGCGAACCCGAGTAGACCAGATTTTTCATATTTTATTTATCTAGGGGTGAACCCGAGCGACGTAGTTAACGTTCAACTAACAGGGTTAACTTTGGACTGAGTATTTTTATTTAAATCCAAACCACGCAAAAGGTAAAAAATGGTAAACAATTTTTCTCTGATAAAAGCATTCAGGCATACCTAGGGCAAACCTAATAGTGGCTATTAAGCAACCTAAATCTGTTTGATTTCGCGAGCCAATGTGTGTTGTATGAAACTATTTCAACAAATTAATGTCGACTAGTGATTTACACGTGCAATTTAGTATTTAGGAATTAATCTAAAATTATCGTGTGTTACGTAACAGACTACGCTAAATTAAAAATTGTAATATATAAAATAAGAAAAGTCAGAGCATTGAATTTTATTAAACAGTTTAAACACTTATAATTAATTAGAATAAGCGGAAATATGTCAACTGTTAAGGTCTCAATCTTTATAACCATGCTTTATAATGTAAAAGGCGCTGTCACATTGCTTTTCAGAACTATCATATATACATTTAAAATTAGCTATAAATAATAAATAAAAAAAGAGTGTGTGTGATCTTTGAAGGCTAAAGGGTATCAATAATAAATGAATCCAATCTTATATAATTTAAGATATCATCTTCTTAGAGTGATCTTACAGTTTTATCATCTATATCAAACCACAGGTCTTATCTTTCGTCTACACTCTAGAATGTTAAGTGTCATTCGATCTTACTATAAAATTATAGAAAATTCTATAAGCATTAATAAAAAAGCGAGAAGCGAATCCCAACTTTGATAAATGTTTTTTTTTAATTGACAAGTATTCTGTTACAGAAGATACCCGTTAATTAAATAAACGATTTAATCGACCTTTACAGTATTTATTTAAAACTATACATATAACAGCAAAAAGAAAATAATTTTGTTGGTTTATCCATCGGCGAAGGAAAAACGTCGTGAGGATAAACAAGCAAGTTTTTGCCTACTGCCTGATCCCCCTCGTATTTAAGAGAGGCCGTTAAAAAAATGGGCTGAATACAACCATCTTCACAAAAGCAGGTTAGCAATGAGCATATGACAATATTTTTTTTTATATTGTTCCATGTCTAATAGGCGTGCCATTTAGGCACAGTTAAGTTTGCAAAATATATAAGTGCCAGTGAATAAAGAGCATTTAGTACGAGAAGATATCAGTTAACTAAAATAAGCTAAAAGAACAGTTTTTGTAGTTTGGATTTAACGAAGCAAATTCGAAACGGTACTAATAATTAATTAGAAATATAATATTATCTTTCAATAAACTCTCATACGGAATAACATTTCTGAGGCAAACAGTAGAAAATTATAACTTAATTACATTAACGCGTAGATACGGAATGCCTAATCAATATAATCTAATTAGACGATTGCTTTTGGCTCTATTTATTCAGTTACACGTGAGTTACGAAATTGATATCTGGCATTGATTAGTTTTCTTTGGCACGTAGTTAGCAGGCTTTTTAGAAACTAACACTTTAAAATTTAGGTTTTAATTGAAATTTAGTTTGAAGGTCACCTTTATGTTATTACTTTATTGAAAGATGATAAAAAATGGTTAAATCATTGGAAATTTTTCAATATTAAATAAAATAGGATTTTAAGAACGATTACACAAAACGTTTATTTGTAATGTAATGTGCTATGTGAAATAGACTGAGTTGTTCATTCTTTTGTGGTAGACTTCACGTTTTTTAAGAACTAGTAAGTTAGAAAGTTTTTAAGACGCGCAGGTTCCGACGATATTTCGACGGATTCATAATGAAAATGTTTGTGAAGTTTTCTATTGACTGATCAGAAAACTCAGATATTTGAGTTTGATGATGTTGCACACATTATTAATTATGCTAATTATTAACGTGTGAAACAACACGTGCACAATGTTGTATTTTAAATAATTTCATGACAAATACAAGAGCAACTGTAGAGTTGTCCATCAGTCTTCGTAGTAAACAAATTAGGCTCGATATTTATGTAAACTTTACAATCTTTGTGCCCTGCTACAAACAACTAATACCGTCGATTAATAACACAACATGGATTGCAACTAACATTTACTAAATAGACTTCAGAATAATTTAAAGTGGTTATGATTTACATTATAATAACAACACAATTTCACTTTCTAGGATATAGAGTGAAACTGTCGTCTTTGTGTTTCTCTTAAGTGCTTGGGCGATAAATGGTAAGACACTGATATGGAGATTCATACAAAAATCGATGCACTCGTATCAAGTATTGCCTCAAAAGCGTGCTACTGTGCCATCATATTAATAACTAAAGATAGAGATCAAGCTCCTAGCTTTAAAATGACGTAATTTCCATAAAAACTTTCATCCCCTTACAACCCCTTTTTCGCATTGAAAAGTAGCCTATGTTCTTTGACATTTCTCAAGCTCTACTATCTGTGTACCAAATTTCATTAAAATCGGTCCAGTAGTTTTGGCGTGAAAGATAGACAGAGAAACAGAGTTACTTTCGCATTTATAATATTAATAAGGATTTAAACCAAGGTTTAAAGTGTAAAAAATAAGATTTTGTGTTTTTATCACGTATAATTCAAAACATCAAAATATCCGAATCATTTAGTCAAGTAAAATAAGTAGGTATCCACTCAAGTAAAATAATACATCTCTCGTCAAGATCCTTCAAAGATTACTCATAAGGGTATTTTGTACGGCTTTGAGAGAAATAATATATCTGTAATAATTAAGATAAGATTGTAATATAAGAAGCCTCCCAAAACGATAACGTAAGCCTATTAGCAATAATGAGCGTACCATGATTCCTATAATTAAAGTATAACGCTGTAGAAGTGGCATGCAGTGTATAAGATACTAGCGATTCTTCCTCGCTCCGCTCGCTTTTCCCCCAGGTACATTTTAACGCTTAGTTTAGATTTCTCAGAGATAAGTTTCGCGCAGTAAAAATATCCTATATGTTGACCCAAGTAGCCATCATTTTAAGTACCAAATTTCATCAAAATTTGTCTGTTTTCCATAATACGTTCCCAGACAGACATGCATACATAAACAATTTAATAAGATGTAAAAAAAAATTACGTGGTATAGTATATATATTCTCTAATACATAAAAATCTCGTGTCACAGTGTTTGTTATCGAACTCCTCTGGAACAGCTGGACCGATTTTTATGATTTTTTTTGCGTATATTTGGTATATCTGAGAATGGGTCCTAGGCTATTTTTTACTGTCATAGGTGATAAGGGTGGTCCAGATTTTTTATATTTAAACTATTTTTTTTTAATTTTCTTATGATTTGGCATTGAAAAATACTTGTAATCCTAAATTTTCGTCCTTCTACCACCAATCACTATTTTTTAATAATGATTAGAACGCGGTCGGAGCCGCGGGAATTGCTGGTAGATATAAAGAGATGCATATATAATTAAAGTAAGACACATATCATTTCTACTTTTGGTCGTTCTAAAATATTATTAATCTTCAAAAAAGATTTAAAAAAATTATAAGCTCTTAACGCATTAGGCTTAATCGATGTATGAAAAAGCTTAAGTAGATTGATTTTTGATATGTGTTTAATCTGTTAAAGACCAGAAGAATCTTATATAGATTAGAAAGATCAAATGGTTATTGAGCTCCTTTTTAACATCCCACTGCTGTGAAACGGTTACCTTTCAATAAGAATCGGGCCTTAGTCCCCCACTCTAGCCAAGTGGCGGTTTTCACATATCTTTTGAAAATTCTACCCAGACATGCGGATTACACGATGTTTCTTCACTGCTAGAGAAGTGGTTATCATTTTGAAATTATACGTACGTTGAAATACACGAAGTGCGTGACCTGGGATTTGAACCCGCTTCACTTATGTCTTAAGCAAGCCCGTTACTGGGCCACTACTATACCTAATATATTACTCTACTACTGTTTATTATTTTAGTTTGATTTTAAGTTTTATTATTAAAGGGAAATCTAATACTCTTTAGATTGAACACGGAAATACCTATGATTAATTGCTAAGGTCTCAGGAGGAAAAAGTAATTGTATCGGTTTTTATCGGATTAAACATTTTAATTTCGAATTTCTACGACTCGCATCTCCTTAACGCTTTAATTAAAATTTTATTTAAAAATACAAAGTTGGTTACAGATGAGACGTATTCCTGAATATCATTTACAAATTTCGTTTTTAGGATCACAATATTACTGGTAATGTAAATATCACGTCCTACTTACGATAGTTTAGTAATAATTTTTAAATTACGTGTCACTTAAGTTATGGACGAATAAACTTTTATATTTTATTTCTTAAAATATATTTATACATATAAATAAATGAATAAATATGTTGGAACATTATTACAACAGCGCCATCTAGTTCCGTGGTAAGCTAGGAGGCTTGTGTAACGGGTACCAAATAGTTGATATACTACACATATATAAATTGTAAACATATACATATTATAAATATAAACACCCATGACTGGAGTACAAACATTCGTGCTCAACAAATGAATGCCCCCAGCGGGACTCGAACCCGCGACCGCTGGCGCAGAAAGTAGGGCCACAACCAACTCACTACGTTTGGCTAAACGTGCCGTCAAATATATAGCCAAAGTTTGGATGATGGATGTTTGTTACTCAATCATGCCAGAACTGCTAAACTGAACAGATTTGGATAAAATTTGGCAAAAAGGCAAATAAATACCTTTTAAAAGGTGATAGGTTACATTTTTATCCCTGAAAATGTACGTTCGCTTTACGAGCGCTCTGTGGTTTCGTGACTGAGTCGATATATTTCATGAGTATTATAAATACAAAGTAACCGAAGCTAATAACAATATATAATCACAAAATTTTTTATAAAAGTCTACCAAGACTTGTTTCTAAACAAGGTTTTAGATAATAATCTATAAAGTCTATGGGTATTGCGGTCCATTGATTAGGTATTTTATAAACGTGCAATGCTGTGACTATGATAACAGCACTAGCATGTCTAGTGTCTACCTAGTGAAATTTTACATATAATATTCATGTGTTAAAAGATACAAATTTATCCACCAAAACTACTCGTAATCCATGATATTATTGCTAAGAAAGTCTCCATAAAATCTAATAAAAAATATGCAAAATGACTTCTTCATTAAGCAAATACTAAAAAAAATTTACTAGTTTTGTCTTGCAAAGAAATGTATTTGCAACCGGTCCTTCTTAACCGATGATTGAAAACAGTTTATAATACAAGCTGAGCAATTAAAATATTTAATTTATTCACATAAGTCTAGCGAATGCAAAATGTTTCCTAACTATTCGATACATATCAAATAAAGTGATTTAACTACTTGGTGGAGATCGGGCGATTATGTTATGCTAACATCGGATGGGATATGAAACGAAATGGGACAGGTTGGTCGAGTATTGCTTCTAGTCCGCTTCTATTATGTTGGCTTATGTTTATCCAAGACCTTCTCAAGGAACTGTTTCCATTGTACGATATTATTCTTAGGTTTCGTCAGGCAAAACCCTTCTTCTTATGGTGAATTTTTACAAGCCTATTAAAAATACAAAAATGTTTAACCTAAAAAAAATAATTACTTTTGATGACACTTGTGAAAGGACAAGGTAGTTTCATAAGAGATAATATTATTATTATACTTATTTTGAAGTCATAATAAGAGTGTTTATAGAAAATTACCTTTAAACCTGTACAAATGAGAAGTGTAAACAGGTAGAAACAGAAGAACTATATCATATTATAATTTAGGTATAATTTGCTATTTTCGTTATATAATATATTACATAATTATTATCTCGTTATTTGATCTTTAATATCGTTATACAATGGAAACGAGTCTCTACGTAGTGGCAGCTTCAGCAAATATTTACCTTCCATTATCTTTCACGCGACCGGCATCTTGACGGGATGGATCTGGGATCGCGTGAGGCAAATTCATATTATCTTGATGAAAATTTATTGATATCTTCGATAAAGTATTGCAGGAACGCAACCTTCATTAAGTTTGAACGCTTTGGCACCTCGCTTTTAAATTAATGTTATTGCGTGTGAAGGATGAATATAGGCTGATAACATATATTTGTGATATGTAAAATTTATTGAATAGATAGTTATTACTTTATGGAAGCTGTTTTAATTGATACTAGTTTTACTAGTTACTGCTACAACTTAAAAAAATTGCTTGCATATGATTTTATTTATAGTATAGGTACGATTTTCTTCAAATATAAACACTACCTACACGTTTTCTGTCGTTTTATATCTGGTATTAAACAGTCGAGTAGCGGTAAAGTGCGGTGTTTTATTAACTGGTAGATATTAGTTATACAGTCGAATAAAGTATTTATTATACTTTCACAAGTTATTTTTTTAATATTCAAGTACCTAGGTATCTACCTATTATGTTACGATGTACTATTTGTAATACGTGTACTTCACTACATAGCATAAAACAAAGTTGCTTTCCGCTGTCTGTCTATCCCTATGTATGCTTAGATCTTTAAAAGTAAGTATCGGATTTTGATGCTGGTTCTATTTATTAGATTGAGTGATTCAATAGTAAGGTTTTTATGTATAACTAGCAGAATCCGCAGCTTTCCTCGTGGCTTATGTCGAGACGAACCCGAGCGAAGCGAGGGCGAGACGCTAGTTCAATTAAATGAAAAAGTCTATCAACACCTATATAACAAATATTACCATTGTGAAGCAGTATTAGAACTCATAAATTATTAAAGTCAATTACCTAATTGATCATAAACCGAAATAAATAAATAAACGTCTCCGTCACAAGGAAACCGTTTCAGTACATAAATTACAATTATAGGTTTCATAACTTAGGCTGCCTTATTTACGATTGGTCAAAGTATATCAGGTTAAGGAAATGCAACAGAAGTGCCTGATAAATGAAAGTCGTGATAATATTCTCCAGTGTTTCCTAAACTTTTTGTGTAAGCGATTTTTTATTACAATTCGACGGATATTCTTTCGTCGTCGACGTTAGTTTACTTACACCAATATCAAAAATAATTGAAACAATTCGTTTATTTTTATGAGCTTTTCCATCTTATTTATATATTGTGAGTTGAAAGGATAAAATGTAGTATAGAGAAATACTATGTCGTAGAATAACACGGAGACCTATGTTTGATAACTAATTATGTCGTTTGTTACAAACATTATTAAAAATCTTTTTTTTTATTTGACTGCATAAATATCTCTTTTTTTTAATTTCTAATTAGCTATACATTTTCAAATATAGCAAATTTTATCATATTCCTTCGATTTTTTCTGTGGAACAAAAGTTTGAGAACCATTGGTATGCACGAAGCAATCTCTCCGACAATCACAATGTTATTGAATTCTCCATTCCGCCTACTACGGGTTAAAGTTTAGGATGGATTTATGAAGCAACTGTTATAAGATGGTATTCGAATAATGCAAACGAGCCTTATTGTTCAAATACACGGAACCGTCACGAATTCAAGACGCCTGCATTTGTTTATGTAATAACATATATGCACGAATAGAATTATAGATTTGTAAGAATGAAGTCGAGTATCGATCTCGTTTTTCTCAAGAGAATCTAATGCTTATTAACAATATACTTGAATGTAAGCCTCTTTGTTGATTTTTGATAAGATAATCAATAAAATTCTATACTTTTTATCCGGCATCTTATTTTGGATTGACATACTGACATTGGCTAACTTTTTATCACTTAAACGATAAGGGCTTTTATGAGATACATCCTTGAATTTCCACGGAAATAGCTCATATGTGTAATCTCCATGTTAACTTGATGTGATACTTATTTTATTTATATTCGTATTTATGTATTTACACATCTTAATTAATATTATAAACTCATATTGAAATCTGGGATTAATATGAAAATGCTGTGTTTTAAAGCTTAAATAACATAAATAGACTTTTGCAGCTACAATATTGGCGCATAAATGTCGTAATTTAGATACAAAGTACACGGTTGATGTAAATTACTTGTATAGCTTTGTCAATTATTTTTATCTATCGCCCGTTAATAATTGATTTACACAAAATAATTAAACACTAAAGTGTAAGGAAGTGATCTAGTCCAAGAGTATGGCGCAACGTACCGGTATTCGTGGGCGAAGTAATAGCGCTCTATTTGTACGACGATCAACAAATTTTATATATTTCAAATATAAATTCGAACATTACTGCGTGTATGTATCGCAATATTTTCAAAATACAAAGCGTTTATAGTATCTTTCTTTATTTATTTCTCTCACAATTTAAAAACATCGTCGGTCTTCGCTAGCAATTGAATTAATTTTGTATACAATAATGATGGCGCTATATTTAGAGAAATTTAGTAGTAAACAAAATTAATTAATAATTATATTATATGATTTGTACTTATCAAACACAGGAGTATTCTAATTTACAAGATAAAACATCCTATTTTTCTTACGCGACGTTACGATATATGAACTTAGTAGGCCGTCTCTTAACACGGGCAAGAAATTGTCTCACGCCTCCACGCTAACAAATAACCGTAGGATGTGTTTCCCATTTGACGAGCTCGTACAACCCATTCATACATTTTTGTAATCATTTTAAAAGCATAATATTTCCTTAGATTTACGAGAATATGTGATATTTTCCATTTAAAAAAAAAAGATTTTGGGCGATATAGTATAAAAGCGAAAATCCCTCATCGCGAAATATCGAAAACCGTTGTACGTATAAATATAAAATTCGCTAGTTTTTTATAATGTGGTTTAGATATTATTCTACACTTACTGTGTATTATAATATCTCAACCATATTCTAGCGGATTCGGCTAATACTACAAATGATACGACTCAAAAAATAGGTTTCATTTCTGATGTCTGATGATAATACCTATATAAATGACGAAATTAAAATTTAGTTTAAGTATGTACACGTATAAATGAATTGTTGTAATTATTTGCACTAAGTAACAGCTGTTAGCAATTGCGGTACATTACTTTATAGTGTTATAGTATTTGAATATTGCTGCATAAACAAGTATGGAAAGCGATGAAGTAAACTCTATAAAACGTCGGTATAAATATGTTCTGTTTATTTATTGAATCCTCAACATGATTTTTGGGTACAAAGACACATATTACCATAATGCATACGGATGCGACACCTCGCTTATAAACGTCACTGACATGCGTGGGCGCATCTATACAAAGCTAATATTGATTCGTTTTAAAAAATAACGGCTATTCACTGTCATATTATCATATATTTTTAAGAAAATACCATTGCATTCAATTAGACGTACTTCTGGATTGTCGCGACGTGATTTATAAACCTAGTAGAGTTAGTGCGTAGGCGCCTGTTATCTATGACTGTCACCGTCGGGCTACCGGCCACGTCGATATCTCGTCATGTCCCGAGATAAGCCAATACACGCTATTAAATACACGTTTTATGGGTGCCGCTTTACGACCGCCGTACGTTCGGATTGGGAACACGGAAGATTGTATTGTTACAAACTTAAAACCATTAAAGTCCGCCGATATGAATGAGAGGTTGTGAAGACAATGGTTAACATATATATGCACTTATATTTCTTACTGACTTTCAAAAAAGAGGCTGTAATATATTCAACCGGTTTTATTACATAGGTATTTTTCATTAAGAATTCAGGTCAACTTTGTATAAGTATATAAATACACACGAAAAGTAAATAAACTGAAGATATTTTTTTTGTAAATGGTCTCGTCTTTTATAAACATCTGATTAACTTGTTTATTTTGATATTCCAGTGGAGTGCTTTAGATCGTTTAATGAGATCGAGAAGTATTGAAGCAATAACTCTGACAGATGTCACAAGTATGAAAATAGAGTTGTCATATTCATAAACGAATGATCGTCATCTTTTATAACTATGGTGCTTTAATTTTCTAGGTACTTACGTTGATCGATTGAAGTACCATAGATAATAATGTGAAGCATTAATAATTATGTATCGGACACAATACAGTTATTCATTTCATATCGAGTGATGTATATATTCATTATTTTAATAGATGCGATTGTAATTTAATTTGTATAACTTAGTGAAATATCGAAGTTCGATAATTATATTCCCGCGTACATACACGAAGTACCTGACCCAAAAACGTCAGCTGTCGCATTGAGTCAAGAGAAAAATAATACAATTCACATAAGGACATCCGGGCCTTGGGTTCTATCTCCGAATAAATAACTAATAAAGTCCGATAAGGCAGTCTCTATGGAGGCCACTTAAAGAGATTGCCCTGAGGCCTGAACTCACCGAATTTACTCCCAAGAGATAGAGTCGTGTTAATATGAGTATTCTCTTCGCAGATACTAGCCAAAGTGCCGAAATAAATATCGTTAAGTACAAACGCGGCTGTCTAGAGCAGAAATGCTAAGCGGTATATATTAGGGAGGCGAGATAGCGACGTCAGATAAGCAAAAATAAAAGAAATTAATTTGCCTTATCTCCTCTTCCACTGCATTTGTACAAAACGTCCCATTAAAATACTTTCTTGAAATACGTGGCGAAATTCCCAATGTCTGGTTTAGTCAATTAAAAAGTCGCCCGTAATGGTACAGACCAGTGGCAAGTCTTAGCTTAGTTAAATGTAATTATATCCGTACTTTCAACATTCTTAATAACTATGTAAGCTTTTTGATCAAAGTTTCCTACTGTAAAGAAAAACAAACGATATTTATCCATGAAGGCTTATACAAATTTCGAAAGACTACAGTTATATTTAATTCATGTGCTTTCGTTTCGTTCTATTTACGCTGTCACAATGACCAAGCTCACCTACAAACATTCGGTTGATAAAACTTAACTCATGAATAATTCGTAGTTTAATCTATCCACTTTAAGATACTGCTAACTTATTTATTGCATCCGAGTTTTGGGACTAATTTATTACAGAGTAGGATATTAATAGTATACAGATCAAGATTTTTAGAGAAGAAATAGATAAGTAGCGAGCCGCCATTAATTTATTAAATGTAATTACAACATTCGTATTGAATAGAAAATATTTAGAAGTCAAATCTCAGGTTTTAACTAAAAAAATATTGTAATCATTTACTAAGTCTATCAAATAAAATATTATAAAGTAGGTAAATATTTCATATGAAATAATCAGTTATATTGAATATCATGTGATTATGTGTTCATGTTAAGACGTCGTCTTCTAACATTGTTTACCTCTTGTTATGCCACTTACGTCAAAGTATCTGAAACGTGATCTGCGTTCTCGAAATTCTCTTATTACTTACTCATGGGCTGAGTGACTCTTCATTCAAATGCTTGCACCCTTCAAGGTAACTTAGTAAAATCAAATATTATCCTTGTTATCCTTGTATTTTATCTATAGTATGTATATTAAATAAAAGCCGGATTTTTTCTCGGATTTATTATGATGTTTCTGCTGAAGGTTTTAAGCTTTGTAATCATAGTCGGGACCGAAATGGAAGATATTGAAAAATGTTAAGAGGTAATTTTGTTTAAATTTTCAAAAATTGAAGTAACTCTAAAAAAATGTAATTTATTGTATCATGACTCTGCTTCCACTTAAAAAAATCTATGTTAAAACATAAGTGGGAACGTGTTTGTGTTAGTTTATCCTCTTTTGTAGTATTTACTAAATATACATGTATACTGTTAACATATTTGTTTTACGTCAACAAGACTCTACATGAAATACATAAAACTATATATAAAGCGTATACTTCAAGCTCCACTGTTTATCGCGTGTCGTACTTACACTTAACTATTTTGTATTATTTATTGTTTTACTTCAGAGTACTCATTATAATTATGTTTATCAACCGACTTCCAAATAATTATTCCATTAAAAATTATGTAGATATATAAACAATATACTTATATATTATAGGTATACATATAATATATCAATACATATATAATAATTAATCTGATAATTAAGGAGCAACCTTTTCTAACTGAATATATGTTGATTTGTGTAATTCTAATAATTCTATAGATATATGCAGAGTTTTTGGTACTACACCTGTGCATGAGAGAATTATTGGTACAATCTTTATCGAGTCCTGGCGCCACATGTCTTTTTCACATTATTAAAAGAATATTGACGCTAGCATAATGTGATAATAAACCTGCACTGCAACAGTTGGAACAAATAGTACAGAATAATAACAACATAGCTTTTTTTACCATAAATTAAAATTACGTTTCCAGTTTCGATTATAAAAAAAATTTTTAGAGCACGCCGTAATTTATAAGACTATAACCGTAATTTATAAGAAGCCGTAATTTATAAGACTATAACAAAAGTAAAGTGTAAGTCACGGGAATGATTGTAGATAGTGCACATCTGCATTTAATTTAATATCGAAGACGTTAGAAAATTAATGTGCCTGGTGTGGGGACAACGCTAATGATTTTATAATATTATTGTAACAGGCAAACTATGAAACTTTTTAAGGTGTGTTTAAATAAGGCGGTAATTTTTATAATACTCTCAAGTCTCAAGCAGTGAAATTTATTCCTATTTATTTCTTTATATTAATTAATATGAACTATAAGTATACAATTATAATTCTATATTTATTTAAACGAGTATAACAGTAAACAAATACCTAACAAGGAAGAATTACAAAACATTAGAAATTAAATGTAAGCCACAAAAGTTCATATCCCTAATTAGCAATTACTTCAACACAGCACTTATGTTTGGAAACGAAAAGATTAAAATAGGGTGGGTGGTGTTTACATAATATTATGTAAGACTTATACGTATACCGCAATAAAAAGGCAGTGGTATCCCAGTGGTAACGCGCTCGCTTGGATAACCGAGTGATGCGGGTACAAATCCGGGACTCGTACCTCTGATATTTTCATGTGTGAATGTCATTTCCATCATGATTACAACTTACGGTCTTAGGAAAGGTGAAGGAAAACTTCGTTAGGAAACATTGTGGAAGGACGTAGTAAGTTGTCGAAAGACATGTGAAATCCGCACTTGGCCAGCGCGGTGGATCTAATCCCCTTCGGATTGAAGGGAGGCCCGTGCCCAGCAGTGGGACGTTAAAAAGGGCTGAATATAATACTGCAATACAAAATACAAATATTACCTTAAATAATGCGGAGATTTTCCTACAAGCACCTGAGACTCCGGTTAAATTGGATTGGAAAATATTGGAGTATCGATCGAAATTCAGTAATGTAATTCACAGGACCTATTTATGCATTGCAAAAACCGAATTGCAAAATTTTGATTTTCTCACTTATTTTTTTATTTGGTTAAAAAACAGGATATATTTTATAAATTCTATTATAATTTATAAACATAAGTCAATTATGTTCTCTTTGATTACAACTACATCAATCTAAGGTTGGAGTTACAAATAAGGTTAGTAGCGAACATAATCTATCTTAAACTCCAGTTATTTATTAGAATTCCCTAAATTACTCATTTTGGCTTGTTCATTAAGTTAGGTGGGAGGGAATGAACAAATTATACTCGGAGGAGCACTCAATTATCAGCAACGCTAAGCCACTGGCGTTCTGATAACGTACCTAAAGTGAAGACAGACAAATCTACATTACGGATCTGGATTCTGCGAATGAATCCACCATCTACTGTCAATCCCTGTTTTAATTTATAAATCGGGTTAAAAGAAGTGATTGTTGGTTAAAATGGTTAAAAGAAGTGTTTCTTATGGCTTGATCGCAACGATTTGCTGCTTTTGTAGTTTTATTCTAGCTTATATATCAATATAAGACTAGACTTGATTTAATTATTCTTGTATCATTTAAAAAAAGAATTTAATATAATCTAAGCGGAATGTGTACCAATTTTTGTGGGTAGTGTGTTTGTGGGTGGGTTTTGTTAATTTTATTTCTCAGATTTAAGAATTATTTATCTTATATTTTTTACTAGGTAGTTATCAACTTTAATCTTCAAAATATATTTTTTTAATTACATACATATTACATATACATACATACGATAGGTTTACATATGTACGTACATACGTATTTCGAAGTAGTATACAGAAAAAAATGATATAATAGAAAAACTCTGTCAGAGTAAGTCTTTCACCATAAAAAGATGTTAAAAAGATTTTTCACGCTTTTTCTATAGCTAAAAAGAAACTTGCGAATCCATTACTACCTTAACGTTAACTTGTAATATTTCAAAAAGGTGTTTTATATTTTATTTAATTGAATGAAGCCTGAATTTTTTTTTGATATCAATGAAGTGGATAAGTAAGATTTTTTTTTATAATTACGAATAATTTGTAAATATTGTCTTTACAAAAAAACTCGAGTGTATAAATTCAGAACAATTGCTTCAATCAGAACATATTTCTTTATTGAACTCAATGAAAAAGACACGTGAATTTGAGCACGATGAGATCATGATTATATTTGAAATGGCAATAATTGTCTTCCTCGCTTACATTCCATCCAGCTTCACATTACCTCCTATTATTTTATAAATTATAAACTAACTATCAAGGCGTTAGCGTCTAAGTATGAGAATGTGTTGTATTAATTTATTAGTTATATTTTTATGATTGGTACACAAATTATGTATTTTTCATAGAACTAGGAAACCTTTGTGGGTAAAAAATATTATTCCATTAAGAAAGTCTTTGTCTTGCTAAAGTAATGGAGCAAATAACACACGAGTTGCTCGAAGTAAAGGCAAGTGGAGATTAAATTGTTGCTATTGCGACGACCGCTTGATGTAGTGATTTAAGTAAATACAATCCACTCCGTAACACATTTATTTGTTTCAGCCCCTAATGGGGCTAAACATGTTCTAATTGATATGCCATTCAAATAAAATAAAAAAGTATTTTGCATACTTAATAAAACCTAGCCTTTTTTAAGTTTTTTTGTTTTGACTCCGCTAGGTCTATATATAGGTATGATGTGAGTCGCAAAGTCTACCAGTTTACCTGGTCTACCACCGTCACTAAATCTGAAGCAAATTAACATTTCCAAAGTAATTTAAATCAGGCATGTGCCTAAATCTATCCCAAAACTCACTCTAGCTAGTTAACAGTAACAATATATTATTATGTAAGTCAATAGTCAAATTACATATATCTTCAGACCTGTAAATTATAGTATATATTTCCTGTGTTTATGAACCAGTGTTCATGAACGCCTAGTTCAAATTACTAGACCTAGAGACTAGAATTTTGATATAATATACATTAATGTATAGTGAGTGTATCGTATAAACATTAGTTACAGTTACTTTTAGATTGTGATTTGATATAAAAATGGAAAAGTAGAAGCGAAATGCTCACCTGTGTCAACATATTATTTCCTTGAATTGTAGTGGTATTCTTTAACATTATTTTTATTATTTCCTTTTAGGTGATAACAACACTTTCGAAAGCGCAGCTAAATGGTTACATGAAAATAAATTTTGTAAATACATAAGATAAAGTGATTGACCTTACGATTAATTTGCCATTGGATAATTGATGGTGTTAACTGATCCGGTTAATTAAGAGTTCTGTAAGATATATTGATAAAGTGATAATCATTAAATTCGCTCGCTTGTTCCTTTTTTATACGGCTTAAGTTTTAAATGTAGCTTGTTTCACGATCTGAGAGTATTACCTACATAAAACGGTATAAATTATTTAAAATTAATGTAATTAAACCACAGATATCTTTGACAAAAACAAAAAGTACAGGTATAAATACTTATATATCTATTTATACGTACATCACTCGGGAACTGTTGGGTGGAATTTATAGGACTTTTTTTTACTGAAGAAGGTTATAATTTTCGTACAAAGTTTACATTTGTTTTATTTTAATTTAACGAATTTAACTAATATCGGTAAGGAATCATGTCTAGTATCCAGCTCTTTTTAAAGTACCTTCACTCGGCACCGACCACCTTTCATTATGAATGGTCAGGTCAGGCCATGGCACACTATGGCGGGTTCGGGTTGGCGGACTTCATATATCTAGTGGCTCTGGAATAAATACAAAAACTCTCAATAATAAAGTGACCGGAAAAGATACATAAAGCTATCTCTATTATTAAAAAATAATTTTAGTCTGATTGCCTTAATGCGAATTTTGTTCGACGGCTGTCACTCCAAGTATCCACTTACCTATATAGCGTGTATAAAAAATTCACATCGTACTTCTGGATAAATGAGAAAATTTCTGATATAGTGCAAATCCGAAAATAACGGTAATTGAGCAACGTTGAAAGTTTCGAGGGAAATGTAAATATTGACAGGGTTCCTGTCGCAATTGTACTGCTAGTTGACAGTGACGTCACGACCTCCTGTGCCCGCAGTGAATATTTTTAGAAAGGAAAAGCTCGTATAAACCCGTATAAAATAAATTGTTCTGTTTCCGAAAGCCGGCAAGTTTCGAACTTGGCGAGGGACGTATTTCTCAACCGGTGTTTGCGTCTGTTGACTTTTGCTAACTTTACGTTTGTTTATTCTTAATACCTACCACGTAATTTTAAGTGTTATTTTTAATGGACTTTAATAATTAACAAAAATATTATATTTACTTATTATATATAACTTATGAATATGTTTCCAAAGGATTCTGTAGTCCGAAAACCCACACTTGGCATAGGTACAATTCAATTCAATTCTCTTGTTAATGGCTTCAAGCGTGCCAGTTGAGCACAGATTACTTCGAACTCTCGTATTGAAGGGACGCATGTGCCTGTCTTTGGGACGTCAAAAAGAGCTAAATGCAATACTAAACAACTTATTATTTTATACGCATATTTTTATTTTTACAAGGACATGCTTATGTAAATAGGGAGGAAAATTATATTAACCTTAATACTTATCCATAAAAAAGTGTGCACGCTTCATAGCTCTTATTAGGAACGTGCGAGGAACTAGTAATAAGGCAATTTTTGATGATAGCAGTAGGTATTTACATAGATCATGCGAAGTTGGTATATTTTTTGACAACCTGCTTTTTTAAAGAATAGTGGAATAAAGAAAATATTTTAATATAATTTACAGGAAATAATTAATTATTATCAATAACCATTACTTATATAATTATACGATTTTAAAGGAATTAAAAAATATAAGCATACAGATAATAAATTACTTAGTTTTAATATTTAGTAGAAATTAGGAAATAAAATATTTGATGTCTAAATATGAAATAATTTCTTAACGAGTGGTACATATTAAGTTAATCGTTGTATCAATTATTCTAAAATAAGTATAGTTTTTTTTATATGTTGGGACATTATTACAACAGCGGCATATAGTCTAGTTAGGTACCTATATCTTTTATATTACTTGTTGGAATAGAATGAAGACAAAGACATTCTTCTTTAATTGTTAACTTATTTACGAATACTAATAATGATTAAAATGATCAATTAGAGCTCATACAAAAGCATTAAATCCAAAATTTAAATATGATAATCGACGTTTACGTGACCAATTTCAAAGGAGAACATTGCGTCAGTTAACCTCAGTCAAATTTCTTTCATGAATACATCAAAAGTTCAAATACTCCTCTTGAATTCTGATTAGGCACTTGTCATATGATCCGTACTATACATCATTGTTGAAACGACATCCAAATTAACTTGTCCTTATTGTAAATTGTCTTTTATGCGGTTGACCCAATTTATAATGTTTATTCAACGCAGCCTTCAAAATTATCTTATCTTGCGGTGTTTTTCACAGGACGAGGAAGCGAAGAAACAGTTGCCAGTGGTACCAAAATGCTGTGCAAGTGGACAAAACCTGTCTGTGACGTATGAAGATGGTAAATTTAAAACTGGATGCTCTCGATCCACACTCACTTTCCAACCGATATTCCATAAAGCTAACGAAACCCACATTTGGAGTTACGATAGCAATTTATTCGAGACAATCGTTGGAAATCCCTGCACATACGACAGGTAATTGCACGTTCAAGACTACTTAAACATGTTCATAATTTTCTTTAAAGCGTCCAAGTTTCTTTGCAATTTGTGTAGAAAATTTTTGCTAAGCTAAAACCAACTGCTAAACTTGTCCTATCATGTTCTTCAGATTACACTCTGTGTTAAAAACAAAAGTTATGTCTTTTTCATTATAGCACACATTTTTATTTTTAATGGCGAAAATTTAACTATTATAAAGAAAACGATTTGGTTTCGATAATTTAAAGTGACTTTTTATTCAAGAAATAGTTGTCGAATTTTGTTTCTATAGTTGCAAATGTACAGCCCCTCCCTTTAACTTCTTAAATAGTAACATTTAAAAAAAAGTTGTAATACTAGTGCTTTTAAGGAAATTTTACAGAAATAATTTGAGGTTTTTGAGGTACGAAAACTTTTGACTTTACGCATTCGACTACAAAATCATTTTAGTTTCTTATATAAATAATGGAAGGAATAACTATATTATATAGGTTAAATAAATACGAGGCGAGGGTAAGCCGTAGTACATTCATATATTTTCTTTCCGCAGATACAAATTAGAGCCAGACAAATACAGTAAAGATGAATTTTATCTTTTATTCAACGGCTCCCTATTCGTGCCATTTAGCAATCCACCCCTACTCGGTACGAGAGACTTTTGTATGGAAACATTTTGGAACGAGTCTTATCCAGCCGGGGTTACATTGCCTTTAGTATGTTTTTCGTCCCCAATAGAAGAAGTAAAAACTTCTGCTACCCTAATTGCCTATGCTACAGGTAAGCTCATTGTTTTCGTTTGATTATTCCTGGAATAAAAAGTCAAACCTTCGTACTTAAAGGTGGATTTTTTTATTTAATAAAACAATACCCTTATATTCATATTGAAGAAAATTATAAAAATCAATTCACAATTCAGAGAAATGTCACGGAAAAAACACAAAGAGGAGATTAAATGTGACAATGATTATTATTCCTACTTACTGTAGAGTAAATATAAATAGTATAAAATGGAAAAACATAAATAGCTATTCTGAAATAAATTATTACTAGTTTCTTTGTGCTTTTAATGAATCTGAGTTAATATAATTAAGTCTAACTAATTTGTTTTAGGTTTGATAATATCAGTGCCGTTCCTTTTGGCTACGGCGTGTGTGTATTTATTTATTATTGAGTTGAGAGACACACATGGCAAGGCTTTGGCATGCCATTCGATTTGCCTCGCTATAGCGTTCAGCTGCTTAGCTGCCACTCAATTAGCCGGACATGCGTTTCCATCTACTGCTTGTAACATAATGGGTAAGCTTAAAAGTAATTATACTACCCTTGGGGGTCCTTTATTTACCTTGCGGTTTGACGAATGGCGAAAAATGAAGTCCCTAAAATAACATCTCCGTCAAGACCTTTATTGATATCAGTCAATTAAAAAAACTGCAGAGAAATCAGTCCTTTTAATACTCTCAATCATACGAGTATTTGGGAAAAGTAACTTATATCCATGTTATGCGAACTTATTTTTGAAGGCGTTTTTATTACCACTACTATTAATAGTAATATCAAAAATTTGTAAAAAATTATTTATTTATTTTCAGCTTATCTCATCCAGTTTTCCTTTGTATCCTGTTTCTTCTGGTTAAATGTTATGTGCTTCGATACTTATTTAAACGTACGGTAAGATTTCGTATATGTATTAATTTGTTAGTTAAATATTATAAGTATTATAATAGGGTTCCGTAACCTAAAGGAACTTTTATAGAATCACTTCGTTGTATCTCTCTCTGTTGAAATATATCTAAAGAAAAGGTAATAAGTCGAAAATCATAAATTCTATTTCTTAATATTTAATGCTAGGGAACCCTCAGCGTGCGATTCAGAATCGCAATTGTCGTTATTTTTTTGTGTTTACCAACACCTCATCTATAATTAGTTTAAATTAAAATTCATTTTTTATTCTAGAAGGTACATACATTCATCAGTTAGCAGACGAAGTATGAGGCGAAGATTTGCGTGGTACTGCGCATACGCAATACTATTACCAGTTATTTTGCTCGTAGTAACAATTACAATGGACTTATCACCAGCTGTACCTAGTACATATTTAAAGCCTAACTTTGGAGTTAAAGGCTGTTGGTTCAAAAGTAAGTATAGAAATGTAAATATAAAATAAGTTACAGATGGAAAAACATTTTTAAGTTTATTTTACGAAAAAAGTATGAGAAACTAATTTATTTTGGTTGTAATTTACTTTGAAGGAAAAATAAATGTTTACATTTAATAAAATATATTATAAGCAAGTAAAATGTTTTCTTTGACTTCAAAAGCTTATTAAATTTTCTTTCTTGTAGCGGACCAGGCGGCATTACCTTATTTCTATGGGCCTGTGGCGGTCATCTTGTTTAGTAATCTTGTCATATTTTTGTTTACGTCACGAGCTTTTGCAAAGCATTATGATAAGCTCAAGGATGTTACACGTAAGTACATTTTAATAAATTATTTTTTGAAAGAAATCTTTTAAAAATTAGTTTTGTTTTATTTTTAACAACTTGATTTCAATGAATTGACCTTATTTTAATTTAAGTGATAGAGTGATATATTTAAGTTAGCCTGTAATACAGTATTATGATCATATCATATAAAAAAATAACTCCGAGATACATACATAACAACATTAAAAAATCGAACTTCTAAATGTTAAATAGGTACATATTTTTTTATATGCAGCTTTAGATTTAGCGCATTCAGACTTCAGTACATCAGACGACTGGGTCAGACTCGGTACGGTTTTAGGGCAGCCAGTACCAGTGCAAGAGCGGACCTCATCCCCACAACGGGATACGCATATAACCTACACCCAAAGATTGAAGAAGTATAAGAAAATGTAAGTCTTTTTGCTATTATTAAATTATTTTCTTTTAGACAGTGGTAGACCAGTGGTAGTGCGCTTGCACGAGTAGCCGAGTATTTTTTTTTATGGGACTAAGGGGGCAAACGGGCAAGAGGCTCACCTGATGGAAAGTGATTACCTCCGCCCATGGACATCTGCAACTGCTTGCAGATGCGTTGCCGGCCTTTCAGGAAAGAGTGGGAGGGAGGGGGGAAGGTAGGAGGAATGGAGCGGACTCTCACTTACCGGACGAAACACGACAGCATAGCTGTCACTTCACGCCGGTTTCCTGTGAGAGAGTGGTACTATACGGGACGTACCGGCCCATTCGGCTGCTACCCGAAAGTGACAAGCATGGCACTACCACTAGAAAGCTGATACAGGTTCCCACTTCATTATTTGATAAAAATAAACGCACTGAAGTTATGACACACCTAACACTTAGTCTGAAAAGATTAAATTTTAAAATAAATTGTCATTTTTATTAATCTTAAATATTATAATAATACATTATAAGTATTTTTATTAATGTTTTGAGACAGAAAAACTCATTTGCTTCCATATTCTCATATATTTTTAGTTTTGTTTTAAATAACTATAATCAAATCAAATAACTAATCTTATAATTGAGATTTTTATGTTTATAATTTGAATGAAGGCATGTTTAAATTATACTTTCAGTTGAAATCGAATTAGTTTCGTACTTCGAGCATTTTACAACTAATCTTATCCTGATGGTATAAAGAAATCTTTGAAATATAGAACATATTAGTCTAAGATCACAGGGCCACCAGACCTTAACTACTTATTTTTTTAGTAACGAGCATTATATATTTTCTACTGTAAAAATAAAAGTCTTAGTGACGGCAGTATTAAAATTCTACTTAAACCTTGCTAGATAATGGTATTTTTATGTTTTATACTTTATCAATTTGGTAAACTTTTAAATTATTGCCTAATCTGAAAGGCAAAAGGGAAAATCTGAAATAAAAAATCATTTTCCTTGTTTTGTTATAAAAGTAAAGCTTGTTTGAGTAAAATGTCTTGTTGCTAATGGGCGGCTTAATTCTATCTTCTAAAATAATTAATTATTTAAGAAATTTAAACACTGACCATTTAAAAATATTTATTAGAGACTTACTAAATATTTAGTTTATAAATGTACAAGTTACATATTCACCTTCCATTCTATTTTTGCTGTGTTAATAGTATCGATTTTCAAAAACCTACATTTGTATTAAAATTATAGGACTAAAATTATTAAATTATAATATATTTAATTACTGAAATTAACATAGATTTCGGACATGCTGCCTTCTGTCCGTCATAATGGGCCTATCTTGGGTCCTAGAAGTGGTGTCGTGGGCGGCGGGCACTGGTACATCTGCAGTATCAGTCTGGTCTATATTCGACCTCATCAACGCTTTACAGGGAGTCGTCATTTTCGCTATATTTGTTTTACAACAGCCCGTCCGTTCTATTGTTAAGGTGAGTTAATAATTATTATCATAGAGGTAAGATTTACCTTCAAATAATATCACTTTTGAGTCACATAAAAAATATTTGTTGTTAGTGTTAAATAAAAATACTCGAAATTACCTTCTAGTATTTATCTTATCAAAAAATACTTAATTTAATATTGTTTATTTTTATTTTATTATCAACTTGATAAAATTAATGAAATTTCTCACATGCAATTTTAATCTTTTATCATTATCGATTAGATAATTTAAAACACATTAATGTATACCCAAGGCATATATGCATAGGACATGGTCGATTTTTACAAGTAAATGTTAAATGATTAATGTTAACAATAAAAGCAAAGCCTGTGAAACATGTAGTCGGCCAAAGGACGTGACGGCCCAAGCAGCCATACACAAATGTCCCAAGTGAGTGTATGGCAGCTTCTGCTGGCTGTCACATCCGTTGGTCAACTATATCTTTCATAGGCTTTGGTAAAGGTAAGGTAAATAAAGTAACTAAAGATAAATGATTTATTTACCCTTTCTAAGAATCGAAAGTAGGGCCTACATAATTTATTATTCAATGATAATCATTTCATTGCCTTCATTCACGACCTTGTTATTTTATTATATACAATTCTTCAATATAATATAAAGATTATAAATATTGCATTGATTCTTTCTTCTACAGTTCTCAAAACTTTGCAAAACGTGCAAAAGGAAAAAAGATGAGTCAGAGTTGTCAGTGGTAAGTGATAGGAATAGCATCGACTGTGGTTCGGGGAGAAGGGACTACGTGTAGTGTTACAATGACTATGATAATGGACCATTTGTATGGAATAATTCAATGCGAGCGACGCGGAGACTGATATAGTAACAGTATTACCACACTTACCTGGGTTTGGATGAGTGCTTTAGAAAACATATTTAGAACCCCATTTATTACTATTTAGTGCTGTCTAATGCTTAACATTATTATATTTTTGATGATAACGAAAGTTTCAAGACCAAGTTTAATAAGTTTAGTTACTTTAAACCAAACACCTTAAATAAAAGTAGAAACTCTTAATCATATTACCTGTGATAGCGCCTGAAATTGTTTATTTGCATTATTTTCACAATTACTTATACTGTTTTCGTAAAGTTCCTCAGAAATGGCCCAGAAGGAGTAAAGTTTGTGATAAAGCGCACCGTTTCTCTGAATAGTAATGTATTCATGGAACAAACAATGTGTGCCAGGTAAATGGACCAAGAGAATAATTTGTATTCGTTTCCGCAAACAAAGGAATAAGTAATGAAAAATAAGATATTAAGATAGTTTTCTGGCTTGTTCCAACAGAAATTAACATTTTTCCATCTAGTATTCAGTGCCGGTACTCACTAATACGTTCATAATTTTTAAATTAAAGTTGCAACCCGTGATTGTCCTTTTGTTTTAAATTATAAAGGCCTTTCACTGAAAGAAATAAAAATACATTATATTATAGACAAATAACTGTAATATTTTCTTAGAAATTAACAATTTTATCAAAGATACACGTTATTAATTTTACATCAAAGTTTACACTCCAGTGTTACAAGAGTTGTATATTTATTAATAACGTTTGTCAACGTCTTCACTAAACTTTTGTTCCTAATAACGCTCTGTTACTAATAAAATAATATGCACAATAGATTGCTTCGTGAAATATTAGATGTGTTTACTGTTTAGTTAAAGTTACCAATTATTATGATAGGACTACTGTCCACTGAGGCTTTCTATTTTACGCTGTATTATAATAGGTATTTCTTTTCATTTACTTCGTTTTTGGCTTATCTTCATATAGAAATTTATTTCGCTCTTAAAAGATTTTTTTTTCATAGTTAAGTATATAGCATCTTAGTGGACACCAGACCTAAAAGCTTGTTGTAATGATTGTTAATATTAAATATAAGAAAAAGCATATTTTTATAAATAAGTAATACGACCAATAAGTTGACGTTTGGAGTGTAAGAGCAAGAGTCCGTAATATCTTAGAAAATGTAAAACGTGAATAAATTGATAATATATTAAGTTTTTTAGGTAACTATTTTGTTTTTTTATATTAAGAAAAAGAAAAAAATCGTATGTTAGTTTTTACAAAATAAGGAAAAACGTATGTAAGAACGTATGTAAAAACAAAATCATATTATCAAGTTATTCATGCAATATTTATCTGGCGGATTTTGAAGTGACAACTTTAGTGCCATAACAGTGTTAGGATAATATTAGAAAATATATGGTGCGATTAATTTCCTTTATGAGAACTAGTCATAAAATTGTAATTAACTAATATAAGATATAGAATTGTAAGTTATTAATTTATTTTTGTTTTTATTGTACAATGATAAATGTTTTCAAATATATTTTTAGTACATTAGCTGCAAGAATTCGTTTTACGTGTCGTCAACACGTATTTTTTTTATTTATATATTATTTACGTATTCGATTTCGATACATATTTAATAAAAATTACATAACTGTTTACATAAAACAAATTAAAATGACATTGAGGTTTACAAATATTTGGTTTGCTTCGGTCTTTTTAAGCTTATATACTTTGTAATTCATATAATATTTTAAAATGAAAGCTATTGACGCTTAAAATTGAAAAAAAACTATAATATATAAGACATTTTCATACAAAATGATTTTCCGAGACGTATGTATTCAGTCAAAACTTAACAAGATTTTTGTAACATCAATTAAAATACAATAAAAATGTATACCTATGTAGCAAACTTTATAATACAACAATTATTAAATTTGTTAGTCATTTTATTTTAAATTGTGTTCACTCATTTATCATTGAAAATTTGAGGAAAGCATATAATATATGAATCGAATTTACCTATCTATTAAAAATACTGTAACAATTTTTTTCATAATGGATCCGAATCAGTTTCATTCTTCTTTTTCTTTCATTTGTGGATAATAGCTTAAGAGCTAGTAACGTTTTCGAGAAAGCATTTCATTAAGGCCAGTGTTTAGATATGCTATTTCTCACACTCTCCCGGACATCATACGGGCTATCTGGCTGGCGGTAGTGGTTGCGTTCATCAGTGCGCATCGTACTTGGATACGTAAAATATCAATTTACTACGATAATTACATACATTTGTCATTGCGCCTAACAGGAAAATGAAGCAATTACTGGTTTAAACAATATAAAATATTGCTACTTGAAGTTCAGCCTTAACAAAAATTATATTTAAAATCAGCGTCTGGCATAATTTAAACAACAATGGAACTGTGGCAATAATAGATTCAAGTTGCAAAAAGTTTGTTCCAGTTAGTTAGTTGCAATTAACATAATAAAAACAAAAGGAACCTTCTTAAAGTTCTTTGAAAAATTGATATTTTACCTATCCAAGTACGATGCGCACTGATGAACGCAACCACTACCGCTAGCCAGACAGGCCGTATTATGTCCGGGAGAGTGGGAGAGATAGCATATCTAAAAACTGGCCTTACTGAAATGCATGTTTTCCCGACGTTGCTAGCTCTCGTACGATAAATGGAAGAGGAAAAAGTAATGAACTGTTTTATCATGGCCTATTTATATATATGTAGTTTATGTACATGCCTATATACATATTATGTAGATGGCAGTATATGTCACGAAAACGATGTATAAAACTGACAAAGCGTAGATTCCATTTAGTTTATTCTTCTAATTTTTCTACATAACGATTCGGGATGTTTCGTAATTGAATAATCGCGGCATTATGTTAATCAAGCGGGATTATATTACTTTAATTATATAAAAAAAACTTGTTAACTGTAAAAACTGCAAAAAATAAATTTCATATAAAACAATTGATATAATGGTTTAAATCAAGCTTAAATTACAACTGAATTATAATTAAAAATAACAACTGACGTAAAATATCGTATATTAGTGTAATGAAGCCATTAAAATTTGAATTAGTTCATGTTTGTATGAATCTTGGAAACTCTTTGTGAATTATTATAAAAGGGAAAAAGGCTCCTCGACAATAATTAGATTTGTAACTTTGTAAAGCGTTACAATTTACTTTGGAGTTTCATTCACTAACATTTTACTAATATTATTATTTATGAATAATTTTGAATCTGTACCTAACCTTAATTTCCATTTTTGTAAAGAAATATATGTAAAAATTGTTTATGTTAGTAAATATAAAGTGCGTGTGTAACTATGTAATATATTATTGTTAAATGTTGCGGAATTTTTAAGTGAAATGACGATCAAAATGTATATTTGTCTATTTTGCAAAATATGACGTTAAATAAAGAAGCTTTATAATATACATGTGTAATTATTTCTCTAAACCCTAGAGGGTTATAATACTTTAACAGTTTTTTTCTCGAAAATCACACTAGTAGATCTAGTATATTTTAATTAAAATATTAAGTAGAAGTGAAAATAACAAAGGCTGATGAACGAAATATATTATGATAAAAAATAAATAATGTTATTTATTAAGAGAAGCTTATTATTAAAAGAGTCAAAAAAAAATCGCAACAAGAGTTGATATTCTCAAATAAAATTTTGTTATGTTACGTTGAATAATCCAATCTGCTTGAAAGATATTAATTCAGATTTAAAAATACGAATGTTAAAATAAAAGTGAATAAATACTTAATATACATAAAAAAATCTGTCATGTTATTGTTTTAAAACCAAAAAACTATGTGACACGCTTTGATTATATAAAATGTCTAGATGGAGCGTCGCCCTACAACCGTATCAAAGAAAACGAGTCAACAATTTTAAGTATGTGTGCGTGCAGGCGTCGTTTTACATTGCGCGTCTACGTCTCTGGGTGCGTAAATAATGATACCAGCTACTACAATTCTCCCATAAATCACATTAAAAAAATAGACTTATTAAAATACGTAGCGACAGAAAAGCGGCACGATCTGTACTAATCGGCGAGTAAGCACTTGTCAGCCAACAGTTAGCTGACACTTTTTGACACGTTTGCGCGCACTTGACGCTCCATCTAGACATTTTATATAATCATATAATCAAAGGTAACACGATAGGTATTTACTTTATTATTGGATTTTCATACGATTTTTTTATGAATCTTAAAATACCAATAACCAATTAGTGTGATGAAAATTTTATAATTATTAATTTTAATTAATGACAGTAACATAAATAGATAAAATAGACATTTCCTTAGAAATTTAATGAAATTCAACGTAGGTACAATAATTTAGATACTTCACAGCCGGCACAACAAGGAAGCCTTTACTAGCGAATAATCGAGATTGTGGAAAGCAGCATCTGGTGCAGCTGCAGGATCAAACGTGAAATCTAGCTACGGTTAAATATTTTAAAGATTTTTAATCCACAACTACTGAAATTTAAAACAAGGAAATAGAATAACTTCAACAACTACACTATTTACTCGTATACAATACTTATATTTGCATTTGTTTTCTCGACTCTACGAGTATATAGCACTGGCAAAGTTATAAATAAAGAATACAGAGCTTAAATTAAATTAGTCGGATTAATTGATATTTTCCGCCTCTGTCTTGACCGTGGTTGCTGTAAAACATTCTGAAAATTGGACACAAAAAATATAAAAAAATAGTTTCACATTAATATGATAAAATATGAGATGCATCTCTTTAGTGTCCTAATATTATTATTAATCCTTCAACCTGTACTTACTTGTTATAAATAAGACTTCTAAGAATAAGAAGTTATATATAAAGTATGAGCATTTTAACTTCATTTAAAGTTTTATTTCTGAGATTTATTTCCTGCAGTTATATACATTTTAGTGATAAATGTCAAAGGACTAAGAATAGATCTAAGTAGAATAATGCATATTTAAGTACGAGAAGAATCGATTTCTCTCGCTTTCTATCTTGAATCTTATATAATAGTTCAATCAAATGAGCTTCTAAATCGAAGTTCTAGCAAGAAGCGCGAATTATTGTTTTAATAATAATAGTAATATTACGAAAAGCATATTACATATTATTTCTTAGCATAGGTACTTTAGATTCTGTTATATTATTTCCTATTTTTTGCCCATAGTACACAAGTATATTATGCGATAAATTTGTCGCCTAATGAATCTAATTATTTGTCCGCGGCAGCCTTTTAATTCCAACCCTGTTTCAAACAAAAAAATTCGATTTTGTCAAACAAACGTTTTTTTCTTCAAAATTTCAGAAACTAAGAAATATAGAGGAATTAAAAATTGATATTTATACATCAGCTTCTCGCATTAACATTGTATTTCAATATTTTTTTTTAACTTTGACAACCATTCAAGAATAAAAAGCGAATTTAGTTATTAGCTTCATTCTAGCGTCACACAAGTATATAGGTAATATTATATGAAATTCTAGAGATGTTTAGAAAAATAAAAATATTTACTTGTCAATTAAAAAAAAACATATAATAATTATTTAAAAAAATATATTTGTAATTGTAAAATCTAAATTTTACAATTTAGGAAGTTAAAAAACTTACGAGTAAGTAGAACAAGCACTGAAGAGAGCTTAAGTCTTTATCGCTGTGCTTTCAACTACCCTTTGACTTATAGAACAAAACGTACTAAGAGTTAGCGAGAATCTTTTATTTGACCACGTTTCTTTTATTTATTTTTCAAGTGGTAGTGCCATGCTTGTTACCTCCGGGTAGCAGCCGAATGGGCCGGCACGCCCCGTATAGTACCACTCTCTCACAGGAGACCGGCGTGAAGTGGCAGCTATGCGGTCGCGTTTCGTCCGGTGAGTGAGAGTCCGGGAGGCCCACTCCCCATCCTTCCTCCCATCCTTCTCCCTCCTCCCTCCCTCCCTTTCCTGAAAGGCCGGCAACGCATCTGCAAGCCCTGTGGTGTTGCAGATGTCCATGGGCGGAGGTGATCACTTACCATCAGGTGAGCCTCCTGTCCGTTTGCCCCCTTTGTCCCATAAAAAAAAAAAAAAAAAAAAAAACAAAGAATAACTGATGTCAAAAATAATACGGCTTAAAGCTGAATATGCTAAGATTGTAAAAAATCAATCAAAACAATTATTTAAAAATATCATAAGAATAATGATATTGATAAAACTAATGAGTGAAAAATAATTGAACTATTATAATATTTACATTCATTTATGTCCGTAAAATCAAACTGTTACTCAGAAAAAGTCGCACTATAATAGAAACAATCACTATGTTTTCTATGTGTGCTTTACTACTACTGTGTGTAACTTTTTGTTATTTTGACGACACGTTTGGCTCAGTTGGTAGTGAGTGCTTGCTGTGCCAGCGGTCGCAGGTTCGAGTCCGCTGGGGGCATGCACTTGTTGCGTACAAATGTTTGTAATCTAGTCATGTTAATAATATGTAAATCCATCCAAATTCAGCCATTTTAGCATAATGTAAAAATACACATAGGTACATACAAACTTTTGTATCTATACTAAAATTAGAAGATAACAGAAAATTGAAACAAAGACCTATACTACTTACTAAATATAATTGGTTTTGGATCTCTCCACTGCTGACAATGTGGGCCGGTATTCAGTCCATCAGTCTGCTGTGGCTGGTATCCGGGATATTTACGTACGGAATGGCATTAATGCTTGAATTGTTAGCATCCGCTGCATCAATCTATTAATTCCTATTTCATTTGAATAATCAGGAAATGTTCTACGATAAAATTAAATTAAAAGTTACTGCTCTGATTTAGTATGTTTACATACAGTGAATTACTTTTAACTAAGTATTGAAGCAGAAAATAGATAAAGTTGATGATAGTAATGTTATGATCGTTATATTTTACCTGAATTTAACGTACTCGCAACTTGTAGAACAAATGTGTTCTGATGTGATTGCTTGGCGATTAATAATTAATCTTTTTTTGTTATTTGGTATCGTCCTAAAGACTTTTAGGATCGAAAAATTACCGATACATAAATAAAATTAAGCGAGCGGAGCCGCGAGGAAATCTTGTTAATATAATGTCTTCAGCCCTTTTAACGTCCCACTGCTGGGCACGGGCCTCCCTCAGTATGAGGGGTATCAGGCCATAGTCCACCGCGCTGGCCTAGTGCGTGTTGGCGGACTTCACATGTCTTACGAAAACTTGCTAGGTTTTCTCAGACATGCAGGTTTCCTCACGATGTTTTCCTTCACCGTAAGACAAGTGGTAATCATGGTAGAAATGATTCGCACATGAAAATATCAGAGGTGCGAGACCCGGATTTGAACCCGCATCACTAGGTTATACAAGTGAGCGCGTTACCGCTAGGCTACCACTGCCTTTGTTAATATAATATATAACAAGAATTAATTAAGTTCACTATCACACGATTGACTTGCTTATATTATATTTTTTAACTATACATGAACTTATCTAGAGGTTGCCGGTTGCTTATAAAACAACTTTAAATAACGTTTATGTTAATTTTCATCCCTCCCTAATAATAATAATTATATGCGGTCTAAGACTCACCCTCTAACCGATTAATGCTCACTCGTCATCCATAAGCGTTTTTGAAAAGCAAACAATAATGATAAACTTAGAAGTGAAATATTGCATGCAATCCCCATCTCACACCATTTCATGGAACAAGAAAACGAAATAGCATCAAGTAAGTAATATAATTAATAGCTTGGAAGCGATTAGGTAATTCGTTTATTTATTTATAAATATTTAAACAAAAAGAGGACTATATTTTTATTATTTATTTCTAGATACACTTTTTGAATTTTGTCTTTGCAATCTCGTTTTACTAATGATAGGTAGTAGCTTAAAACTTACCTAAACTTTCCTACTAACTTTTATGTCAGAGTTTACTGTTTTTGGATTTTCAATAGGCAATTCGTTATTATTATTATTGTGACATTTTGAAATATTCAATATTATTTTCTATTTGAAAAAAAAAATTAACTAACTAACAACAGCTTGTACATAATTATATTGTTTTAAATAAATAAACATAGGCATTATGCCAATTTTCTATAATAGGTATATTTTTAGTAGCGCATTTCTCACTTCTAACATTGTTTCTATGTTGAGCGTTCTGTTTACAACGTAAAGTGTGATTGATGTGCTCTTATCTTAGGTGTGCGGAACCCTAAAATACGGACCGACATGCATATTGCTAGAATTTGTACGGTGCCGAGTATTTTGAATAGAAGGGTGTAAGATTAATGGCACTTCCATACAATTTGGTTGTACAAATAATGTGTCCTAAAATTCTATTTTCACAATTGATTAGCTAACGCTAGTAGTGGCTGTAATTTCATTATAATTTTAATCATATTTTTAGTTATTTACAAATATTTTATGAAATTTTGTATAATACGAGTACATTAATTTATTTCACTTACGATCTGGGCCAAGTTTTACAAATTCTTTCTACAATATGTAAATTGTATTAAGTTTCCCTATAAATGTATAATTAAGTACTTATTACTTAACAAAATATAATTGGGTGCTATTTTTAGTAAGAAACCATAAGCGCAACAGCCAATACAAATAAATAAAAGCTTTCTATCAACGAGCGAAGACATACTCTAATTAATGAAGAACTTCATACAGAATTTACTCATCCCTTTTCACTTTCAATTAATTACTGCCAATCTAATTAACCGTAGAGTCGATAGTAAATCAGGGATCAGATTAATTACACTAAATGAGAAGCTCGCACAATCGAGTTTTCCGAATCAATATCTCGGATTTGTTACGATGCGATTTATTACGAATATGATATTCTTTTTGTTTACTTATAGATTAAGATTTATGGCTTATTATTATTTATATTACTAGAAGTATTAAGATATTATTAGAAATATTTATTAATAACGGCTTAATATTATTTCGAGTAGATCAATCAAGATCAGTCTAAGTAACTACTTAGACTGATCTTGAATAGAATCTATTTTCATAAAAGGATATAAAAGTAAATGTTTATATAAATAAAATGTTTATATAAATAAAATAAACATTATTGTATAGCCGTGGTAAAAACTTGTAAAGGAATAAGCTTTAACATATAACATTGTTTATAATAAAGGATAGTACCTAGAATTTTCAAAAGAGATATGAAGTGTTTTTTTTTCAGAAACAATAGCTGTACAAATTATAACTGTATAAACAACCTAAAAGACAAAACTATCAGAAGTACTACAGGGGGTACACGAAATAAATACATATACGTACGTATATATATGTATAAGAAATACTCGTTTAATATAATATACTCGTATCATAAGTGTATGCACATTGTACATAGTACAGTAGGCTTAATCGATCGACTTCCAAATATAGTTTATACTAGCGACTTACCCTCGCTTCGCTCGGGCTCGTCCCTAGGTTTAACATCAGCGAAGCCACGGGTTCCGCTAGTTAAAATAAACAAAATTTCAAAAATTTTTTGAAGTCGGTTAAAAATTAAACTAAGTTACTCCTTATACATCATTAGCTATCTGGCAGTGACACTCCCGACAAAGTCGGTCCAGCCGTTTCGGAGATTATCTGGAACAAACAGACAGACAGACAAAAATTTAAAAATTGGTATTTTGTTGTTAGTATCGTATATACTTTCATATGCATTTAGTGAAAAGCTGTTAATTTGAAACTAAGAACAGACACTTCAATTTTATTTATATGTATAGATGTATAGATTAGAACATGTTAAATATCATTTAACCATAAAGTGCGGTTTAATTAAGTGGCTTATCAACATATACGGGGTTGGTTAATATGAATCATTTCTAACTTACATTAATTTGTTATAAACAGAGTAATACTTAGTTTTCCACGCAAAAGTTATTTGAAAATATTTACTTAAATAAAACTTAGAACTCCAACAAGTTATAAAGGTTAAATCTATTCTTGATTGGTTAATTTAAAACACGAACGTTTTTCTTCTAAACTACTACTAAAATTCTAAATGTATGAGTCGAATCTGTACAACGAATATTCTTTTGAAAATCTTATTGATATATTCATAAAATAGTGATACAGAGATCTATAGTTTTTGAATTTTTGTCTGTCTATCTGTCTGAGGTTTTCTAGATAACCAATGGACAGATTTTGATGAAATTTAAAAAACCAGACATCTCTAAGAAATCTACAGTAAACGGTAAACGACGTCTACAAACGAGTCTCTAGTTCGAGATACAAGTAGCTATGTTTGTCACCGTCTGTCATAATGTTTTCGTCCATAAATTACATCTACGCAAGAATGTCATCCCTTCGTTGTTTTGTTACGGCCTTAAAGAAAAACCAAAATTTTACTAACTTTTGTCTTCGGTTCTGATGTAATAGTTCATTTATGTAAGGTCCTTCGCACTTCCTTGTTGAAGACACGTTGAAGATAATGTCAGATAGTCTGCTCTAAATAAATAAACAGGCTATAAAATAAAAAGATTATAACTCGAGCTCAACCAAAATAACATATTAATTATAAAAAATATATTTGTAAAATAAGAAAATAAATGAAATGCTTATAAACACAGAATAAATTTAGCATTACAATTCTTCAATTCTATTTAATAAATTCATATGCAAAGTATTGTGGTGTTTTTATATAGAAAGAGCCATTTCATATGAAATTTCAACAAAATATGCTGTTATCGAGTGTGTTTCGCGAATCAATAGTAATGCTTACTAGATGTGACTTATCTTTGTAGCAGCGTCGCTTATCCGCATGAATTCACTTCAGTGAAGTCGTGATGTATGAACGTGATTGAGGAACTTCTAATATTGTTTGCGATATTCCCTTTCCACAAATAGCAAATCTCATGTCAATGTGAATGCTTTTGCTGTCATGTTTGAAATGTTGAAATGTTAAAGCAATTGAATATTATTATTAACTAGTTACTTACCCTTGCTGTGTTCAACCTAAGTTTAAATATAGCAAAGAAATATTCTTCTTATAATACAGGAGCCTTCATAGGCATATTAGGAATGATAGTTTAATCATAAAGATCAATGGCTTAGGAAATGCATAGGGTTGTCACCTATGAATATTTTGTAAAAATAAAAAGTTTGGCATTATTTAATGGAAAGTAAAATACAGTAAGTAGCAGTCTTGACTATTGCTTGACATACAAATTATATGATGTGTTGTTAAGTTTTTTTATAGTATAAAAATGTTTCTATTTTAATGTTCTATGGTCCTAAAAATAATTATATGTCTAGGTCTACTTAGAAACTATCATTTTCTATGATAAAGCAATTACAAAAAATGCATATTATTATATGTAAACTTCAGTCTGGTTAGGAAAGTACGGTCCTAAGAACGATAAGCAGTTACAATGCAGTGTAAAAAGTACTTTATTTTTATATTATAATTTAGTCACTTTAGGTTTGGTTTTGTTCGAAACGTTGTTTTTTAAATCCTTTCTAAGGCGTCACGTCTTGTTACCTTTGCTATAAAACTCCTTAAGACGTAAGCTTAGTGGGAAAACGCACTTAAGCTAAATGTATACGTGAATATTTACGCTTTTACATTATTTCGGGAAAATGTTACTATATTTTTTTTTTCTAGTTTCGCATCGCAACCCATTTTTTATTACCTATATATTTCAACCACTTTATCATAAAATCTAAACAATAAAAATTTTAATTAAATAACGCTAATCAACAAATTAAAAGTAGTGTTACCACAGTAGCAATGGGCTCACTTGGGTAACCGAGTGTACCGCGTTCTATTCCCGGGTTGCGCACCTCTGATATTTTCATATGCAAAACATTTCCAACATGATTACCACTTGATTACCACTTGATTAACGGTGAAAAAAGACATCATGAGGAAACCTACATATATGAGACAACTTAAAAAGTTTTCAAAAGGCTTGTGAAGTCCGCTAACCCGCTCTTGGTCAGCGTGGTCTATGGCCTGATCCTTCACTAATATTGAAGGGAGGCCCTCCTCCAGCGGGACGTTAAAAAGGCCTTAATACAATCAATATCTGATCGAACCACAAATGTAAATAAATACATTATATGTTAATGTTTATATACATTGTGTGTTTGTTGAATTATTTTGAAACGGCTAGACGGATTTAGATGAAAATTTAATACACGGATAAACTATAACATAAGAGAAGCAGTCAAGGACGCATTTGAGCGAATCTTGGGTGCAAAGTGGAAAAATCCGTAAAATGACAAATTAAAATATTTTCATGAATCTTTTTTTTGTATGAAGTTACTAACGTTATAAAATTGAATGAGAATTGACTACAGTGATATGTTAGTGCGGTAAATTCACTGATCAATCAATTTTTCCAGTGAGGAAAGAAATTATACTTAGCTCAGTACGTGCTTTACTTAGACGATAGTCTAAGCCAGGGGTATCGAGCATTTTAACTTTGCCTTAAGAAAGTAAGTCTTATAATGGAAAGAAAACACATCTCTGATAAGTTTCTTGGTTACATGTTTATGTTTTTTATAGGGAACAGTACTTTTTATTGATTTATATCACTTCTAAGGCACTTGTTCTTACGCTAAGTGAAAATTACAATAATTATAAATATTTTTGCAAATAGGGTAACTTAAAATTACCTACTTAGTATAAAAATGGGTTTTAACAACCAAATAGCTATCGCAAAGGGTATACAAAATAACACAACCTCCTTTTTTTAATTTAGTCAGAAACAGTGCCGCGTACAAGGTTTACCATCTCTTAAGTAAGGTTAATCACTTAGCAGTATTAGCTGGCGCCCCTACACATTATCTTAATGATCCTTGTGAGAGGAAATAAAAATATGATTCCTTTTGAACTGGCTGTTCTCTTTACCGCTATTGATCAACTTAAGGTGTTGTTCTTTATAAGTATCTCAAAAAATAAAAACAGTATTAGTGCTACAGAATTTAAGACTATTAAAGTTGCTATTTTATTTGAACATTGTTATTAATAACTATAATTTTTGATATCATATGAAGCAATACATATTATTTTTATTCATATGTATATATATATATATATATATATATATATATATATATATATATATATATATATATATATATGTATAGAATACTAATTTATAAAACAAAAACATGGAAATGACTATAAACTATTATATATAACTCACGTATAAAAATTACAACATATTATTCAGCCCTTTATAACGTCCCATTGCTGGGTACGGACCTCCCTCAGTACGAGGGGGATGAGGCCATAGTCCACCACTCTGGCATAGTGCGGATTGACGGAGTTCACATGCCTTTCGAAAACTTGTTAAGTTCTCTCAGACATGCAGGTTTCCTCATGATGTTTAACTTCACCATAAGACAAGTGATAATTGTAATGAAAATATCAGAGGTGCGAGATCTGGATTTGAACCCGCATCACATGGTTATCCAAGCGAGCGCGTTACCATTGGGCTACCACTGTCTATACAACATATATCTGCACTTAATTATTATTATTGTACCGGTCACATTTGCGTACAGTTGTGACGAAAAACGAAGCAACTTTCTTGCCAACGCTATGTTTATATGTTAAAAATAATATAACTTTGTCTAAAGGAAGCATACTTACACAGTTCATGATTTTTAAGTAGTAAATTATATTATTGGAAACGGAAAAAATTCAATTCTATCTTTTCATTTAAATTTTCACTGTACCTAATTACATTTTAAGTATTTTTATAAATAAGAATTACTAATACTTTAGGCGTATTTCTATTGATAGGTATATACATATTTTTATTATACATAACAAAACAAAGTACTTACAATAATAATTATATATCGTACAACGGATGGTGATCGTGAGAAGGACATTGATGCCAATTTCCGGCACAGGCGCTTGCACCGGATGCTAGGAAAAACAACCCCTAATATCCTGGTATGTCAATAATTGGAAAAATCATATATTTTTATATTAAATATATTTTTGACTACTTAATGTCTCGTATGAACGTTACGTTAAATATTTTTCACCAAAACTTATTGAATTATTATCGATATAGAACTAAAGCTATAGCTGTTTTTAGAATTTTCGAACGCATCACGACAAAACCTCTGGATAGACTTTATTTATTAAATTTCATTGTATAACAAATACTAATATAATATAAGATAGGGCCGTAGTGGAGGGCCTCAGTAGCGTCCGGCAATCCGGCCGGGCGCGAAGCCAAGAAACGCACAGGAGGGGCCCAATTCGGCGGGCGTTGTGTCATGCGGGTTGCTCCTGGCACTTCTGGACTGTGGAGCAACCCCTTGGCTGTGTGGTCTTCTTCCTGCCAGGCCGTCAAGACGTCGTAGTTGAACGCGCAATAGATCCTGAGACGCCTCATTAGGACGAGTGAGGTCTGTTGGGTTTTTGTAGGTAGTACTGGCTTTTCTAACCAGTGTCCTACTTCTAATGAGTATAATTGTTATCATTTGTGGTATGCGTTTCCCAGCCAAAAAAAGGTACTTTTTACTGTGTCTATAATATACAAGATAGTATCTTGTTTCTGAGAAATCAACACTAATTCTTAAGACTTACCTACGGTTTTCACGCAGTTTTAATTAATTAATATTGTAAATACACGTACTTATATAATAATAACCAATTAACACATAAATTCACGGTGTTATATAGGTTAGGTAATTATTAATTAAGTTTATAAAACTGAGTTTTTTAGGTGGATAAAAGAATAAGTGTAAAGTTGCTTTTTAAACGAAATGACGAAACGGCCGGTAAGTGGATTTCGATGTTTTTGCGAATAATTCACTTTTATATACTATATGTAGTAATATTTATGTATAGCATTTCGGGATGATTGTTCTGATAAAACTTGTATATACCGATTTCTCAATACCCAATGGAAATAAAGGTGTGTATTTTTGACAGCCTATTCTTATTATGACATAGGTTTTTGCAAAGAAGTAAGGTTACTTCTTTGCAAACCTATGTCATAATAAGAATAAACTACTTATATTACAGTAGGTAAATATTTAATATTTGGCCAAAGCGTATTTTTTTAAGGTGAGGAAAAATAAGCATTTAGAATAAAACTATGTGTTTTTTTATTTTTGGTTCCGAATGCTTGTGGGAGGCCTCGAAAAACTCTCTCTCCTGTGACCATGATTGCTGTAATGCATTCGAAAAGTCAGAATCCAAAAAATCCGAAAATAATCGCGTAAATCTAAGTAAGTATATCGCATTTAATAAAAATCTAAGCTAGGGAATGAGTTTATTATTGCTTAAGTTGTTGTTTTTATAAAATACAGCAGTAAAACATCTGTTTAATATATTGAAGAACCACACTAGTAGTTGTACTGACTTAACGATATCAATTTATATGACTTTTCATCACAAAACTAAGCCTAAGCGTTGACATAATACAACTCGATACGGTTAAAAAGAGAAAAATAGATCTTTTAAAATAATCGTTATACTTATTAATTTTTATAACCTTTAACATTTGTCTTTTCTTAGCCAGTTAAGCTTCCATTTTCTAAATAACGCCTGTAGTTTAATGTAGCGTATGTGACGTGAAGGATTTTTATTCTATCCTTTCCCATGTCACAATAAGTCCCTTCAAGACTTGTCATAAGTGTCTGGGGAATTGAGACCTATTCATACCTTTTATATTTAAGAAAAATAAAAGCACTATGTTTTCTATAAAAAATATTATTTTTCATAAAAAGGACACTACATGTCTGGGGCGAGTGAGTGTCAATAAAATGTCAGTAGCTAAAATTGCGATATTCATAGAAATACGTTACCTTTAGTAAGCTCATTATAAAAGCTTTTTACTGATAAAAACCTATTTATAATTTAAGGAGCGAATCATAGGTACATTTCATTCAAAGTTACCCTTGCACTCTGAGTATGATAACACTCCATTAGGATTATTGTCTCGACGTGCGTTGAATCACGAATAAATTGCACGGTTTCATGTATGTTACATAATTTTTTGTCATGACACTTTTGTATAATATTTAAAAATGCAATATCTAATTCTACCTATATAAAAAATACCAAAAACTGAGAAAGAACAGAGAGAAAAAAGAGTAGCGAGAAGTAGAAGAAGATAATAAAATATTTCCAGATCACATGGTACTCAATCAAAACTAACGGAATGAAGTTAATTAAACTTATTCTATAACTAAACTATAACTATAAAATTTTTGATTTGAATTATCTTTATTGCTGAACACTTTGCTTATGTTTGACATACTTATACAATAACTAGGTTCATACGAGTACATAAATATTTGTCACTTGTAGTTTTTGATATTTCTACCAAAACCTATAAAACATATAGTCGATCAATGGTGGAGGTCCAACGTGAGAGCCAGCCCAAGCTGCCATATACTCGCTTGAGACATTAGTGTATGGTAGCTTGGACTGTCACGTCCGTTGGCCGACTATATGTTTCATAGGCTTTGTTTCTACTTTGTATTTGTGAGCACGGTTATCTAAGATAAAACTAGATAGAGCAAATAAATACATTGCGTTTTATATCAGAAGATAGTCTGTGGCCTGCTCAACTTCATAATTTAGGCCAGATAAGTCATATTAAGACATACCATGACAAGTGCATGAGTGCCCAAGAATAATTAAGCAAATTCATTTAACACCTAATAATATATGCGATGATTGTTTGTTTTTGAACGAGTTCAAATCAAGCGGAAGTAATAAATTCAGGTCCCCAATTTTTTTATAATATTACACGATATTAACGATTTATAACTGCAGTACGAGTATATAACTACTTCAAAAATTCAACAAAATATAATAAGTCCCGTTCGTCGGTCTTATAATATAGCTTATGTCGGAATCGCACTTCGATGAGTGAAAATTCACGTAAGATTGGTAATCATGACAAAAACTATAAAAAAAAATCTTAAGGGTGTAAGTAAAAATGGTCGTGTCTCGCCTCTCAGTGGTTGTGTTGAATTGAGGTTTTTTGATGATTTAAGGTATAGAAAGTAACATTCACGTTACGTCACGCATTAGCATTAAAAATAGTATTTTGTTTATATTATAAAGTATTTTCTGTCTCCATCCATGTACGTTAAATGGTTCCATCTGATCTACTTAAAGTTTTATATTATTGATTACTCTTATAACTAGGCTAGAGGAAATTTATCGGAACTTACCAATTAAACTTAAAATTTCGATAGTGACAAGTTTTGTAAAGGATCGCAGTTGCGACAGTTGTTAGCGCAGTCGGTGAACGCGAGAAGCGTTGTCAGGCTCTAGCCCCAAATCTGTATCTATTTTACATAATGCGGTTACGAGGAGCTTCAACTTTCAAGACTGTATAATAGACTGGATTGTATATGAAACAAAAATTTTTAGTTTTATGAATATGAGATCAGTTGGTATGCTTTTTCGCTTCCTAAAGCCATATTATAATAAGTTATAAAATATGTGAAATTATGTCTTCACAACAATATTACCTAAAAAGTTAGGTAAAGCAAGCGTAATCATATAAGAAATAATTCGCACATTACAATATCAAGGGTGTGAGAAACAAGATTTGAACTCCTTTCACTCAGTTTCCCACGTGAGCGCTTTACCACTGGGCTACTGTCTTCTAATATATATGATAATTTAATTCTCGGGAACGATAATCTTAGTTTAAATCTATCACGATTACGCATGATAGCATCATATATCTTACCGAGAAACAATTTCATCCCAACGACTATCGTATTAAAGGAACCCATGAGTCATGACAGGATCTTGGACTCAACAAACTGCACTAATAACACATAGAGTTGAGCTCAATCGTTACAGTATTATCTTTAGAGGGTAAAGTTAATAGAAGTGGCGTATAACTTTGGAGGACCTATTTCAGTATTGTTTGGAGCTTACTAATTCGTACTATAAATGTGAATGCTTGTATGTGCGTTTGTTTTCTTTCAGTTGAAAGGAATTAGATAAAAATTCTTATTCAATTAGCTATGATATAGAGTGACATATGGTATTTGACACGTGACGTACCCGAGAACCTCCTTCTTTTTGAAAGTCGGTAGAAAATGAAATGAATTTGTAATATACAACGATTAAGAAAATTATATGATGAAACAGTCTTAAAATTTGTATAATAATTCTTCAATAATATTCAACATTTAAAAATGATTCGAACGGTGAAAAATTCTGTATACAAAATGATTTACTGTTCGATTTTTTATATATAAAGTATAACTTTTTGTTTAATATAAAATGTTAAATAGTGTATGCTGTTAAAATATTATAATATTAAAATGAAATGTGTAAATATTCACAAGGTATCGATCTTTACTTAAAATAATAATTAATAAATAACTTCAATCACTTCTATCATATTTTTTCCATGGTATTTATTATCCGTGGTAAGGCAACGGTGAAATTGAAACCAATAAAATGCTAGTACAAGTAAAACGTTTTCCGTGTAGTGGGTGGGGTGACGTTTGACGAGGGTTGTCATAAGTCTTCCTTCCGCACGCATATGCGTATAGCTAATTGTCTCTTGTCGTCAACTCCGCCTGAACTAGGGGTTGATAGATATCTAGATCAATAGTGTTGTATTACATTTGAAGAGTTTTTTTATATTATACCGGAAGCTTACCCTTCGCTTGGGTGCTTGAGAACAAACATATTCCAATTATTAAATTATTTTATTTTTAACTAGCGATATTACCTCGCTTCGATTGGGTGCGTCCCTGCGATATGTTAAAATTCATTCCGAAATTATTGTCGTGTGAAAAGGAAATAGATAAACGAAATAGGACTATAAAAACTGTGTGGTTTGTTGTTGTTATTAATCATGTGGCTAAATTGAACGTTACATTCTATAGGAATTATGATTACTTTAATAAAAATTTTCACAATATTTAATGTAGAGATTCGACTAAGTTACAATTAATTACAGATGGACTTAAATTAGATTATTAGACTGTTTTCACGAAAAAGCAGTGTTGCGTCTACCTATTTGTATAATTTCTCTTACGTGTTTTGACTAAAGAGAGCTTGCCTCTACGGTATAATTACAGATTGCTCGCTAAGGATAACTGAGTTTATGAATGTTAGCATAACACGTACTTACTCGTAGTTTGAAGTAAATTCGGCAAAGTTGTACTGTTTAAATATTTTGTTCATCCTAGTATTATAAATCGGAATGTATTTATGTATTTGTGTATAAATATTTTACAATCATAATATAATAGGTTTTCCTCAAATATTAGTAATGAACGGTAATAGACTGTTAATAAATAACTTTTAATACGGAGGTCTTTAATACTGCTTTATTTTTTATTAGCTAGATTTAGCGTGACCGAAGCCGCGGGTTCCACTAGTACACAAAATGTAAATGTATACAAAAACTTGACAAATTATATAGCAAAACCTTCCTCGAGAACCTATCTATTGGTAAAAACAGTATGAAAATCGGTGCAGTAGTTTTTGATTTTTTCGCGAACAGACAGACGCGGCGGGGGACTTTGTTTTGTGATATCTTAGCCCATAATGAAAAGATCTGTTCTAAGTGAAGCTCCTATTAATTACAAGTTTTTTTTACTTAAAATGACTTATCTTACAATTGATAAAAAAAGCAAGTGTGAATGATTTATAACACTTATTACAGGCTAGGTTTCCTCGTCCACACTAGATTTACGACTGCGTAATATCGTCTAGGCCATGGCAATTTAATGTAATAAACTACTGCCATATTTTAAATATGGGTAATTTATATAGAAATATGGACTTTAAATATATAAATTTAGAGGGTGCAGTCTGGACTGCGGCCACAGTTAAAGGTTGTTTTGTTTTATTTGTAGCGTAATGCCTAGTTATGATCATAACGTTATATTGTTGCGTAGCTGCGTTGTTGAAGCATGACAAGAACAGTAAATGAGAAATTGCCATAAGAGAAAAAGAGACGAAAGTATTTCCAGGAAAAAATTGTCATTAATTAAAGGTTTTCGGTTTTTCTATGTTCCTTATAAAGGGACGATAATACATCGAGTAATCAATATTTCTATATATTTATTATTAGAAATTAACATTAGAAAATAGTAATAATATTATTTATTTTTCATATTTACAGTACACTCGTGTACTTAATTAGGTACGAAAATATTCTGTTTGGAGGCTAATTTTTAAATTTAATACTAATAACAAGTAGGTACTCATAAATATTATTTTTATGTTCAAAATAATTTATGTAAGTAGATACTTATTGTATTCTTAAATTCTTCAATAATTCAACTCTTTAAAAAAAATGAGTTTTATTATTATATAATGCAAGTGGAATGAGACTATAAACTAAATGTATGCTAGATTCGTCGTAGAATTAATTACTATACATACCTGACTTTCGTCGCTCTCGTATGCTGATAGGATACAGCAGAATGCCATTTAAATTCATATGATTAGAATATATATAATTTCAAGTAAATTTACATATGTAAACCAGCTTCTATAGTAGAGTATGCAAATTTTAAATAAAAATATACGATTATTAAAGAAATGTATTGAAAAAAATTCGGTATGAATATTTTATATGAATGTTTTATATCGGGTTATTCCTATAAGATATTATATAAAATAGAAAAGATATTATATAAAAGGTACAGACACAAGTGCACTCTCTATTACTCTCATACTCGTATTCCGGTGAGACGACTACTCGACACGACCAGTGAGAGTTAAGACGCAGGACGGACGGCTTTTCGTGCTCTCCGAGGCACGGGGGTGAAACACCGCCAACTTCCCAACTCCGGGCTGTTACTGAGGGATACGAAACAGAAAAAGTCAAAAACTAAACTTAGCTCGACCCGGGACTCGAACCCAGGACCTCCCGGTGAGTGGCCGTACAATTACAACGAGACATATGCATGACAAGACACAGATAGCGTAAAATTGCGGACAGCTACTGAGAATTGCGTGACAGAAAACATCTATAACATAATACAGCCTGACTTGGGTCTTGAACTTAAGGCATTAAAACCTGTAACATTCTAGTTTTTAGACTATTTACAGATAGACGCCCGAAGCTTACTTTGAGTTTAAATGAAGGAATGGCAGCCTTATATTGACTTAACATGGATATCCGAATTAAATGAATCAATCAAATCTATATACGTATAATAAAATTCTTACTGAGTCGAATCTGTACATTAAATATTTTTTGGAAAATCTAATTGAAATAGATATTATACGTTATAGAAGCCAATCTATTATTTTTAGAATTTGTATTAGTCAATATATAGGATACTTTTCACCGCGGGAGAATAACTCATCTGTCAGAAAAATATAAAAAGGAGATTAGTAATAAAACCACGCTTGCATTTACGTCTTTAGAACGTGAGCGGAGCCGGGGGTATTGTAGTTAATATATAAAGTAGAAAGAAGTTTTTTACATAAAAATTGATTATTTCTCATTTTACCTTTAGTTTTAGTTTGAAAAGTGCCTTTTACAGAATATCGCGCTAAACGTCCGTTGGGAGTGATTATCTAGATAATGATAAAAATTGTAATTGATTAGTCTAGTTTTTACCTTTTCTCGTCGTCTATTAATAGTAACATTGTTCCTGAAGTTGCTATTGAAGTTCCTTAAAACATTTACCTTATATATTTTTCTTTTGTACAGAAAAGCCGACTTTGTTCGATAAAGAATAAAAAAGCTGACGTCATTTACTTGTTACTCAATTTAGTTGTAATTAGGGAAATTCTCATTAGTGTCACGATTGTAGTGACCTACTTTTTGCTTACAATGGCCAAAGTTCATACGACTAAAACAATACATGTCCACATATTTCTATGTTTTATAACGTACTAGCGAATCGCCTTCGCTTCGCTCTGGTTCATCCGTACGTACGTTAGTACATTTCTCTTTTCATTTCTCTTTTCAGAGCTGAGATATTTTATCGTAGAAAAAGGATCCTGTTTGTTAACGCGAATATCATTGTACCAAATTTCATTACCATCTGTTCAGGAGATTTTTCGTGATGCGGCCACAGACAGATAGGCAGGTAAAATTCTATTTTCGGCCTTTGTATCGATAATAATGACTATTTTAATAACATTAAAAAAATGTTATATGTATCAACTCAGAATTTTATTATATAACACAATAATTTTTGCTAAAACATTTGAATTCTGGATGATAATGAAAATGAGCTTAGACAAAATTCTAATCTGATATCGTTGAAGAAAAATAGTCATATTATAGAATTCTTCATATTTTTCATATTTCTAATCTATTAAAATTGTCAATTCAAAGGTGGTTAAGTTATAACGAAGAACGACTGAGTTGTGTAGTTAAAAACTCCAACAAATTTTCAGCAATACACTCGAAGCAAGCAAAGATGAAAAGGTGTGAAAGTACGCATTAACATTTTCGTTTATAACAAAAGCGTTGAATGAAAAGATGATTGGTTACCAGGAACCCCATCCTGGTAACCAATCACATATATCACGGATATAAATCAACAATTTAGCGAAGCCATTTCCATAATTCACACAATATCAAGTTACGTTGAATAAAGAAAAATCCAATTTCCTTTACTTGCACTACGGAAGGGACGTAGGGCCTAAAGACCGGGGTGTGTGCACAATGGTTTAGTTTTAATCATCATTTATCTCAATTTTTTGCAAATATAGTAAATTGAAAGTGCGGTATTAACTACTTCGTCGAATGCTGAGAGCTTCGAATACTATGAACCTTATATGTACATAATACGAGTATATAGTATAACTATGTAAATACTTTTAGGGTCATAATTGCTGAATCATTTTTATTTTATTTTAATTATTTGTAGTAGCAATATATATAAAAATACGTTTGATGTTGGATACGAAAATAATTTTTTAACGGTTGTTTGGTATGTTGATATGTTTCTAATACTCATCAGGAGCAACCACAAGGCTGCTTTAAAATGCCTCGCAGGTAAACCGTTGGGGTGTCATGGTTAAGCGCATAAGTGATTCAGCGTCACTTAATTAATACGAAGTAATTCAACTCGATTTAGTGGTTGGTACGGACTTTTCAAATCGGCGAGTCAAAAAGGTTCCATATATACCATCTATAAATTCCATGTGGATAATTACGTTACAAAAGTTTTTATTTTATTTTATTTATAGCCGTGATATTTGCAGCGTCACTGTAGACGCATCCTAGGTAGTTGTTTCGTATATTCGACGATTATTCATGGAACAATAATAATGGGGTAATAAATTATGATTGATGAATAGCCGAAGATATAGCGTGAACACTCCTATCAAGGTAAAATATTTGTTTTTTTCCTCTTTAGATGATTAACTTTCTTAATGAAGAGACAAAAAGGTTTTATTGTATTATACCAATCGGATACTTTTATTACATAGCATTTTTTTGGCATTTTACTTCTTTAGTGGGCAGTTCGATAGTCAGCAAAAACTTATTACCAATAAGTTATACTTATAAAAAAAGGCAGTGGTAGCCCAGCGGTAACGCGCTCGCTTGGATAACCGAGTGATGCGGGTACAAATCCGGGTCTCGCATGTCTGATATTTTCATGTGCGAATCATTTATATCGTGATTACCACTTGTCCTATATGGTAAAGGAAAACATCGTGAGTAAACTTGCATGTCTGAGAAAACCTAGAAAGTTTTCGTAAGACATGTAAAATCCGCCAACACGCACTAGGCTAGTGCGGTGGACTATGGTCTGATTCTCCTCGTACTGAGGGAGGCCCGTGCCCAGCAGTGGGACGTTAAAAGGGCTGAAGACAATAAGTTATACTTAATTTATAAAATTACACCATTCGTACTTTTATGACGCACGAGGCGAAGTCCATAACAGCTTATATATTTATCGAATAAATATGACATCATTTGCTTTGTAAATAATTTTGTTTACTTTAATTAGCATTTAATATTAAAAATTATAGTATACTTTCTTCACTGCATCTTTTGAGGGTTCTTGAAACTGAAAGCTCTCCCGTTGAATCTCCATACGCTTTCATATTTAGAATATAATTATTTGCCATTTGCGAGAAGAGAAATGTAAATAAAAATAATTACTTGTGTTTATCTTTAGCAAAATAGTATTACATCTTTGATTTTAACTGAACTAAATAAATAAAATAAATAAAAAAATAACAAAAGCTTGCAAATGCTTCTTATCATTTTATTAACGTTAGGAGAATCTCACTGTTTTTTAATGTCCTTAATTGAAAAGGCATGTGAATAAAATAAATAAGTCATATTGATTGAATAAACTGACTGTTATGAATCATTACATATTATAAAACAAAGTCCTCCACCGCGTCTGTCTGTCTGTCTTTTCGCGATAAACTCGAAAACTACTGCACCGATTTTCATTCTGTTGAATGTAGAGTAGTAGAAAGATGGTGAGCCCCTTCTGTGAGCGGTACAGGGGGGCCCACTTCGGTGGGCGATGTATCTTGCCGGTTGCTCCTGGTACTTCTCTGAATAGCAGAGTGGACTGTGGAGCTCTTGGCTGTATGGTCTGCTTCGGCAGACCTGGCGGACCGTCGGGGCGTCGTAGTAGAATGCGCAAAGCGATCCTGCGACACCCCATTAAGACGTAATGGGTGCTTGGGTTTTAGTGGGTAGTACAGGCTTACGGGTAAGTCCCACTTAACCACCTGTTTCCTGCAGGTGGTATGCGTCAATGCATTTCCCAAGGATAAATAAAAGGTTAAAATGAAAGAATATTTATGCAAAATAATTTGAAACTCCCTATATTTATAACTATGTACTCGTACCATCATATGTATATATTTTAGATTCACGCATATTATATACTAAAGGCTCATCCTCTCTAGATAGGTTCTCTTCTAGATTCGTTTTAAGATTTTGTAGAGATTTCTCAGAAATTAGTAATTTTCCTGCAGTAAAAGGTAATTTATAAGTTGACTCAGACAATAAATATCATCAAAATCTGTCCAATGGTTTTCTGGTAATATGGTCACAGACAGAGAGACAAAAATTATAACCATTTCATTAAAAAAATCTAAATAATTAAATACAAAAGAAAGTAATTAATACTCTTATCGACTTAGTTAGAATTTCATTATTTTTATAGACTAAGGTACATTTCTATACTGTATAAAAATAAATAGAATTAAAATAATTATAATTCAAAGCTAGAGGTGCAAATTAATTAAAAAGAACACGGAATAACCCGACTGCCCCAATTAAGTAGATATGCAAGAGAAAACACAACGTTAAAATAAAAACGTGGCTGTAAAACTTTAAATTAAATGATAACTTTATGAAATATAAAAATATGAACTGTTTTATTCTGAATAGAAGAAAACCGTTTCTTTGTACGAATAAAGATTTATTATTTGCATTAGAAGGCCTTCAGACAAAGTGAGGATGCAATTTCTGAACCATTTTAATGTATATCAAACTATGACTCTTATGTTAAAGTTAATAAAGGATATTATCGTGTGCTATACATTTATTTCGCTATTACAGGGGCTAAGGTCGGTAGCCGCGAGCTGACCGCACGCTGGAGATAGTTATTAGTCAAAGTCATATTGCAAGTAAACAATAGTAGGATTAACGAGCGGGTCCATATAGTTTGGTAAACACATACCTTTGTTAATGAAAAGCTATCTCCATCACACTAATAATTTTCAGCAGACCATAGCTTACAAAAGTATGATTTTTTGTAGAATTTTGACATTGATTGATATTTTTTTTAGATCGGTACCTATTTACTTGTAAACTATAAAAAAATATACAAGCGGAAATCAAGAAACGGATGATACACAAAAAGCAGTGTTTTTCTTTTAGTACCCGGTCGAATTTTATTATTAGAATTTTGTTGTCAAAGCTAATATAATAAAAATCTTATACCATTTATATTTTTGTGTTCAAAAAATTGTCTCAATATTTTTAAATCTATTAGCATAATTCTTAATGCCATAGAAAACACAGTTTTCCATTTTTATTCTCATTTATAATTTACTAGTGACCCGCGTTTGTTCGCTTCAACCCGAGCATTCTTCCGTACCTTTTTACAATATAATAATATCCCATGGGGGCCATTAAATGAATGGTTCGATAAAATGTAGCTGTCACTATACAACCCATGAACTATCACTATGCCAACAATTGTCGATCCACTTATCTTTTTCTCTTTTTATCTCTTACGCCTTTAAAGTAACGAATGTATTATATATGATACTAGTATTTCCCACGGCTCCGCTCGCGATCTTAACACCGGAAACCAAATTCTTAGATTTCACATACCGTGTGTTGTTGTATAACCGGTTTGTAACGGTTAGTTAAGATTTATGTTTGACCTTACCCGGGAAAACAGCTATCATGGTAACAAATTTCATCATCAGTGGTTTTCTCGTAATGCGGTAACAGACAGTCAGACAGACAGAAAAAAAATTATAGATTCGGCCCCTATATCGATAATAATTAGGTACTATTTCAATAAGATTTTCTAAAAATATTCAATGTATAGTATGTGTATTCGACTTAGAATTTTATATAAGTATAGATTAATAAAATTAGGTATTAGAAAAATTTTACCCGGTATCACTATATTTTACAGCCTGACCATGTGTTATATGTCTATTGTATTTACATAACAATGACTGTCCTTTATATTTTCATCCAAATAATTTAAACGAAATTTTATCAGCTTGGCTCATGTAACTTATATGCAACGATATGTTACTCTCAACCAAATCATCTAACTACAAATGAAAATCAGACAGATAAAAGAAAAAAAAGTTTTTTTATTACTGAAAATTTAATGAAAACCCAATTCAAAATAATTACTAACCTTTATTCAAGTAACGTAAGATTGTTACAAAGAGTATTGGCATTGTAAAAGCAGTCGACAGCTTGAAAGGCTTTTATCCGTTTACCATAAAATGCGGATAAGTCCTTTAAAGAGGTTATATCTATTTAACGATATTGCCTGGATATCAACCGCGGTTTCAATGGTTCCCCTCCATTTGTATTCCACCCCCATTCTAGAATTACAGCCAATAACACCACTTAGTGAACGGAGTAATCAAGTTTTATTCTATATTCTATAACTAATTACCTGTATATAGTGTGTACCCCAGAAGATTTTTATGATTTTATATATTTTTTTATGAAAAAAAAGCGAGTGATAAAACGATTATTATCAATTAGCGAATACAATTACGATTACTTCGTTTTTTTAATATTTTTTAATTTATTATTATAGATAAAATGTATATACAGCCCTTTTTTACGTCCCACTGCTGGGCACGGAACTTTTTTCAGTAGGAAGGGGATTAGTTCATGTTCTACAACGCTCGCCTTGTTCATGTTAGCAGAATTCACATGACTTTCAAAAACTTGCAAGGTTCTTTCAGACGTGCAGTTTTCCTCACGATGTTTTCTTTCACCGTAAGACAAACGGTAATCATGTTAGAAATGATTCGCACATGAATATCAACTCTATTAATATAAGAAAAAATGCAACACATTGTTTGGAAGGCCACTTCCCAGCCACAAGAGCAATACATTTGCTGAACTATGCAGAATAGCTCGCTTCCCTTATTGTTTACTTTCAGTACGGAATATAGATTAATAACAACTATCTCTGCTAGTGCGGTCAGCTTGCGGCAGTATGCACCATGATATCTGAAATACGAGAAAATCATTATCATTCTATTATAGTCTTTAATGTGGTAGGAATAAGGATCTTATGAAAACAATAAATGGCAATGTTCAATTTGCATTCTCTATTCGACGCTGCACTTGAACGGTTCTTAATGCGAATCATAAATCATTATTCAAACAAATACGCGGCTCACAAGCTTTACTCGGTCGTGATGAAAGATTTTGATGAAGCAATTTACATATCGCAAGTGTTTAGTATTTTTTAAAGTGATAAAACCAGTAGTGTAATGTAGTACGTGTGTGACAGACGACACACTGGTTTTTTTTTTCATATATAAAATGTCAATATTATAAATGAGAAAGCTTGTGTGTGTACGCATAAGTATTTTTGATTAAAAATAAATTAAATAACACTTAATATTAAAAATACATAGAACAGGTATTATATATTTAGTTTGTTTTAGACTATAGTCGAAACCTCATCGATGTGCCGCGAAGCCAATACAAATATAGCGGCCTGCCATGTGGGTTGCAACTTGCATCTCGTCTTTTCTGACAGCAGAGTGGACCGTAAGAACAATCTTTCTATTTGTAGGTCTGTTAGCTGAGGCGCCGCATTAATACGCAGGGGAAGTTCTATTATAATATATAATATTATAGGTTTTAGTGGGTACCACTGGGATTCTAGTCCCACATGTGTTTGTAGATATGTGGTAAGAAGAAATCCGTTTCCCAACATTAAAAAAAGACTATAGTGTGTATTATGTATCATAATGTAAGCTTTTATCTAGGTTCTAATAATTGTTTACAACCAATAAAATATTTTGCCTTCAAAAGTCAACCAATTAATATTTTTTATTAGCCGACTTCAACAACTTCGGACAATCTTGTTTTGACTAAGTACCCTATAACTACGGTACTATGTGGTCATACTCGTACTAATAAGTACGAGTATGACCACAAACACTGTGTACTTAATCTCTATTCGTTTAATTTCGGGCTGTTTTTGAGAATTTCTCATAAAACTCTGAAACCTCAATAAGTACAAGTGTGACAACACCCGGGGCTGGAACCCAGGACCTCCGGAGACCAAGGAGAGAACAACCAACGTAAATCAAAGTAAACAAAATCTAATTCGCATTACAGTTTGAATGCTTATAATTCAATAATATCGTATTTTGACTAAGATACTGAAGGAATTTCAATTATTGAGCTAAGTTCAAAACAGTATAGCTCATTATAAAAGTCCTTTAAATCACACTTGCATTTCATTTTCACTGACGGTTAACGAATAACTAAACGAGTTACACTAACGAACTCTAACTAGATAGTAACGATGCGATGCAACTTCATAATTAGGCCGACCGACAACTGCGGAGTTTTTGCTGCGTTTGTACATTTTCGGCACTTTTCGCGTACAAGCCAATTTGTAGTTTCTTAGTTGAGCTTTAATTTAAGTCCTTAGATTATATTTAAATATTAAAAACTAAAGTGAAAATTATTAACCTTATATACCGCATACGTGTAAGTATGGGCGTGTTTGTTTGGCCACTAAATAACGTCAGTCAGTCAGTCAGTCAGTTCAGCCTAAATAACGCGTCTTCTTGAAATTATTTTCCTTTTTGTCAGTTAAAAGTAAATAAAGCAATGTTAAATAAAATAAAGGAATTTTGTGGATTGATTTTGAGTAATCCAAATAGTGCTATAATCTTCATATCATATAATATTATGATATATATTTGACGACTCGTTTGGCTCAGTTGGTAGTGACCCTACTTTCTGCGCCAGCGGTCGCGGGTTCGAGTCCCGCTGGGGGCATTCATTTGCTAATCACGAATGTTTGTACTCCAGTCATGGGTGTTTATATTTATAATATGTATGTATTTAAAATTTATATGTGTAGTATATCAACTATCTGGTATCCGCAACACAAGCACGTTAAGTAGCTTAGTGCGGAACTAGATGGCGCTGTTGTAATAATGTCCCAACATATTATTATATATATTGTTTTGTGAATATTATGTATTATGTTTCAAAACATTATTAAGAATTTAGTTATATCTATAACGTACGTCAAATTCATATCAAGGTTTAATATATTTTAATTTTAATATTCCTAATAACCGCTTTAATAATAAAAATAAAAAGAGTAGAGCTTTCTAAATGATAATAATCATAAAAATTAGATTTTGGATTTTGATACGCACGCCGATCATTTCTTACAATATAATAAAAATGTGTATTACATTTGACTTGTAAGTATAGAATTGTATGAATATCTTATTACGAAGGCGTCCTATGAACTTTCCATTTGCTGGTCGTATCGAATATGCCTAGTATTAACCGTGAACTATATATTTTTCAATGTATTGGAAGTGCCATCATCTTCTTTCTAATATATAAAAATTTCGTGCCACAGTGTTTGTTATCGAACTCTTCCGAAACGGCTTTACCGATTTTTATGGATTTTTTGTATACATTTGGTAGGTCTTAGAATAGCGTAGGCTATTTTTTATTCCGCTAGGTGATAAGGGTGGCCCTCCAGATTTTAAAAAAACTTATAACCCTAAAATTTCAACCTTCTACCCTTGATTGAATTGTGGGCGGAGCCTCGGGAATTCCTATGTATAATATAAATAATAACTTTAGGAGATTTGATTTTTCGATGTTATATGTCTTTAATTGCTATCAATTTTTATTTAATATTTATTTTGAATAAAATATTTTAATTTAAAAAATATAAAGTAGCAAGAAAATTTATTCAATCTGCTAAAATTACAAGGTTTCCGCAAACTTAATCGCTAAAATCAAAATATTTAAATAAGAAAAGAAGTAAATCAGTTAATTTGCGAGGATCAACAAGAAATCAATTTACTAAAGCTAATGTTTGATATTTCTTTATCAGAATAACAAATTACCGTATTCAAGATGGGAAGCTCTGGTGTAAAAGATATCATAAATTATGCCTTAAGCCTCTGATTTTTCTACAAAATTAGATTATAGACGGCTTTTACCCCGTAATAAAATGTAATGTTCAAAAATAATTACGTTTATTGAAATATGTATATATATTTAAAAAAAACGATACCGTCAATAGACAACTAGAGGTGAACCCGAGGGTTCCTCTTTAGTTCAAAAATTAAATTAAAAAAATATGAATTTCAATTCAATTCAACTATTTCCTTTAATGGCTTCCAGGCGTGCCTGTTGGGCACAGTTGACTTCGCCAATGTCGCCTAGAATGGAGAATACACGATTTATAATAGATTGATCGGTGAATACGGAAAAAAAACAGACACTAAGACTGATTACATGTATAATATGAATTTTAAATCGGATTAGAAGTTCCAAACAATCAAACTCTACCTATTTATAATTGTCGACGTCAGATAAATCTTAGAAAAGATATCCCAATCTTTCTTTTATTCATCGCGAACAATAATATTAGTATAGATAATTATGAAAAAAAAATCATTGAAAGGAAATAATAATAATAAAATAATCTGATTTGAATGAAAAAGTTCGCACTCGGTACAAAAGCATTCGTCGATTTTAACGAGATTTTCTTTAATGGTGGGTGTAGAATTGGATTGACGCGGTTGGGCTGACTCTTTGTACAGTGGAAAAGAGTTTTCGTAGAAAGTAGAACTTTGTATATAAAATTGATTTTAAAATTTTTCTTTGACTCAAAATATAGGGCCTGAACCTTATTTAGAAGTATTATAGGAAGCTGGGCCTATAGCCAACCGGCATTCGTTATGAAGCGATTCGATTTCTACAATCGTCATCGCTTAAACGCAGCGTATGCATCTTGAACTTTAAATCACTAATAATTGAAATGAATTTACTTTGTCTAGCTTCATCTATTCGTTGACAACAGATCACGTGACATATCTAAGGCATATGTCAAACCCATACATTTTGGACTTTTCTACTATCGCTTTCGCTAATCGATTGTTACTTTGTCTAGGCCCTGTCAGTTAAGCAAAAGTTGGTAGATTAAAATACAAATCTTAAGACTCAATTCGACATTGAATGGTGTTTATAGATAGAGAGGATTCACCATTTTTTTTCAATTATTTTTTTAATTTAAATTAAGGTACGATGACTCAAAAATAATAAGTTTTTAATATTATAAGACAAAAAAACAAGCTAAGTCACGTCCATGATTTAAACCTACAAAATAAGTGCTCTCTTATCCAGCCATCTCACCAATGTAAAAAAAATATTGTACTTTTAAATATTACTTGTCACTCTTATTTTATGGAAGGTACAGACACTAAAATATCCGTCGAGTACTTAAGACGCTAAGAGCCATTTTAGCGTTCATTAAAAATATCTAAAAATTCATGAAGCATTTATTTGTTTCAGCCTTAATGGCATACTATACTTGAATTTTTTAGACAATTCTTAAGAATGTCGAATATTTGAGCCGGGATTTTTAATAAAAAGGAACACAACAAGGCTTATTTTTCGTTTTTTAGAGTTCGTAACAATTTGTCTTTTGTTTTTTTTTTTACTTATGTTTATAGTTTTCTTTTTTTATATATTAAATAGTTACTATCATTAGTAAATAAAATATAATAAATCTTTCAATTTTAACTTTAGTAACTGATTCACATAAGAATAGACTCTTAAAACATTAAACATTTAAAGGTTTTTCATCCATTCAATCTTGATTTTTACGTTGTATGTAATAAAAATATGAGCAACCCTACATTTATGCGAATAAAATCGCCTGCGGAAACATAAAAACCAGGGGAGTATTCTCAGAGTACTCGCGAGGGTGCGTCAAGATACACCAGGATGTTTACCTTCCGGCAACCGAAGATAAATTTCTAAGGGATTTCGGTTACAGAGACTCTTGTGAAACAAATTAGCAGTGTACGTCTTATTTCGGTAATTTGTGGTTTGCTAAAGTATTATATACATGCGTATATGTATAAAATGATATGATACATAGCACACCGCAAGTATAATGTGTAATGTGTATGTTCGACAATATATTATTAATGCATAATAATATTATACCTCGAAATAATAAGTCTCACCGCCGCATTAATGAACCATTAAGTCGTTCGTTAGTATGGAGATTCTCGATTTAAAGCATCATTAAGTGACTATGAGTGCGGCGGTCAATCTTTTAATTAATCTAAATTATTTAGCATTAGATTTTACAAAACGTTTAAAGAATGTCTAAATAAGCTGGGACATGAAATTAAAGCAGGGACTTATTTTACGATAAAAGTATTACATGAATTAGGATGAATATTTATTTATTAATTGATACTTTAGAATTGACATTATAACTTAACAATCTACACGTAGTAAGTGTTTTTAAGAAATAGCCATTCCTATTAAAGTGTAGTACAATTAAGGCAATTTTTTTTTCTAAAGTTTGTTAATACTTAATAGTATCATGAGCTTTTAATAATATTTGGCGTACGTTATTGGAATTGGTCCCATACTAGAATTTTTTACAACTTTTCTTGTTGATGGTTAAATAAAATGGATTCATCGCAGTCATAGCTGTGGCAGCCGTAAAAATTTTATGGCTTTATGATTATGTATTCTTTTCATTTATGTATGAAATACATTTTTTGTATTCCAAACATTTTTTTACTATTTCTGGTATTATTAACTTTACACACTAATGTGTTAATATAACCTTAAATTTATATAAAGAAACACTATATGAATAACGTGTATACTCGTATACCTACTCGTAAGCAAAATACTTGTTCCTGATTTTTCAATTTTTAATTTATAAAAATGCAAATGCATGGGTAAAAAAATCATAGGCATTTGTAACGATCATTTTCAGACCTTCTCCTTGAGGAGCAGAACATTAAAGTATATAAAAAAGAGTTTTTAAAATAATTACCCTTTACAAAAATTTATGTTGAGGTAAAAATATAAGGAAACTATGTTTGTGAACAGTTTACGTCAGTGGTTTTGGAATGATTTAATTGGATTGTAAATTGTTACAAGAAGGCGCTACAATGCATCAACTACTACATCGTGTACAGTATTACAAAAAGGAGAATATTTTGTCTTGTATAAATAGAAAGCAAACTGTGCAGTGACGTCAAATATCACAGCGATTTTATTATTTATACAAAACTCGCACAAAGTAAACAGTCTTCATTCGTCGGTGCTGGGGGACGCGCTTGAATTTTATTTACTCGTCTAAATTATATAGTGTAAAATAGTAAAATAATGTGCATGAAATGCTAATGCCACTAAGTTATTTTAAATGATAAGGATTAATACCGTAATTGTGTAATACAATATAATAACATTATTACATGAATGTTTATGTTAATATATGTTTAAAGTGAGTAAATTAGAAATGGAAGTAAATGTGTTTAATAATAAAAATTAAAATTCGAGCAAATCCACAGCGTAATAGTAATCAGTAATCACTGCATTTATGGTTTTATTTTATACATACCATGTACAAAACTATAGCAAAGTCATTTTCAGCCATGATGTATGTACCTATATTTATTCCCATCATAATTTATAGAACTTTTATTACTTTGCTTACGAGCAGACTCTAACACATAAAATTATTTTTTCTTATTATTTCAATAAAACTTATACTTATGTCTCGTTAAATTTAAGAGTTTAAATAGTTATTCCAATATTGACAGGCTAATATTATCATAGATCTATGCGAATCTTTATGATTTTAATTTAAAATATTATAATTTTGAATTTGTTCGCGGATTTGTTTTGAGTTTTTAACTGCAATATTGTACTACACAGATTTATATGAAGATTAAAAAAAAGCTTATTACGGTAACTTAATACTAAACTAAAACTAAGAATATATTTTATAGAAGTCTTTAGTTCTATAGGGGTCCGTCATAGCCTTTCGTTATCTACTACGAGTTATCTATTCTAAAAAGGCTGGGTAAGGTAGAGTAGGTAGGTAGTAGGCTCTTACAAATATTAAGAAGAAAACGTGTTTGCATAGGAACCTATGAGGAGTACAATAATCCAGCTCCATTTTCCCGAAAAAAGTAAAATCAAAATTCATTCCCGTGACCCGAAACCGATTGTAATTCCTCGGTTCAAAACTATTTCTATTCAGAGGGGACTCGACCCTACCGCCCCGCCTTCTAGTTACTAAAGGTTCTCAAATATTTTCTTGCCAGTAATATACGTTTGTAATTTAAAACCCAACCCCGGATTTGCTTACGATTAGTAATTTGGAATTAGTGCGAATAAATAAGGACTAAATACTCAGGAGATATATTCGTTACAAAAGTTATTTGTTAAAAAAGAATGATGTAAATCTGATGATTTTTTTTTTGGTATCATTATAATAAATTTATTTTATTATTAAAATATCAATAAATATCAATGATATTTTAACTATAGATATGTTATACGCTCACTAAACAACCGAAAAAAGTGTTCCGCGCTGCACACATACACACTTTTCATTCAAGGTACATGTCAAAATGATAGAAAGGGGATAGTCGATAAAATCAATAAGAAAAAAAGAGACAGCTAATGTTGTCAATTACGCGTCAATGTAAACAAACATTAGTCTAGCGACCGATGACATATCAGAATATTAGGCAAATAATTGAAATATATTAATAAATCGAAGTATACTGCGTTCTTACATGTGGTATGAGATCCCTTGTGTTTTATTAACTTTGGTATCATAATTGGTGCATTTCCTAAATACACAGGATGGCATTTTTTTAATTTTGTAGCAGCGTACCACTCGTCGCCATGCGGTGACACAGACTAAAGGCAATACGTCCTAATTAGGATGTTTTCGAGTTTTCACGATTGCGCGCTCATAACATATCTATAGTTAAAATATCATTGATAAATATCTTTACTTTTTCTTGTTCTTGACGCAATTGTAAAAATAAACAAAGAAGGTTTTAATCTGAAACACAATTTAGTAAATATAAATTATTATTTAACCACGTTTTCACTTTACTAGTTAAATTGTATACATTGCAAATTAAATTCAAATATCAAATATTTAAATCTTCTACATCTTAATAGAGTAGTACGTAGGTACGTCAAAGGGCGATATCGTAGAACGGTAATGAAGCTTAGATAAGATCAAGAAGGAGTCGTCTGATCTCAGCCGAGATGAAATTTCTGAACTGCCCGCAACATTAACTAATGACGCTCCGGAGATGTGAACCCCAGTGATAGCGACTCGGACTCGTTTTACTTCATTTGAAGGGTAATCAGAACTTGATAAGGAAAGTTTGAGGCGATTATAAGTAATTAAAAGATGTGTTCTCCGATTATAGTATCAAAGTTAATAACCTTGTACCGCTAATAATATTGTCGTAACTGATACGACTTTGAATTACATTAATAAATGTTAAGAATTATGCGATAATTCTATACAGAAATATACAAAATTTTGTGAAAACAAAAACTCGCCTATGAGAATATCGGTAGTGGTACTACTACTAGTCTAATAAAATTATAGATACCTACTATAAATGAAACTATCTTTTCGAATTTTGTCGCGGATTTATTTTTAAATATGTCATCAAATTTTTTTTTATTGTAGGCAGACACTGTCTGTAACGAGTATATAAATTATAAACCTCTGAGACGTCAAATACCTTAGTCTCTCCCGTGGCCATGATTGCTGTAAAGCATTCGAAACGTCGGGAGCTAAAAATTAAAATAAATCCGCGCCAAAATCCGAAAAGATAGCTTCATTTATAATGTCGAATATTCGCGTAAACCTAATAAAGTATTATGAAATACCTACTATATATTATATAGATTATTCAATAATTGTGATAACAAAAAGAAAACATTTTAATTGTTAAGAACCGTAAGACGACGAGAATACAAAAGATTTTTCAGATTATTCTAAAGAATGTATTGTGTGAGAAAATTACCTTGGTAGGTTTAGGTTATAGAAACGGGAATGTATTACGATTTGGAATAATGTAGAATAGGGTTGTATTGCTATTTGTTCACTCCCGACATATACAATAGCTATGTGAAAGTTATATATTGGGAACAAATTGTAATTATTTCTGAGGCGTATTCTGAATTAAATTAAATTCAAGCATGCATGATAAGCTTATGAGCTATTCAAGAAATTTAGGTTATTGTTTTATTGTGTTTTAAGGTATATTGTATTTAAAATAAACAGGCAAATGATAACGTGGTAAAATGTACTTGTAATATTTATCTGAAATCATTTCCAACATCATTATCACCAGTTTTACGATGAAAGAAATCACCTTGAAAACTGAACATCTGAGAGTATCTACAAAGTTTTTGAACGTTTTGACGTCTGTAGTCCATCAACTCGCAAGAAGCCAGCGTGGTGGACTATGGTCTGATCCCTCTCGTATTAAAAGGAGGCCTATACTGAGTAGTGGGACATTAATAAGGGCTGGGTACAAATAAATAAAAAAACTATTTTATAAGTGCATTTAGGTAAAATATTTTTCATTGATATTTTAAAAACATTTGTTTTTTTTGCAAATTAATGCAAAATATAATTAATTACTAAAATTTCAATATACTCGTGCTCATAATCTAAGACTAAGACTTATATTTAGACTATAGTAGACGTTTTTTTCTTTGTGGACAATCTCTGTTATCTACACTTTTTATGAAAATCTTTTCGTACCTTTACTTAATAAAACATTTTTAAATAGTAATGTGAAATGAAAATTTAAAGTAACTTTCTCGCTGCGGTCAGCGGTCATTTTACATAAAACGGCCAAACTATACTTAAAGTTAACAAATATATCCATTAAAACTTTAATTGGAGCCAGAATCAAGCTCTTAGCTCGTTATAAATTATTTAACTCAGTTATCCATTGACATTTGGGTAAAACTTCCTAATTCAATATGAGGAATAATTAATATTTCGTTGAATTACGTATTTTAGGAATGATAATTCGTGGGTGGTATCGAAGGATCAGAGCGATGCCCTATAGAGACTCCGACTCTACTTTGGAGTAATTTCTACCAGCTGGCATAATCACAGTAGAAGTGGCGTGCCCTGGGAGTGTAAAGTTCAGCATAGCATCTATCATTGTTAAAGTTATTTTCGATATTGAAGAATGTTACCTTCTGTATTTGTTTTTATCAAGACCACCACATCCTTCGTCTTATTAGATGTGAGAGATGTATCATGTAGGGAAATTAATCTACTTTGTAAAAATCTACCATACTTACCAGCTTAGTATTTTAAAAAGCTGTAGTGAATGCTGTGTTGAGTTCTATAAGAATTTAAGATCAAGTATCTCTAATAGCAAGTACTTGCAAGAATAAAGAATAGAAAAAGCATTTTACGCCTATTGTCTTTATACAAAAAAGTTTTAATGCAACACGATGTAGGATTTTTTACTAAAAAAACGTGATACATATATATATATATATATATATATATATATATATATATATATATATATATATATATATATATATATATATATATATATATATATATATATATATATAATTTAAACGGTTATCAAATAGTTAAAGATTGATATCGATATTTTAAAGAATCTCAACAATCGATTTTTCGTTTTGTTTTGTATTCAGACGTGCATGATGTTTGTAATCAATTAATATTTACGTATACTATATTATTGAACAATCTATATTATTACGTTAAAACGAATTTCCGAAATAATGTTTATTGTTACAAAAACGAAAATGGGATTTAATTTTTAAGAATTTAGATTAGAAAGATTATTATTTTTGCGCTTCTATTTAGATACTTAACTGATTAAGCACATTCTTTCCAATTGAAAATAGAATGCAAATTTAAAATTACTTAATAAATTTTTATTGGAATTTATTATTTTTTTAAATCTTTACCAAACTTTTTACAAAACTTTAATTTAATATAGGGAAAATATTCACGTGGAATGCCCCATAGGTAATTTTATAAATTACTTTTTACAAAACAAGTATAACTTACAATTTAATTGTGATATAAATAGCAGTTTGAATTTGTATTAACCTGAAGCAAAATTCTAAACGAACCTACTGTTTAATTTGCAAGTTATTTGATACCTCTGTTAGCTTAGCTTTAGGTCAGGGGTATTCAAATTTGATTTGGAAAGGTTCAGTACACTCAGAGAAACTTTAATTTTTTATTGTAATTACGTTTTAACTATTCGATTCGCTCGGGTTCGTCCGTAAGGACGTTTTATTTTACAGACAAAAAATATGATAAATAGTGTTTTCTTTTGAATACATATGCATTTAGTAAAAAGCAGTTATGTTAAAAATTTAATTTATTTTTATAGATGTTAAGATTATCATTAATTACCCTTACTCATATTAAAATATTATAGTTGTACGTAATTTTGTTCATTGCTTTAATGTTTAACATCATAAAAATGTGAATAATAAAAAAGTCTACGTTTTTAAAGATTTCAAAATACCTTTAATTTGGCAGTATGTAACGCGATATCTTCGCAAATCCTAAACCATTTTCATGATTCTATTTTTAATGATTCAATTATATATTTCGTTAATCTGTTATCATAGAGATACCAACTGTATTTATTAAAATATTAATAGCAATTCCCGCAGCTCCGCCCGCGTTCTAATCACTATTAAAGAATAGGGATTGGTGGTAGAAGATTGAAAATTTAGGTTTATAAGTATTTTTAATGCCAAATAAAAAAATAAAAATTGTTCTAAAAATAAAAAAAATCTGGAAAGGGCTTAAGACCTATTCTCAGACTTACCAAATTTACACAAAAAAATCATAAAAATCAAGCCGTTTCGGAGGAGTTCGATATCATACACTGTTACACGAGATTTTTAAATATTAGAAGAGACTGTAACTACATGTATTAAAATTGAAAGTGTTTCTGTTAGCTTAAAAATGAAAATCTTTATTTCTCACAAATGATTGTTTTTCATAAGGACAGATTTTTGCAAGAAAGTAGCAAGACAAGGCAAACCTTACTCGTATGAGTATAAAATGAAGTTCGCCTGCTGAAAGCTACCTCTTTGATGCCGGTGGCAGTTTCCGTAAGATATAATAAATATTTGTGAACGACTTCATAACGGAAAAGATATTTATTTCGTATTTTGACGCCATCTTCTTGCCAATTATTATGAATTGATGTCCATAATTCTTTTTACGAATAACAACATGTAACACTCAAGGGTGGTTCTATATTCAAATAAAAATCCACCCCTAATGGGTCCTGTGCCTTCGTTGTTAAAAAGTAATTGGCCAATATAGTCAATAATATATGCGTGAGGGCATTCGTTTTTTTGTATTATATAGTAGCGTTATCCCGCGGCTTTTCTCGCGTTTAGCACATTTATGTATATAGTGCTATATCTTTGTAAATAATAGTTTATGTTACCCTTATATTATAAGTTGTTATTGTAAAGTTTATCTAAGTTTGCTCAGTTCTTTTTCCATGCAAAATGATAAACACACATCTATACATACCTTATAAATAATATCGAAATATATTAAATGTAGACTTAGTAGTAGGCGAGGAACAAATTTGAAAACCCCTGGCTTAGGTTAGACTTTAGTTCACATTTCGAGCCCCAGGCTCTCATTACGCTAACATTGACTCTGCTTTATTTGTAATCCTCACATTGATTTATGAGTTATCATTTGCAAACTAACATTTATTAAGTTATATATTTTGATACATTTTAGTTTTATTATAGCATTAGATATTAATCAAAAAACTAAAAATATACTGTTTGATCAATTAGGAATCCAATAAAATATTTTAATATTATTTATTGCGTTTTTATTAAAAAGCTTTATATTTCTTTCTTTTAATAGATAAATAGTATTTTATTTCGTTATAAAATTTGTAGTGCAATAACTGAAGAGATTAGAAATTCACTTTGAAATTGCAAATTAGTCTTGTTAACAAGTTATCGATGCTTCAGTTTCAGCAATTAATTTATTTTCCGCTGCTAAGTTTCGATATAGATTATAGGCTAGGTACTAGGAACCTTACCTGACTTCGTACTGGGTTTTTATATGTGAACTGAATTTGATGAACTAATTTTGATGAACTAAAGATATTATTGAATTGATGGATGTTTGCTGTTAATTAGTTGAAAAAGCATTTAAAGAAAGGCCTTTGATATGAAAATAAAATGTATTTACCTAATTGTACGAAAGTGTGTTTGGTGAATTCATAATTACCTTATATTACAAGCATTGGAATGCTCAAGAACGAAAGGCAGGTCGTTGTTTATCTAGGGTCAAATCCGAGTGAAATGAAGTCTTATTTCGTTAATAATTTTATATGCTTAGTATATAATATGTAATATCAGACAAATAATAATAAAAAAAATATTTTAACACAGGCTTTGCAATTTTATTTCTGTTTTATGCACACTTATGAATAATAATTATATTTTAAAAGTTTAGAAAGAGAGATAAAGAGCATTATAATATGCTCTTTACGTTTTTAATTAATAAGATTACGCGTTCAGTGATGACTCGCTTTGTCTTAAAGTCATTCATGAACAAACTAGTCTTACGATTCGTACTGCAATCTAATATATGTGTAGCTATGTGTCTGGTTGTGACAAGCGCGTGTGCCAGAGGCACGACTTCCTTAACTGAAGAATTTTGAGTAGGTATGAGGTGGGTCGCGTCTGTTTCATAGACAGGGCATAAAACCTCCTCGCAGTAGAATACTATGACCATAAATTAAAATCATCAGTAGAAAATAAAGTTAATCTTGTCTATAGAAAAATGTAACACTCCTATTATAAATATTAGTCTGTGTGTCTGTAAGTTTATTATATTTTTTTATGTAAGACTCAACGGATTTGAGTAAAATTTAGAATTTGGAGATTCACAGCTTATAAGCGAGTGAAACCACAGATAAGGACTAGTCTTAACTGGTTTTAATATAATTTAGATCAGTACGATATCTATTTTGAATAATACGCAGGTATCCGCGTATAGGAACAGAATATTCACTACCGCAATCCAAAATCGAACTAATGCAAATAGCTCGTAAATCGAGGTTACAGCTTAATTAATAGATCTGTTAAACAAAATGAACTGCCCGATTAGATATTCAGTGGCTTTGGTTAAATGCCTTACGAGAATCGCTAGTTATAATTACTCTGTGGCATGTATTATAAAGTAGGTACGAGATCTCTTATTAAAATTTTACTTTTAGAATATCAAAGGTTGTAAAGTAAATATTAATTAATTAAAGTTAAAAACGAATTTTGTTTTTTTTACTTTAAGTCAATTTTAAAAAGTATAAATTGTTCGTTTTTATAGTGTATTTAAATTAATTATAACTGAAAAAAGCAAGCAATTTGATTCTTAGTTTACACTATTAGTAGTTACGTCATATTACAATATATATAATCGAATTCTTTAATAATATAATAAGTTTAATCTTTTTACAGTTATCTATTTAATAGCGACGAAGTGTAAGTGTAACTCCAAGTTCCAAGTTTTGTGTAATAACATATTAAAAATTTCATCGAAATATATGAAGCCGTTTCAAGTCAATAAATATATACACATACCTTTCTCATATTTTGACATATTTACAAAGATCGGCGAAAACAAACACGTAGAAAATTAAAACCGTACATGATTCGAAATATTTCAAATAATAATTAAAACAATGGACGGGCGAGGGTCTGCATAAAAGCCGGGTCCCACGGCCCGTTTTTTCACAGATCAGTCCGCGCCGCGCCGGACGGACGGGCCGTGGGAACCGATGCATCCGATGAAGCCCGTGGTGGCCTCTTGTCATCCGTCCGATCCATCGGGAGTCGGTAAGCTCAAAGGCGCGGCGCGGCGCGGCGCATCGGCGCCCGTCGTGGCCTGTGTGGGCGCGTCTACGTTGATTGTTAACCCTTAACTAACATAGTGAAGTAAATTAATACCCCAGTCGTATATTTTTGATTACATTTCCTTAACCTTTTGTATTAGCGACTTCCACGGCCAGGTATTCTCAGTCGAGCAATGCGCTAGGAATAGGAACAGGTAGATGCGCAGCACGCAACGTTGGATGGTTCGTGCTATTAGCCTTTGTAACAAGTTCTTGTTTTTTTAATATTTTTTACATATTTTTCCCACAAAATGTTAAAATATTTAAATGAAGAACAAATAATGACCATGTTCAATGATTCAGAGGAAGATGAGCTTACAAATCTGCCACTAAATCAATTTGAATCAAAAATGAAACGGCGAATCTTCATCAAAGATCTTGGTCCTTCTTTGATTAAACTTCATGTTAAAAAGAGAAAACATGATGCTTTCAGGTATCCGAAAGAGCTAAGAGAACAAATTTATAATTTACTTGGATGTTGATTAACGATGGCGAATCGTTAATCAACATCCAACCAAACCAAAAGCAAAAAGAGTGAAATCTGGACACTGTTACCTCTGTACGTTAAGATGATCGAAAGTGAACAAAAACTAATAAGTAACATTTAGTCCTAAAAAAAAACTAAAACCAAAGTCAAAGTAAAATTGTCCTTTTTTGTATATATTTAAATAAAAATGATGAAATTAACTACAAAAAGTTATCAAGCAATGATATGAATATTATTTTGTAATATATATATGTAGCTCTGAAATTGGGGTGGATTTTTACCCCACGATGTTGGTTATGTAACAAAAAGTCACTATGTTAGTTAGGGGTTAATCGTTCATTTCGCCTGCGGCGGCGCATGCGCGTACACGCACTTGATGGAGTGGAGAATGTCAGACAACAGACCGCACCAGGCGGGCACGGGCCGTGGGAACGCTCAAAACGGGCCGCGACGGGCGTACACGGACGGAGCAACGCCTGGCGCGGCCCGTCGCCCGGCGCGCCGTGGGACCGCACCGTAAGGGTGTGTCTGTATTGGGGACGATTAAAATTGTTTACACGACTAATGAAAACACCATGACGTGATAATACTCAACATTGCGGCGTTTGTAATTACTCGACGCCGTTTTCGTTGACATGGGACGAGACGGGATGTTTTTGACGCCTTACCTGATATTTATACTAGCATAAATATACCTACATGTCATGTATTTTTTAATTAATTGCTTGACGCATGTTTTTAGATCACTTGATAATTTATACCAAATGCTTGTAGCCTTTTTTTGAGCAGGTTTATAGCCACCAAACAGAAAACATTTTTATATTATTATAATAGTAGATTGTACTCGTAGTTTTATATTATAAAGTTATTATACTAATATTATAAAGAAGTAAAGTTTGTGTATTTGTATATTTGTTAAATTGTAAGGGGTAATCTCGGGATCTACTGAACCGATTTTAAAAATTCTTTCACCAATAGAAAGCCACATTATTGCTGAGTGTCATAGAAAAATAAAAAGGCTTTTACGTGGTAGTCAGTTTTGCAAAGTGAAAGAAAGAGAAAAAACGGTCGAATGAAAGCGTTTCTTACGCGATTATATATATGGAAATTACGTCATTTTTAAACTATACTAAAGAGGGTACACCTGGGGACGAACCCGAGCGAAGCGAGGGTGAGTCGCTAGTTATCATATATTTATCTTGTCATTTCGCGTAGTCGCGTTTTTGATCACTTTCTTGGATAGCTTTCTATTTCACACTTTTTTTTTGATCAAAAAATAAGGTACTAAATTACAAAGCATCCAATATATTTTTTCAATATATATGTTTTATGAAATAACAATATCATGAAGTATTAGTAAAATTTGATTTTCTAATTCTTAAAAATAAACGTTATTTTATTTAGCAAGAAGTCGTATCGCAATCGTTTCGTGACTTATAATGTTACACATTATATATTTCAGTTGAAACCAAAGGAGTGCCTGATGTTTGGTGTGGTTGAGTCTAGAATTTAATTAAATACTGCAGCGAATGAAGCATTATAATTTTTATAGTTAATTATTATTTTTAATAATTTTGCACTTTATTTAATGACAAAATAAATCTTTAATTTAAATTTTATAATACAATTTTAGTTACTTTATTATAATTATAAAACGTGAGCATCCGCGCTTTGTTCTTATTTTTTTGGAAAAGACAGAAATTACGATTTTTAAGAAAATACGCCTAGAAAAAAATATACTGAATATAAAATTGTTCCAAAGCCATTAAAATATTAAATATATGTACATTTCAATAAAATTGAGAGATATAGAACTAAACATGTTAACTGAAAATATGATTGCCACATTTTGTAACTTTTAAGTAAATTAATTCTATAGCAATTGTACGACTAATATAAAAAAACTGTTTGGTTTCACAAGCAGTACAATTCAAAATCATCGAGCTTAGCACGTAAGCCAGTAATTTTAGTTAACTTGTGCGAGTCACCAAAATTATCTTCAGTCGATTACAAATTTTATAACTCACTCTTACTTGCGAAGTTATTTACCACTTATTATCTAGCTTTCATATCTTCTATAACAATCAATTTTATCGTCGAAGTTGAAATTATACAACTTTTGATATTAGATATTGAAATAGTACTAACTGGCATAAAACTTAATGTCTCTGAGAAACTTTATCCAGTACCAGAATATCTTAAGACCTTTAACAAGAAAATTCACATAAATGCATACATTTGTTACCTGCGGACAATCTATAAAAATAAATAAAATTAAAGTGTATGTCTGTAATGTAAAATAACAGCTTTTTACTTAATGCATATGAAAGTATACACGATAGAAAAAAAATATTTTTAAAGTTTCGGTCTGTCTGTTTTCTTACGATTAAACCGATTTTGATGGTACTTCTCTGGTAGATAGAAGATAAGTAGTAACTTAGTCAACTTTTGTTTAAGCAAAAGAAATAAAGTTCCGTGCAAACAATTTATAACCCATGAACATTTGAAGGGTACAGGCGCAAAACGAGGAATGTCACAAAATTATTATTTTTTTAATTAACATTGCAATCTATAATACGTGGCAAAATCTTAATGTTCCCAAACTTTTCAACTTTTTTAATTTTATGTCACATTCCTTGTTTTACCCCTGTAGGTACCCGTCATTTGAACAAATTCTGAGGGAGTACCCGGGCGTAAGTCGCTAGTCAAATAATGACATTGTAGTAATGTAGTATTATATATTTGTATGATAAAACTAGAAAGAGCTTTGCGGTAATCTCAAGAGCTTTTCTCTCTTCGAACTAAGTTCTAGCATTACTTTGTTTCATTTAATTAGTTAATTTTGTAACTTAAAAAGGTCATCGGCTTTCAAATTAACTGACTACATTTGATTATTGTCCGTCTGTCTTTTAAAAATCATGTTTTTTGAATTAAATAATTGTATACATGCAGGTTAAATAAATTATTTGCTTTGAAATTTTAGAGGTTATAATATTTGAGTAAAACAAAAAAGTATCTATAAATTTTTAGAAATCGCTGTTTTTCTTACAATAACGTAAAATTACAAGTTAAATTGATTAATGTACAGTATAAATTATGTCACATAATTTTAGTTCTTTGCGTTTTCGAAAGCAGATTCCAGAAGTTAATTTGTATTTCAAAATGTCTAGGTATATTATAATTTTTATACGTGGGCTATAAAAAGTTAACTAGCCTCGTTAGGTGCCCTAGCAGCCTACCACTGGTTCACCCAGCTATGTTTTTAAATTTGAATTATCAAAATATTGTAATTTTCATTTGCAATCCCTAGCTTTTGTTGTTTTAGAAATAAGTATAAGTAAATGAATATAATAATTAAATTTTCACTAAAAATAGAATACTAACATAAATCTAAAATTTATTATATAACAGCAAAAACCAAATTTTCCTTGAAAAAAGTCTCGAATACGCACTTGATATGTAAGTTGCTTTATAACTGTTTAACATTTCACAGATGCCTGAAAGTTCACACTTTCACATGGTCTAAACAACCAATATAAAACGTGATCTCTTTTAATCAGGCCATTATAATTCGAGGCAGTTTTCTTTCCTAAAGATTCTCTGGAAAAATAGCTACCCTTATTTCCTCTGGTATTCTATGAAGCAAGCGTAGCATAATGAAGATCGTTATCATGATTTTAATAAATTGTTCCTTTAACCCTCCTTAGTAAAAAGATAATTGTACAATAGGCAGATAAGGAAAGCTACTTTTACGTTTATTGTGTTTTATGTTGTAAGTGAACTAGTCAATGAAATTTTTGTACTTTGGCATTTTTTAGATTGGCACTAGTTTTTTTGTCAGAAATAATAGGTTTAAATTGGGATAAAAATTCATTTATAATATTACAAAATGAGCTTATTTTTAGAGACTATGGATACGACTTTTTACTTTTTTATCATTATAATTAATAAATACTTTATATTTAACAGAAGAAAGATTTCGATTCGATATTTGTCACAATGCTATAGAGCATAGCAAATTTAACATTTATTAACAAGTTTCTTTTGTAGTTTAAAAAAAATGCTTTAATTATATACTTTTTCACTATTAGTAATTTTAAAAGGAAAATATAATGGTCAGAAGAATTTAGCAACAAAAATAACTTATAAAATAAACAAAATTCTTATAACATAATGAATAATTAGTATCATTGAATTTGCCACTCACATTACGCGCGTCATATTTGATACCTCGTTAAACGTCTCAAAGTCTCTTAATATAATTAGGACGTAATACACGTCCTTCTATGGAACAGGGCATGTTATATATTTTAATGGAAGAACATTATGACAGTAGGTATCAGATTTTCTAAATGAATAACTCACAAATTTTCTTAGTTTTTTACTTCATAGTGTTTCTAAGTATTTTTATTTCTTTGATCATTTTCTTGGTTTTTTGTATATTAGAATTTGAAATGAATATTTTAAATGTTATCTGATTTTCTTTATTATAAAAGATACCCCTATTTATTAAAATTTAAATTAATAATTTATTTTATTCATAAATTATCAAATTGATATACCTATGGAAATTTATCCTGCGTGAGAATCGATCTTATGAACCAACCAAATATCTGTTACTGTGAAAGTAAATGTGTTCCATTAAGGTAATTACTTCGTATAAATACCCCGTTTTACATGACGTATGGTGCAGTGACCATGACGCATAATATGGAATAACAACGATATTAAAAAAGAAAATGAGCTGTTTTTCTTGAGTAGGTTGTTTATATGGAAATTAATTCATATTTAATTCAACCTTATGTTACTTCTGAAATGCGTAGACATTAAATATGTTCTCACATTATCATGCTTTACGCAAAGTTGTTTGAAAAATAAACAATTTTTTTATGACTAGCGACTCGTCCTAGCTTCTCTCGGGTTCATTCCTATGTACTTTTTACCGGTTAGTGACCCTTCTACAAAACAAACTGTTCTAAAATTCTCAAATTTGCAGCGGTTATTTTGGACTATTTCTATTTTTTATACTTAAACCACCCCTGACATACCCTCAATAAAGCAAAAACAGAGTCATATAAATCAGCTTAGCCGTTTTTGAGTTTTAGATTTTTATATGTACTTGTATATAGATTATGAGAGATATTATTTAATATTTTAATTCTTTTAAGGTTAGGCTTATAAATATCAAGTACAATAGTGTTTTTGTCGTGCATCCATTTGTATTATGTAAGTTGATTACTTGTCTATGTAAAATAACTTTGGCTGAGCTATATTCTATTTATTATTTACTACTCCATATTTATTATTTATTTTTCATACAAAGCATATTTAAATATTTTTTTACGTAAAACATATTTATATTTTTTTATATTCATATTTTTATTTTAACTTAAAACCATTTAAGATGCTTTTTAAATATAATTATAAATAGATTTCAATTTTTATAATTTTGATATAGCCAGTGCCACTTTCACAATTAAGACACCCCTTGAGCAAAAATCCATCTAGCTGTTTGGAGCGTGCCATAAAAATATTATATACATTATACATACTTACATACATACACTCAATATACAAAACCTTCCTTCTGCCGTTGTTGGCTAAGGCTAAATTACAAGAACATTCTTTAAATTCATCACATTATTACGTAATGAAATAGAATAAGTCTTTGTTCTTACAACTTCTCTATAAATACGATTTTGTAAAAGGACTAATCAAATAATTAAATTTCTCATTTCTAATAATATTAGTGGGGATGCTTAAACCGATGAATTTTATTAAAGATATCACGTCCGTGGTATCGAATACGATGGAAAATTGGTTTATACTTTTGTTTTATTGGTTTATCTGAAAAGAATAAGATTTGGGCTGAATTTGTAAAAGGGGGTATAAGCTCTGCGCTGAAACAGACTTATGTAAATAGAGAGTGTTATGCTACGCGCTTCGTTACTTTCTCTCGGTATCTAATCTATTTTAAACTCGTTTGGCTCAGTTGGTAGTGACCCTACTTTCTGAGCCAGCGGTCGCGGGTTCGAGTCCCGCTCTTCATTCATTTGTTGCGCACGAATGTTTGTACTCCAGTCATGGGTGTTTATATTTATAATATGTATGTATTTAAAATTTGTATGTGTAGTATATCAACTATCTGGTATCCGCAACACAAGCACGTTACGTAGCTTACTGCGGAACTAGATGGCGCTGTTGTAATAATGTCCCAACATATAACATATATATAAATTTCTTGCCCCGCTCGGGTTCGTCGCTGGTTACGTTTTAACGGTTAGTAAGCATTTTTCAGAGATGATATATTATTCTTCAGTTAAAAATAGCCTATACGTTGATCCGGATGTAACTAGCTATCATTATACCATTCGTCAAAATCTGGTGATGCGTTCCCAGACAGACAGACAAATATTCTACAATCATTTTTTCTTTATGTCATTTTTTGATAATATAGATTATAGACATCTTTATTTCGATAATAATGAATAATAATATGAGATTTAAAAAAAACATTTGATGAACAGATTCGAGTTACAATATTATTATATAGAGATACGGCTGAAATTTTCGTTGTACTAAATCAAATTAATTTACTTAGAACCTTTAAAAAAAATAAACTTTGCCAAACAGAAAATTTAATATTGCTTTTGTTTAAAGTTTTTATTATAATAAATTTATCGTTAATATTTCTACAATATTTTTAGTCCGTGCCCAGATTAGAATATGTTTCTTAGTAAAAATTCTTCGGAGTATTCTTACATTTAAAATTTTATAAATTACTTTAAAAAAGTCCATTATATGTTGGGACATTGGGGCAATAGGACATAGTTACATTTTTGACATTATTGTTGTTTTAGCGCCATCTAATCCCGTGGGAAGCTATGAGGCTTATGCTACGGATAGATAGTTGATAACTCCACACATAATTTTGAAATACATTCATATTAAACATTAAATGATCCCTGACTGGTGTATAAACATTCGTGCTCAACAAATGCCCCCAGCAGAACTTGAACCCGTGACCGCTGGCACAGCAAGCAGCACTACAAACTGGGTCATTATACTATAATTTAATGTTAAAAAGTGGTTATTAATCCCAAGAATACGTTTAACTTTTGACTTTTCTTATAAATTCATGCATAAAAACTTACCCTATAAAATAGAATAGAATAGACAATAGCGTTATCGGATTTATGCCTTTCCATTTTCCAATAACCGTATCTCGGGTAATGTCAGCATATCACGGCCAATATTCGAGTCAAAGCGACCGGCAGGTGATAGAATCAAATTCTCTTTGACCCACAGGACCGCCACTTATAACTCGGTTCTACTATAATGGATGAAACCGCACGCCATAAAGTCTGGGCGGCTTTCACAGGAATGTTCTTGTGATGTAATAAAAGAAATTTTTAGGCGTATTGTGCATTCTTGAGCGAATTTTCTTCCTTAAAATTCTTAAATAGTTAGGTTATGTGAAACTTGAGCACAGTTTTTAGTGAAGGAATTTTGTGTATTTCTTTACTCTTTTAAAGGACATGACATTCTTTTCTGAAATATTTTGCATTGCGTTACTCGTTTCATTCAGTTACTATTTTTATTTATAAAAGCCAAACTTCTTTATACTACGCTAGGAATATTCTACTGGCTATTCCCGTTCTAATCCCGGTGGTACAAGGTTTAAAATGTAGGGTTATACATTTTCTTTATGCCAAATATTAAATAAATTTGGTCTAAAAATAAACAGTAAAAATCTGTAGGGCCATCCTTATCACTTAGAGGAATAAAAATAGCCTATGACCTATTCTCAGACCTACTAAATATACACAAAAAAAATTATAAAATCGGTCAAGCCGTTTCGGAGGAGTTGTGACAGTAATAATTATTTGGGAAAGAAAGTAATAGTGAGAGCGTACTTTTTGCAACACTATTAAAATATAATTAAAAAGTATTATTATAATACTTAACAAGTATTTCGTTTAAACAGATTAATATATTACTCAATGATGAATACTTAATAAATAAATGACTGAACAAAGTGTAATCGGCTTTGGCGACTCTACTTATAACATTAGTTACAATTTATTATTTACCGTACCGGATTTACATATTAAAGAATGAATGTTATTTTTAATAACCATTGGACCAATTAGGATTCGAAAAATATTGGACTAACGAATAATTTTATGTACCAAACTTGCCTTTTCTACTTAATTTATATTTATAAGGCTTTTTTCGTTTGTTAGTTTTGAACATTTCAAAATATACGTGATAGAACATTTTCCATCTTAGGAGGCAACCATCTTTGAAAAGTCACTGAGAGCGTCACAATAATTTGTTTAAAAAGCATCAATTATTATATTATTAATCTTCGTTTTTGTTGTTGCAGCTGCTAGGTTATAACACCGAAATAGTGTTGATCTGCGAAAATACCGTATTATTTCCGTGAATCTAGAAAAATAAAGACTTAATTATTAAGTCATTATTTTTCTAGTTGTAGATTAAGTCTTAATGGATAAAAAAAAAGTTTCACAAAAAATATTTAGTGTAAACAATAAGACATTGTTGATGTATAATTGTTTTTAAGTAATTTTATGCTTGATTCACACATATATATGTATTAGGCAACCAATAGCCAATACCTAGTGCCACAATTCCATTATATACTAAAGGTACATAGCACGTGTTAGTTAAGCACAATTTACAATGCAAATATTGCAGTGAACGTTACTAATTTATCAATCTACCGCGCTATGAGAAATGCTTGGAGACAATGAAGTCTTTAAGGAATTTTTATATTTAAAACTATTACTAGTGACCCAACTTCGCTCAATTATTAATACAATAAAAAAATAAATTATTGTTGAACTGTTCATAAAATAAAATGTATTCTGCTATTATAAAATGGCGTAAACAATCGTTTGGTTAAATAAAATAAATAAATAAATAATAAATAAAAATTAAATAAATAAATAAATAAATAAATAAAATAAAACAACTGCAGTCTAATGAAATAAAAGATTTCATACATTTTTGAGCCCATTGTAAATTCAAGCCAAGAGAAAATGAAAAATATTTCGAAGCTGCCAAAATTACAGCTCGAGTGGAAAAAATGGAATTTATGTCACGATTCGTGGGTTTCAATATGACGGACGACGGAAACGCTACATCCATCACAACCCTTCTGGGTATTTATTATTTGCCCACTGACCAAAAGTAGGTACCTTACATGCCTTGCGGCTTTTATTAGACGGGTATCCTTATCATATACGGGTTGTATGGTTATGCTTTGGTGTTAGTATGAAATGGTTTATAGTAAAATATATCATGGGGAAACCCTCATCTAAAATATATATGGGAATAGCATGGTATAATTCTGTGATAAATAAATAAATATGTTGGGACATTATTACAACAGCACCATCTAGTTCCGTGGTAAGCTACGGTACGTGCTTGTGTTACGAATACCAGATAGTTGATATACTACACATATATTTTTTTTTATATATACATATAATAAATATAAACACCCATGACTGGAATGCAAACACGTCACGTCGTTGAGCACGTCAACCAATGAATGCTCAGCGGGAGTCGAAGCCGCTACCGCTGGCGCAGAAAGTAGGATCAATACCAACTGAGCCAAAAGTGTCGTCGTCGTGTGATATATCTTAAGCAATTTTTAAAACGACGAATGTTGAACACTTGTCCCATTCGGAGCTTAAATTTAAAGAATTATTTAAAGAAGTAAAGTTTAGAAGTTTGGGTGTTACTACGAGTACATCTACTTACACAGTAATTTCTGAGTACTGATCTGCTTCTAACAATTATTCTTATACATAATTTTTTTCCACATTACCGCAGAGTACTATAGGCTATTTATAGAAAAAAAGATGGTTAATTTATTTTATTGGCGCTTGAAATAAAGCAATAAAATGGGACGGGGAAAAAACGGGATAGTAACCTTAAACCCCTTTTTTTCTGTCGTTACCTCATTACTATGGTTACCTCATGTACCGTAAGAATTTTTAGACCTAAAATAATAATTTACACACTGTATTTAAAAAGTTTTGTTCGTAACTTGAAAATAAACTGGTCAAGGCCAAAATATAATTTATAATAATATTATAAATATTATTTTTTTACATAAACTTTCTCCATTTACGAGTAACTAACGAAATTAAACATGAAAATGTTCAATACATAAGGCTTTACATAATTATATTAATATTGAACTTAAATGTGGATGGACTCTGATATTTCACTTATTTAAATTCAGTCATGCCTGCGGCGAGTCCATTATAGGTAATTAAGCATATTTCATGTGAATTTTACTGACTAAACTCAAATCGAAATCAAATTGATTATTGATTTTTTTGTTTACATTTACACTATTTTGTTTTATGATATGAAGAAATATACTTATAAATAAATGTAATTATAGTTATTTGCTTATTTTGAGTTTTGACGACACTCTTGTCTCAGTTTGTAGTGAATAGTAACCCTACTTGTTGTGCCCGCGGTCGCGGGTTCGAGTCCCGTTGGGGGCATTCATTTGTTAATCACGAATGTTTGTACTCCTGTCAGTGTATATTTTTAAAGCTCAACTTTTTAAAATATTCGTGCTCAACAAATGAATGGCCCCAGCGGTACTCGAATCCGCGACCGCTAGCGCAGAAAGTGGGGTCACTACCAACTGAGCCAAACATAACCACCATAATCATAACCATCTGTATGTATGTACAGGGTCATGCTGTAGTTTCCTCGTATGATGCAAGTTTTTAAAATGCCGCCTTTATTTTGTGCCGCCTGATGCAGCTGCATCTTTGCATCATAGTACCGCAAGGCCCTATGTATGGAAGCATAATTATTGTCTATGCATTTTCCAATGTCATAAAAGAGTCTATATGATAAAGCTATAAACAATGTAAAAATTTTTGTGAGATTAGAATAAATTCAGATTTTTTAGTTTGAATCCCCAATTTAATTTATAAACAGAAAGTAGTTTAATCAATTATACGTACATATACAGGTACATATGAATGTATGTATAATGTGCATACTTGATTTGGGCTACGCATCATAACTGGGTCAAATCATGCCATGCTTACCTACTTACCTTTTACGTAGTAACTGTTATTTCTTTGTTATACTAATGTTTCTTTTTAATAATAATGAGGAGGAAAGGCATAGCTTATTTTTTAATAATCAACACCTAAGTGGGCGAAAACATTTGCATACAAATCCTATGATTTAAGGTAGATAATATTATGTGCATTTGATGTTAATTGTTATTAAGAATATTTAGTGAATATAAATCAAATGATTAATCAAAATCACAGTAAGTAGTTTAAGCTTTTGATTTTTTTCGATTTCTTTTTCAATGAACCAAACGAACACGGGCACGGGCCTCCCTCAGTACGAGGGGGATCAGACCATAGTCCACCGCGCTGGCATAGTGCGTGTTTGGGAGTACTCCTCAGAAATGATGAACACCAGGATAGTACTACAAATCTTGACTTTAATTATTATAATAAGGTACAACTATGTATGTATATGTATAGTTAAGATAGATTAATATATGTGCCGCCGCTACGGCTGTGCGTTGCAGTCTGAGGCCCGGCGGGGATGCGACGTCATCGTGACGTCACCGTTGCACCGGTAAATCGGCTCCAGATTGTGTTGCTGCGCCAACATCCTCCCGCCTCTTAAAGCTCCTAGCTTTAAGCTTGATCTTCATCAAGGAACGGACAGATTCGGTTGATTGCGCGACGAATCGTGCCCTTCGTAGTAAGGATGTCTGCAACTCGACATGCTCCATCGGTGCCAGGGTGCACTGCTTGTATCCTTCCTAGTGGCCATTTGAGCGGTGGTGTCGCCTCGTCTTTTATCAGGACCATCTGACCAGGCTTGATATCGGGGCGGCGTCGCTGCCAACGGGTACGCTGCTGTAATTCGCAGATGTATTCCTGGCTCCATCTTGACCAAAAATGTTGCCTTGCCTGCTCGATTCTGGCATATCTTTGAAGTCTATTAGGATTTACTTCTTGCAGGTCAGGTGCCGGTAGTGACGTAAGGGGTCTTCCTATGATAAAATGCCCTGGAGTGAGGGGAACTAGGTCATGAGGAGATGAGGACATAGGACACAGGGGTCTAGAATTAAGTATAGCCTCAATTTGTACGAACAGTGTAGTAAGCTCCTCAAAGGTTAAGTGTGTATTGCCTATCACTCTTCTCATATGGTATTTTGCGGACCGGACAGCTGCTTCATACAATCCACCAAAATTTGGTGCATACGCGGGCGCAAAGTTAAACTTTATTTTGTCTTCCACAAATGAAGCTGACACAGAGCTGGACGCAGCGTTAAGAAATTCACCTAATTCGCGGTTAGCGCCAACGAAATTCCTCCCATTGTCGCAGAATATCTCTAGAGGGGGCCCTCGGCGAGATATGAAACGACGTAACGCTAAAATAAAATCTTCAGTACTCAAAGAACTGACAAGTTCTAAGTGAACTGCCTTTACCTTAAAATCTACAAAAACACAAAGGTAACTCTTAGACTGCCTTGCACCACGACCTCTTCTATCATTTACTAAAAAGGGCCCAGCAAAATCTGTTCCCACAGTTTCAAAAACATATCCAGGGGTGACCCGTTGTGCTGGCAGATTGCCCATTATTTGTTGCGCAACTTCTCCTTTCAGTCTCTTACAGCATGTACATTCATTATACGTTCGTCTAGCCAATAATCTGCCATTTAAAGGCCAATAATGTTCTCGAATGACTGAAAGAAGAAGCTGCGGCGGTGCATGCATCAATTTGATATGATAATACCTAAACAACAACTTAGTAAAGTGATGTTTCGTATCCAGGATGACTGGATGTTTCTTGTTGTAAACAAAATTAGAATTATCTAATCGACCACCTACACGTATTAATCCTGCCTCGTCGATATAAGGATTCAATTTATTTGAGCCAGGTATGGAACTTGGGTTGCTCTTAAAATCAGCAAAGCTTTCACACTGTGATAAATAAGCTAGCTTGGACTCTGCCTGCTCAAGCTCATCTACCGTTAATAAACTCGTATTACACCTTTGTTTATGCACCAATATATTGATAAACCGACACACATATGCAAATATGCGACGTAATTTAAGAAAACTGGAATATTTTGACATGTCTAGTAGTGTCGTTATCGACTTATCAATGGTTACTGTGCATGCACGCAACTCAGGTAAGCTCGTCTGTGCCGCAACGTTCTGTTCAGGCCATGGGCTTTTAGTATCCTGCAAGAATGCAGGTCCCTCCCACCACAGTGACAACGACTGTACTTCATTTGGAAATACTCCGCGCGAAGATAGATCGGCTGGGTTCTGAGCTGATGGGACATACATCCATAAAGCAGTTGAACATTTCTCTTTAATTTCGGCGATACGGTGCGAAACAAACGTGCATAACCTGTTTGCTGGAATGTGCAACCAACCCAATACGATTTTTGAATCCGACCAAAAATATCTATTATTAATATCACACCTTAAAGCTTGTACAACTTTTTCACATAAGCGCGAAACTAGTAAAGCTCCACAAAGCTCTAGGCGGGGAATTGTTGTGGCTTTCAAAGGCGCCACCTTCGATTTGGCACATAAAAGTCGTACTGTACAATTTCCTAACTCATCTACAGATCTTAAATAAATACATCCAGCATATGCTTTTAAAGAAGCATCTGAAAATGCATGGATTTCAATTGTTACTGCATTGCTACAGCTTGCATGACGCGGAATCTTTACTTCCTTTAAATAACCTATATTATTTATAAACCTAGTCCAGATACAGTCAGGCGCCTGGGAAATTTCATCATCCCAGTCCAATTTCTGTGACCAGAGTGTTTGCAAGAAGATTTTACATAAAATAACACATACACTTAACAAGCCCAAAGGGTCAAAAATACTTGAGACTACTGATAAGATAGCCCTTTTAGTGTATTTAACATGGTTATCTATCAACTGCAACTTTGAACATTTTATTAAAATATTATCCTCATTAGGATCCCATTCAATACCTAGAGTGTTACTTTGATTTGATATTTTTAAATTATCTTGCCTTATATCTAAACTACTTTGTTCCGAAACCTTGTAAAGAAATTCTTTGGAATTGCTTTTTAATTTTCTTAAATTAAAATGTGCAGAGCTTAATGTTTCGTTGATCTTTTGATACAAATTTATTAAATGTTTTTCGTCATTCAACCCGGTTATTAAATCGTCTACATAAAAATCATGTAGTATTACTTCTTTTACCAATGGATCACTACTTTCATGACCTAGTTGGGCTAGACACCTAGTGCTGAGGTAAGGGGCATTAGACGTACCATAAGTCAACGTATCTAACGATAAGTACTTCATGCGCTCGGCTTCATCATCACGCCATAATATCATTTGCAGGTGTCTCTGTGTTGGTTCTACGACTACTTGTCTGTACATCTTCTCTATATCTCCCGTAAATATAAACTCGTGTTGACGAAATCTTATTAGAATAGAAAAGATGTCATCTTGAATCGTAGGACCCACCATGAGAATATCATTGAGTGAGTAACCAGAATCAGTCTTCGCCGACGCGTCAAAAACCACACGACATTTCGTCGACTCACTGTGTTCCTTTAAAATTGGATGATGCGGCAAGTAATAAGCTTTTTCTGGTTTATCACTCTCTGATAAATGACCTAATTCGGCATATTCATTAATGAAATATACGTATTGCGCTTTTACATTAGGCTGTCGTCTAAAACGTTTCTCCAATGAATCAAAACGTTTTCTAGCTAGCTTGTATGAATCACCCAGCACATCTGGGTTAGTTCTAAACGGCAGCGTAACGCAAAATTTGCCATCAGCTAAGCGTTTCGTGTTTTGCTTGAAATGAGCTTCGCACGCCTCCTCTTCTGGGGACAACACTGGTGTAGTTGGTACTTCCTCCAACTCCCAAAACTTACTTAGCTGATTACGCATTTCCATACTAAATCCGCAATGTATGCTGTTTATTTTAGAACTATATTCTGTACTATTTACTGTTATAGGTCCTACCATCAACCAACCGAATAAAGAATTTTGCAACATAGGCTTATTGTGCCCTAGCCTTAACTTTTCACTGCTAATTACATCCCAAAAAATGTCAGCGCCCAATAACAAATCTATTTGAGAAGGCTTATAATAACTATGGTCAGCTAAAATTATATTTTGTGGAATAACAATATTTGACACGTCCACCGGTTCCAATGGCAACTGTCCCGTTATTTGAGGGATAACGAAAGCGTTAACTTGTTTACAAGATTCCTTATCACTCCGCCCGCGCGGTTGAATTGACACGGTGCACCGTCGCAGCGCATCAAAGGAAATATTATTAATACCGGTCACCCGAACCGTGTCAACAAGTTCACTCTGTATGCCTAACTTATTCATCAAAGCCTCAGTAATGAAACTGGACTGGGACCCACAGTCCAATAGACACCTAGTGTCATATGTTGTATTTGTGTTTACATTTTTTATCGAAACAATTGCAGTTGATAACAACACTTGATTCTCGACACTGGCTGACAACGATATAGGCGTAGACACAGATTTCTTATACTCTATAACTTTTTGCGGGCTAGATGTAATTGTTTTATGCAGCAGAGTATTGTGTTTACGTCTACATATAGCACATGGACCTAATTTACATTGGTGGGCAAAATGTCCGCCTCGAAAACAGTTAATACATACTTTTAATTTTCTTATTAAATTATTTCTTTCATCTACTGACATTTGATTTAACTTTTCGCAGTTATATAATAAATGATCACCACTACATATACGACAAACTCGCGTATTGTTTACATTTAAGTGGCTCGACGTGTTGGACTCGCTAGCCGTCGCGACAAATGCCTTTTGCACCTTATCAATTCGTTTATACGTAACCTGTTTATCCGGCTTTTCGCTAGTATTACTTGCGCTAATCATTTCCAAAACATCGGCCCTTTGACGTAAAAAGTCATAAAAATGCTGTACTGTGGGATTTTCGGTAAGACTATTTCTATACTCCTCCCATTTAGTACTGGTTAAAGTATCCAATTTGTTAGCAAACATAAATATAATGAGCGTGTCCCAGTTATCAACCTTTTCACCTAAACTATTTAAAGCCCTCAAATGTTTCGAGATATGGTCAATTAAGAAACGCAACGATTTATCAGACTCCCTTCCAATAAAAGACATATCAAACAATGACTTAAGGTGAGTATGAATCAGCTGTCGTTTATTATCAAATCTACCGCTAACTAGTTTCCAGGCTTCTTCATAGTTAGCTGCCGATATTTCTAATGATTCGATAACAGACGCCGCGCTTCCCAATAAGGATGCTTTTAAATATTGATACTTGCAAATATCACTGAGGTTCTCATTATTATGCACAATAGACATGTAAACATCGCGAAACTCTAACCATTTACTTGTACTTCCATCAAAGGTAGGTAGCTTGATGGTCGGTAGCCTGACTCCAGCATCCGTGTTGCTGTGGGTCGAGCGCGCGTCCGCCCCGACATCGAGACCCGCTGTCTCCGAGGAGCGAGGTTCATTAGCGGCGATCAACTCTTGAGCATTACTAATTGCGTTAAAAAACAATCTTTCAGTATTTTCCCGCTCGGTAAATTCCACTTGCTCCTCGGAAGACCGGCCTAACTTCGCCTCAAAGACCTCTAATTGAGATTGAACCCTATCATACTCTTCAAACAACAAGTCCGCTTTACGTAATCTTAATTTTAATTCATTTAAAACAGACTGTGACACCTGTGAGACTTGTTGTTTATGTCTTTTAAAATCATCTAAGTAATTCCTAAATGTAGTTAATCGGCCCTTAATAGATGCCCTTTTTGCTTTCAACTCTGTGTCAGTCATTATGTAAACAAATAAAATGTATAAGGTTGTAAAATAAAATATAAAATAAATAATATCGTAAAATCGATAAAGTTGCAATAAATACCTTATTACGTAGGCTTATTTACGAGTAAAAACAGCTGTTCGGCGAGATCCACAATACAATACCGCAGAACAATAGACGCTCGGCGCAGGCGCAGCGGGCGGGACTTTCTGGAATGTTCGGCCAAAACAACTATTAATTGTTTTATATAAACTATTTTGCCTACTTCTATCGTGCTGATGCGATAAGAGAAGCGATAGACAAGATGATTTGAGCGAAATAACTAAAGAATGCAGTTCTATGCACAGAATTGAAGCGGTAGGTAGCTAACGATAATTACATAAACGGCTGATGCAATCTTTAATTCTTAGATATTTACACTTTAGTTTTAGGTTTTCTTAATATTTATAGTTATTTAGCAATAAAGCTACTAAAATAGTTCAATAATTGAAACCTATTAATTAACTAAATAGGTATAATTCTATAACTTGTACGTATTAACTTATTGTGACTAATTATTTTACGTACTTTACTGGTTGCTTTAAACTATTTAAAATTGAGATCTGCTCGCACAAACGAAGCTTTACAGGGCTAACACAATTATTAATTAGGAAAAATAGGTAAGGAACGGGCTGACCTCCCTTAGTTTTTTGAAGATCCTCTTGCGGCACAATATTTACACTTGTCGTCGACTTTAATAACACTTGCTGGTAAGTATCCTTAGTATTTAATGGCCATTCCCTCCAGGTCCAGTCGAAGTGATATACAACGGCAGTGCAGCTCAATCTCAGTAGGTATGCAGTTCGTGCTACGTGTCCACGTAGCAACAAAAGGTCACGGTCGCCAATGTTTGGGAGTACTCCTCAGAAATGATGAACACCAGGATAGTACTACAAATCTTGACTTTAATTATTATAATAAGGTACAACTATGTATGTATATGTATAGTTAAGATAGATTAATATATGTGCCGCCGCTACGGCTGTGCGTTGCAGTCTGAGGCCCGGCGGGGATGCGACGTCATCGTGACGTCACCGTTGCACCGGTAAATCGGCTCCAGATTGTGTTGCTGCGCCAACAGTGCGCGTTGGCGGACTTCACATGTCTTTCGAAAACTTGCTAGGTTTTCTCAGACAAACAGGTTTCCTCACGCTGTTTACCTTCACCGTAAGACAAGTGGTAATCAGAATAGAAAATGATTCGCACATGAAATATCAGAGGTACGAGACTCGGATTTGAACCCGTATCACTCGGTTATACAGGCAAGCGCGTTACCGCTGGGCTACCACTGCCTCTGTTAAGGTTTAATAAACATGTATTGATTAAATATAATATTGCTATAATTTATATACTGTTAAATAACTTAATTTACATTTTTTCATAATAATTATTCATAAAACACTAATTTAAAAATACGCCATAATACCAGTAACTTATAGGACATAAACATAAGTGTACTTTACAATTCCTATAATCTAGGTCACATAATTTTGAGTGCTACTATCGAGTAAAGAGCGCGGTATTATTAATATTTTCTCACGAGTGCGTCATGCATCAGCCCTCAGACAGCCACTTCGGGTAATGGAAACTACCATTATAAATATCCCCTAAGAGGTTGTCAGTATATAGACACGGGACCCTGATATTTCTTGCACGAAGTCCAATGTTACTTATTTATTGAATTTTTCAATGGTTCGTTGACGTCGTGAGTTTACGAGATTGCAGTTTAAGTGAAGCTATATGGGGTGACTTTTCAATCACCAAATATAAGTTGAATAGTGTCTATATATAAATATGTACGATTCTTCAATATTATAAATAAAAAGCTTGCATTCATTTTTTTATTAGCATTTACGCACTTTAACATATTCTTTAAATTAGTATTTATTTCATAAAGCTAGGTCAGGTACTTTTGAAGATATTAAAGATTTTCTAACCAACCCTTTTTCTTTTTGTTCCGGTTTATATTTTGCTAACGATAAGTCGACGTTGTAAGCTAAAGGTCCTCCTTAGTTTGAAAATATCATATACTACTAGTGATTTCCCCTTGAATTGCTTGGACAAATCCCTCTCCCTGCCTAATGCCTTTTGCGACTTGACGGAAATATATCGAGCTCTCCTTTATACCTATGAATAATATGTGCGTACAAAAATATGTATCTCGTAGTAAAAAATCGGCTCAAATCAATAAGTGCCTTTTAGTAAACATTATTAACAATATCTGTTATTTCAATTCATAGTATGTCTGCGTACTAAATATCCAAATTCGTTTAACACGCAGACATGACATATCAAGTAGGTATCTTACATCCTTTATCTTAGTTTAGTAGCCCAATTAGCGTAAAAATTAAAAAAAAAAATCTATCTAGAGAATACTTAAATCATACAAAGAAAAAAATTATAATCATAGGGACAAAATATTTTTTTTTTATGATTGCCGCAACTGTGATTGCCATGAATTCATTTTATTCCAACATTTACTATGAAAACTATATAAAAACTATGTACAAAAAAATGAACTTCATAAATTTTACGTTTATATTAATCTTACGCATTTTCTCACATCAGAGCCATATAAGTCGTGGTAAAACAAAGAAGTTAAAAAAGCAAGTTGCACTCTTCGTTTTATATGTACAAAGTTAAAAACAGTTCAGAAATGTCCGAAAGTAAACGTTGTGATGGACGTGTGAATTTACGAGATGTGGTAAAGTTCCCTAGCAATACATTTATATTGTAATCCTGCGTTGTGTAACATTGTAAATAAATTGTAAGGTAGAGTTAGCTGGAGCTGTTTCATATTTATGCTCTACCTTCACGTCCTTTCCTTTGACAAGAAGGGATAACTCTGATATTTCACATTCTTCGCTTTTTCACTGCGTGTGTGCGTGGAAAATGCTAAAATATGTGTTACTGGTCTTTCACCCACTAATAAGTTTCTTTTACAGATTAGCAATTCATTCTTATTTCGGTCGTCGTCCCAGCTATCATCATTTTACAAATGTCATCAAAATCTGTCAAGTGTTTAATTAATGTTTTATTAAGTACATGTTTAGATTTATGGTATATCGAAAACTAGTAGTTATTTTAGTTTAGTAGCTATTTTTACCGCAGTAATAATTAATTATCTGTAAATAATCTAAATTTCGGTTGATTACGTTTTACCTTTATACATTTTTCTAGAATTAATTTATTTTAAGCTCGCTTAAGCTTGCTTTCATAGGACTTATTAATGTTTAATCCATTGTACGTCAGAAGTTAATATTTTAAATCGAAAAAGAATGAAAAGAAATTGGATTTTCGTATTCCTTTATAGAATAAAATGTACCACGATTTCAACGTTAATAAGCAAAATGGATTTAAATTAGAAAAATAGAATACAATAAATATTGCTTTGAATACAATTGAATATTTATTTAGTATATTTTTAACTTAATGGTAAAATTAGGTGTTTGTTATCATGAATAATTGTTGAAATAGTTAGTTTTTTATATAGTTAAAATTCTATTCATATATAAGTTATTCTCAAACTTTAAATAATAAACATACCTACTATTATATAAATATAATATAATACCTATGTAGTTAATAAAACATGATTTGTTCAACCAGTAATTCAAAAAAGAAACAGCCAAACCAAAAACATGAATTATTTTTCTAAAACCATTAATATTTTTGCACCCCCGCATTGAAATTAGGCCTGTGCCCAGTCGTGGGACATCAAAAATGGCTTTAAAACGACATATTTGTAACTAATATTTATTTTTAACCAGTGGACAGTGATTTTTTATGGCTACTTTTTGCCAAAATAGCAAAAACGATATTTTAGCAGTAATTTCTAGCGTCGACTCCACTACTACATGGTCTTCAAACTTCATCCTACATTTCGACAACTATATGAACAAGGGTTCACAGTTCGTTCAGTGGCTCTTAAACTTCGTAATCCTCATCCTTGGCAGTCAGAATTCATTTCACTTTAACTGCTCTCGTGACATACTCGTATAAGTTAGATAGTTACCGTCTCAACGAGAAATTCCTTTTCACACTTTGTCTGTTCAATTTATGCAAAAATTTAAGATTAATCTTAGTTTTGTCTTGTCTAAATCTTTATTCTTACACTACTGTCAAAAAGTTTGGAAGCATTTATGATACTTAGAACTATTCCGAAAAAATAAGAAATATAAGATATATGTTTAGAAATACCAAATAAAATCAAAATGTTACTGATTTGAAAAGGTAATAAAATTATTTGAAAATGCTATTAGGTTTATTTTTATTTCGAGATTTAATAAGTTGTTCTAACGTTTTTGACGGTAGTGCCATTGCACTTATATTCAATATCATTATATTATATACAAGATACGCACAATATAATTGTTCCGCGATATACACATACACATTTACGAGTAATAACACTGTACATCTAAACACACGCTATAAGTGCGACATGAAATACACAAAGCGTAAAAGTGAAAGAGACAGCTATTCGACACGCGTGCTCGCAATGACAGGTGACAGCTCCACTGACTGGCTACAAATGGAACCAATCCACGGCACGCGTTTGGTGCGTTTGTGGCGTATCTTGTATATAATATCATTGCGGTAGTGTATATTATTTTTGTAAGCGGCTGGTTTACTATTATCTATTTTGATTATTTTTTTGTCTGTTTTTGAGATTCCCTGGGTCTAAACGACCTATGCAACCGGGTCCTTGGTTTTTTTTATTAAAGCCACGACTAGAGCAGTAGACAATATCTGCCATGCATCTGCCATCTGTGAGTTATAATTTCGGCAAAAATAAGATAAACTTTTATGTTGATAATTTTTTTTAATCAATACAAAATATTTTCATCAAAAAATTCGAAAATATAACATTAACTGTGAGATTAACCACATAATAAATACAATTACAACGCGTAATAAAAGAATTTCATACATACATACATACATCAATTGTAAGGTCCCGCTTTTATGACGGAAGGCTTTTACGCTTAATTGAAAACAACTCATGCTTTATTCAGAACACGAACGTTATCATGACCAGCTTAACAAGATCTCGCTGATATCAACTACCAGTGATAAAATACAGAAAATTATATAATATAAAATTGAATATAAGGAATTATATGACAAATTGATAATTTCTATTTAGATATTAATCTCTGAAAATACTTAATGTCCATATCAACTCTATCGATATGTAAAGAGGTTAATAGAATTTTATTGTACTACTTGTACGTTAGAAAACCAAATAGTTAACATCGCTGTAACATTATTACCCGTTACAAAAAGTACGCGAGCCTTCACAATGCTTAGCATTTTGCTAGTTATAACATGTATCTACTTATGAATTTAAAACTGTTTAGTATGTGTATCAAAGTGCGAACGAAGCCGCGGGTAAAATCTGTTAAGAAATATTTTACTAATAAACTATGCTGTTCTTGAATAACTAATTTACTTTCGGCAGAGCGCGATGGGAGATGCGGGTAATCAAGTTATTATATGTAGAAGGCTATTGTACCGTAGTGATTTTAGTCTTGCACCATAGCCTCCTCCACTGACGACCGTAGATTTGATTATTTTGTTGTTTGAATACCTACTTGTATTTTTTCAATATTCCAATCTCGAGACCGTACAATTTTTAATATTTATAAATAAATAAATACGCTAGGACTATGTGTTAAATATGTTATTTCAATTACTATTTTAAATTTTGAATGAATTAAGTGATAAATACAACGAAAATACTAATTAATTAGAAATAACTAAGCAATTTAGCTTTTAAAAGAATAATATTAAAAATGTATACTGGTTTTAAAATCACTTTTCTCATATTTTGTTAATGTTTATCAAATTACAGTCCCTTTTGAAGTATTTGTAATGAATTTTATAAGTTTATGTACCTTCAGAGATTAGACAAATAGATTAACTTAATGACGATATAAAAAATGCTAAAATTCCAAATTAACTTATCATCTTCAAAACTATTTAATTTAACTTTCATTTCATATTATTGATCTTTCATGAAGTGGATTTCTATTAAAATGCAGAGATGATTGAACCAATAAATCTAGTTTCTTAAAGCCTTTTAGACTTACTACTTTGGAGCTTATCCAATTTTTCAGCTCAAAAAGTGGCATTTCTCGAGATTAAGAATTCAAATAAATGTAAAATGTAAAAATAAAGTACCTACTTGAACTGTGTATTGATTAGTTAGAGCTTTTTAGAATGCCACAAATCTACTATACATACAATAAAAATCTAACTTAGTCAAATCTGTACATTTAATATTTATTGGTAATTCAATGAAATAGTCAATATGATCAATATAGAGGCTGAATCTATAGTTTTTAGAATTTTTGTCTGTCTGTTTGTCTGTCTGTGACCGCATCACGAGAAAACCACTGGACAGATTGTGATGAAATTTGGTATGATGATAGCTGGTTATCCGAATCAGGATATAGGATACTTTTAACTGCTGGAAAATATCTTATTTCTGAGAAATCTCAAGTAACCGTTAAAAACCACCTGTAAAACATCACACGGTATATAAAATCTAAGAATTTAGTTTTCGGTCTTTAAAACGCGGGCGGAGCCGCGGGAAATGCTAGTACCATATAAGTATCTTAAATTAAAGGAATACTTATCCATGATCTTATAAATGTGATTTGTTGAACATTTTGAAGTCTACATTGCATTCCCTTTCATTATGCGTAGGCTCACTTAATTAGTTAGATAATTTTATAGTACATGAAGAAGTTTTGACAAGATTTATTGTAAAATAATGCTGTTTAATACTTGTATGTACCATATTACCATGTTCAATTTTTCTATAGATATCTCAAGAAAGAGTGTGACAGAGTCAAAGTAGTAGTACAAAATACATCAATTAATGATGATAAATTCGCTTGATTTAATTTGACTGACAGACAGAGAGAGACTACAAAGCGATCCAAATGGTTCCGTTTTTTCCTTTTGAGGTACGGAACCCAAAAAATAAAGAATAGTGAATAATATCATTGGAATAATGGTTTAATATTGTTTAACGAAATACATTTGGGGTAAAAATGAAGAGAATATAAGAAGTGAATATTTTATGTACATTCACATAAATCTAAATAACATTTTTGTAATATTATAGCGAGAAGAAAATGCAATAAAATGTAACATGATTTAAGATTCATAAATCAAGATATCTAAGATATGTATCCTCATTCCTTGCATCTGCATTGTCGGGTCGAAGATGTATGTTTTTGTTAGTGCGGAAACGATAGCGTTGATAATTTAAAAACATTTCATGATTTTTTTATATGTATAATATATTCTACATTGCTCGTGCAGCAAAATATGTCTCTCATTTTTGCTATATTGCCAGAAGCCATAACGTCTTATTCAAACCTTAATTTGAAATAAATAAAAAATAGATATAGTTGAAAGAATGCCACAGAGAAGTTAAAAATCATAGTAGTTATACAGGCTTAGTATTAGTCGTCACTATTTGAGCCAAAAGCATCGACTAATAAACATTTGTCCCACAGATATGCGACACCTAGACGACTTTAAGCGAAAATACAAAAGTTTTGTCGATCTAAATCAGATTTTTTGTAGTTTCAGAATATTTTAATATGATTAGCGACTTATCCTCGATTTACTTGAGTGAAACTCAAGGTGCCTTGCGGTACTTAGTGTTCCTTCCGTAGTCTATCCGTTCACTTCATCTAATCTTGTAACAAACATACACACATTCATTATAGTAGTTCTTACATCCGTAAGATATTCTTTATATTTTGTCTTTATATATACAAATACATAAACAAAAATCTAAAAATCAAAAATAACTTCGTATATAGTTATAATAGTTCTGATATTGAAATACAAAAGTTATTTTCAGATATTCTCAGTAAACAATCTGACTCAAACTCTAGGTTATCTCACAATTGTGTAGTTTAGGTCCGGAAGACCCGTCTGAAGTTGCAAACTCCTGTTTTCCCGATTTCGTTATTCCGATATTCCGATTTAGAATTTAATATTTTTTAAACAACATCTAAAATTTTAGATAAATACGAGTAAGTAATCTTGACGAAAGTTATGATATAGTAAAGTTTGGGTATTTCAAAAGTACAATAAAAATGTTTTCGTCAATTTACATTTGCATATATTGTACAAAATGAGGATAAATATTTATTTTTGCAAAACAAATTTCGTTCTATCAAATAGCATAATATAAAAAAATAATTATTTCTATCAATATTAATATAGGTAATACTAAACTGTTGTTTATCTTATTAATAAAATATTATTAATATATTAGAGTTTTCATAAACCTTATACTTAATGGTTCATTACTTTACAACTTTAGGCGTAACTTTGAAGTTAGGCCCTGAGTCATAATTCATCTTTCCTTCACATTTTAAACAATCTGGGATGAGGCACTTTAATACAGGGCTGTCTTTGATCTTTTCAACTTTGAAAATAATAGATTACAGATTTAAAATCTATACGTATAAGGAAAAGGTATTTGCCCAACGTTGGTTTGTAAAACCGATACAGCATACATAACAAAATATGATTAAGTTTTTTTTAAAGATCAAGATTGAAGATCATATTATAGGGGTATGTGACGCTCAAGAGTGACTGTGCCTTGATTCCTACCGCGTTTTTGAATTCTAAAGACGTCCGTGTCCAGCTGCAGCAGGAGACTCAAATGAGAAAATTATATACCTTTAAGATTTAATATTATACAAAAAAATATTTTGGTACTTACATACTAACGCCACCGCACTTTCGTTTTTCTATAGATTTGTGTGAATGTGCTTATATCGTAAATAACTATTTTCTTTAAGTTTGGATAAAATAGGTTCATAATGCTAATTTTAAGAATCTTTCTTTCTAGGTTGTTTAGGTTAGGTTAGATATATGACCATATCGCACGAGCCGAGCGAGAGGAGCGAGCATGCCGCGGCAGCGGCCGGCGAACTCCAGAGTCGAAAACTATCATAAAATAAATCACTATTAAAAATCAAACACCTTATTTAAAAACAAAGCTAAAAAATGGCGCCAAAAATTAATTTTAGATGTAAAATGGCGGGACTTAACAACCGCCGCCATATTTATAGTTGCGGTGGCGTTAGTACGTAAAGTACCAATCTTTTTTATATTTATCTTATATATATTATCCCATAGTTTTTGAATCTAGTACTTTAAAAATTCCAGGATTATTTTTAGGGACTTTACTTCTCTAATTCAACTAAAGTAAAATAATATTATCAAAAATATTACGAAACTACATAAATGTTAAACAAATAGTCGAGTTATAAATTATCAATCTTATTCAAAGAGCTGAAATAACATATTTCAAGAAATTCGTTCAATACTTGTCGATACTTCAATATTCTCTTTTGTTGTTTATTCGGGAATTTAGTCCGGAAATTAAATGGAAAGATCTGGTACTGCGACATAATATATACATTGAACGAAACTTTTAATACAAAATAATGAGATTGCTGCCTATTTTTCATAATAGAATGGATTTTGTCTAAATAACTAACTTTAAGGATCAAAATAATCAGTTGTTACAATTTTGAAGAAAGCATCCAATCAACATTTTGTTTTCATAATGAAAATTATACATTGTTAGAATAATAATAAGGATAACGTCTAAATAACATTTTTTTTCATACATGTGGGATAAAGATTAAGGTAAAGATTACATATCTCAATTCTAAGTCTACAAATAAATATATTGTTACATTACAAAAATACGATTGTACTATAAAATCGTTAACAGAGACAGTAAAGTGTGTTGTCATGCTTATCATCAATCACTGACCCTCGTAAGACAAGACATTCTATACTGGACCGAGCGGTCATCAACTATCGGAGTACGATAGCTTTTTTGCAAGTTGTTCTTCTGAGATAGATAAAAAGCTCTATGAGATGCTAATACTTTGAATGGAAAAGTCTTATAAATTGTTACGGCTACTTACTCTCAGATTACTTCGCGTACCCTTAATGTAAAAAGTGACATTATATATTATCCTATCTATAAAATATGATATATTATATGTATGTATGTACATATAATAATAACTAGCGAATGACCCTCGCTTTGCTCGGGTTCGTTCCTTTAGTATAAAATTTATATAAACTTTGAATGACATACTTATATCTAATCAAAAGCCTAAAAATAAGTTTCGAGCTTCTATTTAAAAATGACGTAATTTCCATACAAACTTTCATCCCCTATTTCAACCCCTTAAGCATTTATTCGCCTTGAAAAGTAGCATTTGGACTTCCTCAGGCTCTAGATTATTTGTGTACCAAATTTTATTTAAATCGGTTCAGTAGTTTTAGCGTGAAAGCGCTAGAGACAGATAGAGTTCCTTTCGCATTTATATTATTTTACTAATAATTATATAACCGCTCAAGCGGCCGGGCGATGTCGTAAATCACTCACTAATTGCACAATACCTACTGCGCCTTGCTACTCAAGTGTCTGCTAGCGATAACGTACACCCCCTTGCCTTGCCCCGGCGTTTTTTGCTCGCAGACGTGCATTTTCGTATTTCACTCAACCGGTTCTTGGGACTCAATTGTTTTTGTAACACTACCGGGTGTTATGTTTTTTATTTTTACTACGAACTAAGCTATACAATGTTATATTTTGTTTAATAAACAAAGACTCTGGTGTAAAGTTATGTTAGGCTAAAATTTGAGATAGCGCGATTTAGAGCGCATCTTGTATTTAAAGGATCATACCTTAAAATTTAAAGCGATGACATAAGGTTTTTAATTTAAATTTACGTTATTTATGTAATAGAAAATAAGATGAGAATTAAAAACGAACACTTGTCAATACAAAAATATTTATTGACAGCTCTTTGATTTTAAACAACAATCTGACGCCGCGTGTCGTAATTTATGTTAAATTTAATTTCTTTCAATTTTTGTCTTTGGTACGTTTACTTGTCAATGCATATTTTTCTAGTAAATTTTACGGAGAAGCGAGACAAATAATTCATATTGGCCTTAGAGCAAACAGGATAGCTATAATTCACCTTATTCGACTACGAATGACATGTCAACCTGTAGTTGACATGGGCAATTTAGATACAAAACGCATGTCAACCAGTAGTTGACATGGGCAAAATAGGGTCCGAATCCATGTCAACTAGTGGTTGACACGGGCATTTTGCGTAGAAAACTCATGTCAAGTAGTGGTTGACATGAACGCTTGAGCGGATATAGTAAGGATTAACTTTTTATTCAAAATGTTCTGAAAATGAGACTTAAATAAAAGTAGAAATAAAATTGATCTGAAAGTTTGAAAAACATAAATGTAAGCAGGCGAGTGGATATCGCAAATCCTCACCTTTTCGAACCGTTCATTATATGTGAGTGCACGTACGCTATCCAGCTTTTTAAGGTTCCGTAGAAAGTAGTGTAAAAATAACAGCGCACTAAGCGATAACTACTAAGACCATGGTCTCAGTAACAACTATTATTACATACTAGGAACAAACATAAACTTGTAATGCCTGTAACTCGTTTACACCAAGTCAGTAATTCTTTTTATAGACAATGTATACGCTTTTACAACAGAATCCTAGAAAATGATCAAAAAAGCTTCTATTTCCAAATTTAAAGACCTTTTGTGTGCTAAAGGATATTTTTCAATTAACGATTTTTTAGAAGACAGTACGCCTTGGGAAAGATGTGATCGCCTCCAGGCTATTTCAATCTTATACAACTATTGTTAATTTCTACTTGACTTGTAAAAAAAACAGATTAAAACAAAATAATATAGTCCCAGATTGATTCCCCATTCAAACTTTTATTCTCCATTTCATCCCTTAAGTGATGATTTCTCGAATGAATGCTTATCCTATGTCCTTGCCAGGGTTACAAATTTAATATTATAACAAAACAGATACTATAAAAAAATAATAAAGTAAACCGTTTTTTCTATATATTTTTTTCTGTAATAGCAGTATAGAACAGATAATCATAATTTTTAAACTATAAAAATTATAACCATAAAAATATTATACCAAAAATGTAATGTTTGTTTAAGAAACTCAATTATATTCCAATGTAGGTACAGAACCTTTGGTGTGCTTGTCTGTACTGCTCTTGATTTTTTTACTAAATATAGCGCTGTAAAAAGCTTAGAATAATAACATTTCACATATGAAATTCAACATATTAAAATTAATTTCAGATTTATGAATTTTTCCAAGTATTCATATAGTTTACATTGATTTGATACAAAATAAACACTAAGAAATAATATTTCTTCGAAAATATTTATGTCCTACTAGCTCTACATACTACTGCTTTCTTGTCTTCAGCCCTTTTTAACGTCCCACTGCTGGGCTCGGGCCTCCCTCAGTACGAGGGGGATCAGGCCATAGTCCACCGCGCTGGCAACAATATATGTACATTTTTTAACACTTTCATTACTCACAAACTTGAGGCTTAAGTCAGTTCCTAAGCACTATTTTCCACCACTTGTATCAGTTTCTTTCGGTTTTCTTTTCAATCTTCACTAAACTCAAAACCTGTAGCTACAATAAGGTACGTTACAAAAAAACTTTAAAAAATTGCAAAAAATTCAATTACATTTGCAAATTTTCTGTTTAATGTTTATTTTTGAAATATAACATAACTTTATTACATATATTAACATAATATTATAGAGATCCACTTCTACGAATTATAATTTTCATATATCTTTCTACTCAACTTATTATTTTTTTAATATTTATTGTGTACTTAAATAAAAATCTAATAAAGTAATATCATCTCACTCGTATCTAAAGTTTACTTTAGCTAAATAACTATCCTTGAATATCATTAATTATAACTTTCGTTGCGTCTGGCAAGTTGCAGACAGATTATTAAGATATATTTTCTAGTTTTAATAAGTTAATTAAATTGAACGTAAAACAAAATATGTTCACTATAGTCACATTAATGGGTTAAAATAGCAGTTGTTCAGTTCCTCGCCGGTTCTTCTCAGCAGAATTGCCTTGGTACACTTTTTTATTGAAGTTCTTGACGGACTTACTAACATTTTTTAATGTGCTTGTAAAGGTCTATTCAAATAAAGTTAGTGAAAGAATTTTAATTTGATCTCTAATTTTTGCATATCGCTTAGACGATGCGAGTAAAATGGTTGCTTTTCTTGCATATCGATATAGTCGACTAGACGCATTATTTCAACAGAATTAGTTGATCTTTAGCTAAAACCTGTTTTACATATTTTCATATTATTTGTAGAAAGCAAAGACAAAAGGCACCTAAAGAGCCACCCGGGGGAAGTTCATTATCATTATATGCTAGTAAATTAGGTAAGATATTAGGTATTTATTCTGTACGGGGTCTAGTTCTACCGAGAAGTCTGTATTAGAAATACTATAAAAATTAAAATTGCATATGTACCATTTTAGCACTAACGGAAGTATTTTGCTCTTTTCCAGAGAACTACGTACACTCAACAATTTTTAGACGAAACGTGCTAATGGCCGACTTGAAATATGTTTCCTCTTACCCAACAGTAAGGGCCGTATTATGTGGGAAAAAGGTCAGTCACGGCTCTTGCAAAATTCAAGAGATACGGCCCAAGTTACTATTTATAGTATACTTAGATATGTATTCTTTTATTATTACTTCTGTAATACTCACATAATATGTGGTAAAATATGTATAAGTGGGATGATAAACTTAATAATTGTAAATAACATGTTATTTAATAAAATTTAGTTAAAAAAGGTTAACGATAAAAATTCCAAGGAATATTAGTCATGTGATTATTATGAACCAGAAAAAAAAACACACAGACATGTTAACAGATAATGTTTCAAACAATAAAATTACATTATGTATGAAAGTTTTGTAGTCGGAATACTGTCATAGATCGCAATCGCCTTATTTTGATATGGACTTAAACAAAATGTCCTTTATTAAAGAAAATTATTAAAACCATTACCTTTAATAGATTTAAGCTATTACAAGCTTTGTTGAGGAGAGTTTAGAAAGGTATTTGTAGTGAATGCTAAGCTTAGAAAATGTATAGAATAATGAATTTGGTCGCGATTGTCCAGCAAACAAGCTCGATAAATACTCGATTGTTCTCAAAGACAATACACGATGTTTGCGATTATCTGTGCTTAACAGATGGGAAACAGGTTGGCTTTAAATAAACGTCTAGTATAACAGATAATTTTATTAGCTTTCTATATAATAGTTTGTAAATGATTTATTGTATTAATTGCCGCGTATATTAACTTTTAGCAGCATTAATATTTTGTATATTATATTACAGGCTAAAAAAATAATTCAGGCACTATTCACAATGCCCGGTCTGAATAAATAATGACGTGCGACCAATGATATTTTAACTATAGATATGTTATGAGCGCGCAATCGTGAAAACTCGAAAACATCCTAATTAGGACGTATTGCCTTTAGTATGTGTCACCGCATGGCGACGAGTGGTACGCTGCTACAAAATTTAAAAAAATGCCATCCTGTGTATTTAGGAAATGCACCAATTATGATACCAAAGTTAATAAAACACAAGGGATCTCATACCACATGTAAGAACGCAGAATACTTCGATTTATTAATATATTTCAATTATTTGCCTAATATTCTGATATGTCATCGGTCGCTAGACTAATGTTTGTTTACATTGACGCGCAATTGACAACATTAGCTTTCTCTTTTTTTCTTATTGATTTTATCGACTATCCCCTTTTGACATGTACCTGTAGTTTTATCGACTATCATTTTGACATGTACCTTGAATGAAAAGTGTGTATGTGTGCAGCGCGGAACACTTTTTTCGGTTGTTTAGTGAGCGTATAACATATCTATAGTTAAAATATCATTGCGTGCGACAGACAATTTCCGAGCGAAGAATTGTGAATTCCTGCCATTTTATTTGTAGGATAATGTGTGATGTTCAATAAATTACCTACACATATCATTATTATATAATTACATATATCATTATTAATAAGTACATACTATGAAAATATTATTATTATTATTAATCATGACAAAACATTTTGTATCAATCCACAGTTGTAAATACTACTATAAAATTTTCATAGAAAGAAAAGTTGGGCATCTCGTCAAGACAAAGCTAATTGTGAAGTTTCAGCATGTGATTAATCATTAAGAAAAGCCGTAGCTTACTCTAGACTATTAAAACTAAAACGTATAAAAACGTCTCGACTGTGGTCGAGCCAACTAAGCTAGCCAAAAATGCAAAACTATAATATCAATAGTACTACAACATTAATTTTGTCGACATGTTTGGCTCAGTTGGTAGTGACCCTACTTTCTGCGCCAGCGGTCGCGGATTCGAGTCCCGCGGGGGGCATTCATTTGTTGAGCACGAATGTTTGTACTCCAGTCATGGGTGTTTATATTTATAAAATGTATGTATTTAAAATTAATATATATATGTAGTATATCAACTATTTGGTATCCGTTACACAAGCCTATTAGCTTACCACGGAACTAGATGGCGCTGTTGTAATAATATCCCAATATAATTATTAATTTATTTATTTATACAAAAATTCCAATCCAAAGGGATGTACGAAATTAAAAAATTAAAATGGTTTTTAATAATATTTTCAGAAGAAGATTATAGCTTGGGGTTTGCTATTGATTTAACTAATGTCATCGCCAAAAAGTTCCATGAGAGTCTCTCATCGACTACAATATAAATTACAGTGTGTTTATCGATACCAATTGTTTTCAAGAATGTGCAATGTATATGACTTTATAATTTCAAGTTTCAAGCAAACTTAACAATAAATACAAAGCAAATGTACACTTAATTATTACTGTACAAATAGTGTCCGCGTGAAATAGTGGCAAGAATGCTAGCCGCATTCTCTCGCTGAATGGCAATGCCGATTCTTTGGGCTAAAAATGAGCCAGCTCTCGACCTGTCACCAGTGGAGGCAATAAGACGAGGTGTCATGTCTTAAAAAGTAGGTACTTAGCACTTTGATTCCATGGGCCAAGTTGATTTTTATTTTGTCTTCACAGTGTTCGTTGGCAACTTTACCTTAGAAAATTAAACACACGGCTAAGCTAAGATAAGGATTTACTCCATGAAATCAATAAACAAAAAAAAATCTGTACCAACATTAATTTTGTTGAAACTTTTGGGTAATCTCTAGAACTGGAATAATATTATTAAATCAATGTAAATTATAGTCTATTCTGTATGGGAGATTAAATTATAACATCGTAATATGATGTTTCGAAGAGAAATCTTATATATAAAATTCTCGTGTCACAATGTTCGTTCCCGTACTGCTCCGAACTTGCCGAAGCTTCATGAAATTTTGTGAGCATATTGAGTAGGTCTGAGAATTGGCCAACATCTATTTTTCATACCCCTAAGTAATAACGGTTGTCCCCTAAGTAATAAAAAATTATTTATATGGCAAAACAACGTTTGCCGGGTCAGCTAGTAATACATAATATATAAACTATGCGAACAGAGCCGTGTGTAAAAACTAAGTAGTTTTAGATACCTATAAAAGGTGATTAGTCTTATTCAAGCTTTTATTATAATATGAAAAATACATAGAGTAGTTGAGCTCAGAGCAATGGTAAGCCTATGTAAGTATAAGTTTAGTTCACAGGAACCATTTAAAATGTTGGGGTGAATGGTGTATTCGCATCTCTTATTTCAGTTTTTACCTTTCAATGAAATATTAAAAAATCATAAAAATCAGCTATTGGTTTTTCTCATCTATAACGTCAAAAAGGTGAGGCATTTGCAAATGAAATCGTGAGGTGTAAATAGTTTAATCAATTTCGAAGTGAACGTTTTTATTTTAAAAATATTTTTTAAACGTGAAATATTCTAAATAGCCCAACGAACCATGTGAATAACTAATAAGGCAGGGCGGTTTAAATTAATAGTTCTTTTAAATATGAAAAACCCAGAGTCAGTCGTTAAAATATCAATAATACGATTATATCAGGACAATGTATGTAAGTGAAAAGTTTCACGTATCCAATAATTGTATTATAAGACTTTAATCAAAATAAGCTTTGTAGATTTGTCTTCTAAAGTCAGATAAGTATTTTTATATGAATCATTAAATATGTATATAAATAAAAATTGGGACATTATTATACGCAGCGCCTTTTAGTTCCGTGGTAAGCTACGAGGCTTGTGTTACAGATACCAGATAGTCGGTACTTTACACATTAATAAATTTAAATGCTTACATATTGTAACTGACTGGACTTTTCTCTGGATTCGTGCAAAACAGTTAAATGTCCGCAGCGGGATGTGAACCTGCGACCGCAGGCACAGCAAGACGTAAAGTCTCACAAATCAATGTATTAATGCATGCCTTTGTGGTTTCATTCATTTATTTTTTACAAATCATTAAGCCTTATGTACACAGCTGATACTATAACAAAAATGAACGATAAGTTAGTACTTCAAAGTTAAGTCATTAACCAAATTTCTAAAATTTCCTTTACAATTTGTAATTTCTTAGATGACTTTAATGTTGCAAATCAGCCCTCTTTAAACTAACTTTGTATTCATCTCCCCCAAGCATCGATTAGTATGAGTGGATAAATTTTATAACTTTTCGGACATTGAGTGTTGTTCTGCTTGATTAAATATCGATTTTGAACTTTTAATTATTCCTTGTAAATCTGTAATCACTTTCATTTTAAAGCTTTCTGAAACCAACATACCATTTCAGGTCATTATCTTTTACTATAGAAAATATTTTCCCTTATATAATAAAATGTAAGAATTCGCATATAAAGAAGATTTCTCGAAGCGTATAGGTAAAATCTGTTGTTTTTTGAAAATTTCTCTCAAGTATTATTTTAATCAATAATTACCTAAAAAGTCTTCCACCACCCAGTAACTAGCACAAAATATAATTAATTAATAATTTTAATAAATCGTACTCAATTATTATAATATTGTTTAACTTATTACATAATATTTCATGTAACAATCTAAAATTATAAACTTATTTATTCACTAAGTTTTTCAAGGTTTAGAAGTAGATCCTTACAACACACGCGCCCTCAAATCATCCCCTTGACTGTGCTTATAGATTACACTATCAGTAGATGTACTCGTACCTACTTGAGCCTTCAAGCAATATTGTGAGAGTTGTATTTTTCAAACTTTTCAGACCTTATAAACATTAAGCTTTAAAAATTATTTATTATTTAATTATAATTGAATAAATCAAACAAGATAATATAATACAAAAAAAAAAAAATGGGTGCATGTAACCTTTAGGCGCGGTTCGCGTTTCATTAAGTTTTAAATCACAACAATTCTATAGAAGTTTCACTTCAAAAAACGTTTTACTTTTAAGGGCGACCTTATTATTTAGTGTAATCTACTAGTACTCGTAGTAATTATACAACCTTAAGAACTATACGATCCGCTAGTTATTAGTTGGTATTTAAGGAGTGTTTACTTTCATCTTAACGACATGAATTCCCACTGATAAAAAAGATATTTTTATAAGTAACACAACTAGCATGATTTTGGACCGTATTCATAGACTAGAAACTTGAGTTTTCTTCGTTTCATTCTACGTTATAGGTATTTGCTTGTGACTAATAAGTGGCCTATTTATCTTGTAAAACTAATATTTTTCTGTATAGTAGGCAAATACATATAGAAAAAAATACTTTGAAGATATAATACCTATTAGTGACAAAAAATACAATCTCTATTAAAATAATATTTTTACCTGCCTTAAACGTTAATATAATATGGAGTAACAGATTATTAAATGTTTTCATTTAATTAATTACCTAAATCAAGTTAAGTCAAAGGCGTGCTTCAATAAGCTTCAAACATAATAAGTATTAAACAAAAACATAGGTTTTAATTAAATTCGCTTTTTTATATTTTAGTCGAAGTAAATGATATTGAATAGTACGCTCTGATAATAAATAACAAATACTTATTATCGTTTGTCTTTTATTGTGTTATTATAACTGTATGAACCATTGAGATTTCATATTTCATGAAGTGATTTTAATATGCTTTACTTTTTTTTTATTTATGACCGTCAAGTAGTGAATATATCATTGAATACAAGTTATATAAAAAAATATTTACTTTTTGTACTACTTTCTCTTATTTTTATCTTACATTTATAATATCAATGTATCAAAATTTATGTTTATATTTATTATTTAATTTATTCAAACTACGATATACTAACAAAAAAAACAGTCTATTTAATATGTTCAATACAACTAGAAACTTCCGACTGAACTTTATAAGTAGAGAGCGTGCCAATAAAAGAAGCCAAAATGCAAATGTGTTAGAACAGAACTACAGACTACTGTAATAAAAAAAACTATTCTAATATGCCCCTTGCTAGTATACTGCAATCTGATTTATATGACAACACAAATAACTTATTTAGTCAAAATTATGCCTTTAAACCGTTTGCAGTAGAAACGGTTCAAATCGCACTTTTAAAAGATGTAACACCTTGTCTTATCGCCTTTACTGGTGAGAGCATTCTTCTTGCAAATTTTGCTTGCAGCATTTCCTCGCGGACATGACATGTATAGTAATAATCATGTGTGCATTCGTTTCGTAAATATAATTAAGTATATTTTTATATTAACAATAATTCATGGCATTCATATTCTAAAGTGGTTAATAACTATAAATTGTATGTTCTTCTATTCTATAATTCTATTCTTTTATCCTGCGATCAAACAGCTATAATTTTTGAACCAATGCTCAGTCATATAAAATAGATTTCTATTGTATCTGAATCTGACAATTATATGAATTTTAAGTATCAATATGAATAAAAGAACAGAAACTTTATAGGTTTTATACACTAGCGAGTCACCCTCGCTTCGTTCGGGCTCGTACCTGCAAAATTTAAAGTTTGTAGCACAAATAATGATGGACACACAAACTTGCGAGAGTCCTTAGACCTCCTTAATCCAGCCCTGTCGCAAAATCCGTTCTTATCGGACGTCTGATAACTATAAAGTACCTGCTAATCTTTATACGAGTACTTCGGCGGTTTTCGATATTTCATGATGAGTGAATGAGATACCTTTCGCTTTTATATATTTAGATTGCCACTGGTATACGCGATCTATACTATAGGTACCATTTACACGTTTATTCTAATTATATTAAATTAGGCTTAATCTTTGTATAAAATACGGATAACGTCATATAATTACCGAACATAACGCGGTGACTATTAAAGGCGGTAAGTAATAATTTTCAGAAATTGAATTCCGGCTTATACCTACTAGCAATTTGCATAATAATGGAGCGGCTTCCTACTTTAGTTTCGCTGCTATTTCATTTTTTCACCTTATAAAAGTAGATTAATAGAAGATTCTTTGGAAAAACTTAAAAGCGCACTTATTAATGTACTAAACATTTAGTTTATTAGTCGCCATTTACCTCTGATTTGCTTTGGTGACTCCAAAATACCAACTTTAATTAGGTACATTTTTTTGAGCAGAATCAATGCATCTGCGACTAGGCCCAAACTACACGGTCTGTCAGGCCTAAATTAAGAAACTCCAGGTTTTTCCTAACTGCCTCGGTACCATTATGATTTAAGTATCTAAGCTTAAAAAAAATTATGGCGAAATCTACTAGCAATGCGTATAAAGTCTTGAATCTTCTCTATCTTAAATCTATAATCTTAAAAAGAATCAGAACATGTTTTAAAATGAAGCCAGTTAAAAGAAAAACATAACAATAACTTATGCCTACAGTATTTACTATGCAAATATCCAGATCGAATTCTTCAAATGGGCGGGCGTCTAGACGTACACCACATTATTATAGCAAAAACGTCTTGGACGGTGAACTAGCTGTTTAATTACCGTTCATTTTAAATCACTCTTCACATCAAAAAGGCTTATTTATTCGAGAACCTTTGTTTCAGCTAATAACTTTAGTGTAGTATATCGGACTTACCTGTCTGATACAGATTTTATCTATATTATGATTATAAAAGGCCTTAAGCTTCATTTTATATTGATATTAACTAAATTTATTTCCTTAGCATATGAAGCCTATGAAAAAAAATGAAATTTGATGATTTTTTCGCATAAACTGCCCTTTGCATTTGACGTTTTTTTTAATTAGCTTAGTAGTTACAAAGTAGTAAAAGAAGTGGATATAGTAAGAAAATATTACCAAAGTAAATAAATAAATTGTAAATAGGGATTCATTTCAAAAATATTAACAACGTCATTCTCAATATTATTATGCTAATGTGTGCACTGAATGCGATAAAACAACAAAAGAAGTGATTGATTAATCACGCTTAAATAAATGACCTATTAAATAAACTTTCATCATATATTTATCAAAGGTCAATTTGCGACATTGTTCTGCAAACATTTTACGCGATGTCCCAATTTTCGTAAGTTTTTTAAGAACACAATGGTGTTTTCGTCCACTTGCATTTGTAATTGTTATATACCCTTTATTCTATTTTTGTATGGAATCACGTTATTTAGTCACGTTTTAGTTAGCAACTAGCAAACCCGGCCCGGCCGTTGGGCGTAAGTCCCGTCAAAATCGGTCCAGCAGTTTCAGAGATAAGTCGAAACAGACTGACAGATAAACACTTTAAATATTGACTTTTTGATATAAATACCGTATATAATTTCATATGCAGTAAGTGAACAGACACTCCAATTTTATTTATATGTACCTACTGATAGTTAGGTTAAGCCAGATAGGGTAAGAGTTAGCTAATTTTGAGTACGATTGAGGTGAGCTAGATACAATCAGGAAAAGCAAAACTAAAGCAAATATGGGTAATTAGTATTGTACAAAACGAAACGAAATCAATGGCTTTATCTTATTCAAAACAGCTACAAACACGAACTAAAATTGCGATTTCAGTGATGTTACACGAGTTTTAAAAGCAATCTCTACATTCTCGCAGTCTACTATTCATTTATAGTGAAACTGTGAAAGTTTTTTGTTTGCATTTTATACACAGCTATATCGAATACAGTATGTTATATTTAAATAATATAGTATATTTTTTATATATTGGGAGGAGGAGTATATAATGATTTCTACTTTTGATATCGTTGCTTATATTATGTAAGTATAAGTAAGTCTGTGTAAACTACAACGAATCGATCGATCGTAGGAAAAGGAAGGAATATTAATATTATAAAAAAGGCATTGTTAGCTTGGATAACCGAGTAAAGCGAGTTCAAATCACGAGTCGCGCATCTCTGATATTTTTATGTGCAAAATTTTCAACATGAATAACACTTGTCTCACGGTGAAGAAAAACAACGCGAGGAAACCTACTTGTCTGAGAGAATTTAACAAGTTTTCGAAAGACATGTGAAGAATGCCAATACGCATTTGGTCTTCGTGGTCGACTATGGCCATCCATTTTATTTGAGGGACGACCGTGCCCAGCAGTGGAAAGTTAAAAATGGTTGAGTACATTATTATTATGAATAAATATTTTTTTTATGTTTTATTTATTAATGTTGTGAGAGATAGAATTATTTTAAACGCCGTGTAGCACGAATAATTAAGCGAGTTAATTGAATATTACCAACATATAACATGTATGCGCCCTCACGTGGTACCTAATGTGTTAATTGCTGACTTGAAAGGCTCGCCCAAGGCACTTCAATGTTTAAGACAAAGTCAAATTTATTTTATTTACTTCAATTTTGAATTTCGTATATATACGAATAAATAAAAAGTTTTAATAAACTTAAATTTATGAACATTTGTAATTAAGCTGTATTATTTCTACTTTTTTTATTCAATGAAGTGTTACAAGTTTTGAAGATATAGCTTTACTACAGCTTTTATCTTATTTTCATATACAATATTTAAATTAAACAGTCACTTCAAAAAACTAGTTAGTTACTTAGTTAGGAACAGGTACCTAAAACATACATCCATTATAATGTAAAAAAATAATGAATTTTTGATTGAGATTGGTGAGGCATATTGAGGTGGATTGTCGAGTGGAGATTGAATTCCTTCCTGTACCAATATAAGTTCCTAACATACGTTTTTTTTATATCGTGTCTGTCTGTAATCACATCTAGCGTGAATTTATTTACATGTTAAATGTCGCAATTATGTTATTTTGTTGTAAGTATACAGTTTAGCTATAAGAAACACGTAAAAAGTGCTAAGTTAGTATCAAACATGTCAGAAGAGAAATTACAGATTATGTATCATTGATAAGGAAATAAATAATCCCTATACACGTCGCATAAATATACTCGTCGAATTATATTAAAACTCTGTCAAAACGAGATGTAAAGGCTGTAATCCACGCACGAGCTAAGCGATAATTATTTTTATGCTAATAATGCTTGTGGGCAATTTAAAAAAAAAACATTTTCTTTAATAGTTGATAGGTTTGAATTTGTTTGAAGTTGCTTTTTTGTTTATGAGCTTTAAATTTTGAAGTAAGCAAATCCTTATGCATAATACTTCTTTAGATTTACGCGAATATTTGACATTTTAAACAAAACTAAGTAGGTATCTTTTCGGATTTTGTCACGGATTTATTTTGATTTTTGGTTCCACGGGAAACTCTAAGGCATTTGTAACGTCGGGAACGGGGCTTAACTAAAAACTGCATTCTTATTCTTAGTGGAACACAACTTGATAAAGTATGTACAACATAATATGCGAAAGTTGGATGGTAGCTAATTAATAATCCTTGCCTCGTTTACGATGCAAACTAGACCAGACTAATTACATATCGTATAGTCTTGATTGACGTTCCATTAAATTAATTGGTGCTCGATTTATGTTATGATATTAAGTCGTTTATGCCATTGCATCCTATTTATTAAGTAAAATTTATGGCGTTTAATTAACAGCAATTAATCTCGATCACTGTTCTTAAAAGGAGCTGAGATAACTTTGTATAAAAAGTATTGAATAAAGCCAGATATACATTAACCAAGAAAATAAGGCTATTTTTATACTGACAATAATATACGCATATGTCACATTTCTATTAAGAATTCATGCATTAAAAAATGAAAGATGTATGTACATAAATTTAATGAGTCCTAAATTCGATTCCAGCGCTAAAAATAAAGGTCCAAATCATATTTGCATAGTAGTTTCTGAAATAGGATTATGTATAACATACATATATACTAGATTAAAGTAATAAATATAACTTTAATCAAAGTAAATAGTTTTAGTAAACTTGTATTGAAATTGGTTCATTGTAGTGAGATCGATCAACTCGTTTAGCAACAAAGGAGAAGTCGCGTAAACTGCCCACTTTGACCTTAACGAGACCTATTGAGGGCAAACAATGGACGGATCTTGATGGAATCTCGACTGGGCGCTTAATAACAGGTAAACGGTGTGCCCATTGAACTGTGGCTTTCAATAAACATTGCTATACAATTTTGCTGAGTTATTCATGCTCCTTTCAAATTTTATGAATATATTTACGTTAGTCTTTTATTAATAATATACATAATTCTTTAAATTTGCAAAATATTAGTAAAAAAGATGAAGAAGAGATCTGATGAGAAAGTTCAGTTAGATTTTTTTCGGCAAACACACGAACATTACAACAATAATATAAAGTAAATAATTATAATTTATGAATAATTTTAAGTGCTGATATGTATTTCCTGTATTTAAATTAAACTTTTTTTACTATTTCTTATTTATATGCAACTAGCGACTCAACCTTGATCTGTTCCGGTTTGTCTCTATGTATGTTTTATTATAACAGCAAGTATAGATATCTTAGAGGTTGATATTATGCGAAAGTAAAGTATCATATATGTTGTCTCAGATAACAGGCAGACAAACAGACAAAAATTCTAAAATTATAGATTTGACGTCAGTATTGACACCTAACAACAACTATTTAAGAATTTCAAAAAGATTCGAATAAGCATATTATTATTTATAGAAAACATTATAAAATCAAATCGTAAATAATTACATTTTTAGGTATAATGGCCGTACGAAGCGAGACAGTGAAATTCGATCTAAAGGCAGGTACGGTAAGTACGGTAATATTCAGCTCTATTGGTATTCCTTTGTGTGACTCGGCCGAGACATAATATTATTAAGGTTATTCAATAACATCGATGACTCTCGATGGCGTCTGTCCTTTGTAGCTGCATATTAACGTCTGGATCCAGTCTAGACTGAATTTCAAACCAGTCTAGGATTTCCTTATATACAATATAAAAATTTACATTTCTTTTCTTATGCTAAACATATTTAAAAAAAATGCATTGTATCTATATTGTTACGTACTACGGGTTCGGGATCGGAAATTATAAGCGTTCTTGCACTAAGGATGTTTTATTTCACTATGAATACACGCACAGTCTGTACACAACACTAGTCTCTGAACACTGTATCTCGCTTCTCAATACTTCTTCACTAATACTTTAACCAACTCTTCACTTTTCCACAATTTCGTATTTCTAGTCTTCACTCAACTTCGTCTCGATGAATGGTTTGAGTAGAATTACTGGTATTCAGAACCGGAACCATAGTTGTCGAAGCTTTACCTACAACAACTCTTGCCGGGATCCATGAGCTCTCGTCTTCCAACTTCTCTATAATAGCACATGGACGGCCTGACTTGCTCTGAGGTAAAGCGACTGGTACTAGAGTCTGCGATCTGGGTGGAAGAGCGGTGTCTTTCAAGCAACAAACTTTTCCGTGAATTCCACCACTTGTTCCACCAAAGTTGACATGGGGAGATAAAGGTACAGAACAGTGTCCTTTGCCTATTTATAGATCTGTATATAGATAATAATTATTTTCCAAAATAGATTAATGTCATTTTGTTATCAATAATTTCGCAGACCAGCATCCATCCGTCTTATGGTGTCATAAGTCATTTACTCCAATAATTATGTATCTAAGCCCAAATTCATCTTACAGAACCGGTATGAAAGAAATCCTAATTTATTCTTTCTTGTTTTCCATACGTCTTGAAAATCCCATTGAATAAATTAACTTGATTTTAATTTCCGCTGTAGATTATTATTTATAACTATTTTTGCATCTGATTTTAAAAATCAGTTATCTATGAATATGTGGACTTATTTTTTCTTGTAAATAAGTTAAATCATCAGAGAGGATATGTCCATAAAATTATTAAATGAAAAATAATGTAAACTATTGTATTTAGCCCTTTTTTAACATCCCACTACTGGGCACGGACCTCCCTTCAATACGAGGGGGATAAGCCATAATCCTCCTTGCTGGCCTAGTGAGGGTTGGCGGACTTCATGTCTTTCGAAAATTTGCTAGGTTTTCTAAGAAATCCCACCCCATCACCTTAAGACGAGTGATAATCATCATTATTATGAATTATGCTTTTTAATAAAATACATAATATATATAAATACACTTCAAATAAAAAACATCTCCAAATTACGAATGTTTGTAATTTACTCATTAAAACTTGGAATTGGAAGCATATCTCGTCGAAATGAAAAAGTGTAATAAACTTTTCAATGATATCCGCAGGCGTTCGAAATAAAAAATAAAAGTATGATTGAATGGCACCATCATTTATTTACTATTAAAGATATAATATTTATTAAGATGTACATTATTTTATATTAAAATACTTGTTTAGTTAATTTACATGTGTTCATCATCTTTCCTGTGCTACATGGTTACGAAATGAAGTACATTTCGCGAGCCCTTAAGTTTACTATATTGTAATAGGTGATACGTAGAATTTCGCTTATAAATTTAACATGTAGGTTAAATAAAAAAACCAAATGAAACAGTAAAGCGTATTTATTTAAATAAACAAAAATGGTGAAGCGTGTATCGAATCTATAAGATTTATAGCCTAAATCCATCTACAGAGGAATTCGTCGGTTGGGCTAATTCCCATACATACATGTTCAGTAATTTTACGTGATGGCGTGACAAAGGAAAATCGGTTTTACATTAATTATTATACTAAATGTAGATTATAAATAGATACACAGGCTTGTATGCGTACCAGTATGTGATTGTGTGCGTGTGCTTGTTACTCCTTCAGTAAAATTCGGAATAAAGAAAGGTCATATTTAAATTCAAGTTCAATGAATCTTGTCATGTCATACTATTTGTTGAACGCAATAAAAAGATCGACAACGACATGAATTGTAAAAGGATTATTTGATTATAGATGATTTCAATTGCTTAAAGGTTTTTTTTTAATTTTCCGCAGCTTTTATTATTAAGCTATTGCATAGCTTCTATCGCGGGCCTTGAGCGTGGAGAACGAATCCAGAAATTCCGTAACGAAAATAACGTGATATTTCATATTATTTTACAAACAGCTCCTATAGATGGCACTTTTTAACATTTTTTTTTCAATAATGACATGGGTGTCATTTTCGAGGTTTCTGCTGCTGGGTGCTGATTGCGAAAATGAGGTCCATTTTCAAATCCAAGATGGCGGACATCCGGTTTTTTTTTCAATAATGACATGGGTCTCATTTTCGAGGTTTCTCGGGGTGCTGATTGCGAAAATGAGGTCCATTTTCAAATCCAAGATGGCGGACATCCGGGTTTTTTTTTCAATAAATAATAAAAATATTTTGAATAATATTAACTTCTCATTTATTTAATAAAAGAAAAAAATTGTTTTCTTATCGGTCACCACGCTCAAAAAGTGTAACAAAGAAAATAATATCAAAGAAAAAAAAAACAAAGGAAAAAATACTGCATAAATAAAATAAATAAATAATTATAATTGCATAAGTTGATAAAAATTGCTATGCAATAGCTTTACCGCGGCAGTCTCCGAGTGCCACACGTCTTTTTTTTTATTTCAAAATTAAAATAATGTAAAAACATTAGCTATTTATAATAAAAATACGTTTAAAGTTACTTTAAGAATATATCTATTAAATAAGAATGTTGTATATTAGTGAATTATAAATACGAGAGCATATTTGTAAGAAATACGTGTAAAAAGAGAAATCACAGTCGTAAAAACCTTATGGCTAAAGATTCCCCTGTTAGCAAAAGCCTAGGGGTGGTCCCTCGGGTACGTTATATATTAAAAGAGGGTCCCATACTTATTAAAAGTAAAAGTGCAGCGGCGCGTCACGACCTTTTACACTTTAAGGCTACAAAACATCCCCTTGGCAGTAAATATTTGAGATTTAACTTTCATGAATCTTAGTAAGTATATGTAATTCTTTGAAATGGCAATCTCAATTAAATTTAATGAGTTTTTTGGAGGTCCTTCCCAACTTAAGCTCTTTTTAGTGCGAAGAATACAGCCTTATTTATTAAAAAAAATGAATTTTACTCTCATAACAAGTATTTTAGTTCATCAAGCACTATATAAGGATAAGGAAAATGTGTTACTAATCCATAATGTATCTCTTAATAACATAGACGTAATGAAAGGAACTTTAACTTCCCTATACTACGAACTTGGGCCAATTCGTTAACGCCCCGGTTTTAAATGAATTATTCAAGGCACTGTAAAACGCAGGGGGAGTTTATGAGACAGTTGTCTGTCAAACTGCCAATAAAATGCTCCTTTATGTTTATTAAAGTCAAATGAAATGAAATTTTAATCACCATATAGAACCCGTAATAGAATAGCAGTATATGAGTCAAAATAATTTGCAGTAAAATACTTTCTTTAAGTTTAACATTGACTTGTTTTCATTTGTAAAAAAATCTACACGATTTTTGTGTATTTTATAGAGAAATACGTCATTCGTTTTTCTTATTCGATAAATTTTTATCAAAACTGGTCACGATTTGTGAGAGTTACTTTGACCAGTATATATAGAAAAATAAACTAAATCTTATATCGATTTTTATTATTTGATTTCAATTTATGTGCGTTCCTTAGGTTATTTTTTTAATATCTAATTCATACCCGCGACTTTACCAGAAAAGTATGTGCGTGCGTTTAAAAAGTTATCATTCAGGGATCTTAGATAAATGACGTTAAAAAATCGCGTAGGTACAAGAGAAATTTTAAAAATTGTTCTAAAATGAAAATGATATATATTTCCAGTCTTATTTAAGCCACCAGGATAAAATATTAGTAACAAATAATCTGGCAATTATTATTAAATGGACATCATATTATAAAATAATATTACTATATATAAAATATGTATGCAATCTACATTCTGTCGAAAAATACAACTTATGATGTAAGTTAAGTTCAGCTCAGTCTTAATATGAAAACTAGGAACTATGAAGTCGAACTGGAAGTTGCAACGACGACCTAGTATGTCAATTCGAGCTAAGTTTATGCTTATTTTCTCATTGAAGTTTTTTAAGTTAATCTATGATTTTTAATTCAAATTTTTCTCTCAGATAGGTCTTAGGTTTTATCCAAATTAATTCATATCAAGCAAGATTTAGTTCATTAATGCTTGTAATTTTAAATACTAATTTAAAAAATATATACAGTAATACCCCGGACTTACGCGATGGGTGGGACCAAGTGATAGCCGTGTAAGTCGAATTCGCGTAAGTCGGGGTTTAACTTTGTATATAACTACGTATAAAATTTCTTTAATCGGGACCAGAGTCTAAAGAAAACAATAATTTAGAAAAAAATGTTTAATAAAATATTAAATAATAAAATAATTTACAATATTATGAATAAAATAACGTAAACCGAAGTAATTTTGATGTCGAAGGCTTCATATATTCTAACTATGTTGTCTGATGAATTAAGCTTTTCTTCTTCCCACGTAAAATTTCCTCGTAGCAAGCCAGTAACTTCTGTATTTCCCGTTTTGTAGCAGAAAGCGCTCTTCATTGGAATCTATTTTTCGATTGTACTGAGTCCTTCTTTAGTTTATAATATCAATAGAAATAATCATTTGATTTTCCGATTTAACTGGGTATAACGAATCAGTTTGTTCAATGTCTTCATCATGCGCACGAATTTCTGTAAGCTCGTCATTTGTTAGCTCTTGTTTGTGTGAATCCAGCAATTCTTGGACGTCATCACCATCCAATTCTGAATTTAATTAAAAAACACACGGAATCCATACGGAACAAGTTCGAACTTGTCGTAAACCGAACACGCCGATGCGCATGGTGATCAAAACGAAAAACCGCGTATCTCCGAATTCGCGTAAAACGGGGTAGCGTAAGTCGGGGTATTACTGTACCTACATTATGTAGTTTTTATATTATGGTGTCGTTGGGTGTTCCAAGTCTAACCTAACCACAAGATTCATTGAAAATTATTATTTATTAAAAATGAATATAATGAATTACGATAAAATAGATTCGATTACTATTATATATGCTACTATAAAGGCCTTTAGAAAGTGGCCTTGGCCTTATGTATATGTATTACTCCCTGACGCTGAAACGGCTGGAACGAATTGGATAAATTTAGTACACAGATAGGCCTGACCTGAAGCGATATCTAGGCTACAGTTATGCAATCATGTAGTTAATGGGCGGAACAAGGATTTTAAAGTGTTTTAATAAGCTATAAATTAACAGAACGTTATAACAGCAGTTAGACATTTGTTATTATAGTATTTCTCTCCTCTTTGACGACAGGCTCAGTTGGTAGTGACCCTACTTTCTGCGCCAGCGGTCGCGGATTCGAGTCCCGCTGGGGGCATTCATTTGTTAGGCACGAATGTGTCCACTCCAGTGATGGGTGATAATATTTATAATATGTAAGTATTTAAAATGTATATGTGTAGTATATCAACTATCTGGTATCCATAATAGACAATAATAAACAAAGATAAACAAGCACGTAACGTCACCACGGAACTAGATGGCGCTGTTGTAATAATGTCCCAACATATTTATTTATTTATTTATTACAGAAGTAATTTTAAATCTATTCATTTTCCCTAAAACATACAAGTTACTTTAAACACCGGAAAGGGATTTAAAGTTATTTATTAATGTACATTAAGCATTTCCTATGGCATATGGCAGTTAAGGACGCGCGAATTGTAGTTAAGATATTAAACAAGATCAAAGTGAAATAAATAAAAAGTTTATTTACTGGTTCATTTTTTTTAATATTCTGTAACGGATCAATGGAATTCGATCACTGCAGAAACCTTAGTTTTTTTTGTTCTGGTACATAAAGTGTTTTTTTTTATAATATTATTCTAGAGAGGTTTTCTAGTACAATATAATAGAAAAACTTAGATTTCAACGCGCTAACGCTATAAAGGGGAAAACAAAGAAAAAATATACCGTCAACTGAATAATTTAGCGACTACGCAAAGTAAAAGCACTCCGCTCGCTCAGGGTTAGCTTCTGTCAGTCCGACTGTCACTTACCTATGACAGCCAGTACCACTTTTGTTTCAATGATTTTGCATATTAATTCATTTTGTCGGTGCAATTGTTTATACGTTAGCTTAATTTTAATTAGATTTTTGGTGATGCTATGACTGTAGACTGTACTCTACATATATTCGTGCTCAACAAATAAATGCCCTTGGCGGGATTCAAACTCGTTACCACTGGCACAGTAATTAGAGCACAAACTGAGCCTAACGTTTCGTCCCTTTATTAAGTACTTCTATAGAAATAATATGAAGTAGCATATTTAATAAAAATTATGGCAAAAAATCCCTAAAATAGATTAATGCAGTTACATAACTTCGTTAAACTACCTTTAAAGACAAAAACAAGGGAAATTATGAAGATTCTGTATGCGGAGACGTGCGTAATGGTGTTATAACTTTCAAGCATTGTACGCTTTACTTGCAAAACAGTCTTACCGTAGTAGCTTAAACGTAGCGTTAGCCTGAGTTAGAGGATATGGCGGATAATTACTGCACCTTGGTTGTTTTAGTGCGAACCACCCGAAGGCCAATCTCCAAAGTTCTTACAAAGGACCACATATTCGCCAGACGAATCTTGACTGACGAGTTATATTAAATTTCTGTAAGGCAATTATGTCTTACGTAATCTCATGGGAACTATATGCAAGCCATCATTGAGCTATGTCAGGAAATAGAAAAGATAGAAGGAAAACTGTTTTTGATAGAAGAGGGATAAAGACATATATTTGAATCATGAGTATCGTGGAAATGATTTGTATTATTTATTTAACAATACCGTAAAGATAAAGCCAAGAGGTTAGAATCTCTTCGAGCTTGAATTCATAATATTTAACCCATTCGTTGCTACCAACGCACCATTTGCGTTGATCGAGATTACTACGTCATGCCACCAACGTACCATATGCGTTGAGTGTACTCTAAGAAGTTTTTTGGCATTACATAAAAATGGTAGAAAATTATTTAAATATTTGGCAACATTCACGGTCAGATACAATTTTTAAATGTGGAAACACAGTTGGTTTTTGCTTCGGACTGTCATTCTTGTTTTGGCAAGGAAAAAACGGTTGGTGTTGTGAAGGTCTATTTTAATTTCCGCATAACTGAAGTTTCATTGAATGTTTATTGAATATTTTTGAATTGGGAGATAAAGTTAAGCAATATTCTTAATTTTATCATTTTTTTTCACTGTTTCATCGTGTATTTTTACAATAAAATCACGTGCACCGATACGGTGCGTTCATTGGCATAGCAGTAAAAAATCTTTTTGGATGGTTTTATCCATAACAAATCACGCCAAAATGTATGCACGTATTTTTTAATCTATTAGTTATACATTAATATGGTTAAATTTACTACTCGTAATCTAAATAGATTTACCACTATTTATACCTACTAAATATTTTGCAAGCTGGCCGATATTTTGACAAATTGAAAAATGTAATATTTAATTATGAACCCACAGGATTTTTATTATAACTTATTTTACGTGGAACTACCAGTAGCATTTGTAATGCTATTCATCCCTAAGCCGAAATCTTTTGAAACAGTAGAACCGACGAGATCGAGTTCGAATTGAATTAACGTCAAAGCGGTACTATGGAAATGATTTCCAAAGTAGGTACCAAACTAACAAATTTTTAACATTAATTCGATCTTGATGTGATCTTGATCCCGTCAAGAGTAGAGGAGCAGATTTCTAATTTATATTTCTTCAAACAACACTGCTCTCCGGTCATTCCTTAGTTCGATTTCTTTTTATGGGACTAAAGGGGGCAAACGGGCAGGAGGCTCACCTGATGGTAAGTGATCACCTCCGCCCATGGACATCTGCAACACCACAGGGCTTGCAGATGCGTTGCCGGCCTTTCATGAAAGGGAGGGAGGAGGGAGAAGGACGGGAGTAGGGATGGGGAGTGGGCCTCCCGGACTCTCACTTACCGGACGAAACGCGACAGCATAGCTGCCACTTCACGCCGGTCTTCTGTGAGAGAGTGGTACTATACGAGGCGTGCCGGCCCATTCGGTTGCTACCCGAAAGCATGGCACTACCACTTGGCATCGTGCGAAAATTTAAAGTTTCTGCTTATACCTACTAACATTTTGATTAAATCTATTATAAAACTGATACTGGCTGTTTTAACCAGTCTGCTAAGCAACACACAATGTTTCGCATTTATAATATTAGTAGGAGTAGTAGGGAATATTAATGCTAAATTATAAATAAACATAGATTTTTTTTTTTTTTTTTTATTCAAATCAGAATTAGTGCTTGACTACGCTCCACCTGATGGTAAGTGGTAACGCAGTCGTAGATGGGGTCGCACTAATTCAGTAGCCACCTATTCACTCTTGCCTTGAAGACACCCATATTGTAATCGGACGGAAACACCGACGCAGGCAGGCTATTCCAATCCTTAGCCGCACGTATAATAAATGACGAAGCGAAACGCTTCGTCCGGACGGGTGGAATGTCCACGACATAAGGATGGAGGCCAGCCGTTCGTCGGGTTGTCCGATGATGGAAAGGGGATGGGGGAATTAAGTCGTGTAATTCCTGCGCACACTCTCCGAAATGTAACCTATAGAACACACAAAGGCTGGCAACCCTACGTCGGTGATCGAGGCTTTGTAAGTTGGCTTTTAATAGCGTAGGGTCACCAATAAGCCTCTGCGCACGCCTCTCAATCGAGTCTAAGGCTGACAGATGGCATTTCGCAGCACCAGCCCATATGTGACTACAGTATTCCACGCACGATCGGACTTGAGCTTTATATAGAACAAGAAGCTGTCCCGGCGTGAAATACTGTCGGACCTTTGCAAGGATGCCAACTTTCCTCGCTGCTACATTAGCCTTAGACTCGATGAACCGCCCGTAGTTCATGTTGGGGGTAATGTCCAGATTATCTGAATAAAGAAAACAACGGCAAGTATATTGACAAATCGGACCTCAGCAGTCTCCCAGAACATGTTGCATAATACTATCTAAACGTCAACGCAAACGGTGTGTTGAATGGCACTTACGATTTAAATTCTTTTGCCAGTGCCACCAACGCATTTGTTGCGTTTACCATTTTTGGGTGGGTTTTTTTTATTTAGGGTTTTTTTTAAATTGAAAAACACATTTAATTTCGTATTCTCTATTGTAATCATTAAAAATATTAAGTGGCACCCAGGTGATGTTTTTAAAATATAAGTGGCAATGAATGGGTTAAATAGAAAATTTACCAAAACCATTTTATTTATTTAATAGACAACCAGATATTAATAATATAATTAAATAAGAACTTGCATTGATGTACTCGTAATTACTACTACTGAATATAAAATTTTCCAGACCCAAAGCTTGTCTAATGTCTTGATTGATTATTAAATTACTGGGTAGAAGAAATATAAAGCAACAGACATACCTATTTGCAGATATAAAATATTTAATTATTGCTACATTACAGGAAAAACAGAATAAAGAATGTTTAGAAGAAAGAAGTTAATTAATTGAGAATATCTTCAATAATTTTTATCGTCACGACCAGCGTTCTATAATAAATCATACGACAGACAAGGAAGTAGCTGTTTTTGCCTCCCCCATTCCTGTCACCGGCAGATGAGGTCTCAGCAAATAGCTAGACAAATGATGGACAAGACAAATTGCTTTAAGTGGTAAAATATGGGCACCCTTTATTTTGCACTCTATTGAGCAAACTTTAGTTTACACCCTTCACGCAGGTTCTGTTTCTCATTATTCATGTTATCCATGTATGTATCCATATCCATATATGTATATCCAAAATTATTTTTTTCCTTTACATAGTCTCCTCTACAAGACTTCATAGATGTCAAGGTATAATCTTTTTAAGTATTAAAAAAATTTACTCATATTTTGCATGTTAATATAAATTTTGTACAAATACTCATGGTAATTGCTAACCCATAGTAATTTTTTCTGTTCCGGAACCAAATTACTTACTAAAAATCTTTTTTACGGTATTTAATATACATACCTACTCATTCCAATATTATTTATAAATAAAAGTATTTTTGTAAAGACGATAATTTTTAAAATTCACATTATCACATAAATATTATGTTGAAGTAAATTAATTCACTAAAGAACCCTTAATATAAAACTACGGTATTATTAAACGAAGTGGTGTTCTTGACAGTAAGCTTATCAGTTAGCTATTAATATAAAATCTCTTTGTTTCATTCAGTGAATAACCTGAAAACGACTTAGTGGCCAAGCCTTTATGATGAATGATTAATTCATAAGATTGGCTTAACATTAATTTATAGGAATATTTTTTTGCTAATAATATCTATATAAATATGTTGGGACGTTGGGACATTGTTACAAGAGCGCCATCTAGTTCCGTGGTAATCTACGTGGCTTGTGTTACGGATGCCCCCAGCGGGATTCGAACCCAACCGAACTCTTTTTTTTTTTTATAGTTGGGAAATCCTGTTACGGATACCCCCGACTTCCCCTGGGGGGGTTATGTGGTGACTCTCCGGACGCATCCGGCATACCCACTAAAACCCAACTCCCAAACCCCTGCCGCCATGTATGGGACGCCACGGGATCGCTTTCGCATACAACCGCGACGCCCCGACGTTTGGCCGAAGCCACCACCATGAGGCCGCCCTAAAAAGGGCAGCCCCATTATGGGAAGAATTACAACCACTATGGGCTGCTCCGAACGTCCACCCCGACCATCCACAGGCCAGAGAGTCCCTGGAGCAGTCCCAAAAACCACGACTGCAGGAGAAGAGGATGCGGCAACGCCGACACTTCCCCTCCCCCGCCGACCAGAGGGCGGGGAGAACTGTGAATTCCTCCCACCCCCCAAGCCCAGTTCCACCAGCACCGAGTCCTCCCCGACCACCCACTGGCCAAAGAGTCCCCGGTGCAGACCTCACACCGCCCACAAGTGGGCCCTGCAAAATAATGTTGGGTATAAATACCCAACAACCTTCCGCCCAACGAATTGGGCACACCTCACCTACGCCCGAAGGCACACCACCCTACGCCCGAAGGCACACCACATTAGCCCGAAGGCACTCCACAAAAGCCCGAAGGCACTACACAAAATGCCCGAAGGCACACCCAGAGACGGCTGCAGGAGAAGGGGATGCGACAACGCCGACACTCCCCCTCCCCCGAAACCGCCCCTACCCCCCAAAATGGCCACCAAAGGCCCCCGCCGATGGGGCCGCTCCCAGTCCACTCTGCTAATCAGAGAAGTACCCAGAGCGGCCCCATCGACCACGCTCCGCCCACCTAAGTAGGCCCCTCACAAATGGCTGCAGGAGAAGAGGATGCGACATTGCCGACATTCCCCCTCCCCCGCCGCCCGACCACGACCACAGAGGGCGGGGAGAACTGTGAATTCCTCCCGCCCCCCGCAGCCACAGCCACCAGCATCTACAATCTCCCCCAGCACCGAAGGGAGGAGGGACACACTCCCCCCAACGTGCAAACCCCTCACCAGACGCAGGACCACCGAAGTGGCCCCGCTCCAGCCGCCGCACCGACAGGCTAATCCCGCCAGTACGGCCCGCACAGTGCCTCCTATCGTGAAAACGACCAGAGGCACCGCGCTGCCTCCAGGAGGGAGACAACTTCCCCCGTGACGCCGTTCCCTCTACACCTCAAAACCCCCCCCAAATTCCCCACCCCCTGGCTGTTGGTCCGCGCCGGATTGCTCCGGTACCACTCGCGCATTTCCCCCTGCAAGAGTAGGCCTACGCCAGGAATCTCAGGGGTCTTCCCCCCTGCAAGAGTAGGCCTACGCCAGGCATCTCAGAGGGTTTCCCCCCTGCAAGAGTAGGCGCAGGCCAGGCATCTCAGAGGGTTATTCCCCCTGCAAGAGTAGGCGCAGGCCAGGCATCTCAGGGGAAGCAGTTTGAGTGGCACTCCCCTATCCGCCACCCGGGGACGCGTCCGTTAGGAGTCAGCCTCTCCCCCGGAAACCCAACCGAACTCGAATCAACTGAGCTAAACGTGTCGTCATATAAACGCAATATGATTAACTCATAAAACATCTATGGAAATACTACATGTCGTAGTATCCCAGTAGTAACGCGCTCTCTTGGGAAACCGAGTGAAGCGGGATCAAATCCATATCTCACAATTATGATATTTTCATAAATAAATAAATTAAAAAAGTATTATTGCAATGGCTTTGCCAAAAATAAAATATAATCTCTCCTATAATATAGTTATTAACGCTCATTTTCAGCAGCTTTGTGTAAGCGATATTGCTTGGTTGAATTAAACTTTTGGTCTTAAAATCGAATAGTTTCGACATACTGGATTAGGTTTTATGGTAATCTTTCCTAATCTTCCATGGATTGGTAAATTCTAGGTATAGTAGTGATGAGATTAGTTTCAAATATTGAACTCTGAGACGACCTAGCTTTGCTGGAGAAATTGAAATGTAAAAAATTAGATCGTAGTGTTGGATTTTATTAAAATTTCAATGGAGCAGGAATTCTAAGAGAGATCACGGTGATAAGTTCCAATTTGTAATAAAGTTTAATTTGTAAGAAATAAATTAAGAAATTGAAGACATCTCTAATGTAAAAATTAGCAAATATAGAAATGTTCAGTACTTACCTTTTTAAGAAAAAATATTAGAATAAAATTACTAGTATAATAAGCAGTGTTTTGACATAAGACGAAGATTAACAGCTATAAAGCAGCAAGTAGCACGTTTAATTTTATGATCAATGTAGAAGAATATCTCAGAATCGAATCCGGAAACTGGCTGAGACGCAACGTTGTTTTAAATTCGCTTATTTTTGTGCACTTTCACATTTTACATAATGTAAAACTTTCATAACAGAATTCCCCAACTAGTAGAAAGTAAAATATATTTCCCATTTCATATAAAAGGTTCTTTGTGTCTCATATAGAACTATATGAGGATATATCCTACGGGTACATTAACGAAGCCTAGGTCAATAGTTCAGTGGTACAGTGCGTATTTCTTCACTCCGCTTTTCAGAGCGACTCGTGCGTTAACGCCGAGGGAAATATGGGAATGGAATTCATAGTTCCTACTTGAGTGTACTTGAATATGAAAAATATAAAAAAACGTTATTAAAACTTGTCTCTCTCGTGATTTTATAAAACAAAAATGTATAACGTTAATGAATAAATCATGTTAAAATCATGTCACTATTTATTATTATATAACAAAGTCCTCCGCCGCGTCTGTTTGTCTGTTCGCGATAAACTCAAAAACTCGGTGCAGTAGGCACCGATTTTCATGCTGTTTTCACCAATGGATAGAATGGTTCTCGAGGATGGTTTTGTGAATAATTTGTCAAATTTATGACAAATTACCTACTAAAACCTTCCTCTACATACATTTAGTAGCGGAACCCGTATCTTCGCATGTGCTAAAACGCAAATTAATAATATAAACGCGTAACTTAGTGGGGGTACGTAATGGATAAGCTGAAAAAACTTAAAAAAAGGATTTAAATAAATTTTTATAGTAACATTGCTTATATACGAGAGTATTGTACATCTATAGAATTGTAAGGTGGCTACTACGAGAGTATTGTACATCTATAGAATTGTAAGGTGGCTACATTTTATATAGATAATATTATGATAGTAACACATAATCAAACTTGGCGGGCGGAGCTGTGGGGCGTTGCTATATAAGAATAGATTTTTAATAGTTTTATTTCTTTAAACAATTAATAAAAATTAAAATACAATGTAAGAATATAAAAAAATGTTCCAAAAAGAAACGTGGAAACATCGTGACTCAAAAGCATGCAGGGAAGTTATTCCATATTGAGGTAGAAACCAATTTAGCTTTCCGATAGACGTAACACAAAACGAATTTGCAACAGTTAGAGCTACCTGCAAACTTTATTCACAGTTTTTCTGTGACCAAATGGAAACTACCAAAATATTATAATGCTCATAGAAAGTTCAATACAAGCTTCCTTATTGTTTATTTCGGCTTTATGTAACTTGTTATTCAGTTCTTTGATTTAACGGTAGTTTATGTATAGTGAACCGGGGCTATTGCGTCTAAAAAGTGCAATTTTTTCGACTGGGGTAGGTTGAAGAAGCTGTATTTCTGCTACTGAATAGTTTACGGGAAAATTGCTTAAATATCTTAAATTGTCATATCCTTAAGATTTATTTTCACTTAATTGTATAAGAAAACACCGAGTATATTCTTGTTAAATTTGGTATGAATTCCAAGGACTGATTTTAGACACAATAGCCCCGTATCGGGGGTTATTGTAACTATCATTCTTAATTTCTAAACTTAAAGAGATATGATGCTTGGAATCACTGATTATGATAAAAAAGGCATTGAAGAAAATTATTTGAGCACTTTATCTATGTAGGAAAGCTAGTTTCTGTTAAAAATACTTTTTTTGGTCAAAGAGGGGTTATTGTAGCTTTTTCTTTAAATTTAGTGTTGAGATTATGCCTGATGTTATGATTGTCGATAAATTCTATACATATAATAAAACTGTAATTTAAAAAATCTGTACATGAAATATTTTTAAGAACATGACTAACGTAATGTGTATTGAATGAATAAAACCCCAAAACAACAATTATTATAATTTTTGTCTGTTTATATGTTATCGTTTACCCTAAAAAGTACTGGACTGATTTTAATCAAATTTTGTGTAGTGATAACTTATTACTCGTGATTACTTGGGATTCTTTATATTGCAGAAAATGTTTAATTTTCACTGGAAAACAAAATAATTGGTCTAGTCCTGGAAAGCTAGCGGTGGCTAAATCTTAAGATATACGTCAAATCAAAGTCGAAGGAAATTTGAGTCTTAAATAGACCTACAGAAAAGCCTATATCAAAATCTACCTTCTAAGTTACACTTGCAATACCTATTTTTATCACTAAGCATAAAAAACAATAACTTAGCGAATCGCGCGTCCATGCGTTTACACAAAAAGTACTGAACCAATTTTAACTAAACTTTGTGCTGTAATAGAGTCTTACTAGGGACCGTATTTAGGATATCCTTTACTACAGAAATGAAACAAAAAAAATACTATCACAGGAATGCACAGTAACTGGTTATATAGAGTAGTTCGTTTCAGCCCAAATACGTCCACTGCTGGACATAGGACTTCCACAAAGATTTTCACGACAACTGATCATGTAACATCCGCATTCCGCACCCAGTGAGCTCCCACTACTTTAACCAAGACGTCAGTCCACCTTGTGGGAGGCCTGCCCACGCTTCGCCTTTCAGTACGTGGCCGCCACTCGAGAACTTTGCGTCTCCAACGATCGTCTATTCTGCGAACTATGTGCCCCGCCTACTGCCACTTGAGCTTGCCTGTTTGATGGACTATACCAGTGACTTAGGTTCTTCTACATATCTGAAGTGTTTTTCTGGCATGGTGTAATTGCACTGTAAAATGGTAGGGACCGGCAATCCATCGTCATCAAGAGTTGAATTCGATGCAAAAAGAGAACATAAGATCTGCTTTCTCCTTTCCAGAATGTGCCCGTGTTATATCCTGGTTGCGCAAAGTTGGTAGAGATGATCGACAGAAATTTCCTTCCTCGGTTTTAGCGAGAGTTCAAAAAGCTCGTGATCCAGATGGCAAGCTTAGAAGTTTCTCGCCTATATGTTTATCTCTTGACCTGACCATTAACGTTTTGCCGGATCTAGACGCAGCATTAAATTTATTTTTGAGATAGACTACGTTAGGATCCTTGGCTGCGCGGCCAGCAATCCAAGCCTCGATATATCCTGATAAGGAGGTGGAGTCTATGTATGAGGACATTAGTAGAGCCATGTATAGCTCTAAAACCCACCTTACCGTTGTCTTGGGAGACTTCAATGCGAAACTAGGCAAGCGAGAAGGCGATGAGCTGACAGTGTGTCAATTTGGATTTGGTTGTCAAAACCATCGGGGACATCTACTTGCGCGTTTTATGGAGAAGGAGGGACTCTGAATAATGAACTCCTTTTTCAAAAAATGAAACCACAGAAAGTGGACTTAGATGAGCCTGATGATGATGAGATAGACTTCATCATGTCAACGAAAAAGCAAATATTCAATGATGTCTCTGTTATCAGTGCGTTTTAAACCGGAAGGGATCACCAGCTTGTGAGGGGCGAATTGAATATCAGTGAAAGGCTCCACAATAAATCCAAAACCCCGAGAGCTTTCAGTTAGAACTCCAAAACCGTTTCGATTTCGATTGCCTAGATAGCGATGTGAACTCCTATAATGATGGGTTTGAAGAAGCTGACCAATCAATTGTGTCTAAATACATGATGCTCTTCTTAAAATAGACCCAAAAAGATCTCTGATCCTACCCTCGAGCTCATGAAGGAAAGGAGAGAGATGGTTTTGCAGCCGTCGGATGACGCGTCTAAATACCGGCAACTTAATAAACAGATTTCGAAGTCGATTCGATGCTCTTTTTGAAGTAGACACAGACGTAGACATTCAATGTCCAATAAGCGCTGCGTACGTGGACTAACCCGGCTATACGTTGGAATATAATTTCAACTCATGGGCCGGAGTCTATTATTATTATATTCTCTACGATTTGGGTAATCGTAGTTACAGGAATCGAAAAGATCCTGTATTCCTGTGTCTACCAATTGCACACAGGTGACCAGGAGACAACTCGATTGCTTGAACATCTCAGTGAGGAAAGCTGATATGGCTATACAACGGTGCCCCACTGCGCAGCGTGTCTTTCTGGGGGACTTTAACGCCCATCATGAAGATTGGCTGTTCCCATACCAGAAGACGGACCATGAGAAGCGTGGAATTATGCGGTGTCACTTGGACTCTCCCAGTTGATTGAGCAAGCATCAAAGGTAGTCGATGTAGACGGCCACACAGCTAATTGTCTGGACTTTCTGCTGACAACTGATCCAGACAGATATAACATCCAGGTTTCATCCCCATTGGGTAGCTCTGACAACTGTCTGGTGTAAACTGTATGTCTTTTTATCCACCATTTAACGACTCTATTGGTGTTAGACGAGTATGGCCACACAAGTCAGCAGATTGGGATGAGATGCGACTCTTTTTTGCATCCTTTCCTTGGCGGCAGGTCTGCTTCTTTTCTCCCGATCCGTCTAAATTTGCAGTTGTTATAACTGATGTGGTACAAGTGATGGAATACTTTATCCCATGCACCGATGTATCCGTTGGTGGCAAAGCTCGCCCATGGTTTAATTCCGAATGCACCTTTGCTGAAAAGCATAAGCTTACCTTGCCTGGGTTGACGCTCAAGACCGCAAAGCTCCGGATGTGAGATTCAAGAAGAGAGCGTTTAACTTAGCCACCAAGTCCTACAAAAACACATTAAAGAAGGCTCGTCTTGACCGAATTACACATAATGACGCAAAGGTCTCTGCCCAACCATGTAGCAGCAGAGCTTTTTGGTCCCTTGCCAAAGCGGTCGAGAGTCGAGACGAACATCTGACAACCCTCATAGCCACCGCTGGTAAAACTTGACGGATCCCTGGCTCATGCGGTAAAGTGCTTGCTTCTCTTTTTGCCCAAAATTCATATTTGTCTGGCAATGCTACTCCACCACATCTATCTCACTGCGTATTCTCAATGGCTGAAATCTCCATCCAACTGATAATGAGGTAAAGAGAGTATTGTGTCGTCTAGATGTGAATAAAGCCAGTGGTCCTGATGGTATACCAGCGATAGTGCTTAAAACATTTGCTCCCGAGTTGTCTCCGATACTGACACGTCTATACCGCATTTCTCTTAAGACTGGTATAGTATCAAAATCCTGGAAGATTGTCAACGTGCAACCAGTGCCCAAGTAAGGTAGCCGTGCCGAACCTGCCAATTATCGTCCGATCTCAATCACCTCCATACTCTGCAATTGAAAAAATTCAAAAAGTAAATAGATCGTTTATGGGGCAAGGTGTACGCATGTATAATAAAATTCCACAGTCCATATTGAGCTTGCCTTTAAAACAATTTAAATCTAAAATTAAAAATACATTATTGAATAAAGCTATTAGTTGATAGTGTAATAAGCTTTATTCAATAATGTATTTTTAATTTTAGATTTAAATTGTTTTAAAGGCAAGCTCAATATGGACTGTGGAATTTTATTATACATGCGTACACCTTGCCCCATAAACGATCTATTTACTTTTTGAATTTTTTCAATTGCAGAGTATGGAGGTGATTGAGATCGGACGATAATTGGCAGGTTCGGCACGGCTACCTTACTTGGGCACTGGTTGCACGTTGACAATCTTCCAGGATTTTGATACTATACCAGTCTTAAGAGAAATGCGGTATAGACGTGTCAGTATCGGAGACAACTCGGGAGCAAATGTTTTAAGCACTATCGCTGGTATACCATCAGGACCACTGGCTTTATTCACATCTAGACGACACAATACTCTCTTTACCTCATTATCAGTTGGATGGAGATTTCAGCCATTGAGAATACGCAGTGAGATAGATGTGGTGGAGTAGCATTGCCAGACAAATATGAATTTTGGGCAAAAAGAGAAGCAAGCACTTTACCGCATGAGCCAGGGATCCGTCAAGTTTTACCAGCGGTGGCTATGAGGGTTGTCAGATGTTCGTCTCGACTCTCGACCGCTTTGGCAAGGGACCAAAAAGCTCTGCTGCTACATGGTTGGGCAGAGACCTTTGCGTCATTATGTGTAATTCGGTCAAGACGAGCCTTCTTTAATGTGTTTTTGTAGGACTTGGTGGCTAAGTTAAACGCTCTCTTCTTGAATCTCACATCCGGAGCTTTGCGGTCTTGAGCGTCAACCCAGGCAAGGTAAGCTTATGCTTTTCAGCAAAGGTGCATTCGGAATTAAACCATGGGCGAGCTTTGCCACCAACGGATACATCGGTGCATGGGATAAAGTATTCCATCACTTGTACCACATCAGTTATAACAACTGCAAATTTAGACGGATCGGGAGAAAAGAAGCAGACCTGCCGCCAAGGAAAGGATGCAAAAAAGAGTCGCATCTCATCCCAATCTGCTGACTTGTGTGGCCATACTCGTCTAACACCAATAGAGTCGTTAAATGGTGGATAAAAAGACATACAGTTTACACCAGACAGTTGTCAGAGCTACCCAATGGGGATGAAACCTGGATGTTATATCTGTCTGGATCAGTTGTCAGCAGAAAGTCCAGACAATTAGCTGTGTGGCCGTCTACATCGACTACCTTTGTTGCTTGCTCAATCAACTGGGAGAGTCCAAGTGACACCGCATAATTCCACGCTTCTCATGGTCCGTCTTCTGGTATGGGAACAGCCAATCTTCATGATGGGCGTTAAAGTCCCCCAGAAAGACACGCTGCGCAGTGGGGCACCGTTGTATAGCCATATCAGCTTTCCTCACTGAGATGTTCAAGCAATCGAGTTGTCTCCTGGTCACCTGTGTGCAATTGGTAGACACAGGAATACAGGATCTTTTCGATTCCTGTAACTACGATTACCCAAATCGTAGAGAATATAATAATAATAGACTCCGGCCCATGAGTTGAAATTATATTCCAACGTATAGCCGGGTTAGTCCACGTACGCAGCGCTTATTGGACATTGAATGTCTACGTCTGTGTCTACTTCAAAAAGAGCATCGAATCGACTTCGAAATCTGTTTATTAAGTTGCCGGTATTTAGACGCGTCATCCGACGGCTGCAAAACCATCTCTCTCCTTTCCTTCATGAGCTCGAGGGTAGGATCAGAGATCTTTTTGGGTCTATTTATAAATCAAGTGTCAGTCTGTAAGTCTGGGACTTGGGAGTAAGCTACCACCGACTCGGAATGCAGTTCTGCCGAGAAGAGCCGGCGAGAAACTCAGCAGTTGCTCTTTTCAAAAAAATATTTGATTACAATATTTATTGCATTACAATATTTATTTATTTATCCTACGTGAGACACAACAAGACATTAATCCCACACATTTACATCTTCTAAGTATTCACTGATTCAAATTCAAATTCAAATTCAAAATATTTTATTCAGCATAAAATTATTACAATTTTTTACTGAACGTCATGAGTCTACTACCAGTTCGGAAAGAAGAAGCCACTGACCTGAGAAGAACTGGCGAAAGAAACTCAGCGGGACTAATTTTTTTTTTGTCTGTTTTAATATTTTTTTAAATGGAAATCGAAATGAACAATCATTCTATTGGTTGAAATAGCCTGGAGGCGATCACATCATTCCCAAGGCGTACTGTCTTCTAAAAAATCGTTAATCGAATAATATCCTTTACTACACAAACGTTCTTTCACAATTTTTTTAAATTTGGCAATAGGAGCTTTTTGAACGTTTTCTGGGATCCTGTTGTATAAGCGTATACATTGTCCATAAAAAGAATTACTGACTCGGCGTAAACGAGTCACAGGCATTACAAGTTTATGTTTACTCCTAGTATTAATGGTATGCATGTCGCAATTCCTGGGAAATTCGTGTATATTTTTATGAACATACATAACATTTTCGTACACGTATTGAGAAGCAACAGTCAATATTTTTATTTCTTTAAACTTATCTCTTAATGATATTCTAGGACCTAAACTATAAATTGCACGAATAGCTCTTTTCTGCAGGACAAAAATTGTATTAACGGTAGCTGCATTTCCCCATAATAAGGTTGAAAAGGTGTGTGTGTGAATGAATTAATAGTGAATACTTAGAAGATGTAAATGTGTGGGATTAATGTCTTGTTGTGTCTCACGTAGGATAAATAAATAAATATTGTAATGCAATAAATATTGTAATCAAATATTTTTTTGAAAAGAGCAACTGCTGAGTTTCTCGCCGGCTCTTCTCGGCAGAACTGCATTCCGAGTCGGTGGTAGCTTACTCCCAAGTCCCAGACTTACAGACTGACACTTGATTTATAAATAGACCCAAAAAGATCTCTGATCCTACCCTCGAGCTCATGAAGGAAAGGAGAGAGATGGTTTTGCAGCCGTCGGATGACGCGTCTAAATACCGGCAACTTAATAAACAGATTTCGAAGTCGATTCGATGCTCTTTTTGAAGTAGACACAGACGTAGACATTCAATGTCCAATAAGCGCTGCGTACGTGGACTAACCCGGCTATACGTTGGAATATAATTTCAACTCATGGGCCGGAGTCTATTATTATTATATTCTCTACGATTTGGGTAATCGTAGTTACAGGAATTTACAGACTTACAGACTGACACTTGATTTATATTCCTATAATAATGTAAAAGTGACGATTCAAAAGTGCTTGTAAAAGTCTATTTGAATAAAGTATATTTTGATTTGATTTGATTTGATTTGCAAGATTATGGGGCGTTAGTGAACACTCGTCTTATGGCATACCTAGAACAGAACGATCTCCTCAGTGATCGACAATATGGGTTTCGTCGGAATCGGTCGACTGGGGACCTTCTAGTGTATGCCAATCACACTTTTGGAGACGCTTTTGAGCGAGGCGGGGAGGCGATTGCCGTTTATCTTGATGTCTCAAAGGCCTATGACAGGGTCTGGCACGCTAGCCTTATAAGCAAGCTTTCAGCCTATAACATATCTCCTGACCTGATTGGCTGGATTAAAGTTTTCCTGAGCGACCACTCATAGTTGTGGTTGAGGGTTGTTCATCACAACTCTTAAAGACCAACTCTGGAGTTCCTCAGGTACCTGTTCTCTCTGCCACTTTGTTCCATTTGCATATTACCGATCTGCTTATACCCGTTATCTATGGGTACGCAGACGACAGCACTGTTGAAGAGAGATACCTACCGAATCCTCGGGCCAGTAGAGATTCAGTCCGAAAGAGGGAAAGCGGTTTAATGTCACACTCAGGGCAGTCTCCACTTGGGGCGATGCCAATCTTGTGAATTTCAACGCCACCAAAACATAGGCGTGCCTGTTCACCACAAAAAGGAGTCCTTTAACCTTGACTCCTATTTTCCGACATATGCTTCTGGAATACACTGACCGTCTGCAGGTACTGGGGATGGACATTACCCCCAACATGAACTACGGGCGGTTCATCGAGTCTAAGGCTAATGTAGCAGCGAGGAAAGTTGGCATCCTCGCAAAGGTCTGTCAGTTTTTCACACCGGGACAGCTTATTAATTTATATAAAGCTCAAGTACGGTCTTGCGTGTATTTCATGTAGTCACTGTAGTCACATTTAAGCTGGTGCTGCGGAATGCCATCTGTCGGCCTTGGACTCGATTGAGACGCGTGCGCAGAGGCTTATTGGTAACCCTACGCTGGTAAAAGCCAACTTACAAAGCCTCGATAACCGACGTAGGGTTGCTAGCCCTTGCTTGCTTGCTTGCTTGTGTACTCTATAGGTTGCATGTGTACTCTATAGGTTGCATTTCGGTGAGTGTGCGCAGGAACTACACGACCTAATTCCCCTATCCCTTTCTATTATCCGGCGACCCGATCTGCTAGTCTCCATCGTTATGTCGTAGACATTCCATCCGTCCGGACGAAGCGATTCGCTACGTCAGTTATTATACGTGCGGCTAAGGATCGGAACAACCTGCCTGCGTCAGTGTTTTCGTCCGATTAATACATTATGTGCCTTCAAGGCTAGAGTGAATAGGTGGCTACTGAATTAGTGCGACTTACCATCTATGACTGCGATACCACTTACCATCAGGCGGAACGTAGTCAAGCACTTATATAGTATTAAAAAAAAACCCTAATACGTGACCTTCGCACTTTTAATACTGTGAGTATTATGGACGCTATAGAGCGAAACAAAGGCTCCAAAATTTTAACGAGCGATCTGTCTATTGGATAAAGCCGGCTCGTAACGACAGTAAGATCGTTTCATCTAATCCTGAGCTTATGGGCGAGATCGAAAGATTTTATGGACAGCAATTTGCATCAACGCGACAACCCATCAGTCTGGACTGGACTTACCTGACACTATACCGAAGAAATCTCGGACGTTAGCCTGAGCGAGATTAGGATGGCTCTCACACAGCTCAAAAACAACAAAGCAGCGGGTGCAGATGGAATTATGACAGAGTTTCTGAAGGCGAGTGGAAAACCGATCCTTGAGGCCATTCAGAAGCTATTTAATTCTGTCATATTCCAAAGTACGGCCCCACGAGCATGGAGCAGAAGCGTTATGGTACTGTACTTTAAAAAACGCGATTATACCTTGCTAAAGAACTTCCCATAGTGCTTCTTAGCCATGTCTACAAGCTGTTTTCGAGAGTCATCACGAACCGTCTAGATAGCAGGTTTACGACTTCCAGCCTCCCGAAAAGGCTGGCTTCCGTAAAGGCTTCAGTACCGTAGACCACACACATACGCTGCGGTATTATACAAAAGACCGAGGGATGTAACTTGCCTCTTTGCTTGGCGTTTGTGGACTACAAAAAAGCCTTCGATTTGATAGAGACCTGGGCTGTGCTGCAGTCTCTCCAACGGTGGCAGATGGACCACTGGTATATCGAAGTGTTGAAGTGTCTATTTGAAAAGGCCCTTATTTCAGTCCGACTTCAGGATCGGAACTCTAGAACCATCCAATTGCAGCAAGGAGTACATTAGGGCGATGTCATCTCGCCGAAATTGTTTACGGCTGCATTGGAAGATGTCTTCAAGGTCCTGGACTGAAACAGACTCGACATCAATATCAACGCCGAGTACATCACTCACTTCCGATTTGCCGACGATATATAGCTGGTCATGGCTGAGACCGTGGAGGACCTCAGTATTATGCTAAATGACCTCAATAAAGTCCCCGAGCGAGTTGGTCTCAAATAAACATTTTAAAAACGAAAATTATGTCGAATGTCCATGTTTCAACCACTCCAGTTTCTATCAGTGACTCTATGTTGCTTGAAGTTGTTGATGAGGTATTGTAATAGGGTTGTATGTATACCTTGGACAAACTGTCCAAGTAGGTTTGATCAGTGTGTGTTGCCAGTGATGACATACGGCACAGAAACGTGGCCGCTCACGATGGGCCTCATAAGAAAGCTCAAGGCCACACAGAGAGCAATGGAGATGCTCAGCTCAGAGTTTCCCTGCGTAATCGTATTAGAAACAAGGAGATACGCAGAAAAACCAATGTCACCGACATAGCCCACCGAATATCCAAGCTCAAGTGGCAATGGGCGGGGCACATTGCTCGTACAACGGATGGTCGATGGGGACGCAAAGTTCTAGAGTGGCCGCCACGAACCTGAAAGCGAAGCGTGGGCAGGCCTCCCCCAAGGTGGACCGACGACTTAGTTAAAGTCGCTGGATCCCAATGGATACGGAGGGCGCAAGACCGTTTGTCATGGGGATCTTTGAGGGAGGCCTATGTCCAGCAGTGGACGTATGTGGCTTGAGAAGAGAAAAAGAAGGTGGCTATGGGCACCTTTGAATTTACCAGGCAAGAGTTAGATGGACCCGGGGGGCCCCAACTGATATCTGACAGTTATCCGGGTACGTAGTCAGAAAAAAATCAAGCAAGGAAAATGTATGGTCTTCAATATCCGGTACTCTGTTTCGGTACTAATTGTATTAATCGATACGTCAGGGCAAAATCAAAGATGACTTTCCCTGCGTATTCTATGGTTTGAGATCCCAACTACTCTATGAAAAAAATTTACAGATCAAGATTGACAGGTCATTCGCTCAAACGGCTACAAACCCCAGCTTTGGGCAGAAAGACATGCTCCAAGGTGTAACGGGATATTTCAAATAAGATGTATCGCCATGAGAAGATATCTGTGACTTCGTCGAAAAAAGGAAGGAGGAGGAAGGTTTTAATAATAAGCAAAAAAAGATCAAAGCCTGTAAAAAATACCTAGGGACCTGGGTATACCTAGGGATACCTAGGGAAGAACCCGAACGAAGCGAGGTATGTCACTAGTTACTGAATATTTTCTTCCTTCATCTACATAATGAAGTCTCATTTTAATTGTACCATCAGGGCTTATCCACGTCCACTTCCTGTGGTTTCGTAACTTGAAAAAGGAGTACATCCTTTTCTAAGAGTCCCTCCTTTTCTTCTACCTTCCATAAAATGTGCTAGTAAATACCCCCGATGGTTTCCACATCTAAATTTGAAATTCCAATTTGCCCCGCTTTCAGCTCGTCGCCTTCTCGTTTGTCTAGTTTCATTTTGGAGTCTCCCATGACGTAATGTCGGTTTTGGAGCTATGTATGGCTCTACTAATGTCCTCATACATAGATTTCACCTCATCATACTAATTTTAAGGAATATAGCTTCGTGTGCGCATGTTCAGTGAGTCAGGTCGAGTCGTCATTGACGATTGCACTTAGTTGTACTTGAAAAATTGTACTAGAAAATGCTGCCAACCATTCTCCGTTGTTTATGTCTTAGTCGCCTTTTAAACACCCTCGGCTAGAAATGGGGTGGTGATATTCTATGCCAGCATCTAACGGCGATAGAGCAGTAGTAAAATTAAACTAAACTAAGTGGGAAATCAATCGTTGGTACGTTATGAGATATAGCATAAAACCAAAAATATTTTTTGTAATTTTAAGCGCGAGCGAAGCCCCAGGTCCCGCTAGTTTTGAGTAAAACACGTTTTCATATATATTTAACCGACTGCAAAAAAGGAGAAGGTTATAAGTTCCACTTTATATGTGTTTTTTATGTAGGTACGTCCACCGATTTCCCCACCAACCGTTGGCTGATTTAAATAAATAAAAATATTAGGACACTTTTAGGTATTTTATTTTATATGTGAGCATCATCTAAAAAAATCGTACTTAAATAATTATGTAAATATTTTAAAAAAAATTTACCTGTTACCTACCATTTACTTACAAAGTCTGTTTTTCACTTTATCGATAAAAATACGTTGGCATCACTAATTTTAAATTAAAATTTTATTTCCATACTAAAATCAGCGGGGTTATTGTGTCTTTCTTTGTAGACACAATAACCCCGTGTTACAATTTTCGCGGGGTTAATGTATCTTTATAAATAACTCTAGAGAACTACGGCAAAGAAAGAAATTAATTATCAATTAACAAGGACTTATTCATTCTAATTTTTCTTACCAGAAAATTTTATTCAATAAGGCTCGCAGTAAAATTTTATGAAATAAAATACAACAGTAAGTTTCCAGAACACTGAACAAAAAAATGTTTAATGATAAAAATACGCCATCAGTAAAAAAGTAGACGCGATAGAAGCACACTCTATAATCCACTTTTTTAAGCATTAGTTTCTCTATCTAACTAGTAGTGTAGTTTCTCATAAATCGATTTGTGAAGGAAGATAAAATGATTAGACACAATAACCCCGAAGTTGCAATAACCCCGGTTCACTATATATATAATGTTAACCATATCCGGTGTATGGGAGATAGGGTAAAGTTTTAGTAGCTTCAAAAGTTTAACTTTCCATACTAAAATGTGTACGCAGTTGGATTTTATTATAAAATAGTGTTCTTTTTTTTTACATAGTAATTTTATTAGAAAATATGTTCAAGAAATGTACTTCTTATCTATACTTATTTATATACGAGTATTTAATAATATTATTATAAAGTGGAAAGATTTGTATTTTGTATGTAACAAATAAACTCAGAAACTACTGGACCGACTTTAAAGAAATTTGGTACACATATAGTCTAGAGCCTGAGATAGAACATAAGTTAATTTTAAAGGCAAAAAAATGGCTGTAAGTGGTTGAAATAGGAGATGAAAGTTTGTATAGAAATTACGTAATTTTTAAAACTAGAGCGAAGCGACGGTGAGTCGCTAGTCGTATATATAAAGGCTATTTGTATTCTCAAAATAATATTTTTTATTTCTAAATGCGTAATATGAAGTTACTTAAAGTTCTTATAAGACAAACGCAATTTTTAAAACTTAGGCTATTTTCCGAAACGGCTCAACTAACCGTTACCCAAGCGAGTTCGCTATCCCTGGGTTATCACTGCCTGTATCTACCACATAATAAAATAGACAAAACAAAAATGTATTATAAAAACTACAAATACAGAGATAAAGTATAATTACGTACCTGAATGTAACAAAATACACATTATAAGTATATATAAATATGTTGGGACACTAATTCAACAGCGCCATCTAGTTCCGTGGTAAGCACGAGGCTTGTGCTACGGATACCAGATAGTTGACATACTACACATATTTAAATTTTAAATACATACATATTAGAAGAATAAACACCCATGACTGGAGTACAAACATTCGTGCTCAACAAATGATTTCCCCCAGCGGGACTCGAACCCGCGACCGCTGGCGCAGAAAGTGGGTCACTACAAACTGAGCCAAACGTGTCGTCGTGTATATTACTCCGCAATAAATAAGATGTAAGTATTTTAGTCGTAATGAGTCTCTAAATTGCTTTGTTGAATAGCGTATACAGACTTGAATGGAAAATCAATTCGCAAAATCTCTCGCAATCTACGAGTATAGAGCAGCGTATGCGCGGTCATTACACGCCTTATTAAATAAAGTAGTCTATATTAAACAGTCTATGGAAGAGCAGATTAAATTCTATGCGATATAAACTATTTATCTAAAAATATATTAAAGTGCATTAAAAACTTTCTATTATATATTTAATGTAAAAAAACCTCAAGTCTTGCATTTTTAAATAGGAATTTAAATTTGTTTATTGTTATTATGGTTTTTATTACATTCTACAGCAAACAGCACTGCTTCTTTATTACGTTGGTAGTATATTTTTTCTTTAGATATTATATACCCGCGGCTTATTCTCGCTCGACTTAGGTACGCCGCGTAATGTACAACAGCTGTAACCTAAGTGTTTTGCGTCTTTCATCAAAATCCGTTGTTAGTGTATGTATTATATAAAATGGTATATGTATATTGTATTCAGCTCTTTTTAGCGTCATACGCTGGGCACGGGCGTCCCTTGAATATGAGTGTGATCAGGCCATATTCCACCACCCTGGCCAGCCAAGTGCGGGCGGACTTCAGAAATGTCTTTCGAAAACGTGCTAGGTTCTCTCAGACATGCAGGTTTTCTCGCGATGTTTTCGGTCACTGTTAGATAAATAATAATCATGTTAGAAATGATTCGCACATGAAAATATCAGAGGTGTGAGACCCGGATTTGTACTCGCTTCGGTTACCCAAGCGAACGCGATACTACTAGGCTACCACTGCCTTAATAGTACACCGGCAATAACAAAAAAAAGTAAAGGAAGGTCTAGGAGGCAGGTCTGTGCAGTACAAGTTGTACATTCCCTCGATATGTGAACCAGAAATAAGTAGGTGCCAATGATTTTTATATACATAATTACATCAGCTCTTAAACATTTTCGTGAAAAAGCTTTGTATCATTTGTGCTACAAAGAGAAATATAAGAGTAATGGGTCAAGCCTTTCGTATCATTTAGTATGGAGTTAAATTATCTCTCATGTTTATTTCTACATTAGGGCTACGCAAAAACAACTGGCTTCAGGATAAATTGCGTGTAACCTAAGTACTGGGTTTCACAGACCGCTGCTATTTGTAACGTTATAAATACATATAATAAACTTTTGTGCTGTCAGTTTGTTTATATAACTTATTTTAAGATATATTTTTATTTATTTAAAATTAAAAATTGAAACATGTGTAAAATAATATCATTTTCTCGATAATATTCAAGTTATATAAATAGGCCCTTGGTTCTGAACTGCAGGTTTTTTTGCGTTTCTTAGTGGAACTATTTATGCTTATAGCTCTTCAAATCAACGAAATGTTATCTTTATCACGTTTTTTTTAAATAAGGTAAGAAATAAATAATAACCTTTAGATTACTCTTAGTTAATGAAAAGTTAAGTTTAATCACATAAAAATAATTTTACGAATACAGCAATCGTAATATTAAATCATGAACGTAAGTTTATGCAGCTTTGAGCTTTGTAAGCAATCTTTTAGTGAAAAAAAAAAAAACTAATCGTGATTCTTGTAGTTTTATTCGTAATACGAGAACATAACGGGTCTTAACAAGACTTGGGTTATTGGTTTTTAGCAAATAGAACTGCGTCTAGGAGCTTTTAAGTTGATTTTTATTTATATATTAGCCACTCAACCTTGCTCCGCTCGGCTTTGTTCCCAGGAACGTTTTACCGCTTAGTATAGATTTTCTCAGACATGAGATATTTGCCGTAGTAGATAGTATGGTATGCTTCCTCGGATTTCCTGTTGTGTTCCTAGACAGAAATATAGAAAAAAAAGACTCTAAAAACTATAGATTCAGCCTCTGTGTCAATAATAATAACTATTTAAATATAAGTTTCTCAAAAAAATATTTGATGTGCTGATTCTACTTACAATTTTAATATACGCATAGATTTTCAGTTACTTCAAAGTTATTAAAATTACAAAAGTATTTTGTTATTTGCATAATTAAACTGCTTATTTCTATACCGGCTTAAAGTATAGTCAAACCTCATAAGAAATAATCAAAAAAATAATACTAATAAATTTGTTAAATATTTATTGTAATTCTTTTATAGTTTCGCATCTAATGTTAGTGCGTAGATAAAACTCAATTTAAGTAACAGAGTAAGTTTGTGTGAAATTTTCTTTCTTAATTAGCCTACAATTATAAGATATTAAGTACAATTATTACATTTTTAATTCGACTTTCTTAATCGTTTGTACAATAAAGCAGTGTTCCGCAAAGTGTGTACCGCGGCACACTGGTGTACCGTGGTCACTAGTTGGTGTGCCTCGGAAAAATAAGGATATCTTATAAACTTAATTTTTGTTAGTAAGTAAGGGTAAAAAAATTATTCCACATAATATAATAATGTAAATAACACGAGCGCACGAGCGAAGCGATTTGTTTCGTTTCGTTTGGTTAGGGGTTTGGTATGGTATGAGCGGGCTGGTTTCCACATCTCGACTACTGTGCGCCTATTTTGCGTGTTTGGTGAGGGCTAATCATCATCATCAGCCCTTTTTAACGTCCCACTGCAGGGCACGGGCCTCCCTCAGTACGAGGGGGATCAAGCCATAGTCCACCGCGCTGGCCCAGTGCGTGTTGGCGGACTTCACATGTCTTACGAAAACTTCTAGGTTTTCTGAGACATGCAGGTTTCCTCACGATTTTTTCCTTCACCGTAAGACAAGTGGTAGTCATGATAGAAATGATTCGCACATGAAAATATCAGAGGTGCGAGACCCGGATTTGAACCCGCATCACTCGGTTACACAAGCGACGCGTTACCGCTGAGCTAATATTCGGCCAATATTCGTTTGGATTAATAATAAATGTTGATTAATATTACTTAAAAACTGATTTTTAAATTGTGGTGTACCTCCAAAAATTTTCGTTTTCCTAAATGTACCTTGAACATAAAAAGTTTGCGGAACACTGCAATAAAGTGTTAAATAAAAGTAAAGAAAGTCGTTAGATGGTAACTAGTTAAGCAAATGACACGTTATGGCCACTTTTGTTTACGAGCGTCTCGGTTATCAGCGTATAAGAGTGTATGATAATCCCGCTAATGGAAGGCAGCCTCTACGTCACGTAAAGCAAGCGTGACAAGTCGATGTTGTTGGGCCCTAGCATGTTGGGAAACCACTCTTTGATTTATTAGTTTTCTTTTGCTTAGATTTTCTTATATTTCAGGGAATAATAGCCTTTTAATTGTTTGGACCTTTATAATTTTTATGTTGTGCATTTTGTAATGGTTTTTTAGAATATAGCTCAAACTAAAAAGTATTTTTAAGTATTGAGAAATTATTCACAAAAATTTTTTATAAAACGAGGTAAAACAAAAAAAACCCAGATGAATTGAGAACCTCCTCCTTTTTGGAAGTTGGTTAAAAATTAAGCGTTAAAAGCGAAGTGGTAAGTATATAGGTCCGTGGTATCCATCCTCTTTGTCCAGTTTTAAACTACTGTTTTTACGTGATTGATGTACTTTACGAGTATAGTAAGTAATTGCTTTTTGTTATTAAAGTTATAGAAGAAAAAGCCAACTTTAGTGCTATTTCTCCTTAAATTAATAAAAATTTTAAGTTAATTTGTGGTGTGCAATAAAGGATATTCGAGAACAAACATACGAACATTCATATTTATTTAAATACAAAACCATATTGCTAAATGAGAATGTAAAAACGCACACTCACGCACACACTATCAAACTACTTATTCATCCCTTAACGTCACACTGTTGGGCATGGGTCTCCCTTCGAAACGAAGGGGATAAGAACGTATCTACGCTGGCCAAGGGACGCCACGTAAGCGCTTCACATGCCTTTCGTAAACTTGGTATCAATTGAAATTGCTGGATGTTTTCCTTTATACTAAGAAAAATGGTAATTATTTTATAAATTATTCGTACAAGATTAAAACCCGCTTCACTCGCTTTCCCAAGCGAGTGAACGAGCTACTACTGCACTATCAAACTATGTTGCAACTAATTCTTAATATATGCCCCTAATTCTTTAATTTGGAATGAACGCATTAATGTACATAATAATCTGGAGGTGGGTGTTAATGGGTATGACACAGATTTTAAAGTTATGTAGTCTTCGTCGTACATAAATTAATTTTATATTAAACTGGTATAACGTACCACTAAAGATTTATATTATTTATTATATTGAAATCATGATTCCTCCAGAAACCTTCACAGATGTATGCAGATTTACCCACCAGAGTTTCATCACAATCGGATAAATGGTTTGCCCCTAAGCCATAGAGGACTAATATATGAAGGTTCATTTTATTTATAAAGAAAGAAGATAGAACATAAGCAGCAGTAAGTAATAACATTATGAAAAGGGAAAACAATATAAACAGACTTTGGTAGATTATATGAATTATTCTATTACGTTTTCAAATGACGTGGCTTTGTAAAGGAAATGGGTATATTATACTGGAAAATTTTGACAAGTGTTTTAGGTGAAATGTGGCATGGAGCCCGCCCGGTGTGTCGGAAACTGATCATTTCCCTTGTAACTCATACTTACGAGAAACGCTTTTTTTATAAGAAATTTCTTTGACCTTAGCTTTATTATAATTCGTAGTTAATGGACTGTAGTCAAAGATTACTAAGCCTCTTTAAGATGTAATATATGCATGTTTTAATGACCATATTAATAATGTCCTCCTCACCAATAATTTCGGCTAAGGCGGCCAATCTCAACATCAACTGTGTAGGAGAAATTATAGTGCACAAGTTGTACGCGCAAACTAGTGTACTCTCTGTTGACGGACTCTCATATTCCGAGATTTAAGGCGCAGGACCGACGGCTTTACGTGCTTTTCGAGGTACTGGGTTAAGACACCGCCAACTTCGCAACTCCAGGCTGGGAAGTGGGTGGTGTATACTTTGGCTTACTAAACAGAAAGACTCAAAAACTAAACTAAACAGAACTTTCGGGTGTGCGACCGTACTTGGTAGCCAATACACCACCGAGACAGATAAGATTAATTTTTCATCAGTTTCTTCATTCAGTGATGTATGTGGTGATGATGATGTCACTTTTTTACATTGCAAAGATTAAAACTTTTTACACAGCAAACAAAAAAACTAAAATATAGTTACATTTATACGTTACCTCATAATTACCTGACCAATGAAATCATTTACTGACTCACACTCTATGCTCATGCCAACTACAGATTTGACATGCAGTTCCCCCATAGGTAATTCCAATACTCTGCCGATGTGACCTAATTAACACGTTTGTGCGAATGACGCGACTCCTGTTGATGAAATACTTGACTCCGTTTTATTGCAAACTAATATATGTATGAGTTTATATTGGATTTATAAACACATGGATAATAAGCTTCAGCCGTGGCTTCGCTTGAGTAGTTTACTAATATAGTTTTGCCTCGAATTTATATTGTTTGTGAAAATAAATTTCTTCAGTTTTATAGTATTACACATAAAAAATAAATCATTTTTTATCATTTTTATATTTAGAATGTTCTGTAAGAAATTAAAACTTTTTGAACAAGATGATTCTTCTTCTTCTTCGTCTTTTATTCGATTTATAAGTGTTTTAATTATGACTATAACTACAGGTATACGTACGTACAGGTACGATAAGTACATCGTCTGAGCTAGCCACGGAATATCATACTGAACTACGAAGACAGGTATCATACTCATTCTTTACTCTTTCATAGCCCAGGAAATTGTGAACAAATCAGACGATACGTTTAGCTCAGTTGGTAGTGACCCCTACCCTACTTTCTGCACCAGCGGTCGCGAGTTAGAGTCCCGCTAGATGCATTTATTGTTGAGCACGAATGTTTGTACTCTAGTCATGGGTGATTATATTTATAATATGTATACACATATATTTAAAATTTATATATGTGTAGTATATTAACTATCTGGTATCCGTAACACAAGCCTCGTAGCTTACCATGGAACTAGATGGTGCTGTTGTAATAATGTAAAAAAATCAAAGCAAATTAAGTTGGGGAAAGAAGGGGCAAGAGAATCTTAATTATGACTATGACAAATTTTAAAATAATAGCAAAATTATTTCAGACGTTTCACCAAACAGCATTTTTTTATGGATGAAATGCATGAAAATGTTATAAGTGAAAAATGGTTTCATTTTCTCATTTGTTTATATTTAACGCCATTTAAGAGCATCTTCCAAATTATCAATTAATTCTGTAATAGGCGCTTGGGTGTACAGTTTTTTATTCTGTTTCAACATCAGGCAATACACTTAAGCTTATTGAACAACTTCATTAATTCCAGTTCTCAATGTCGCTACTATGGACTATGTTCTACCGACTGTTAAATGAGGAGTATTTTTATTTTGAAAATAGATAAGTTGCTTTGTCAATTGTAAACCGTGTGATATAAATTTCAATGATCGATTTAAATTAAATTTAATTTTAAATTAAAGAAATAGTATCATTATTAATATCTACATTTTCTTATGTATTAGGACTCTGGATTTTTAAACTTTTCTTTATAAATAGGCCTTAAAATGCAAAACGTCTTTAAAAATCATAAGTAAGTCGCTTAGCCTTTACAGACAAACAAGCAAATAAAGAGAAAAACTTTTCAGCTTAATAATTAGCACAGAACCTTATAAGTTTATTTCCTTATAAGGATATCCTAAATAATTAAGAAACGAATTTGCTACAAAAGTCTAATTATTATTAGTAAGTCTATTATCTATTAGTAAGTCTCTTAGTAAGGGTGTGAATGTCGCTAGTTACCCTGAATTTCTTAAAATGATTAGCGAATGCGAATGATGAAAAATTGCGAAAAAGAGTATAATTATATTTTTCTGACAAGTTTTTGCTTTCACTGTATTATATTTTACTGGAAGAGGGAGTTTCAGTACTTTTGTCATAATTTGTAAAGTTTTAATTTCACGTTAGAATTTTTCCTATAATCAGATCTTGACTTGCTTCTGCAATTCAGTATCACATTAACATCTTTCACATTTTACCAAAGCATATATAAATAATAATAGAAGGGGGAAACCCTTCTATAAATAATGTACGTTTATTAGCGAATGTAACAGAAACAAATGCTTCTGTTAATATATTACCTGATAAACTTATCAAAGACAGAAAAAGAAACCACAAAAGTGCTTAGTATCAGATTATAAGTTATAACTGTCTGAACAACAAACTGTTTTTCAAAGTTTCCCAACGAACTTCAATACGAGATATTTCCGATAATTTTAATCAGAACCGTGAATTGCCTTCGGTTGCGTCTTTTCCAGGGCTGTGATTGAAATACTAAGAGGGAGACGTAGGTCTTGAAATATTGGTCGAAATGTACGACAGATTAAGAGTACCTTGTTCTATATTTCATTTATAGATGGGGAGATTATAATAGCATTGCACAAGATTTAAAATATGTTTCTATTCCATTGTAGTGTTTATTTTAAAAACAATAAGATCGAAAATCCTATCCATTTATATTGTTTTTTAAAGTTTTAAACCACGATGCATTTCTCGTACTAGACGAGAACATGTAAGATTGCAACGAATAAATGAATATTTGTTTGCACTGTGCGATGTTTGTGAAAGTTGAAGCAACTTCATTCAAAGTTTATTCTAAGTTTCAAGCTACGAATACTTCACTGAAACTCACAAGTAAAATTTATCTCTTTTTAATTCAAAGACTTTTTACCTTAGAGAGTATTTACTTATGATATATACTATGTACAATAATAATACACTATTTTGAAAATATACAATCAAAATTATAGTAAAAAAGGAGGAAAATCAGTTTACAAACAGTAGAAAAATACGTAACTGCGTTTTTTTAAGTAATTTACAAAAAGATACCATACTAAAATTTTAAGTACTAGCGACTCACCATTTTTTGCTCGTATTCGAGTCGGACTACTATCACACTACTACTAGACTAACTACCTGTCAATGAAAGTCCCGTCAAAATTAGTTAGCAAATTCGAATATAAGATGAAATTCTTAAAAAAATTGGTTTTTGTATATAAATACTACGTTTTTTTTAGATTTTGTGATACGATTGAAGAACGAAAAAGAAGTTAGAAGTCACAATTGATTCACGTTTTTATTTACTCTGAAATTTCTTAAGCTACATTCAAAAATAAAATTATTTTAGTATTTCATAAAGAAGCGTAAAATTTTCACCTTGTCATATTTTAAGACGAAAAAAATATTCTTCGCTCTCCAATAATATACTTTTAGAGTGACAAAAGTATTAACGTCTCGCGGGTATTAATGGTCTTTTACATTAAGGCAAAGTGCTGTTTCAGCTTATGCGCAGGAAGTTCTAAATGTTGTCGATCGAGTATTATTTTTTAAGTATTTATAAAACTTTGACACTTTTTAAATTGAAATTTTCCTCGTAATAATAACTTAAGATATATTTAAATATTTCGTTTCCTTGTACTTGGAAAATAGGGAATATTTGTTTAAATCTAGAATAGATATACATATTATGCTTGTACATCTATACTTAATATTATAAAAAGGAAAGACTTGTATTTTTGTATGTAACGAATAAACTCAAAAACTGTTAGACCGATTTTAATGAAATTTAGTACACATGTAGTCTAGAGTCTCGGAAAGGACTACTTTTTAAGGCGGAAAAAGAGCTGTAAAGGTTTTAAATAGGGGATGAAAGTTTGTATGGAAATTACGTCATTTATAAAGCGAGAAGCTTGAAATTTATTTTTAAGGCTTTTGATTATATATAAATAGGTGAGACATTCAAAGTTTGTAAAAATTTTATTCTAAATGTTTTATAATTCTCAATATTTTAAGGGCATATTGTATTTGGGTCATACACAAAACGAAACAAAAAATATAAAGAAATAAAACTTCGTCGTATTTATTAAAAATCAGTCTCATTTATTTAATACAGATCAAAACAATATATATTCAAACAGAAACCAGATCGTTATTGAGATTTAGCAAAAATATCCAATATTTAAGATTTTTGATGACCACAGAAGAGACACAAATCTACAGGAAAGAACAGTTAGATCGATATTACTCCGATAAAAATGTCAAACTAATTCGAATCAATATTTTAATAAAATCTTAAAAGCTCTAACAAAAACTCAAACTTCAAATTTAAAGCTAATAAGTTTTTAACATAATATTGTAAACAAAAAAAAAAGTAATCAGATAAGAACATCAACAAAATTTTTTTTTAAAACAATAATGACCGGAACATCGGAAGTAAATAATTAAAAATGTTTTAATCACTGTCATCACTTGAAGGAAACAAGGATCGTACTCTTAATTTCTCAGGTGGTGTAATCGAGTCATCGGAATAGTTATTCTCAAGGAGAATCCTTTTCTTAGGTGGTGTAGTCGAGTCATCGGAATAGTTATTCTCAAGGAGAATCCTTTTCTTAGGTGGTGTAGTCGAGTCATCGGAATAGTTATTCTCAAGGATAATCTTTTTTTTTGGAGTAAGTGGTCGAGGCGTTATATTCTCTAAGGAATTAGGTGATGGTGTAAACAAATAATGAGAATGTGGCGTATTCGGTCCAGAGAGGGTAGATGCAGAAGCTGTTCCGGGGGAAACTGGACTTGGCATAATAAGTTCTGATGATGTGCTTGAATAAGCTTCTGACAATACTTCTGAAGTATCTGAAATACGTGCAATCTGTATTTGTCCGATCTCAAAATGTGGACAATTAGTGCTAGCTGCACAAGAAGTACAGCTTAGTCTTCTAGCATGAAGTATGTTAGGCTGGGTTGCGCTCCAGGTCAGTTGATGGATTTGAAAAGTGCCTTTGAATGGACGACATTTATTTGCATTTGCTATATTTTGTATTTCGGAAATATGATCTTCATCGATACGAACAATCTCAATGCCCTTACAATTCTCTTTCAAACAACTAACGAAACTGTCAATGTCCCATACATCTCTCCCATTTGCAACAAAGTTATCAGACGTCCGTTTAACACAGCCACCAACACCGTCAGGCGCACCTTTACCGTGACCGGCCTCGCTGTAATGCCACACGATAGTATCTGCATTAGAAATTTTACTTATGTAATTTACTATCATGTGAAACATAGTCTTGTTGCGATACTGCGTGGTCGGTCCATCACTAAGAATGTGTAAAATCTTCAAATCCGGGGAAAGCAATTTAATTTTATCTATGACGGGCTTCAAATGTGCACATATCAATACGGGATCGTGTCTTAAGTTTTCAGAGACAGAACAGATAGACGTAGTTTTTACAATATTATGTGGTGGTGGATTATTGACAGAGTAGTAGACACAGGTATGTAGAGAAAGCTGTGATTTTGACCCACCAAAATGGGCTGATTGAATTTCTGATCCGTACTTACATGTATAATTTTCTGAAAAATCAATGTGCAAAAGACCTTCTAATGGTGTAAGATTATGTTTAATCAATCTTATAGCCTTATACTGATTAATAATGTTTGCAACATGCTGCATAAACGTGGGTAAGTTTGCTTTTAAAATATTTACCAGCAGCTGTTGAGACGTCTTCACGCTCTCTTTAACAGTCTTTTTGCAAACTTTTTCAGTACCTTTAATAATCACATTAAAAGTCTTAGTTACCCACCTTTGATAAATAATTGTATCATTTCCATTAATAATGTTATAATGTGGAGACTTTTCAAAACACAGTGAACATTTCCGCTCCAAGCAACGTAAATTGAGACTATTATTACAGCAAAGAGATTTGGCAAGATCGGTGGCAGATGAATAATTTACTACCTTAGCCTGGTATAAAGCACGTACAATATAATCATTGTTAGTATGTACAGAGCACAAGCAAGTATTTCTTGAAGCCGCTTTTGGGAATATTACCCAGAAAGGACGATATCGACGAAACGTTTCATAAGAGATATTTAAACCACTCGTACTATTAAACTTCTTGTGCAGATTAAGAAGCGTATCATTTAAAAGACGTATTTGTCTTTTTGTTTTTCTGCGCGTGATTGTCTCTTTTTTTCCGGCTGTCAGTCTGCTATTTTCGTCATCACTTAAAAAGTCACATATCTTTTGCTTCAAACTGATTTTTATGATATTGTCCTGTTTATTTATTTTCTTCTTCCTTGTTAATCGCATCCTGTATTTAGCCAGCCTTCGTTCCAATATATTTAATTTGTTTATTAAATGCTGGTTTTGAGCTTTTAATAGTCGCATATTTCTTAATCTTATTGCTTTGCCCATTGCAACACGTGAAAACGACGAGCGTGAGGATGAGGGGGACGGAGGTGGTGTATTTTCATTTAAAGATTCCTCAGTACGCTTCCATAATTTTTCTTTTTCGCGTCTAAGTTTAGCCTCTTCACGCCACATTTTTCGCATTTGCCTCTGCTGTCTAGGTGTAAAGTCTTTAATTGTCTTCAATAAACCATGTTGTTTCTTCCGTTGATATCTTTCCCTGTCTTTTCGTCGTCTTTCTTCTAAAGCAACTGCATCTAATTTAGCTCTTGCTCTTCGCATGCTCAATTTCTTCTGTTCACGTCTACGAATTTTTTTTTCTTCTTTACTCAGTTCTACCCTAGAACTACTTGCGCGGGGCATTATACCTAAAACAAAAAGCAAACAACATCATGCGAAAAATGTGTATAATTACACTGCGAAACGAGACATAAACACAGAAGAGCTATTCTTTTCTATATAACATAAGCAACCCAGAACTGTACAGGTAAATGTGCGTCAATATCGTCAAACTACATCAGTATATATACCTACCATTATACATTAAAAATTTGTGCTTAAGTTACTTTGACAATTAATATATCTTTTCTGTGGACATGCGACTTTCCTGTGGATATTGTTGTTCACAGAAAATATGTCCACAGTAAAGATATTTTAGGCCTAGATCAAAAATTCTCTTTCGTTTTAAAGGTTAGAAAAATGGCGAACAAGATTTGAAAAATACTCCTTAAAAGGAATTTCGGCTATATATTCATAAATAAAATTATCACTTACTTGCCAAAGTACACCAGGAACAGAAAAGTGACACTGATCTTTTACAAAATGTGTAATCGGAAGATTAAAACAACTGAAGCAATAAAAATGGACGTCAATCTCTCATAGTGGCACAAGCAAATGACAGAGTTTCTACTGTTACCAGTGTAAAAAATATTTAATATAGGGTAGGTTTAGTAGAAAATTTTAATGCGTAGATTTTTTGGTCCACAGAAAAGACGTATATACATGTAACCACTTGTTTATCTGAAATTGTTGTAAAAATCCCAAGCAAGTATTGGCAACTATAAAATAATATTAGTCTTTATTATAATACACGTCCATAAGAGTTGTCTATTTAATAATATGTGCATAAAAAAATAAACTGTATATACTTAAACACACGTACTACGAATCTGAACAGTCCACAGAAGGGGACAAGGATTACTTTTTTAATATTTTTTTTTATTATTTATGAATATTTTATAGGTTTAAATATTCGTTTAATACTAATGCATACAATAGTTCTAATGAATATTAAAAATCAGCATGTTTTGACTAATAAAAACCAGGTTATTTTATCCGAACAACGATATGTGTATGACCCATTTATTTTACCTTCAAAATTATACGACTTGTACATGTAAATTTTACAATGTATGCGTATAATACGGTGTGTGTTATTATAAAGGAATGGGATCCCCTTAAGAGATGATTTCCGGGTAAATACTATCCTTTCTCCTACCCAGGGTCTTAAACTATCTTCATACAGAACATCTAATCGGTTTAACAGATTTAAGTTTATCAATTACAAACAAACAAACCATTTTTCTCTTTATAATAGAATTATTGCTATATGAGCCAGTTAAAAGTGAATCATTTTCAAATATAAGGAAGTGGCGTTATAAAAATATTTGTATCGAATTCTCACAAACGAATGTGTTGAGCAACTTCTAATTACAAAAGTTGTTCCTGAGTGTCGCAGCAAAATATTATGGTCGTTAAAAATTACAACTTACAGCACTTTTATCATAATAATAAAAGTTGGCACATTCAAGTTTAGAGACTTGCGGACTTTTATATGCGCTTAACTTGATTTTAATTATCTTTCTCCAAAAAGAATACTTAAAAGTTATGTCAAGCTTATTCAAATATAGCAGACTCGTTATACGTTGCTTCGAACACCTTATTTGCTCGTATCAATACAGTATATTGGAAAAAACTTTAAAGTATGCTTATAAAGTTAATTATCAACATATAAGTTAAGCAAATTAAGTTCTATAAACATTATTATTAGTAAGTCTTATTCGCTAATTTTAGGAAAATACATGCACAAAATTCAAAAACAATTGCTTATTCTAACATCTTCTTATAAATAATAACCAATACAAATTTTAGCGACAGAAATACTTGAATTCGTGAGTATTTAGTGTAATACGTATGAATCTTGCGCTAAAATAAACTAAGCATCACATTAAACAACCATCATACAACAGGTTAACTTAGCCATATTTTCTTGGTTACCACTTACTAGACAATTTACTTTTGCATATAATTAAAGAAGCATATGAAATTGTATACAATATCGATATACTGTCTATTTCTTCAAGTTAATTTCTGATCAGCTCCACTATTTTTTTCGGGAGTTTCACTGACATATAGCTGATGTTATAAAGTGTGACATAGGGTACTTTTATTTCAAAAAAAAAATGACAGTTCCGATCAAAAAAATAAATTGTACCAAGGGACACCGGGTAGTGCTAAGCACAGGTACACAGGGTAGAGTAGGTACTCAAGAGAAGCGAGTCTGTCGCTAGTCTTCTTGTCTTCAGCCCTTTTAACGTCCCACTGCTGGGCACGGGCCTCCCTCAGTACGACGGGGATCAGGCCATAGTCCACCGCGCTAGCCTAGTGCGTGTTGGCGGACTTCACATGTCTTTCGAAAACTTGCTAGGTTTTTCTCTGACATGCAGGTTTCCTCACGATGTTTTCCTTCACCGTAAGACAAGTGGTAATCATGTTAGAAATTATTAGCACATGAAAATATCAGAGGTGCGAGACCCGGATTTGAACGCGCATCACTCTAATAAATTTTATCTTTCCAAATATCTAATAATAGAAAGTGAATAAATGCTATCGTATCATAAGTCAAGCTAACGGAATTCAGTACGTGACCGGAAATGAATTTCCCGGACACATCGCAATACTTTCAATAATATACACGCAGACTATCTTACTAAACTTACTACCCTAATAATATATACACTATATACAAGTAAATTGAAGTCTTTGTTATGGCTGTGTTAAATCATTCATTTTATCACTATATATTACAAAACAAAGTCCTTGGCCGCGTCTCTCTGTCTGTCTGGTCGAAAAACTCAATAACTTCTGCACCGATTTTCATTTTCATTCCTTTTTCACCAATGGATAAAGTGATTCTCGAGAAAGGTTTTAGTATATAATTTGTCTAGAATTTTAATTAGTTTTGTTTACATTGGCTAAAATATCGGAAAAAATAAGACGTCTGGGAGCTTTCATCGAAAGCGCTGAGAAAACGATGATATATGGTGGAATTGTGTACTTTATATAGGTTTACGAAAAAATCCGCGATGGCATATGTCTATCTCTTAAGGATAACATACTATATCCATTTTAATACTTTAAAAAATGGACAACTATAAAGCGGTACCTAATTGGAAAGCTATTTACACAAATGCGGTATTAATCTTTATGATTTTAAACAAGTTAGAGGCTTTAAGCATTTCATGCACATTATTTTACTCTTTTACACCATATTATTTAAACGAATATCTTAGGAGTAATCGCAAAAAAATTGCGGTCGCAAGAATAACATTCAAGCGCCTTGTTAGGGACAAGCCCGAGCAAAGCGAGAGCGAGCCGCTAGTTTGTTCATAATAAGTTCGTTCGTTTCGTTTCGTTATAGCAAAATTAAAAACCCTTTAGAGAATAACTTGCCTTGTCCTTTCCTTTTTTTTTTGCCTAAAGTCGTATGTAAAATCTTCTACTAATATGTAAATATTTAATTTTGCTGTATACAATGTAGAAACAAGCTGCTAACTGAACATTTGTTTAATATAGGTACTGCGTGTATAAGATTGACAGCTATAGGGACAAAACACCATAAACATTTAAAAAAAGTAAGTAGTTTTTTTCATAATGAACAGGAGACTCCTATACTATATAGATATGAAGCGGGTTCAATTTCTCGGTCTCGCGCCTCTAATATTCTCATATTATTGGAATAATTTCTAACATGATTACTAGGTTTAAAGATATTTATTTATTTATTTATTTATTTATTTATTTATGTACCACACAAAAAAAGAAAGAACATACATAAAAAAAAGAAAGCGGAGACATTGTGTACAAGGGATAACTTATCTCTTTAAGAGATTTCTTCCAGAAACCCTTTAGCAAGGAAAGGAAATAAAAGAGAACATTAAGTGCGGTGTAGATACAAACTATAAACATAAATACATATATACATACATACATACATGCATACATAGATACATGGATACATACATACATACATACATACATACATATATACATACACATACTTTAAGAAATAAACATATAACAAGGAAACCATAGCATTATTAGCATTATCTTAATCAATCCACATAGGATTGATTAAGATAATGCTCTTTAATGCGAGTTTTAAATACTTTTAGTGTTGGATTGTCATTTATAATGTCATCAGGAAGGGAGTTCCAAAGTTTCGCTGCTTGAACTGTGAAAGACTTCTCATAGAAGATAGTATTGTAGTTGGGAATGTTAAACCTTTTTGTCCTAACGCATGACCGCACAGGTCTAGAGCTGGGGATCGCTAGCTGAAAACGCTCGCGTAAATACGTGGGTGAAGAATTATATAAAATAGAATACAGAGTTGTAAGTATACGCATATTCCGGCGAAGGCGAACAGGAAGCCACTTTAATTGAGAACGGAAACTGCTAACGTGATCCAGTTTATGTAAACCATAAATGAAACGTATGCATAAATTTTGAAGTCTGTCTAATTTATTGAATAACTCCTCGGTAGCATCTAAGTAGCAAACGTCGGCATAATCTAGAAGAGGAAGTAGTAAGGATTGGGCTAAGGAAATTTTAGTTTTAAGAGGAAGGAAATTTTGAAGTCGTTTTAAAGAGTGAAGCGAGTAATGCAAGCGTCTACTAATCTCATTTACATGTGCCGACCAAGACAGATGGCAGTCCATGATCAAACCCAGATTTTTTGACTTTTCGGTGAAATTTACTATCGTTCCCTCGTAAGTGATGCATGGCAAGTTATGGAAATTCACTTTATTACGTAATTGTCTGCTACCAATAATCATAGCTTGAGACTTGTTTGGATTAACAAGTAACCCAAAAGCAGTAGCCCAGTCACTGATTCGCTCCAGATCTAAATTAATGTTGTTGATTTCAGTTGAAAGTTCATTGATTGGGGCGTGTCTGTACAACTGCAGGTCGTCAGCGTAGAAATGAAAGGGAGATGAAATGTACTTAGAGAGCTCATTTATAAAAATGGAAAATAATAAAGGAGATATTACTCCGCCTTGAGGAACGCCAGCGATGAGATCCATCCAGTCAGAGTACGTATCTTTAGAGCAGACTCTCTGCCGCCGTCCTGTAAGGTATGACTTAAACCATGCGATAACACAAGGAGATATATTAATAGAGGATAGTATAGCCAGTAAAATATCAAAGTCCACGGAATTAAACGCACTACTAAAGTCGAGCATGATCAGAATCGTTAGTTTCTTATTGTCCATACCGTAGCGTATATCGTCCGTAACTTTTAACAGTGCGGTAGAGGTGCTATGAAAGGGTCGGAAGCCAGATTGATAAGAACTTAATACGTTATTTTGTTGTAAGAAAAGGGAAAGTTGCTTGTAAATGCAGTCCTCAAATATTTTCGAAATATAAGGCAAAATGGAAATTGGTCGAAACTGGGAAGGGAGAGAGGGATTAGGAGACTTGGGTAAGGGAAGTACATGTCCGAGTTTCCAAGCTGTGGGAAATATTTTTGAAGATAACGAGAAATTTAAAATGTGAGTTATGATAGGGCTGACTTTATCGATGGCTAGTAAAAGCATGTCTCTGCTGATGTCATCATTACCCACAGCTTTGGAAGTAATTGATAAGATTGCGTTTTTTACATCTGTACTTGTGATATCGCGAAAAGTGAAGACGCTGTCGCAGGGTTGGGTGGGTAGGACTTGTGCCAATTTAAGGAGAGTATTAGTCTTATTAGATGTACCTATTTTCACAGGAGGAGAAGAAAAGTGTTGGTTGAGAGAATTAATGTCAAGAGCTTGATGTGTTGAATTACATGATTTACCTACACCTAGCGAGTTAAAAAAATTCCATGTTTGGGAAGGGGAAGAATTACTAATTACAACGTGAATGTGACGGCGCTTAGCGTCTCTGCACTCTCTATTGCAGCGATTGCGCAATTTTTTATAAATCGCGATATTTTCTTCCGTTGGATACCTTTTACATTTGATTTTGGCTTTGTTACGCTTGGCCATTAGTTTTTTTATTGATAAGGTGAGCCAAGGTGCCGGTAGGTGTTTAACTTTGATCCGTTTGGCGGGAGCGTGAGAGTCGAAAAGACTTATAATATTTGAGTTGAATATCCTAACCTTATCATTCACATCAGATGATTCGTATAAAGAAGACCAGTCAATTTCAGACAAGTCATTTTCAAAATTATCGCGATTGATATTTCTAAGGCTACGTCGTATAATAAATTTGCTCCTACGTTTCGGAAGAGACAAATCGTATTGAATGTAAATAAGTAAAAAAATGTAAAAAAATGTAAATTTATTTCCCAAAAGAACAATTAGTTCACTTAATTTAAGGAAAATTATATAACAAAAACTTATTAACTAATCATCCTGAGAAAACCTGCATGTTTAAGAGAACCTAGCAAATTTTCGAAAGACATGATCTGATCCATAGACCACCAAGATGAAAGGAGGCCCCAGTCCAGCAGTAGGACATTCAAAAAGGGCCACATACGAATCAGATATTATGTAGAGACACAAAATATTCATGAGCAATATTTTTTAGAAAAAAAAGGTTTAACCTTACATTTATGCGTACAATAATAAAATCAGTTTTTTTTTCACTTATTTTTCTTATGATCACTCTAATTCAAAACATACCTGAATGTATATACATAAATGTATATAACGGTTCTTTATACAAGAACCCATTATACTAAATGGTAAATTCTGACAGCTAATGTATAATCATCACATTAAAATTTATAAAGCAAACGTTCGAGGAGAATATATCGTTATCGTAATGAAATGATATTACCTCGTGAAATTCACATGAGCGAATCTGAAATTTGATAGCTCTGAGGGGAAAGGCATTATTTAAAGAACATTGTTTTCACATAATATGGCAAAAAGTTAAAGATGCTACGAAGCTAATCGTAAAATTGAAATTGATGTAAATTTTATGTTATTTTCGATATCTATGTTATTTTTATATAAAGAAAAATAAATAAAAATTGATATATTACTTATTTGTAAAATAATACTATACTTTTGACTACATGATATCATACTTAAATCACCTATTAATATTCTAACGTTTAAAGTTTACGTCTACTATAACTATCGAGCAACAACAACAACAACAAGAAGCAATGCCATACAGCTATCTTTTTATTGATTTTTATCAATTAATCTTTTCTTTGCAAAAATGGCATTGAAAGCAAAGTAAGAAGAAATGACTATATCTTGTCAATCTACTTGACTGGTCCATAAAAATTTAATTTATGCCACTTCATAGTGATGATAACTTTAATTAATATTTTCTATAAAAAGTTGGTAATTTCATATAAAATGAAAAAAAATACCTCTGCAAGGACAAAATAATTCAAACAAATATTACCTACATATGCATCCATATTATGTTTCATATTATAATGATGTCACACAAAACAATTCGTTAGTCGAATCTGCACTAACTTGCACAATGGCAATTTTGTAATAAATCCGCCCGCGGCTCTTGGCGCTTAATCACTTGTCTGTAAATGGTAACGCATTGCTGCATAGAGGTTACTATGATTTATACAATATTCTATTTGATATATTACTTTCACATTTGTTTTGTCTATTCATACTAAAATTAATACCATTCCGTATATGCCTGAATTTATTCAAAGTTTAAATATTTTTGTAAAAATTCCTGATATATTTGAGACTTTAAGAACGCCCTATTTATTAACTTTAAAAATGAAAACTTACTTATTATATAGTGGTTATTTTTAAATTTCAAATAAAAATACTTATGAGATTGCCTCGATTGCTGTAAATCTAAAGTTCCTTGGTTTGAGAATTGAGTCCCGAGTCGGGCAAAGATTTTTTATTGAGATTTTCAGCCGAGAAATGCTTAGTAACAACCTGTATTTTTTAAAGTAAGCGTTGGTCATATTTACTTTATTTATTAAGTCACATTTAATATCTACTCATGGCTTAGATAGCTAACCTTGATGTAACGTATTCGGATTCACCTTAGACCAATTTACATACTCAAAGTGCTATTGTCTCTTTCAGTGACAATCAACTAGGTCCTAACTAAGTTTTACTAACGAACTACTAACAGTATAGTAACGATGAGCCCCAACTTCATAATTAGGCCAACCGACGATTGTAAAGTTTTTGCGAGAGTGCATTTTCGGAGTATGCAGCATGATAGCGACTTTGTATTAAGTTGTTAAACTTAAAAGTAGGATTCGTGTTTGAGTGAGTAGTATAAGTCAGAGCTTACCACTTACTTCAGAATGTTATATTTATTACCAGTAATTATAAAAAATGTGTTTATTCATTGTATTTCATATTATGATAAGCATTTCTGGTTACGGTTTTATCTATTTTAAAATAGGTACTATACTTATTTACAAGACCCAGTTTGATTTTATTATTACTAAAACTGCCCGTTTGTGTAGTGTCTAGCAAGTACGGCCACTCATCGAGAGGTCCTGTGTTCGAGTCCCGGGTCGGGCCAAGTTTAGTTATTGAGTCTTGCTATTTAGTAAGCCTCAGTAACAGCCCGCAGTTGGGAAGTTGGCGGTGTGTCACCCCCTTGCCTCGGAGAGCACGTAAAGCCATTGGTCCTGCGCCTTAACTCTCACTGGTCCTGTCGAGTAGTCGTCCCACCGGAGTTTGAGAGTGATAGGAATAGAGAGTGCACTTGTGTCTGCGCGTACACTTGTGCACTATAATATCTCTTGCGCAGTTGGTTAGTCTCATTTAGATTGGCCGCCATGGCCGAAGTCGGTTGGAGAACACTATTATTATTAAAAGTGTATTATTTTACTAAGTCTATATACATAAGTATTATAATAAAATTATTACTAGTTTAAATCTGTACATTAAGTAGTTTTAGTTTTTTTTATAAAATCAGATTGAAATAGTAATTATTATCGATACAGAGGCAAAATCTATAGTTTTCAGAAATTTTGTTTGTCTGCCTGTCTCTCTGTCTTTCTCTGTGACTGCATCACGAGTAAACGACTGTACAGATTTTGATGAAATTCGGTATGATGATAGCTGGTTATCTGGGTCAACATGTATAATACTTTTCACTGCGAGAAAATATATAATATAAATATTATGTATTAATTGTTAATTTGTTTTCAACTAATTGTTATTATTTGTACCTAAGGACGAATCCCAGTAGAGCAAAGATAAGTCTCTAGTCAATCACTAATACTTTTTGAATTATATTTTTTAATACCATTGTTTATATCTTGTTAATTATTGATAACAGAAAGACATCAATCATAACTAACTTATTGTCAAGTAACGAAAAGCAAAGTTATAAGATTAATGGCCTTTTAAATTGCTTAAGTGCTTATATGTGTAAAGTTTAAACTTCAGTTTATACAGAACTAACGCCGCGCCCACACGAACTCTCTGAGCAACCTTCATATATTGCCTCAATGTACGTTTATATACCAATACTACTTAGCGCGAGTAAAGCCGCGGGATCTCCTAGTAAATGCATACATAAACTTAAGAAATTATATATTAAAACCTTCCGCTTGAATCATCCTATCTATTAAAAAGAAACCGCATCAAAATCTGTGGCGTAGTTTCAAGGATCTAAGTAAGTAAGCATACATGATATGGACTTTATTCTATTCTATGTAGTGATTTCTCAGAAACACAGGATGTATAGTTTAGAGCCGAGTATACACAGATACCTTTTGTATAATACTTTTACAAAACAATATTTAATGTACTGGGATCTTTCTCTCTCTCTCTCTTTATTACGAACAGCAAGTATCTCTTTAAAAAAAATCTATATCTTACTCCTTTAACAAAATTTATCTACATACTTTCATATTTTTAACAAAAATAAGAATAAAAACCAACTTTTGTAGGTACGAAATATAATAAATTAAAATATATTACTAAAAAGAAAAGAAAAATAATAAATAAATATGTTGGGACATTAATAAAGCACGATCTAGTGTTTTTTTTTTTTATTATTTTATTACGTTTTATACTTTACTAGCGACTCAGCCTCGCTCCCCTCGCGTTCATGCCTAGGTGAGTTTTAATCAAAATATCATCAGAATCTGTCCAGATTTCTTTTGACCCAGATGGACCGACAAACAAAAAATCTGTTACAGATTTTCTGAATAACATTAAATTTACAGATTCGTCTGAGTTACAAAACGAAATATCACTTTTCTTAATTCTACGCAATGTGCGAGTAGCTGATAACAAATTTACATTACGTAATTTAAGTTACGTACCTATTAATTTTGGAATTGAAATAAAAAAGGTTATAAAAACGTGTAAAATTGCATTATTAAGGCCTTATTTTAAAGTATATTTTTACACAAAAAATAAAATGAAGTGGAAATCAAATAATAATTACATTTACGGACGATTTTCTCCCATTCATCATATAAAATCGTACAACAAGTAAATGTTTAATTTTGAAATGCGTTTTCAACAAGCTTCATACTTGTAAAAGCATTGGGTACAAAAGTGCTCTCGTCTCGATGATCAGATGAATCCTTTGTTTGATGTTTTTAATTCTATTATAAACTAAAAATGAATTATATATATTGACTTATTATGTTTCATAAAACTTTAGTCAAACTGTACATATTACAAAAATACCTTTTGAACATGTTATGTAACTTGAAGAGAAGAAAAAGTTCGTATGGATGGTGGGACGCACGTGATATCAGAGACCGAAAGCAAGTAAAACAATTTTTGCATATTGTAAAATGATATAAATTAATATTGTATGAAATAGCAAGGTGTAATAGTATTAATCCTTACTAGTCATATTATAAATACAATTATAAATACAAAAGTAACTCTGTCTGTCTGTCGCTCTGTCACGCCAAAACTACTGAACCGATTTAAATTTTTAGTACACAGATAGTCTAGAGCCTGAGAAAGGACATAGGTTCTTGTCATGGTGTAAGGGGTTGAAATAGGGCATGAAAGTATATATTATGGAAATTACGTCATTTATAAAGCTAGACCTTTTGATTAGATATAAATATAAAAGACATTCAAAGTTTGTAAGAATTTTATCCTACATATACAATAGTATTAATTAATGAAAATGAAAAGCCCTCTTCAACTATAGTTAAGCAAACAAAATACAATTTCTATTCCCATACATAATGAAAACATTGCTAGACCATTTTTATTGCGCTACCATAAAATTATATACATAAACATGAGAATTTCAGAATTAAACGGAAACAATAAACAAGCTTAGTTGAAATTTTTTACAAGCGACTTTACTGTTAGCTGCGATAGAGCACTCCACCCTTCAGCAATGAAATACGGGACGGTTATTGCATGTTTACGAGCCAACTCTTTACCAAACATAGACAATGATGTTTATATTTTTATTTAAATTCATGTTTCCGCCTCGCAAAGTGTAATATGACGGATGAGTGCAAATATAGGCATTAGGTAAAGTTTCATACATGTTCAACCGCGTGACAAACGCGTCAAAATCCAGCTGAAACGCTATAAATGTGCGAGTGAAACGATTTTATGAAACGCTCAAGCATTTTTGAATTTTTGAGTGGGAAAATGCCGCTTTGAGGTAACAAATTGAATGGCGCAAAATGTACAGAGAAGGTTACTCTTGAAAATAGTCGTGATAAAGGTGTATAGATATTTGGATCGAGATGAATGCGTCAATAAATCTATGGCAGAAACAAACACAGTATATACAGTATTTTTGATTAAGTAGGTACAAAATTTTCAAATTTTATCAAATCGATACTAAGAGTATATTAATAAGAATCGTAACTCACCCTCGCTTCTCTCGGATTCGATTTTAATGATCATTTTTCTTTAGATTTCATTTAAAATTCAAAACAACGATAAGTTGAAGTGCTACGTTTTTGTATACATTAAAACGCACGAACAACTTCACACTAAAATCCTTTCGAGGTAGGCAGAGAAAGAGAATAGAGTATAAAGCACTGTATTTACACACCTCGTTCACTTTCCCTATTATTATCATTATTTTCATAGGTATTGTCGTCCCCCGACACGGAAGAAATTTTAGGAACACGGGGTTCTACAGATTTTTTACTTGACCTTCTTTAAGTATTAACACACTTATTCTTCAATAGCCATACGTCATCTTTCCCTATTTCGCCTTCTATTCACTCTGAAATAAAAAATTGAATTATTATATGACAAAGTGTTATCATTTTATAGAATTAGCTTATTCTTTTTTTTACAGAACGTCATGAATCTACCTGACCTGATGAATTCGTCGGGACCAAAATTATTTTTTTATATTCCACAGTTAAAAAACTTCAAATCAAAAACATTATTCATTTTCATAAATCTATTATTTAGAACACCCAAAATATAAGATAATATAAGCTCTTACATCTAAGCTGTGGTGGCATGTTATGAGCAAAACCGTATAAAATAACTAGTATAAATAGCAGAAGCATGATATATAGTAAATATAAATATCAGAGATTCTGGATATAATGACAAACATGACAATTTGTATGGCTCCGTGACTCCCGCCTGTTCTTGAGATTGAAGTGAAGTATGTATATTTTATAGCTCTCAACGCAAGGGGTCCCGAAAGCTTATTGAGGGTGAACGGCCATTCGTACCCCATAACGGAAACATGTTGATATTTAATGCTCCTGCTTCAATTTATTAGTTTTTCGTACGCAATAATAATAGTTTGGAATTATGTTAATATTATAGTTAATTTTATTTATTTATTTATTTATTTATTAAGGTTTGCTAGTGTTTATTACATTAAATATATGAGTTAAATTAAAACTAAAAAAAAATACAATGATATATATATATATATATATATATATATATATATATATATATATATATATATATATATATATATATATATATATATATATATATATATATATATATATATATATATATATATATATATATATATATATATATATATATAAAATCGGTTCTGCCAAACAAGCAAAACTTTCGCATTAATAAAAGTAGTGAAGTAAAATTTAATAAGTTGTAGAACAATTGTTTCAATTTCAGAGAAATTAAATTTTAAAATTCTTCCCGTAGAAAATAGAACATGTAAGTCAATTTTAAGCTTAATTATATCTGCTTTCACCAATATCACAGCAAGGGACAGCGGTTCCCCGCTTAGTCTTTAACTAGACCGAGGCCAATGCTGTATATTTCAAAATTTAATTCACGAGAGAAGAGGTATTTACACGAAATCATTTATTGCTATAAACGAATACTTCAGGTAATAAGGTATTTTCAAATTGAATTGCTTAAATCCTTTTATAGCATCAAATTCATTTAATTATATACGAACAATTGTGGTAGCGCAATGGTAACAAGCTCGCTTGGAAAACTAAGTGAACGGGTTCAAAGCCCGTGTCTCGCACCTCTGATACTTTAATGTGCGTATTATTTCATACTGATTATGGATTATCTAACGGAGAAGAAAAACATTGTGAGGAAACCTACATTTTCGAGAGAAACTAACAAGTTTTTGAAATATGAAGTCCTCCAACCCGCACGTGCCTAGTGTTAGACTGTGGCCTAATTCTATTCCCATTGAAGGGAAGCTCGTGACCATCAATGTGATGTTAAAAAAGGCTGAGTACACTAAAATACAATATAGGAATGAATGATAATATTATAAACTATTCGAATAAATGCTACACTTTTCTTCTTGAAATAAACCATGTCTGATTTTATTTATATTTTTTTCCATTTTATATAACTTTAGATCAAAGACCAAAATCTGAAAAGTTATTATATTTACTTTAAAAGTGGTAAGAAGTTGGGTTTACCTAATAAATTGGTAAATCTCTTAAATTTAAGCGAAATATTCATTTGACGCTTCGCATTTTAATTAATTAAAAAATATATATTATTTACAATTTATCTTTTCACTGAATAATAAAATTGTTAAGTACTAAATAGGAAAGCTTAAATAAAAATGTGTATTAACATAAAATGTCGCGTATTATACCTCTCGTGTTTCCTGGCTTTTCGTGACAAACTGCAATTTCTACATTTTAATTTAAAGACTTGGTATTACAGGCGGGTCTTTAATAGTTTTAAGAAATAATTACTAATTAATCACACCATAATAACCCACGCTACCACTTTTTAATTGAATCAAGACGACCGGTTCGCACTGAAGCATTTAAATTTAGCTTGTAATATTGTATAGTAAAAGATATACGTATGGTGATAGTCACGACAAAACCACTAGACAGATATTGATAATATTTGGTATAATGATAACTGGTAATTCGGGTCAATATATGGAGAGAAATACTAATTGTTTAAACGTTCTTATGGACGAACCCAAGCGTGAGGGTGAGTTTTAAATATATTATTACATACGTATGTACTACCTCTCTACATAACTTATTAAAAAATAACCGATAGAAAACAAAAAAAAATAGTTATAACTACGACAGTGAATTAAACCGACTACGTGACAAAATTAAGATATAAGGTAGTCCTTACATTTTTTGTTTTTAATTGTAGATGACTGAGAATAAATTAATATAATATTGTCTAAGCTTCTTGAATCGAATTGGCACTTAAGGAACGTATATTCTAACTTATAAATAATTACTACCTATTTTTCATGTAAATAGAAAGTTTTACATTAAAAGTCCATGTGCTTTAAATTAATAAGAAAAATAAATATTTTCAATTTAGAGCATAATATGAAAATTTTTCATGATGACGTCACGTGTAAACGTGTATTTCTCACTTTATAGACCCCAGGGTGACCCGGGTGTTAAATATATGAATTAATTAATCCGTTCGACGTTGAGTGGAGCTAATGGACTTTTGTTGTGATTCAATCGGTGCTGTCCCTATTTATATATTATGTATGTATACATACATAGTAGGTTAAGTACCTACATGTACCTGTACTGTATATTTTTTTTTATATTATCTTAGTAGGTATCTCTGGTTTTATTTAAATACTACAAAACTAAAATAATATAAGTGTAAACTTTTTAATAGCTTTATTTTTCTTTTATATCAGCCAGTAGGCCTGTATATGTTAGTAACCGTCTCTCTACAAATATTATTAATAGTATTGGTTCTAGTTAGTTTCTTTGGATTCGGATCTTCAGTAATGAAGTATAAAAACAATAACTTTTCATAACATTTTAATTTAACTTCTATAACAATAATTAATTAGTAAAGAAAAGTACTATTTTATTTTCTTACATAATTATGTACATATGAGCATGCTTTGATAAGGCAACGTTAAAAATTAACAATATCACGTGACTCCATGTAGTTAAATGAGCATCCCTCATGAAATAACAACGTAATAACAACTATGACCTACTTAAAGAAACAAGACTGTTTTCATAAGGTGAGTCGTATATACATTGAACACATTTGTAAAAATATTTTATTATTATCGAGAACCTTGTATTTTGAAAATAAGATAACTTTTGTACAAAAGATAGTGAATTAATTATTTTCATACAATATATAGAAGATATAAAAAATCTCTTAGATAAAAACCCGTTTTTATTACTTTACGATGTTTAAATTACATAAAGAAATGTAAAAATGGCAACATATTGAGCAGTTTTATCATCATTTTTACGGCTCATATACTTTTTCATGCCACATCAGTAAGTACTTGTGCATGAATGTATTGTAATCTCTTGATATTAGTAGAAATTGTCTATAATATAGTTTGCCAAAACTAAAAAAGGAAAAGTTTATCTATTATAGATATAATACATAATTTAAAAATATAAATCAAACTACGTGATTAAATATCTTCAAGTTACGACTTTGATCCACCTTAATTCCTTAGTGGATAATATAATTAAGAAAGATCACAAATACTTGTATTCTCGTTATTTTAACTCTCAATCTTCCAGCTGTGAAACAATCAAATGGAATTATTTACTTTGCCAATATTTGAACGAACGTATGAACATGCTTAAAGTGTTATTCGATTAACCCTTGCGTTACATTTTACGCGCACAAAAAATATATTAAAAGTAATTACGATGTATAAAGAATGGATATACTGTTAAATTTTGTAAAAATAAAGTAAGAATTATTTTATAATTAGATACTAATAATTAAAAATGACTAAAAAGTTAGTTAATATATTAAATAGCTTTTACCCGTCCCTCTCGCTTAATATATTAGAACGGACGAAGCGTGGTATTAGGCAGTACCTATACTACTTAACCAAATAATCGGAATATTTTTGAAATATATGAAATATTTTTGATAGTTGCAAAGATTAGTTCGATTTAAGATAAGTATCTCAAAAGAGAAAAGCTTTTTATTCCTATTTATTATCTAAGAAAAAATAAAACAGAAGAATTTTTAAATGATCAAGTTCATCTATTTTATTATTCCGCGGAGACAAATTCTAGTTTGAAGTGACCCATCAGATAACCTCATTTCCCTCCTATATTAAAGGAATTTTAGATCAATTTTACCTGTACAATGTACATTTTAATTGGATATTCGTTATTAATATAATTTTTGGTAGTGAATCCTATTCTATATGCACATGATAGGTTATGGAGGATATGTTTTTAAATAAAATAATAAATTATGCAGCCAATTTAACCTCCCGCTTTGGAAGCGCCTCTCCTCAATACGAGGGATTAGGTTATATTCTAACAACAGGTGGAGTGTTATTCATCATGTTTTTGGAATATTTTCCTTACTAAGTTTTCCTTCATAGTTGTTAGTGTGGTCATGTTGAAAATGAGTCCACATAAAATGTCAAACGTGTACGGCCTGGACAAGACTCGCATTACTTCGTCTTTTAACCCATCAACGGGCGCGGGGACAATATAGATTTATAACAATTGAAAATCTATTGTGTCTCATATGTTCGCCATTGACGGGTTAAGTGTATTTTTATCTTTTATAGGAAAACAAAAAGGCTACCACTACTGTACTGCTTTAACTTTACAGAGAAGTACATAAAGCCGCCATCTATACCTGTTTGTGATGCGCTTTGTAACAGATGTTGTGAACACAAACCTATAGAAAAATCTGTTAACGTAAATATATGCGTGTTATACATACTACAGTAAAAAAACTTTAAAATTTCTATTACTTTAATCACCTTAAAGGAAAGCATATTTAAATAAAGCACAAAAATTTGCAAATTATAAATATTTCATTTATATACGAAATTAACATTTTATTCTTCTTTTAAATTAATATCTGTTCACTGGCTCTTTGAAATCCCGTATGCGATAACATTAAACAACTTTACAAGTAAATTAAAAAGTGAGAACAATACGTGGATATACGCTAAGCTCGGAGCTCAGTCCACTACTACAAACACTGAATACAGAAATGGCATCAAACATATTTGATAAAATTTATGCGTAATTTTAAGTTTAACCTTATCTTGTGTATTACTTCTATATATTATAAATATCATCATCATCATCATCATCAGCCCTTTTTAACGTCCCACTGCTGGGCACGGGCCTCCCTCAGTACGAGGGGGATCAGGCCATAGTCCACCGCGCTGGCCTAGTGCGTGTTGGCGGACTTCACATGTCTTACGAAAACTTGCTTAGTTTTCTTAGACATGCAGGTTTCCTCACGATGTTTTCCTTCACCGTAAGACAAGTGGTAATCATGATAGAAATGATTCGCACATGAAATTATCAGAGGTGCGAAACCCGGATTTGAACCCGCATCACTCGGTTATACAAGCGACGCGTTACCGCTGGGCTACCACTCCATCATAAATATATAAAATGTAATTTATATAATTTTTTGAAGTTGAGTTTAAATTAAAATCTTACAGCTCATATTTTTCAATTAGGTATTCTTGAAATATTGTCTTCTTGAATGTATTCATTATTATTCACACATTTCAAAAAGGGTTTGGAAAACCTCATTAGAAAATTTATTTGAAATCTTAATGCCACCTCTATTATTTTACTATGGATAGTGCTGGACACGTGTGTTTATTTGTCCAGAACAGAAAATTTATTGCTTTAGAACAATAAACGTTTAATCCAGTTTTGCTCTTCTGATTTAATTGTACTACCTCGGACGAGTTTCAAAATACACAATGCCCTGCATTGTTCTCAGTGCGTCTGTTAAGCGGCCTCTTATATTAGAGTGGCTTATATCAGTAGCTTTAGATAGGAGATCATAGATCATGGCTGGATTTAGATCCATATACCGTTATTTTCCAAGGATTAAAAACTGTAGAAGGTCCGTTGCAATGATTAGTTACGTGCGTTTCCAGAGCTGTCTTCTTAAATTTGAATTTGCCTATTATAATGTATATTAAAAGTAACAAAGATAAAATGAAAAGAAATTGAAATAAAATTTATTTAGTAGTTATATTTAGTAATATATACATATAACAAAAACCTTGTATGTTGTATATCAATATAGCCTTGGATGTTGTATATCAATTAATTATTTTAATTTCATTGTTCAATTTATTCTAAGAGAAGCTAACTTCTAGGGATAATATAAAGATATAGTGTAACTATACTATTATATAAATTATAGTAACACTATAATATATTTATTACCCACGACGGAACGGAGACGGTATATATGCGTTTGGGGTGAGAGGATGTTTGTATGTTTGTGCAAATACATGTTGCCATTTTTCTCCAAAACTACTTGTCCGATTTTGATGCAGTTTTCAGTTATGGGTTCGGGTTAGATTGTTGATTAGTTAGGTAGGTATTACGGTGATCACTCACCAGGGGGCGCTGCAGCAAACATTATTTGTGCAAATCAATGTTGCCACTTTTCTCCAAAACTAATAGTTCCATTTTGATGCAGTTTTCAGTGATGGGTTTGGGTTTGATTGGTGAATGGTCTGAGATAGGTTTTACGGTGACAACTCACCAGAGGGCGCTGCAACAAACACAAATAAGTGCAAATCCATGTTGCCATTTTCCTTCAAAACTGCTTGTCCGATTTGATGCAATTTTCAGTTATGGGTTCGGGTTTGATTCGTGCATTTTCTTAAATAGTTGTTACGGTGACAACTCACCAGGGGGCAGTAAACAACTGTTAGTGCAGAACCAAAACTAGTCCTAGTAGTTAGATGCAGTTTTTGGTTGATAAGTGAGGGTTCTTAAATAGATGTTACGGTAGTAACTCACTAGAGGGCGCTGCAGTAATATATTTTATATTAGCTACTATATATTAAAGACATTTTTCTCCAAAACTACTAGTCCGATTTTGATGCAGCTTTCAATTATGGGTTCGGGTTAGATTGCTGAATGTTTTTAGATAGGCGGGCGCGGTCGGGCGAACGCCCGGGTCGGCGCGTTATGTATATAATATTTATGCTCTCTAAAAAGTTTAAAATAAAAAACAAAATTAAAAATTTTGAAAAAACCCACGACGGTTATTAAAAAAGGATAAAATAATAAAAAAAATTTATGCCATTAAATGAACTAGTTTTGAAGGTTTATAGTAACATGAATAATTAGAGATTTTAAGCGCTATACTTACATCCCCCATCACCTACTGTGAGGACCTTTAGAAGTATATTTACGATCAAAATTTAAAATAGTGATGGCAGCCCCCGACGGATATTCTTGGTTTTTTTTTATCTCGCATTACGTTTATTTTTAAGTCGGGGGTTTTTTATTATATTATCCTTTTTTAATAACCGTCGTGGGTTTTTTCAAAATTTTTAATTTTGTTTTTTATATAAAATAATATTAAATTACAATAACTTACATGCTTTTGAATGAAACATTCATAATGATTTTTTAAATAATCTCTCATTATTTAAATATAGCTATTTTATAATAGCCATCATATTTTAAAACGTGATAGATAAAAGTAGTTTGATTGGAAAGGCTTTCAATCAAAAACATGAACGTAGCAGAGCGGATATCGCAAATCTGCACCTTCGCAAAACGTTGATTAATATGTGAGTGCACGCACATCGAACGAGCTTAGCAATCCACTAGAGTGCTTTGTACAGATTAAAATGCAGTTTAAATCTTATGTCAAATAACAGTTATAGTGAAAAATTTTAACAATTTTTCAAATCACTATAGGTAAGTACGAGCTTAGACTAATAATACCTAGACTGATAGTTTCATACATAATTTCGCTCAATATTGAAGTAGCATTAGTATGAATGTGTGCGTAAGTGTCACAATCTAATGGCGTCTGATTTGATTTGTTTACAAATTAATTTTCTGTATAGACGAATGTTTTACTTTAAATTATAAGTTGCCAAATAGTACCTACCTGTGAAATGTGATTTTCTTTTACTTAGTATTATTATGTGACGTGTTATGACACCCTTTCAATGCACAGCAAGTCATTTTTAAATTAATAAAGCGGGAGTTGTACGTATGTAGTTGTGTAACTTGACAATTGACATTGACACGACGGGAAACGTATCTAGCCATATCTCGAAGTCTAGCCACAAAAAGTGGTTACAATTCGCTTGGACCTACACTCCATCTAGGTGTTATATATCTATGAGTACGAGTATATTTGTGTAGGTACCTACTACCTATACATGAAAGTACACTGTCGGGCTAAGTTAATGTTGGATCGGATTAATCTCAGAAATTTTATATTTAAATTTAAATTTTATACTTAATGATCCATTAAGTCGTTCTGTAGTATGGAGATTCTCAACTTAATGGTTCATTAAGTGACTATGAGTGCGGCGGTAAGGAGATTACAAGCAACAATTTATGAATACTATAGGAAAATATGCCACCGTTATGATGATATTTGCGAACCAAGTGGCAAGTAAATACTCTTCCCGAGAGCAACTGAAAGAACTTAGAAGGGGTATTCCAAGTATATTCGTTAAATGTGCATTTCATTTGTTATGGAAACATTTTATTAATTTGAATGAGTCGGATCGGGTCAAATATTAGAAAATGTATATATTGCATATTGAAAATTATTAATCTTCTAATCTCTAATGTATCAAAACCTGTGTCACAGTGTTTGTTATCGTACTCCTTGGAAACGGCTTGACCGATTTTTATTTTTATTTTTTTGTTTTTAGTATTCTCAGACCACAGGTCTGATAATAGATCTTAGGCTATTTTTTATTCTCGTATGTGATAAGGGTGACACTATCCAGATTTTTTATTTTGAGAACAAATTTGATTTTTTTTATTTCTTTACGATTTGGCATCAAAAATACTTATAACCCTAAATTTTCATCCTTCTACCGCCAATCCCTATTTTGTAATAGTGACTAGAACGCAGGCGGAGCCACGGGAATTGCTAGAAGGTATATTATAACTTTGAATTTATAATGTAATTATTTTGTTAAAAAAAATCCAACAAACCAAAGAATTGAATTGAATTGTTAAAATGACTTAAAACCATTTTATCACTAAACACTACTGGCATCTTATATATAACATGTGAAACATAATTCTATTACTCGAGCCATTCCACTATATTCTTATCGCTCTTAAACTGCAGAATGTATTTCTTGGCACTTGTTACAAAAACGATACTTAAATGCTGAATAGCTATTGTAAAGTTCTATAAAATTTAGTAGGTATCTGTTTAAAGAATATTGGTTTATATTTCATAGTGTATTATAAAATGTATTCATTATACATACAGTTGTATTTAAATGATATTTAAAAACAAATAATGTTCTAATGCTCTCAATATAATTGATATAATATAATATAATTCAAAGAATACCATTTAGGCATCAATGAAGCGGTCACAATTTTAATTTCAAAGTCTTATAGATTTGATTTTAATTTTAAAATTGGTCATTTATGAAATTAGTTACGTAATAGTTAACCTTTTTTGCCCCGACGTCTTAAACCTTTGCGTTAAACCAATTATCGTATCAAACAACCAGTGTTACACGATAATATAGCAGTTTGTCACCACTTGGTCAAAATCGAATCTCAGTTTGGGAGGTCAGTTTCACGGCTGCAAATTGGTTTTGTGTCACGTCTATCGAAAATTTGAATTGGTTTCAACCTCAATATGAAATAACTTTTCGCCAAGCTTTTTCAGGCATTTTTTGCTCCACGAACTTTTATTCGATGGTTTACACGGTTCAAAATAAAATGTTCTAAAAGTTGAAATCGAATAGTGTTGCTACAATTTAGTTACTAAACAATAACATTAGAACGATTTCTTAATAATATTAAAGCATAGAAGAAAGCTCATGTAATGTATAGTGGTTGTAGATATTTGTATTACTTAATAGCAATTCCCGCGGCTCCGCCCGCGTTCTATTCACTATTAAAAATAGGGATTGATGGTAGAAAGAAAATGAAAATTTACATAAAAAATAACAATTTTATGTTTGTAAAATATAAAATAATCACCCTTATCACCTAGGGGAATAAAAAATAGCCTACGACCTATTCTCTGACCTACCAAATATACACAAAAAAAAATCATAAAAATCGGACAACCCGTCTCGTAGGAGCTCGATAACAAACACTGTGACACGAGATTTTTAGATAACACTTAATACTATTTCATTTATAGTCAAGCATATAATTTTCATTCAGCTTTTAAGCTTCATAAAAGTATCTTATTGATTTATAACAATAATGAAGATCATATGTAAGATATGAAGTAACCTTTTTTATGTAATAAGAGACGAAACATATTTAATAAAGTTTGTTCAACTGTTATTTTCCAAGTGCATATGGAGTTAAAGGTAATTCCCGTTCCCACATTTCCTTAGTATTAACGCATGAGCTACTTTGAAAGGCGGGCTGAAGAAATATGCGGTGTTCCACTAAACTACTGACCAACAGTGATGTACTTAACTGCATTTGCATAAAGCTTTGAAATATCAGAACGGGTTAGAGCGAACTTGAAATGCTTTAATCCTTAAAGTCAAGTGTAAGCACCAATAAAGTTAAGGAAAATATTAAAAAATTAGAAAAAGATTATTTGATTATTTGATTACCAGCATTTTTATTAGTATTTAATACGTTTAAATATCATTATTTAAAAATACTTAATACGATTTTAGAAAAAAATATATATATATATATATTTAGGTTTGTAAGAAAATAAGAAATTACCTAAATTACCTTGACGTCTACAAGAAAACGAGAAGAATAAGAATGAAGCAATTGAAATAAATGTAATATAATACATTTATATTATATCAATAACATAAATGTTTGATCCGGAAATACTATCAAAGCTTCTGGGTCAGTGCGTCCGTATATTATCTACATCACGTTTTATTTCTGGTTTTATTCGAAAGAAGTAATGTTTTATTTCAACTTGCTTTTGTAAAATTATTAATTTACATTATATTAAAGTACATTTAATATTAAAATTGATTTATTTTTAATGCAATTTAAATATGTGTTGAAATTTAAGTTAAAATGTGGATGAATTCGTTGGCCGAGGAAAACATATTTTTTTTTATGTCACAAAGGGGGCAAACGGGCAGGAGGCTCACCTGATGGAAAGTGATCACCTCCGCCCATGGACATCTGCAAGACTGCTAGACTGCAGGTCTGCAGGCCTTTTAGGAAAGGGAGGGAGGGGGGAGGGAGGAGGAAGAAGGACGGGAGGAGGAAGAAGGACGGGAGGAGGGATAGGGTGTGGGCATCCCGGACTCTCACTTACCGGACGAAACGCGACAGCATAGCTGCCACTTCACGCCGGTCTTCTGTGAGAGAGTGGTACGATACGGGGCGTGCCGGCCCATTCGGCTGCTACGCGAAGGTAACAAGCATGGCACATGATAATTTAACCAAAAAGCATCTTATAGTAAAACTAGCGATTCGCCCTTGCTCCGTTCAAGTTTGTTCCCGGTTCAGTTTTAATGATTTTTATAGATTTCTCAGAGACGAGTTGGTTTCCCTTAGTTAAAAGTATTATGTAGTTGGTTATTGGTTATTCAAGCTAAGCCACCTGAGATTTTACTAAAATTCATCAAAATCTGTCTAGTGGTTTTATCATGATGCCATCACAGACAGACAAACAAATCTTCTAAAAAATATAGATTCGTCCTCTGTATTGACAATAATAACTGGATATCTAACTATAGTCTATTTCGCTGGCCAAGTGCGGGTTGCTTCACAGGTCCTTCAAAGGGTTCTTCGTAGGTGTTTTCCTCCACTGTAAGACAAGCAGTTATCAGTTTGCAAATGATAATATCGAGGTAAGAGATCCGGGAATTGAACCCGAACCGAGTTACTACCTTAAGTAATATGAGATAGAAATAAATTTAAATTATAATACAAAACACAAATAAAACGAGGAAATTTAAAATGCAATGTTTATCTTGACATATACGTAATTCAGACCATATACAATGTCCGATCGGGGCAACTTTCCAAGCAGAAATAACAATAACATTTGAATACGATGAAAAGCCAAAAGCATTAAATTATTCATCCAAGTCAGAAAGTTAAATCAATTTCTCTATATAAATAAATATTATTTAATAACAATTTCTCTATATAAATATACATTTAATAATATTTTAAAATAAAAAAATATATTTTTGTCTTTTTGAATTTTAGGGGTAGTATACGCGAAAGGCAGGCAGTGGTAGCCCAGCGATAACGCGCTCACTTGTATAACCGAGTGATGCGGATTCAAATCCGGATATTTTCATGTGCGAACTGCGAATCATTTGCATCATGATTACCACTTGTCTTAGGGTGAAGGAAAATATCGTGAGGAAACCTGACGCGAAACATATGGATAGAATATTTTTAATGTTTTAACTACTTAAAAGTTGAATTTTTCATAACATTTATAATCTATTATAGTGAATTCAAACCAATAAGAAATATAAAAATTAGGGATCCTTAATACAAATAATGAAACCCAAACAAATGTTTCGAATCGAGACAACAGTTCAGTCCAATATTTAATAGCTAAACCTGACAAGGGCTCCCACTAAAAGGTTAACCTAAATCCTAGTTCCTATTCATTACTAGTTCCTGTTTTATTGATGATGATAACATCTTCTACTTGATCGTATTACAGCTGTACTATACTGTAGTTGCATTTAATATTTCATCTTAATTAAAGAGAGATGAATATTCGTACATAGTACGTTCTTAATATGCGGGGTGTAAACTTACATTTTATAAAGCAGTTATTATTAATTACTCCGTTACATCACTATTAGTTCTTATTAACTCTATAAAATAATCGAGCATTAAAACTATTTAGCTTACTTACTAAACCAAACAAAGCAGCAACAACAAAACTGTATCAATATAATATATTCACGTTCATTTTTAATAATTATAGGCACAATTTTAAATACGATTAAAATTATTTAATACTAGCAAGTTACGCTGATATTAGAATGATATTATATTAGTTATCCTATGGTTATGTGATCTGCTTCAGCAGACCCGCCGAACGTTGTAGTTGAATGCATAAACGATCCTTCAATGTCTTGTATTAGTTGGTTTTCCTGGCTTTTCTAGCCGGAGATTGCTGCATAGCCATCTGTCTATATACAGGTGGTACGTATTTGTTGTATTTGTAATATTATAGCTTGACGATATTCGGCAAATTTCCCATGGTTATTTTCCATGGTTTTACAGAAAGAAAACAACATAAAGCAAAATTAATTTAATTATAACAGCTAATCGTAACAACCCCATAAAAAGTCACCTAAAATTAATAATATAGAAATGCGGACGAGTGCCGGACAGGTCGTAAAAAGTTCGTTATGTTTTTATTAACCTATAAACGTGAAATATAACAGCGTACAAGCGTTCTTCGCAAAACTCGGAAACTATTTCATGTATCTGAGATTAATGCTTCAAGCAACAGTAAAAGAATTATAAGTGAGTCATAACATAATATTATTTAGTAGTGAAAAGATGTTTGCCTTATCTAAGGTGGTGCATTGTTTCTTTTTCAGGGATATATAGTAATAATTTGTTCTCACGGCCCACTGTGCTATTAGCGAAGTAATGTTTTAGTACCAGTACTACCCCCTAAAACCCAACAAGTCCTACCGCTTAGGGCGTTACTGGATCGCTTACGCAGTTAACGATGACACCGTGACGGCAGGTCTGCCAAAGCTAACCACAGCAGCCATGGGTTTACTGCAAACTTCTACACTGCTGTCAGAGAAGTATGAGGGGCATGGCACACGACCACCGAAGTGGGCTACCTCCTAGTGCGTTTCTTGATTTCACGCCCGACTGGATTGTCAGACGCTAAAGAGCAACCACGACGACGTAAACACACGTTTGGGGGAATAGCGAGCGACCCTACAGTACACTCTTACTTACTCTTAATGCTAACAGAGTTCTCTCTTCAAACATCTGCGTCACTTTTCTTCACTCGTGACCTCCAAACTCTACCTATATATGTGTATATTTTTGAGAGTAAATAAACATTTTATATTATTAGGATCGATGTTTATCTCTCTGTCTCTTTCTATCTCTCGCTTTCTCTTTCTCTCTCTCTCTCTCTCGCTGTCTCTTTATCTCTCTCACTAACTGCCGATATCTTAGCTTTATTTGTATGAATACAATTTTGTTTTTATTTGCGCAATTTATCAATTTGTTACTTTTCTATTCAAAATAATCTTTGACTGCTGTCTAGCTTTGATTCATTTTGCCATAATATTATCATAAGAACAAGGTAAGATAAGAGAAGATGGAAAATGATAGATTGACGCGATGATTTAAGATACATAATATAAACGTTACGGCAAAATAAATTTAAATAAACTGAAAGGGATTCGAATAGGATGTTTATTTTAAATTAAGTTCAAAGAAATTAGGGTAAATAATTAATGGTACAATTGAAACAAAACTTTCTTTGGGACTAATCGGGATTTAAGTTCCCCTTCTGTCATTACTGTAACGTTTCTTAAATCTTGTAATTTAAATTCGTTAGCAAAATTTCTTTCTCTCATTTAGTTTCGGGGTGTTTTATATATGTAGGTACTTCAAAGGCTATAAATTTATATGAAAATTTATATAGAATTAACATATTTTAACCAGTCAAACTCTTGTTAGAACCAAAATTTCAACCAATTCAGTATAAAAATTGAAGGCATGTGTCCATTGGTCTTACCGTGATGTGAACAAAGACAGACAGAGAAAAATACTAAAAACTATGGTTTCGGTTTCTGTGACGATAATAATGCCTATTTTAATAATATTTTCCAAGTAATATTTTACGTAGAGATTTGACTTCGGTTCAGAATTTTATTATATGTATATAGATTAGTTAATAATAAGACTGTAATATTCATTCATGTATTTGACTTGTACACGACTTAGAATCAAAATTATTGCAAATAGTCTATATCATAATATCATCATACATTTTAATATTTTTAATAATTTCTATTTACTAAAACAACAAAAAAAAACTATATGCTGGTAAATACATATATATCGTTAATATAGCAACATTAATACTCAGATGTTGTGTAACGAAAAGGGACACTTCGTAGCCTTAAGGTGTTTGGCTCTAGCCGCGTCACTGCACTTCTACTTTTAATAAGTAGAGACCCTCCTTTAATATAGAAGATACCCGAGGGACGACCCCTAGGCCTTTATAAGGGTTCCACATCTTTGGACATTAGATTTTCATGATTGAGAATTTTCCGTCCAATTTTACACGAACCGTTATTGCATTTCAATTATTTACATAAAATATTTAGAAAAAAATCGGGCAGATTGGCAGAGTGTTAATAATTTCCACCCTTAAGACTTGATTGATTTTGATTATTTATTGTGTAGCGCTCTACATTTCCCTGGATGCCTATTAGCTATAATTATTATTATTATATAGATCTGTTTTATGGCGTTGGTTTTGAGAAAAAGGGTATATACTAATTATCAAATTCTTAAAAAAAAGATTCGTTTATATATTTATATATATTTACAATATGTATATATATTTAAAATTTATATATGTAGTATATAAACTATCTGGTATCACAAGCCTCGTAGCTAACCTCGGAACTAGATAGCGCTGTTGTAATAATGTCCCAACGTATTTATTTATTATTTTAACTTTTAGATATATTTATGAGTATAAATAATGTGCATAGTAAATTATACTTTAATAGGTACATTAATATAAATCAACTTTCCTATATAGTACTTCCAAGAACTATTGGTAAAGTTGGGATAATTTAAACGAACTTCTAGTTAAGTGATAGAGACGAGACGATCCAAGTTTATGTAATTAATTATCTTCTGCTTAAATAATATGTATGATGGATTAGATATTATGGTACTGAGTACCAGTTACTATTTGTAATTGATTACTAGGTATATAAGTAATTTTTATATTTTTTATTGCCTTAAAATACTGAATTTTCCGTGTTATGTGGTGGCTGTATGTTTGTCTAAAATGTGTGTTGTGTTTGTATAAAACAAAGTGATAAAACGTATTCTGGAGAAAGTATTATCCATGGTAAATAAAATTAGGGTATCTGTTTGAGATGTCAATAATAGCTTTATACTAGGAAAAACTTTTTTTTTGCTTGTTTGTTCCGGCTAATCTCCAAAAACTTTGACGGAACTTTTACTGGCAGATAGTTTATATTATAAGGATAAACTAAAGGCACTTATATTTTTTAAAAAATAGTTAGAAGTTGCTAGTTCTAAAACCAGTGAAAAACACTATTGCAATAAATATGTTTTTGGGTATACAAACACTAACTCTACATTAATAATAGAACGTATAAACATGTCTAGACATCAAAACAAACATTTTATGCTAATGCCTTTAGTTAGGTATTAGGCATAGTATTATAGTTAATTACTCTGATACTACTGATAATGTGCAATAAATTATACCATATTAATTGCACAAATGAGTACTTTACTCATTTAGATTACTAAGTGAAATATAAACAATTTAAATAATAATAATGGATACAAAAAAGCTCTAAAATATCATTCTTCTAACGATCACTATCTCAAATGTACTGAGCTTTTCAAACTTTGTAATGTTTAGCAGTCCCTCTTTACATCTCACTGCTAGGCACCTGTCTCTCTTTGATATGAGGGATTTCAGGCCATAGTCCATGCTAGCTAAATACGGGTTGACAGCCTTCACATTCAGAACTTGCTAAGTTTTCTTATACAATATTATTTGCACCTGAAAATATCAATGGTGCGAGACCCGGGATGTGAAACCTGAACTTAGTTTCGCGAGCAAATACATTACTTTATTAGTGCTACTCTGCCTTAAGTTTACGTACGGAACAGTCATTCAAGAATGATATTATCGTAGATAGATAATGAAATTTTAAATCATTTTTCAACTTCACATTAGAACTGAACTACCGTGAAATATTATATCCTAAACACACAACACTCAAGTAAATATGTAAATTAAATGTAGCAAAAACTAAACTTCTAGTACGTTTCTAACTGGCTAGATTCAGGTTAGCTATGAAAAGTGAAGTAGAAATATGACTGGTTTTCCCTGCAATGTTGATTTCATCACTTTGCTACGAATCCGTTTATTGACCACGAGCCAGGTATTTTTATTTCTATTCTTGGGTTGCAGACAACAGTTACTCTACCATTGCTAAATAACAATCAATTATCTCACAAAAACAGTAACATGAGAATGTACATTATACACTTATAGTTCTAATTGAACATAGAGCTAGCGGGTAAATTTATGCATAAATAATGCACTTAGATCGCTAATGTTTAAATTTTGTCATTAGCAGTTTTTTTGCCGTATGAGATATAAAAACTGAAGTTAAGATTGATCGACAAAATAGTAAATTAAAAAAAATAATTTATGAAATAAAAATATAAAAAAGGAAATACTACAGTTAAACTATTATAATACATATCAATATGTGACTTTAACAGGAATCAAACTTGTGTCTATTTGTAGTACGTAATAAAGTGCGCTGTACGCTTGTAAATATACTGGCAAAAATTTTGTAACATTTTTATTTCAAAGTATAAAGAATGTGAAATTTATCATCCATATCATATCACTTTTTCTACCGAGGGTTGACATTTGAGTGACATTCTTCCCCGCGTGGAAAAGTGATAACATTAAATTATAATAGTGTGTGGGATATCAAACTATTAGCCCAACTTTTTATTGATTAGTAGTGAAATATAAAAATTATTTTATTTTATTTATATACTAGCTACTTACTCTCACTTCATACAGGGGGTTTTAATGGACAAAATTATTATTTCCTTGGGCTAGGACCAGTTGACCGACAAACAGACAAAAAATTCTAAAAACTATAAATTCAACAATTATATCGATATTAATGACTAGTTCATGAAGATTTAAATCCAATGTTTAATGTTAGATTCGACTAAGAATTTTATCATAAGTATATTATTATGTTGGGACATTATTACACACAGCGCCATCTAGTTTCGTGGTAAGCTAAGCTTGTGTGACGGATACCAGATAGTTGATATACTACACATATTTTGAAATACATACATATTATAAATAAAAACACCCATGACTGGAGTACAAACATTCGTGGTTAGCAAATGGATGCCCCCACCGGGACTCGAACCCCTGGCGCAGAATGTATTATGTAAGGTCTCTACCGACTGAGCCATCAACGTGTCGTTATCATAAGTATAGATGACCTAGATTAACAAATAGGATGGGGCGCCGGGTGGATAGGATGGGAACACGAGTTAAAATCAAGAAAGTAAGCGAGTCGCAAGATTCTTATAGATGTAAGTACATTAAAAGAAAAAAATATCTATACAATTTGTTATGTATTACCACAGATAACATAATACTATACGTATTACTTTGTCTTATTTAAGAGATGCAGTATGTCAGCTGTCTCATTAAAATTCCTTTTCAATGTTCCCAACCGTAATCATTTATTTTGTTTTTATTGGGCTCTGAAATGTCACTTAGAGCAGAGGTCGACGTATTTAATCTTTACTATTTACAAATTAAACAGTTTAAGAAAGATGTATGAGGTCAAAGATCGACCTTTTAATTTATCATAAGTGATTTATTCAAATAAAAAACAAACTATTTAAAATATATTTGATAATTTATGTTTCTAACGGTACGAGTACATATTAGAATTTAAGCAAAATTTGTAATTTTTTGTGTCTGTATGTCTGTTTGTTCCGGCTAATCTCTGTAACGGCTGGACAGATTTTCACATGCCTTTAATGGCAGATAATTGATGTTATAACGAGTAACTTAAGTTTCTTTTATTTTGAACGAATTAGGGTTCAGCTTAAAAAAGTAAAACGTAACGAGGGATGAACCCGAGGTCGCTATTAGTCTCAAATATAGTGTTATCTTCTATTTGTTTATTATGTAGGTGCAACTTGTGGTAATAGCTTGCAATATGTAATAGTTATTTGATTTTTCACAGAAATAAAACATTGTGATTTAAGGAATAATTTTAAATTAGAAATGATTATAATCTATAATTTATCGAAGCTTTTATATTTTTATCAGGAAAAATATAAAAACATTCGTAAATTGACGAAAGTACTCACAATGTTTTATATATTCTTTATTGCACAAAAAAGTAAACAGAACGGTAACAATAAAGAAAAGTTGTAAACAAAGGTGGACTTATCTCTATGAGAGATCTCTTCCAGTCAACCCTGCATGTGAGAAATAGTGTTAAGAGCGGGACAAACAGAGAAAGTGCACAGAGACTAATTGAAAATATGTTTAAGGGTAAAACATACATAAATAAAATATATACTAATATACAATAAATATACAATTACATACATACATACATACATACATACATACATACAAACATACATATATATACATACACACATGTGTGATAAACACAAGTGATTACTAGAATGTACTAATGTATGCTAATATATAAGTATAAATGTTCGTACAAGTGTATGTTTACTACTTAAATGTTACAATAATATTTGCATTTATTTACATTCACATTTTTAGAAATTCCAAAACGTCTATGTTACTTTATTTGTGATAGAATAGAATATGTAAAGGGAATAATTTTGCAGTAATTTCAAACGAGTCAGGATATTGAAATGATCAATTTATCACTCCCGTTTCTGACTCTGGTACAATGTATAAATTCAAAAAGACTTGAACTATCGAAAATTTTATTCATGAATGTAAATAGTGACTTCTAGCGAGATTTATAATATAAAATAATGTATGTGGTATGAGCGAAATAAAATATTGATACAAATAAACAAAGACAATAAGTTCAGTGTAAGTTAATCAGTATTTTTTATCCTTAATTTGGCGACAACCTTTGCGTTTTTTGGTAGCTATTACCGATTTTTGGTTTATCAATAAAATCGGTTAAAGACAGTACTTTTTATAAAGGATTTTTTATATAACGATTATGGTTGTATTCCAATTAGAATTAGTATTTACTATATAAATAGAAAACAGAGAGGTAAGTAAGATCCCAAATAGAGCTTAAGTTTAAAGGCTGAGACACTATACATTTGCATTTACTTAGTTAAGGAACAATGGCTTTAGTTGCAAATAATTGATCCTTTTGTCCACTAATAGCAGGACCCAGTGCACCAAACGGACGGTAATTAAAGACAACGACACAATCGACTATGATAATGTATAATACGTACAATGTATGTGTATACGTTGCAGTCAAAAGCCAAAGCTCGGTTGCTACTAAGTTTGACTATCCACAAATTGGCAGACTTAAACAACAATTGGGCCAATGATTAATTATTTTTTTAGTAATTCTAGAAAAAGTTAATTTAAGTAGTCCCTTTCCCGATCACAAACAACATTAGTTATAATATAGGTATTTTACATTTAAAAAAAACCTATCTTTATATAAGAAGAGGACGATATCCTAGCAATCAATACATACATTAAACTATTGCCTGGCAGTAAATATTTATAATTTTTAAAAAGGAAATGAGTAGATATCTGGTATATATTTACGATTTTATTATACGTAACCAGAAAAACTAAAAGCTCAAGCATCAAGGGAAACGTAAAAGATTCTTATTGCTTAACATTTATAAATATTCATAATTTATTTTCATATGAACATTTCATACTCCACTTGAGTTAAAGCTGTAACATTTTACTAAGAGCTTACTCATTAAATTGCTTACTTTTATGGTACACGAGGGTGTGTTCATTGTGTTTTAGACAAGTACTTAGGAAATTTCCAAGTATTAATATTTATAGGTAAAGTGCCTCAGTTCGTCTGAAGTATGAAACATTAAACGAAGGCTTGATTTTACAAGAAATTAGAATATTTCAGCACAAAATCTTTTTGGAATTGAAAGTAGATATAGTGCTTGGAATAAAATAACACAATCGTTATATTATACATAGTACGTACTATATAATCTATATAATACCTATATATTACTAGTGATTCTCGCGTTTGTTGAAAGTTGAAAATTTAGGGTTAGAAGTATTTTAGTATGCCAAAGCATAAAAGAATAAAAAATAAAAAAAAAACAAAAATAAGGAGAGATCCATCCATTACCAAGCGGAATAAAAAGTAACCTACGACCTATTCTCAGACCTACCAAATGTACAGAAAAAATCTCATAAAAATCGGTCAAGCCGTTTCGAACGACTTCGATAACAAACACTATGACACGAGATTTTTATATATTAGAAGAGAAGATTAGATAAATATGTGTCACTGAACTTCTAAACGGCTGGACTTATTTTGAAGATTTTCTGTGACTGTTTACTTCAAAATATTTATTATATTGCCGAATTCAATTGCCACCCAAAAAAAGCCAACGTTCAAACAACACAACGTCTGGACGGGTTAATATGTGATCTGTAGTCGCGTCTGCTCTTTTCCTTTAAATAAGTAATAATGAAATTTCAAATCTAAGAACGCATAAGTGATAAACAACTTTATGGTAAGATTTAAGTTTTAAATTTGTACCATAACTACCTTTTTCTTAAACAAGTCTATGCAAAATAAATGTTATATTAAATAAATGTATTTTATTTTAATAAACGATTATGAAAACGAAGCATCCTTATCTAAACTTGTTAATGGTATCTTATAATGATTTCGTCGTTCTTATCACACTTACAAAGGGTAAATGCAGTAACAAAATAGGGATTTCTCGAGAGCTTTCGTGGAAAAACTGATAACAACCAGCTATTTTCTAACTGAAAAGCTGAACAATCTTTTGTTGCAAGTATTTTGCGATTTTAGTATTTTAAAATGTTCGAATTCATATTGCATTTTTGCTCCTTCATTGGTACTTACATATAGACGAGGTATATGTTATTTACTTGACTAAGTTTTTAAATGAGTGTCGCTTCGTGCTATATTCTTCGAGAAATTTTAAATAAACTTATTATTTAAATAGCTTTAAGATTTATTCTTATTTTTTTATATACTTCATTAACAATATAGTAGTATAATTGAGTGATAAAAGCTTATAATCAATATTTTCTATATAAATGAAGATGAATATTTGACTGTTAGTCTTTTAAGCACTCTTAAATTATTGATTGTGATAAAACTCTGGTGGGTTATTCTGTAAGCATACGCCTGCAAGTTTCTAGCGTAAGAAATCTTTGGGAGGTTATCTTTTCTAGGTACCTTTATCATTCAGTACTCCAACACACATTGGTAGGTCGCAAGTACTAAGTAAAAGATGACACTTGCAATGTATTAGAAACCGCTTTATTAAATAAGCCTCCTCTATCTAGACAGTTCCAGAGTAAGTTGTGTGGCATGCCTGAGCTGGACGTTCACCAAATACATAAATTGAAGTGACAATGGCCTCTGTGTAAATATAAGAAATTATATAAAAATATATTTATAATTTAATTTCTGCTATCAATTTAAAATTATTTCTGTCTTTATTTATCTTAAACAGCTTTTTGGATCAGTTTTAGAATTATATTGTTTACTGTACCTACTTATAACTTTCGTCTGTCAGTTGTATAATGTATTGTAGTCGTCGTATCGTATGCTACCTACTCCAACAAAACGATATGTTCTAACACTAATAAGCGATCATAATCTTTTAGGAAAAAGTGCATACGACCACAGCTATCCTCTGAACATCACTACGAATCTATATGAAATGCTTTAAGATATATAACATGTAAGTTATTTACTTAATACAAGTAGACGAGAAATATTTAAGTTTCAACAATTTCGGATGAAAATATTTTCCTGCTTTATACTTTTAGACTGTGATTTTTAAGTAGTAGTGCTTTTGAATTTTTTATAAGTTTCAAAATATAAACGAAAATAATGAAAGGCTTCATTAATTTAAATACGTGTAAGTAATATGATATTCTTAAGAACTTCTTGAAGTTATATAAAGCGTTTAATATCTTATCTTTTATCCACTTAACATAATTTGTTGCGGTTCTTCAAAACCATATTATTCTGTGAAAAATTATTGACATCGCTTTAAATCCAAAAAGGGATGAGCAATTATTTCCGCGTCACTCAGCACTGAGTTTAATTATCGTTAGCATTTATTAACACATTAGGGTACTGGTAAAAACAACTCCCTTGTCGGGGCAAATTGTGTGTAACCCATGGCAACCCGCTGGCCTCAACCACAGTCATTTGTAATGTAATAAAAACCGGTTAAATAAACACTTGTGTATCACTTTTTTAGGGTTTCGCAACCAAATGTATGGTTGTGTTTTTAGAAAACAACAGTTAATGAGTTGTATTATTTACAGAATAGCTGTAGCATTCTTATAATTATAATAACAAAATATGGATATATATATATAAAAAAGTGAGGGTAAGTCACTTGTATATTAAAATAAACTACGAACTAAGCTTTATTTTATGTATTTTAGTAAACTATTACAACAACAGCTTTTCCTGTTCCTAAACTTTCCACTACTAAATAATTAAAATGTATTTTATTTTATTTATTTTAATAGACAGCCAACAAAGTTCTTACTAAACTCATAATAACATTTATACGTAGAAAACAAAACAGAAACTGTTTGTATGTATTTTTGTATTCAGCCCTTTTTAACGTCCCACGGAGGCACGGGCCTTCCTTCAATACGAGGGGATCAGGCTATAGTCCACCATGTTCTCAGACATGCAGGTTTCCTCACGATGTCTTCCTTCACTGTAAGACAAGTGGTAATAATGTTAGAAATTATTCGCTCTTGAAAATATCAGAAGTACGAGACTCGGATTCGAACCCGCATCACTCCGTTGTCCAAGCGAGTGCATGCACTGGGCTAGTACTGTTTAGAAAGAGTAGTATCCAGTAGGTATAGAAAGATTATTAAAACTACTACAAATTCATATAACTCTTTCATAGCATATGAAACGTAACTATACACGAATCAAATTATAAGCTAATCGACACAAAGTTAGCGATGTTTGAGGACGGCAGCTTTGAGGAATTTAATCAAGCGACGAAGAATTGGCAAGGGACGAAATAAATCACTTAGTAACTCTACTTTAGGCCTGTTCAACAATGTGACCTGTTCTCCAGTAATTTTATTGAAACTTTATTGAGAAACTCCTTGAGGAATTCGTATACAGTGCCAAGTGAATAACTAAAATGGTATGTAAATATGTGTACAAGTTTTGTATGTAATTATGTACATAAACAAGTTACATTATGTATTGCTTTACCTCATGAAGTTGAAGGATAAACATTCTTCTCTTACTTGTTGTTTATATTTGTAATGGTTTACCTTTCCAATAAATCCTGAAACAATTTAGATGAAGTTTGTTATATGATAATTTTAAACCTTGGGAAGAATATTTTTTGGCTTTTATGCCGGAAATAATCCTTTAAAGGGTAAAACGGGTGATAATTTGACGGGAATCAATATTGTTTACATATAATTGTTTTCTTTAATAATGAATCATTATTAATGATTATAGTGGAATTTCATGTACTCAATAATTAAAAAAAATATTTTTTATCAATTAATAATGATTTATTATAGTATAGGTTCATATAATGTTTCATTTAAATTTAAATAACAATATTATGAAAAAATATGAAAAATACGACCGTTAAGTAACATTTTATTTGTGACACTTTTAGTTTTACAAAATAATAAACATTGAACACTCAGTTGGTGTGGAAGGTGATTATGTTCCAAAGAATGTTAGTACCACCTTGGCTGTAGTAGGTACGTATATAATTAGATTTTTTTTATTTTACTTTTGTGTATTAATTAGATATTTTTTTATTGTGTTATTGTATTAACACTTTCTGAAAAAATAAATAATTGACTTCATTATACTACATCTCATAATAGATGTTTTGAGCAGAAGAGATCTGGAGCACGCAATGTTTGCACAGCGTACCCTCTTACCTACCAGTAACGATCCTCTTTAAACTGAAGTGCCTCTAGTGACTCTCCAAAACAAAATGTTTCGCGTTCTAAGTCCAAACTGAGTAGCAACAGTACTTCAATATTTGTTTGCATTTCCCCATTCCTTTCATTAATATGATAGTAAGTAAGCCTAAATAAAAAAATATGCATTATAAATAATTACATAAATATCCTATGCACTGTTTAAGCCTTCGAATTACGGTATCTCTCTATCTGGTATAAAATAAGAAAAGATTGCGCTTGACTTTTCCTTTCTGTACCTAACTAAAGCAAAATGAAAAACTGAAACTTAACATAAACAGTAGCACTTTGTAATTATTATCGCTGAAATATGTAAGTAATAATATTGATCTAAAATTGTAATTATTAATAATATAATATAGGCTACTACAATCAATACAATTTGATTGTTTCTAAAAACATTCACAATATCATTTAAAAATAAATCTACGCCAGCGCTTTTAATAAAGTAACCTTATGATGAAACTTCTAAAATTAATTCCCACTATTATCGTAGTATGTATATATGTTAAAGTTAAAACCCGTTCTCAGTCACAACGTTCATCAATTCTCATCAATTCTAGTTTTTATTAAGGTGTTTCTTCTAAACTAACGCGTTTACTAACTAAAACTAACTAAAACGCGTTATAACGGAGAACGGGTTTTAACTGTAACATATGCATTATCCATACATATATTTGCAATGTATATTAACTTAGTTAAATACACTGTATTCAAAATGAATAAGACTTCTAATAAAGAAATATTATATTATTGAAATCGTAATATCAAAAAAGAAACAACTTGTGAGTTGAAACAACATGTCTGAGTCTAAATCCTGAAATAAATTTATTCCTTTTACCATGTTCGTAGCAAACGTTACTAAGATTAAATTTCCGTATTTAAAGTAGAAAAATTTGCTGAAGACAAAGATATATTGACTAACCGTTAACTATTGTTAAAGATTAGTATTCAACATTCATACTGCGCTCTGACGAAGAAAACATCGTGAAAAATCAGCATGTTAGAGAAGATATGATTAGTTTTCAATTATAAAACAAAAAAATACTTTTGACTTTAAAAATATATAAATAAATAAAATAAAATAAAAAGCCTTTATTATTCCCTTGGCATGTACATTCGTTTTTAAAGTAATTATATATATATATATATATTAGTCCAATATAGATGCCATCTGGACCCCTCTTCGGGTGAAGGCCTCCTCCAGAGATTGCCACTCTTCACGGTTTTTTGCAAGGTTGGACCAATTACGTGTTCCGACGATCTCTATTTCGTCCTTCCATCTTGCCTTCGGTCTCCCTCTGCTTCTGTATCCATGATGTCCTCTCCATATAGTCACGGTCTTTGTCCACCTGTTGTCAGTGTAGCGTGCCACGTGACCCGCCCACCTCCATTTTAGACCTCGTGCAAAGGACAGGGCGTCTTTAAAAATATATCGTTTCTAAAATCACTAGAAATTAAAACAAAAACTTAGTTTTAAAGGTAGATTTTTAAATTGCTCTGACGTGAGATTTTTTCCTACGTGCTTACCATTTGTTTTATTGTGAAACAACGTGAAGAAACCTGCATGTCCGAAGGAACCCAAGAACCAAATAGCAAGTTTTCGAAAGACTGTGGACTGTGAACTAAATAGCATGATCACCCATACATTAAAGGTACCCAGCAGTGAGACGTCAAAAATTGCCGAACGCATACGTACAAACACACATTATTAGACTATAATAAACAACAAAAATAAGTTAATTCATAAATTTTATGAATGGTCACTCCCTTCTATTCACATCACGTAAGTTTACTTGATAAAAAAGGTCCATTCACTATTGCAATACAGTCTAGAAATGTACTTAAAGTTATTTTTCACCTCGATACGGTAAGATTAGTTAATGTAAATCGAATTTCCGTGTTTAGATTTTAAATTCAACGAACTTGAACAGCATTTAATACTATTATTGTTTTTTATATACTTACATATACAAATATAAATGTATATATGTTCTGTGCTAATGCACTTCTTTTAATGGGCTATAATATTTATTTAGTATATATTATGATAATCAAACGGGGATGTTACTGAAATTTTTTTGACGGAAAGAAGTGGAACCTATGGCCTCCGAATCTACAATAATTGTACCTATTAGTCACTAGATCATTGAGGTAATTAATATTCAAATTCAAAATATTTTATTCTGCATAAAATTATTACAATTTTTTACTGAACGTCACGAGTCTACTACCAGTTCGGAAAGAAGAAGCCGCTGACTTGAGAAGAACTTGCGAAAGAAACTCAGCGGGACAAATTTTTTTTAATATAAGATAAGCAATGACTAGATATTTTGTACAAAAAAAGTAAGGACGTTAACCCTTCGTCTCCATGTCTATGGTCTGTGCTAAATTATAAATACTTATAACATCATAAACAAAATAAATATACCATAAAGTAAAATACTTTATTAAAGAAAATTTGTCAGCATTATTGTGAAATTCAATTTTAAGTAAATTTTTCATCCAAATTTTAATTAAGAAAATATTGAAAACGTATTGCATCGCTATTATAATTAAAATCCTCGCACAAGATTGATACGCAAAAAGTACAAAAGAGTTGAAAAAAGCGGTCCTTTTTTAAATTATTTTCCATCCATATTACGAGGATTGTTTCGAGTTCTAATCCCAGATGAGTGATAATTAATCGTCACGGAGCGCACGTCGACACGAACTCATTTTCATTTTATTTCCCTCAAAAATTGTAACACCACAATTTGTGCTAACAAATTTTTTTTAATACAAATATCCTGATTACACAAATATCCTGTTGTACATAAACTTTATAAAACCTATTTCTATTCTCTTAGTCAAATTACTTTCTATAATTGTAGAAAAATAATGTGAGTACGATATGACTATTTTATATAAGGCTTTAATATAAATATTTTAAGAGAAAGACTCAATAACTAAACTTGGCCCGACCCGGGACTCGAACCTAGGACCTCTCGATTTGTACGGCTGCACATCCTGATCCTGGGTCCTGCGTTCTAGTCCCGGGTAGGCCCAAGTTTAGTTATTGAGTTTTATGCATAGTAAGTCTCAGTTAAAACCTGAAATTAGTGGTGTTACCATTCTCGTGCCTTAGAGAGCACGTAAAACCGTCCGTCCTAACTCTAACTTATCGTATTAAATAGTCCGGAGGATGAGAGTTACAGAAATAGAGTAGGCACTTGTGTCTACGCACGTTACGCTTGTGAACTGTAACAAGTCCTGCCCAATTGGCTAGGTTTATAAGATTGGCCGCCGTGGCGGAAGGACATTATTATTTTATATTTTTTTTAAATTACTTGAAATTTGAATATCGTAATGATCGATATTTTAAAAGAAATCGAATATTTGTTAAGATGAAGAATGGAAATAATCTCATACTTATATGTATTAACAGATACGAGCAACGTTACACAATTTGATTTTATAAGATTAAAGCATACACATACTCGTAGTTAATTAAATTGAGACATTTCGCATCACGAATTCATTACCATGTGTTAATAACAGTGTATAAATACGGACCAGTTGAGTAAATTACGTGCTAATCGATACAAAGTTGGCGACGTTTGAGGACGGCTTTGAGGAATTTAATCAAGCAAGTAAGAATTGGCAAGGGATGGAATAAATCACTTTGTATTACTTAAGTTTCCTTCAACAATGTGACCTGTTCTCATAATTTTCTTGAATAATAACTCTCGACAGCGAATTTTCTGTACAAATTACTCACAATTATTTAATAATAACTTGGTTTTACATAGGACTAGTGTTTTGTTGCGGTTTCACTCATATACTTTTATCATACATAGGTACGTCAAAGGAACAAACAAGAAGAAAGTGGCATGATATATCTGTTATTGAAGCTAGACCTCCTGGATGCCCAAAGAAGCAATGGCTGAATGTCGTTAAGCAAGATTTGAGAGCCAACGGATTTATCCAAGATGACGCTTAAGAGCGTGCAATATCCTGTCCTGTCCTGGTCCTTACGTACGTACCTTTTTTGACACAATTGAATTTTCCTTTCTATCCTAGGAGGATATAAGGTAAGTTCATTCTGTAATATTACTCAAAACCATAGTATTATATAGCGCAAATAGGACGTGACATACATATGTTTGGTTGTATGAAACTGTCAATATATTACGCATTTTTTAAATTGGATTTAATAGTTGACTTTTTTTAATAAAAATATGTTTCAAGTAAGTTCAACGTACAAACTCACAATTGCTTTTTTTAATTGTGTCATAGTTGAATATTGTACAATTTATTTTAAATGAATGAGCCCTTCAGGAGTTCATGTCTAAACATGATGTAGGTGTCTGCGGTAAATAGTTATACTTTGGAATTGAATATATTATATTAAAATATTCTAATTCAAATTCAAATTCAAATTCAAAATATTTTATTCAGCATAAAATTATTACAATTTTTTACTGAACGTCATGAGTCTACTACCAGTTCGGAAAGAAGAAGCCACTGACCTGAGAAGAACTGGCGAAAGAAACTCAGCGGGACTAATTTTTTTTTGTCTGTTTTAATATTTTTTTAAATGGAAATCGAAATGAACAATAATTCTATTGGTTGAAATAGCCTGGAGGCGATCACATCATTCCCAAGGCGTACTGTCTTCTAAAAAATCGTTAATCGAATAATATCCTTTACTACACAAACGTTCTTTCACAATTTTTTTAAATTTGGCAATAGGAGCTTTTTGAACGTTTTCTGGGATCCTGTTGTATAAGCGTATACATTGTCCATAAAAAGAATTACTGACTCGGCGTAAACGAGTCACAGGCATTACAAGTTTATGTTTACTCCTAGTATTAATGGTATGCATGTCGCAATTCCTGGGAAATTCGTGTATATTTTTATGAACATACATAACATTTTCGTACACGTATTGAGAAGCAACAGTCAATATTTTTATTTCTTTAAACTTATCTCTTAATGATATTCTAGGACCTAAACTATAAATTGCACGAATAGCTCTTTTCTGCAGGACAAAAATTGTATTAACGGTAGCTGCATTTCCCCATAATAAGATTCCATATGACATAATACTATGAAAATAACTAAAGTATACTATGCGAGCTGTATCTACGTCAGTAAGAAGTCTAATTTTTTTAACCGCGAACGCTGCAGAGCTAAGCCTATTCGCTAGCTCCTCAATATGGAGATCCCACCGCAATTTCGAATCTATGATAATACCTAGGAATTTGGTAGACTGTACCGGTTTTAATATTTCCCCGCCTAATACTACACCATTATCAACAAGTTTAACATTAGGTGTTGTGAATTTTATTAATTTTGTTTTTTTGTTATTTAATAATAAATTATTCGAATCAAACCAATAGACAACCTTTGACAATTGACAATGACTGTTCAGGGACTTAAGTTATTGTTACTTTATGTGTAGTCTGGTAAAGCATAATAATATATGATAAATGTGTTGTATTTATAGTAAGAATTCATATATAGAAATTATTGAAAATTCTTTCAGAAAAATAATCTCCGTAGCTACAAAAAGTGTCTACATTCTAATCAATTTTAACGACTCCTGTAAAGGTAAGTTTATGTAAAAAATAGATGGTTACAAAATATAAACCTTGCACTAGAATTAAATCTAGTATATCAAATTCTCACTTATTTATGAAATAAATTAAATACGCTCTCAAGCGAAAAACAAAACTTGAACGTAAAATGATAATATAATGAACTTTCGTTTGCCCATCATTATCCACGTGCGAATATTTTAATTGTTTTCACTTATATTTCACGAAATAATGAGTGAGAAATGAACGTTTATTTTGAAAGTGAATACGAGTTTTACATTTCAAGTTGTGAATGTTGAAATCCTACAATTATTTCAATTAGGGGCTGTCAGTGGCACCCCATTGTTTTTGAACAGGAGCTTGATAGGAGAGGGATATAATTAGTGATTTTGCACATTTTTAGATACAAAATTATCTAGTAATAGGCAGTGGTAGCTCAGTAATAACGCACTCGCTTGGATAACCGAGTGATGCGGGTTCAAATCCGGATGTTGCACCTGATATTTTTATGTACGAATAATTTATTACGATTAAGCAAAATATTGCATTGTAAGGAAACCTGCATATCTTAAAGAACCTAGCAAGTATTCGTATAAGTATATATGTGTAGTCCGCCAAACACTTGCCTGATCCCCCTCGTATTGAAGGTAGGTCCGTGCCCAGCAGTGGGACGTTAAAAAGGGCTGAATGCAACATACAAGAATTAATTATCTAGTTAATAATAATTTTCGAAGATGTGTGAAGTTATCTCGACCCCGGTTCCCGGCTTAATATATTTGTATGTATTATGATCTCCCTTGTTATGAGAGATGTCAAAACTTGAACTTGAACTAGCAGAAACTACGTAATTATAACCGCTGTATAGATTCTACAGAAACTGTGTTAGCTACACGAGAAAATTAATCAAGGTTTGGTTAAGATATGCTGAGAAAGGCGAAACGTAAAACGATAAACTTGTTAAAGTTATCTGAATACGAAATATTAATTATTATTAGCAAATATGTTGGGACATTATCACACACAGCACCATCTAGTTCCGTGGTAAGGTACAAGGCTTGTGCTACGGATACCAGATAGTTGATAAGCTACATATATAACTTTTTAAATATTTACATACAGTATATTATAAATATAAACACCGATGGCTGGAGTAGAAACATACGTGCTCAATAAATGAATATCCCCAACCGGACTCGAAACCGCAACTTGCGCTGGCGAAGCAAGTAGGGTCACTACAAAGTTACAAACTGAGCCAATCGTGCAGTCAAGGCTTTGAAAATTACAGGTTTATTATTTCATTTTCGAAGTTCTTTAAAGATAATAATAATTAATTATACATGGTCATATATTTAGTACATATTCAATCAAATATAATAATATATCAAAACTTGATTAACAATACAAATGCTTCAAAAAATACCATTAAAAATTTAAAAATCTATCATACTTAGGAAATACCATACGTGCTTTTATTTTTTATCATAAATTATGACTTCATTATATTGAAGTAATAAAACGAAAATATATTAGTTAAATTTTGGTTTACTACATCTTTTTTATTTATTTTTTGGTCATTCTGTTCATTCAATTATACTTTAACAGATAAAATATTAGGGGGAGTATTCACAGACACGCCGTTTAGGGACTGTTGAAAAGCCGGAAAAGCAGCGATCCATCACTGAGAGTTACAGCGTACCTATTCCAAGTAATACAGAGCCCCACACGAAGTTGTGTTTACTTTTTGTAAGACTACCTAACCATAATACTACGAGTACATACCTATTACTAGCGAACTGAACTAAGTTCGAATTGTACTTTTTATATGAAAACTAACTTTATGAACTTTATGTAACAGTGGTAGCTCATAAATAACGCCCTCGCTTTGGGTAACGGAGAATGAATCGGGTTCAAATCCTGTTCTCGCACCTCTGATATATTCATGAATGGGCGAATGAAATAATTAAAATATTTAAAACTATCAATCCTAAAAAAACTGGTGATTTATGGGGCATGTCTGTTGAATTACTTAACACAATAATAACAAACATTGTCTCTTATTTTCAATAAATGCATAGATAATGGAATATTCCCCGATCGCAAGAAAATTAGTAAAATAATACCTCTTATCAAAAATGGCGAGAAAAATGACTCTGGCAACTAAAGACATGATTTCTATATTGCCATGTGTGAGTAAAATCTTTGAGATACTTATTTTAAGCCAACTTTTGATTCATTTTAACATAAACAATGTTTTCCATAGTGTACAGTATGGTTTTACTAAAGGCAAGTCTACAGCTGATGCGGGGATTGCGCTTCTTAGACATATTTATGACGCTTGGGAAAAATCACAGAATGCAATTGGAGTTTTCTGTGATTTGTATAAAGTGTTTGCTTGTGTGGAACATGAAACTCTTTTGCTTAAATTTGCTCATTACGGGGTTCGTGGTTTGCTCTTGATCTCATTGCATCGTATCTTTCTTGTAGGGTTCAGAAGGTCGCGGTAAATAATGTAAATTCTTCTGGGTCTCCTCTTAGAATGGGTGTTCCACAGGGATCTACCCTGGGTCCATTTTTGTTCTTAGTTTATATTAATGATCTCAAATTTTATGCCGACAAGTTTTGTGATATTGTACTCTTTGCGGATGACACCTCCTTAAAGTTGATAGAAAGTCAAATAATTACGGCGAAGTGAATAGTGCATTATCGCATATACTTCATTGGTTTAACATTAATAATCTGGCTTTAAATGCCAAAAAGTCAAAATATATGCAGTTTTCATTACCGAATGTAAAAAGACAGAATTTTAACTTGTTTCTTAATAAAGACATATTAAATACGAAAGATTCCATGGTTTTCTTGGGATTGACATTAGATTCAGGTCTGCAATGGGGTCCCCATCTCTTTTTTAACTCAGACTGTAACTGCGAACGAAACTGAACGAACGATTTTGATAAAATCAATTAGAAAAATATTTTATAAACGATTTTATACACGTATTGTAATAGGATAACATATACTATTTTATGTATTTCTTATAAAAATAACAATAATTTCAGGTCAGTTACTAACTTCCATCGTATAATATTTATTATTGGTTCATCACGAAAAACGTTTACCTGTTTTGTTCAATATAATACAATATGCCACCACGTTCAGTCACGTGTGAAGTGTCGTCGACAGGGTATGCAATTAAGCAATGTTTACCCAAATAATCAGGCCAGCGATATTTGCTCCCAAAGACATTTGCACCTTAATTCACAAACAGGTGTTGATCCATTAACTTTGTCACAGTGAATACTTTGAATACTGTCTGCATTCTTGGCCGTCTAGTGAAGGAATTCAAATTAAATTCTACAATGTTTCTTTTCTATAAGTTATGTGTCTGGATTTAAACTTAGTAACTTTACAAAGCGTTCTAGATCATTCAAATGTCGTGATAAATGTTATCGATAAAATATCGGTATATGGTACGAGTATCTTTAAATTTAAGGAAAAAAGTAAGAAAATAGTTTTTCCTATTTAATAAATAATGTTATTTTTTTATGCATGAATAAAATTATTTGTTAAACAAATCCATTTTGATCATCCGAGGAAAAGCGTTGTTAAAGAAAACTGAATGCAGTAATCAAGCTGAGATTAAAATAATGAAAGTTATTACATATTTAGTAGTATAGAATCTCTGTAGACTTTAAAATTTAAATGTTTGGAAATGTATTTGAAAATTAGAGTAAACATTTTAATTTTCACCTGTTACCGAGGAACGCATAACATACGGTATAAGTCGTTGGTTAATAATATCAGTCTAATATTAGTCAGTTACAATTAATTAAATTGTTATAATTAGTCACTTAGCTTTAATTAAATTATCGACTAAATAGGAAATTAGATTTATCAAACGAATTATTACGACGTAAAGGCTTCCGCTAAACTTTGCAGTATACATAAACGAAATTATTGACAAAACCACTATCTGTACTGTTCGCAACATAATTGAATAGCAAATAGCATTAGCAATTTTATACGGGAAGAGCAACGCCACGAAACGTGAAGCCATTACCTAATTTGTATTCAAAGAACGTCTCTACCTTATAATAGGTTTATGAACATTTACGATAAGTTGGAGCAACTGCGTATCTAATAGATGTAACAGCCGAGAGGATGATCTATTTAAAATGAGATAATTTTATATTGTGCTAGAGTTTCTTATTCGAAAATTTACTTTAAACTGGTTTAAAGGTGACATTCTTCAATTAACTTATACTTGTGCATAGAAATTATAATAATACAGTAGTTAATTTTTCCATTAAAAACGGTAAAACCTATCAGTGTTTTTTTAGAAAATTGCATCAAAAATAAAGATAATTTATAAAAATACCAAAATATTCAATAATAGCATGACGTTCAAATTGAATACATATCCTTTTGATTAAAGTTCATTTACACGATCCTTTTCACATAAAAGCGTGACCTTAAAGGGTTCAGGATGCTGTGAGTGATCATTCCGTAGATAAGTTTGTCGTGGTTGATGCGTCTCTTCTTAGCTAAACTCGTTAGCCTGAGGCTGGTGTCATGTTCACACGAGATGTAAGGGAAAGTCTGTAAATGTATTGATCCATATATCTATTATTATGTAATTAGGTACTATAGATATGTTTTGAATTGAAAATGTTTACCGCCGTTTCGTTTTAGTACATCCATAGGTGCTAAAAATAGCCTAACTCTTAGTCCAAGTTTGCCTATCTGTGTACTAAATTTTATCCAACTCCGTACAGTTTTGTAGTAAAGGAGTAACAAACATACACACACATTTTAGTATTTCTATAGACATAAAGGTACTTAAATAGTCTGATTAATCTATGCGAGCATAGAGTATAGACAAATTATCGAATATATTTCGAATTTCTACTATTAGTACGAATGATGTCACTAAAAGCTGAGTTCAGAGACTAAAGTTCTCCAACACTTAAACTATCTAGATTTCTCAGCTTCAACGTTCAAACAAGATTATCTTACCAGCTCTTATAATATCATTATACCGGATTTCAATCTACATCAAGTCACTGGATTCTAAAGAATAATATCCATTTTAGCGCAAATGCATAGTTAATGCCAAACTATCTTGCAGTCACAGGCCTAACTTTAACTGCAATGAGGTTAAATATTAAGAGCTCATTTGAAAGACAATGATATGCTTTAACAGTTAATAAATGAGTGTTTTATGTTCTAAATGGTTAAAGAGTCAAAGTTCCGATAAAATAGGTGTATATTATAAGTATAATTTGGTGGCGTTTTTTATCGTAATTTTTTTATATTATGTATGGAATGAAATAATATATAAATATGTTGGGACATTTTTACAACAGCGCAATGTACTTCCGTGGTAAGCGTAGTAGGCTTGTGTTACGGATACCAGATAGTTGATATACTACACATATGTAACTTTTAAATACATAAATATTATAAATATAAACACCCATGACTGGAGTACAAACATTCGTGCTCAATAATTGAATGCCCCCAGCGGAACTGAAACCCGCAACCGTTAGCTCAGAAAGAAGGATCACTACAAACTGAGCCAAACGTTCGTCAAAACTAATTACAACTATAAACACTATAATTATAAGTATATACCTATAAACTAAATATTATTTAAAACTTTACTTGGGTGCATTCCTAGGTGTCTTTTAATAGGTAATAAAATAGTCCATATGTGTACTAAATTTCATCAAAATCCGTTCTGACATTTCCATGAGTTAGACTTGGAAAAACTATTTAAGTATAAATGCATATGTACGTACTGCATGGGGAACATTTGCAAAGAATTCATTGTTCTAATTTGCTTATATGGGGACGATGCGAGTAGAGGTAATCGCGTGCGTCACGACACTTGAGCACAATACAGAGATAGAACAGTAGCGTAACTCAGCCGTCTTTTTGAAATTTACACCTACAGCTGAGCGGAGCGCTAGGGTTGGTACATAGTACATACAAAAAGTAAAACAGGTAATTTTTTTTGGAATGAAACATAATATGTTAATTTAATATTTATTTTTTACATATTTATGTTATAAGTTGGTAACAGAAAAATATTTGCGTCTATTGCGACAAGTTTTAAATGCTGCGTTGTTAAATTTTATTATATAAAAAATTCGCATTCTTATGAAAAGTTTCATTAGATGCCGCCATTATGAAATAGCACAAACGTAATGCCACGTTACGGAATTCACGATGCGAACCGCGAGAAACAACGACTATAAAAATAAATATAAATAAATAAATAAATATAAAATTATAAGCTCGGCGAAGCGCGGCGTGGCACTGAATAGCTTTGCATTGCCAAGATTGGTTAGCGGCCGTGTAAACGACGTGTATGTGTGCGTGCGTCAATTCGGGCGCTCTAGTATGAAGTTAAAGTACTGTTCTATCTTTGTATTGTGACTTGAGCGACATCTCGCGACGCTCCTATAATTTCAATTCGCTTGTCTAAATCAGGTTGTTTGTATTAAAAATACATACAGCTTAAAAATATTCAATCCAAACCTATTTTTGTTATATCAAAATATCATAAATTCGTAGTATATCAGTAAGTGAAAGGGTGCAGGTTTATTCGTTTTTCACGCTTTAAAGGCTAACCTGGGTTAAGTCATCACATTGGTTACTTTTGACGCGTGCGGAGTCGGGAATAAGACCTGATATACGTCATAACTTTTGATTATGAAAATTAGTTGAAAAGGCGCAGAATAGCGCTCATACTGTACTTTTACGTATACTGATTAAAGTTAAAATATGCTTTATAATCCAGTGAAGTGAGCTATGCGTTTCTGGTACAAAATCTTAAAATGTCCATTTAATTTAACATCGGTCAGTCTATGACGAAGCTACTCATACCACCGACTCTGAAAGCCGTTGTGCTGAGGATAGCCAGCAAGAAATCAACAGTTACTCTTTTGGAATGATTAACCATAAGTTTGTAATTATTACAGATCCTATCGGTTAACAGCTAAAATAGATTTGCGTCAAGTTAATCAAGTAATGTATTTAAATAAATAAATAAATATATAAAATAAATAAATAAATAATTTATTTTACTCTAACTTCGCAAATACGATGGCCGTGTGTCAGACGTTAGAGTTTAATTACGTTTCGCTACTCGACCGCTGATAAACGACTCTCTAGCCTTATGATATGTTCAACCTAACCGCTTGAACAATGCCTTCATTAGGCGTTGGATGTAGGCGCGAACGTGATTGGGATCCTGCTAATGTTGAAACCAAACTGAAACTGAAACCAAAACTGTCCCACTAACCTACGTTATATACGTAGAGTACCTATAATATATTTTTATGCAATTAAGTTTACCATATAAGAATCGTATTGATTCCCAGCTATTAAGACATTGTAAGTATGGGCCTCCTTTAATACGAGGGGGGTTTTAGGCCATAGCCCACCACGCAGGTCGAGTACGGATTGGCGAGCTTCGCATATCTTTCGGAAACCTGCTAGGTTCTCTCAAAATGCAGGTTTCCTCACGATAGTTTCTTTCACCATATGACAAGTGGTTATCGTGTTGAAAACTATTCGCTTTCGCCATGCTTGTTACCTTCGGGTAGCAGCCGAATGGGCCGGCACGCGGTACGCCCCGTATAGTACCACTCTCTCACAGAAGACCGGCGTGAAGTGGCAGCTATGCTGTCGCGTTTCGTCCGGTAAGTGAGAGTCCGGGAGGCCCACTCCCCATCCCTACTCCCGTCCTTCTCCCTCCTCCCTCCCTCCCTTTCCTGAAAGGCCGGCAACGCATCTGCAAGCCCTGTGGTGCTGCAGATGTCCATAGGCGGAGGTGATCACTTACCATTAGGTGAGCCTCCTGCCCCCTTTGCCCCCTTTGTCCCATAAAAAAAAAGTGCGCTACTACTGATATTAACATTACTTATAAAGAACGCGATTGGACAGTGTGTATTAAAATACAGAGTTTGTGTAAAAAGCAAATTTACACTTTAATTTACAACTAAATTAACACTTTTTAGCTAAATTTATAAGTAATAAATTAAAGAAGAAGATTTATAGAATAAATTTCGACCTTCTTCTTTTTCGAGTAAATTTCTTAGGTAAATATTTGTGTAATCTATATTTAAATGGCTCTAAGTTCAGACACGGTTCTCATCGAAGCCATTAAGCGGTGCGTTGAGCGGCATAATTTAATTGATTTATTTATCCCCTAACCAATTAAGCTGATTTCAAATACTTTACATGATTTATAAAAGATTTTATTTTACAGCTGTGACTTAAGAAAAATTGATTCAACCCAAATTTTCTTAGACTCTTGCAAATGAAACAGTTTTATAATTAATTGCGGATGCTTCTTAAATAATACTATCTTTTGAGATTTTTCGCGAATTAATGTTAATTTTTGGTTCCCGGCGGTTCACAATATTGTGATAATGTCTGAAAAGTAAAAACTTTACAGACATTATCACAATATTGTTCCCGTGACCATTATTGCATTTTAATTAAAATCTCAAACACTGGTAAAAAAAACTTGAAAAATATAACGCATGTGACCACTACATTTTTATACTTATTCTTCGCTAGGGAAGTAGGGTAGCATTTGTGATTAGCCCCATCAGGCGTAATTGTAATTTTATTTATTTATTTATTTATTTATTTATTTAACACCAACAAAACATACACTAACAATAGCACAATATTATTTAAACCAATTGTTACAAACCAAGTGTTGCCTTAATTATAGGTGTTACACGCAATTCACAAAACATAGACACATAGTATATGTAGTGAAAATATTCTTAGTATAAAAATTATAAGAACAATAAATCAAATCAACAAACAATTTAAAAACAACATGCTTTCCTATTACGTGTGTATAATATTTGTAACTAATTAAGTTAGTATTAGAATGGCAAAAATAAACACATAAACATAATTATCAATTTTTCAATCAATGAAGAATCAGAGTTAGTTATTATAATTAATTATTTTTAGTATTATTATTATTATATATTTTTTTAAATTATTATAATATATTTTTTTAATGTTGTAAGAGGAAAATAGTTATTGCAAATTTTTTCCTGCATAAAAATGAATTAAACCTCGTTTAAATTTTTGAAGACTACCTGAGAATATGTCAATTACTACCTTCCCATCACTTTCTTTGTTATCAGTAGTCGATAATGCATTAATACAATTCTTATGTGTTAATTTATATAAACCATTATAACTAAACATCAACCTATTAATCGGAGAATGGCGTCCTTGACTAGAGCGCGTGCTTCTTTCCACAAAAGGTAGAGAAGACGAAGGCCTTTTAGTCTTCTTTGGGGCATGAAAATTTAACTTAGCCAGCAAATAGGAACTATCAATGAAGCCATTCACCAATTTAAACAAGAATGTAAGGTCAAGGAGCTGTCTTCGATTCGAGAGTGACTGAAGTTTAAAATAATTTAGCTTATCTTCGTAACTTCTAAGAGTTTTAGTTAGGTTGAGATCATAAGATAGATGCAAAAGGAATCTCTTTTGAATTCTTTCGATTCTTTGTGAGTAAATATTAAAGTAAGGATTCCAAACCACGCTACAGTATTCCAAGATACTTCGTACCAAAGCTGTGTAAATAATTACTTTTGTACGAGCATTCTTAAATTGCTTACAGTTTCGGAAAATAAAACCGAGAGTTCTAAAACCCTTGTTGACTATATTATCTATATGAATATTATAGCGGAGCCTATTATCAAGCGTAACTCCCAAATCACGTATGTGAGAAACTTCAGATAAAGCGCTACCATCAATATAATATGTTGTTGCAAGAGACGTTTTCTTTCTAGAAAATTTTATAACATGACACTTGTCAGCGTTCATTATCATGCCATGATTACGACACCATATTGACAAATTCTGTAAGTCTTCCTGTAAGTGTACCGTGTCGGAATTGGAGGATACAGGTCGAAAAATTTTAAGGTCGTCAGCGAACAGATAATACTTGGAATTCGTAAAACAATTACTGATGTCGTTAATGAAAATATTAAACAATAAAGGCCCCAAATGGGACCCTTGAGGAACACCGGTATTTGCGAAAAACGGCTCAGAACTGTAACCATTAATTACGACAGTTGACGATCGATTTGCGAGATACGACTTAAACCAGTCCAGCAACGTGCTTGAAATACCCATTCTTTGGAGTTTCACAAGTAAAATAGAGTGATCAACTTTGTCGAAGGCCTTACTGAAGTCTGTGTATATTGCATCAACGGATTTACCATTATCCAGCGCCTCAGTAATGTCTTCCACAAAGGAAATAAGGTTTATTTTTATATGGTTTAGGTTAAAGGAAATAAGGAAATAAGGTAATTACATTTCTTACTTCACGCCACGACTTTATGTATGATGCATAAATATTAAATGAAAAAATGAAAATAAACTTAAAAATACTATTAGAAAAACGAACTGACTATAAATAGTCAAAAATAATAATCTCGTTTTATTAAAACGTGTTATAAAAATTAATAGTTACCGGAAATCGGGTAGTTTCTAGAGAGTTTTCAATTAAATTCGTGTCAGTGTCAAGTTCAGGCCACCAGAACATTACTATGATGTCGAAACTTCATAATAATATATGAAATGACAAATCCAATTATTAGTTATTGTTGTGCAGTGGTAGGCCAGTTGTTGTCGTCGCTTGGGAAACCGAGCGAAGCGAGTTCAAATCAAAAGGTGTATCATTTCTAATATTATCATTTGCAAATCATCAACTAGCATAGCGTGATCTTTATTAAATAATGCCTTTTATTTACACTAACCAACGTAATTTTGTATTAAACATAACGATAGTTTCGGCAACTGCAAAAGCAGTTTACCGAAATACGAACACGAAATAAGCTTCTTAACTTTTCAATTTTCCTCTGTAAAGTGAATAACTGTCTGCCTAAAGCCTGCTATAAACGTCTGTTCAGGAAAGAGTTTTAGTAAAGGGAATTTTGTTAGTATTCACAGTGGTGGGTCCAGTGGTGCAGCTTAATGTATCTTACAATTTTCAATATTGAGAAGAATATAATACGTACATTGTACATAATACGAGTATCTCTGTCAAAGTCTTTGTACAGTCTTATTATTTAAAAATGTTATTTAACATTTAAAACTATAAAAAATATGTATCTATTGCGAATAATGGGCAGTGGTGCTTACGGTGAAGAAAAACATCGTGAGGAAAGCTGAATGTCTAAGAAAACTTTGCAAGTTTTCGAAAAACCTGTGAAGTCCGGCAACCCGCACTGGGCCAGCGCGGTGGACTGGCTTGATTTGTTATCATTCGATCGTATTGAAGGGAGACTTGTGCCCAGCAGTGGGACGTTATAAATGTCTGATTACATTAATGCGAATAGAAATTGAATGTAGTACGTTTTAAAATGACTTTAAAAAATGAATAAAAATAATATTTTCCAAATAGGTACCTATGGTAAAATATTGTAAAACTGGGACTTACAACCTTTGAAGTTTGCATGTATTATGTTTTTATTTCATGTTTTCATACATTCTGTGCATCTAAAGTTATTGCAAAAGTTATATAGGGTCCCTAGTAAAAGTGAAATATCAAACTCGCTTATACAAACACAATTTGAATTTTGCTCGAACTACAAAATACACTTTAGTGTACTGTAACGGAACGCTCGTCAGCGTATCCTTGTTTTGTTGTTAAGATTATACCAACAGAATATCGGCGCAGTCGTTATATTCTTTCATACAAATATTGCACATTTTTGATATCAATGATTATGTAGAGTCTATGTAAGCCATTGTAAAGCCTTTCAACCAAAATTATATACACAAGTGGCATTTAAAAAGTACAATTTTTTAATTATTTTTTGAAACTAAGCATTCGGTTAGTTAGGAAGTTTGTTCAACGTGTCATTTCTAACCCATATATTTAATACATTAATATTTAAAAGTATTATCGTCGAAACTGGTTTAGAAATGTATGTTTTCATCAGGAATAGATATTTATCCCTGATATTTATATCTATATAAATATAAAAAATATTTATAAGTACTTAGCAAATACCAACTCAAGCATATGTTATAGATTGCTTTTTATATTCAGATATTCATAATACGTACATAATACAAACATGAAATAAGCTTAGCAGTGACTTTTTATGATATTTTTGCAAAATGTTCTCAAAAAGACTTCATACCGAGTACAAATTTTAAACTAAGCAGCTTTTACTGCAGTGAACGATTAAATTCGTAATGCGAAAATAAATTTTACAAGAGAAATATAAATAATAAATGAACTACTAAAATACTGAGAACTAGATATTAGAAAACAAGCGACTTTTATCTACGACGTTATTCAAATAAATTTTAAAATATTTTTTCTCTTGATTTTGATTTTCTTTCAGGGCTCTGCTTGTAGTGCTGCTGTGCCAGCGGGTTCGAGTCCCATTGGGGCATACATTGATGTGACGAGAGTGAATGTTTTTTTATTAACCTATTAAGTAAGTACGTTCTTACTTTGAATCTGTAAGCCGATACAAAGTAAAACAAACCTATTTCGATATATTAAATACATCAATGTTTGTTATTTAACAATAATAATCAGAGATACCTTGTCATATTTTGAAGGTTTTCACAATAATCCGAAATACTGTATTTTAGTGTTTTCAAAACTAAATTTCTAACAACTAATTTTAGTTTATTTCAGTGCTATGAAAGTTAGTAAACAAATAAATTCTCATAGCAGCAGTTGTAAAATTTACAACGAACTCTTTATTTACGGAATGAGTCAGGTAGTTTAAAAAAAATGACACTTTTTCCGTAGTTACGTTTAGATTTTCCATAAGCAGCACAGTTTCTTCATCCTTTAGGGCTCAGTAATAGGGTATTTAAATTGTTGTATTTTTTTTTAAGTTTTACGCGTCATTTTAATTAATAAATTATCTGAGGAGAGATGACGTAGAATAAAAAATCGAAAGATAGACTTATTTGAAATTATTTAAAGTATTCTAATATAACTATTAGTAGTAAATAAAAAAAAAGAATCGAAAATATTTAAATTTTCAAAGTAGTCCAAACATGCTGAGACTTAAAGTAAAATATTTGTGTTGCAGCACTTTGATCGTATTGAACGTTTAAGGTAAAATGATCGGATGAATGCGAGTCTCACTTATGCAACAATAGTTTTGTAGCATCTATTGAAGTAAAAATAAAAGAGAAGAATAAAAATAGTGAAGCAGATAATTTCTAAGATATTTGTCCATTTATGATATATTCATTTGAATGGCCGAATTTGTATTTGAATTTGTACTGATAAAATAAAACTAATAAAATTCTTTACTCTTTCTTACGACCTTTGCACAATTTATTGATAATAAAAAACATAAAACTATACTAACTATACTGACTATACTAACTATACTGAAGTAGTAGATGCGCCCGCTAAGTGAAGTGACTATTTGATCTCGTACCTCTGATATTTTTATGAGTGAATCATTTCCAACATGTTACCATATATTTTCAGTGAAGGAAAACATCGTGAGGAAACATAGGTACTTGTCTGCGAGCACCTAGCAATTTTTGAATGAAGTCCACCAACCTTACACCAACCTTACACTTAATTATAATCTAATCTTCCTATATTTAAAAATGTATTAAAAAACAATGTATAAGAAGTATACTTTAATAGATCTAAATCTAAAAGTACAAACGTAACTATTTCCTGACTTAAATATAATTAACGGTTCATATAAAATAAGTACTCAATCAGGGCTTGAGAGTCATTGTAACTAACTTGTTTTATATGTAAATGTTTGTGCTAGTTATATTATGCAAAGCAGAGGCTTAACATACTATATACAATATATGTTGAGAACTACATTTATGGTACAATTTATTACAACATAACATTATAACGTCAACTAGCTTATCATCAAATTAAATGCTTGTATGTCCAAATGACTCTAATATTAGTAATAGTGAGATAAATACAACAAGTGTTGGCCTAGAAGTCGAAATTGGGCCATAATTTTTTTTGTTATCGATAATATTAACTCTTATCAGAAAAGATAATAACCTATCTCTGTAAATACAAAAAAAACAATTATTTCCAAAATATGCTTATCAAAACATTATAACCAATATCTGTTGAAGGAAGGTCCTACCCCACAGAACGCCATTATTTAAAATATATAGATTATTATATCATAAAGCTTAATTGTATATTATCTTTTTGTCTTAATCTAAAGTAGCAAAACAGTACAATTTTAATTTGCTAAATACATCGTTATTCACACTTTTTTATGTTTTAGCTACTCAGCTTAGTTTACTGCAGTAAATTGCAGGTGATTTTAACTACAGATTGGAAGCTAAATTTCCCTTAAATCCTACGCTATTTTGTTCCCAATTCCCCCACCATGTGACCTAATTAGCGTTCCGAGTGACACGGACCCTGTTGATAGAAACACTTGACTCTATTTTGTGTTAAACAGCATCTAGAGCAAAAGTTACTACGAATATACTGTGTTCAAACAAATTTTAATTATAATTGTTAAAAAAATATTTTTACTTTTAATATATACTGTTTTCTATATATTATTGGACAAAAACAAAATAATTAATAAGACTCAAGAACTATATATACACAAACTGTATTACTTAAGTAACTTGATCCAATTACTTTTGTGTACATTACTCTAAATTAAAGACATGTACAGTATTTTATAACTAAGTGTACATTTTTTTAGTTTAAATATTTAAAGGCAAATTTGATGCATACAATTCACTTAAATGATATCTAATAATAAAAAAAATTTAATGTAACACTAGACGAATTACGACAAATATGTGAAGACAACTAAAATCTACTTCAAATAGGATACAGTATTCAGCCCTTTTCAACGTCCTACTGCTGGGCACGGGCCTCCCTTTAATTTGAGTGGGATCAGGATATAGTCCACCGCGATTGCCAAGTGCGGGTTGGCGAACTTCAGATGTCTTTCAAAAACTCAAATCAATTCATATATAGTTTCATTTGAAATATTCAAATAAATGTAACCAAGTATTATTAATGATACCGATACCGATATTGAGGGAGTTGTGAAAAAATATGTAATCCGCCATTTAGTGGCGGCGGCCATCTTGGACCGATTTTCATCAAACATAGCTAAGAACACTACTGAATCAAATTCAGTTCATCCGTTCGGGCGCTACGATGCCACAGACAGACATACACACACACAAAGTCACGTCACACTTATAACACCTCGTTGTTTTTGCGTCGGGTGTTAAATAAAAAAATTAAAATAAAAATTACAGCATTCATATCACCTGAAAAATTTATTATAAAACGTATACATACCAATTAATTTCATGAACGTAAAATTTTCTTCATTCCAACGTCGTTTTGAACTCTGACGTTGTGACCTAATTAGCAGTCCGCTTGTGACATGACCCTTGTTCAACATAACACTTGACTTTCTTTTGTGTCAATCACTAAGGTAGTTTCTATGTATGTATTTATTAAAAAAAAGATAAAAATTAATATTTATAATACTTTAATTAACTTTTTGAAACCCATCAAATATAGAGCTACTTAATACATACTATAACGGTCTTAATTCTTGACTAACACGATTGTTTTTGTATTTTTAAATGATCACACATTCTGTGTTTTTTTTATAATTCAATGCAACCGAACACAATTTTTCCAAAACTCCTAAAAACCATAGCAAAAATGTAAGTTAGGTCTTCACATGAGTTTAAATGAGTAATCAATATTTTTAAAAATTTAATTTTAAAACTTTATGTATATTATATTACATAATATGTTAACCATAATCATTACAACTAAAATATATAAAAGATACCTGCCTCGGTGGTGTAGCGGCTACCATGATAAAAATTGAAAAGAAAAAGGTATGTAAGAAAAGTTTCAAAGCCTTTTTTTCTACAAACTTGCTCGAAAGAAGCGTGTACGTCGTGTGCTAATATTACAACAAAATATGTATACATTTTCAAAACATTCACACTAATACCACTTAGTCGTAATGCACAATTTAATTAATTCCCCCATCTAAAGTAGCAATTCTGTATACCCCTCACAAATCTCCGTAGACGATTGACGGAAGACGTGGAAAATATTAAATTTCGCTTTACCTGTTACTTGTATTGTAAAAAATCCTAATTTATTGAGGCATTATTAAGAGTTGTTTCTAAGGAAAAGATTTTCAATTTTATTACTTTTATGTAGATATTTTGTTTCACCTCTCGTAGGAATAAAGTCAATGTGATTGGGGTTCGGTTTTGAAGAGAAATTTTATTAAGTTTTTTTTTAATCATATGTTATTACTCATTATTCAAGATAATTTACATAGTAACTCACGGTGGCCTCTATAGTACTATCATTTTTGGAGCCCGTGGAAATACTACTCGTTACAACCTCTAAGAATCCAGGCACAGGCGGCTTTAAGCTCTCCGAAGAACAGAAGTAAACAGTCACTAAATTTGCAACTGTTGCTGTTACTACGGATAACGGATTATTGATAGAAAAATCCAACAACTAGTAAGATGGCACGACTCGGGACTTGAACCCAGGATCTTTGAATTTACCACCGTATTTGCTATTTTACAATGCCAACAACATACCAATTAAAGACAAAGGAAAGTACTGTACATTAATATATTATATATAATGTATTTTTTAATTAGATATACAACAAGTTTATTATCATCATGTTCGTACTATAGAGATTAGAGAGCTTTATCTAATAATACGTGTAATGGATTCTCGCCGCAATGCACTATGCGAGCTCATTTATCTAAAACTATATACTTTACAAAACACTTATTTATTCAGGTCCAGCGGAATACGTTACTACTTTTATTGCTTTGAAATTTCTAATTTTCAGGAAATTCAGGAAAAGGAAATGTTTCATGGAAAGTTTAATACCATAAATTACTATAACTTATTAAGTTTTATGTTGTTTTATACTTTTTTGACACAATATTGGACAAGCCTGAAATTACCCAAAAGATTTTTTTATCAGAACATATAAATAAAATTGAAGTGCAGTCTGATTTTGATTTCAAATAAACAGCGTTTCATTTAATGCGTATGAAAGTATATACGGTATTAACATTAAAAAATCAATTTTTAAAATTTTTGGCTGTTTACACTTTGTTCCGGGTAATCTCGGAAATGACTCGACCGATCTGATGGTCCTTTCATTAGCAGATAGCTTATGTTATAAGGAGTAACTTAGGCTGATTTTTTTTTGCAAAAAATTATAAAAACCGTTTAATTTATTTTAACTTACGCCCGAAGCGATAGATATACGAAATTTTCTATTTTTAATTGTACCACTGTTTAACTCAAATCTTGTCGTCGTAGTCATCTTACTCGGATATAGAAATCGTTAGGATCATTAGTGGACAATGGACATAATATACTCTAATATGCATAATATATAATATAATGTTTACAAATGAAGAAAGAAATTAAGGCTCAGTTAACGTTATTGCAAAATTGCATATTAAAGCCCATTAAAGTGTTTGCTTACTAATGTCTCTTATAAGATTTAGTTATGAATTTCAAGACGTGTATAAGCATCTCATCTTCGCATGATATATGATGAATAAATGAATATTTGCTCTTAGATTTCGCGCAGTGTTTGTGGTAAGTTCGAGAAACAAACAACTCTACTTTAAGAAAAGTTTTAAAGCACTTATTTTGGTTATTTGTTAACACTTAATTTATAGCAAACTTTTTGTGAGTCGAATTGTGTAAGAAATAATGAAATGAAATAAATATTTCATTTTTTTTAATTTATTTTAGTTTTTGATATAACAAACACATCACGTAATTAAATTGTTGTTGTAAGTATGTTGTAAACTGATTACAATTATATGATAAAAGGATAGCTAAAAAAGGATATTACTCATACGTAAAGTAATAAATCAGAAGCGGCAAACCCCGAAACGGCTGGATGGAATTTGATGCAATGTTAGAGTTCGACAACTAATCAGGTGTAATGCATGTTCCACATATTTTTGGTAGTAAAATTTAAAGTTAGCATGCCTGCATATCTACATATTATATGTATAAATAAAACTAAACATTCGTATATTTGTCCCCTATACGTTCCTAAACCAATTTGATTGTGATAAAACTAATGGAATTTCAGCATTTAGTAGTAGTCTACTATAAAAGCCTTTGAATTTTAGGCTGCATCTGAGCGCAATAGCCGTAAGTTACATAACATAAGATAACTTTTACTTTAAATATAAGGAAAAACAACACCCCAGACCAATGAACATACTAATAAACTTTGTAAGGTATTAGAGTCAATGGCTTCCTTACCAATTGCTCTGTAAATGCAACCGTAGTAGTAAATTCAGCTCTGCGTGCTAACCGGCTATCCTCCACCACTAGGATAGCCAATTAAGTTTAACATAAACAAATGGCTGACTCTCTTGCTTTCTTAACGTAGCATTATTTATATAGTTTAATGCATAGCAAATATATTTCTATTTTATAATCATTTCAATTTTATTTAATCTTGTTAATTAATTAATTGTTGTTAATTAATTCTTATTAATAAAATGTATCGATATACATTATATTAATTATTAGAATCGATAACTTTTTAGAATTTATCCTCAGAATTTATTACGATTACTTCTTGAGAAAAAACTTTAATATTTTTTCAATATTTAGGCTAAATGTTTGGTATATTATGATAAACACTGAAACGCATATTGCGATTTCACACTCTAATAATTGTATATGAACATATTACAAGCAATGTCGATGTAAAAACACAGAGATGTTATATGAATTCACTCTTATAATGTTAAAACCCATTAAAATGTTGTTAATAAAATGCAATTTATAGAACAATTTAAGCAAAATACATGATTTAAAATGAAATTGTAAGAAATACGAGTATGATTTATTTAAAAAAAATATAGATTATTATGTACAGAAAACTTTTGACAGGAACCATTTTCAATTCAATTCAATTCTTTGGTTTGTTGGCTTCAATGCGTGCCAGTTGAGCACAAATTATTTCGCCAATGTCACGTTGAATGGAGGAGTCACGTTCGAGATTGGCCAGTGAAATTAAGATATTCCACAAAAAGACTGGATTCACAGTATTAAAAAGTAGGGTTTTATTTTTACAATATTACCTCCACCTAAAAACATATAAACGGCACAAGGGTTAATTAATTTATACAAAAAAAAAAACACAAACATGTTAGAGAACTACTACAACTACTTCACTACTTACTACCATCAAAGCTTAATTTTATTATATTTAACATATTTACATAAAAATGTACAAAGGGGACTAAACACAAACATCAACAAACATTGAACATTAAGGGGACGGGGGACCTTGAAAGGAAGAGCATCATAAAGGGGACGAAGGAGTTTGGGGCAATTGAAGAGGATGTGGGAAGCTGAGCCTTCATCCAGACCACACTCGCATAATGAGTGGTCCCTTACCCTGACCTTAGCCAGATGAACAGTACTTGCGTGTCCAAAGCGAAGGCGACTAATAGAAGTAATAACCCACCGTTCAGTATGTTTCTGATGAAAAAACCAAGGACGCTTAGGAATCTCCGCCTGGAGAGAAGCATAATGCTTTCCCTTAAAAGATTTTGATGAATTCCAGTAGCTGAACCATGAGTTGTCTAGATGAGTTTTAGCAAGTGATAATACATCTTGAGCAGAATTACTAAAGTGTTCAAGAGAGCCACACTGAGTAGCCACTTTAGCGCAAGAGTCAGCAGACTCATTACCAATAATACCAGAATGACCTGGGATCCAAACTAATTGAACATTAAGATGCTTATTGAGGCATGAGAGTAAAGCTTCGCGGATCTTTAATATAATGGAATACCTTGTTTTGCTACGAAATGGGTTTTCTTTAATAGCCAGTAAACAACTTAAGGAGTCACTAAAAATGACCGCCTGGTTTATGTTATGAGAGTGAACGAACAAGATTGCTTCCAATATGGCTACAGCCTCGCCTGTGAATACCGACGATTGAGGAGGGCATTTGAATTGCAGACTTATATTAAATTTAGGAATCCAGCACGCTGAACCAACACAGCCATCTTTAGACAACTTAGAGGCGTCTGTATATATGTGGACGTGGTTCGACCAATTTTGATGTAAAAGAGCTTTAAACCTCGTGTTGGTATCAGCAGCACCCTTTACTAGACCAATATCTGTTGTTATAGAAGGGGAATAAGCCAAGGCAGGATAGGGGGTAGAGAAGAGTGGATTGGAGTTAAAAGAATTGATAGGATTAGGAAGGTTGGTAAATCTACGGAAACTATTCAAAAGGTAGGAAGTAGGTCCACGTGGAGTGTTAATTTCAGATAATTCAGTTAAGCGGGGCCACAAAGGGTGGGATGAAAGCTGTAATGTTTTGCAGACAAAACGATCAGAAAGGAACTGGCGGCGAATAGGAAATGGAGCATCCACACATTCTACCTGAAGTGCATTGGTTGGAGTAGATCTCATTGCACCAATTACGATTCTGAGACATTTGTATTGTAATCTATTCAGCTTATCTGAGGCTGCCTTATTAAAGGGGTCTAAGATAAAGAGTCCATAATCAATATGGCTCCGGATTAAAGCGTTATACAGCAGTTTTTGATTATATGGGTGTGCACCCCACCACACACCCGAAAGTGCTCTTAAGACGTTAACACCTTTCTCACATTTATCCCTAATATACTCCGAATGAGAAACTCCGTTCAGTCTGTTATCGAGAATAATACCTAAAAACTTAACTTTATCAACCATCCTAATAGGATGATCTTCCATGCAAAAACTAAAATTTGGGATACTTCTTTTTCTTGTGAAAACTACTGTACGGCATTTATCCACAGATAGGGATAAACCATGATTAGAGAGCCATTGGTCTAGGTAGTGCAAAGCAGAGTTTAAACGAAACTGTATGTCCTCTATTGATTTTGAGCTAAAATAGAGGACAATGTCATCAGCATACTGTAAAATATTGCAAAAACTGTTGACAGACCGAGCCTTGTGGAAGTCCTTTCCAAACCCGCCTAGGAGGAATACCTAGCAACCTGTGTCTAACAGATATGGTTCTACCGGTCAGCAGATTACATATAAAATGAGTCAACCTCGCAGGGATACTCAGCTGGAGCATTTTTTGCCTGAGTACCGGAAGAAGAACATTATCATATGCAGAAGCAACATCCAGGAAGACACCAACCAAGAACTCCCCCTTGGCGAAGGCTAGTCGAATGTCTGTCGCAAAAATACTAAGGCTATCTATAGTGCTCAGGCCCTTTCTGAAGCCAAATTGAGAAATGAGTAAGGAATGCCATCTTCTCCTGGGCATGAATCTTTTAAACCCGTTAAGACATTATTGAGTTCATCAAAGGAGAAAGACGCATCTAATTCACAGGAAGCAGGTATTGGCAGGAAATTAAGAAAGGAATCATAATTGGGCACAAAAGGAGGAGCTAATTTGTCTGCAAAATCATTAAGCCATTCGGACGGATTATTGGAATTTAGCTGGGAATTATCAAGAGATCTGCGAAATCTTTTGACATTTCTCCAAACTAAAGAGGATGGGCAGCGAGGATTTAAAGATTCACAAAAGGTAATCCAACCAGACTTTTTCTTTTTTGAAACTAGTCTCCTAAACTTTGCATCATTTCGTTGAAAAGTAATAAAATTCTCCTCTGTCATAGATGCCTTGTATGACATTTCAGCACAGTATCTGCGGTTAGCTGCATCAGTGCATTCCTGATCCCACCATGGATTGGAAGGCAACTGATTCTGTGAGGAGGATTTTCTGGGAATGTTCAGGTCCGCGGAAAATAAAATGGCTGTAAAAAAGTGGTTGTAACAAAACACAATATTCTCACTATTAACAATCTCTGGAAGTGTTTCAATCATGCGATCAACCGAACGAGCATAGTCTTCCCAGTTCGCTTTCTTAAGGTTATGTGATAGTAGGGGTTTGGAATTTGGAAGGGGAATAATTTTGTTATAGATAGCTATGAGGATGGGAAAGTGATCACTACCATGGGTAGATGTAAGAGTGGTCCATGAAAGTTGAGAAGCAAGAGGAGGAGAGGATATGGATAAGTCCACAGCTGTCTTGGGGTTCTGATTCGGAAGAACTCTTCTGGTCGGAGAACCATCATTTAAAATGCACATGTTTAGGTCGTCAAACATGTCAACCAACAAAGGAGAAACCCCATCACAATGATAGCAACCCCACATGGTATGATGAGTGTTAAAGTCTCCCATTATCAGACATGGACTTGGGAGGGCAGCTAGGATAGAATGTAGCTCAGGAATAAGGGCAGAGGATGGGTGGGGAATATAAAGAGATAGGAATGAAATATCAAAGGCTCTCACAGCAACAGCATTAATGTGCTGGCTATGAGGGGGAAGGGAAATAGAAGAAAAAGGAATAGAGTGCCGAATAAAGATGGCACTACCTGCAAACCCATCACTTCTGTCATCCCTCAAACAGGTGAAACCTGAAACTCGAAAGCGAGAACCAGGCAACAACCATGTCTCCGAGATGGCAATAATGACAGGCTTATACAGGTTAATAATGGAGAGTAATTCATGTTTTTTGTTTTTAATACTTTTACTGTTCCATTGGAGAAAGTGGAGAGGGGCCATTGTTAATTAACTTAAAAAGATGGGAAAGTTTTTGGGCAACGTTGGACGGTAGGGGGAGTTCATCACACATTGAGATAATACTAATTAAAGCTTCTGAAAGTATAAGTAAGAGGGATCTCTGGTCTGAAGGAGTATTAACATTATTGTTGAGAGCACAACCATTGGACAAGGAGGATGGACAATTGCCAGTAATGGCTTGATGGGCTTCTCTATCATATCCCTTACCCATTGGGGCCCTGGGACGAGATTGGCGGACAACAGTTTGGCGATATGATCTTGTCTGTGAAGGAGAGGGAACAGGTGAGTAGACTTGAGTACTGGAATATGCGGGAGGGGTAAACAATTCCTTAGCTACATCAGAGTAGGATATTTGGACAGGAGGAAAGCGAGCCGAGGCTTCCATATAGGACACATTATCTTGTGACATAACAATTTTTATGGCTTGCTGTCTAGAAAACTCAGGACAATCCTTATCTATGGCAAATTGTTTACCTGAGCAGTATAGACATGTTGAAGACTCTTTAGAGATATCACACGCATCCCCAGTATGTGGTTGGGCGCACCTGTAACATCTAGGCTTTGATCGGCACTGAGCTTTAATATGACCAAAACGACAACAGCTAAGGCATTGGATTGTAGGGAATTTATAGGTTTCTACAGGTAATGATGTGTGGTAGCAGAACACTTTTTCGGGTAGCATTTGTCCACGGAATGTGATGACAACAGATTGGGTTGGAACCCATGTTATTACACCCTCACTAACATTTTTTCTGTTTAGTCTACGCGCTTTCATTACTGCTCCACAGCCAGTAGGAAGCTCTAATGATTCTGCAAGTTCCTCCATTGACCAGTCAACTGGGACACCCTTAATGAGACCCATTCTAGTAATATTATATGTTGGTATTATTGCAACATATTTTGCCAATGCTAAAAAGGGGTTACTTATAAATTCATTTGCTGCCTGAGCTGAAGTGAACTGGACAGAGATTTTGTTGCGACCTACATTTTTTACCCCATCATGAACTATTGATTGAATTTTATTGTGATGCAAGAATTGGCCGAATTTGATAGCCCGTACAGTAGTTCCTGCTGCTGGGTCTGCAACTTCCCGAGAAACATGAACAATGAAAGGACCTTTGTCATCATTAGAATACGATTTAGGACCGTCTACCATACACGGGTGGACATAGACATTTTGGATAGAAGGAGTGGCTAAATTAGGATCAGTTATGGTTTTTTTATTTAAAGTAGAATCTACATTGCTATCACTTGGTCTTTTACGGTCACGGATACAAGGAATAGTCAGCAAATTTTGATGACCGCCACCAGGATCCGGCGGCTCCGGAGGAGGATCACCATCCATTGTAACGCCTTATATAGTTAACAATATACACTAAACACAAATCAACTACTTACCACCACCTATAATACACAAATACACACAAAACCAACTATTTTAATACTTTAAAAAACAATAATCCTTATAATAAAGGCCGAAAGATCTCACTACACGTGTGTCAACCACAACAAGCGAGAGCGAAGCCAGCAGATATGACAAATGTCCAGCGCACAGTCGTTTTTTAAACCAGAAATTTTCGTCTAAGTAGATTTCGCTGCCAAAAATTGTCGTGGTCATTTTACCGTTTCGAGAAGTTCATGTGCATTAAATTTGAGTAGGAACAAAGTTGGTAGGTGCAATTCAGCATTTTATTTTCAAACTCTCTTATAACTCCCATTTTCAGATTTAGCTACGTTGTTATAACAAGTGGACTGTAAAGAGACGATTTTAATTACTCGACACAAAGTATAACGACATAACGTACGTTAGATTTATATAGAAAAATACGCAAGTGTATTTATACTAAACTAATAATATTTGTAGTATTTTAATCGTTCTTCGTGATTCAATGATTGAGTGAAAAGACGATTTTATGTAGAATGTATTACTTCCTATAAAATTTAAATTCAGGGACTAGAGTCCCTGAATTTAAATTACCAGTCCAGAGATAAGAGCCCGTCATACAAAGATCACAATTTTAATTTTCGTCTAGGGTGAATGTCAATTTTACTATACAATTTTCATAAATTCTGATGTATATTTGTGTAAAAATCAATTCTTGTTCGTTTGTCTCGCTAAAACTTAAAAACGGCTGAACCGATTAAAATAATTTTTGTTGTGCTTCTATCAGGGGTGGTTAAAGCATAAAAAATGCTAAAACCAAACAGCTGAAAAATCTAAAAGTTCAGAAATGTTTATAAATAAAACGTACCTAGGACGAAAGAGAGAGTTGCTAGTTATTTATAAATACCGTAAAATTCAATGTGAACTAAATTTATTTTTATTGGATAAAGTATCTGAGAGATCAAGCTCCACTTGTCGTTTTTCGGAAGAAAAAAAATACGATTTACTTTTACATACTTAAGTAGATAAGCTTAAAAAGCAAAACCCTATATAATTTAAAAATTTTATCCAAATCATTAGAGCAGTTTCTGTGAAACACGATTATATTTAAATTTTAATATACACAAATATTGTTCATTTAATATTGTAACATTTAATCACTATATTCAAGATATAAAATGTATGTTAATATAATTGCAAAATTACATTAATTACTAAAAGTAGTAAACATTTTTCTCATAAGTATTTTTATAAATCCTTATTTAAAATGTTGCTTTGAGTTTTTGCTTATTTATTATTATAAAGTAAAAAACTCATCAAGAGTATTCCACTTTTCAAGTCTTTAAAATTAAAAATCTACAGTGGCCGCTCTGGCGGACATCCAGAATTCACTAATGGAATTTTGTCCGTCTGTGACCGAACTCTTCACGACCATTCACTAAAGAGCGCTTCAATCTAAAAATTATGCACCAATTTCATGAAAATATCCTTTACAAAGAAGCTCTTTTAACGCATATGTTATGGTGGAACACTGCCAGTACTTCGAGAGAAGACAATACTTACCAATCTTAAGCTAAGTTACAAATATAATTAGGTAGATTACATATCTTTTGTATGTATGTTTCTAAGTGTTAATCTTTGCAATGAAACAAAAATTAGCTTTAATTATTAAAATAAAAACTGTAGAAATAACAAAAATCGATATCATAAAATTTTAACGTTGACTCATTCCCATTTACGTATATAATATTAGTATTATATTATCTGTGGTATATATATTAGAGGTCAATCCTTCCAACTATTATAAAATGACGATTTTTTTTTATTAACAAAATCACGTTTGTAATCGTCAAAGACCTTTTATTTAAAGTAACTTTGAAAAATATTAATATTATATATAAGCAAACTATATAGTTTCTCCTGGATGCAGCTAATTATCTCATCATCATCATCATCCGAGCGTTTGTCCCGGTTGCTGCCGTGGCTTTCACCTTAGTTTAGTTAGTCCATTGGCACGCATGTCAGCCATTACGACGTCAAGCCAGCACTTCTTGGGCCTGCCCCTCTTTCGAGGTCCCGGCGGGGGTGCCATGGCTAGACATCTGTTACCCACGTAGCTTGCCGGTCTACGCGTTACGTGGCCGTACCAACGTAAGCGACATTCCTGCAATTTGTCTGCTATGTCACGGACATGAAGGCTACCACGGATGCGGGAATTATGCATGCGGTCTTTCCGCGTGACCCCACACATCCATCGCAGCATCTTCATCTCCGTGACGCGCAGTTCTTGCTTGTGTCGCTCAAGCACGGGCCACGCTTCGCTGCCATATAAAAGGACAGGTCTAACAGGACAGCTAATCATCTATCTTGTGTTACGAAAACTGGACGAACACTAAGTAGTGACACATTCAAGCGAATTCTTGGAAAATGTTCAATAAAACATTTCTTTTGAAAGATTTTGATTAAGAAGAATATTATATTCACATACATTTTTCTTGTTTGGACCAAAGATTTATTTAATAATAATTAATAGTTATAAAATTTTTGACTAATTTTTTTAAATAATAACTAATTTCTGTCATAAAATGTTGTGTATTTTATGTTCCCTCGTGTTGTAATTTACAAAACTGCAGATTCAAGCGATTTATAAGAAGGAAGAATTACTTTTATGAAGGGCGTTGGAAAAATGTTGTTTGGTCACTGGAAATCTCGCGATAAAGCTTGCAAATTTCGCAACAAAACCAAACAGTGTTAAGTATATTTGTATATGCATAGTCGCATCCCTCATTCTCAGACTTGGGGACGGCATATTGCATAAGACCCTAATTTTCTCAAGCAAAGCTATTCATGTATGGGATAAAGGCCGGGGTAGTATGGCAATTACCACAAAGGGCCTCGAGGGATTAATGGCGTGTTGATGTACTGTCTTTCATTATATTAACAAAATTTAGACACGGAACTTCAATTAAGACTTTAGCGATCTTATTGTTTGTACTATTTTGGATCAAAATTTTGAGAAATCCACTCTTAGATAAACTTCAGTTAGCTCACAACTTAAACTGACGGACAAATTAAAAAAATATATCAGTTTTTCAATTAATTTCATGTGCATTTATTGAAAAGTTACCTTGACATTACAAACAAACTCTTAAATATTGTTTATCTATATAGAATTACGATTAAAACGCAACGAAATAAAATAAACAATTATAGAACAAGAATTTTATGCTATAAAGAAAGCCTTACAAGCCCTAAAATTTAAGAGACATTTCGCAGAGAACATTACAACCGTTCAAGCTGCTAAATGGCAGAAACAATGACCATACGAAGTTCATATAAATTCCAACGTAATCCTTTGAAAGTACTCGTGTACAAATATTTGTGTTTCATTTTGCGAGTTAACGATGTTTTAATCTCCGCACAGCCCATTATCGTTCGTTGATCGCAATACGAATTTGTACCGGGAAATTGAAGCGATGAAAATTGTGTGGAATCTATCATAGGTTATGGTACAAAAATACACACTTCACTACTAATAAACACCAATAGGATTATACGTTGTGAGCGATCGACTTAAGCCGATTTGTAAACTGTTACTAAGTATAAACGCTTAGAAAAATGGACGATTTTATTTTTACTGTTTATGTACTACTAGATATTTTTATATACATATTTTAAGTGTGTCTGTCCGTTTGTTGATTTATGAGCTTGTCCTTCTTTCCACTAGTAACGAATCGTTTATATACAATTTTTACATAAATATTAAATAAATATGGTCTCCAAAGAGTATATTCATTAGCCTGTTGTATAAAAGACACGGTTGAGATAAAAGAAACCGACACTTAACGAAGAAGACACCGACACTTGTTTAGAAACGGTGACCGCATTAACAAAGGTCTGACTAATCCTGTAATGTCTAAAAGGCTTCTAAATATCTAAAAGTATATGGATGCCATTTTCAAAATAAATGTTTGTATTTTCCATACATATTTACCTCACTACGTACGTGAGGTTTGTAAATTGTACCTTTATGTACAATATTATAAAGAAACAAAAAGAATATGATCTAAAAAATCTAAATAAAATAAATTAGTTATATTATAGTTAGAAATTTAAGTAAATTATTATGTCCTAAATCTAATCCAAATCATGTTTTTAAATTACCAAATTCGATATAGGTATAAGGTAATATGTATCCACGGCTTGTGCAAACTAGTCGAAACGTCGGAAATAAGGTGGGAGGTAAATAAGGGAGAATCTCCATACTAAAGAACGTCTAAATGGTTCATTAAGTGACTCTAAGTGCGGCGGTTATCCACTAAAAATACACGCTGAGTCCCGTATGGCCACATAGACATAATCATGAAACTCGAAAATTAAAAAAAAGCATTGTTATTGGAAATGAGTATACGAATTATATCCATAATAGTAATTCACTTAGCACAACCAAGAAAACTAAAAAAATATATCTTTATAAAATAGCGTGAGATATTATTAAGAAAAGAAAAATTACAGCACCTAACAAGACATTAGAGCTTCAAATTACATAAATAAACATAAAACCTACCCATATAAAACGTGACCTTTCTTAATCAGGCCGTATAATTCGAGGCAGTGTTTCCTTCCCATTCGATGCAAAAACAGTTTCCACTGGTATTCTATGGGGCAAGCGTGGCATAATAAAGACTGTTATCATGATTTCAATAAATTGTTCCTTTAACCCTCTTTTAGTGTTATCAGTACGACTGCAATAGTTAGGATAATCAAAATTAATTGAATTAGTTATAGTTTGAGGTTCTTATTTTCAAACTTTGTATATCACTTTACCTATGAATAATAAATATTTTTAACTAAATGATAAAGTAGGCATTTAATATTTATTAATGCAACTGCAGGTTGCCAACTGCATATTTTTGACAGTACAACAACTATATAAGTATTCTATTATTTATAGATGATACATGGAGGTTAGAGACCAGGAGGACCATTGCCCTAGAATGTAGTGTCACAGAAATATTGTCAAACTACGGAGGCGCTGCGATCGCTATGTTGTCTCAATGCCTAACTTCACGTTGTCACAATAGTGACAATACTCATAAACAGCTAACTTCACAAATACTACTTACCGACAACAGCGCGTTGTAAATTCTACAAATTTTCAGGGACAGGCGGGTAATGCTTTAGTATGAAGCGATGGTCCTCCTGGTCTCTAATCTCCATGAGATGATAAATCAAATCTCCTATTAATGGCTTGCCAGTTTCGCACACATTAATTTGCCAATGCCAATAAGAAAAAATGACGACAAAGAGTTCAAGCTCTTGTCAGAGCAGGCAAACTGCCTAGAGGTCAGTAAAATTAAAATTAAACGAACACACATATTTATTTATTTTTTAACGTCCCACTATTGGGTGCGGACTACCCTTCAATACCTTCGAAAAACATGTAATAGTCCGCCAACCCGCGTGATCAGCGTGGTGAACTATGGTCTTATCTCCCTGATATTGAAGGGAAGTCGGTGCCCAGCAGTGGGATGTTAAAAAAGTGCTAAATTCAATATGTGTGCATATATTCGTACAAACATAATATAATATGTATTGAGCGGTCATATTAATTTTACTTAATTCTAACCTAGTAAATATTACTCAAAGATTAATTATTTATCTCATCCGAGAATTTCTCTTCGAAACAACTTAACTAGTTTCTACTTAAATTAGCTTTAAATATTCTCTTTAACTATCGAGACGCATAAAATGTTAGTAATAATTTGAAGCTTTAAAGGATAGAGTAGAAAATGAAATATAAAAAATAAGGATGTTGGATAACTTCTTACTAAGCAGGAAAATTGGTACTCTCTTGTGAGTTGTGGGTGATTTTTTATTGCCATCATATCTATACTAATTTTATAAAGAGACGAAGTTCGTTTGTTTGTTCGTTTGTTTGTTTGAACGCGCTTATCTCAGGACTACAATTCCGATTTAAAATATAATTTTTGCATTTGATAGCTAGTTTATTGAAGAATTATTACAATATAAAAATTATAATATATAGATTACATGTATCTCATACTGACCAATATAATTTTATAATAATGTAATAGTAATTTTATTCATACGAGCAGTAACTGTTTTATTTAAACGATATTATTTTTATCCTATGAGAAACTTTTATCGGATGATTAAACATCAGTCTTTAGCCTCACGTCTTTAACTCCGGGTGGCATTATAAATCGTTTACACTTGCCTTCTTTCCATCTGTGGGGCCGGATATCCGGATAATGATATACAGTGGTAAAACGAGAGAGCTGATTCTATATAATCTATATCTGTTCTATGGCACATAATATACTCTACGTAATATATTTAACCTCCTAACGGCTTAACGGTAATAAGGCTTTTTTTTAATTTGATTGTTTATTTTTCATAATTTGGGGGTATAAAAAAATATTTATATTTTATTTTTAACCTCCATTACGTCATATTACGGCTATTACGTCATAGTCTATTTTTGTCTATGCTTAGATAAGGAAAATGTGCAGACGACGATGTAGGCAAATGTTAGTTTTAAATATATTTCGCTTAGTAATCGGTCTATACGTTAAAAATAATATGTTTATTTAACGTCCGTTTTTATTACTTTTACTTGCTAACGAGCGTTCGTTAAGCTAAATTCTATAAAGAGCCCAGTTCTCTTACTATTATTACATCATTAAAATGGGTATTATTAGAAAGAAATTCAAGGTAGAAATATAATATTAACGTCAGTAATTTTAACGGGTTTGATTTAAAGTTTAACTTTATTTAAACGGTAGTCGTATTAAATAAGGTAAGTTTGTAGCAATACAAATTATTTTTTATTTAAGCCTAGGAGCCAGTTATTACAAACGAATTAAAAAAAAAAGAATTGCTTCAATTTACATTTCATAGCTGCATTTCACCTCTCTATTGTTAAAATGACTTATTTATTTTGAATTTTCAGTGAACATACTTTGCTATTCATGTAAATATTATTATGGAATACCTTAAGAAAATTGGATACGTGACCTACGGCATGATATAACGTTATCGAGTCATTTACGTTACAAAATAATCATATTCGTTTTCATCTAAGAATTCGTCACACTCATCTGAAAGAGCTTTAAAAATGATAATTTAATAACTACAAGAAGAAGAATTGTTACAAATAAACTTTAGTAAAAGCGTTCATTCATTAAGTTAGATTAAGCTCAATAAACAATTACACATGAGTTGTGACATATATACGTCAATTATGTCCGGTCCTGTTTTTATGACGGAAGGCTTTTACGCTTAATTGAAAACAACTCATGGTTTATTCAGAACACGAAAGCTATCATGACCAGCTTAACGAGATCTCGCTGATATCTCTGCTCCGAAGCAAATTAAAAGCAGTTAGATTTAATCGGGGACGTCGCATAGTTCAAGTTAAACTTGCTATATTCCTACTTGTGGGTGTTGTTTATTTTTACAGTATTTTGATTTATTGTTCTATCTGAATAATTTAAATAAATAAAATTTTACGATTAATAATTTAAATACTTAATAATAACAATGTATTTAGCCCTTTTTAAATTCCCACTGCTGGGCACGGGCCTCCCTTCAATAAGAGCGGAATCAAGCCATATGCCTTTCTCGAACTGGCTAGGTTCTCTCAGATATGTAGGTTTCCTTACAACGTTTACCTTAACCGTAAGACAAGTGGTAATCATGTTAGAAATGATTCTCACATATTAGACATGCAAGACACGGATTTTGGAACACTTTCTCGGTTATCCAAACGCGCGCATTACCACTGGGCCACCACTATAACTATATACAAATATTGAATACAATAAAATATGTTTTTCTTTACAATTAATGTAACCAAAGACGACTAGATCTAGATAAATCTAAATAAATCTGAATTCAAGCTCTTATAACTTGATATGACAAAGAGTCGCATGCTTTTGCCCTTTCCATCTGCTTTAAACTTCAAATGTCTCTCTATACTTGAAATGTCACTATTGACACTTACAATTCAACATTGTTAGTTCCATATTGGTTCTCAAAGGCTCTACTGTGTGTAAAACTCGTATGTGTTTAAATTTTTGCATAAATGTTTCTATCGACAAATAGTTTAATACATTTTATAGATTTTCGCGAATATTTGACATAACTAAAACATTTAGGAACCAAAAATCAAAATAAATCTGCAAAAAACGAAAAGATTGTGTCGTGACATAGTATTTATATTATTAGTTTTGTTTTAATGATTATATATTTTAAGAAATTAAAATCTAAAAACAACTTATTTTAGCTGTAACTTCTATATAATATGATAAATACTTATTTAGAATTTCTGCCGAAAATGATAAGTCAATAAATTGCTTATATAACTTCAATAGTGTTATCAATTACGTATAAACCAAACTACAGCTAATCTCCAATTCCGTTTAAACATACCATATCAGTACCAGCAAAACAGTAATTTAGCTTTGAAACTGTTCAAACTGAGTACAATTGCCTCAAGTTGTAAAGCTACAGTCGATCATGGAGTAGTTCCATCCCAAAATCAACGTTTAGGCGATCGGAAATACACGTTTATTTACTAAGTTCTTAGAAACGTTTAATTTTTGCATTATTGACGGAAATTATTTGTTGCCAATTTATTTCATTCCGAGTGGTAAGTCAATTCTAAGCAATAGAAAAAATATATATTTGTGTATAAAAATATAATATAAATAAAAAAACATATTTTGAGCAGATCGAAATCAGAGCCATGATCAAAAACAAAGTTTAAGTTAATTATATGGTTGAGTTTCTTTGCTTAAATTTACATAATAATCCTATATGCTTCTCTATAAATAGACCATAAGTACATGTATGTACGAATCTATAGTAACAGAAATAAGCATGTGCTGATAAATAAATAATACCTATATGTTAGTTAAAAATAATTGACAAATAATAATAGATAAATGATATTAGTTAGCTTGTTAAAATTGATTTAGGTTCAAGGCAATCTAAGATAAATTCATATCATATATCATTCATTCATAAATAAATAAAATAAATAAAATAAATCATAAAATGTCGGCTTATTCAGTTTTTAGTATTAGTTCGTATTTAATCTATACATATTATAATGAGTCGAGTCGAATCTGTACGTTGAATATGTTTTGGAAAATCTAATTGATATAGACATTAATATAATCGATAAAGAGGCCAAATCTATTATTTTTAGATTTTTTGTCTGTCTGTCTGTCTGTAACGGCATCACGAAAAAAGCACTAGACCGATTTGGATGAAATTTGGTATGATGCTAATTGGTTACCCGGGTCAATATATAGTTAGGATACTTTTTACTGCGGGAAAATAACTAATCTGTGAGGAAAATACAAAAAAGTTTAGAAATAAAACCACGCTTGCATTTACGTCTTTAGAACGTGGACGGACGGACGGACGACGTATTGCTAGTTAAAAATATTAAGAAAAAAAAACATGTTATTTCAGACATTGTACGGACTTAGCCTTTACAGATATCTATATCATCTAGTATCAGTGCCAATATACGAGTATAGGTACAAAGGTGCATTCGGATTGAATAAAAATTTATCGCTTTGTAACAAAAGAATGCTTAATCCAGTTCTGCCGGCTCTTGTTATTTCACTGTAACTCGCATGGGTTTCACACACAATGCTCTATTTTGCAATTGTACTCTTTGCTCTGTTAAGATTTTAATCAATAGGATTGACGTACCTATTTCCAGTTACCTTACTTAATAAATATATAATAAATAAAATATTTATTTATTTTTTACACCTATATGTATTTTTTAAGTTACAATATTATTTAAATAAACTAGATTAATATTATGCCTAATAACTAAGAACCCTCCGCTTTAAACAAATGTATTCATAACTAGCGACTCACCCTCGCTTCGCTCGGAATCGTCCCTAGGCTTAGTCAGCGAAGCCACGGGTTCCGCAAGTTAATGTAGATAAATCTTCTAAAATAAAAGCTCCTCCTTTTTTGAAGTTGATTAAAAAGTACATTAGCTATCTGCAAGTGAAATTTCCGACTAAATCGGTCCAGCCGTTTCAGATATTAGCCGGAACAAAGAGACAGACAGACAAAAATTTAAAAAAATGTTTTTTTGATGCTAGTAACGTATATATTATATACTTTCATATGCATTTAGTGAAAAGCCGTTAATTTGAAATTAAAAACAGACACTTCAATCTTATTAATACGTATAGATGTATAGACAATCATAATAATATCGGTAAAAAGGGACACAACAAAGAAGACTTATTGAAATTTGAAACAGTATATTCGCAAATTCTTGTTAAAGAATTGTTGGCCGCTAGAATTATTTTTTACCTGAACTTTTATTATTTTATTCAGGGTAGAAAAATGATACTGTAGTTAGAAAACATTTGTTAGAATCTATCTAATATAATAATAGCAGTAGTTTTGTTTGGTGTGTTTGGTTTTTATCATAATATAAATTAAAATACATAACACGCATGCGCTGAAACGAAAAAGGTCTTTTCCAAAAAAAACGTCAATCGCATCTGTTGCGAAGTTCATGAGACACGCACAAAAGTGATTTTTCGTCTTTACATTTCATTATATGTAGCAACAGATGTTTGTTACTGTGTCTGAATATTTCGTGTTTAAGGGCCGATAACCTTAAAGGTGTTAGCCAAAATAAATAAAAAAGTTTTAGTAAAATATGTAATTCCGAATATGCCAAGTTCTCAGGGCAATGACCTTACGATATCTTTCGCTAAAAATACTTAAAAGTTAAAAACAAAACTTATGTTTATACTTTACGAGTATTATGTTCGCGCCAAGAATGGAAGCCAAAATCTTTTTATATAGAACAACAATATTGTACGCAAACGATTATACAGGCTTGATACTTAAAATACTTATGTACTAAAAACAAAGAAAACTGAAAATTTTATTTTTTTTTTACTGTTGCTGCTCAGAGAGATCAATTACCTACTTATTTATTAGATGCTCGTACGATTAAAAAGTATATATTGTTACTCTAATACACTAAGTCCAGTGTCAGACATACGAAGTCCTTTGTCCTGATCCCCTGTTGCGAATACCGTAGGGTAGTCGCGAAATAAGTGTTTAAATATTATTTGTCATTTAAGCGTGAGGGTAGAACGATGACAGTTAAATAGAATAGATTGAGATTTGAAACAGACGTGTTCGAAACGCGACCGTGGCAGGTCAGGTGCGAGCTCCTAAGGAAAGGTGTTCTGTGAGGTTGGAGGCCACTAGCGAGGGTACCAGACCCTCATAAATCAGTTTCTTTTCATTACCAGCAAATCATGTGTACTTACGTCCATCAGTTACATTATAATTGCGATACGTCATATTCGAGATATTCGTCTAATACCAACGAACTGGGTACCCGGCGCCCAGGGTATTTGGCGACATCCCCCTCGTATTGAAGGAAGGCCCACCCCCAACAGTGGGACGTTAAATAGGGCTCAATACACTTGCTGTCCTAAATAGCGAGTGTAAGCTAATGATTTCAATTTCCGAACCGTAAACGTGACACAGAATTTTAATTAAAATATAATATTTTCGAGTTAAATATTATTGCCTTGATAGTTCTCGATCCTGTTTGATGCATACGTTAATTAATTATTTCCATGTTTTATATAATTATGTGCGTATAGTAGTTCATGCGGAACGTAATGAGCTAATTTATCACCTCTGGGTCCGCCCGAGGCACTTTGATGTATAAATAAAACGCTTTAGGACAAAAACAGTAATTGATCTATGAGTTTCCATTTACCTATATGTGTATTAGAATTTTATAACTGTGGTTCTGATTGTTATGTAAGAAATCACACGTTCGTTTTCAGCGTGAGGTAAATCTTACATTAGGCTATAACAACTAACTTTATGTATCGTATAAAATAACAAATAATTATTAAATATTAATAATATTCATTGTATAGTTGTTGTATGCAGCGTGGGAATACTTAGGCATTTACGAATACTAATAACACTGGTTTGGTTAATTATATATTTATTTACTTTACATGAAAAGCTATCATTCTATAATAATTAAGGAAAAGACTATAAATAAAAGTAGGCGCCGTTTTGCCGTCCGAGTATCAATCTCTCTGTCTGTCAAGTCTTTTTGGCGCGCTTCTCACAATGACAGAAGCGTTCGGAAATATTTACGCTACACCACCCCCCTACGGAGAAGGAGAATCCGTACAAAAGAAAGGGAGTTCAGTGTTCACAGGTCGAAAGGCTTGGAGAAATGGACTCTACGGCCAGATCGGGTGGTATATTGTGGTATAGGTGGGAAAGAAGAAACAGGCGTATGTGCAGATGGCACAGGAGGGGAAGGCAGGGAGGGAGCAAAATTCGTTTGCGCAGGTTGAGGCACAGCAACACATGGTAATGGTGCCGGAACTGGAGAATTTGAAGTACTCGTATGCTCGACGAAAGCTGGCTTGAGTCTGTCGACACTTACCGTCGTCGGCTTGCCTTTGACCTCTATTGACATCGTCTTACCGTCCTTAGCTCTGGAAAGCACTTTATGAGGGCCGGAGTTGGGAGGCTGTAAAGAACGTCGAACAGTATCATCCCTAAGCATGACGTGTGATGCGGTGGCGAGCTCCTTGAAAATGAAGGGAGATAATTTTGAATGTTGAGAAGCCGGAGTGGGTCTCAAGCTGGACATGTGCTGTCGTAATTTGTAGACCAGGTCCGATGGGTCCTCAAAACCTGATTCTCCAGAAGATACTAATAGTTCCCCAGGGAGCGCCAAAGATTCTCCATAGAGCAGTTCCGCTGCAGTTGCCTTAATATCCTCTTTGTAAGCCGAGCGCATCCCAAGACCAAGAATAATGCACTCAGCCTAGAATTGCCGTGGCACATTAGAGCAGCCTTAAGCTGCCTGTGCATGCGCTCAACGAGCCCGTTGGCACAAGGATGATAGCTGGTAGTGCGAATACGCTTTGTCCCGCACAAGTCAGTGAGGCGTCTGAAAAGGTCAGACTCAAATTGTCGCCCCTGGTCAGTTGTTATGACAGCAGGGACCCCAAATCGGGCAATCCAACCAGCCACAAAGGTACTAACCACTTCCTCCGCGGTTATACCAGTCATTGGCCAAGCTTCGGGCCACCGACTAAATCGGTCAACTGCGGTGAGACAATATTGGAAGCCAGAACATGATGGCAATGGTCCAATAATGTCAATGTGGACATGTTTAAGCCGTGATGTGGGGCTGGAGATGTGTCCGGGTGAAGAATGTGTATGTCGAGTCACTTTGCTACGCTGACAAGCGACGCAAGTCTGGCACCAACGGCGGCAGTCTTTGGCCATGCCAGGCCAAACAAAACGGTCGGAGACTAGCCGTATGGTAGCTCGGGCGCCAGGGTGGCTCAAGTTGTGTAACTGGGCAAAAACTTTTTTTCGCAGTGGTTCCGGAACAAATGGTCGTGGTCGTCCAGTGGACATGTCACAGACCAAGGTAGTGAGTACCGGGGACAACGATGTTCTCTAGCTTCAGAGAAGAATTAGCATCATCACGATACTTCTTCAACTCGTCGTCAAGATGTTGGCACGAAGCAAGGGCAGAATGGTCAACCTTGAAACTAACAGCTTCGATGCGGGACATAGCGTCCGCTACCGTATTGTCGACTCCTTTTACATGGACGATGTCCGTCGTAAATTGTGCAATAAAAGAGAGTTGGTTCAGCTGTACCGGAGGAAGCTTTTCGCGTCGCTGCACAAATGCGTAAACCAACGGTTTATGGTCCGTATAAATGCGGACGTGTTGCGCAACGAGATAATAGCGGTAATGCTGAACACTCTCGTAAATTGCGAGAAGTTCTCTGTAGTACGCCGGCCATTGGGACTGTCGGGGCTTCAGCTTTTTGCTTAAGAAACCCAATGGTTCCCAAGCATCATCAACTTTCTGTTGAAGGCAGGCACCAACGTGAGAGCTAGATGCGTCGGTAAAAAGCCCTATTTCAGCATTTGGCCGTGGATGGGCCAGAAGAGTGGCAGACGATAAGCTTTCTTTACAGGCCTGAAAGCATTTTTCGAGCTCAGGTGTCCAGGAGACCGGGGTGGAACCTTTGCCTTGGGTGGCAACGATGGCTTCAACTAGCGGTGCTTGCGTTTCTGCAGCATTGCGCAAGAATCGGCGATAATAATTGACCATACCAAGAAAACGGCGGAGTCCCTGTACGGTCTTTGGGGGAGGGTAATAAAGCCTGAATACGCTCGGGTGGTGGACGTGTTCTGTTGGCAGAAATGCGATTGCCGAGGAAGGTCACCTCAGGGGCCCCAAAAACGCATTTGCCTGGGTTGATGACAATACCATAGTCTTCAAGTCGCTTGAAGAGCGTACGCTTCGCTACGCTTCAGCACGCTCAACATCTCGAGCGTGCTGAATGGCGTCGCAGGAGTACACCAAAATGTCATCAACGTACGCAAAGCAGAAGTCAAGGCCTTGAACCACTTCGTCAATAAAACGTTGAAACGTTTGGCCCGCATTGCGTAAACCAAACGTCATGTAATTGAACTCGTAAAGTCCGAACGGCGTGATGATGGCCGTCTTACAAATGTCATCAGGCGCGACAGAAATTTGCTGATAGGCCTTTACGAGATCAATTGTACTAAATATAGTACAACCAGAGATGTTGTGGCCAACGTCACCAATATGGCGGACCGGATAGCAGTCGGGGATGGTGCGAGAGTTTAATGCGCGATAGTCCCCACAGGGTCGCCAGGTGCCGTCACTTTTAGGGACCATATGTAGGGGAGAGGACCATGGACTTTTCGATGGCCTAGCTGTGCCGCACTGTACCATGTCATCAAAAACTTTTTTCGCTTCTTGAAGCTTTTGAGGCGCTAATCGCCTAGGACGACATGAAACAGGGGCGCCCTCAGTGGTCAAAATGTGGTGAACAGTTCTATGCTTTGGCTCCCGAATGAGTCCAGGCGGCTTGGTGATGGCCGGAAACTCCGCCAAAAGCGCGCTAAATTCGGAAGTCGGGGCGGAAACTACCTTGACGCTAGTCTGGTCTAAAAGTGCGACGGAGGCAACGCACGACAAACCGGTACTACTGTCAACCAGCCTTTTACCGGCACAATCTGGCAATAGCCGATAATGTGCCATAAAGTCCGAGCCAATAATGGCGGTGTTGACGTCGGCGACAATGAATTTCCACTGAAAGCAGCGACGCAGACCGAAGTTGAGAGACAATTGAATAAAACCAAAGGTGCGAATCTCACTACCATTGGCAGCTGCCAATGTGTAGTTGGACCGCTGCGGCTTATTTGCTACCCATTGGTAAGGATAGCAGGATAGGTCGGAGCCAGTGTCAATCAAAAATTGACGCTTAGAAACCTTTTCTGTAACAAAGAGTCGACGACTTTTTGGAAGGCAGTCTGTCGCCGTCGCTACAGACTGCCGTCTGAGTTTACCGAAGGAGATGGTGGGGTCCACGTACACGGCTTGACACACTTGGCTGCCTTGACCCCATACTTGCGATGGTAAAAGCATATTTTGAGCTTGGCCGGGGTCTGCGAACGATCTCGGTGGTTCGAGGAAACGCGGGACCTATCCCTGCTGCTATCAAATGCGAGGGCAGCAACTTGGCGTGAGAGATCATCTAAACGCCGCGTGATGTCATCAAGAGATGTAGGCGGCACCGTAGTACTTGCCGAAAAGACAGATGGTCCTGGAGCAGCTATAGCAGGCGAGACCTCCAATATTTTGTCAGCTAACTCAGCGACTTTAGCAAGGGGGAGCTCTGATTGAGCAGCCAAAATTGCCTGCAAATGCTGTGGAAGTCGACGCATCCAAAGTTGGCGGAGCAGATTTTCATCTGTGAAAGAGTTCCCAGCTAACGACCGAAGGTGCCGTAGAAACTGCGAAGGGCGGTGGTCACCCAACTCTTCATCGCTCACAAGCTCACGGACACGTTGCTCCTCGGATGTGGAAAGCCTACGAATAAGCTCCAATTTTAAGTGATCATATTTGTTCTCAGCCGGCGGTTGGAGAACAATATCCTCTATTTCGCCAATCACCCGGGCATCCAACTGAGCGACAACTTGGTTGTATTTTGTTTGGTCAGCAGTGATACCTGAAATGTTAAATTGTGCCTCCACCTGTGCAAACCATAATGCAGGCCGATCAGGCCAAAAAGGTGGAAGTTTAACAGCTACCCTATATAAAGAGGGGGATTCAGAGAAAGTGTGGGGTTCTGGGGGGTGTATGTCTTTCTTATGTGGTTCCATTATAAAACAAAATCAATAAATTAAAATGTAAAAGAAACCATGTACCAATATTAACAATATGCAAGTATGCAAAACAAAATTTGTGAAAAACAACAGTTAATACACACAATAAAATAAAGTAATAAGACAGAATACACAAAATAAAGAAATATGACAAAACATACCAACACAAGACATACAAAAGCAGAAATAAAATTGTTAAATTCAGCGGCCACACAATATGTTAAGTTAGCAAACCAAATAAAAGTAATTTTCTTTTTTTTTAAACATGCAATGCAAATTATTAAAATAAGGAAATGCCAGTAATCACAAAAGTGCATAAAAAAAATTCCCAATAATGTGTTATAAATCACAAAAGTAAGATATTAAAGTTAGGTATAAACTATAGGTCACAAAAATTAGGTAATAACTAAGAGACTATGCACTAAATTTACACACACAAACTATATTTTTTTATATATAATGAACTATAAGTATTAAAATAATTAATGCAGCAATCAAGGCTTGCAATATACAAGTTATTAAATTAATTTTTAAACCACAAGTCACCAAGAAGTTAGTTAGTTAGATTAAAAGAAATGTTAAAAAATGTATGTGTTACCACCAATCACCGAGCACAAAATGTTTATTTTTTGAAACTATTCATAGATGGAACAGGAATACATGCATGCACAGGTACTCAGGATGCTGTTGCGTGTTGCTTCAGGATGAGGAATGATGTGCTGGACCAGATGCAGGAAAAGTAAGCTGCTTGGCGAGGTGCAAGTGTTAGTATGAAGCTTGCCCAGTAAAAAAGCTTGTCCTTGGCGGTCAGAGCGCAGGTTGTCAGTGCATGATATGGATGTAGCCAATGTCGCGGTCGTGAGGTGCTGTATAGGTGATAATGTCACTATCGAAGTGTCGTAATAATCTCGAAGTTCGAAGGCGCAAAATTCACGACCACGGGAGGCGTCGAAGGAGAGACAATGTCCCTCTCGAATAGTCGATGACTCTGCCTCGATGATGGCACGTACTTTGCGGTGATTGGAGTAGTGTGATGGTCACATCACAAAAACTCGGAGACTCGTAGGTTGCATGCAGAGTCAGGGGTCACCATTATAGTTGTTGTATGCAGCGTGGGAATACTTAGGCATTTACGAATACTAATAACACTGGTTTGGTTAATTATATATTTATTTACTTTACATGAAAAGCTATCATTCTATAATAATTAAGGAAAAGACTATAAATAAAAGTAGGCGCCGTTTTGCCGTCCGAGTATCAATCTCTCTGTCTATCAAGTCTTTTTGGCGCGCTTCTCACAATGACAGAAGCGTTCGGAAATATTTACGCTACAATTGTGTAAGTCCCGTGACCATGATTGCTGTAAAGCATTCGAAACGTCGGGAAACAAAAATCAAAATAAATCCGCGACTAAATCCGAAAAGATAGTTTTATTTACAATCATTTTTTGTAAATAAGAAACACTTGAATAAATCCATATGGATGTTCTATTTTCATATATTCTAACAATTAATTGAGTCATTAAAGGTTAATTAAGATATTTTTTTAAATATAAAGCAATTACTTAAAGAGTTAAAGGAAACTTAATGTAAATTGAAATAGTTTTAATATTTTTTATTTGAGTTTGTAAGCAAAGGAATATGTTTAAAAATATTCCTATTTTTAAGCACAACCCCAAACATTTTAAGCTGCCCCTATTTATTCCGTGAACAGCGAGCTTTGCTGGCGGAAACATAGAAATGAAAAATTGCTCATTTAAATAACTATGCGCACATATTAAAATGTTGCTACAATATTCAGTTTAGAAATTATATGAAAAAAAAATATTACCTATTAGATTATTCTCATTGTCTAAATGACGAATAACTTATAATATATGGTATGCTACTGTCTCGCAATTATGTTTAAAAATCTTTTTGATCGACTTCAATTTCTCAACATTATGCTTTTAATTGGTAATGTTTACAGCACTTCCAAATAAATAAGTATTATAAAAAAATCTGATTTAAGGTTTTATGTTTCTAGAAATACTTAGCTTAAAAGTGTAAGTTGTTAATTATAATATTATCTAAGACTTACACACTATATTATAGTTACAAAATAATTGTAAATGTAATACATATGTACCTAGATTTATAACTTTATTTCGAATTTCAATCGAGGTTGACTCAATAGTAAAAGTAAAAACGGGGTTTTAACGATACCATTCGAGTAACAACGAATGTTCTATATAAATTGCATAATATGCATGTATCGCTTTTGTTTCCGTAGCTTTTGTAATTTACAAAAATGCTACGCACATCATTTGTATATGGTTTCAATAGCAAACCAATGTTAAATGCAAATAAATCCAACCAATATCATTAAAAGGAGTGCGTAGTTTTTTGTAGGCTTCTGTCAGTGGCTTAGCAATCAAATAATATTTTCATTTACATTGAATTCTCCCATACGAACTCTTTGTGATTGCTGGTGTAGTTATTTTAATAAATTAGTTAATATGTAGTTATTTTAATAAATATAGTATAATCAAGCAAATTGTAACTATTATGTATATGAAACCAAGTGAGATGAATCGCTTCCGATATGCGAGTACGCTAAAGACCTGTCTAATTACAAGTCATCTGCGTCCGATCACTGCCTTTTTTATATCCTCGATATAGATATCGTTAGAGGATTTATATCGGTTTTACCGAATGAAATAAAATATGTTGAAATGTTAATTAGTCAACGACTAACAATATTGGCAAATTAATTTAAAAATTATTGTAAGAAAATAATGCCCCATTTTCGTCTTAATTTTTGTACCCTCTACCTTGCATGGGCCTCCATCTATACAAGGAAACTTGCTAAGTTCTCTATATGCATTCAAGATCTTCTCTTTAACTCTAAGACAAAAGTAATCATGTAGGAAATGTTAAGCACATAGAAATATCGGGATTTCAACCGGTTTCACTCCACCAGTCCCCACTGCCTTCGAAAATATTTTTTTTGAAGTCTATTTATTATATACCAACAGAATGGTCGAGCTTGCTAGTAATATAATATTGTAATAATGTCTGACGGAGTCCACTTTATATACATCGCTAACTATAAAATATATCTGTAAGGAAAATGACATATTTCTGGCACGTTGTTGCGTAAAAAGACGATCCATTATTACATTTACTTAATTAAGAAAGTAAGAGTAACAAAAATTAATTTCAATTAGGATAATTAATCCATTACATTAGTAACGATAGTGACGGCTCGCAAACTATCCACTGTGACCCTAATAAAGGCAAATAATGAATAGATTGGTTGTTTACCATTGAATTGTGGTTACTCATTAGGCTCTATTGAAAGCGTACTGGTTTATAAATTTTACAATTAGATAACTCAATTCATTTACACAAGTGCTTTTCAATATTGAAATTGAAATTGTCACAGTGTTTGTTATGCAACTCCTCCGAAAGGGCTTGACCGATTTTTATGAAGTTTTTGAGTACATTTGGTGAGGGCTGAGAATAGGTCGTAGGCTAATTTTAATTCCCCTAGGTGGTAAGGGTGGCCCTCCCCAAACTTTTTATTTTTTATTTTTAGACCAAATTCTTATTTTTCACTTTTTTATGATTTAGCATCAAAGAAATCTTATAGTCCTAGATTTTCATCCTTCATTCGCAGGCGGAGCCGCGGTAATTGCCAGTAATATTATATTTCTTGCATTAAGAACTAATTATTTTCGAGTTACTACATTGTTCTACATTATGCATATAAAAAAGTTGCGAGGTCAGATGAACTTCAAAGTTCAAAAGGATATCGTTCAAAAATATATAAATATTAGGACAATAATAATAATAATAATTAGGACATAATTTTTATAGTTTTCTTTTTTTATGAATTCTTATGGATTAACACTTTCTAATAATAGAAGATCTTTGTTTGGTTCCAGAACACTAATTCGTAGTAATAATATTAGTATATTAAGCATTTTAAAAGCCTGTGAGTTTATTTATCCAATATATAAAAACCTCGATTCACGGTATTTGCCCACTCCTCCCAAACGGCACGACCGGTTTTAACGACCTTTTTTTGTATATTTGGTAGGTATAAGGATAGATCGTACAGTATTTTTGACCCCTACTTAGGGGTAGGGACCCCTCTTTTTAAATGGGGTAGGGACCCCTCTTTTTAAATGGCAAACAACGTTTGCCGGTAGCTAGTATTCGTACAAAATACAAATAAAGAGAGAAGGTACCTAACTAACTATTCATTAAAAGAAATATCTAAATTGATTGGAATACATCGTAGAGTAATATTTCTCAGAACATCGGGAGTCACTTAAATTAATAGGTAAAGGAACTCAAGCAAAATATTATTAAGGATCTTCAATAATATCGAGGGCTCTTAGATGCCTTTTCTGCGCTTCGTAGCTGCCATATTAAAGTCTGCATGTTGTCTAGACTGGAATCTGAGACGGAAATAAAATTTCCTAGTAATTGACATTTCCTTCTTGATTCTAAATTTATATGAAACAAATAGCTATAATATAATTACGAATACAAGATTATTAATTTGTCTTTAAGTTTTGTATCGATTAATTACCTTTTCAGTTGAAACAAAAGTACCCCTTAAAAATATATCCATCTATTTTTTGGTAAACTGTCAAAATCTTTGCTCACACTGACTAGTGACTCCGTTTGAAAGATTTCAATACACCTTAACTCTAAATGGAACGAACTTGGACTAACTGATAAACTTAAAAGAAAAAAAGAATTTTTGAGTAAATGTTTATTATATAAATATTTATGTACATTAGAAAAGAAAAAAATTGATGTAATGTGTTCATTACATCGGTTCAAAATAAGTATCGGTTAAAAATATCATGTAAAAAACGCAAAAATCCATCACATTGAGAAGTTACCTCCTATTTTAGAAAACGGTCAATTAAATAATTTCTATGCAAGTTATTTTAACGCTTATTCTCTTTACTTAATAAATTACTATCGTAAGCCATTTATTTTCAAGTAACATACGTTTCGAGTCATTCTATAAATGATGACCTTACAATTAGTTACGGAGAGTTTGCACGAAGGTACTGTTTATTTGAACTTTCGAGGGCCAGACTTATAAATAGCCGGTCCACGTCGTATTTCGCGGAAAGGTAGCCGTCCTTCTACCTGATGTATGCTCTGTCCGATCGCTGTATTGAACCCACTACCCTCTAAATACAAAAAGCTAGCAAGCTATGTCTATAGCAATTGAAGGGTACAGGGACAAAACAAGGAATGTCACAAAATTATTATTTTTTTTTATTTACATTGCAATCTAAATGTTCCCATACTTTTAAACTTTTTTTAATTTTCTATTTATCCTTCAATTAAGAAACACTAAATATGGCTACATAGACTACAATTAAATATTCGAAAATTTCTGCACTTATATGTTTTTTTTTGTCTTCACACTGAACACGGAAGAATTTAAATGAAAAGTTCAGTCATACGTCGTTCATATTAGGTACACACAGTAAGTCATAACATTGTAATTTATAAAATTTGTTATCAAATATTATCACCTCCTTACAATTTTAATATTTCATAGTATCTTTAATAAGATTAATAGCTGCCAGTAATTTAAATTACTAGCTAGCAGTGGGTAGCGTGCCTCTCACTATTTACACTCGTGGACGTCGCACCCTAATAAATTTGATACTTCACTATTAAAACTCAAACGTCCAAGAATTATGGTATTAACCAAAATCATTCAATTTAAAAAAAATGTGTTTACCAAAAAGGATGTAGATATATTGTATAGTTAAGAAGAAATAAATACGTTACAGATATTCACCTAGAAATAGCTTACGCTTTACCAATAATATTTACTAAAACAAAGTTATTTGTCACTTTCTTTTCTCAGCAAAACTGCCTTCCGAGCTTTCTCGCGAACTTATTATATAGGTATAGTTGCTATATAAACATTTAATTTAAACCTTAAAAGAATGTTGTAGATAATAAAAAATGCATATAAAAATAAATATTTTTATATAAATAGATTAAAAAAACGCAACAATACCTACCATCAAAAAGTTTGGAAGCACTTTTAAAATCTCGAAAATAAGAAGAAAGAAAGAATCGTAAAGTAAGATATTTATTTGTGTGTTATTTTAATCTAATACCATTTTCAAATGATTTTAATACCTTTTGAAATCAGCACAATTTCGCTTTCATTTGGTAGTTCGTTTGATGAATTTTTAAGTACCATAATTTTTCTAAGGATATATCTGATACCTACTTCTCATATTTTTTCGAAATAGTTCTAAGTATTATAAGTGCTCCCAATTTTTTTTATGGTAATTTATTATCCAGTAATCAGTACAATAAATCTTCTTACAAAAAAATCTCAACTACTTTAACTAACATCATTAGAAGCAAATAAGCAATTACGTAACAAAACAAAAAAGAAAAATACTTAAATGTTTACATTACAGACTTCAAAATAATCGCAGGAAACTCATTTTCTTTGATTCTACAATACACTTGACGGCCCTCAAAATCGAAAACATCCATTTACGAACACTTTATTATTTATAGATCGTAGGATCAAACGTTTTCATAACGTGCCCGTCGCACTTAATTTGGAACGATTGATGTTATATTTTATTGGTTGTTACGAATTTTCTGAGTGGTTTATATTGAAAATTTGTTCCTTATAACCGGAAAGTGAATTGCGTTCACGATTTGAAGCACTCGAGAAAACAAGGTTTTGTTAAATAACATTTTTATATCAATCATATTAATAATTTACTAGTTTTACCGCTAAAAGTCGTTGAACATCATTTTTCAAATTGTGATGATATTATCAAGTAAAAAATACGTTATGAGCTAATGCTATTTTACACACATACAAGTATCGCATGTCTAGCAGCTGCATATTCATTATATTATTATAAAAATGAAAGTTTCTTAAAATTATGATAAAACCCAGAATTGTACATTAAAATATTCTTTATATATTGTGTAATTTAAAAATTAACCGTCCCATTTATGCATTATATAGAAAGTGGAAGTTTGATTTGGTAGCTTTGGTTAATAAAATCAAACACGCAGACATAATCACAGGAAGCTGCTAGTATTTTAATAAACGAGTATAAAAAAGTCAACAACCTATTTAATATTTATTAAAACCTAATTCAAAGAGTGATAAGCGAAGTGAGCAATTCTACAAATCAGGGTTCCTGTTATTTACTCATTAAAACTTTGAATTGAAGGCGGTCCTCATCAGAACGGAAAAGTAAAATAAACTTTTCAATGATATCTGAAGACGCTGCAAGCGGAAAAAAGAATCTGGAAAATGTTTTATGAAGCGCTCATTTCGCGAAAGTATATATACGAGTACTTAATACATAATTTTAAGAGTACAATTGTATAATTATAGCTTATCCGACGGACTTCTATTGTAAAAAACGGCTAAATCTATTTGGATGAAACTTAATACTAAGATAGACTAACCGCCGCACTCATAGTCACCTAATGAACCATTAAGTCGAGAATCTCCATACTAAAGAATGACTTAATGGTTCATTTAAGTGACTATGAGTGCGGCGGGATGACCTGTAACTAATGAGGCAACTAAGCGTAGCAAAGTCGTTGGTATTGGAAAAATATTATAAATATGACCGATTTTTCATAACATAAAAATAGTATTAAATATTTTAAAAATGTTTAAGAGCAAAAACAATATAGAATTTATTAATTCACATATTTTAACTGCCTTTTATTTTATTATATACTCTTAACACAGATTCCATATATCGCTACCAATAGCATTTAACAAATGGAGCATTCCAGTCTTGCTCTAGCAGAATTTAAATAAAATCAACACGTTCACTGCACTGAAAAACGAACAGGCCGATTGTTTGATCACCATTAAAAGTTTTCGAAACATTCCATTGTTTCCATTGCTTTTGCAAACAACGGATTGAGTAAAAATTGTGGTATATCGCACAGATACTATTTTGTTCGTAGCGGTTTTTATCTACACTTTTTATTCACGTTCGTAGTATTCCATATTCTCTCTATCTACACGTATTATAGTTTGAGCTTGACGTGAAATTAAAAATTTAAGACTTAATTATGGATTAAACTAAAAACATTTTTTTTTATTCGGTATCTCTACTGTAAAAAAGTTTAATAATATTTGTCAAAGAACTTTTAAGTTTAAACTCGAATCTTTCTTTATACGGCAAAATTTCTTCGCGCGGGATTTCGTCTGCTAAATTCATACAGGTGTTTTCTTTCGCCTTAGTCTAATATAAATAAGTCTAATATAGGGTAATTTTATATTTGTGTGTTATTAATTAAAATAATTCGTAAGTTTTTTGCGTTTCCATAAACATTATATAAATTAATAAAAAAACTTATATATATTTTAAACATGCAAAACAGGCATATTTTTAAAACAAGTTGTTAACATAGCATGAAGGTATAAGCTCAAATACATACTTTCTGCTGAATTATTTATCGATTTGAGATGTAAACGCTGGAGTGCTTTTTGAGGCTTATATCTGTCAGTGACTTACTTAAGGGAGACTTTCTATGACCGCCTACTATAATATTTTTAGTGTAATAAATATAATATTAATATTATTAATATTCTCATTTATATACTGTCGGATATACGTACAACCATCGCCGCAGTCGGGTAAAAACAACGGCCTAGTAATTTCGTAATCCTCTATGCATTGAAATTTCCAGAATTTCTTTTCAGCGACATCTAAACAAAAACAATGAACTCCACAAAATTCATCACGCAGTCAAAAGCTCAAAGAAAGAATAAAAAGATGTGCTAAAAAACAGTGGACCCATACTAAGTTACAAAGACGCAAAGTACAGGCTGTGTACAGTAGAGCTGCAGCAAACTGCATTTATTGAAGCGGAAAATTGAGCTAGTGCCAATTTTATTTTCAATTCCTTCAGCATCATTGCTACATTACGGAAGATCCAATTAATGTTATTACACTATCGGTTTTGTTGGTGTCAAGGCGATTGGAGTTCCTATTTATTAATTTTTGGATCGCTCATTGGTTAAGTAATAAATAAATAAATATGTTGGGACATTATTACAACAGCGCCATCTAGTTCCGCAGTAAGCTACGTAGCGTGCTTGTGTTGCGGATACCAGATAGTTGATATACTACACATATAAATTTTAAATACATACATATTATAAATATTACACCCATGACTGGAGTACAAACATTCGTGCTTAACAAATGAATGCCTCCAGCGGACTCGAACCCACGACCGCTGACGCAGATAGTAGGGTCACAACCAACTGAGCCAAATGTGTCGTCAAATAATGTATGAATCATTAGTGCATCATGTTTATGTTTTGATTTTATTGTAGTGACTGCGCTCTTTTACCTAATAACGTCCCTATAAGAACAAAAATTGGCGCGGAAGTACTCGTAATATTCACTGAACTGTGTCGGGATGACATTTTTTTTGTCAGTCTCCAATAGGACTATCGTATGACAATCCAATGATTAGTTGGTGTCTACTTTTTTAGAGTCCTTTTTTATATTTAGAATTTTCCATTAATAAGACTTAGTAGTCATTTAATTGGCTTTTGACCTGACCAAGATAGGAAATACATTGTTATTAAAAAATCTTCATATAAATCATACTACGAGTATACTACATTTATTTATGCTATCTAAGGTACTAGCAATTGTATCAATATTTTTTAAGGCCAAATCATAAAAAAATATATATAAAATCAAAATTTGATCTAAAAGTAAAAAATCTGGAGAGGGCTTCACCCTTATCACCTAGCGGAATAAAAAATAGTAAACGCTGTGACACGAGATTTTTATATATGAGAATTTATTTATACTTACGTAATTTTTGTGACATGTCATGTCCGCGCGGAATTGTTACTTAGAAACTTTTGGTCAAAAACGAGCTTCCTAAGCCTCTTATTAAATATATTAAATACTATATCAAAAGCTGTAATAAAAATTGCCGGGTAATATCAGCTCATCAGGTGCTATTTAAATCAATTAACTAATCAATTCACCTAACTTTTTTCACACTTTCACTAAGACGCCATTAACAAGAAAGTTAAACTGAATTGAATCACTCATCCACAAATCAAGCAATGTTCAAGTGCAGTACTTGGTAATAAATCATACGCTGTATGACAATCGAGTGGTTGTTTTTCCTCCCCCATCCCTGTCTCCGGCAGATGAAGTCTCAGGCAGTAGTTAGACTAATGATGGACAAGACAAATTGCTAAGTAGCAAAATATGGACGCCCTTTATTTATAAATCTATTGATTTCTTTCCCCAATAGCCTACGCTTGTTGGATTCATCAATTACTATAAAGCACATAATATTATTATATTCATTTTTCGTTTTTTAAGTGTAATTTGTTTTTTTATCGTGAGTTTTCTTATAACGAGTTTTCATTTTCAAGATATAAAGGGTCAAGAATGATAAAATAAATGTGTTTTTGTTGTTATGACCTAATTCTATCCGGAGTTTACTGTGTTAAAAATACCCTAGCTCTTAGAGGATCTACGAATTAACGGTATTAGTGGGTCGAGTCGGCAAAAAGCCGTTGCTTTGTTGCTTGCTTTATCCACTTGTGCTGCATAAGCGATTGTAAATAATTGAAAATAGTGTATTGACATACAATTGGCAAATATTTATTTCTGTAAAAGTGTTACATAAAAATCTATATAACTATTAATCTAAATCCTACATTTTTGTAGATAAAGTTACGGTTGTATTTAAAATAAAGTTTATTTTTGGGATAAACAAATTTACCATATAGCTTAGAAATCACTGAAAATGTCATGAAGCGAGTAATCGCTTATAATAATATAGGTATTAGAATTTGTTACATTCAACACAAAGTAAGGGTTTTATTACATTCGGTAAATTAAGGTTTTAAAGGCTTGAAATAAATCGTGACAAAGTAAGCATCCGCTTGGAATTCGACGGAGATAAACGCGCGCGCTAAGCTGAAAACTCTGATTGAGTTCCCGGATCAAATATACCGCCACTACTGTGCACTTTTATTAATAGATATGTACTTTAAATGTTACTTTATTCAAATGTTTTATTCACTTTGCAAAGTATTATATAATGTATGAATAGCTGATGTAAATGCAAAGAAAACTTAAATTACCTGAAAACATTACCGCTTTATTTTAAATTCTTGCACGAATTTAAAATAAACCTTTGTAAAACTGCTTCGAAATTAACATTTACGGCAAAAGTAGGTTAGTTGTTGTTAAAAATATAATACATTTTATTAGTATTTTCCTAAAGAATAATGTTTTTATAAAATGCGGATTATATTCCGGTTATCTGGAGGAGTTACAAGGAAACCTTAGCTTATAAGCCTTTATCAGGTACATTAAGATCAAATCTCTTTGTTTTGTGTTGTAAGCACCTTACTTACAAGTTGGCTGAGGGGGACTAATTAATTACTGAAACTGTTCTCAGACTAACTTAAAGTACATATTGTGTTAAAGATAAGAGAACAATATGAAGAGCTTAGAAATAAAAACTAAAGAGATTATTTACTTAATTCTCGATGTTATGGTTTTTTAATATTAAAGAAAAAGAAGAAGAAATAAGCCCTTTATTCAACCATTTTTAAAGTCCCATCGATGGACACGGTCCTCGCTCGGCCTTAGTCTCAGGTTTATGCTGGACTTGCTAAATCTAGTTCTAGGGTCTCCCATTCATGTACGTTTTCTCATCCATAGAATGTTTTTCTTCACTCAAACGCGAGTAAGTGAACCAGAGGCGTATTTACAGATTTGGCGCCCCGGGCCAATTACCTCTGCCGCCCCATGAAGTGACGATAAAGTACTTATTTAAAAAAAGATTATAATATGTCTTGAAAGCAAATGTTATTTAGGTACTTGTTAGTATAGATGTTATGTTAGTAAACTTCCTCGAGGCACCTGGAAAAAGCCCTTGGTTTTTACGATGAACTAATTTTTCCAGAAAAAGCCTAAAATACCTAATAAACGACCTGATAATACTACAAACAACGCAATCGACATCATTATATCGCCACGTGATCACCGACTTGTAAGTGGAGCTCTGAATATGAACAACAAAATTGAACGTGCGCGGCTAATGAAGTCTACTCTTAGACTAACATAGTGATGTAGAAGCAAGCTGGCTGCGAGCTTTCAGTTAGAGCTACAGAACACAAATCAAAAACACGATCGAGAGATGGACAAAAGTTGAAGCTCTCGAGTAAGACTCTGAACGAGAATGGCGAAGGGATGCGCAATTGTTAAAAGATTTTTGCCAATTCTCACAGCTGCCGTTGTCAGCTGACAAAGCTTAGAACCTCATAAGGTACAACCGTCACCTCGAAATCAGTCATTCTCGCCGAAGTCGAAAACTTCTATGGAGATCTTTAATCCACACATATATTTCCACCTGAGTACCACCACGTGGAGGATCCAAACTGGTCTCCGAGCCAGACTGGTACTTCATTGAACAGTTGAGCTTCCCGACATCGATGTTAGCGAGATTAGGTTAGCTCTTGGACACCGAGAAAATAACAAAGCTCCGGGTGAGGACGGAATTACTGCAGAATTCCTCAGAGCGGCAGGAACAAAGGTTCAATAAGAGCTCTCAAAGTTCTTTAATTCTGTTCATTACAATGGCAATTGGCACTACACTGGAGGCTTGGAGTAGAGGCAGAGTATTATTGTTCTTAAAGGAGGGGGATAAAACCATATTGAAGAACTACTGACCTGTGACTCTTCTGAGCCTTTTTTATAAGTTGATTTCAAGGGTTATGACGAATCGACATGCCCAAAAATTCGATGACTATCATAATCAGCATCTATGCCTGGCGTTTATGGACTACGAGAAATATTTTGATAAGTAATATAAAAAACAAAAAAGAAATATTGTAAAACTAAATGCTTTCCTTAAGATTCTGCAATCCATGCAGAGATATATCCAAGTACTACGGTCCTTATACCAGTTTGCAACGATGACCATCCAAGTACAAAGTTAGATCACAAGGCCAATCCGATTACACCGCGGGGTAATAAAGGGGGATGTTTTCAGCCTGAAACTGTTTTACAATGCACAGGATTGGAGGTCGACTTTAAAACGCTCGATTGGAACGGACGCGGCATCAACATTAATAGAGAGTATAACACACCTGCGATTTGCCAATGTCATAGTCATCATGGCAGATACTCTGATGAATTTGGAAAAAATGCTAAACAGCCTAAGTGATTCTTTAAGACGAATGGATATGGACGACCAAAATCATGTTGAATGGTCGTGTATCCCCGAGACCAGTGATCGTGAATGGCGCTGTTCTTAAAGTTGTGCAGGAATACTTGGCCAAACTATACAACTCGGCCAGCACAACTTTGAGAAAGAGACCAACCGAAGAATATGCTTGGGGTGGGCTTTTGGGAAGCTACATCATTTTCTAGAGTCATCGATCCCACAATTCCATAAGACCAGGGTATTTAACTAGTGCATGCTACCAGTAACGACATAAGGAGCCGAAACGTAGGGCTGGTCCACAAATTCAAGGTACAGCGAGCAATGGAACGCCTATCCTTGGTGTTTCTCTGGCAGACGGAATTCAAAATAAAGTTATTCGCCATAGAACTAAAGTAACTGATATCGCGTGCAAAATTAGCTCTCTGTAGTGGAAGTAATCTGATGATCACTGATGGTCGATGGAGCCGATACATGTAAAGAGTGAAGACCGCGTGTTAGCAAGCGTAGTGCAGGACGCCCTATAGCACGATGGACCGATGACTTAAGAAAGATGGCGGACAGTGGATGGATGCGGACTGCAAAGCCTGGTTGGCGCTCATTGGGGTTCGAACCCTTTGTTCAGCAGTCCTCTGGTACTTCTCTGAGAGCAGACTGTTGATCACCTTTGGCTGGGTGGTTTGCTTTGGCAGACCTGCTAGGTCGTCGGGGCGTCGTGGTTAAATGCGCAAGCAATCCTGCGCCGCCCCATTATGATGGTTGAGGTCTGTTGGGTTTTAGAGGGTAGTACTGCCTTTTCCGGTTAATGAGTTTCACATAACCATTTGTGTATACGTTAATGCTAAAATCTCAAAAATAAATAAAAAAGGCCTTTGTTCAGCAGTGGACGGCGGTAGGCTGATTCGTGATTGATAGTATGGATGATAGTGGACCTATTGTAAACAATTTGTTAGCTTTGAAGCTTTCTTTTTTTTATATTTAAATGTTTCAATGTCATTTAAAATAAAAAAATAGTGTTGGCTTTGCCGCCCCTCAGAGCCTGCCGCCCCGGGCCATGGCCCCCTTGGCCCTAGGGTAAATACGCCCCTGAAGTGAACCATTAGGTAATCATATTAAAAATGTTTCATACATAAATATATCAGCGATGTGAAACACAGGGTATCAATATACTTTGATATTATTGTTTATCTAATTATCTTCAAACGTTTCCTTATGATATTCGTATATATTTATGTATCCATAGCTACACTTAATTTTACTCAATGTTCCTATAACAAGCATTTTTTTGATTAAACTCATTCATAAAATAATAACAATATGTAATATTTTATTAATATAATCCTTACTAAATACGTACACTAGTTTTAAAGATGTATTAAAGGGGCTCTAGGTCAATAGTTCAGTGGTACAGTGCGTATTTCTTCACTCCGCTTTTCAGAGCGACTCGTGCGTTAACGCCAGGGGAAATATGGGAATGAAATGATATTATATTTCCAACTTCAAGCACTCTTGCGAAATTATAAACGGAAAAAGTATATTATATTAAATGTGAAACTTACTTATAAAGATGGATATCACGCAATATTTGTGGGGTTATTAACGAAAAATTGTATTTAGTGTGCGCATATTTTTATTGTTTCTTCCCAATATAAATATAAACATAATAATATTTAATTAATGTTGACAATTTCTACAGTACAGTGTAGTTCCAACATCGTCTAACGATATTCTATGTAAGTGTAGTTTTGAATAGAATCAGATCTAGTAAACGCAATACGGAATACCTTCTTGGAGAGTCCTTACCCTCTCACCTGGCAATAACGATCCTCTATTAAAACGGGGACCCTTCGCCTCTTTGTATAGAATATTTTTGAGGTCAAGATACCAATGACGCTGCTAGAAACGTGGAATACATTACTTTCTATTATTCCCTTGTCTGAAAGGAAAATACTTTAAGGACTAAGAATTTCGTTTAACAATTCAATATCAACTTTAGTCCCCAATTGGGTACAAATAAGAAGGAAATAAGTAGTTTTGAATGTGTACTTACTTCTTAAGTAACTGATTATTATTAAGGCACGGTTTTCTAGATCACTGATAAAATAAAGTTTCATTTCTGCTTCTAATGAAAAATTGTATTGATAGATATTAATAAATTTAAAATTGGTATTCACTAATCATTTTTTAAATCAAAATTACTTTGAAACCACTAAAATCCCAGAACAAACATGATTAAATCGATAGGTATAATTAAGTTGCCCTGCTAGTTTTGATACATCAGTTATGTCACATAGAAAAAATAAAAAACTTCTTACGTCATATAAATAATATAGGAAATTAAAAAAATACATCTGACCAATGATATTCTAACAATAGATATGTTGTGAGCGCGCAATCGTGAAGACTCGAAAACGTCCTAATTGGGACGTATTGCCTTTAGTCTGTGTCACGCATGGCAACGAGTGGTACGCTGCTACAAAATTAAAAAAAATGCCATCCTGTGTATTTAGGAAATGCACCAAATATGATACCAAAGTTAATAAAACACAAGGGATCTCATACCACATGTAAGAAAGCAGTATACTTCGATTTATTAATATATTTCAACTAGCGGTGCCCGCGGCTTCGCTCGCGCTAAGAGTGAATAAAATAAACATTTTTGCTTATATACTGTTTCTTATAATGTACCAAGGACTGATTCCCCATTTAAAGTTCTGGCCCTCTTTTCTGAAAATTACTGTGTAGCCGTGCCGCCACTGCTGCGCTTTCTAAAACTTATTTCCTATTTTTAACCAATTTTGCTACTATGTGTATCATAATTTCTTTGTGTGTTTTTCGTTAATGATAAACTGATGTACGTGGTTCATTGTTATGGACTTATAGTAAAAATTACTGTTAAATATTTTACCTACGCAAATTGTGCCACCCCCGTTAACCCCCATAGGGGTTGATTTTCAAAAAACGCTTAGATATGTATCTCATAATTTGTATTGCAGAGCATTATTTCAGTGTCACGCAAAATATTTCAATAGAATTAAATTTCCCATACAAACTTAGCCACCCCCTTTAACCCCCAATGGGGGTGAATTTCGAAAAACCCTGAAATACGTGTTTCATCATTTGTACTAAAAAGCATTAATTCAAAGTTTCATACAAAAATGTGCAATAAAAATATTTTTCTCATACAAACTTTGCCACCCCTTTTAACCCTTTTAGGGGTTGAATTTCCAAAAAATAATATGCCTATTTCCTTCTCATGAATGCAAACTATCTACATACCAAATTTCAGCAAAATCGGTTGGGTGGTTTAGGCGTGAAAAGGTAACAGACAGACAGACAGACAGACAGAAAGACAGAGTTACTTTCGCATTTATAATATTAGTATGGATTATTTGCCTAATATTCTGATGTGTCATCGGTCGCTAGGCAATTGACAACACTAGCTGTCTCTTTTTTTCTTATTGATTTTATCGACTATCCCCTTTCTATCATTTTGACTTGTAATGAAATGTACCTTGAATGAAAAGGGTGTATGTGTACTGCGCGGAACACTTTTTTCGGTTGTTTAGTGAGCGTATAACATATCTGTCTATTAGAATATCATTGCATCTGACTGTGTCTTTAAGATTCACAGTGAATCGCTAATGAAATTAAGAAAATACTTGGAGCAAAATAAATTCACACTCAATTTTTTTAAACCCCTATTAACGTGCATTATACATACCTACCTATAGGCGTAAATATTTAATTTGTTAGAAACTATATTAGTAGCAAATAATATTTACAAAAAAGAAGTTGTCTTCAACAAAGTTAACGTTGTCTTTATTTCACGATATAACGCCTGGGTTAAGACATAGCGGAGACGTAAGGCCCTCGTCAAATGTGTGCAGCGCCCGTGTAAACTTGACAGCGGTAACCACGGTACAACATTTATTTATATACCTACACCACAGTAAAAATATGAACAGTACGGAAACTGCATACTTAACGTTCGAAACGGCACACTCACACAAATACGCGCATCAACGAGGCCCCTTAGCGGACGCTGCGGTGCTGTCAGTCGTGTGTGCCGCGTTTGAGTTTATTACCGCGATCTTTTTAAAGATGCCACGAACTTATTGCGTAGTATACGGCTGTTTGAACTCTGCTTCATCAAAACCGGAGATTTCGTTTTTTAAACTCCCTACTGATTTTGAAAGGTAAGAATGATTTATTGTTTTAATCGATCTATAATATAAAAATGAATCGCAAAATGTGTTGGTAAGCGCATAACAACGCCTGGACCAATTTGGCCAATTCTTTTTTTGTTATGTTTGTTATTGTTAGGAGAAGGTTCTTATGAAAGAAAAAAATAAGAAAGTTGTGCGGAAGATTAGAAAATTTAAAGAAACTTTATAAAATTAACGGCGTTTGGCGTATCAGTTATGTCCGTTGCCATGGTGCGTGTAATGGTAATTCATATTATAATCAAGACAAATATATAGCGGGCGGTGCATAATAATAATAATAAGAATGCGAATTTTTTATATAATAAAATTTAACAACACAGCATTTAAAACTTGTCGCAATAGACGCAAATATTTATCTGTTACCAACTTATAACATAAATATGTAAAAAATAAATATTAAATTAACATACGTTTCATTCCTAAAAAAAATTACCTGTTTTACTTTTTGTATGTACCAACCCTAGCGCTCCGCTCAGCTGTAGGTGTAAATTTCAAAAAGACGGCTGAGTTACGCTACTGTTCTATCTCTGTATTGTGCCTACACTGAAAAATTTCGACGACACGTTTGGCGCAGTTTGCAGTGACCCTACTTGCTGTGCCAGGGGTCGCGGGTTTGAGTCCCGCTGGGGGCATTCATTTGTTGAGCACGAATGCTTATACTCTAGACATGAGTGTTTATATTTATAATATGTACGTATTTAAAGTTACATAAACGAAGTGTATCAACTATCTGGTATCCGTAACGCAAGCCTTATCAGACTTACTACGGAACCAAGATGGTGCTATGTGTAATAATGTCCCAAAATATTGTTTATATTTAAAAATATTTACTAAAAATAAACACAGGTGAATAATACGCAATAGAATTACCTAAGTGAAAAATGTTCCAAATACAAAGTACAAAATATACCTAATTAAATAGCACTATGTACGTTTAATAGATTTTTTTTCTATTGCATATTAGCTATATTTTTAGGTGTAGCTGTTCATTTGGGAAGTAACTCCGTGAGAGATTGCACTTCAACACACCCTTAGACTAACTATGAACACACCAATATCGACACTATACAGTATTTGATAGGTACACTGCACCATGAAAGTTGGTTGATTTGTAAAGAAAAAAAATATCCTACTATTATAAATGCGAAAGTTTGTGAGTATGGATGTTTGTTACTCTTTCACGCAAATACTACTGAACCGATTACGATGAAATTTGGTATGTAGGTAGCTGAAGACCCAGAATAACATATAGGCTACCCTATATACATTTTTATCCCGGAGTTCCCGCGGGATTGACTCCTAATATTTAAAAAAATAACGCGGGCGAAGCTGCGGGTACTGCTAGTAATTAAATATAGAATTAATAATACTATTACGACAAAATAATAAATTCTACGCCATGAATGTACAATGCAATACAATACTTAACTCTAATCACAGCTTCCGGGTTAACTCATAGCCGGAACATTTGACTAGATTACACGCATGTTAGCCAACCAAGGGTATAATGGCATACGCCGAGTCAGTAATTCTTTTTATGGACAATGTATACGCTTATACAACAGGATCCCAGAAAACGTTCAAAAAGCTCCAATTGCCAAATTTTAAAACTTGTGAAAGAACGTTTATGTACTAAAGGGTATTATTATTATTCGATAACGATTTTTTAGAAAGCGTTTTTATTTCAACCTATAGAATTATTGTTCATTTCAAGAGATTAAGACAAAAATATATATATTAGTCCCGCTGAGGTCAGCGGCTTTTTCTTTCCGAACTGGTAGTAGACTCGTGACGTTCAGTAAAAAATTGTAATAATTTTATGCTGAATAAAATATTTAAATTTGAATTTTGAATGTGTATCTTATATATTATGTACGAGTATGTAGTTAATTGTTCCCCTTGGGTCTTGGTAAGAATGCATTGAAATGTTGGCATTAGAGAAATTTTAAAAGAAGATTTAGGATTAAGCTTTAACTTCTATAGAAATAACAAAAGTCTTAATGTTATACATTAAATGATGATAATATTATATGTAACAGTATATTGGTGCATTTGTTCTGTACCTGCAGACGATAACGAACGCTACTAACACAATCTTGCAGTCATTAAGGAAGATTTTGTTTACATTTTTTAATATATTTTTTTTCGATTCCGTATATTAGAATATCTTTTTAATACTTTTTAAACATTATTCAAAAGAGAGTAAATATTTTATCATAGAACTTAATAAAACAGGATACAGTACGATTTGTCATAAAAACTTTTATCTCGTGTTAGCAGTATTGTAACAAATGTAATCGTACCCCCTAAAATTAAAGTTTCCAATGGTGCAAATGAAATAACATTACGGCGTTATCTTAAAAAGTTTGGCTCTGGACGAAATTTAATATCCTAGGAAGTTTTTGTTATCTTCGCCCCAACCAGATGTTATAAAATTAATTTTCAGTTTTACATGTGCATGTTCAAGAACAGGGCAAAATTGTAAAGCGATAAAACTTAAGACGAAATGATCCTTTAAACATTTATGGGTGTAACCTTTCCTTTTACTTGATTTAATTTTAAATTTTCTTTAATGTTAACGATCTAGTGATCCTGCTTCATCTTACAGAAGTGACCACACGTTTGTCTCAGTTTGTAGTGAATGTGCCAGAGGTCGCGAGTTCGAGTCTCGTTGGGAGCATTCATTTTTGTAATAACCAAGTATATTTGTAAGTATTTAAATTTATAATACCTACATATTATGTAAGTATTTAAAGTTGTATTCTATGAGTAGAGTTTCAAGTATCTGCTATCCATAACACAAGCCTACAGCTAACTATTGAACTAGATGGTGATGTGAACTAGATAACATATTTATTTATCCCATAGGCCATTTTTTTTAATAGAAAGAACAAAGATAATTTCCAAAATACCTTTACAACACTTCGTCTTGGATGAACTTACAATCTAAAGAGTTTTGTTTATCTTCATCGTTAGATAGACGTATATCGTCTAAAGGTCCGCCATTAGAGCTAGTTGAAAAGCCGGAAAAACAGCGATCTATCATCGAGATTTACTGCGTCCCTTTATATTGACGACCCAACGCGATGTTTACTCTATTTCGCTCCTTTATATCAGCTTTATGATATTTAAATATTTTTAAAATTATTTTAGTTCAATAGATTTTACTGGCTTTTTCAGTCGATGAGTTCTACATAATATGTAGATTGTAGGTATAACATATTTTAGCTCCTGAAACACAGGTTTCTAGTTCAGGACCTAGTGATGTATGAAATTTTAATAAAGTTCTTTTTTAACATGTGTTATGCGCTTTTCTCAACATTAAAAAAATTTATTATAACCACTTATAACTACTTGTTCTCTACCGAGACAGTAACGGTAAATAAGCAATTAACAACAATTACTATTCAAAATGAAAAAAGTTTATTAAAGAAAAAAATATAATATATCAGCAATATGTAAGTGGAACCAACTCATAAACTACACCTAAGTCCACGATGTTTACCTTCACCGGGAAAACGACAAACCATTAGAGCAAATCGAGATAGTTCTTTGTTTCATATTCGTACTTCAGTCGTGCTCATACGTTTAGACAGAACCTGACTTGATCGTTTCATGAGAATTTGGAAATTCCGTATTAATGAATGTATTAATGAAAATGGTGAATTTCGGTACACTAATGTGTGATACCGAAATTCACGGGTTTGATTCGCAGTTGATGATATTTTAATGACATACTTCTTTGGCATATTGTTAACAGTATCATTTGAGACATCAAGAGTAGCGGATTCTATTCCCAGTTCTCGCCCTCTGATAGGTACATACGCTCACGTACTAATAAAACAACGTTAGAAAACCTGCGTGTCTGAGCGAACCTAGTTAGTTTTCAATTGTCACATTTGTCCACCGCGGTGGACTAAGGCCTGATCTCTCTCGTTTTATAGTACTAAATAGAAAAATAATTGTTAATACATGAGTATATAATAAAGTTCATTTAGCATTAAAATTAAGTCATTTAAACATTTTATTTAAGATTTAGTACTAGGTATATATGTACCTATATGTACATAGTGTATATGTTATGTACATACTTTGATTTTAAAACCGTAAAATGTAAAAACGTAAATTAAATAGCAATATCTGAAAACCAGTTCATTAAAGCAAATACAAATTCAGTGTCATCAAACAATTTGTTCTTTGCTATTAAATTCAAGCTCACAAAAGAAACTTTGCTTTTCTCGATGTTAAAATTAAACGCCTTCAAAGAAATTGTGATAAAAATTTGGTATTCTTTCAGGATTCTACAAATTCTTCATTGTTCGGTTCTGTTTACATTTTATCTGTACCTTTGCGTTTTATTTGGATGTCCTGTAAAGTGAAACATTGTGTCGTTTATTGTTATTTTAATTTATTTTTACGATGAATCTACATACTATGTAAATATAATAAAATTTTGAGTGGAATCTATGCAGTAGATATTATTTAATTTGTAATTATTATCGATACAGAAACCGAATCTATTGTTTCTAGAATTTTTGTCTGTCTGTTTGTGACCACATCTCGAGAGATGTATTGGGTATACATCTAACCTAACCTAACCTAACCTTTAAAATGTAGGTTATATTTTTTACGCTTTTCATTGATAAAAAAAGTAGTGTTGATACTTACTAAAAACTTCTATTATTTATTAATGAAATAAATAATATTCTAAAATAAATATTTTTACTTGTATTTACCTCTGCCATTATTATATGACCTTTTTACCAAAACAAATGCTTATGTAACCTATAAGCTTTTTTAGTTATTATCTTCTACTCCGAGATCAAATCCTTATTTAACTGAGCTATACATAATATAAGCACAATAGTATATAAAATATATTATGATAAAATATGATAGTGTCAAAACTACGGCACTAAGTTGTTTTGCTTCTATTCCACTGAGACTTTCAGCACGAACCAACTGAAACCAGGAGTTTAGTTAGCAAGTTACAAGCTCCTCATTATGAAGCTGTTTAATATTTAAATACTCTTAAGAATTATATTAAGGACATAATAATGTATTATTTAGACTAATATACTTACATATTATACTAATATACATACATACATATTATAATTATAAACAGCCATGACTGGAGTACAAGCATTCGTTCTCAGCAAATGAATGCCCCCAGCGGGACTCGAACTCGCGACCGCTGGCGCAGAAAGTAGGGTCACTACCAACTGAGCCAAACGTGTCATCTATCTAGGTGCTAAATTTCATACAATTCCGTCCATCCGTTTCTGCGTAAAAGAAAAAGAAATATATACACGTATAAACTTTCACATTTAGAATAATGTTATTGTTAGATTTGCAAATTATTTTATTAAATACGAGTAGGATGACAAAATATAATCTGAAGGTGTGTCGCATCTCAGGACAATATAAGTAAAAAATCTCTTCAGCCCCTTTAAGCATGTTTTTGCATTAATTTGCTGGCATAAATTACTAAGAAATGGGTATAAGTAGGTACTTAATATGGGATATGTTATGTATATTTATGTCTATATTTACTGCGCTTTTTGTATGAATATTTAGTAATTCGAGGAACTCAATTACTTTACTTTTAATTTTCTTCTTTACTGTTACTGTATTTACGTAAAGGTCCTATCAAAACATTATTTAATATTATATAATTATTAAACTATTACATATGTGTATATATATAATATCTTGTTTTAATAAATACTGCAGAGTAAAAAAATATATATATTTGCGTATTTTCAATGTTATAATACAACACACATATTTTTTAATTTTGCCAAATTTTATATCATTTACCATATCTTTTAAATAAAAAAATATGCTCGTGATAAAATAGTAACAGCTAAATAACTTTTAAATTCTACATTTTAAATGATCTCTTGAATAATATGAAAATAAATATTATTATAACTAATCTACCTATAGGACCAACATACTCAGAGTACGTGCTAGGTATGTATACCGATTACATACGAAATGTCACTGGCAGGATATGCAATTAATCGATGCTGTGGCCAAATAGTGAAGGCACAAAATTTTAAATTTAAATTTCATAAATTTTGTTAAAATTATGAATAATAAATATGTTGAGACATTACAACAGCGCCATATAGCTCTGTGGTAAGCTACGAGGCTTGTGTTACGGATACCAGATATAGCAATGATATTCTAACAAACAGATATGTTGTGAGCGTGCAATCGTGAAGACTCAAAAAAGTCCTAATTGGGACTTATTACCTTTAGTCTGTGTCACGCATGGCGACGAGTGGTACGCTGCTACAAAATTTAAAAAAATGCCATCCTGTGTATTTAGGAAATGTACCAATTATGATACCAAAGTTAATAAAACACAAGGGATCTCGCAATTGACAACACTAGCTGTCTCTTTTTTTCTTATTGATTTTATCGCCTATCCCCTTTCTATCATTTTGACTTGTAGTGAAATGTACCTTGAATGAAAAGTGTGTATGTGTGCTGCGCGGAACACTTTTTCGGTTGTTTAGTGAGCGTATAACATATCTGTTTATTAGAATATCATTGAGATATAGTAAAGATATAATAATAAAGCAGCAGGATACGGTAATCTACCACGGAAGTAATGTAAATTGGTCTACTGTACACGTCCCTAGAATACCAGTTAGGCAATGTACTTAACTAACTACTAAATTTAATGCCTTAAAAAGAATATCAAAAATAATATATTTCTATTCACAATACTAGAGTAATATATAACGTAGTATGTGAATTTCTAATCCACATCTCAATAACGTATATTAAATTGCGGTAGACGTCTGTTGCTGAGTAGAAAAATCTGAGATTTAACTTTCCCGACAATAAAAGTTAGTGCTTGTTAAGTATGTAGGTTAAAGAATCTAACGTTCTCTGTACACAATTTTGATTTTATTTAAACTTTTTTGACATTTGAGCGTACTTCATAGCTGCCTTTTCATAGATTTTTATTACGGACAATAGCGAGTAATTTGTCGTATATTAAAACTTCTAAACATCAATCTGTTTTAACGTAAAGGAGACATTGTGTATAGTTAATACGTAATAAATACTCTTTCCGTAGTTTGTAAAGAGAAAATAATTATTTATTCTTTCGACTGATAACAATGATTTTTTTTTATAAATAAGTACGACAGGTTTGAAATTTCCAAGTTCCAAGTTCCAACCCTTTAAACGAAGTCACGTAAAGCTTTGAACGTTTCGCTGCGTATGATGTGTGTCAAAGATTACTTTGTCGTGGCTGGTGTGGCTTTTCGTCGCCAAACTAGTTAATTCAACTGAAAGTGATATAAATGTATATAAAAGCGAAATAATTATTCATGAAAGCTCTGAAAGTATGAATGCTATTTAAAAATTGATAAGTACATTCCTAATGGAGCAAATAAGTACTCGAATCATTAAATTGTTTTAATTTTTTGTAAATTTTTACACGTATTTGTAAAGAATACCCAAATATTTTTTTTTTTTATGTGACAAAGGGGGCAAACGAGCAGGAGGCTCACCTGATGGTAAGTGATCACCTTCGCCCATGGACATCTGCAACACCACAAGGCTTGCAGATGCATTGCCGGCCTTTCAGGAAAGGGAGGAAGGGAGGAGGGAGAAGGACGGGAGTAGGGATGGAGAGTGGGCCTCCCGGACTCTCACTCACCGAACGGAACGCGACAGCATAGCTGCCACTTCACGCCGGTCTCCTGTGAGAGAGTGGTACTATACGGGGCGTGCCGGCCCATTCGGCTGCTACCCGAAGGTAACAAGCATGGCACTACCACTTGCAAAATATAAAAAAAACATACTCACAAAGAAAGGAATGAATACATACTTATGTTTGTTTGGGGATAAATTATATTTCAGAATAAACAGAACTGCGGTAAAGCTAACAATAGTCTGGGCGTTTATTACGTTTATTCGTAGAAACTGAGTGTTGTCGACATTCGGCGTCTAGACAAAACACAGACGAAATTTTACTACAATTATGTAGTCGTACGGTAGTGCATATTAGAACGATCTTAGTTGAAAATTTGTATAAAATTAATATCAGGTACCAGTACAAAATACGAGTACGAATCATATATATTTTTTTGTACTTATGAAACATATTTTCTTCTTTAAAGCATATTGAGAAGTTATTTCTCAATAACAATTAATGCGCAATGCTTCTATTATACGTGAACATCAATAATATCATATGTTCCTTTATATTGTCTTATATCATTTTTAATGTAATGCAGTAATACTGTTGGGCTGAATAAGGTGTTGTTCTTTGCTTGCAGTAAACTTGTCATGGGCGGGGTTAAACGATTGTTTACTTTGCGGCCGAAACCCAGGCGCCGTTAATGCATCAGAGCGTTATCTAACAAAACCAGACCTAGTACAAGTAGCTTCAAGAAAGAACTCGTCTATTTTAAAATATTAACACAAATGCTAGAGAATTCGTATAGATTAAATTTTACCCTATTTTTACGATTTGAGGGTTATGAATATATTTTCATGATTACACTATTAATTTATCGCATTTTTTATTATTTTGATAACTAATCAAACAAATGTCTAATAGTATAATTATATTTTTTTAAAGCTTAAATTACTTACACCATAGCTGTAGTTGCGATGAACTACATAAGTAGGTAGGGGAGACCGGGGATGGTTGACTAACTTTTGACTGAAGCTCGTATAATTGTTTAATTTAATATAACAAAAACAACAATTGATACAGATAGAAGAACTATTCAGGTACCTAAAATACTAATCTATAACCTATATATTTATCATTATAATATTTATTTAGTTGATTTTCTAAACCCCAGACGCTAGGTCAACCTACCCCATATCCGGGTAAGTTGACCATAAGCACGGGGTAGGTAGACCTAAGCAGTAATTAGTGTAAATAAAGAGGATTAGAATAAAATAAAACATTAAAATGATAGAAACTTTTTATTTAATTATTAACACTCTTAAATTTGAGATCCATTCTCGGTTAATAAAGATAAAGGTAACAGTCTCTTTTTGAACTATGTATTTAAAAAAATTATTAACAACTTGAATTATTTTAATAAATGCTTTTATGAAAATATTATTCAACATACATAAACTTGTGAGTATGTAATATTATAAACTATTAAAACATAAAACTTCTTTTCTAAAAATTAACTTATTTATGAAAATACAATCAGTCTCATATTAATAACAATCAGTCTATCTAAATCTATCTAAAATCAGACCGTCATATCAGTCTTCTAAATCAGAGTTACAATTCTTACATTCATAAAATAGCGAATTGCCTTTTGCACATTTTGAATGAGCCCGTAACTTACACGTAATGCACTGAATCCACTCTTCACCAGGTTTACTAGCTGAATAGGATTCAGTGCATTCCATACAAATAGCGTCATCGTCGTCGCTTACATCTGAAAGATTATTATCGTTATCCTTCGTCATTGTTTTCTTTCCCTTCCCCTTTCCTTTGCCCTTGCCTGTTCCCTTTTTTTGTTTTTTGGGTAGTTTTTGTTTTTTTACTTATTTGCTTCATTTTGTTTTCAAGAAGATTTTTTTCTCAGGAGTGTCTGTATATATGGTACTTTTATATTTTCGTATATTTCTTCTACTTCCTGATCGTGGTGCTGCTTTCGGAAAAGGTCTAATCTCTTCAGGTAAAAGAAAACTTTGGTCGGATTCAGGTAGAGGTGGTGTTATACATGGGTGTGGTTCGATATGAGAAAGTATATCTTGATTAAATCCAGGTGGAGGTGGCGTTCCAAATAGACGTGCATAAATACCTGACTGATGTATGTTTTCTATTTCTTCTTGTACGTGTTCTTCATCAAGAATAGAAGGTGATTCGCAAACGGTACTAGTTGACTAATTAGTCTACCTACCCCGAACAAAATTTGTCAACCAACCCCTTACACCATTTTAAATTTCACCTGTGTATCATATGCAAACTCTGGCACTAACATGGAAGCAATACTGTGCAATATAGAATAAACTATCATATTTACATTTGGCATAACGATAACATTGATTCTTACAGATCCATAGGCACAATAACAAAAAAAGTACGATTAAAAAAAGTTACTTACCGAGACCAAAAATACAACGTGTGATGCCACTCACGAACGCCGCGCGACTTCAGCGGCTCACTTCGCACAAGTTAGCGGGTCGCGGGGAGGCATCGTCACTCGTGATTTGTTGAGTAAAAACAAGTGACGGTGGCGAGTTATTGCTGTTTAGTCTACCTACCCCTATAGCCAACCATCCCCGGTCTCCCCTACGTAATATGTATGCAATACTTTTAAATCACTTATTTTAAAAAAAATGAAATTTAAATAAATCTACTTGTATTAATTTATGATTTTTATTCTGATAATAATATTTTTTTGGTACTTACGTACTAACGCCACTGCAGCTTTAAACTATGGCAGCGATTTTTAAGTGCTGCCATTCTGCATCTAAAATTAATTTTTGGCGCCATTCTTAGCTTTGTTTTTAAATAAAGTGTTTGATTTATAATAGTGTTTTATTTTATGATAGTTTACGACTATGGCACGCTCGCTACGCTCGCTCGGCTCGTGCGATGTGGTCAATGGTCATATATCTATAATCTAACCTAACCTTACCGACCTAGAAAGAAATATTTTTAAAATTAACCATATATCGAAACCCAAAGAAAATAGTTATTTACGACATAAGCACATTCACACAAATCTATAGAAAAACGAAAGTGCGGTGGCGTTAGTACCTAAGTACCTTTTTTTTATAATTTAATAAACCATATTATTATGTCACTTTTATACACGATAGGTAGACAGACCTTTATGGTCCATTCATATCACTTTCATAAAGAATTTTAGCTACGTCCAAGCTAGTCTGCACGAAGTCTGTATTAAATGACGATATATTATTAGAAATTTGAGCCAATTAAACATTAAATTACAATAAATACGTACGATAAAATTCCGTTTTTAACCTACAAGTATGGGATAGCTAACAAGTTGAGGAGACACCAGACAGGCAATCGCGTGCGTCACGACATTTGAAGCTACATCTCGCTACAACCCTATCTTTCAATTCGTTTGCCTAAAATACTTTGCTCGTATTAACTATAGTACACACGGTTGTTCAAAAAGGCCAATGTTTATTTATGAAAAGAATTGTAATTATTAAAATGTGTTTTAGCTTATTTAAGAATGAAATTCGCTTATCTAAGTTGATTTTATATTTCGATGTAAAGAGTTTCTTTTATTGTTTATTATTATATAGTACAAATTTTATTTTATTATATTAATAATATTAATCAATAGATCTTATTTGCATATTTTTTTTATTCTATTCAGGATTAGTGCTTGACTACGTTCCACCTGATGGTAAGTGGTAACGCAGTCGTAGATGGAGTCGCACTAATTCAGTAGCCACCTATTCACTCTTGCCTTGAAGACACCCATATTGTAATTGGACGGAAACACTGACGCAGGCAGGTTGTTCCAATCCTTAACCGCACGTGTAATAAATGCCGAAGCGAAACGCTTCGTCCGGACGTCGCGTCGTGGAATGTCCACGACATAAGGATGGCCAACCGTTCATCGGGTTGTCCGATGATGGAAAGAGGATGGGGGAAGTAAGTCATGTAATTTTTTTTAATATTTTTTTTAATTCCATTTTTTACACAAGCACAAATGTGGTTTTTACAAAATTAATACTAAATATCTTATAATTAATATGAAATTGAATATTAATACGGGTTTTGTAGTAGGTACTACCCCATGCGCTTAAAATAACAACATTTAAAACATCTATTACCTGTTAAAGACCGGAGAAAGTATTTTTTTTATTCTTAAAAAATCTACTGCTCAGAAGCGAAAGGCCACTCACTCAAAATAAAATTGAAGTACCTATCTGTTTTTAATATCAAAATAACAGCTTTTTACTAAATATAAATGGAAGTACCTATAAGTAATCGTATACTTTTTTTTTCAGTCTGTCTTGATCGATTTTGGGGTTTTCACACGCAGATGTTATAGGGGGTAGCTAAGGTTACATTTTTTTAGATGAAAAAATGTGCTCAACAAAGTTGAATGAAAATGTGAACAAAAACGTGTATTTTTTTATGGCACAAAGGGGGCAAGCCAACGACCAGGAGGCTCACCTGATGGAAAGTGATCACCGCCGCCCATGGACATCTACTACACCGCAGGGCTTGCAATTGCGTTGCTGGCCGTTCAGGAAAGAATACGCTCTCTTCTTGAAGGTTCCCAAGTCGTAACGGTTCGGAAAGACCACCGGCGGCAGCTAGTTTCACAGAGTGGTTGTGCGGGGCAGAAAAGACACATTTTAGCGAACTCAGGGTACGTCTCTAGTACTTTAAATATTTTCATAATCGAACACCAAACTTTCTAGTCATGTGTAGTGCGTGTAACGTTTAATTACGCGTCGCTACTCGACCCTCTGATAAACGACTCTCTAGCGCTCGGCCTCATGACATGTTCACGGTTTTAACCCGCACTAACAATGCCCCATTTCATTGGGTATTGGATTTAGGTGCAAACTTATTGTTATTCACTAAGCTTTCGGATAGTTGCATGTAAATTTCTATGTCTTAGTTACTCTGATAGAGTTAAAACTTTAAAGTTGTAGTTTAATTGAAAATTAAACGTTATAGGTTGAGGTATTATGTAGATTTCATATTATATTTTTCGCTTAATCTTATTAAGTCTTATTCTTGTATATTTCAAGATGGAAGCCTACTCCTACAAAATCATAACTTAATATACCTTCTCGTAAATACGCAAAATAAATGGAGAAATACTATGAAAAATAAAAATATATAAAGATACTTCAGAAATAAATATAAGTTAAGGTTAAAATGTTAGATCTGGTTTTTACCGACGCCATTAGGCGGCGCGCTCGACGGAATAATTCAATTGATTTATTTAACCCGCAACCAATTAGGCTTAATCCAAACATTCATCGATCTAGAAACGATTTTAATTTTACGCTGTGATGACAAGTTATTTTTTCAATTTATCCATCTATAGTTATTTGATTTTAGCGACATATCTTCGTTGTTTTTTTTTATTGACTTTTTACTTATAATTAACTAGCAAACTCGGCCCGCTTCGTGAGGCGTAAGTTAAAGTAAATTAAAAGGTCTTATGATTTTCTAATAAAATAAAAGTAGACAAGCTACTCCATATAACATTAGCTGTCTGCCAGTAAATTTTCTGCAGAATCGGTCCAGCCGTATAAGAGATTAGCAGGAACAAGTAGACAGACAGATAGACAGACAAAAAATTTTATTTTCATATATTAAATTTTACTATTCAAAAAATGTAATCTCTATATACTCATTATCCTAAATTATGTAACTTCTAAAGTATCAAATAGAGCTTCTCTAACAAATCAGTATTAGAACTGCAACAAAAGCTCACGTTAATTACCAAAAGTTCTTTTGGATTTTTAAAATACTTCACTGAAACTTTCTGATTAGTGGTTTTGAAATCAGGTCATCGGTAGCCACATCTTTCACGTTCTTTAAAGTGATTTTCCTAATAACAACAGTTCCGGCAACAAAAGGTGGTTAGTGAAACACGCGCTTAGGCTCGTTAACTTTTCAATTTTCTAATATAAATTTCATAGCTGCCAGTCTAAACTTTTCTTCTCATATTATGCATTCATAGAACGCCCTTTGCGTATTTCGGTAAAAAAAAATAAACATATAAGTAGATCATTATCGTACTTAAATATCAAATAAAATCTTTCCTTCTTTATTTCTATCAAGAACTACCTTGATGAGTCATTTACTATAAAAAATAAAATAAAATCGGTTCGTCGGTTTTGACACTACGATGCACAGATACATATTGATATATTAAGCCTATATTATTCTGGTTTTTGCGTCAAAAAGCAACATTCTATACCAATCTACTACTTTACATTTTTAAATTGCTTCTTTTTAAAAATAATTAACATTTTAATACAAAACAAACACTGTTAAAGTCTTCATCCAAGGTTCCATAATCCTCAGATGATATTATTAAAGTTTCGTTTGTCATCGTGACTTTACACTTGAGTGAGGAATTAGTATACTATTTAATATACACAGCCAACATAAGCAGCTCCATGGCAGCTTGTTGGAAATCTGCTTTATAATTTGTAAATTTATAACAATATCCACCATATTCGTCTGTAATAAACTATTTAATATTTTTTCTTTTCTTTTTTCCTTTTTTCTTATGCTTTGGCTTGGAGTGCACAGGAAAAGTCGGTGGAAAAATCAACAATCCCTCTAACAGCTCATTACATATTATATTAAAATTTAAGTATATATATTTGCTAGTATATTTTCATTTTGAAATTTTAATCAACCCGCATATTTAAATGCTTAGAAGGGGTCAGAACTGATTGCAATATAATATTACCGATATGATTTCTGGTTCAGTCAAAGTATTGAGTAGTATGTCCAAAACTCCTCTTTGTTTCCAATTTCTATTATAGTATAGTTTCTATAGTTTCTAGTATAGTTTCTATTATAGAAAAAAGCTATTTAAAAGTATGTTATTTTCATTATTAGTTAAGGTTTGAGCATTCTGTAAATAAGATCAAGATTGTGTAATAAACTTGTTACGTACCGTTGCTCCGCTCGGGTTTCTTCACGTTTTAACGTTTCGTATTAATTTCTTTGAGATGTGATATTTTCCCGCAATAAAAACTATTTTTTATTTTGACCAGGATATTTAGTTATCGTCATACCAAATATCATAAAAACCGGCCATTGATTTTCTCGTTATGCTGTCTTAGACAGACGAACAGTCCAACAGGCAAAAATTCTAAAAGCTATAGATTCTGCCTCTGCATCGATAATTCAAAAATAATCAATATCATTTTAAAAAATATATTTCAATCTTAGATAAGAATCAGTTTGAATTTTATTATAATAAGTATAGGTAACCATTATTTCTATCTATTTATCAACTTTCTATATCCAAAAGTTAAAGCGTTAGCCTTATCATGTAATTTCGGACTTCCAAAACCTCGTAAACATAAATCATACAACTCGCGTCGCTTATAAAATTGTTCTTGGTTATTAAAAGTTTGCCCCTTGATTGTGAAGCTAAATCCCTATTACAGCTTAGGGTTGTGCCAACTTAACGAAAATGCTACTAAAATCCATTTATATCGGCCCCTATTATCCCTTCAGGACATATTGCCGTTATTTTATCATATTTAACGGTAATAACCTTTCGTAGAATAGATGTTATTTACTTTTAATTACAACCTGTAAATATAATGAAATCGTACATTGTTTAAATTTGTCCGCTGAATATACGAGTACAGGAAAATAATATTATTAAGTAATGGGTTAGAAATTTAATTACATATTTTTTGGTATGCTTTTGTATCTTTTAAATTCAAATTTTATTAAAAAAATGTTAGTTGTTACGAGTTTGTAAAGTAAATGTTTTACTGTGTAACGGTATTGAAGTAATTATTGATATTTTCTTAAAAAATATTTTCGATTATAATATTATGACAAATTACATTCTTGGATATTTTGATTTTGAATATTAGTAATCTATACATAGAGATATATTAAACCTTTTAATAGTCTGTTACTAACAAATTGAGCATTTTACAGATTCCAGGTCATATCAGACCAAGTTTACTAAATCATTATAATGTCGTTGACACCAACTTGTGCTGATATCCTTTTACCATCTAGAAGAGATCTGATGGCCTGCAACCAGATTATCCTGATTAATCCAGTCAACTTTCAAACAAAAACAATGGTATTCAGTCCTTTTTAACGTTCCACTGCTGAGCACGGGCCTCCCTTCAATATGAAGGGCATCAGTTCATAGTCCACCACGCTGGCCAAATACGGATTGGCGGACTTCAAATGTATATATAATATATATAGTATAATATATAATCTGTCTGTCTTCGAAAACTTGCTATAAGGTTCTCTCAGACAGTTGGTTTCCTCACAAATTTTCCTCACCGTAAGACAAGTGATAATGATCATGTTGGAAATGACATGCACATGAAAATATCAGAGGTGCGAGAACCGGATTTGAACCCGCATCACTCGGTTATCCAAGCAAGCGAGTTACCACTGCACTAACGTGGTAGCACTGTCTGTTTCAAACAAAAACAAACTACACTGAAATCGGTCCATCCAATTCTGTTATTACGTATTATTATTAACTAAAATGGACTACAAAATTCATTAAATAACCTCAGCAACGTATAGCGAGAATAATATTACTCAAATGTATTTTTAAAGTACAATATTTGTGTTTAATTTTATAAAAATATAAATATACCCTACAAAGAATTTAATAAAGCACACATACATTATATTCAGTTTCAGATTTACTTCGGGTCGCACCGCAATGTCCAAAAGTGTAATTTTTACATAATTTATGTCCTACGCTCTGTTTCACTCCACTTATTTTGGTATCCTCAGGGAACAAATGATTTATGCAAACAAAAAGTATCATATACTAGAGCGATATGGGATAAGTAAATCATGTAATTTCCCTTTAAGTAGTTCAAATAAAGGCAAAGCTCTTATGAAAGTAAATTTTGTCATTATTTAAATTTTATCGTGTAATAATGTGAAGATAATAAAAATCTGTGCATTAATATCAACATAATGTCACTTTTAAGTTGACTTAAGATTTTTTTCTTATATAAAAAAATTACATAAAAATATGCTCTCGACTTGGGCAAAAGTTACATTATTTTTTTAGTTCTAAGTTTTTTCAAATTATTGAAGATAATTTCGATTCTTTTTGGATATAATCTATTAGAACTCACCAACAAGCAGTATCCTAAGTGCTACTCTAAGTCATACTTAGTCTATCCGTATAGATACTACATTTCATGTAAACACTGTTATATGTATTGTTTCGCCAACTCTTGGGATCGGGGTTCTTAAAGAAAAACCAAGGACTTTTCCCTACACTTTAATTTCCTTGAAATTGATAGGAAATTCAACCCTCAATAATTATTTGAAGTGTTATGAGTTGTCCGCCGAAGCGTGATTCCGAGAGACTAATTTACTAAAGAAAAATCCACGCTTTTAAACATGTTGCAATGGCTGACTTGACAGAACATAATGTTTTACGAAATAGTTAAACAATTTGTTATTTATTAAAGAAGATTAATCAAGCATTATGTTAGGGTTATAACAGTATGTATACCTACGGTAATATGTATAACAGTATCCATAAGCGGAAATGTCGCTAAAACCCACTTACATCGGCCTCTATTATTAATTCAGAATATAATGCTGTTATGAGGTGACCTTTAGTTGAAATCGCCTCTCGCTGGATAGCCCGAGTATAAGTTATTGCTATTAATATTGTACGAAGGGTCATTCGTCGTTTTTATGATCGTATAAGGTCTCTAAGTCACGTAGGTACTTGACGAACAATTTCATACGTAAGGTTCCATACTAGGCAATAATATTTGTCACTTTAGGAAATATAAATTTTAAAAACTCCACTATCTTCCTTCTCGCTCCATCATCAGATCAGGTCAATGGCATTAAATTAAACAAATACGAGTTTCACTTTACCTACATTTACTAATTAATACGATGATAATTATAAAATAATTTAATTACCTACATAGTTTAGGGAAAAATAATAACCGAAATTATAAATTTAAAATATTTAAGTTTTCATAAATTGAACTGATAAAAGATGTGAAAATATTAGAAAGTCGTTTTTTGTAATAAAATATGGATAATTTTTTGTAATAAAATATGATGATGATACTAACAAAATTTACATTTTAAAGCAGTTGTTGCTCACAATTGACTTGCAATGCGAAAAATTTAAATAAACTAAGAGATCCTAAAGCGATTTCCACTTTTCACCTATTTGGAGTCTTTCAAATCTTTCTCTGCTCTGGCATTCGTCCAAAATTCACTAATAAAATTGTGTCCGTCTGTGACCGACCTCTTCACTACCATTGACTGAAGATCGCTTGAATTCGAAAATTAAGCACCAATTCCTGTAAAACATTTATTTAACAAAATAGCTGCCTTAAACACTTATGTTACGGTGGAACTCTGCCAGCGTCTTTAACTCTTCAAAGCACTGTGAAAGGATATATTTTGTTATTTCTTAATTTTTAAGTCGCCGCATCTCTTAAATAAAGTTTTCACATTACTCAAATAATTAATTACTTTGTGAAAAATAATTGTCGATTTTAAGCGTTTTGCATGCTATATGATTTTTATTAGTTATATGACAAATATTAGATAAATTAATTACCTAAATGAATATTTACAAGTAGGTACCACCATAATATTAAATTCTGGTGTTTATATTAATATATTTAACTTGCAGTTTCATTAATATAATTAATACGAAATATTGGAAAATGTACTTGAAAATGTCCTTACATTATTTTGTACTCAATACACGCGAATCAAAAATAACACGGAATTTGCCAACAGCAAAAACGTACTCCGTTTATTTTTTAATTTTCAGTGAAGCGAGTGCTGCATAAAGGAAATAATAGTCGTTAAATTTTCAATCTCCTGGTGCCAGGCTAATGACATCGCAGGCCATTTCATGTAGCTCAGTGAAGGCCAGGCTTGATAGATTATAAGCCGTTTTTGAGAAAATAAAAAGAGGGAAACATATGAGATGAGATCGATTTAAAATATAGATTATCATCGTTAAAGCTTAATGTGATTTGAAGCGTGATAGAGAATGTAGATCGTGCTTTAGCTGAAATAACGATTGGATATCGTATAAATTACATTATATCCGTCTTTTTAATAGGAAGGCATTGACTTCGATAATATCTGATTAGGTATCTATAGTCAATGTAAGCTCTCGTTAATTTTTTGTTTGCTTTAGATGTCTGTTTTTTTTAAGTTTTACATATCTCAATAACAAAGTTTTTATATGTAACTAAGCTCGTTGTTGTTCAGAATATCGAAGTCATTCTTTTATTTGTTGCATTTAAAAATAATAGATAGTTTATTTGTGCGAGATAAAGTCCGTACCCTTGAGAATGAGCTTGCCTATAATAATAATATTATTATACTGTAAACGAATTTAAAGATTAAAGGTACTTGGTTGCATTTGGAAAAAACACTGTTCGAAGCATTGATATACTAGGAATTTACTTATAATATCATTGGTTCGAAGAAATATATTGAATGGTAATTTTAAGAATGCACGTCATGTCAATGGCGATGTCCCAATATATTTCTTTTATTTTTTTTATAACTTTTTTTTTCAAAGTACAAAACCCTGTTTAATTATATTGAAATACTAAATATCTAATAAAAATCTTACTTTTTTACAATTGCTACTAAATATTTTAATGTCATAATTTAAATAGTTAAATAATATTCAATGAACCGCCGTGACGTCCCAAAGAAACTTTACATAATTTATGTGCGCTTGGGTTTTGACCTACATATTTTTCTTTCTTTAGGAATAAATTATTTAAGAAAAATTGAAGTTTTTTTTGTAAACAAAACATTACCCTAACTTTGAATAAGAAGGCTCTTGATTTTTTGTATAATTAGATAATTTCTGTTTATTTATCAACAATATATTTATTATTACTACTAAATAAACATTCTAAAGAAATGGAATTGACCCTTTCGCACCTGATTAGTTAAGAGGATGGCAAGAATATTTTGTGAATGTTTAGAAAAATGTGCTTTAGTCTCGCTAGTTATTATTATAATCAAGCTGGTCAAATAACAAAATAAACACACCTAACCTACATCAAAATTAAATATATTTTAACCAAATGGAATCCGTTGACTATTACTATACTATAATAAGTAATTTGTTTCTTAGTTTATATACGTATCAAAATAAATACGTAAGCAGCTTTTGTTTGCAGCTCCGCTCACTTCTGTATTAATTATAAATATTTTCTTACTCGCTCGTAGCTCTTGAGGCTTGTAGGCTTATAAACTCTTCCCAATAATAAGACTACAAAAAAGCAGAAAGATTTTTTTAAATCAGGCTGTTTCAGAGATTAGTGCAAACAAACAAATAAGTTCTCTTCAGCGTTATATAGCTAGTATATCTATATATTTGATAGTAAGTACTTGTTAACTACATTTCGATTTCCAAAACTGTCATCTTACATCACGACCGAAATAGGAACTCGTCGATCTGAAATTTCTCAATGAATAAAATAACACTAACTCTCGTTCGGCCCAATTTGCTTTACAATCGGAAACGCCCTTCGTTCTAATAGTGCGTCTTTGTAACGAATTTGTGAGGACATCCCGTTCCCAGTGAATAACTTGCGAACGGTATTGCAATGTGGGCTTTCAATTATCAAACATGTTTCTATTCGGGAAAAGGAAAGACTGACTTTTTGAACTTATGTTCTGAAAATGTATTTTTTATTCAATGCCAGCTTTTTCATGAAAAAAATGTAACTTTTTGACAGATTTTAACGAGTGTGGTGCGTTTTTTGTGTTATTTTATGTAACATATTCGTAAATTTTAAATAAATAGTATATCATTGAGGTTCCTCTTCAAACAAAAATATAAAAATAATTTTCTAAGGGCTTGTTATAGTGATTTCCAGGGCGGTGTAACATTTTAATTATTATAATGTATAATATTTTTACATTACTACTTAGCTACAAAGCAGTGGTAGCCCAGTCGTCACGCTCTCGCTTGGGTAACCTAGTGGAGCGAGTTCGAATCCAGGGTCTCGCACCTCTGATATATTCATGTGCGAATCATTTCTAACATGATAACCACTTGTTTTACGGCGTAGGAAATCATTGTGAGTAAACCTGCGTATCTGAGAGAACTTAACAAGTTTTTGCAGATCGCCATCTAGCACTTGGCCAGTATGGTGGAATATGGCCAGATCCCCCTCGTAGTGGAGGGAGACCCGTACCTAGCAGTGGGATTACTTGGAAGCATTATTATTAGATTGGATGACTAAAGAAATCGCAGAAATCAAAAAGATAATGATTTCACCCCATTTGATCATATGTGAGATTTTGTCTGTATACTTGCTACCGTTGTGGTATAATTGAAAGGAACACACGCTATTTACCAACATTTTATTTAGAAAAAGATAATTTATACTATACTATTTATACTATTCGATTCTCAGTGAGTGCCGAAACGAAGTAAGGGTGGGCCGCCAATACATAAATAGCAGAATAATGTGAAACCTAACGACTTATCACCGTTCCCCCATTCTCATTATCTAATAGTTGCTTTTCAAAACTTAATACATTTTCCATTATAGTTATCTACGAAGGGTTCCCTCAGCGAGGGCATATTCAATAGAACCCTAATTTTCTTGAGCAAAACCTATTTTTCTCTCACGGACTATAGTACAATACTAATAGTAATTACCAAAGCTGGGCCTCTAGGGGCTAATGTTGTGTTAATGCGTTGTATTTCGTTGTTCACAAAATGGTAATACTCAAGTTTAATTAAATGGCACGAACTTAGTACATTAAGTTCTGTATAAAAAGGTTTGAAATTAGTTACTCTTCAGTAAAAATAAAAAAATATATATTATTATGGGTTATTCTCTGCATGTACTTTTATGTATTGACGTCCCACTGCTGGGCAAAGGTCTCTCTTTGATACGAGAGGGATTAGGCCATAGTTCACCAATTACTAGTAGAAATTAATTTATTTATAAATGCAATTATAATTATTTTTTGCAAAAAATAGTTCTAAAGCTTTCTGACTGATTTGTGTGAGCTTTTCTTAAATAAACTTCAGCAGACTGATACCTATATTAATGATTGTTACATATGATAAAAAAAAGAATTAAAAAACACGAGAATACTACAATATGCTAATTTGTAATTGGTGTACTTCGTTTTATAAGAACTATAAATTTAGGGAGATATGGAGATCTTAATTATATTAAGTCATCAAGTCGGTAGTTAAGTTAAAATCGTATGCAGCAGCTTAGTCACTTAACCGGGTGGATGCATAATTCCTGCTTTAACGACACATCAGTTATTATTATGTAAATGTATATTATAATAATAGTTGTTATTTATATTTAAAATTAATACCAGTAGCTTTAATTTATTACATGTATTAGTGTTACCTTATTGGTAATTTTCATATACCTTAGCTTGAAAGAAAAATTCGTATGCCTTATAAAATTTATAAAGAGATTGAATATAATAGACATCAGATAGTGATCGGAACATACTTGAATGTCAAAGGCGTGGTTTGTAAATTAATATTTAGACGCAAAAGCGTTCAAAAGGATCTTTATCGCTCAAAGAAAAAAGGTCACCAACCTTACCCTAAAGCAATGTATTATCTAGCACATTTCAGCTTCAATATTTTCTGAACTAAAATGCTTGCGTCGAGGCGATGTGTCATTTCAGTGGCCAAAGTAAAACTTTTATGGTTCAATATCTCTACCGCAAGTTGCTTCCACTCAATAGAGTTTAAACTAACTTGTCGTATTATCATTAATATTTCACTGTACACATAGAATTTCAATTATCGTACATAAAAACGCGTTCATTAGCGAGTGTCGACAATAACCTAATACGGGTCTTAGTTCCTACATAAACAACTTCATGGAAACTAATACGGTACAACGTGTCGTAAAGTTGAGATTAGGGCTATAAATGTTAAGGCGAACTTACACATATTATAATTGTAGAGTTTCAAAAGTTCACTGTAAATATTGAAATGGAAATTGTAATCGTAATAATTACGAAAGTTTTGTTTGTTCGTACTTGTCCATTAATCCGTTTTTGTTACGAAGTTCTGAATAAACTTGTAAAGTTTAAAGTATTATTGGTCTAGGTTCTGACAAATGTATGTATATTTCTTGTTATATTTAAAAGAGTTTTTGCTATGCAAGTCGATACAGCAACAATACCAATAGTCGCTTTTCTAGAGATTCGTCTGACTCATATCGTCAACGGTCAAAGATCAGATTTTAGCATTTTAACTATACATAATTGATATTACTTATTATATTTTTGCTTGTGTATTAATTTTGTCAAATACATTGAGTATATCAAATAGAATATGCGTTGGATTTGTGTACTGAAAAACACAACAGAAAAATCAAATAAGGGCCAATTCTAATAAATAAAAAATCCACTTATGTCCTATTTACCCCTATTCCTTCTGGTTCACTAAACCCATAATATGTATAAGGTATTTCATGTCCGGGCTGTTGCTACGATATTATAAAAAAACATCTCTCTGTCTATCCGTTTCTTCATATTGTGAAACGACAACACGTGTGGCGCGCCAGTTGCTGCGCCAGCTGTCGCGGGTTTGAGTCCCGCTGGGGGCATTCATTTGTTGAGCACGAATGTTTGTACTATTACTATCATCCAAATAGAGAATATTGTGACGTATATATAGAATTTTATAAACGTCTTATATGAAAATCTTTATATTATTTAATTAGATACTCGTAATTAGCAATTGTGTTTACGTAAAAAAGTATTTTTTTTTTATTTTTGAGTGAGATCAATAATTGGCAAACCTAAGGTTTTTTGATGACTGACCTTACTTATATACAAAAAAGTCCTCGTTTAAGCCCTCGTGAACGGATACGGAAATGTTTAATTTAAAAAAGCTACGTTTTATTTAGAACAATTGATTACAAATGTATAGATTAAGCTCCTTTTATTCGAGTTATATAAAACAAGACAAACGTTTAAGCGAATGTGTGTAAAAATGAAATATATCTGTAGGCAAAAAGTAATAAAATAATGAACCAAACCACGGGGAAAAGTTAGTATTTTCTATTATTGTACACAATTTCGAAGGTATAAGTAATCCACCATTTGAAGATGAGATCCGATGGAATCATTGTGAGGCCCACAAAAGAAAAGCGATCCTAATATACCATCTACCTACATTTCTGCGCAATAAACATTCGAAGTCGTTATATAGAATACATAGGTATTTCGATTCATTTGTGAATAATGTTTTTCATACTTTTCTGTGCTATCCTCTTTAAATGGCAGATTTTTAATTTTCATGAACGATTATATCGACAAAATTAATGAATTTCATTGTATTTTTATTTCATTTAATTTTCTTTTTTAATTAACAGATATCGGATAACCCATAATATAATTATTATAAACAAGTCACCCCTAAGGGTAGTTGAAATGTACTTTGACATAATCTTAAAGTCGCGTTTTGTTAAAAATATTTAGTCATTAAACTGTTTATTTATGTTCTTTAATATTAAATGGACTAATCTTGTAACGATAAGCTTTGAAATAAACTAGTTTATATCTACAATTACGAGTAATACTGGAGATGCAATAAACATACCCTTTTTATTTATTTATATTGCTGTATAAAATATACATACATACGAACAAACTTATAATTATTAAGCTTTATAATATTATACTATACTATACCAATACCTATTGCACCCTCCATTCGTTTTTATTTTCACGTTTCGCGCATTTTACCGTCTCCAAATCCCTAATACTGTTCGAAATTTCATATAAATTGGCTTACAGTTTACGCGAAAAAAGTACCATAGACAAAGTTGTTTCCATATTTTGGTATAAATAAACAATTAAATAAATGTACTGCTACACACACAATATGAAACATCTGCAGTGTCATCAGCAAAATGAGCCCTAAGCCTAACACTATCCCACAACATGAGCATTTTATGGTACACTTCATTAAAAAACTATCACGCCTATAGATTTATTCTTTAACGTAGTAATTTAACGTCATATCTAGATGTGTTGTCTGTCAAAAAACATATAATTTTATAACCATTAAAAAAATGAACATTTTGTATTCATGGGACAGCATGTTATTGTACTACTAACGCCATCTATTAGAAACCAAAGAGTTAACATCGCTGTAACATTATTGCAACAAATGAATGAATCATGAATTACCCGTTAGAAAAACTACGTGAGCCCTCACAAAGCTCAGCTTTTTGCTATAAATTTTATAGTTAAAAGTACCTACTACAGAAGTAAAATAACAATAGATGACAAGCAATGACCGTGCAGGAATCAGATAAATTCAAACGTAATCCTTTTCAAGTGCACGTAGACAAATATTTGTGTTTCATTTTGCCAGTTAACGATGTTTTTAATCCTCACTCTGACCGGCCATTATCGTCGTGTGATCGCAATGCAGAATGTAAGGATTAATACTAAATGGGAATTCCCCGTCGGTATGTGGCTTTACGATCTGTCGTTTCTAAGCTCATTTATTTAAAAAAAATGTGAGAGTATTTTGACGATATTTTAGGCTGATTTCGAAGTGACTCTACATTGAGTGCGAGTCGCGGGTTCGAGTTACGCTGGGGGTTTTTATTTGTGTGATGAGAGCTAAACATTTACACTCGTGAGTGCATTGGTGTTATATGTGTAGTGTAACTATATGGTAGCCGTTACATAAGCCTCGTAACTTATACCATGAAACTAAATGTCGCAGCTCTCAACATATTTAGATATATACTAGTTGCGGCATCGCCCGCGTTTATGGTTCCAAGCCCGGTAGAAAAAAAAAGTATCCCATGTACTTCTAATACCTCCAAGAATATGTACACAAACTTTCATGATGATCGGTTTAGTAGTTTTCGCATATAAGCGTAACAAACAAACAACTTGCATTAACATTTATAATAGTGTAGACAGGTTTATTTTTCAGTGACTTTTGAGTTTTGTGTAATTAGTGATCATTTCCTTCCTTTCCATAAAAACACTTACATAATGTGGATTTTCTTCGATTAACCTCATTTCTAAGTTGAATTTAACTGATTTTCCTCGTAACGATAAATGAATAGCATATTCATTCCAATATTTTCGTATTTCAAAATCTTTTTATATAAAGCAAAGTAAAATGTCCAGCGAAAACGAGCGCATCCAATAAGAGTACGATATGCATCGTTCGGATACGATATTTTGTTATCCTTCACTGAGTTGTCTCTTTGGTGGCATTTTCGCACTGTGCGATTTGTATAAATCTACGAGGTTTTGTAAGTTTAAAAGGTTCGGTTCATTCAAGTATGGTTCGATTTTTTTTTACTTTAAGAGGGCATGGTAACAAATTTAATGTCAATTGACTCAAGTATAAAAAATTATAACAGTTGTAAAGCGTTTAATCTTTCATCAATTTTTATATATTCTTTATTGCACTTATAAAATGTAACACAGGAATCACATTAAAAAGTATAGACAAAGGTGGACTTATCCCTATAAGAGAATTCTTAAAGTCAACCCATGGATGTGAAAGATAATTATGATCGTAGAAAATATAAAGTATAAGTAGTAAATAATTACATTAAATATAAACCCAAATAAAGTAGCGATCCAAACTTGTACTATGATGAATTTACGTAAAACGCTTCTTACATATCATGCTTTAGATAGAATATTCGCTAGCAAATGAAGCCACTCTACTGAATAAGTTTTATTGCAAAATGGAGGAGATAAAAGAAATGGAACAATGATAATAAATATATCGACAGTATTTGGTTTTCCAATTTTATTCTGTACTATTTTTGTATGTAATCTAATTTTATATGAATACCTATGAATCCTTTGTTAGATTGATTTAAATACCTTTTGATATTTCCTCTTTAAATGCATTTTTTTCCCATAACTTCCTTAACAAGTCTTTGTATTGTTTTATTGTTTTGTAATTTGTATTGATAACGTTAATCAAAACCTACTTGGTAGTATTTGCACGAGAAAAATGATAATCTCAATATAATGGAATCTCAATGGCTATATATAAATAAAATTGGAGTGTCTGTTTTTAATTTCAAATTAACAGCTTTTCACTAAATGCATATTAAACCGTAACCGTATATAGGTACTAACATCGAAAAAACAATTTTTAATAATATTGTGTCTGTTTGTTCCAGCTAATCTCTTAAAAGGCAGGGTAACGGCAATTTGGCAGGAACCTAAGAACGAACCCAAGCGAGGCGAGGCGAGACAAATGATGGACAGTGATAGCCCAGTGGTAACGCGCTCGCTTGGTTAACAGAGTGATGCGGGTTCAAATTTGGTTCTCGCACCTCAAATTTTTATGTGCAAATAATTTCTAACATGGAAAACATCGTGAGGAAACCTGCACATCTGAGAGAACCTAACAAGTTTTCGAAAGAATGTGAAGTTAGCTAACCCGCACTTGGCCAGCTTAGTGGACTATGCCAGATCCCCCAAGTATTGAAGGGAGGTCCACCCCCAGCAATGGGATCTCAAAAGGGTTGAGTACACTGAAGTTTTTGTGTTACCCTGTTCCTATAAGATAATCGGAGATCGCATAATTTGTATAACATCACGAAAAAAATATTTTAGTGCATAAATAATTATTATATTTAATTGAATATACTAAATGTAAGTAAAGACAGGTAGCCCAGCGGTAACGCGCTCACTTGGATAACTGAGTGATGCGGGTTCAAATTCGGGTCTCGCACCTATGGTATTTTCATGTGCGAATCAATCATTTCTATCATGATTACCCCTTGAAGCCAGCACGGTGGACTATGGCTTGAGCTCCCTCGTACTGAGGGAGGCCCGTGCCCAGCAGTGGGACGTTAAAAGGGCTGAAGATATTAAGTAGTAGTGCCATGCTTGTTACCTTCGGGTAGCAGCCGAATGGGCCGGCACACCCCGTATAGTACCACTCTCTCACAGAAGACCGGCGTGATGTGGCAGCTATGCTGTCGCGTTTCGTCCGGGAGGCCCACTCCCCATCCCTCCTCCCGTCCTTCTCCCTCCTCCCTCCTAAAAGGCAGGCAACGAATCTGCAAGACCTACAGTCTTGCAGATGTCCATAGGCGGAGGTGATCACTTCCCATCAGGTGACCTCCTGCCGTTTGCCCCCTTTGTCCCATAAAAAATATATAAAATGGAGCATGCAGAAATAGGTTTCTGGAGAGAAATCGATTATAGATTATAAATATAATCGGTTTTTAAGCTTGATTAAGTCAAGCGACATGGATGGCGTTGCATTGTACATATAGCTGTGTATCAACTAAGAATAACAAAATTGATTGAACATACAGTCTTAAGAGCACTCAGGCTTTGACTTATAATGAATTATTATTTATTTTACTAAACACTATATGGAATCTACATTAAAAACATTGGTATGATATTTTCTTCAACTCAACTTATAGGATACTTTTACTGAGGGAAATTAAATAAATTTGTATATATAGACTCACATATGTACATACGTTATAAAATATGATAAATCTAAGAAATATGTGGTAACATATGCAGCAGTGGGACGATATAAAGGGCCGATTACATACAATACATATATGCTAGTGACGAGATCGAGCAGAGCGGAGGTCAGTCGCAACTCGCAAGTACATAATGGTTGGTAAAACAAAAATAAAACAAAGCACTATTTATTAAAATTAAACTTATATTTATATTTAATTACATTTAATAATTATAATTTGGTTCAGGCGGGTGATGCGGGAAATGTCCGAAGGGGGGTGGTCCACGCGGGGGAAACTGGGGTCTGAATGAGGGGGGTGGGGGTCTCCATGGGGGAGGGGGTCTTGCACCTGGTGGGGGTGGTGGCCCAAAGCCGGGGGGTCCAAATGGGGGTGGTGGGAAGTGGTGGAATGGGGGTGGTGGCCCGGGGGGTGGGGGAGGACCGGGTGGAGGCATGGATGTTGGTGGCAGTGGAGGGGCCATTGGCAGTGGGGGTGGAGGGCGAGCGCTCATTGGGGGTGGTGGTGGCATTGGTGAGGGAGTAGGAGGTGGAGGTGGCGCCATGAGGATGGGACCCATTATAGCTGGTGGTGCATCTGCGAATAACTGGTGAGGACGGTCTGCGTGGGACAGTGGGTTTTGTGCAGCTAGCAACCTGGAACAAAAACATTATGTATTAATATTTCTGTGTTTGATAAAATGACAAATAATAAGATAGTCTTGCTTACACACAATAATGATAATAATATTTTTAACCAAGATTTAGAACAGTTTTAAAAATAATTGGTTTACATTGGCAATGCATCGGTTAGATCATTACTCAAAAACTAGTTACTGAAAAAAATCGTAGATTTTAGTTTTATGCAACTATATAGTATATAATAAAAAAAATTGTACATGTATTCTTCGCTTATGCTTAGTAATCAATTCACTATTAGCAAAAATTCGCCAAAAGTAAACACACGCCAACACATAGAACTTATCCTCTTAAAGTTACCTGACTGATTATAGTTAATAATAATAACAAAAAATATATAAACTCATATAATCACATTCTAATCAATATTTATTCCATTTTATAATGAAATCTAAATTGTCAGTTGTTTCCAGGATATAATCATTTAAAGGATTTAACCATAACCTTGAACCAAAGCCAAAATAAGGGTCAATAACCTTTGCAGATTTACAGATAGAGAAGGTATACAGAAAGCAAAAGCCTAAATCTTGCATTTAATCATTACTAAAAATCGGCATTCTTTCTGCCTTAGAACACAATAGAATATACATTATTAGTCTTCTCTTACCTCTCGGCAGCAGATCCATGCCTCTCACCCTTGACATCTTTCTTAAATGCATATGATACAGAAATAGGTCTGTTACATAAGTATTGGTTGTTCATAGCTTCTATAGCGGCATCTGACGCTTCAAAAGAAGCAAAGTTTATAAATGCAAATGCCTTGGAATTGCCAGTTTCAGGATCTCTCATAACCTAGGAAAAAACAAAACCTAATTTATACCTCTACAAAACAAAATAATGACTGGCCTATTTAATCATTGATTAAAAAGAACTTAAATTTAGATTTCTTAAGAACTCAAATAGTGAATAATAACTTATTATTTTACCCCCAATAAAGTTAAAACAGTTATTTTATTTATTTTTAAAATTGTAACATTCTTTGATCATAATATAAACAGTTAAATTTTAACAACTTTATGAATTTGGTTCTATTTACTTGTATACATTCAACAGTTTTTATAATTAAAATTAAAAACACATAATAAAATTCTAAGTGATTTGAATTTGTACATTAAATATTTTTTGGAAAATCTTATAAAATCTGAAATATTTATTGTTATTGATACAAAAGCCAAAACGATAGTTTAGATTTTTCTCTGTCTGTCTGTTACTGCACAACTATAAACAAGGTTATTTTTGTATAGTACTGTACCAGACCCCTATAACTTTTGAAACTTCTCTAAAGTATTTGATACAGTTATTAAAGACATCATTATAATATTTAATCAGAATTTCTGTGAAATCTAGTATAATATATATTTCATATCCAGTCAAAACTGCTAATGCAAGCTATTCTATCAACCTCCTCGTAAAACTACCAATTGCATCTCAAAATTAATACATGGTTTGTAATATCTAAATTGAGTGTCTTTTATTTTATAGTCAACATTAAATTACATGGTAAAAATTGTAACTTATTCTGTCAAAAGAAAAAATCTTTTTACTGAACAAGCAGTTATAACTATAATGTTACTAAAAATATTACCTTAGGTGTTTGCAAAATAACTCCAAATGCCGAAAATGTGTCATAGAGCAATTTCTCGTCCACTTCTGGATCTAAGTTTCCAATAAATACATTAGCACCAACATCCAGATTCTTCTGGTGGGCTGATGCTTTGTTAACTCTCACTGGTTTACCATATAGTTTTATCATATTCATCACCTGAAAATTACAAGAGTTTCTGGTAAAATATATATTACTCAGCTATATAATGCAATAATTAAGCTAAGTTAATCATTAAATGTGGCAGCATTAGTTTGTGCTTAAATATACTTTAATTAGCTATTTTAAGAGAAACAACCTATGAACATATAATTATATAAAACTTACTTTTATCGCATAATCAGCATCTTCCTCTCCCATAAACTCAACAAATCCATATCCTTGATGTGTCTGTGTCACACGGTCCTTGGGCATGTGAACATTAACTAAAAGTAAAATAATTACAATTTAGGTATCAAGTTCTGTTTGTGTTTAACCATCTTATTACATAAAATCCAAGTAAGTCTAATTTACAACTTTTTATGAATAACATTAAAACTTACCCACTGGTCCTGCTTGCACAAATAATTCCCAGAGTAAGCTCTCTGTGACTCTGTCGTCCAACCCACCCACATATATTGTGGCATCTATAAATTATAAAAAAGAAATCATTTACTGTACGATAACTTTAACCTCACCCCTTAGATTAACAACTAAGAATTTGGTGTGATTCTGATACTGATACTGACTAGAGATAACCTCAACAACAAAGGCTTTTAAAACTTTGTATATTTTCCGATTAATTATGTGAAACTTTACCTTGATTTCTTTCTGCTATGGGTCCTGCTGCCATTATTATTGAGAAATATCTTCAAGTACAACTGAAACTAAATTCATTGACATGACAACAAATTACCGGAGAGCTAAAGACGTTCCCACTCAGTATATTATCTATACTCTTTGTAAAGACGCCTTGATTGCTGACATTTAATGATTAAAATCATAGACAAAATATTTAATATTATTGTAAAACAAGACTATATCGCATAAAGTATATAAATATGTCCCGCTTTACACTTCAATTTTTATTAGATGAACAATAAAAGTTATAAAAACCATACATGAAAAATAAAGATAAAAACAATCACTATGTAATAATAAATAACGTAAAATTTTATTGTTACATAGCTGTTTACATAAAAATAAATAATTAATTACATATTAGTATTGAAATAACATAATATTATTATTGAAAAAAATATAAATATAAAGGTCATCAATTACTATATTGGTAGCAAAGTCAATAAAACATATAGTCAGCCAACGGACGTGTCTAGACCACTGACCTCTATAATACCACTGGACTGGCTGTTCCAAGCGTTTGACAACAATTTTTTTGTGTCCATTTGAAGCGCCACTAGCGAGAGGGTCGAGAACTAATTTTGACGTATATTGCAAATGACAGCGAGAAGTGTTTGTTTACTGTAAAGTAATTTTGCATTTTCGTTGTTAATATAACATAAGTAGTAATTATGATGATACGGTTATTGATTAATAAAAATAAAAAAATAAAAATCTTTATATCGACATCATTAGTTTTAGTACCACGAACTCTCGCTACGTCCGACAGCGGCGGACAGCGCCAAAATGGCGAATATCAAGCAGCCACAAAAGCACGTTGACAACAGCCAGTCCAGTGGTATTATAGAGGTCAGTGGTTTAAAGTAAAGAAGTAGAGAAATTCCAGAAGCTCTCTCTCTGGATTAAATATTTTTATCATTGTGTTCATAGTAATAGTTAGTTGTATAGTAGTTAATGTAAGTAGTAAAGTGTATATATTTAGAAGATATTGTGGTAAGTCTTTAATTTTTAATTTTAAAATTATAAAAATATTTTCAAACTTTGATGTTCGAACATGGAAAAAAAAACACAATCGGATCCTCCGGATCCGGGTGAAATTTTTTATACGCCTGATACAGAATTAGTTTCTGATGTGATCTCCTTGTTAAGCATGAAGGTTTCATGCTATTTAATTACCTTCTTTATAATATTAGAAGATAATATTATGACATTGTCATCGGTATTATTCTATCAAATTATCAATACCTAATTAGTTATTTACTATGTCTTATTTTATTGTTGAATAAAGCCAATATTCTATTTGGTTCTGTCTTTATTTATATCAATTTATTCAACAATAATTTTGTGATCGCTGATACCAACTATGTCCAACGAAAAGGAAAAGTCTTCCTCAGTATCTCGGTATCTGCGTCCCGAACGTTTTGACGTAGAACCCGCAATGGCCGGCTCAGACCTGAAATGGATTCATTGGAAGTACTCGTTTGAAAATTTTATCGCACAGGAAGCCGCATCTGCTGACGATGCCCTTAAGTACAAACTCCTTGTAAACCATATCTCGCCATCAATATTTAACTTCATTCAGGCTTGCACTACGTACGTTGATGCCATGACAACTCTCAGTACCACCTACGAGAAACGAAAAAATATTACCTTGGCTCGGCATCGCCTCGCTACTAGAAAGCAACAGCCTGGCGAAACGTTAGCGGAGTATTCGAGATCTCTTGCCATACTCGCTCGTGAATGTCACTTCAAAGCTGTTACTGCTAATGAACACCAAAACGAAACCGTACGTGGTACGTTCATTGCCGGAATATTGTCTCAGAAAATAAGAGAAAGGTTACTAGAAAAATCTACTATGTCTCTGGAAGAAACATTGAATCTGGCTACATGTTTAGAAACTGCTGAAAATACTTCACGACTACTTACAGTATCATCTCCATCAACGTCTGCTGTTCCTGTCAACGCAATCTCTGAAACTCAGGCACCGCAACCACAGCTCAACTTGGCAGCATCAAAAACTCAAAATTTTCAACGCAGTCGCCCTACGCAAAGTGACCGCCGATGCTTTTTCTGCGGTGGCAATGTTCATCAAAGGATTAAGTGCCCCGCTAATAATGCCCTATGTCAATTTTGCTCCAAAAAAGGACATTTTGCAACCGTTTGCCGTAGTTCAAGACCAGGTCAACGTACCGTAAATGTTATTACCATGGACGATGACGACGTTACTCAACCTCAGGTTACCGATTCTTATTTGTCAATGATATCAGCTGCTGCTCCATCAAGCCTACGTAAAGCTACCATACCTATTACCTTGAACAACTATCAAGCGGATGCGCTACTCGACACCGGAAGTTCAATCAGCTTTATCGATAAGAATACTGCTCTAAACATAAACCTTAAACGAAAGCCCTGTCGACAAGCGATAACTTTAGCATCTCTTAACAATATATCATATGTTGAGGGACTATGCTACGCTACAATTCAGATTGGTGAACATATATACCAGCATCAACCTCTGCTCATTGTTGGCGATCTGTGTGCTGACGTTATCATTGGGCATGATATATTAGGAAAACACTCATCATTGGAACTTCAGTTCGGGGGAGACAAAAGCCCCTTGAAAGTTTGCAATGTAATGGAGGCATCTGTCCCACCAGCTTCAGTTTTTACCAATCTTTCACCAAATATAAAACCTATAGCTATTCGCTCCAGACGGCATTCTCAAGAAGACCAAGAATTTATATCTAACGAAATAAGCAACTTACTTAAAGACAAGGTTATCGAACCCAGTATCTCGCCATGGAGGGCACAAGTACTCGTTACTGGTGATGGTCATCATCGGAAGCGTCTTGTCGTTGACTATTCACAAACTATAAATAGATTCACGGAACTAGATGCATATCCTTTACCTAGTATCGATTCTATCATAACTCAAGTCGCTAAATACAATATTTTTAGCCAAATCGACCTCAAAAGTGCTTATCACCAAGTTCCCATTCTTCCAAAGGAGAAGGTATACACCGCCTTCGAAGCGTGCGGGAATCTCTACCAATTCACACGAATACCATTTGGAGTCACAAATGGTGTAGCGGCTTTCCAGCGAACTTTACAGTATATCATTGATTCGGAAAAACTGAAAGGTACATATGCTTACTTAGATGATGTAACTGTATGCGGAAAAGATAAGCAAGATCATGATGATAACCTTCGCAAATTCATGAAAGCTACTGAGAAATACAAACTCACTCTAAATATGAGTAAATGCACTTTTGAATCAGAATCCATAAATCTTCTCGGCTATACCATCCATCATAACGTTATCAAACCTGACAAGTCCCGATTGGAACCACTAACAAATCTTCCTATCCCATCTGATACAGCTACATTGAAAAGAGCACTTGGACTATTTGCTCATTATTCAAAGTGGGTCGACAACTTTTCTGCCAAAATCAGACCTCTGATCGAAGCTACATTTCCTTTATCTGAAGAAGCTATTAACTCTTTTAATAACCTAAAGATCGACATTTCTAAATCAGCCTTGGCTGGAATAGACGACAAAGAGATATTTTCTGTTGAAACTGACGCCTCTGACTTCGCAATCGCAGCAACGCTGTCACAGAAAGGGCGTCCCGTAGCGTTTTTCTCACGATCGCTTAACGATTCTGAAAAAAGACAACCTTCCATTGAGAAAGAGGCTTGCGCTATAGTTGAAGCTTTACGTAAATGGAGACACTTCTTGATTGGGAGACATTTTCTACTAATAACTGATCAACAGTCTGTTGCATTCATGTTCAACCAAACACACTCTAATAAAATCAAGAACGAAAAGATCGAGAGATGGCGCCTAGAATTGTCTTGTTTTAAATACGACATTGTTTATCGACCCGGAAAACAGAACATTGCTGCCGATGCGCTCTCTCGAGTCTGCATGCACCTAGATATTTTGTCTAATAACTCCAAACTTGTTGAACTACACCGATCTCTTTGCCATCCTGGAATTGCACGTATGGTTCATTGGGTCAGATCAAAGAACTTACCATACTCCATCGAAGAAGTGAAACGAATGACGGCAGCATGCCCTGTCTGTGCTGAAATCAAACCTCGTTATATAAGACACCAAGGGCATCTCATAAAGGCAACTGCACCTTTCGAAAGACTAAACTTAGATTTTAAAGGGCCGATTCCATCTAACACTCAAAACCGATACATTTTAACAATAATCGATGAATATAGCCGTTTTCCGTTTGCGTATGCCTGTAAGGATATGACCTCCGGAACAGTCATAAATTGCCTTAAAGATTTATTCTCCACGTTTGGTACTCCGGCTTATATCCATTCCGATAGAGGAGGTTCATTTTTATCGGATGAAATAAGACATTTCTTAACCTCGCTCGGAACATCGTGCAGTCGCACCACCCCTTACAATCCCCAAGGAAACGGTTTGGTTGAGAGACTAAATGGTACGCTGTGGCGAACAATTCAATTACATCTCAGATCGAATAACGAAGACGTTGCTAACTGGGAGAAAGCTTTGCTGCCAGCACTACATTCCATAAGATCCCTCTTATGTACGGGAACGAATGCAACGCCACATGAGCGTATGTTCAACCATCCTCGTCGCTCGATAAACGGCCAATCTTTACCAACTTGGCTTCATTCACCTGGACCTGTTTATATGAAGAAGAACGTAAGGAGTTCCAAATATGACCCAGCTGTAGAAGAGGTACAACTGTTACAAAGCAATCCTGAATATTCTTACGTTCGATTAGCGGATGGGCGAGAGACGACAGTCTCTAATAGATCCTTAGCGCCACTGCCACAGGTCGTTGACGATGACTCGTCGGACGACGAAGAGCAATTACAAATGGAGGAGGTCCCTTCTAACGAAGCTTCACCTGCTAGCCCAGAAGTAGAGGGTACACAAGTTCGTCGCTCTGTACGAGAACGCAGACCTCCGGCCCACTTTCAAGATTACGTCTCTTCATAAAGGAGGGGTGAATGATGTGATCTCCTTGTTAAGCATGAAGGTTTCATGCTATTTAATTACCTTCTTTATAATATTAGAAGATAATATTATGACATTGTCATCGGTATTATTCTATCAAATTATCAATACCTAATTAGTTATTTACTATGTCTTATTTTATTGTTGAATAAAGCCAATATTCTATTTGGTTCTGTCTTTATTTATATCAGTTTCCTATAGTTCGAGTTCAAGAAAAAGACAAGGTCTTGAACAAAATGTTGGCTTAAATAAAAAAACTATTGTCGATCCTTCGACTGCAAACCCTTCCTATCAAACAGTTTACTTGAACCCGTCTTATGATAATTTGATAACGTCCTATTCCGAATCCGATACTGGACCTTATATTATACATGTTGCAAGAGTAGAACCAGACCCTTCTGCAGGGCTAACAATTCGCGCAATTAAATTTGGCGAATTTCTGTATAAAAATAAATTCCAAGACATTATGAAGGATGGGGTCAAAAGTATTGGCCGAAATAAAATTAGCGTCGAATTTTCAACCGCCACATCTGCAAATACGTTTTTGAATAATCCAGTTCTTTCTTTATATAAATATAAAGCATTTATTCCGACATTTAATATCTCACGCATGGGCCTTGTCCGAGGAGTCCCGATTGATTGGTCTATGGAGGAATTATCTGGGAGCCTGGAGCTTCCTAGCGGATGTGGTGTAATACTTAAAGCACGCAGACTGAATCGAAAACAATTTGTAGAGGGCTCACCGCATTGGATCCCAACTCAATCGGTAGTCTTAACGTTTAGGGGACAGATGCTTCCAAAAAAAGTATTTGCATTTTATTCTTCACTCAATGTTGAAATATATAATCTACCAACTATTCAGTGCTTAAACTGTTGCCGATTTGGCCATACAAAAAATATATGCCGATCAAAACCACGGTGTTCGAAATGTACTCAACCCCACTCAGGAGAATCATGCTCTATAACAAAAGAAGCTGCTGTTTGCATTCATTGTGGTGGTAACCATTTCGCTGATGATAAAACCTGCCTGGAGCTGTCAAGACAAAGACAGATAAAATCAGCTATGTCACAAGAAAACATTTCTTTTGCGGAAGCAGCCTCACGTTTTCCTCCAGTGCGGAGATCGTATGCTGAGGTTGCAAAAGAAATGTTTTCGTTACCAAATCCTTCCATTTGCAACTTCGATGATTCCTCTTATGGAGGTGTGTGGTGTAGATGTATGTGTAGACGATAAGACAGCAAATGATCACACCCACATTCAATTTTCACTATACAGTTTATTTAGCGAAGTTACAGTCAGAAGGCACGGAATAAATAGTCACAGGTAGGCACAAGCAGTTAGGTACAGACACAGATGGTAAGAATGAAGTATGAAGATGAAGTACGAAAGTAATAGCAAACTAATTAATAGTACGTTAGCGAAATCAAGCGCGGAGTTGATTCAGAGCGACATGCGTTCACTTTAAGTAGCTGTTGTGGACTACGGCGGGAGGCGGTCAGCCGGCCGGCGCAGGCGCATGATGACGTCGCCTATTGTTCTCATACCGGTTGAGGATTATTGCTACATTTACAGAGCGCGTTACGACGCGGCCACGACCGTCTTCCGACATACAGTTTTATTACATTAAATTTAATAATTTTAAGTATTTTATAATTCTTTTACATTTAGATTTGTTACAAGATATTTACTATTTAAGAATACCTATTATATTTAAGTACAATATTAGTTTAGTTATAAAAGTAAGTTATATATAATTACAATGTTTATCCTATATGTTTATAAATTGTTACATTATATAATATTATTTATATGTATATTTATTTATGTAGTTTATTTATATATGATATTTAGATACAATGATATACTATTTTAAGTTATACAATACTAATGATTTATTATAATTAGGTTTTTACAGGTGGAGTACAGGTAAGTATACTACACTCTAATTCTAAATTTTCTTCACCTGTTATTCATTCATATAAAAAGACTATAATCAAGACTCCTTGCCCCCATTCCCCTAGGACTAAAGGTTACGATAAACAGGTTCACCTTAACATCACTTCTCCTTGCATTTCATCTCTGGGTAATGGCTGCACCATTAGCTCAACCTCCTCTCACCCTTCATCCATAGACGACCTCTTACGCACCCTGTTATTAGCCATTAACAACCATTTTTCATCCATAACCATTTCACCGGACAACGCTGCACAAAACACTTTAATAGTTCCATCTTCATCACTTTCTTTTATTAATCATGGATCATATAAAAAATCTACAATGGAATTGCAAAAGCCTTTCAGCACGTAAATCAGACATAATACATCTTATAAATAAATTTGAACCTGCTATTCTTGCCATCTCTGAAACTTGGTTAAAGCCTGGTAATCGTTTTCGTATTCCAGGCTTTTCAGGCATACTGGTACTATGAATCACTATTATAATTTTTCTCATGACTTGCGTTCTTTATCTAAAAATAATCTTTACACATCCTGGAATAAGTTTTGGAACGTTTCCAAAATGTCTAAAGGTAAGTATTACGCTTCAATCCAACCGGAAGTTCCAGTCTATCCGTGGTTCTTTCGTTTTCGCCAGGCTGACCGAAAAACCACCTCAATTATATGTAGGCTCCGTTTAGGCCACGCGTGTACTCCGGTTCATTTAACTAAATTGAAAATAAAAAATAGCTCTGTCTGTGAATGTGGCTTGGATGAAGGTTCGACTGACCATATTTTATTTAACTGTCCAAAATTGCAATATTCCCTTCACGACATAACCCCTTCCCAAATTCACCGCCCAGTTAACTCCAAAATTATATTATCTCTTGTGTTTAGTCCATTTGTTAAAAAATTAGTTAAATTTATAATTCATAATAAAATTCATCTATAACGTAGTGTTTATTACCATCTTCTATCATTATACCATTTTATGTCTTAAACCGATCATTCATGTATAATTTTATTATCACTCTCCATTTCTAAATTTCAAAATTACCGCTCAATCTTATTCGTGTCTTCCTCACAAAACGCGACACTGGCAGAATGTATTGCGTCTGTAAACGCAATCCCAAGCCATCTACGATAAAAAAAAAAAAAATTTATCGAAGTCAGTGGAGGGTAGAGATAAGGAGGACCAACTCGTACACGAACAAGTGGCAGTAAAAACGCGTCCAGTAAGAGTGGCGCTGCAGTAGCAGTCGATAAATTTTAAAGAAAGTGCCAAACGTAATTTGAAAAAAAAAAACGCTTTCTCTCTGCAGTATTTTTTAGACTACATAAATAGTTGAGGTTTTGTATACCATTCCAGTCATTAAAATTTTTAAATATTTGAACTCGGCTAACTTCACTCCATTTATAACAGCTATGTTCATATTGAAACTATTCGAAAGCCAGCGCTGTTGTGGCAGGTAATGGAAACTTTATTTTCAGTATACAGCTGGACACGTTTTCAACTTTCCCCCCATATGAGTCGGTTCTCCTTATCTCTACCCTCCATAGTCAATATATCGGATGAACAAAATTTGTATTCTAGGCTCCAAAGAGTATAGATAATATACTGCTAGGCTCTAGCGCGAAGTTGTGAGTTGTGACTTGTGAGTTGTGACATTTGTGTGGGTTGCTTGTTTGTTTTCATTTTAATTTTTATTCATCATTTTGATTTGATATTGGCGAATGACGGTCGTGTTATCCTATTAGATAATAAAACGATTTATAAATAACAAAAATGCAAAGTGCTTCAGATATAATATCTTCATTGTTGTGGTTTAAAGACGATTCTTATGCAGACGAAGAAAAAGATTTACAAATAATAGAACAGTTTGTTCAAAATGTGGAGGATTTTAGTTCTCAGTATGGGAGCGAAATAAGTGTGTCGTATACCGCTTTCAATCTTCGTGGCCCTCCTTCAAATTTTCCTGACTATGGAGATTATCCACAAGCTTTTGTTATGGTAAGTAATTAAATTCTAAATATATTCTTTCTATTTAAATATGTATGTCCAACAAAATATTGTTTTAAAATGTAAATTAAAATATAATTAACATAGTTTCAATCCATCCCATGTGTTTACCTAAAAGTGTTGTTCTCTCGGGCTCTAGGGCTCAGTTTGTAGTAACTCTACTTGCTGTGTCAGTGGCCGGGGGTTCGATTCCCGCAGGGGGCATTCATTTGATTATTGATTGTCTATACTCCAGCCATGGGTGTTTATATTTAAAATATGTATGTATTTAAAGTTATATATGTGTAGTGTATCAACTATCTGGTACCTATCCATAACATACCACAGAACAAGCTAATGCTGTGTTTTATAATGTCCCAATATATTTATTTATTGGTTTATTTAAAATGAGTATGTAGTGTAATTTCAATTCAAATTTATTTTGCTACAGAGAACTTATGGTACTTGGTGGGATGAGGCTCCCTCAGTACAAAAGGATTATATGCCACAAAATAGTAGTGCAATACCAAGTCAAGATTTTGTAGGTTTGTATTGAAATCATATTCTTCAGCAATGTTTTAAATTATTTTTCAAATGAATCATTGTTATTATATAAAATTTAAGAATTACTTTTTTATTATTAACTAAACGCTTTTTAAGTCTTCTTCATTTTTATCTCTATGTAGAAGTTTCATTTGAGAGAGCTGTATATCCACTAGAAGTGGCAGTGTTTGAAACATACAATCCAGGTGCATTAGTTCGCATATGGGCTTTAGGTCCTACATCATGGAATTTATTATGGGAAGGGGAACCTGAATATGCAGGTGATACACCAAGAATTTTTAGTCCACCAATTCGAGAAATAAAATTTCCAACAAGGTTAGTTTTCTTTTTAATTATAACCATTTAAAATAATTATGTAATTTGTTAAATTTTATCATTAAGAACAACCAATTTTGTTTTTTATCATTTATACTTCACTTTATTATACTTAAAATAAATGTATTTATATAATACTTTTTAGTTTTTCTTTGTTTTAACAGGATATTGAGACTGGAATTCAATCACAGATTACTACCATATTACACTGAGCTAGATGCAGTTTTACTTAGAGGGAAAGAACCAGCAAATTTAGCCAAGTTAAAAAATAATTTTGCCTATTCTTCACTATTTTATAAGAAAATGCCACCGATAGTTGAAAAAGGTAAGCTGTAAATAATTTAGTTTATATATTAATTTATATTTACATCGATTACATATTATATTCTTTATGATAATTTTATCATAATTTATCAATGAACTAAAAAAGAGGTTAAAAAGCAAACATCCATCAAAATTCACACTTTGTAAAGTAGGGTTGTCAAAATTTGACATTTGAACACTGATTTATGAATGATCACTAGTGATTTTCGTTTCACTCAGTTTGCGGAACTTATATTCCACACTGCTTTAAATCGCCTTTTCTTTGTTTAACCCCAAAAACTAAGTTTTTAGTCAAGATATCCTTCTGCCGACACTATGATGACCCTGTATGTACTCGTAAATAGTTTCGTTATCTAATAATATTGAAATATTTTTCAATATAACATTTGTTTACATAATTGCATAGTTATTTTAAAATACATACATAGCACTTGATTTTGAAAAGATGTTATACATACATTTTTTGTTCTGCGAAGACCAATTCCTTAGTAAGTTTTGTGTTTGAGTTAAAAGTGAAAGCTATGTGCTATTTATTAGATATAGTTAGTGTAAATTTCACTCAAATTTGCTGTATGGTTAAACTGAACATTGAATATTTTTAGTCGCTATTAACGATGCAGAGACAGAATCTATAGTTTTTAGAATTTCGGTCTGTTAAAACCGTTAATACATACCCTAACGGAACGGTTAGTCTAATATTTAATAAGCTACCATTACGCATACCATTATTGCATCTCGTTCGAGAATAGAATACAGTGCTATTTTTAATATTTTTACTTTCTTCTCAAGAAATGTAAACATAAAAATTTCCGTTATTTTTTAAAGAAAGAAAAACAACCTGTTTGGCAACATCGAGACAGTGACAAACAGCAAATTACGCTTCTAATTTTAACAATTTTTTTAACGGCCTCCGTGTATATAATTCTTTAGTCCAGATTATAAAATACTTATTTCTGTTTCTTGTTGTTGTCATAGTATACCTACTAGTTGATAACTGATAAGCTGTTATTAGTCTTGAAGCTTACGACGTGAGGGGGTTCTGATTACTTTATTACTTTATAGATCATTTTACCTTGACACAATTTATAAGAAACGCGGATTTGTGTGACATGATACAAAACATTCAGTCTAATTTATAGTTATTCACTCTCGCTCCGTTCGGGTTCGCCTCTTATACGTTTTCGTAATGAGATATTTTTCCGCAGTAAAAAGTCTTTCTTCTCTCAACTAAATTGTTTTCGAATATGTAAATTATATGGTACCTAGTAGTACTATATAATATAAAGAAATTAAAAATTTAATATATTTGTTACAAATGCCTTTAAATGGGATTTATTCTGTTCTGCTTTAATGAATTTTAGGTATTGTTACTCTCTCTCTCTGGGTCGGTCCCTCATGTCTGAGGATCGTGGTCAGCATCGAGGTTGCATCTGGAGCGGATGATCTGCCTCCATCGGTTTCTGTTTTGCGCGTCTCTTACAATGGTACATAAGTTAGAGGACGACGAGTCTTTCATTTGATCGGTCCATCTTGTTGGTGAGCGACCGCGTGATCTTCTGCCTTCGGTGTTTCCAAGAACTATTTTAGGCGACGAAATTTTTTCCAAATTTTCGTCGCCTCTACGCACTGTGTGGCCGAAATATAAAAGAATGCGTTGTTGACACTTAGTGGACAAGCGAGTTTTTATGCAAAGTTGGGTCAGGATCGATGCGTTGGTGCGTTTTGCAGTCCAAGGTATTCTAAGCATACGTCACCAGCACCACATTTCAAATGAATCAATCGAAATCAGGTATTGTTACACATTATTAGTAAATACTATCAACTTTTATCACATCTCGTTAAAACTAACCGTGATCGTGAACATTAGTTAAGGCCAATCATTGATTGCGTGTTCATTTGATTTCCTTATTTTATTACAAAATAATAGTACAAGCGCTTTGTTTTTATTGAACTAAGTAATACTATGATTTTTATATAGTCTTTTTTAACATCCCACTGCTGTACACGGGCTTTCTTTCAATATGGGGGGATCAGGCTATAGTCCACCTCGCTGGCCAAGTGCGGGTTAGCGGACTTCACATGTCTTTCGAAAACTTGCTAAGTTCTCTCAGACATGCAGGTTTCCTCACGAATTTTCCTTCACCGTAAGACAAGACGTAGTAAACATGTTGTAAATTATTCGCACATAAAATAAACCGTATATATAATTAACACTCGGATTTAATCTTGCTTCACTTAGTTACCAGAGCCCGTTAATTGAGCTACCACTGCCTGCCTTACTATTTTTTGTAACATTCAAATATATTGTTTTTACAACATCATTATTAGAGATGAAACGGATATTCGGCAACTATCCGGTATCCGGCCTATCCGGCTTTATTTTCACTATCTGGCCGGGTACCGAATAGTAAGTTAGTATCCGGCCGGGCCGGGTACCGGATAGTAAAATTAAAATAAATGTCATTATATTACTCAAGGAAAATCATACCATAATAGGTTTTAGACACCATTTATTTTTGTAATCGCACGTCAAAAATGTTTGTTTTATTAATCAGTTTAGTACTAAAAATTAACAAGTGGCAAATTTTGATGAATGAATAGGTACTAAATTTTGATGATTGATGAATGATGATTTTCTGTCAAGCTTTTTCAGTCTCAAGAACTCCTAAATAGTCTGACTTGAACCTTGGTTCTAAAAGGTTACAATTAGTTAGGATTCTCTCCTAAGGATATAAGACGACTTTCCAATTCAGTTTTCAAAGAAGCTCTATAGTATAAACGCCCGGAAATCCGGCGCTCCGACCTGGTAGCTTGCCGGATATCCGGTATCCGGCCAAACCACAATTCGTTTAATCTCTAATAATTATCACTCGATTTACGATGTAACAAATACTCCTAAGGAAACTGTCGTGTCTGAGGGAACCTAGCAAGCATTCGAAATGTGAAGTCCACCACTTCGTGGACTATAGCCTGATTTCTCTCACATTAAAGAGTGTCCGAACGATCAAGCTAAGGCTGAACGAATAAATGAATATAATGGTTGACGTTGTGTTGTGAAACGTTACAAAATTATGTATTTGGTTTTGAACTGAAATCTGTATCTATTTTACATGACATTGACAAGTAGCTGTGTTTCTATTTGAATTTTCTTTAACATATTTATTGAGATCTGTTTTGAAATATTTTGGATAAGAAATGTGAATATTATTTCATTAATTTTGTTGATTTGCACTAGCCTTGCCTTGTACAGAAGTTTTTGCTGTTCAAAATTAAGATTTACGTCGAACCCATTTTAGATAAAACTCTCCCTCGCTTCGCTAGGACTCGTCTATAATACATTAGTTTATTAGTAACCCTTATTCTCAGGTTCATTCTCCATTCAAAATTTTATCCCCCTTTTCAACTTTTAAGTGATGAATTCCAAAATAAAATGTACCTATGTCCTTCCAAGATCTTAATTAAACTTCATGACCATCTAAATCGATTCAGTAGGTTATTCGTATCTCGAACTATAGTTATAGCCATTGTAGAGTATGATAATACAGTTTTATTTAAAACTTTAAAAACGCTTACATTTAGGAAAGTATTATGGAACGAACCCACTATCTATCATACTGCCGCACTCATAATCACTTAATGAACCATTAAGTCATTCTTTAGTATGGAGATTCTCGATTTAATGGTTCATTAAGTGACTCTGAGTGCGGCGGTTAGTTAGTTTGTCAAGCAAGACTGTGTCATATAAGCGTTTTATGTACACAATGTTTTATTTAGATTTTGCAACCTTCGTTTTATCGCACGTTTCACGAATAAATTCGTAAATGTATCAAAGTACTTTAGCGTTTGAAAAACGTACTAGATTACCATACCATAAATTTTAAAGATTTCTACCTGGTATTGTGATAATAATACTTTAAAATTTTCAAATTATCATTCTAACCCTTTTGTGCAACTTGTATATGTTTGACCGATTTCAAAAGAGGTGGTAAAAATGTGATAAGGACAAAAATTTCGACAAATATGTGTGTTCTTAGATAGAATAAAAATTACATTTTAAATGACTACTATCTTTACGAATTTTGTCGTAGTTTCATTTAGGGAAAAATTATCCCACTATCCCATTGATCCTGTTAATATGACAAATGTGTAAGTTTGGGTGGTTATTTGTTACTCAATCACGTCAGAACGGTTAAACTGATCGACGATTAAAGGTAGAGAGATTGATCATAGTGTGAGATAACACAAATGATACTTTTGTATCCGAGAAAATGTAGGGAAAGTTTACAGTTTTTTTATTACTTTCCCTACATTTTCTCGGATTAATTTTCGTTTGATACCTCGGTTTTTTTTCACGCACGTAACCAAAGCGAGGGTATGTAAAGTTTATGGGTCAAGTCTTAAAGGCGATCCCATATAAACTCAAGAAACACTTAAAAGTAATACAATTACTTTTGTAGTGATTCTGAAGTTCCTTTTATACCTGTTGTAGTGAGTCAAAAGACTAACATTTACTTTATTTACTTTATTCATTACATAATACATTTTGTTTGTTATATTTACATAACAAATACAGTTGCGCCATATTCGTTTACTTCCAATAAAGTAACCCGTTACTAATACAGTAAAATGCTTTTTGCAAAAATATCGTTAAAACGGTTCATTTTTTTATCGAAATTGTTTAATACTTTCAACTTTTTTATAGTGTCGGCTTACTCAAATATAGGAAAAGAACGATATTACACGTATTTTTCGAATTTTGCGATTTTCACTCAATAAATTAGGTACCTACTAAGTACCTATTAGTATTTTTTGTAGATAGTTCAAACAGCCTCTCCGTACTTACATGGCTATTAATTTAAACATGTCACGCCATGATTGATGGGTAAAGCGTGAAATGAGTACTTCGAAATTAATTAATTATGCCTTTCAGGTTTGCTCCTGAATAAAGTGATTGCTTCGAATCTTCATGAGAATATAGTGCAACCAATAGATATCTCTATGAAAGACGTTCCTATTGACACAGGACCACCATTAGGAGACTTTCAACAGTTGCCGGTAAGTTACCAAATTCTACTTTAAATCCTTTGTAAAACAAATTGTTGGTGTTATATTCGAAAAATATAAATTTTTAGGTTAGTGGATGTACTACATAAATCATAAGGATATTTCACTTTTCCAAGTAGAGGTTAGAAATTGAAGATATTTAAGTACGTTTCTGGATGTATTCGACCTAATGTAAAAAAGTATTATAGGTATGAAATGAAAAAAATATATATACTAGGTTCTTATGTCACTTTTGAAGTCTCGTGGCGCGAGATTTTCCATTAGACTGTAGTAGGTACAGATTGTGCACTATAATATCCCCCTCGTAGATGGTTGGTTAGTGTCAATGAAATTGACCGCCGTGACCGAAACGACCATGAGATGAAATGTCAACAGTTTTATCATTTTTATTAATACGCTATTATTAGCTTCATATATCTAGGAGACGGAATCTTTAAACTTGATGAATTTAACACGTCAAATTAATAAGCTCACTTTATTAAATTAAGAAAAGAAAAGAACTGATCAAACAAATTAAAAAAATTGATAATAAATTATAGATTAAAGACCTAAATGATGAACGCTTAAATAATGGGCCGAATTAAAAAGTAAACAATTTAGTATGTAAGTATAATAATAAACTGATTATCGACACAATTGATGTTATTGCAAACTAGCGTGGGTTGATAGATATCAGTTGCTGTAAATATTCCATTGGTACGATTTCTAATAGTAGGTATACCTAAATAATAATGCTCAAAACAACCCCACGCACATTTAATCTGTTTGTTATATTATAAAACATAGGCCTCTACTGCGTCTGTCTGTCTGTCTGTTCGCGATAAACTCAAAAACTATTGCACCGATTTTAATACGGTTTTCATCAATGGTTAGAGTGGTTCTCGAGGAAGGTTTTAGTATATAATTTGTATACATTTACTAGCGAACCATGCGGTGTCGCTCGCGCTAAATCTAGTGACGAAGCCAAGCGAAGCGAGGGTGAGTCGCTAGTTAAATGATTAAAGCTTACATTCATGACATCCTAATTCCATGTTCGGTAACGATAAGTACATAATATATATATATATATATATATATATATATATATATATATATATATATATATATATATATATATATATATATATATATATATATATATATATATATATATATATATATATATATACTTTGTTCAATTTTCTTTGTTCAATCGATTGTGAAAATTGGCGAATAATTATTTAATGTCGATTCTGTAATGCGTGTTAAGTAGACGGGTGTCCTAGAATTACTATTGTGCCTTTAGGGTGATAAATTAAGATTAAAATGTGATTATGTATCTATGTACTAAAAATAATATATAAATGGACGTGTTCTAGTCAAGTCGAAGTAGATTTTTTTACTAATGTACGTGAAATTATTTACGGTACTTATAATTGTAACACAATTTTCAACATTTTTGTCTGTCTGTTTCGGCTAATCTCCGAAACGGCAAGACTGATTTTAAAATTTGACGGGATTTACACTGGCAGATAGCTAGCAGGAGTTAAAAGAAGTATCTTTGACTCCTTTTATTTTAGAAAAAGAATTAGTTCCGTTAGTTTCGCGCGGAAGAAATATAACTATGTATTAGTTCTCTAAATAATAAATACCTATATAAAAACGGCGGTTACACACGCTACCGACCGTATTGTTTACGTATAATTATTGCAATGTTTGTAAGGACGATAACGATGTTAGGATAACCTGTAACCTGTAATCTTCCTCAGTAAATAGACAAAAAAATTACTATAAGATGATAATTCAAGTAATAATAAAATGTAAATAAGTTCATTAATGAACCCCTTCTCCCCCACCCCGCATTATAAATATATGTATTTTTATCTTGATATTTTTTTTATACTATAAATTATAATAAAACACGCATTGTTTTATTGTTATATGTTACAGCTAACACCCGTTCTCAGTTACAACGCGTTTTAACTAGTGAAAACTAGTTTATATAGACAGCAAGTTCTAATTAGCCTATATACCTTTACTTTTACAGTTAGACTTAGCAACAGTTCTTTAAGGTAAATTTGTCTATGTTACATCATCAACTTGCAAGAATTTTTCTCGGGACTTGTTGAATTCTGACTTGAAGAAACACAATAAATTAGCTTAATTAATTATAATTGATGAAACTGATTAAATAAAAAGTACCAGAGATTTTAAGAGATTTACAAAAAAAAAATTGTCAAGAATATCATTTTTTGTTCCAATGTTCTAATCAATTCTAGTTTTCACTAAGGCGTTTTGTGTAAACTAGTTTTGACCAGTTAAAACGCGTTGTAACTGAAATCGGGTTATATATATTTTATTTTTGCTTAACTCATTTAATAATGTTATTTTTTGGGGTTTGTAGATAAGTTACTTCAAAATCACTCAAAAATAATTGCTCATGAGGGAAAAAATTTTTTAGACAAATACATTTTAAACATGAAACACCACATAGACGCGTCAAATTTATAACACCCGTCGCTTTTGCGTCGGGGCTTAAAAAGTATTTTCAAAGATAATTTGTTATAGAATAACCTAATGAATTATTATGAAAAACGATTTACAATTCGCTCAGATTATATAACCTCCTCCTTCTTATGTCGGTTGAAATAGGGATAATGTTAAAGTATTATAGGCAACAAATATTAAATAAATAAAAAAATATTATATAGGTAGGTCACCTTTTTAAAGCCTTAAAAATAATTAAAAAATCCCCACCTCACGGCCAATCGGACGTCAAGCACATATAAATGCGTCGACAAAACCTGGCCCAGACTGTCACGTGAAAGACGGTTTAAATTATACACTATGATGTAGACACGAAGAACAGATATATCTGGAATATTAGGTATACACTAGGTAGTAGGTACTGTATTTCTTTTTTGAATAGGTAGTCGTAGTCCCACTATATATTTTCGCCTACGAAGTTATACTATAAATGATTATACTTAGACAATAATAATAATATTTTAATAATATTTTGGGACATTATTACACACAGCGCCATCCAGTTCCGCGGTTAGCTACGAGGCTTGTGTTACGCATACCAGATAGTTGATACACTACACTTATATAACTTTAAATACGTACACATTATAAATATAAACATGAAACACCCATGACTGTAGTACAAACATTCGTGCTCAACAAATGAATGAGCTCCCAGCGGGACTCGAACCCGCGACCACTGACGCAGAATGTAGGGTCACTACAAACTGAGCCAAACGTGTCGTCAAATAGTTATTATAGACGTATGTTGTTGTTGTATGGAAATTTTTCGTAGCAGGCTAAAATCATAACATTAAAGATTAAAGAAGCCGTGGCGACTTTGTTTATTCGGGTTAATCATAGGAATAGGCACGATGCCAATTACAAAAAATCATTAAAATAATGTATTCATCTAATGAGATAAGATTGATAGATCTTGATAAATGTATTTATTTTCATATTTAAAACGCGATTGATATTTTAATAAAAAAATAAAAATAAAATATGGTACTTAGTCCGCAATGATAGGTCACTTACTCAAACGTGACGTCGAAGAAGCGTTTTGGTGCAAATTTTAAATCATAAAAAATTAAAACTAAAATGTCATTTTCCCCCTGAATCTGTGATAACTGCTAAATTGTGTTATACTTTTTAAATAATATACGTTTCCGACCATTGGATAGCTTTTCAAAGTCTTTCATTATGCGCCGATTACATACTGTTTGAAAGTAGAAAGATGGATTATCTGGAAAGGCTTGAATAATATAAGTTAAGAATATTAGAAAAATAAGCTACAGGTATAATGATAGTGTGAATTAAGTCAAATAAACTTGAACCTACTAATTAGTACATCCCTATTAGTGCATCTACAGACATTGGATGTCATAGAATAAATTATTCTAAATCTATAGGTAAAATATATTGGCTATACGACCAAGCCCTGCAATAAGCCGGGAAATAATGCTAGTTTACGTTGTACCTAGTAGCTTTGTTTTTATTAAAGTTTATCTGTTATATACTTCAAGGCTTCCATCTCTTTCATCACAACACAATCTACCGGAAATTGTAATTAAAACGATTCTTTTTATCTTTAAAATTAAATATCGAATTGCTTGAAAATAATTAATTTAATTTCCGCAAAGTAAAAAATATAATCGTCTTGAAAATACTAAAGGCAAAATGGTGAAATCAATTAATTAACGGTTTTTAATGATACAATTTTGATTTATTGTTATAATCTCTTCACTTTTCCTCAATAGCGTTAGATTAGAGACAGACGCCGTTTTGTTATTTCTTATATTACGCAATATCAAGGTCGTAGTTATTCGGTATGGTTATTGACTTGTTACATATTCGATATTAGGTACATATACAAAACAGATTTTGCACTCGCTTTATATATTTTGTATGGGGGTACACCTCATCAAAGGTTTCCCGAACTTTGGGTACTAATTGACATAATATTACATAAGCATATTGTAACATTAAGACCTTACCATAAAAAAATAAAACGAAGCGTCCTCATACAAGATATGGGTATATAATTATTTTTTTGCTTTTTTCTCTTTTATTTAAAGACGGTCATTCAAGTTCATACGACCTCAAACTTGGTATATTTACTTTGAAACTAAATTTTAAATTAGTACGACTCTTAAAAATGGACCATGATAATATAGGTGTGTCCGAGACAAAGTAAGGTAGTACGGAACTTCTTGTCTTGAGTCTAACTAGCACTTAGCCTGTAAGGATTATATGGCTATAACTAGTTACGTAAACATTTGGATAAAAAATATTTTTTTCCTTACATAATACAAGCAAAGCCTATGAAACATATAGTCAGCCAACGGACGTGACAGCAAGCCCAAGGTGCCATACACTCGCTTGGGACTGTAGTGTATACAGCGCGCAGCGTGGGCTGTCACGTCCGTTGGCCGACTATATGTTTCATACGCTTTGATACTAGTCTCTAGGCTAGTACATCAAATATGGTATGGTATTCGTAAGAGACTGATCGGTATTTATATTACGGAAGGATATACTTGTGTACAACTGCATAAGTGCCTGTTATGTTATGTAATGTCATGTTTGTTTGATATGTATTGCGATCTCTGGTACTTATATTTTTTGTTATGAAATATAAGTAACAGTAATGTAATATATAAGTAACTTTAATGCTAATAATATGCAGTGGTAGCGCAGTGGTAACGCGCTCGCTTGGGAGATCAAGTGATACGGGCTCAAATCCCTAATCTCGCACCTCTGATATTTTCATGTGCTAATAATTTCTGATATGATTCCTACTTGTCTTACGGTGAAGGAAAACATCTCGAGGAAACCTCCATGTCTGAGAGAGCAAGCAAGTTTTCGAAAGGCATGTGAAGTCCGCCATCCGACACTTGGCTTGGTGGACTATTTTGAAGGGAGGTCCTTTCCCAGCGGTGGAGTGTTAATAGCAGCATAATACAATGTTAAAGGATGTTTGTTTGTTACCTTATTATCTTTCTATATTTTTTTTATTGATTTTTATTAAAAAAATAATTAACAAGATTTTCTTCAATGGAGATCCAATATATGTCACTAATTGTAATAATTTTGTCAAATTGTTGTTATTTAATTTTAAAATACCGAGTTTTATTGGTAAAGGTAAAAAAAATAATAACAAAACATTTCTTTCAGGACGAAACAATTTTATCAGTGATGAAATATTTAGACATGCAGTCCCTCTGTCGCTGTGCACAAGTCAACAAACACTTCAGCAGATTGGCCTCAGACGCTATACTATATAGAAGTATCGATTTAAGACCCTACTGGCACTGTGTAAGGTCTCAGGTATGTGCATGCATATTGCATTATGTAATATGACATTTCCATTTAGATATTTTAATCTATGATCATTTTTTCATAGATTTAACAAATAATTTCAGAAATAGACTTATTTTTTTTCAGCTTGTAATAATATATTATTAGTTTTAGATTACTTTAGAGTGCGAGCTTTTGACTAACAATTATCTTTTTCGTTATACCATTAACAACTACAATAATAATTATTAAGTCTGAATTGTATTGAACTGTCTAATGGAAAGACGAACAATTTATATATAGTAGTTTTAAATATTAAGGTATTTTAATAAAACATTAAATCGCAATACAAAATATTTTATGTAACTAATAAATTTTAACATTGGTATAGACTATATAGTAGACAAATTAGCAAAGTTTAGATACCTAGCAAACATTCTCCGTACTATCAAAAATATAGAGTTGGCCAACGGACATGACAGGACAGCCCAAGCTGCCATACACTCGCTTGGGAATGTGTTTTTAGTGTATGGCAGCTTGGGCTATCACGTCCGTTGGCGACTATACGTTTCATAGGCTTTGGTACGAGTAAAGAAATACGATATTGATTCATTTTATTCCAAATTGACCTCGAACAAACAAATATATGTATGTGGTTAGGCATATAGAGTTTTGAATATGCGTGCTAAGGCCATATTGAACTTGGAGTCGTGCCATAGCGCTTATTCCTTTGTACCACACAAACTATTGTTCATATAATAAAGAAAACTGAATTTTGTTATTATAATTCTTTCCTCCTTTTTAATAGAATTATGCCTTAAAATGATGTAATGATTTCGTCTTTGAGTAATTTTTTATTATATGAAAATTTATAATAATAGTTATAGGATTCGCGCTTATTTAAAATACGTACAAAAGTATAACTAAATTTACAACATTCCTTATGTGAAAGCACAATTGAACACACAAAATTCAAATAGTTAAAAAGTATGGGAACGATAACATTTTGCCACGTATTATAGAATATAATGTTAATTAAAAAAAAATTAGTTTGTGGCATTCCTTGTTTTGCCCCTGTATCCTTCAATTTAAATCCACTATCAAAATTAAATAATATTTTTCAAATAGTACAGGAAATGATCAAATCATATTCTTGGGGTCAATGAATTGTAATGATATACTTACATGGTAAACGATTTAACTTAATTATAAGTTGGGTATTGTTCTTCGTGAGAATATTTAGGTTTGTTAAAATTATTACTAATCTCAGTTCAAAAACAAAGTATCTTTTTAAATTTTTTTAAAAATATTATTGCTAATGGCACAAGCCTCCAATACGAGGGGGATTAGGTCATATTCCAACACGCTGGTCAAGTGCGGGTTGGACTTCACATGTCTTTCGAAACCTCTAGGTTCTCTTATAAGGTTTTCTCACGATGTTTTCCTTCACCGTAAGGCACGTGGTAATCATGATAGAAATGATTCGCACATGAAAATATCAGAGGTGCGAGACCCGTTTTTGAGCCCGCATCACTCATTTTAAACAAGCGAGCGCGTTACCACATTGCTACCATTGCCTTATAAAAATATTGTACGATCAGTATTTCCTAACAAAAACCTACGTCAGATATAACGTCGATTACTCGTGGAATCTGCCAAGAATGACTTATAATTTAAAATATGACACCACGATATATCAAGGATAATAAAAATATATTGTAAACGGCCCTTATGACTGATCAGATATTTTAAATATTAAATTCAATTTTTACAGGTCCTAGTGACACTTTCAATGCGATGCAAATTCCTTCAGAAGCTAGATCTATCTTGGTGCGGCAGTCACTGTATGATACAACCGCAATATGTTGTAAAGTAAGTGTAAGAATTGGTTTTGTTCAATATGTAGGTATACTAGCGACTTAGCCTCACTTCTCTCGCGTCTCTTACGTTTTCTATAGAAAACATTGTTTTTTAGGATATTAACGCATACGGCACTTATGCCGCTTTTCGTATGGGACATTTTAAGTTGTACAATTTTCTAGTATACTATTTTAAGCCAGAGGTATGTAATATTTTGCCTAAAAATCACTATAGCTAAACCTTTTATACAAAATATATACAAACTACATACACAAACTTTATATTTCATTGTAGACTAAGTAACTAGGTTTCATACTGAATTATTGGCTTTAAACCAAGATTGTAGCTAGAACAATCGTCTCTATCCTGAATGACCTTTGAATAAACACTACTAAGAATGCGTATCTACGCTTTGCCTTTATTGATTTCCTATTTCTATTCAAAAAGAAATTTTAAGGCCTTCTACTCGTATATAATATTATTTCTTAAGGATAATTTTAATTGATCGCTAAAGCACAATTACGGGATATTTTACGTCACGCTTGTCGTTATTTTGTAAAGTTTAGTTTAGTCGATGACGCCCACATTGGATTTGGAACGAATCCTTGGATCTGATGCGGCAGAGGCGCGAGTTGCCCGCTGCTCAAACAGCTTCGCCAGAACAGAAGGATATTTCCAAGAGGATACGAAAACTTGAACGCCGAGACCTCCGCTGCTCAAATACGAGAGAGTTCACAACTCTTATTGAGCAGAATAGGGGGTCCAAAGTTTTCCAAAGACACTTGGGGAGAAGCCTTATTGCGAAGCTAAAAACAGCGGATGGCAGAACCGTTTGCTCTCGCCCTTAGATTCGAGAAGAGGTTGAGAAATTTTATGGACAGCTGTACTCGTCGAGCGCACGCAAGCCTGAGACTTGGATTTTATATTTTATATAAAATTCCACACAACATATGATTCAAATCGGGTCAGCAGATTATGCGTCAAAAGTTTTCATTCAGACAGCTTGAAAAAGTGACAGATAGACAGACAGACAATCAGAGATTCTGAACTAGGAAAAAATATTTTAGTACATTAACTAAAGTTTCCATAACCAACAATGAGAATTGAATCGGCGTCCATTCAATTGTGTGACGTATTACAATTTCCTACACGTTCTGTTAATTGAAGTTAAGTTCTCTTGCAAACACTGTATTGTTTTTTCTTATGCTTGCGTCATTGTAATAACTATCATTACTGATTATTGTTTCCTTTATTATTAAAAAATAATTGTAAGTGTGAAATAAAGTTATAATTATATCTAAGAAATAGCCTAGTAGGTACATAATTTTTATGTCAAAGATATTATTCAAAAATATATATATGAAACCATAATATATAATAATATAATTCCGCCATCGGCTATATTGATTTTTCTTCCGATCCAACTATCGTAATCCTAAGTCTAGTAGGCAATAGCCTTGAAAATCTGAGTGAAGCGGGTTCGATTAATAAATCAATATTGTTCCAGCTTCCTGAAAGATAGTGGAGCTGAATTAACGCATTTGCGAATGAACTGTTGTAAATTCGTTGACAATTCAGTGCTAAGAGCCATTGTTGACACGTCCTCCAATTTGCAAGGTAAGTCTAATTTCTATCGTTCTTACAACTTGTATAACATCATGTAATATTAATGTACACCATTGAATCTTTGGTTAAGGTAAGTAAAACAATGATTTTTTGTTCTACTATTTTTTGCCCGAATTTATGTCAAGATTGATTTATTGGTAATAAACTATAGTAAAAATTGGTTTTTACTCAATCCTTTAGAACTGTAATAGTGAAAATTTCAAAATTATACATAACTAACAAGTTAATGAAAGTATACTCGGAAGTTAATAAAAATGTTGTGAGTAGTGGTAGCCCAGTGAAAATATGTTGGGACATTGTAACAACAGCGCCATCTAGTTCCGTGGTAAGCTACGTGGCTTGTTTTACGGATACCAGATAGTTGATATACTACACCTATAAATTTTAAATACATACATATTATAAATATTAACTAATACCCCTGACTAGAGTACGAACATTCGTGCTTTACAAATGAATCCTTCCAGCGGGACTCGAACTCGCGACCGCTGGTGCAGAAAGCAGGGGTCACTACCAACTGAGCCAAACGTGTCGTCAAGCGCTGGCCAAGCCAAGCTTGATCCTCCTAGTATTCAAATAAGGCTCGTGTCTAAAAATGAATTTGTCGGCGCATAGACATTTTTAGAGTGACATTTCGACCCCGAACCCCCCCGAACCCCGAGCGCTAGTGAGCATTAGCGAGTGAGTCGAGGCGAACTTAAGACATCACGATTGTCAACGGTCATTCGATTCGCATCGCATAGTTATATTAGGGCTCATTTTCATTAGTCGTTAGAGCACGCATTCGGGGTGCGGGAGATTACTGTTCACGCATGCCATAGGGACCGCATGCTGTAATCGTTTTCATTAGTCGATAGGGCTCGCATACGAGGTACGGGAGATTTCTAGTTAAGCATGCGATAGGGCCAGCATGCGTCAACCGTTTTCATTAGTCGATAGGGCCCGCTTGCGGATTGTTTGATATTCTTCATTGCACATTTATTTTGAAAGAGTGGGACTGAGTAGACTTAGGTACCTGCTATGGATCATCTGTTTGTGATTTACTGAAGAAGAAATTATTAACTTCACTGAAGTTAGACAATTGCATTCGTAAACTGAGTCCCCGCACGGCGCACCACGCATGCTTTAAACCAACCGACGAATTTCATTGGTTGTTAGGCCACGCACAGGGAATACCCGCATGCCGTATAACGACTGAGATATAGATAGCCTAGTTTCATTAGTCGACAGCCCGAATTCGGGGACTCCCCGCTTGCGGTGTAACGACTGAGTTAACGACTAATGAAAATGAGCCCTTACGTGTTCGGTGGAGTGTCTGTGTAATTATTAATTGAACTTTAAGGACTGTTAAGAGTTTTGAAGTGCTAATAAACGAGTCTAAAAGGGATTATAATTTGTGATTATATTGTGTATCATTTGTGAAGTTCGTCGTTTTATTCTCTTCGTCCGCCAAACCACGTCTACCCACATTTTAATAGTAACTGTTGAATATGGATAGTTTAAATAATGATGATAGAGGCCGAGTGCCTTTAAATTTAAATATTAATTATTAATGTATTATTTACAGAACTATGCCTAAGATCAGTAGTGACTTGTTCAGAATGGTCATGTCTGTCTTCACTCACGAAGTTAAAAAGACTCGACGTGTACAGAACACATATAACAACGTCAGCGGCTGTCGCCATCGTTTGGTCCAATCCTGGTTTACAACATCTTAATGTTGGTATGTGAATTTGGCTTTAATGCAAAAAAAAAGTAAAAACATGGAAATATAACTATTTCAATGTTCTTACAAATTCCTTTTTAGGGTTCCGTAGCCAATTGTCAAAAAACGGAACCCTTATTCCTTTTGTCCATTCCTCATGTCTGTCTGTCTGTCCGTCCGTATGTCACAGCTACTTTTTTTCCGAAACTATAAGAACTATACTGTTGAAACTTGGCAAGTAGATGTATTCTGTGAACCGCATTAAGATTTTCACACAAAAATAGATAAAAAACATTAAATTTTGGGGGTTCCCCATACTTAGAACTGAAACTTAAAAAAATATTTTTCATCAAACCATTACGTGTGGGGTATCTATGGATAGGTCTTCAAAAATGCTATTGAGGTTTTCTATTATCATTTTTTTCTAAAGTGAATAGTTTGCGCGAGAGACACTTCCAAAGTGGTATAATGTGTATAGAACGAAAGAAAAATGGTACGGAACCCTTCATGCGCGAGTCCGACTCGCACTTGGCCGATTTTTTTATTACCCATTGATTTTATTTGTTAGAGTAACATATGGTTAATTTGCTTGTTTAAGTCTTATTGAATGTAGTTTAAATTCATTCATTATTTTTTATCGAATTTGTTAAGCAATATTCAATTCATTTGGTTTTTCAATTGTTCATTGACTTAGGGAATGTTTAGCGTCAGATTATATTGCCATACAAAGTGTAGGGAATCTGTTGACTGCTCGTAAAAAGTATGTGGTGTCAACTACCCAAGTGAATTTTATCATAATAAAAAGTATGATCAAATAAATTGGATAGTAAATTCCAGATAAATAATAAATAAACACTTTTGATGAATATGTTGGAATTAATACAAAAAAAAATTAAAAAAAAAAATGTTTTCCAACAGGTTCATGCAAAATGATATCAGCGATGGACGAAGTAGCGATGGCGTTAGGTGCGAACTGTCCGAACTTATTGTCTGTGGACTTTTGGAAGTCCTACTCTTTAACAGCAGTGGGTATTCGAGCTCTTGGACATTGTAGGAAATTGCAAGAGTTAGATGTTGGTTGGTGGTATGTGATTGTGTATTATTTATATTTTATTGGTATTGTTGAACCGAGTGATGCGAGTTCAAATCCGGGTCTCGCACCTCTGATATTTCCACGTGCGAATCATTTCTATCATGATTACCACTTGTTTTACGGTGAAGGAAAGCATCGTGAGTAGGGTTTGGGAATTCCCGACAATTTCAAAGTCCCGGGACACGAGACAGCCTACAATCAAAGTCCCGGGAATTCCCGGGACTTCGAGACTTTAATTTTTTTTTTGTTTTTTTAAGCGGGGTACCCCTTTTTTGAAGAATTTTAACTTATAATAGTTTGTTAGGTTTACGCGAATATTCCACATTATAAATAAAACTGCCTCTGCGGATTTTGTCGCGGATTTATTTTGATTTGTAGTTCCCGACGTTTCGAATACTATACAGAAAACATTTTTTATTTTTCGGAATTTTCCCTTTACTTGCGCTATATTATGTGCCTAGCTTTTAACCAAAATCGGCAATTCTAGATCACCCGGAAGTACCTTATAATTTTTGGGTCAAAAACCTATACGGAAGTTCCCGTTGACTTAGAATCACGAAAATTGGGAAAAAGGAACGTCTTACAGCACAAATAAAGGAAAAAATAAGTAAAGTTGAAAACTAAATGATGTTCCCATACATACATAGTTGATGTTGTGTTGTAGTTATAGATAATGGTACGGACTACGAAGCCCTTGTGCGCGTGCAAAAATCAACATTTATTAAACAGAAAATTAAAATCCTAATACAGTGCAACCTAAATATATAACGTACCTCAATATAACGAACTCCTCGATTTAACAATGAATTGTCCATAGGATTCGTCTCGTCGTAACAAGATAAATGTTGAGGTGAATGAAACTATTTTTTTACCTCTTAAACTTTATAACAAATTTTAGACCAATTTAACCACAACATAAAAAATCTCAGTTTAACGAATTACTTAATATATCGAATATTTATTTGTTCCCTTCCGATTTGTTATTACATAGGTATATAGAGGTTGCACTGTAACTTTAACATTAATTTCAGTTTTAATAAATGCTTGGTTTATTTCTTTTAATCACACACAGATTCACTTTTAAGCAGTTAAATCTGATATATTTTTTTTTATGGGACAAAGGGGGCAAACGGGCAGGAGGCTCACCTGATGGTAAGTGATCACCGCCGCCCATGGACATCTGCAACACTATAGGGCTTGCAAATGCGTTGCCGGCTTTTCAAGAAAGAATACGCTCTCTTCTTGAAGGTTGCCAGGTCGTAACGGTTCGGAAAGACCGCCGGCGACAGCTGGTTCCACAGAGTGGTTGTGCGAGGCAGAAAATGCCTAAGGAATCGCACTGTTGTGGAACGCTGGACATCGAGATGGTGTGGATGGAATTTACGGTTTTGGCGCGATGTCCAATGATGAAATTCTGCGGCCGGGACCAGTTCAAACAATTCCTCAGAACACTCCCCGTGATAAATGCGGTAGAAGATGCAGAGTGATCCAACATCTCTACGCAGAGCTAAAGTATCAAGCCGATCGGAAAGAGCTTGATCGTCTATAAGTCGAACCGCCCTACGTTGAATGTGGTCAAATGGAAGTAGCTGGTACTGGGGAGCTCCCGCCCAGAGATGAAAACAGTACTCCATGTGCGGCCGAATTTGCGCCTTATAGATGTTAAGACGCTGACCAGACGTGAAGTACTGTCTCGCCTAACTGAGCACACCAAGCTTCTTTGAGGCCAATTTGGCCTTACCTTCCAATTGACCACGGAACTGGACTTTGCTCGAAATGTCGACGCCAAGTATTCCGATACTGGCTGTGGCAGACAGGGGAGTGTCCTGAAATTGAGGAGTTACGACAAACGGCATTGTTTTAGCGGTTAACGCGCAAACTTGTGTCTTTTTGGGGTTAAATTGGACTAAGTTTCGTCGACCCCAATCCGAGACTTTGGTTAACAAGAGACTTCAGACACAAGTTTGTTCCGGCACTCGTCGACGTATTCCCGAGAAATATTAGCGCGGCCAGTGTACAGGGCATGCACAGTGCTATCATCTGCATAGCAATGAATGTTGCTGATTTGCAACATGTCATTGATATGCAGAAGGAACAGAGTAGGAGACAGTACGCAGCCTTGTGGTACACCAGCATTGACAAATTTAGGACCAGAGCAAGCACCGTCGACAACGACCTTGATGCTCCGATCTGCCAAAAAGCTGGTGATCCAGTTGCACAATTTCTCGGGAAGCTCATAGGAAGGTAGCTTCGAAAGAAGCGCTTTGTGCCATACCCGATCAAAGGCCTTCGCTATGTCCGCTATGTGTCAGGTAAACTAGAAGATCACCGGCTGAGCGACCTCGTCGAAAGCCGTACTGGCGGTCACTAATCAGCCGGTGCTCCTCTAGGTACTGCATGAGCTGGCAGTTGATAATGGACTCCATTATCTTGGAGAACACGATTATAAAACGATTATTTGAAAATAAAAATAACTACATAACAATTTCGACAATCTTGTCTCGTCTCGAGTCTCGACCCCAATGTCCCGGGACTCGAGACAGCCAAAATTACGAAGATTCCCGGGACTTCGAGACACGAGACTTCCCGGGACCCAAACCCTAATCGTGAGGAAACCTAGTAAGTTTTCGTAAGGAATATGAAGTCCGCCAACCCGCACTAGGCCAGCGCGGTGGACTATGGCCTGATCCCCCTCGTACTGAGGGAGGCCCGTACCCAGCAGTGGGACGTTAAAAAGGGCTGAAGACAAAAGTATTTACAATGACAGTTATTATTACAGATTCCATAAGAAGAATGATTTTGAAAAGGATACTATTTATAAGCTTTTTATCAAACTAATTCAATTTATAATCAAATTATGTAAATGTATGAGTACTTAAAAGTTAAATCTCGTGATGACGTTAAAAGTTGATAGTAAAACTTTCAAAGGAAAAGTTTATTCTAATCTTTTTAGCGCATTTAAAATAAAGGTTTGTTTTTTAGGAGGATATTATTTTTCAATATTCTATATTTAAGTAAAAACTTCATTATTATTCCATTATTATTTTTTATTCCATTTAATTAAAAATAGAAAAAAAATTGTTTACATAATTTCCGTATATAATTTCATATGTATATAGTGAAAAGCTGTTCATTTGAAATTAAAAATCGTTGTTTGATATTATTATTTATCCCCTATCTAGAGATAAGCTAGAAAATATAAAAAAAATATAAAATTATTTTATTATTTTATTTTAAATATAAAAAAAAATATTATTATTATTATACAATAAATATTTATTATATTTCAGCCTACAAGCAGGTGGTTCAGGGGAATGGCTAGCCGCATTATCCAGTGGAGAGTTAAGGAAATTGTTCCTAGGTGCATTGAGGGGGATCTGTGATAGGGATTTACGCGTATTACTGCCTAAAGTTACGAAACTCGCCCAGTTAGATCTTCTGGGAGTAAGGGCTGTTACATCTGATATATGTTCTGAGTAAGTGAGACTAAAGTTTTATTGTAAGGTTCAAAACCGGTTAATTCCGGTTATGTAATGGTTAATTTCTTGTTCATTAACCGGTTATAAAAAAATAACAGTTTAGTAAACCGTTATAATAATGGGTAACTGTTATTTTTAATCTAAATAAATAGGTAGCTAGCGTTGCTGGCCCAGTTCTGGTCCAGGCAAAAATAGTTACAGGGCTTTAATGTCACTAAATAATTAATGTCCTCCCGTTCGATTACGGCCACGGCGTCTTATCTCACTGAGACTAGCAAACGCCGCGGGAGATATTATATTGTTGTCAACGTGCTTTTGTGGCTGCTTGATATTCACCATTTTGGCGCTGTCCGCCGCTGTCGGACGTAGCGAGAGTTCGTGGTACTAAAACTAATGATGTCGATATAAAGATTTTTATTTTTTTATTTTTATTAATCAATAACCGTATCATCATAATTACTACTTATGTTATATTAACAACGAAAATGCAAAATTACTTTACAGTAAACAAACTCTTCTCGCTGTCATTTGCAATATACGCAAAAATTAGTTCTCGGGACTCTCGCTAGTGGCGCTTCAAATGGACACAAAAAAAAAACACAAGTGAACTCTCTGTTCCTTATCACTCTCATACTCCGGTGGGACAAATGCTCGACACGACCAGTAAAAGTTAAGGCGCAAGACCGACGGCTTTACGTGCTCTCCGAGGCACGGGGGTGACACACCGCCAACTTCCCAACTCCGCGATGTTACTGAGGCTTACGAAACAGAAAGACTCAATAAATAAACTTGGCCCGACCCGGGACTCGAACCCAAGACCTACCGGTGTGCCACCGTACATGTTAGCTACTACACCAACGAGGCAGTTTAGATTATGGATAGAGAAAGAGAATGTAATTTAGTTTTTACCACAAATTCTATTTGAAGATTTACTCAAACAAAACGGTTATTAAAATTGAAAGTAACATAGGCCTACCTTTAAAGGATCTGTTAAAAATCTAATTTTTTAGGAACTAATATGTTCTTTTAAATATTCTTTTATTATTATGATCTCTTTCGGTAGCCTTTTTGACAGATATTAAAAAAAATTGTGAAAAGGTGATTAATATAGTAAGTGAAACGAAATAGAATAATAATATTATATTATTACAATGATCGTTTTATAAATATATTTGAATATGAATAATCAAAAGTTACTTCTTTCCAGTATCTTGGCGGAGTGCCGCGAGCTCAGATTACTCGACGTGAGTTTTTGTGACCAAATACATGAAGCACAGGTAAAAGACTATTATTATTTTTTGAGTTAAGTATTTATTTATATGATTTAGTGTATCATAAAGAATTACATTGAATGAAACAATTAAAAAGATAAGATAATGTTTCAAAAATCGGTATTTAGCCAGGTTTTATGTTTAGAAGTGCATTATTTACTTGTAATACCGACATAATACTATTATTATTATTATAGATAGCTATTACTATATTGACATTAAAAAGAACCGAAAATCTATTTTTTTTTCTAAAGACAATCTTTAATGACGCTTTATTGATGACGACTACAAACTGAGCCAAACGTGTCGTCTTAGACTCGTGTCGACTAACTGGAGACATAAATTCTTAAATATTCGTGTATATTTATTATTTATTATAGATAAAATAAAGTCCTCCGCCGCGTCTGTCTGTTCGCTATAAACTCAAAAACTATTGCACCGATTTTCATGCTGTTTTCACCAATGGATAGAATTATTATCGAGGATGGTTTTAGTATGTAATTTGTCAAGTTTTTGCATACATTTACTAGTACCCGCGGCTTCGCTCGCTTTGAAGCGAGGGTGACTTACGATGTGAGTTTAAACTATAAATATTGTGTTCCAGGTACTCGAATGGCGTCGTCAATACCCTCATGTTAGTATCAAACGTTCCTTTCAATCTGCAAATCTCAGTACTGCGCCTAATGCACTATTTTTAGCGCCCAGCCTTGAATAAGTCAATTGTAGAATATACAAACAAATATTTTAAAACAGAACGTGTATATTGAATGAAATTTCAGTTTCAAAGTGTTAAGGGATGTTGACGATGTAAAATTCCGGATACGGATATGTTGATAATATTTTATCGGTTTCGTTTACGGATACGGATGATTTTTTTCAGGATCATCCGATAGTTTCTAACAAATATTTTTTCGAGATTACGATGAGAATAGCTTCGTTTTTAACCTGCCCTTATTCGAAATCGTTTTAAACTTTTTCGGATACGTTTATGGATATGAAATTATATCGGATATCCGTTGGTTTAGTTTACGGATACATAAGTCCATAACATCTCTGGTGTTAAGTTATTTGTAATTAATAGAGTTTATTATTATTTTATTGTATTATTTATATTCCAATGATAATATAAAGGTTTCTGATGAAATGTGAAAAGATTAAAGTTAACAATTTTTGTAAGGATACTTGTAGATGTGTGCAATTTGTATGTTTATTAAAGACACTGAAAGCGTTATTATTTTAATAATATTGAAAAACTGGAAAAATGAAATTTTATATTTTTAATTATTATATTGTTTTTAAAAAATGGAATGATTATTTTTTTTGGAAAGTGTAAACGGCAGATGTTTTTTTGTTATATTTTTTATGACATTAGATTTAGTCATAATATTTACCTACATAATATTATTTCTGTCTATATTATAAAAAAGTGATACAATTTACGATTTAATTATATAAAAAGTATTTAGAATGTAATGGAAAATACGTTTGTAATACATCGAAAACTAACATTTTAATAAAGTTTAAGGAATACTTCGAATGAAATTTATTACAGACAAATATTCAAGTAACAATTACTATATAATTAACAAAGGTCATTATTAACCTAAAGAAATACTGTTTGTCTTTGAAAGGACAATTAGAAGTTATTTTTCTAATATCTTCTAAGATATTGTAGTGTAATATAAGTAATTTTCGATATTTTATGGAAACTTAGAAATAATGTGAATGTCAATTTGATTTATAAGAAAAAGAAAAAATAATTAAGCAAATGAGCCGAGAGTGTGGAAATGTCATAGTTTTTACTATAGAAGACTGAATATATTGGACTGTTATAGTTTTTTTATTATAAATTATATTAGTATGATTTGGCAAAGTATGAAATGGAATATAAATATTTAAAGTATGTATTATAATTTATATTTATATTAAATTATTTGGTTGTCTAAAGTTAATTTAAAGCAAAATTTGTTTTTATTTTAAAATATGGTTTTATAAGTCATTACATATGACAGAATATAGTCTAAGAGTCTCCAACGGTTTTTTAATAATTAATAACGAGTTTAAACTAACTAAACAATTTTTAAGACGCTTCACTTTTTTCTACAAAGGCTGGTTAGTGTGCAAGAGCGTGCACTTCCACATCCTGTAAAGGAAAATATGTAGAAAAAGTTAAAAGAAAAAATTATATGAGTGAAATCCGTTTTCATTTCGATATCTTCAAAGAAAATCTATTAATAAGATATGAATAAAAATTATAGATTTAATCATATTTTAAAGATTAATTATAGGCGTAGCTACATGCCGCCGCCCAAGTGTAGATACCTCCATTGGTGACTGTAGACTGTTATTAATAATCTTATTATGTAATAAACTGTTACCTATACATAAAATTATTAATAATAATAATAAATAAAGTAATACATAAAATAAAGCTTTATATACTGTCAATTCATTATGTAAAGAAATATATATACATTAATATATTTTAAACGCATATATTTAAGATTCTTTATAATTGCGACATCTCTTATGATATTACATCTATAAGATTATACAATCACTATTCTAAGAGATTGTAATATTAAATATTCTGTCAAGTGTCGGAGTTCCGTAATATCGTACAAGACATAATACTGTGTACTCATTATAATTGTTAATAGGACTGAAATCGCTGGTCAGTAGGTACTAGTATAATCGCTTTTTTTCATTTGTAAGCCATTTTGAAATTGGGTTTCTGATTTTTTTTGTGATTAATATCTAGAAAGGTAATAGAAATATACAGGGCTTTTTTTGCGCGGGCACACGATGGCAAGCAGCGGCCCCATAGGGTCGAATCGAAAAAATCAAAAATATAAAAACTAAAAAATTTGAAAAAAAACGAAAATAAATGAGTAAAATCAATACAGTGGCAATAGATGGGGGAGGGTGTACAAAAATTATGGAATTACTACTTTCGAGAATTTGCGTGACCCCAAAAAAGTGACAAAAAAGGCCCTCGAAATGTATGTACTAAAAATGTCAACTCTATTAATTGTGGTTAATGAGATAAGTCCGCTCACAGACTTAATAATAGGGTCCTTTTCGCACCCTTCAGGTGCGGAACGGAACCCTAAAAAGATGATTTATTTGATATAGACGTGTTTTGTCAATTAACAGATTAAATGAAACTACCTTTTCGGATTTTGTCGCGGATTTATTTTGATTTTTAGTTCCCGACGTTTCGAATGCTTTACAGCAATCATGTTCACGGGAGAGACTAAGGTATTTGACGTCTCATAGGTTTATATACTTGTTACAGACAGTGCCTACCCACAATTTACAAAAATTTTTGAAAATGGCATCAGAGTACCTTATAAATTTTAATTCTAAACATTTATAATTAAATTTAAATAATTTAAAAATAATTTATAATTATGGCAATATTATTAACTTATTTTTAGCTAGTATTATTATAATTATTATAATTTTTATTTTAATATTAGTTATTCAAAAGTATTATGTAGTGTTGCTATTCTAATAATATGTATATTTTCTTACCTATAAATTGTTTATGCTAAGTTGCATTTTATTATTTAAATTAAGTATTAATTTGATATATAAGAAAATTAAGTTAATTAAATGTGAAACTTATTCAAAATTAAAAAAGTTATTAAAATTAGCAAAATGTTTTGCAAATGAAAGTATGTTGGCATTTTTGAGTTTTTGAATTAATTTTGCTAATTTCGTGGATAGACTAGACGTCTGTAACAACTATATTCCTTTAAGACCTTAAAAATCTTAGTCTCTCCCGTGACCATGATTACTGTAAAGCATTCGAAACGTTGGGAACCAAAAATCTAAATAAATTCGCGAAATAATTTGATAAGATATATTTTTATTCAAAATGTCAATCAATTATAATTTAAAAAATAACTGTTTCATATTTTCTTTCCATGTTATATCTTCAAACGTGAAAATTTATGATAATGATTGATACTAATACAACGTATTATAGCTTTATATGGTACTTAGTAGGTTTATTTTTAACCAACTTGTAAAAAGAAGAAGAACATAGTATGTTAGTCTGTATGTATTTTTGTGTATATTCCTTACTCATAAATTATTAAATTGATATTATGCTATATGTATGAGATGAAGTCATTTTATTAAAAACGTGTTCAGATTTATATAAAGGCTGCTTCACGTCAATTAAACAATAGATCAAAAAATCCCCAATCCATACATTTTGTCGCTTTTGAAATATTCGTTTCATAAAAAAAAATAGTTTTTTTTGGCAATCAAAAATGGTGTTACGGTAAATATAACTTAGTGCTTTAAAACGATATTTATTTTGTCAAATGCTTAATATTTTAAGAATATTAAGATTTATAGGCAATTTTGTCATATTATATCATATTGGGCTGTCTATTCATCTGTCAATTTTAACTGATTTCACAAAAGAGAGTTCTTAAATATTACGAACACAAGCAATATTATTAATTTTTATAATTATGTATCTATAATATTTATCTTCTATAGTCCGTATTTGGTATAATTGAAAAACGTGTAATGAAATGTTCGTGTAAATCCACAGGCAATTAGCTAGAATTGTTTTAATTAGTGATAAGAAGTCTGCATAATTTAAAGTGTCTTGGCTCTAGGGAGGAAGTGCAATTTCAGAAAAGAATATTTTATCCAATAATATTGTATATTTCGCAAATATTTCGTGATATACCGATACGACATTATCGATATACCACGGCTTTTATTTATCAGAAAAAATATTCATTCAATTAATTGGCGTTATAAAAATACAGAAATATAACATTAATAAATTAATATATGTAATAAGGAAAATACTTATAAAATTTATTTTTATTACATTTTCATAATTTATTTTATGGGAAAAAATCGATTCGATACATTAACGATAGATTTGTTCTCACTAGTTTAATGTAGGACAATATTCTACTAGATTTTGTGTTAATTTATTTTACTTGCAGAATTTAAAGCGAAAATATAATATTAAAATAATGATAGGTAAATAAATATCTCATTAGTCATATATTATTATTTTTATTTGATACGGTATAAGTAGGTATGTAATACACTATTTTTCGAAATACATATATATAAAAAATATATTGTGTTTTCCTTATAAACTTATTTCCAAGCACTAGATTTAAGCAACTAAGCCCAAGTAAAATCAAGGTATTATCAAACCAGTTACTATATATTTTTTCGAACAAAAATTTGAAACCACAGATAACATAATACTATACTAGTTGAAACAAAATGGCCGAACTATAGTGGTGTTTCATAAAAATAGAACTTATCATATGCATACACAAATAAAGATGGCGTATTATTAAGATATAAGCAAAAGAATACCTGAAAATTGTGGGCTTTAAAAAGGCCTACAGAAAAGTTCGGGTATAGCCATAGAGTATTTTAAATCTATGGGTATAGCATATTATATTACATGTCTACTAGACGGAGAAGCAGAGCCAAAAAAAGTCTGAATTTATAGTCTGGTTTTTAGGAGTTCAACTAATATTATATACAAACTGTCGCCTATAATTTAATAGTTATAATAAATATCTTCCCGTGGAAAGATAGATGATGTCGACACTATAGGTCCTTCGAATTAGGATTTGTATTTGTACCATATAATTTTTAACCCTATATGAATTGACTATTAAATATAGTATCTCGGCGTGCAGCCTGCAACGGTCCATCGCTCTGCGGCGAGGCCTTGCGCTAAGTGAGTCTCTCATGCCCGGTCCCTATAATCAACGATTAGTTACTGTACTTTAGGTACCATCCGTTTTTGAGTTACGAGTAACGGATGGTAAAAGGCGTTCCTATAAGTTTTTGCGTCATCTACCTGCGACGAACTGATGTTGGTTACCCACTTACCATAGATTATATTGCTACATACAATGAACTAAAAGCAAGAAAGACCTTACAGTACTCCGATCGCTCTAAATTGTATTCACATTGAAAGGCGTGACAATTCTCCATTGAAACAATATTCTGTCATTTTGAGTGAAAGAGAACTAACGTTTAGTTTTACTCGGGAGTAAAAGAGACATGTATTTGTCGGTACGGTTGTGTAATCACAGTTTTGCCACGTTTTTCAAGGTCGCCCTGCTTTTAGTTCGGTGGCTACATAATACATATTATATAAACCACTTAACCGATGCCCTCCGTCGCAATATGTTCGACTCTCCTTGCGTTTCGTTATTACAATCAAGCATGTTTAGAATGAACCTAAAAACTTATGCATAATGCACATAATATAACAAATTTTTAC